>CM057464.1:135852918-137099918 GCA_030035585.1 Dugong dugon
TTCAATAGTCCCAGGGTAAAGCCTTGTGTTCTATATTTCCAAACAGATTTTTTTGGTGCAGGGATGCTGTTTGCCCAAAGATCACACTTTGATTGTCAAGGGTATACATGGAATGCCTTCTCCCCTCCACCTTCTGGTGTCTTCCTACCCTTGCTTTAAGACTAAGCACAAATGACACCTGTGTTGTGATAACTTCCTCTGTAACTCCAGGCAGAGTCCTTTCCTCCTCTGTGTTGTCAGAGTACTTTTCACTTGGGAAACTGTCTGATGAACGTTGTCTCCCACTGTCTCTCTCCAGCACAATGCCAAACAGCAGTGAAAGCTTGTGGAATGAAAGAGGCAAAATCTGTCAGTGTACCTGATAACAGCTGAAAATTCATTCTTAATCCAAATGTTTGACCGTGGCTTGCTTGTTGTTTTGCTTGGATTTGTGGCATGTTGATTTTGGCATATGACAGAGCCTTGGTTTCTAATCAAACAGAGGCTCTGCATATAGCCCTGCCTGCCTGCTCCTGCATTGCCAGTGACAGATTTCAGTCACCCCAAGAGAATGTCTTAGTGAGTGCATTTAACTGAAGATTGTTATTCTGAAAAGAAATCAACTTCCCATTATATTAGGTATGGACATGAACTAGGTGGCTAAGCATGCTTAAATCAAAGAAAAACACTCTGAAAGAACTAACTACTATTAATTATTAAAGAATTCTGAATGAAGAGTTATCACTCAAAACCTAAATAGATGGGTTAAGAATTTTGCTTTCTATTCTGTTAACTTTGCTGGTAAGCAGTTTATTTTCTTTATTAGTATAATTTTCCTAATAGAGCTGTGCTCCATCTCACTCCCAACACAGGCATTTAGCAGCCATTTTACTTAAAAAATGTCTTATTGCCCATGCCTATAAAATGGAGAAAGTCTGTATAAGGGTATATAATTGAAAATAAAAACAAATTTCTAGCTCAAAATTTGGAGACGGGATATATGAAAGTAAATATGAATTATTCGGTCATATTTACCCGTATATAGAAAGGAGTCCTAGAAACTGAAAGAAGTAAATACATTTTAAATCATAAACCATCATTACTCTAACAAGTCAGAGATGGCTTATCTTCTGTCAATTTTTATTTTATTCTATAGTGTTTTATTTTATTCTATAAAGTATCTTGAGCATTCATACCCATTGCCATAGAGTCGATTCCAGCTGCCCCACAGGGTTTCCAAGGAGCAGCTGGTGGATTGGAACTGCTGACCTTTTAGTTAGCAGCCAAGCTCTTAACCACTATGTCACCAGGGCTCCTGAGCATTCATAGAGGTATATATTAGAGAAAAAACCAAAAATAATTATTTTAATACATTCTTAGGTAGACAGCTAGCCTATTTCTAAATGCCAGGCCTGGGATTATATTTATGTTTTTAAGAAAATGTGGGAATCCATAACATAAGGAAATGCATTTACTGGAGAGAGGTTCCTTTCCTTGTTGGGTATCTGACAACCTGGCTGCTTCACATATTGTCTATTTAGCTGGCACTTTTAACTGATTTTCCCCACATGGACTTTTCAAAGAATTAGAAGAAAAGTTGTTCTCCTTTGAGTTTTAGATTATGAGATTCTTTCCTCTTTTTTAGCCTGTCTTAAATCTCGCCATCCTCACGTGACCTTCCTTGCCCCTAACTACTGAAATGCGTTTAGATATATGTTTATACATATCTTTAGACATGTTTATACATATCCTTCAGTAGGAATGTTTTTAAGGATTAAATTAGGAGACATATATAAAGCACCAATTATGTATCTTGCACAAAGTAGGTGCTGAATAAATAGTAGCTTATATGAATAATAAGTTCCTGGTGGCACAAGCAGTTTGCGATCAGCTGCTAACCTAAAGGTTGGCAGTTGAAACCTACAAAGGGGTGCCATGGAAGAAAGGCCTGGAAATCTGCTTCCATAAAGATTACAGCCAAGAAAACCCTATGAAGCAGTTCTACTCTGTAACACCTGGGTCACCATGAGTAGGAATTGACAACAATGGGTTTGGGTTTTTTTGGTTTGTTTGTTTGCTTATCTGAGAAATTACTTATACAATAAACCGAAAGCCAGTTAAAAACTGTAGTGAAAAACTTATTTTGTAGATGACTGCTTTACTAATTGTTTTTATTTTGTCTACAAAGCCCATAAGCAAATTGAATATAAAACTGTTGCATATGTCATTGTTATAAAGATTTAATTATGCAATGATCAGAATCACCTAGCTTAGTGCCTGGCATGTGATTGGCACTCTATAAATTTTCTTCCTTTTTCCTCCACATATATAACCTTCCTTTCTAGAAAAATTTCTTAAAAGATATTCTGGAAAATAAATGTATACATACTCATTTGGAATATGTGCATGCACACATACACACAGTACTACATTTTACAGGCTATAGGTAGTCCCCCACTTACAACAGGGTTCTGTTCCGATGATTCCATCATTAGTTGTTGCTGATGTAAGTCAAATACCTCTTTTTTGTCGTTTTCATAGCCTGCTATATGGGCAGTGGTTTGAACAGTAAACCATAACATTGAACATCTGTAAGTGAACATCTGGGAATGATAACATCAGCAAATTACACATTGCAACATTGTATGTAGTACATATTACTAACGATAAGATGTACAAAAAAAAAAAAAGAAGTTCCTAAGTGCAGTTTGTCATAACTGGAATATGTCATAAGTTGGGGACTACTGTATTTTTATGCAAATAGCATGTTCAATATTCAATAACATGTTGCTCTAAAAAAATGAGCATAGCACACTTACGAAATACCTCAAGGGGAAAGGGCACAGTTGGCAAACAAACGAAGGAGGTGCGCATTATTTGCGTAAAATAGGGTACCTGTAATTTCCTGATGTGTAGTATGAATCATGGTGGTGTGGTCGTTAAAGCACTTGGCTTCTAACCAAAATGTTGGTGGTTCAAACCCACTAGCTGCTCCGAGGGAGAAAGATGTGGCAGTCTGCTTCCATAAAGAATTACAGCCTTGGAAACCCTATGGGGCAGTTCTACTCTGTCTTGAAGGGTTGCTATGTGTCAGAATTGACTCAGCGATGGGTTTGGTTTTGGTTTCAGTATGAGTCCTGCCATTGCCACTCTATGGTTTAAGACAATCATTTATATGTGTGTGAATCACCTTTATTCATTTTACTTCAATATAAAAGTGACCTAATACCTGTGCACTGTAGGGATATTGTAAAATTTGTTAACTATTGTTGTTTTCAGATGATAATTTACTTACCATTTTCCAGATTTGTTGTTGTTGTTGTTAGTTACCTTTGAGTTGACTCCAACTCATGGCTACCCCATGTGTCCAGACTAGAACTGCTCCAAAGGGTTACTATGCTAGAAACATTATATATATTATCTTAATTATTTTAGGTACTTTCATTCCTTTTTCCAGGAGAGGAAACTATGGCTCAGAGTGGTTAAGTCAAGTCACTCTTACAACTAATAAGTGGTTACAGGGCATTATACTCTCCTGGTCTTCCTCCTAACTCCTTACTCTCTTGTGCTTCTGGGTTTATGAGTGTGGTTGTGACCTGAGCTTAGTCCTTGGTTCTCTTTTCTCTGTACTCTTTTATAAGTGGTCTCATCTTATCCAGTTACAGGCTTTAAATATGATAATGAAGCACCTACCTGCATGCTAACAAATTTTACATTTTTCTCTCTCTTCCTTGGGCTGCTTCAAGGATTGCCGCATTTGGATGTCCATTATTCCTCTAAAAGTTAACATATAACGGAACCCTTTATCTCCCTGGCTCCTATTTTTTCCAAAGTGGATCTTATCCCAGTCTTCCTTATCTCGGTAAGTGATTATACCAGTCATCCAGTTGCTCATACCAAAAATCTAGGAATCATCCTTCGTTTCTTTCTTACATGCAATCCATCAACAAATCCCTTTGGCTCTAACTTCAAAATATATCCCAAATCCAACCACATCTCATAATATTTACTAGCTCCATGCCAGTGTAAGTCACTCTCATCTTTCTCCTGGGCCTCTGCAGTAGCCTTCTTTCCTTGCTTGAACTCGTTTGCCCTTCAAATTCTATTCTCCACACAGCAGCCAGGGATCTTTCTGAAGCTGTCAAATCATGTAACTTCCCTGCACAAAACCCCTCAGTGGCTTCCCATGACATCCAAATGTCTTATGTGGCTATAAGGCCTCTGTGACCTGGCCTTGCCTGTGCCTCCAGCCTCAGCTCATTTTCCTCCATCTGGTTCAGGGCTGCGGCCATTCTGCCCTCTCACTGTTCTTCCAAAGTGCTCAACTCTGTCCTGCCTTGGGGCCTTTACACATACTGTTCCTTCTGTCTGGAATGCTCTTGCCCAGACCTTTATATAGCTCATTCAAATACCACCTCCTCAGAAGCTTGTTCAAATACCACCTCACCCTTTACTATTCCCTTGTCCTTCTTTATTTTTTTTATAGCATTTGTCACAATCCAAAACTATATATATTTTTATGTTTTTATTTTTGTGTTGTCTGTCTTTTCCATCAGAATTGTAAGCATCATGAGGGCAGGGGCTCAAGCCATCTAGTTCACTGCTATATCCCTAATACCTAAAACAGTCTGTGAAGCGTAACAGAAATAAAGAATAAGAGAAGAAAAGAAAGAGACAGCTGTATTTCTAGCTCAGATCCTGTGCTCTCTCAGAGTTGTAATTTTTTGTCATAACAAAAAATTGGCAATGACCCAAATGTTTAGCAACAGAGGACTATTAAATAAATTCATGGAATATTTACACAGTAGAATAAAATGTTCCTATAAAAAAGAACAAATAAGATCACAATGTACTCTCTCTAAAGGTTTTTTGTTTTAAAAAAAAAGCAAGCTACAGAACAGGGTGCAAAATATACTAATATTTGCATTTACAAATTTAGGGGGCCCTCATGCGTATATACACATATGCCAAACTCATCAAATTGTATGCTTCAGTGATGTGCAGTTTGTTGTATGTCAATTATACCTCAATAAATACGCAAACAAAAGTGGGGAAAAGAATATGTATTTATATTTGCTTTTGTAACATTAAAACAGTGGTTACCTTTTGCAGAAGATGTGAATGCATAGCAGACTGTGTTCAAAAATAGGAATTTTAAAATATAGAAATGTTTTATTAATTCAAAAAATTACATAAATACATATTTTAAAGGATCACTAAGATAGTAGCACCAAGCTCTGTGGGGGCTGCAGGAGGCAGTGGTCACTTTGGGCTGAGGTCAGTGGTCAGGCACACAAAACTTTTCTCACAAGTTCTGCTCTCTATGACAAGTTTCATTTATCTTTGTTCCAAGCTGTCAACCACAGCCTTGACTGTCCAGTTTCCCCATATTTATTTTCTAATCATTATACTGAACTAAAATGTTACTGGTTTTTGGTTTTTTTTTTCTTTTCTTGCACATTTTGCTTTCACAATAAGAAAATAAAAAGATACTGCTATTTTGTTGTAAAGCATAGTTGTATCCAGAAGCAAATTAAAAGTTTTAAAAAGAGTTCCAGTTTGGTTCACTACTTGGTTTAAGTAAGTATTCCTCCATCTCTTTATCCAACACCCAATTGCTCCTTAATTTCACTAAGTCAGTTTTTTGGAAAGATTTGCAGATTATAGGACACGTTTGCGCTTTGATCTCATATGGGTTTTTCTCCTTCATAGTTATCTTGTCACCCAAACATATATTAGTCATTAGGTTAGAGGGTTTGAGGGATGCTTTGGACATCTTATAGAACTTTGGTACAGAAAATTATTCTAATGATATATTTTCATAGGAAAATTTCTTCTAATTAATGCATTCCATCCAGCTCTTACAAGTGCTTTAACTTAAAACTGGCTTAACTGAATTTTTAGAAAATAATACAGGATTTCATTATTTTTCCTAAAATAGTGTTATCAGTGAATTTGAGGGAGATTATAGTAATAATAATAAACTTGATAAAATTAAGTTCAAAATGCATTCTAAAGTCCCCTTTCTTTTCTTTATCTATGACTGGCCTATTCTTGATGCAAGTGGAGTATAGTAAACAGCACTTAACTTGGGCATTATATAAAGATGCCATAGAGAGTTGGCTGGGGCTCTATTCAGGATGTATACTGTTACCTTATCTGTGCCTTCAGAGACGCCAGATAAAAATTTCTTTTGTGCTATGGTTATTTCTTGTTTATGGTTGATACGATGTGCCATATTCAGGCCCAGGAATCCAACTTGAGACATGAACTATGGAGTTATTGTCTTACCCTAATTATTGTCTTACCCTTAGTCTTTTGAAGTCCTTTTAGGGGTGAGGAGATAAGGAGTAAGCATTCTTGGCCTGGCTCTGATCATAACTATTAGGTAACTTTGGGAAGATTCCTCCACTCCTCCAGATACCAGTCTCTTTATCTGTAAGGTGAGGGATACCAGCTAAGATTTCTGAATATTTACTATGTGCCAGAAACTATTTCAGGTGCTTCATATGTGTCAATTTATCTGATCTTCACAACCACTCTATGAAGTAAGTGCTATTATTTCCATTTTTAAAATAAGTAAACAAATGCCCTTACCTTCCTTTATTTTTTTCTGTTGCACTTATTATCTTCTAACATGTTTTATAAATTATACTTTTTAAAATTGGTTTCATCAATGCATTCATTGCAGGACACTTTTTTTTTTTAATGTGAAAATAGAAGTTCAAGTAACTATTTCTGATAGACCATGGAAAGAAGGGTGTTGCCCTGTCTAAATAGTGTGAAAATTTTTGGATTTATGGAGTGTCTGGGTGGCGCAAATGGTTAACGCACTCAGCCGCTAAAGGTTGGAGGTTCAAGTGCACTCAGAGGTGCCTTGGAAGAAAGTCCTGGCAGTGTACTTCAGAAAAATCAGCTATCGAAAACCCTATGGAGTACAGTTCTACTTTGACACACATGGGTCATCATGAGCCAGAATCAACTGGACAGCATCTGTTTTCTGTTCCTTTCAGTCCAAACTGACAGGATTTCTGCTGCGGTTGTTGTTTAGACCCATCAGTCATAGGCCTAATCTCTTTAGCAAAAGATTGTGTAGTCATGTCCTTGGTGAAAGTTCCAGGACATACTTTCTTAGTTTACACAACAGAACTTTCCAAATCTTTAAGTTAACATTAGCATACTTGGAAACATTCATTATAAAAAAGATATTTAAAAATTAAATGCGAGGGAGCTGAGATTTTCTCTGCTCACCGCTATTGATCTCATCAGCAAGGAAACATCTGTATGGAACAGTGATCATATGTTTTGCCAGAATTTGGCATTTGGAATATTGAGGTAGCAGAAACTTCAGCTCAATTATGAATTGCAATCTAAAATAAACTTCTGAGTCTATTAAACTCTGAATTGAAATCAGTATTATTTCATAAATTCCATATCCAACAATAACTTTAAATGTGTGTGTATGCATATATATATAATGCATATATATGTATATATAATGCATATATGTGTATATATAATGCATATATGTGTTTATATAGTGCATATATGTGTATATATAATGCATACATATGTATATATAATATATATACACATACATTTAGTGAACTGGCTTGAATGAATGAAAATCAAATGAATCTACATAATTATTTTATATGACTATTAAACCAGCATAAAATGGAATGTCAAACTATTCTCTTTGGATATAACCCTGGCTGCATGTTAGAATTAGAGAGTTTTTTAAAATGTACAGTGTTGCAAGGACATCCCTTTCCCTCTTCCCAGGTACTTGGTCATCATAAGAGCTGGCTTCTGGATTAGTGCAAGACTAGGATACACTTGACTGCTTTTATCAGGGTCATGAGGATGTGCAGAACAACTCACCCAGCACGGTCCAGCTGCTGCCCTCACCCAGTATGTCCAGCTCCATAGGGTGAATTTAAAGAGCTATTTCTTGTCATTGGTCTCTAGGACCATCCTCAGAAATAATATTAATGAGTGCTGACTCCTGGCCACTATCTTGTTTACTCCCTGCAGCAACCACATGAGGTGTGTATAATGATCAAAATTTTACAGATGAGGAAACTGAAGTTCAGACAGCTTAAATAATACGCTTGCTCAAAGCTGTACTGCTACTAAGGGACTGTCTGTATTTGAGCCTAAGTTTGTCTGACCCCCAAAATCATGTGACTGACAAATAAAGTCTTCCAATATTGGAACTAGATTGAGGCAAAGCTAAAATCACATTCCAGTTTAAAACTCACACCGTGCTAGGACATGTGAGGGACTGGAAATGAAGGCACAGGCTCCCTAAAGAAACTTATAATTTAGTAAAAGATATGAAAACAATATATAACACAAACCTTTCCTGGAAAAGTAAAGTAAATATCCAAGAACGATGGGAGTCCTAAAATGTATAATGCTTTTTTTGGAGGCCAAACCAAAACCTGTTGCCATTGAGTCAATTCCAACTCATAGTGACCCTATAGGACAGAGAAGAACTGCCCCATAGGGCTTCCAAGGAGCGGCTGGTGGATTCAAACTGCCTATCTTTTAGTTAGCAGCCAAGCTCTTGACCATTGCCTCACCAGAGCTCCTTTTGGAGGACACACATGCTAAAGTCATCAGTAAACAGGCCTACCCTTTCTCGTACTCAGGTTCAAATGTTCACCTTGAATACTTACCAGATTTCCTTCACTGCTGCAGAGGTAACCAAAATGGAGAAAGAGTGATGCAAACTGGCCATTGAGTAAACTTTCTGGGAGATGGGAGTATCTAGGCATACGGAGAAGTTCGCTCATTACTTAGAATGACAACTGCAACAGCACATAGACTGCTTGACAGGTTCTTGCACCATGCACCTGTTCTGAGACCTTTAAAAAACAAACAAAAAAACACTTTGTTTTACTTTCTAAATAACTTGGTCTTTGTATGTTCTTGGTAAAACTCAGTTTAACAGAGTTTAATAATAAAGAGAAGGAATAAATTACTATCTTAAGTGTCTGCTAAAAGCAGTCACCAAATTGAATCAATTAAAACTTAAATGTTCAATGTCTAAAGTTAGTGGAGATGCTAACAGTTCTTTATAGTTCTTAGCAAAATTCCTTAATTATAAAATAATATTTAAAGTCTTTTTGGTACATTTACTACCTTTGATGAAGGGAATAAACTGCTAATTTCATGCATATATGCAGCAAACATCAATATTATATATGTAAATTGAGGGGTATTTTAACTGATAAGTGTATAGAATCATGTAAGTAATTAAATCAAGTGATAACAAGTACCTCTTTCAAAAACCATTATGAATGGATTAAAAATAATCTTCAACAGAGGCCTGAATTTTAAAAACTAGTTGCCATCAAGGTGACTGTGACTCATGGCTACCCCACGTGTGTGAGTAGAACTGTGCTCCACTGGGCTTTCGATGACTGATTTTTTGAAAGTAGACTGCCAGTCCTTTCTTCCAAAGCACCTCCAGTTGGACTCCAACCTCCAATCTTTAGGTTAGCAGCTGAGCACATTAACTGTTCTCACCACCCAGACACTTCTCAGACCTGAATGTTGTTAGCAGCAGTGGAGTTGGCCCCCAACTCATAGCGACCTCATGCACAATGGAACAGAACACTGCCCAGTCCTGGGCCATCCCCATGATGGGTTGCAGATTGGACCATTGTGATCCATAGGGCCTGAATAGTCGTTTGTAAATAGGGTTATTGTTATGTTTTTATGCCAAATTTAGTACAGATGGTTGTGACATAATGGAAGGTACCATTGCTTGAAATCAGAAAATTCAATTCTGTGTGACTTCCATCTTATGCAATTCAACTTTCTGAGCCTCTATTGTCTCAACTATTTAAACGGAGATACTTGTGTCATCAAATTACAAAGGTAAAATGAGAGCACATGTGGAAGTGCCTGAGTATCTAAACTCTGTTGAGAAGATTGTGAAGCCCAGGAATGTGTACCTGAAATAAAATTAGATATCCAAGGGTTGAAATGTGACTCCGTGGGGCAGGGAATGCCATGATTAAAAATATAGGTAAATATTTTGTTGTTTTAAATGATAAAACTTCATTTCAGGAAGCTTGAGTCAACTGTAGATAATGCTGCTGCAGCAGTAGTGGGAAGGAGCAGGGTTGAGCTGGAGTCGGGAGAAGGGCCTGTAAGCAAGGTCAGAGAAGCCTTTTCTAGGTATCTGGCATGAGCTGAATGCCCAGACAATAGAAAAGGAAGCCCAAGAAAATTTTTGTTGGGATCAGAGAAATTATTATGAAATGTGACACCACTACTCACAGGGTAATACGGCCTAGGCAACCAAAATGATACTTCTTTGCTGATCAGAGGATGAGAGAGCCTCTTAACTGGGTTTGGAGGTCTGCACAAAGATGATTGAGAAAAAAAAAAAAAGAAGGCAATGAAGGACTGGAGCCAGGGCTATAGGAGTGAAACAATTGGTTAGTAAGTGAATCCTATGGGATGCCTAATTGAGTCTAATTTAATGACTCATTTTATTAGACCAAACAGAATAGAAACCGTGTTCCTGTGTAGCAAGTAAGAGTGGCACCAGCCTGTTAGAAGATTAAATATTACTGGTTAGATTAAAGCTGAGAAAAAAACAAGGGCAACAAAAATCACATTTTCTGGTTAGGTCCAGAACAAGGATAGAAAAGGGATAATACTTGAAACAGTTTACTGACAATGTAGAAATTAATTACTGAATTGAAAATGTAAAATGAACATAAAAGAAAGGAAATTTAGGATTAAGATGGATGTCAAGCTTGAAAAAAAAAAAACCTAGTTCTCTAATAGTTAAAAGTTCTCCCAGCCTTGAAAAATTACACCTCAGCAAGTACAGCTTGCAAATAAGAATTGCACCAAGACTCAGTACATCTGTTTAACTCTGTAACAACATAATTAAGTCCCTAACTCAAATCAGAAGTTTTGGGCAATTTATGTCAAATTTCTGTTCATATGGCTAAAAACTCTTGGTTATTTTTATAGATCTTGCAGCATCCATAGGCCTCTCTATAACAGAGAATGCAGATGCAGAAACGTTGATCCCCAAATCTTCATGTAATAGCTGCTGAACAGCAAAACTATCATTACTGGCCACTGAAGCTGTAAAGTCATTTGTTTACAGACATTATATTTAGATCATAATTTTTTTTTTTGTTATTCTTTCTTTTGAAACACCATATTGTTGTAGGAAAAGAATTTAAGTAACATTCACAGATAAAATGTACGATGATTCATTCTTCCAAAAGTCCATCTTAAACTAACTAAGAAGAGAATGAGGCCAATGGGAGCACAGTTAAACATAAATCCACAAACTAGGATGAACAGCTAGAACAGTTTCCCACTGAAAACAGAATTTTAAGTGATAAAATCAATATATGGTACTGCAATTACCACTCAAAACTCAAGGAAAAATTATGCTCATGACTATACAATCGCAGTTGGACTTACCGTTTTTCAAGCAAAAAATCTTAAGAAGGTTTGGTGGTGGTTGTCTTTTTTTTTTTTTTTAACTTTCAGGAAAATGCTTACTGTAACTATTTGATAACTGTAATGATTTCCCAACTTTTTATAACTGAGACAATGCAGACAGACTTACTTTTATTTTTACTTTTATTTTTTGGTGAAAATAAATGTAACAGAGTAACAGACTTTATTTTTCCTTCAAGTACACAGGAGAAGACAACAATGCTAACAATCATCTAGTTTGACAGCAATTCTACAAGTACTTACACTGATTAGGCACATAAAATGTCAAGTACAACATTACTAGTAGGGCAAGAAATTATCAGGTAAGACAACAACTATGTTTTTCTTTTTGAGATTACGTTCAAAAGACACAGCAACAATTTCCAAAATCTTCAGATTCTACAAGGATCACATTATTTGAATTATATTTCTACGATTAGATCTATAGCTAAACAGAGACCAGAACAAGCAGATATATAAGTGAATATTCACACAAGTCTTCATACTGCACAGGAAAACAAAATCGGTATTTTTGCGAACGTTCTCAATTACAAGCAAAAAGATCTGTAAACTTCAATTTTCCCAGTACGCAAATACAGGGAAAGGAATTAATAGGATTTTACTCAAAAACAGTGACATTAGGAACATGTATCACTAATCTACAACATATAAAATGGCACTCCTAGAACAATAGAGAGAAAACATCAAGACTTGCATTTTTATTTACAAAAATCTACTGGTGAATTCAAGGAGTTAGGGAATATTGGAGGAAAACCCTAACCCCTTTGATTCTCCCATCCCTACCTGGAAACAGCCCCGGGGCCTCCCCTCCCCCACAGGCCCTGCAGAATCCCAGGCTCATTCTCAAGCAGGCACATTCAGCTTGTATTCCGTTTCCTAGCCTAGAGAACTTGGCGTGACCCACAAAATGTTGCCTTGGGGTTTATACTTCTAAGTAGCCCAAGGCCCAAAAGAGAATTTCCATGTTTAGAAAAATGTAGTGCAGCTAGCTTTAGTTGCCTTAAATCACATCCTGCTCTGCTTCTGTTCTTTCTTTCCTCCCAGTTTCTCGTACTAAAGCTCAAGAAACCTTCAGGAGGTTTTGGGATAACGGATAAGGAAAAGGGGTGAGGTTGTCAAAGTTAGCCTAAAAGAACACTGCTCCTAACTAAGCGATTAACCTATAGGTCTCCCTTTGAAACTTTCAGGCCTTGCTAAAGAAAATGAGGTGGAGGCATGGGGGCAGAAGAGGGCACTAAGAGAGCTGAAGTCTATTTTACAGTATGTCTTTCTCCCTCTGGACATGATCAAGAGGACAGCAAATTACAAAAAAGGCCTACTTTCCCAGTTTTATTTTCTGTTTCTGAGTTGTAGCTTCTTTAGAGAGAGAAAGATAGGCATAACAGGCCCCACAGACACCTCTTTCTCAGTGGCACGCTTTCCATCCTGGCACCCTTGTCATGTTTAGAGTAGGTGCAGGAGGGGAGATCAGGGTGGCACCTAACAAAGTTGCCATGACTAAGTGTGGTTCGTTGGCTGGGGCTCAGAATGGCTGCTGCTGGAAGGGACCCCATTCCCCCCTTGCTTTGGGCATTGTCACATATGACTGCACAACCTGCCTGACAGCAGAGTGGGTTTTTGGATAATCATTTAAGGTTGAGGAGGTGGAGAAGATGTTTTTCTGTGTACTGGCTGGGAGCCTGAGTCCACAGACAGTACTGAGGAGGCAAACAGTGGTGGCCTAGGCAAAGCTCATCCAGAAAAGTGAGAGCAGATAGGGGTGGATCATAGCACAGACCTTCATAGACTCACCAGTAGCTGGTCATGATGAAGGGTGACTGAGGTACAGGAAAACCAATGTAAAAACAGAGAACACTTCTTGTCCTTCACCTCATTCATTATTAGCAGCCACCTACTAGCCACCTGCCCGTTCTGCCACATAACCAGCAAGGTAGACGGCATGGGCCAAAGGAGGCAGCTGAAATTCAGTTGATGGAGGCCTGGAATGTCCAGTTTGGGTCGATGGCTGGCATCATCTGTATTAGCTTCATCTTGCAGTGGTGAAATGCAAAAGCTTGCCAAGGAGGGCATGGGTTTCAGGAGCACAGTCAGCATAAGGCATGAAGTCCAACTAGTTGTGTGCAAAGACCATCAAGCTTCCTTGTGCATTTCTTGTAGTTAATCACATAAAAAACCGGGAGAAGACCACAGCCACAGACAGGGTCTAAGCCATGCAAAGGAAGGCAGTGCATATCTACAGCATCATGTGGTTGGCACAAAGTGGTGGTAGGCCATGGGCTAGGAACATGTTGCAGAAAAGCAGTGAAGGCTGACAGGAAGCAGAAGAGCATAGACACAGAGGTGACAATCTTGCAACTGACTGTTGGAGATTTAGAAAAACCAAACAACAATCCAGTATGAAGAGAAGGCAGATAGAAGATTGCATGCTGTTGGCTAAGCATAGGTCCAAGAGGAGGTGGTAAGGAAACTTGTTAAGGAGCTTCTCACAAGGGCAGGAGTTAGCCAGACTGGAACCTGAAGGACATGGGATTCTCCACTGGCTGCCTTGCTGGGCCTCGCATTCCTCTGCGAGCACCTTCACCCATCAGGTAGTACTGCAGGGGATTGGGCCACAGTTCCTCTTTGATAATCTCAGCAATCCTGTCGAATTCTAGGAGGTTGTTGTCTGAGAACCAGCTGAAGAAGCTGTGGATAGTGTTTCCATCCTGGTTCCTGTGGACGTGGGTCTGGGGGTCTTGGCCCCGGTGCCATCGGATTGGAGTGGCAAGACACACAACTCGGCCAGAGGATCTGCGCTCATATTCCTTGACGAGCGCCTCATTTCGGAAATAGGGGTTGCACTGAAAGATAAACTTGAACTTGCAGCCGGCTCTTGGGTGTTTCAGCTCCTCCACCTCCAAATTGATCATGTACTTCATCATATCTTCATCTTGGCCACTGATCATCGGTGATAGCTGGGGGTGGTTCCGAAAGGCAGTGACCCAGAACGCTGGGATATTCTGGATGATGAAGCTCCTGCGCTGCATATGGAGCCTGCGCATCCGGCCAAACTTGCGCTCCAGCTGAAGGAAGGCCCGGTCAGCCTGGGCGTTTACGTTTGACAGCTCCTGATCGATGGCCTCCAGCGAGTCCATGCAGTTATTGACCTTCGGTACTCTGGCCCCTTTCTCCTCTTTCATCTCCCCTCCTGCCTTTCTTTCCTTCTGTACCACCTTCTTTCCCTCTGCCACCCCCTCTGCTTCTCTCTTCTTTTCCGCTGCCACTGAGATG
This sequence comes from Dugong dugon, assembly GCA_030035585.1. Classification (NCBI taxonomy): domain Eukaryota; kingdom Metazoa; phylum Chordata; class Mammalia; order Sirenia; family Dugongidae; genus Dugong; species Dugong dugon. The sequence goes on from CM057464.1 coordinate 135,867,676, forward strand.
GCGCACTTTTTAGTCGTCACTTCCTTGGCCTTCCCCCCAGCCATCATCTGAGACCCCAACCCTACTGCGCCACAGGCTTCTAGGGCCTTCTCCCCTGCAGGGCTGCGCAGCTCTCCACCAAGACGGCCATTTTTCAGGCTGTGGTCAAATGCCGCAGAGGCAGAGGCCGCTTTCGGGCGTCCTGCGGGAGGTGGAGCCTTTTCCTGCCCGACTTTGGCCGCAGCCTGGTTGCGATTAATAGGAACTCGAAAGCGGAGCGCGAAGCCACAGTCGAGAGAATCTGCGGCGGTCTCCAAGGTGACACCAGCCATGTCCGCCATCACCTGTGTCACATCGGCTTCCCTTCGGAGACTCCGGTACTGATGTGGGTCTGAGTCTCCCGCGGCATGGTCAGGAGTAGCGAGGTCGTGGTTTTTAGCGCAAGGGAGTTTATCGCCCCCATCCAGGCCACTCATTTTGATAGAAGTCAGACCAGCGAGAGAAGCGTCCCTTGTCCTTGTCCTCTGTGGAAGCCGCGCTCCTCCCCAATGAGTCCCTTCGCGCCACCCTTCTTTTCGTCTTTGGCTGATTCTTACATGGCAACGGGTGACGTCAGGGCTGTCGCATCTTACAACCGCGCGAGAACGCGCCTCTCCCCTCCCCTATTGCGCTTGTCATCTTAACGTATTCCTTTGTTTTCATATTTAAAAAATGTGAATTTAGTCAGTCTGGAAAAAAGATGTGACTTACATAAATGGCGGTAAACCAAACTCAGACAAATGAGAACTGTGTGAATGAGGATTTCTAAGATTCTAATGAAGCGAAAACCTAAAGGCTTATGATTAGTAAAGTGGATTCTGCAACTCACAGGCCTTCCTTCTTTGTACAGATTCTTGGCTATTACCAAAGAATTGAGACTTGCAGAGCTTGATTTTTTAGAAAAGTGGAGTGTTGCTGTGTTAAGTGTGATGATAATATTAGGAGCGGTTGAAATGGAAACTCTCCTCATCCTAACAAGATACAATAAAAAGATTATTTAAACCTGCCTTACAGATTTCAAAGTTTATGTACTTTGGACAGCATCTATAAAGCAATTAGACAATATTTCCTCATTTAACAATATGGGTTGCAAAATGTTGTTTTTTCCTTACTTAGAGATGACGCACCCCCCCCCCAAACATACAAATTTCACCTTTATTACTGAAATAAATATTTTAGGGTACTTTAATCTCTCAAATGATGTATACTATATGTTGTTCATCCTCAGGTTATAATCATCTAAAAGGAGTTCCTGCTGCATAATGCCGGTGGGCATGAAGCCAGCAAATATTGCCAAAATTTTGCTCTATAGTAATTCACTGCAGTAAAAAGGCAATAATCAACTGTTTGCAGCCACCTAAGCTACATCTCTTAAAATATTTGCTTATGTAAAGTAAGAAGGTTTACCTATTATCTTCTAAGTCAGTTAGCTCATAGAATTCTTCTGATAGTGACATCACTACTGTCTGCTATTTGTGTTAGTTTGTTGGGATGTGAGAATACTGGTGTTTATCTGTAGAAAAATGTAAGACTGAAGGGAAACTTAAATCTTGCATGTTTATGTTTAACGTCTTAAGTTCATATTAGAGAAACAACTATAACTCTTTGTAATATAAATTTTCTCAGGAAGCACCCCAGATTTTGATCACTTCAAACAAGGGCTCTGAAGAGAATCCAGTGAGAAGTAATGATTTAGAGAGAAAACCAATATGTATAATGAGACTTCTAATGAGAAAAGTAGTACAAAAATGGTCCAACTAAGGATGAGGTGCTGATGGAAAGACACTGGCAGACATTACAAAGAAAACGTCTGTCACACAGTTTCATAGTTGAGCTCACGAAGGTTTTCTGGAGAATTCATAGACAATTGAGTTTTTGTAGTACCTCTAGTAGCCTACACAAGGACATACTATCTAAATTGACCTCTACTGGCTGCCAGCTAATCAGTTATCCTATAAAAAATGTGCAAGCTAGATTCATGCTTCTCCAACTGCAATTACTTTGCCCCCTTTCCCTTATTAAATCTTGCCTTTGAGGGGGGAAATCTATATACTGGTTTATCTTCTTTGTAAACAAGTAAACAGTATGCAATAATTAAGTGATTGCAAGACCGAGTCATTCTTTAACTCTACGATGCTTCATTTCTTTTTCTAAAGAATCTTTTCACTATTGAAGGAGCAACTCTCTTGGATTATAATTAGAGCCAATATGCAGAGAAAAAGCAGATGCTAAAGGAGAAATTACTTTGTCACACAGGGAAAAAAAGTGTTTTCTGTTTGCAACGGAAAATTATCCAATTATGTAGGGCTACTAACGGTGAACTTTTTTCTCTTGATGTATATATTAAAATTTTAAAAACATTTATATCTCTTGTTGTTGTTAGGTGCTGTCAAGTCAGTTCTGACTCATAGCGACCCTATGTACAACAAGATGAAACACTGCCTAGTCCTGCACCATCCTAATAATCACTGTTATGCCTGAGCCCATTGTCACAGCGACTGTGCCAATCCATCTGGTTGATGGGCTTCCTCTTTTTCAATAACCCTCTACTTTACCAAGCATGATGCCCTTCTCCAGGGACTGGTTCCTCCTGATAACATCCAAAGTACGTGAGATGAAGTCTTGCCATCCTTGCTTCTAAGGGGCATTCTGGCTGTTACTTCTTCCAATACATTTGTTTGTTCTTCTGGCAGTCCATGGTGTATTAAATATTCTTCACCAACACCATAATTAAAAGGTGTCAGTTCTTCTTTGGAAGAACTTATTCATTATCCAGCTTTTGCATACATATGAGGCAACTGAAAATACCAGGACTTATATCTCTACTGCTTGAAATATCCCTGTCTGTAGCTTTGGCTGTGATGTACGCAAGGTCACCTCAAGTTGGAATCTACAGCAACAGGTTTATTTTTTTGGTTTTAGCTTTGACTAATCCCGTCACCTGAATCATTTTCCACTCATGACAACCTTTCCATTTTTTAAAACTCATCTTAAGTCATTAATGCATTTAAACGCATTAAATTTCATAAGCAAAAAACTAGGAAGCTCAGAAAGGTTAACTAGCCTATGGTTATACATATATTAATTGGCAACTTGCCTCCTCCCATCTCCAGTGTATAACTTTCCTTAACCATCTTACCATCCTGTTAGTCCTCTGAATTTCTATAGCTCTTATGACTTTTGCCAACCAATTTGGTACTTATGTATCCTCCACTTTTTAAATTTCTTGATTGTTTCATGCAGGTCAGGCTCATTCAAGCTAGATAAGGAAAGTTTCTTGCTTTAGCATTTACTATAGTATAGCCCAGTGACTGTCTCATAGAATGTTGATCAAGAATTTTCAAATGTTGTGGGGTTGTTAACCAAAGTCGTAAAACAGCATGTGTACTACTGTTACATGAGAAACTGTTTGTTCTGTAAGCCTTCACCTGAAGTACAATAAAATATTAAAAAAAAAAAAAAAAAAAAGACTTTTCTTCGGCAGAAGTCTTCCTGATGCTTTTCGAGTGGGGAATCTAGACTCTGACTCTGGAGTGGGAAATTTCCAGCGCTTCTGTGAGGCCTCTGTTGAGTTCTCATTTGGATTTTGGTCTTGTTTATCGCTTTTTCATTTTAATTTTGATCATCTTCTTTTGCTGAGATCTCATTTGATTTTTGGTTTGTTGTTTTGGCACCTCCCTTCATATGGGAAATTCTGATTTTCCTTCCTCCTCCTCCCTTATTGCCACTGTGACACTCATTCTGTCCAGTATCTCCAAAAATGGTCAACTTTTACTAAATGCAATTTAGAACTTCAATTGCCGTTTTTGGGAAACTTGAGATCTTCACAAACTGGCTCATCTAAGACGTCTCCCTTTCCATCATTCTCCCCTCACTCCTTCTTCCTTTTTACCACCTTCGACCTTCCCTTCAGCTCCCTTGAATCCTTTGATCTGTCCCCCTTCAACACTCCTTCCAACACTGTATTCACCCCTGTCAGATCCTTCCCTTCCCACTCCAGCTCCTTCACACTCCATACCTGTAACAGACTGGCCTCCGCCACCAATCCCCTATACCCCTTTTTCCCTGAACCTCCCACTCCACTCTCAATTTTCCTTTATAACCCGGTTCATGGACCACCTCCTCTTCAGTCCAATAAACCACTGCAGCAGGGTGCTCAGGGACCCCTAAAAGCAACCACCTGAGGCTGAAAAAGTTAATTGGAAACAAACTGGATACTTTATCCACTCAGATGGACTTTGGAAACACCCAGACCCCTGGGGTGGTGTCTCCTCAGTTCCTTGCCCAAAATTTAACCCACAGCCTCCCTAAAATAACACAACAGTGCAAAGAAAATCTTAAACATTTGTGGGGAAGCTTTAGCCCTCATATTGAATGATAACACCAACTAGTTCCATCTGCCAGAAACACAATCCTGGTAAAAATATAAAGGCAGAGTAAGAACTAAAGTCAGCTCTTTTACATAAACCTGTGAGTTTTATACTTTGGTGTTTATGCGTAATTCATGGCTGAAATTTTAAAGATATAAGCTCTATAGTTGTATCTGTATGTTTATACATTCCTACCTCTGGACGGTATTACCAAATTAACTTATAAAATCCCTTAAAGGAGCTCTATTTTAATTTAGAGGTAAATAAGCATTCATATAAACTTTTTGTTTGTTTGTTAGCTGCAGTCAAGTTGGCTCTGGACTCATGGCAACCCTATGCACAACAGAGAGAAATGTTATCCAGTTTTGCACCATCTCCATGATCAGTTGCAGATCAGACTGTTTGTGATCCATAGGGTTTTCATTGGCTGATTTTTGAAGCAGATCACCAGGCCTTTCTTCCTAGTCTTAGTCTGAAAGCTCCACTGAAACCTGTTCAGCATCATAGCAACTCACAAGCCTCCACTGACAGATGGGTGGTGGCTGTGCATGAGGTGCATTGGCTTGGAATTGAACCCAAGTCTCCTGCATGGAAGGTGAGAATTCTACCACTGAACCTCCAAATGTCCCATACTTTATGTAAATTAACATTGATAACTCAGAAGACATAACTGTTTTTATTAAACAACAGGGAACTACTCTTATTTGCCACAGAGTCACCTAAATTACATGAACTTAAAATTTTTAAAACATTTGGGTTAGTTTTCATAGGCGTACCCTTTTTTTTCTACATTGGAAGTATCAGAAGTTCAATTTTCTTAATTTCTGGGAGTTTTAGGGGTATTTAATTGATAATACTTGACAAAATTAAGGGAACCAAGTCTTCTCACTTTTGAAGGAGTTAGGTTTTTTAATAGCCATGCTACCTCCTATATTTACTTTTAAAATCTTTTAATATCACTTTGGTTAAATAGGTAGTCAAGTATTGTTTCTCCATAACCATGATCCTGCTTAATCAAGTATTCAAATCTCCTGTTAGCTTTTGACATTTTGCCTTTCCAAAATCTAATCCTAAATAATATCTTTTGCACCTAAAACTCTGGAAGATCAGAAAGCATTTGTCCTTTCACCTTGTAAAAAAAAAAAAAAAAAGTACTACAAATAACTAGGCTTATTTGATAGGTTATGAGTTGTATGGTAAGCACTGTCAAATAAGGAGAGATGCTTAACTTTCCCTAGGTTAAATTTATATGGAAAAAATGTTATTAATGTAAGTATTTCAGAAATTAAGTATAAAGTTTCTAGATATTTTTCAATGCTCTCCCTGTCTGTAATATGTCCTGGTTCTGCTTTGCCTCATGAAATGTTATCAGTCATAATTTCAAGTTCTAAAATGTTGCATGCCACAGAAATACTGTAGTTTTACACAAATAGCACATGCCTTTTATGTTTGTTTGCCAACTACTCCCTCCCCCCTTGAAGTATTTTCATAACTGCGCTATTCTAATTTTTGTTACAGCAACATGTTAAAAAAAAAAAAAAAAAAAAGGCATAGTGCAGCTTACAAAAATACCTTGCAGGGGGAGAGAGCAATTGGTAAACAAATGTAGAAGACGTGTTATTTGCGTAAAAATACAGTAACCAAATTTCCTTGTTATTTGCATTATGTTTGTAATGAACTCTCATCAGATCTTTCACTTTTGAAAATTATCAGTAATAAGTTAACCACAGCCATTTTAAGTCTTTTGTCATCTACAGATAATTTTGTTTTACTCTGATGCTTCCCTGAAAATGCTTATAACCAGCTGTAGGTCAGACGGCTTTGTCTTGAACATGAAGAGACTATCTCAGAGACTTATGGAAAGGACTATGCTAGGTACTCTTGGGCACAGGCTTCTGATAGCATTGCTTAAATAACCTTGAGACCATACTGCTGGACTGAATCAGGATTTCCAGAACTCTAGTGGAGAAGCATGGGGGGCAGTGGTGGTTCAGTGGTAGAATTTTTACCTGCGAGACCTGGGTTCCATTCCTGGCCAATGCACCTCTATCTAGCACAGCCACCACCACCTATCTGTGACTGGAGGCTTGTGTGATACTGTGATGCTAGACAGGTTTCAGTGGAGCTTTCAGATTAAGACAGACCATGAAAAAAGGCCTGGTGATCTACTTCTGAAAATCAGCCACTGAAAACCCTTTGAATCACAACAGTCTGATCCTGTTGTGCAGGGGGTCACCATGAGTAGGAGCCAACTCAACTGCAGCTAACAGTAAGTGGAGAAGCTGATGAGTTCATGAGATTGCTAACACAAGATCAAGCAGAAAAACAATTAACTACATAGGAATGAATGAACTGATGAGGAATGATTATGGGTTTTGTCTGGAATATTGCTGATGCTTTAATGTTCTATTTTCTAGGTGTAAGGAACCCATTTCTCTTTTAAGCTATTTATAACCTCTTACAATTTAGTACACTGTGCTTTTGTAAACAGAAATGAAATATTTATCTTTTTCTCCCTGCCTCATCCCTCTAGAATTTGGAAACCATTATTGAATATTATTATTTTTATGGCAATGTAACTATTTGCATAACTTCAGTAAGAATCTGTCCTCCTTGTTAACAAGATGTAACTGGAAACATTGGTTATATAATGGAAGTTTGACTGGAATGTCATATTTGAGAATGATGCTCATAGGATCAGATATGACCAGATACTTTTAAGGAACTAAGGTTGACTTTATGGGGCCAATGCTTATAAAGCTCTCAGGAAAACTGGCCTGGTACCTGGCTTACAGAGTTCCCAGCCTTACAAGTAAAATATAAAAGGTCACTTGCTGTCAGTTCTAGGAACCTCAGGATATTTTGGGAACCTTGAGAAGAAAGGAATTCACCCAAATCTGGAGGTAGTGCAGTTAAAGTCTTATGGTTTGACTTCTTATTATTGAGAGGCTTTTAAAAGTCCAATCTGAGATTCCTTATGAAGACTTCCAGGAAAGCAAATTTTAAAAGGCCTTATAGTAAATTGGAGCTCTGGTGGCATACTAGATAAGAGCTCAGCACTAACCACCAGTCACTCCTTAGAAACTCTGTGGGGCGGTTCTACTCTGTCTTATAGAGTTGCTATGAGTCGGAATTGACTCAACGGCAACTGGTTTTTTATAAAGAAAATTACTATCCTTGCTGCACCTATGTAAATAGTGAAGAGCAGCCTTATTTTATGATCAAGCATAATCTTGCTTTGAGATTATCTTTGACCAAAAGTGGGGTGACTATGGAGAGAAATTTTATGTTTCAATAGAAAATTATAGCACACTCTTGTGGGTTATCAGATTCTGGTCCTGTTCATTATCTTTTAGCTATTTTGCAACCCTTTATAAACTGCAGGTAACTGATGGTCTTGTTATCTACCTATAAATTAACTGGATCCTGTCTTCTTACACAAATTTTTTTTTTTTTAACCGCATTTTCAATTTTTCCAGTATCCTTCAATGTCTGGCTGCAACACTTCAAACTAATGTTTCCAATTTTTCTTCCTCCCTCCTAACTTCACATCAACAAGAGCTAAAACCTGACTGTTCAGATTCTTAGCAAGTCTAGGTTAAGGTGTAGCTGGCCTTTTCCCCCTAGGATCTAAAGATACACTGAGAGTTAAAGCCTGAAAATGTGATATATACCTCATAGGACTCATCACCTCAGAACATGCATAGGTCAGATTTCCCCCTGGACAAGCTGATGTCTGAGTCACTAAAGAAGTCTGGCAAAATGCTCAGGTCACGCATGCCCTCATAGGAGAGGTAACTAAGACTGAACAACATCACCAAGAGCATCCACATCTGAGTTTCAATACACTCAATGAGCATGCTGCATAATCAAAAGATTTTCATTCATCAACCTCTTAGACTTTAATACAAATCTTTCTAGTAATATTTCTCTTTTTTATTTTGGCCAGCTCCCTTTTAAGATGCCTAATGCTAAAACAACTGGCCTTTGCCACTACCTCTTAACAGAAAGTTCAAATGATTTTGCAGAAATAACACTAACAGGAGTTTTCAGAAGACTATTTCTTAGACCTTGATTCACCCCACTCAGATCTGTGATCACTGAGTTGTTCAAAGATGAAGGAATATCATTCATCTTAAATAAAAGGGAAGGACTGTGTCAAGGACTGAATTGTGTCCTCCAAAAATGTGTGTCCACTTGGCTAGGCCATGATTCCCTATACTGTGTGATTGTCCTCCATTTTGTGATCTGATGTAATTATATTGTATAAGTAAATCCTAACCTCTGTGATGTTAATGGAGCCCTGATGGCACAGTGGTTAAGAGCTTGGCTGCCAACCAAAAGGTCAGCAGCTGGAAACCACCAGCCACTCTTTGGAAATGCTAGGGGGCAGTTCTACTCTGGCCTATAGGGTCACCATAAGTAGAAATCAACCTGAAAGCAATGGGTTTTTTTATGATGTTAATGAGGCAGGATTAGAGGCAGTTATGTTAATGAGGCAGGACACAATCTACAGGATTAAGTTGTATCTTGAGTCAATCTCTTTTGAGATATAAAAGAGACAAGGAAGCAGAGAGGAGAGGGACCTCCTACCACCAAGAAAGAAGAGCTGGGAGTGGAGTGTATCCTTTGGACCCAGGCTGCCTGCCCTGAGAAACTCCTAGACCCAGGGGAAGACTGATGACAAGGAACTTACCCCAGAGCCGACAGAGAAAGGCTTCCCCTGGAGCTGGCACCTTGAATTCACGCTTGTAGTCTCCCAGACTGTGAGAGAATAAATCTTGGTTTGTTAAAGCCATCCACTTATGGTATTTCTGTTATAGCAGCACTAGATAACTAAGACAGACTGACAATGTTGAATTTACTGAAGCCCTGTGATCCTGGAGGAGCCCTGGTGGTGCAGTGGTTAAGAGCAAGACTGCTAACCAAAATGTTGACAGTTTGAATCCATCAGCCACTCCTTTGAAACCCTATAGGGAAGTTCTACTCTGTCCTGTAGGGTTGCTGTGAGTCAGAATTGACTCTACGCAGTGGATTTTGGTGTTGGTTTGTGATTCTGGAAAACGGCAATGGTTAAAAAAATCCCCTACTCTTTTGTGTTCCAGAAAATGTCCTGACTCTGGGCCTCTGACACCCCTCCCTGCTTCTTGGCCCGTACAGAATCCAGACGGAACACGTTCCATCTAGCCTTAACAGTAAACTCAGGAGATAATGCCATGTGATTGACACACCCCATTGTTTAACCTTCCCCTTCAGTACTTTGGTATTTTCCCTCTAGCTCACTTCAGTCTTTAAACACCTTCCTGACCTGTTTCAGAGGAATGAGATCAGACTTGGTTCTGGTCTTTCTTCTCCCCATTGTAATACTCCTTCTCATTACAATGGTCCTTCCCCTCATAGTCCTTCCTTTCTCCTCCTTGCAATAATCGTTTTTGAATAAAGTCATCCTTGTCTTTTTTAACATTGTTCAATATTTTTTTTCCTTTGATGTTGTAATTTAAAGAAGAAATAAAGAAAAGGGAATTTTAAAATAAATTATCTATTTCAACATGTAAATACTTGAGCATGCCTATATACTATATACCATAAAGTAGTTAGATGGTGTGATGGTTAATTTTATGTGTCAAAACGGCTATGCTGTTGGGCCCAGTTGTTTGGTCAAACACTAGATGTTGTTATGAAGGTACTATGTGTGATTACCATTATAGTCAATCAGCTTTAAGTAAAACAAATTACCCTGTATAATATGGATGAGCCTCATCTAATCAGTTGAAAGCTTTAAAAAGAGCAAAAACTGAGGTTTCCTTAGGAAGGTAGGAATTTTGCCTCATGACTACAAGGTAGAAACCCTGCTGAGTTTCCAGACTGCTTGCCTGCCCTATGGAGTTTGGATTTGCTAGTCTCCACAACTGTGTGAGCCAATTCCTTAAAACACATAAACTTCAATCTCTCTCAGCCTCTCTTTGCCCTCCTTTTCTTTCCCCACCCTGCCTCTCTAAATAATAGTTTTTAAAAGTGTAAGAGTTCTTTCAATAACTATAAATACAAATTCCAAGAATTAGAAAGTATTGTGTCAGAGCTTAATGTGCATCGTTTCTTAGTGTTAAATAATGGTGTATCTTATAATCAGTGTTTTAGAGTAGATGAAATAAGTTGCTTTTTAAAAATGCTGCATATATTAAAACAGTGCAAAAATATTTTGATTTTATATGTAAAAATAATGCTAGGTTATAGACTTAAATAATAATAGGTTTTTCATCTATATAAATGTTCAGCACTGGACAATCACTTTATATAGAGTACTGTCCCTTACATTGCAAAATGTCTAGCAGCCCTAATGCTCCTAATGAATTGCTGTGGAACCCTCGTTCATTGTAATAACCAAAATTGTTCCCACAAATTTTCCAGATATCTCCTAGGGGGAGGTACACATACATTAAATTATAAATCAGTTTTTTAAATGTTTGTGAATATTGGGAAACCCTGGTGGCATAGTGGTTAAGAGCTACAGCTGCTAACCATAAAGGTCAGCAGTCTGAATCCACCAGATGCTCCTTGGAAACCCTATGGGGCAGTTCTACCCTGTCTTATAGGGTCACTCACTATGAGTCTGAATCGACTCAACGGCAATGGTTTTTTTTGTTGTTGTTGTTTGTGGGTATGGTATTCCCATTCCTGGTCACTACAGGGAAGAAGTGGTCTTTAAGATGATAATGTGACTCTAGTTTGTTGGCCTTTGGTGTTAAAGTTTAAGCTGCTTCAAAGGGAATATTTATGGCAATTACAGACTATACATTTGTTAAAAGAACTATGCTGTGGTTTTTCAATATAAACTTGATACTTAATATCGTACTAAAATGAAATTATAATCTTTATTCCATTTAGGCTATCAGTTACATAATTAAATTTTCTCACACAGGCGTAGGTTTGGTTATAATGTCTATGATAATTATTGACCTAAAACACCTCATATGATCCTACTTTCTCCAATCATAAGGGAGATTAGATACAAAGTCCTTGACCTGAATGACCTCATACCTTTGTATGGTGAGTAAAAACACCCACTTTTGAATCAGACAGATTTGGCTTCAAGTCCCAGTTCTGCCATTTGCTAGCTGATTGATTTGGGCAAGTCACTTCACATCTCTGAGCCACAGATTCCTCGTATATAAAATGAATATGATGAAACTTAATTTACAGGACTGTTGTGAGGATGAAATGAGCTAATATGTGTGAAGTGTTTAACACAATCAGCTTTCAATTAATAGAAGCTGACTTGGCCATTTTTATGCTATGGATTTACATTAAATAGACTATAATACAGGTAGTATAAAATCAATGTCAATTCTACTGTGAAACTACAAGCATATTGAAGTTCAGAGAAAGAAGGCATCCATATGGAATGAAGCAGTCAGTGAAAGCATTGTGGAAGAAAAGGAAAATTGAATTGGACAAAAGTAGGATATGATTTGAATAATCTAAGAGGTAAAACAGAGTAATAATACATATCCACTATGTTCCAACTATTGCTTAATGATGCTAGACATACAGTATTTCTAGTTAATAGGGAAAAAAGTTTATAGCTAAAACTAAGGTGCTTTATTACTTTAACTTAGTAGCATTTTAAAGACCTTATAAAATACCTAATGAAAAAAATTAGCTAAGTGAAATATATACTTTTTTTTTTTTAAATTGTACTTCAGGTGAAGATTTACAGAACAAATAGTTTCTCATTAAACAGTAGTACACATATTGTTTTATAGCATTGGTTAACAACCCCACAACATGTTAACTCTCTCCCTTCTCAACCTTTTTTGTTTTTGTTTTTGGTGAAAATATACATAGCCAAAGATACACCATTTCAAAAATTTCTACATGCACCATTCAGTGACATCAACTACACTCTTCCAATTGTGCTGCTATTCTCACTTTAAATGAAAGTTTACAGAACAAAATAGTTTCTCAGAAACAGTACACATGTTGCCCTATGACAATGGTTAACAACCTCACTACATACACGTCAACACTGTCCTTACTCAAGCTTGGGTTCCCTATCACCAGCTTTCCTGTCGCCTTCTGCCTTCTAACCCTTGTCCCTGGACTGCTGTGCCTCATTAGTCCCGTTTTGTTTTATGGGGCTGTCCAATCCCCGGCTGAACGGTGAGCCTCGGAAGTGACTTCACCATTGAGCTAAAAGGGTATCTGAGGGCCATACTCTCGGGGTTTCTCCAGTCTCTGTCAGGCCAGTAAATCTGGTCTTTTTTGTGTGTGTTAGAATTTTGTTCTACATCCTTCTCCAGCTCTCCAGAACCCTCTGTTGTGATCCCGGTCAGAGCAGTCAGTGGTGGTAGCTGGGCACCATCTAGCTGTACTGGACTCAATCTGGTGGAGGCGTTGGTAGCTGTGGTCCATTAGTCCTTTGGACTAATCTTTTCCTTGTAACCTGTTCTCTTCATTCTCCCTCACTCCCGAAGGGATGAGACCAGTGGGGTATCTTAGAAATCTATACTTATAATAGCTCATTTTAAGCCAAATTGCTTGCTCAAAGTCACACTCTCCGTGAATGACAGAGTCTGGGTTTCAAACTAAGTTTGTCTGACCTCAAAATCTTTGCTTTTGGTTGATCAATACATACAGTTCTCCAAATCTGGATCAAGACTGAAACACAGCCACTATTTGAAATCACATTCCAATTAAACAAACAGCTACCATGCTAATAAATGTGAGCTATAGAGATGAAGAAGGAGCCCTGGTGCTGCAATGGTTAAGTGCTCAGCTGCTAACCGAAGATCCATGGTTTGAACCCATCAGCAGCTCCACCGGAGCCTGGTGATCTGTTCCCATAAACATTACAGCCTAGGAAACCCTATTCTGTCATATAGGGTCACTATGAGTCAGAATTGACTCAACAGCACACAACAGCAACAACAGATATAAAGTCTCTAACAGAGCTTCTAATTTAGTGAAGAAGATCTAAATAGAAATAAATATAAATTAAAACTTCCTGGAAAAAGAAAAAAATTCTGGAATAACAGTATATTGAATATAAAATGATTAAACCTTATAAAGCCATCAGTAAACAGATCTACTCTTGCCTAAAATAGTTAGTACTCAGTGCTCAGCTTGAAATTACTTAGTCCATTTCCCTTATTGCTAATGAAATTGGTGAGGATTAATCTAAACTGACCAGAGAGTAATCACAGGGAAATCTGGCCATTACTTAAAATGATTGACTACAACAACAACTAGATGCCATGAACCTGTTTTTAAACTCATCTGAACACAATTCTTAATTGTACCGTGCTAAGAGAAGTCAAGAGTTTGGTGAAGAGAATGAAAATTAAGTACTAAGCGCCTGTTATAAGTAATCACTCTATTGACTTACTTTAACTGCAATAAATATCTATTCTCTATATTTCTTAGTAATATCAAAGTTCTCAGAAGCCAAATTCCAGAAAATATTAAAACATTTGAACTCCTTTGATCCGTTCTTTTCTTCTGAGGAAAAGTACAATCAAGCAATTTAACTCAGGCAGTAAATACACTTAAAAAAAAAATTTAAGACAGGAAACAGTTATAATCCGATAGCCTTTGGAGACCCTCTATTGTTTAAAGAATTTGGTTTCCATTCTGGCATGTAAAAAGCTTGGAAGTTGTCATTCCGGTCCTCACAACAAGAAAAAAACTTAATTAACTAAAAATCAACAACTCTTCTTAGATATCTCCATCAGAGAACAGAGGTCACAGGGCAAACCATCACCCCCAAAACTGGAGAGACAAGCAAGTACAGAGAATTTTCACTTACCAAAGCAGAAACCACTACCACTGGACCCAGCAGCAGGTAGAAATACTTAAATGGCAATTGGACTAACTGCTGCTGAAGACTGAAGGTGGACTAGCTTGAGAGAGAAAAACTCCCAGAGGTCCAGCTGTAAGAAGGGAGGGCACACTTTTCTAAATTTTACCTGCAGGAGCCCCACCAGGTTTTCACTGTGAAGCTTGGAGAAAAATCTCCAAGTAAACGTTTTGAAGTAGTACTCTGTTCTTAACAACCACCTGCCCTCAAGGGAAGCTACTTTACCAGAGCCTAACAAACATAGGTTTTATCACAGTCTAACTGATGTGGAGAAGAGAAATACACCACTCCAGTCTCTGCTAACCCTGCACACAGGGAAAAAGAATACACAACTCCTATGTCTTCTAATCTTCCTATTTCACCTAAGAAGGCAGCATGGAACGGAGAAGCACCTGTGAAGGTCACAGCCCAGGAACACAGATTCACTAAAAGACTGCGAACTAATTATAGGATCATAGAGCACGTCCCCTCCCCCACACTTTACCACCACATCAGCATCCGTAGGGCTTTTCACAGGGGATTACAACCAAAAGAACCTCAATTCCTTTTATGGATACATCATTGCTAGACTTTCAACAAAAAGTTACAAGGCGTGCTAAAAGATAAATAAATTAAAATATCCATTTTAAAAGCCATTCATGAATGGATTAAGAATAACTTTGAACTAAGGACAAGATATTCAGACTTAAATAGGATCTTAGATATGTTTTTAGGCCAAAATTAGTTACATGCTGCTGTGATACAGTGGAAGGTGTCCTAGTTTGAAATAAGAAGCTCTAACTGAATGCAGCCTATGTGACTTACATACTGGGCAATTCAGTTTGCTGAGCCTTCATTTTCCTATCTATTGAATGAGGGTATACCAACACTGTAGATTCAGATATAAAATGAGAACATACCTGTAAGTGCCTGATATGTCTAATAATCTGTTTAGAACATTGTAAAGACAAAGCTGTGTGTCTAAAGCAGAACTGAATATCCAAGGCTCAAATTGTGACTCTGTGGGGCAGGGGGTACTCAATTGTGATTAAGAATATAGGTAAATGTTTTGCTTTGCTTTGTTTTTATTACAAAAATCTAATTCAGGAGACTTGAATCAACTGGAATAAACACTGGCAGTAGTAGAGTTTAGGGCAGTGGTTCTCAAACTTTATCCTGCATCAGAATGACATCCTTGGGCCCCACCTCTAGAGTTTCTAATCCAGCACATCAGGAGTGGGACTGACCAATTTGCATTTCTAACAAGATCCCAGGTGCTACTGCTGGTGGTCCAAAAACCACCCCCTGTGATCCCCTGCTTTAAGGCAGTGCAGAGGAGCAGGTTGGAGCTGAAGAAGAGTCAGAGAGAAGGGCCTGAGTAAAAGATCAGAGAAGCACCTTGTGGACATCTGAATTTTCAGAAATGGAAGGGGATGCTCAGATTCTTAAGAATGCCCTGGGGAGATTATGTCACTGAGTATGTCAGTGCCACTTACAGGATAATATATCCTGAACAGATTTCACTTCAGTGCCCAGAGGATGACAGAACCTCTTAGGGTTTGTAAGGAAAAGAAATCTTTAGAAAGAACAATTTTGGCCTGAAACTGATGAAGGAAAAAGTTAAGAAAAAAAAAGTAATTCTAAGATTGGATTTACAATTCAATAAATGAAATTATATAGCAGTAAAGAGTTTGCAAATAAGGTCTTACAATTTTTGTTTAAATACAAGAAGGAGAGAAGCCAAAAGACTGGAGATGGGCAAATAGTTTCAGCTTTTAAATTCTTAACATTTAAAAGCTGTTATTTATTGAGGTATAATTTATATACAATAAAATGCATGGGTCTTATACAGTTTGACAAGTATTGACAAACGGATACACCTATGTTATCACCATCTAAATCAAGATATGGAGCATTACTATCACCCCTGAAAGTTTCCTCATGCGTCTTTTCAGTTATCCAACACCTGAGGCAACCACTTTTAGAATTTCTGTCACCATAGGTAAGTTTTCCAGCTTTTGAACTTTATACACATGGAATCACATAGTATGTATATACTCTTCTGTCTGGAATCTTTCACCTAACAATGTTTTTGAGATTCATCCCTGTTGCTGCAATATCAATAATTTGTCTTTTTTATTGTTGAGTGCTATTCCATTGTATGAATATACCATAATTTGATTATTCATTCACCTGTTGGACATTTGGGTTATTTCTAGTTTGGGGCTATTGTGAACCATTCTTGTGATGTATGTAAATTATACTTTAATAAAGAAAACAATAACCAAAAAAAAATCTATTAAAGTAACATTTTTGTCACTTAGAAGAATAAGGAGTGATCAAAAGAATAAGAGATTACTCACTAAGAAGTCATTTCCTTTTTTGACAAGGGAATTTGAAAAGACAGTATATCTGCTGTTATAGACCATATCTGGGAGGAAGGGGAGTGTTTTTCTAATCTCTCAATCTGGAGGAGGCACCTTTTCCTAATTCCTGCAGAGGTGTCAAGGGTGCTTGCTGATGCCCTAAGACAAGGTTAAAATATATATTTTATAAAATAAAATATACATATATATATCTTTATGTGGACTAGATAGTTGATCCCCACACATCTGTCAGTTTGTCATATTGTGGGGGCTTGCGTGTTGTTGCAATGCGGGAAGCTATGCCACCGGTATTCATATACCAGCAGGGTCACCCGTGGTGGACAGGTTTCAGCTGAGCTTTCAGACTAAGACAGACTAGGAAGAAGGGCCTGGCAGTCTACTTCTGAAAAACATAGCTAATGAAAACCATATGAATAGCAGAGGAACATTGTTTGATATAGTGCTGGAAGATGAGCCCTCTGCAACAATAGGCTCAAGCATAAGGATTGTGAGCATGGTGCAGGACAGGGCAGTGTTTCATTCTGTGGTACATAGGGCCGCCATAAGTCAGAACCAACTCGACAGCACCTAACAACAATAGATACACGTGAAGTGTTGGACACAAACATCAATAAACTCAGCAGCACGAGTAAAGACTTTACAGCTTTAGGAATTCGGTAAATTATAATCTCATTAGGAGTGAACAGAGTAATAATGCTGCCCCAAAACTAATGTGTTCCCAGGATGTATTTAGAGAAATAATACTATTTAGAACAAAGGCAGTAAGAATCCCACTCTACTGTTATTAGGATGTTATCTTGTTCAGTTCTGGACCAGTCTTAAAGAACATAAGCATAATGAATCTTGTTAATTAGCATACAGTAAGGATGAGGAGTCATCCCTGAGTAATGCAGTTAAATGCTCATAAACTAACTAAAAGTTGGTGGTTTTAGTACACACAGAGGCACCTCAGAAGGCCTGGTGATCTACTTCCAAAAAAATCAGCTATTGAAAACCCTACAGAGGACAGTTCTACACTGACACACATGGGGTTGCCATGAGCAGAATTGTCTGAAAGGCAACTGGTGTTTTTTTTAAGGATGCAGAACACTGAAGGATTTGATATATAACCTAGGGGTTGGGTAGGAGATAAAATGGTGATCTGAAAATAAAGAGCTTACTTGTGGAATCAGCCTTATTTCAATCTACAACTCCACGGTGCAGAATATTAAGATGTACTGAGAGACTACTATGTGCCAAGCTCTTTTCAGTAACTAGATTTCATAAGGTGGCAGAGTTCTGGGTCAATTGAATGAAATTGGGGAGTGGGTACTCCCTCATAAAGAGTTCAAGGAGAGATTATCCATGGTTCGTTTCTCAAACCTGGCCACACCTTAAGGTCTACTTTAATTGCTCTGTGGGTAGAGCCCAGGGAATAGTATTTTTTCAAAACTCCCAGCTATTCATAATGGGCAGTCAGATTTAAGAACCAGATGACTACTCGTCTGTATTAAATGAAAAGTTAAAAGAGGAAGGTAAATGGAAATTAATATTTATTGATTATATATCAGGCATTATACTTAGCATTTTCAGTCTAACCTCTTTTTAAAGCTATGTTAATACCTGGAATCCTTTAGCAGAGTCAGGCACATAATCTCTCAAATGTTTGGTGTTAATCTTCTCTACAACTTTATAATGCATTTTTAAATGAATCCTGGGAAAAATTAACTTGTAATGCAGGTTTTGACATCCCTACATTATAGAAAAAGAAACTGAGGCTCAGAAAAATTAATTTACTTTCACAAATGCACTAGGTGGTAGACTGCAAAACTGTGATTTAATCCCAATTTAAAGCTATGTGTCTTCCCTGCTCCTTCCATCAGGTCGCTTCTAAGACATCTGGGTATTTATATAATTTACCTGAGCAATCGTAACAGAACCATTTCCTCCTGGCCTGTTCTCAAGGAAATTATAAGTGAAAATTCTAAAAAAGAGAAGCCAAAAAGTAAGCATCCACATTTTTTCTATTGTGGCTCTATGGAAACTCTTCTGTAGGTCTTGAGAACCTCTGAGGGTAGAGGAAGTAGATCAAGGTGGCCTTTCAGAACTGAAACAAAGCACTTGAAGCAAACATGGACAAAGCTCTGCTCTGAAGTAAAACACTTCTCATACTAACGAATGGGTAAGGAGCATATCTGTTATGTCTATAGTACTTTAATTACACATTAACACTGAGGGAGGGGAAGCTGGTCCTGATCATCCCTGATACCTCCTTTTGGCCAGGTTGATCCCCACTGAATTTGCTTGTGTGTGGTGGCTGATTTGAGTATGTACATTTTCTGGAGAAAAGAAGGAAAAATCCAAGGAGTGGTAACCCCCCAAAAACAAAGTGAGTTCCTCAAGGGCAAGGACAACCTGCACTTTACTATTCCATATAATCTTTAATATAGTATTCAATACAAATTAAATAATTCTCAAAATTGCCACAATTAGAAAACTGCATTAGTTTTTGTCATGGTTTGAATTATGTCCTCCCAAAAATGTATCAGTTTGGCTAGGCCATGATTCCTGGTACGGTGTGATTTTCCTATATATTGTAAATCCTGCCTCTATGATGTTATTGAGGGAGGATGGGTGGCAGTTGTGTTAGTAAGGCAGGACTGGATCTACAAAACTGGATTGTGTCCTGAGGCAATCTCTTGAGATATAAAAGACAGAAGTGAGCAGTGAGACAAGGGGACCTCATACCATGAAGAAAGCAGTGCAGGAGCAGAGCACGTCCTTTGGACCAGGGTCCCTGAGTGGAGAAGCTCCTAGTCCGGGGGAACACTGAAGAGAAGGCCGACAGAGAGAAAAAGCCTTCCCCTGGAGCTGACGCCCAGAATTTGGACTTTTAGCCTACTTTGACTGTGAGGAAATAAACTTCTCTTCGTTAAAACCATCCACTTGTGGTATTTCTGTTATGGCAGCACTAGATGCCTAAGACAGTTTTCAAAAATAAAGTATCCTCCTTTAAGTTGTAGCATTCACTGAATTACTTCATGTTACAGTAATTCAGGTATTTTCCCTTTCTGTTGCGGCAAATTATTAAAATTTAGAGCCCGTGTAACACACAAAATGATACATTTAGTGAAATTTTAGTTTTTGAGCATCACTTACATCTTAAACTAAAAAATACATAACATTTTCATCTATAAAAATATGAAGCTACAGGTCCTTAATGTCTCATTATTAACTATTTAAAATAACCAATATAACTATTAGTGCCAACTCTGCACCCAAATGTACCTTCTCTATATCCAGAAGCATATGTTACGCAGTACGTTTCGCAAAGCAATGAGTGTATTATTAAAAAAAAAAACCAAACTCATTGCAGTCGATTCTGACTCACAGTGACCTTATATTATAGGTACCTGAGAATAAATTGATTAAAGACATTTTACTTTACTCTCTTTTTACCAATTAGCCTCTAGCTATACTTTATTCATCTTTTAGATTTTATCCAGATAACTCATCCTAGAGTCACAAAAAAATTTAATGGGGAGAAAGAAATAACATGCTGAATTTTTACAGGTATTTTTATATATTCTGCAGTATTTGTCAGGAGGGTCTAGAACCATACTGTTCTATGTAATTTAAAATTTTCTAGTAGTCACATTAAAAAATAAACAGATGAAACTAATTTAACTCAATATATAAAAAGTATCATTTCAACATACAATCAATACAGAAAACTTGAGATGTTTTACATTCTTTTTTTCCCTACCAAGTCTTCAAAATCCAGTGTGTATTTTATACTTAGAGCAGATCTCAATTTGGACTAGCCTCATTTCAAATGCGCAATAGTCACTGGTGGCTAGTGGCTACTGTACTGGACAGCACTGGCCTAGAGTTCTAACCCCTTTCTATCTCTAGTGTAGTATTAACCACAAAAACAAAATGCATAAAGTTGATCCAAAGCTAAGTAATGCTGTTAAAATGACAAGTGGAGGATTAAAAGTTTTCTAATTACTTACATGAAAAATACTATTTAGGAACACCTTTGCAATCATTTTAACATCGTTTTAGAAATGCCTTGAAAAATCGTTTCTTTTTTCCATTACCTCATCAAAAGTCTTTCTGGGCACTTGGTTATTTTCTGTTTCCTCATCTAAGAATTGTGGTGCAAATGGTTAATGAGCTCAGCTGCTAACCAGACGTTCAGAGGTTCCAGTCCAACCAGAGGTACCTTGGAAGTCCTAGAGATCTCTTCCAAACCATCAGCCACTGAAAACCCTATGGAACACAGTTCTACTGACACACATGGGGTAGACTCCACAGTAGCTGGAACTGGAAAAAACTCGTTCATTCTGTAATTCAATACATACTTATCTCCTGACAACTATGTGTAAAATATTATTGTTAGATGCAGTGAAGGACGTAAAAGACACCACCACATCTCTGCTTTCACAAAGCTTCTAAACTAGTGAGAAAGGAAGAGTGACAAACATGTGAAACTATATCTTTGTATTTTACTTTACTGTAGCACTATGTCAATTATTTGTTTGTCTATCAGTCTTTCCCCAGTTCTTTAACAATGAAGGGAATGGACTTTATCTTCTGTTTTCCCAGGGCCTAACAGATGCCTTAATAAATATCTGTGAAATTCAGTGTAATGAATAAGCATGTTATTTTCTAGGACAGAGGTTCCCTACAAAGTAAACTAAGAACATAAAGAAATATTTCATCTTCCCTACAGAGAACAGAAACAACAGTAAGGCAGAAGTTATCAAATAAGCCAGGCCATGAAGGATTTGACACAAATAAAAGATGATGAGGTTTGAAGAAAATAATGAAAGTTTTAGAGCAGAGAAAGTATGAAAATAGAAAAGTACATCGCTTATGATAGGTTCTCTCCGAACATTTGCTTACTAAATGCACAAGTGAAAAAAAGAGATTGAATGACCTGAGAATATCATTTGCAGAGATAGAAATGGAAGATTCGAGAAGTGGAGGGGTGGTGTTGCTGCACATTTTATGAAAAAAAGTACAGTCCATAAGTAAGCAGTTGCAATTAACATTTTAAAGCAAACAAGAGGAGCAGCAACAACCCTCCCTACTTAGAAGGTACAGTAGTGTGCCCTATTGTCTTACCTTTTGGACAACGCCTATGCACCCGTTTGAGAATGTTAATGATTCCATAGTATGTCATTAACTTGAACAATTTCACTCAAGCATGTTTGTGGGGAAGGTGAAAAATAAGAAATTTAACAGAACGACATGCATTTATTTTACCATCATGCACACATGGAAGACAAATATGTCAGTGATACACTTCCCATTTTACAGAGCAAGCTCACAAGTATTTATGCTATTTAGAAAAAGAGACACATGAATTACTAAGTTGTTACCAGATAAAATTACCAAGCAAGGCATCAATCAGAGCTGTAAATTTTTTGTAGGCTATTTTTCTATGAAGACAATAATTTCCAAAGTCTTCAGAGTTCGATAAGACCAAGTTATTCAAACTACATTTCTAAGGATACAGTTTTAACAGAAACAAGATGAAAACTGTTATGAATATTCACATAAGTTTCTAATATTGTACAGGAAAATAAGATTGATATTCTTCCAAATGTTCCCAACTGAAAGCAAAAGAAAGCCTGTACAGCTCAGTTATTCCAGTAAGTAGAAAAGAAAAGGTAACAGGATTTTGTTAAATACTAATGAAATAAAGGGAAGACTATTAATCTTCAACATAAATAAGGTTACATGAAAAAAGGAGAAAACACCCGAAGTTGCACTGTGTTTCTTTAAAGAACCCTACTCTAGGCAACATATTTAACACTTCAATTCTATCCATCTCAATTCTGAGAAAAGTATTTCTCCTCCCATCACCTTTTCTCACAGGCTCTGTCAGTCCAGTCTTAATTCTAGGCCCAATTTGCTAACTCATTTCTGGCTCTGGCCTTTTGTTTGGTTTTCTCTGCTTAGGGCACCCACGACAATCTTTTAAATTTTTCCATCCATTCTAAACTAGAAACCATCTTTAATTCCATTCAGATGTCCCTCTTTAAACCCTCTAGGTGTTGTTAAAAAGAGAGAGTGAGGGAGTTGGCAAAAGAGCAGAGGAGACAGTAAGAGCTCTGGCCAACTATTTTACAGGAAATGTTTTCTGGAAATGAGACAGCCAAATTAAACTAAAAGCCTGCTTTTGCAGATGTTTCTCAGCTATCACTTTTTTTTTCTTTTAAAGAGAGAGATAAGACAGAAAGTTTACTGCTACCCTGAAACTTAATCTATGTTCAGAATTAGGAAGGGAGGCCAACAAAGGTACCTAGGTTTTGTGAATTCACTGGTTGAGGATGGCTCTAACCACTTGCCTGGGAGTCAGTAGGATTTCTGGGAGACTGGGGGTTGGAGGTATGAGGAACTGAAGTGTCTTTTGTGTGATGGCAGGAAACCTGGGTCCACCAACAGTTTTGAAGATCTCTGTTTACTCGAAACCAGACAGTGAGGCTGATGACAGTCTGGAAGATGTTCATTCAGAAGGCAGCAGCCAAGGAGACTGGGCATAGCCAGAAGCAGGTAGCAAGAGAAAGCAACAAGAGTAGGAAGAACAATGGAGTCACATAAATCACATAAACCGAGCAGGCCACTGCTTCTCTCCCTTGACATTATTAATGCCCAGAAATTGTCCACAGGCCATGTGCCTGTACTTCCAGATGCAGAGCAAGGTGTGTAGAATGAGCTTCTAGCCAAAGGTAGAAATGCAGGTGGTAGTAGCCAGACCAGAGGCCCTGGAAACAAAGAGGGTCCAAGCAGTGCAGATAAAGTGTAATTTATAGCATCATTTGCTTGCCTTACAAGTGGTGTGAACCATGGCCATGCAGTATGTGATGTTTATACAAGGTGAGGCGAACAGCATAAAGATCATGTGAAAGTGGAAGAGCATGGAAGTCTGAATCTTGAGGGTGAGAGAACTGAATGTCCAGAGGGAAGGTGCAGAAAATCAGCACAGAAAAAGTAGAAATCATACCCTTGCCGTTGCCCAAGCACAGGTCTCAAAGAAGGTGGTAGGGGACCTTGTGCTAAAGGATTTCCAAGGGCAAAGGTTAACCTGACTGGAATCCAAAGGGCCTGGGGATCTCCACAGGCTCCCTTACTGGGCGACGCCTGGGTCTACGGGCCCCTTCACGCAACAAGTAGTACTGCAGTGGATTTGGCCACAGGTCCTCTTTGATAATCTCAGCAATCCTGTCAGACTCTGGAAGGCTATGGTCTGAAAACCAGGTGAAGAAGCTGCAGATGATGTCTTGGTTCCTGCGAATGAAGGACTGAGGTTCATGGCCTCTGCGCCATATGATGGGAGTGGAAAGAGACACCACTCGGCCTGAGGATCTGACCTCATATTCCTTGACAATCAGCTTATTTCTAAAGTAGGGGTTTCTTCGGAAGAAGAACTTGAACTTGCAGCCCGTCCTAGGGTGTTTGAGCTCTTTCACCTCCAAACTGGTTATGTACCTTAGCATCTCCGCATCTTGGCCCCTAATCATAGCGGACAGCTGGGGATGGTTCCGAAAGGCGGCGGCCCAGAAGCCAGGGATATTCTGAATGATATAGTTCCTCCGCTCCAAGTAGTGTCGACGCATCCGCCCAAACTTCTGCTCCAGCTGGAGAAAGGCTCTGTCAGCCTGAGCATTTACGGTGTCCAGTTCCTGCTGAATGGCCTCCAGAGGGTTCATGTGGAGATCCCTACTCAGGGGCCGGGGCCTTGCCTCCTCTATCACTCTACTTTCCTCCACCACTTCCATTTCTTCACCTACTGGCTTCTCTTCCACCTTCATCACCTCCTCCACTACCTTCTCCTCCATCACTCCTTTCTTCTCCATCCTCTCCACCGCCACCTCAGCCCTCTCCTCATCCACTGCTACTGCGAAGATGGCGCACCTTTCAGGCTTCATTTCCTTGGCCTTCGCCCCAACTATCACCTCAGACCCGGACCTCCCTTCGTCACAGGTTTCTAGGGCCTTCTTCCCACCAGGGCCGCGAGGCTCTCCACACTGACAGTCATTTTTCAGGCTGCTATCAGTTGCCACTGAGACTGAGGCAAAGGCTGCTTTCAGGCCCTCTGTGGGAGGCGCAGCCTCTTCCTTCCCCTCTATGGTCGCTAGGTGACTGCGATCCCCACTGACTCGGATCTGGCAAGTATGGCCACAGCCCGCGGGGTCCTGGGGTGCGTCCCCCTTCTCTGGAAGCTGGGGCGGTGGGAGCGCAACGGTCTTCAGGTTGCCCTTACCCGTCTCCGCCATCACCTGTGTCGCCTCGGTTTTCTCTCGGAGGCTCTGGCAGTGGTGTCGGTCCGGGTCTCCTGGGGCATTGTCGGGAGTAGTGATGCTGCAGGTTTCGGGCAGAGGGGTCCTCTCGCCCCTATCCAGGCCGCTCATGTTGGTAGCTGGCCACCGGCGGTGGGCGAGCGACAGTTTTCCTCACAGAAGCTGCACTCGAGATGAACCGGCTGTTCGCGCCACCCACTCTTAGTGTCGCGAGCGTCTCCGTGTCACTGACGTCAGAGCTGTAGGCTCTCGCACAGCGCGAGAACGCGCTGCGCACTGGGATTGGCTCCGCTGCTGCTTGTCGTCGAAGCGTAATTTGTTTTACCTCTATGAATTTAATCAGTTGGGTCGGTAATTTGACTTAATAAGTAAATGTAGATCTGCCTGTTATACATAAAAATCCAAACCAAAACCAAACCTACTGCTGTGGAGTAGATTCTGACTCATAGTGACCCTACGGGACATAGTAGGAACTGCCACACACAGTTTCGAAGGCTGTAATATTTAGGTAAGCAGACTAACAAATCTTTATGCCAAAGGGCCAAGCGGCGCAGCGCTTTCACTACTGCGCCACTGGGGCTTCTTCCCATATACTATATTTTAAGGTCTGTAAAAATGAGGATCTGAAGGCAGGACCCTTCCTGCGATGTATCTGGAAACTCCTTCCACCCTGTAAGCTGGCACAGCCCTGCACTACTGTCCCGTGTCTGAGAACATCTTTTCCGAAAACATCTTTTCCCCCCTCGTTTGCTTTCTTTCTTTCCTTCTTTTTTTAGGTAGGAAAGTAAATATATTCCCTGTTATTTCATAATGGCTAGGAGCAAAAGTCTTCACTTTTAACTAAGATGAGTAGCAAATTGTTTCTTTTTCCTCAAGTAGAAGTGACAGGACGATATAAATTCGAGCCTGTAACGTTACTGGGAGAAAAAGCTACTCAGCGGCTTGTTTCTTTTTCTTTCTTTCTCTTTTTTTTTTTTTAACCACTAAAGCGATGCGTATTAGTCATTGCTAGTCCTTAGTTTATAATCCGCATCCAAGAGGCGCTTGTGCTGCATAAGGTCTGCAGGCAGGAAGCCAGGAACAATTTGCTAAATCTCACTCCATGGCCTCTTGCTGCAGGAAAGAGGAAATGATCAGCTATTTCCAGCCGCATAAACCATTAACGTATTTAGTTCTGTAAAGTAGGAAAGGTCGACTCTCATGAAGTATCTTTTCATGGCAATCAGCTCATTGAGTTCATTTGAGAGGGATGTCAGTGTCTTTTTGGTTTTTTAGTTCGTTGGCCTGTGAGGAAAACTGGTATCTTAGAGTTACAAATGAAACCCACTGCTATCCAGTGGGTTTCGACTCAAAGGGACACTATAGGACAGAGTTGAACTGCCCCACAGGATTTCCAAGGCTGTAACTCTTTACCGAAGCAGACTGCCACATCTTTTCTTCGGGGAGGCTGGTGGGTTCAAACCACCGACCGACCTTTCAGTTAGCAGCTGAGTGCTTAACCACTGTGCTACTAGAGCTCCTTAGAGTTACAAGGTCTCAGAGAACTATCAGGTGGGGGGTGGGGTATCCACCACCATATTTATGAGAAAAAGAAAAACAGGTTAAAATGGATTACCCCAATGGCCTTGAAGTAGAAAAGAAACTTGCAGAACTTCAACAGGCAGCTTGTTGATTAAAGGGGTAGAAGAGGCAATTACGACCCCCCCCCCCCATTTTCTTTGCCTGTGTGGTAGGATGAGGAATGATAGACCCCAAAGATGTCCTCATCCTAATCCCTAGAACCTGTGAATATGTTACTTTACATGACAAAAGGGCCTTTGCAGATATCATTAAATTAAGGAATTTGAGATGGGAAGATTATCTTGGATTATCTGAGTGGGCCCAATGTAATCACAAGGGTTCTTATCAGAAGAGTGTCAGAGTCAGAAGGAGATGTGATGATAGAAGTAGAGGTCAGAGAAAGAGGGAAAGATTTGAAGATACTATGGTGCTGACTTTGAAGGTGGAGGAAGGACCAGGAGTCAAGGAATGCGGGCAGCCTCTAGACAGGGGAAAAGGCAAGGAACCTGATTCTCCCCTAGAACCTCCAGAGGAGTGCAGACCTGTTAACGTCTTGATTCTAGGACTTCTAACCTCCAGAACTGTAAGATAATAAATGTGTGTTGTTTTAACCCACTAGGTTTGTGGTAATTTGTTACAGCAGCAGTAGAAAACTAATACAACTTGGGTTGAAGTTGGATTGAATCTGCTTGCCTCAATTTTTTTTCTAGCAGTAGGTCCTGCAACCTTGCCCATTGCTTCCCCTGAGATCCTACCTGATATCTGTGATTTATAATAGCTTGAGTCTCTTTTTGGACATTAAGGCCATAAATATATTTAGGCAATACACAGAAAGATAAAATTTAAATCAAAACCTACCAAAAAAAAAAGGAAAAGAAAGATATTTGAAAAAAGATTGTGAGCTCCAGGAGGGCAGGAACACGGTTTTGTTTACCACTATGTACCTAGTGCCTGGCACAGTGTTCCATAGGTTTGGGAATGTTAAATGAATTAACAGACAAATAGAGCACAGTTTCTCTTGCCTACAACTTAGGGTTTGCCAGAGAGAAGAGACAAATGGGTTGACACTCTTCTCTCTTCCCTATCTGCCACTCACAAACCAGAGGACCAACCTACTATCTGCATAGCAAAGTCCTATCCAGGAGAATGAATTTCTACATATGTGTCAAAGCATAGGGAAAACAATTTGTTTTATAAATAATTTACATTTGTGCGGTCACTGTATATGACAAACAAACTCTGAAAGGACCAACATATTTAGGTGAGTTTACATAGCAAAGCTTCAAACTACCAGCACAGCATTTCTCTTCTTCTAATTCTTCTCTCCTTTCTGTACAAGCCGAGGGAATGATTCCAGGCCTTACTTCATTTGCCTCTGCAAGAAATGGATACAGATCCTTTGATGCATAGCTGAAATTAACTTTTGGTAGACATAAGAATGAATAATGGAGCTTTTCACAAAGCCCACTTCTTTTTAATTGCATGAAATCATCTTCTATCTTGGAACTGGAATAATTTAATTTAATTTGGCTTAAAGTGGAAACTTTTATTACTCTAACATGCCTTTATTTCAAAGCAAAAAATAGTACCAGGTTTTGACCGGTCCTAGAAGATATGGCTGTATTTGTCAAAGTCACCATTATGATTTATGAAGTGCAATTACGCTCTAACTGATAATGTTAGAAAAGACTCCAATTACAGATGGTGTTATGTTAATGCAATCAGGAGCCTGCTGAATGTAATTTCCCCAGATAGGGTTAAGATACTTTGAAGGAATGCTTCCTACTTTTCCTGTTAGTACATTTGAAAAAGCTGTGATATGGAATATTTTTGTATTTGGTTGAATATATATAGAAAATGAAGAGAAACTTAAATTTCTTTGAATTTTAATTATCTGAAGATAACATTAGAGAAATGATTATGATTATAACTCTTCATTATAGATAATGGAGAGCCCAGATTATAATAACTTTTAATTAAATAACTGCATAGGAGACGGGCCAGTGAGAGGCACTGATTTAGATGGAAAAGCAGGTTTGTGTACTCTCTTCCATTTCTTTTTCTAAAGAGTTTTTGCATCGGTGAAGAAGGTACTCTCTGGGATTTTAACCTGATCCAAAATTTACATGCTTAGGAAGAATTATTTTACCATGCAGGAAAAAAAAAAAGTGGTTACTATTTGCCACAGATAATTGTACTTACTGTAAAAGGGCTATTACCTGTCGATTTTTTTTTTTTCTTAACATTTTATACCTAAAGTCTTAAGAAGGATATGTGTCTCTTTTTCATTATACAGGTTAACCTGTTATCTGAAACATTCTTTTTTTAGGCAGATCCTGCCTATTCATTCTCTAAGACCCGGCATAAACCTGTCTTGCTATAGAATGTGCTGGGAATTTTATGTTCATTAAAATTTTAAATTTTATAAAAAAGGAAATAGTAACTCTGAAAGGTTAACTAACCTAACCAAGGTCATGCATATAGTAACCACTGAATTCCTTCTCCCTTCTCCTAGATGCAGCTTTCCTTGACCGTTCTACAGTTCATTGAGCTTCTGCCCTTGAATTCCTACAGCTTTTTAAAAAGATTCGCCACGCAATTAAGCACTTAATTATATTCTTCCTCTTAGTGATTGTTTCATACATGTCAGTCTCATCATCTTGTAGGATGGGAGCACAGTGGTGTTTCTTCTTCTGTCGGATTTACTCAGCATAATGATAGCTATTAATGATATTTGATGATTTGAATAAAATAAAACCTTAAAGATCTGACAAAAACTAACCGTGTGTCTATACTGGCATTTTATTTTATTTGAAGGAGGAATGTATTTTGGCTATGCTTCATATATTACCTTTTTGCACTTTGGAATATAGGATATATCTGTACATGACAGAGCATTTCTGTGGCAATTGGCAATAAACCAAAAGGTAGTTGAATACATTATGGTTCTTTGGGAAAACATCCACAAAAAAATGACATGAAGTTATTCTCTATCATATCAAGGAATCATAGTCTTCAACAATGATTTCTCAGATGGCAGCTGGTTTAGCAGAAGTTCAGACATTGTTGTTTTGCAGAAGGATATGTTTTCTGGT
Source organism: Dugong dugon (assembly GCA_030035585.1). Lineage (NCBI taxonomy): Eukaryota > Metazoa > Chordata > Mammalia > Sirenia > Dugongidae > Dugong > Dugong dugon. The sequence goes on from CM057464.1 coordinate 135,897,235, forward strand.
TATAATTAATGATAGCTTTCATTTATTTGCTACTTTCGATGTACCGGGCACTGTTACAAGCACAATCACATGTGTTTTTAGTTTTCATAAGAACGCTGTGAGGTAATGTTATTTTGACTGTCATTTTACTCACTAGGCAACTAAGGCAAAGAGAGACTGGGACACTTACCCAAGGTGATATAGAAAGTGATAGTCCCATAGTTTGTACCCAGGAAGTTGGACTCAAGAGGCTGTGCCACCCTCTCTGTAAAAAAAGTGAAATCACTTTCTTAAGAGTGTAAGACCATCTTTATTTACTGTTAAATTGATACACAGTTTTCTTTCTCCTCCCAAATATTTGCCATGTAACTATAGGCAAGTGACTTGACTTCTCTGAGATTTCCTAATCTTCACAATAAAGCAAATACTATCTATGTCATAAAAGAGATGAAAAATTAAATAAAATAATCTATAGGAAGCCTTTAAAACAGTAGCTATTATATGGTAGATTGTCAGTAAATATCAATATTTCTATTAGTGGTCAAACGAATGAATGATGGTCAAATATTTGCTTTGTAGATTGTCAATAAATATCAATATTTCTATTAATGGTCAAACTAATGAATGATGGTCAGATATTTGCTTTCTGTTTAGAGGAAGTTATTCATGATCCTCAGATTCAGTATTTTCTCAACCCTATCAGATCCAATGGGACCAATATTGTCTAAGAAAGAGAGTGAGGGATGTGCCTAGAATTTAACATCATTTTACATATAAAAACAAAATGTCCAAGTATGATATTTGGGTTTTAAGAATTTGTCTAAACAAGTCTAAGAGAGCTTTTTCAATAGAAATTGAATAAAAGTTATATGTATAAGAATGCATTGTGTCATAGTTTAGTTGACAATCTCTCTCAGTGATATTTAAATAAAATTATGTCTTATAACTGATGATGTCTTAAATGAGATGAAATACCATAATTTCCTTCCTGGAAAACTCATTACATATTAAAATAACACAAACATATTTTGTTTTTATATGTAAAATGATGTTAAATTCTCGGCTGAAATAAATATAAATTGATTTCCCTCTCAGAAGTGGGGCAATTTTTTGTTGAGGGGTATTTCCCTTGTATTGCATGACATCTGGCATCCCTGACCCTACCTAATAAAGGCCCATAACAGCCTCCATTCTTTTTAATAACCAAAACATGCTCATACAGATTTCCAAGATTACAGCTCCACCTGAGAATTTCTTTTAAAATACTCGCTGGGTATGGTATTCCCATAACTTCTCACTAGAGGGAGCAACGGGCTTTAAGAAAATGAATTATCTAGTATGAAAGAAGAATGGTCTTCCACCATAAATAGGAGCCCTGGTGGTGCAGTGGTTAAGAGCTATGGCTGCTAACCAAATGTCAACAGTTCAAATCCACTAGCCACTCCTTGGGAACCCTGTGGGACAGTTTCTACTCTGTCCTATAGGGTCGCTATGAGTCAGAATCCACTTGATGGGTTTGGTTTTGGTTTGATGGTGCAGTGGGCTGGTAACTGAAAGGTCAGTGGTTTGAATCCACCAGGAGAAAGATGTGGCAGTCTGTTTCCATAAAGATTACAGCCATAGAAACCCTATGGGAGCTGTTCTGCTCTGTTGTACAGGGTCACTATGAGTTGGAATTGACTTGATGGCAATGGGTTCACTATAAATGAAATAACTTGTAATTTATATTAAATCATAATCTTTTATTTCTCCCCATAATCTTTTATTCCCACTAAGCTGTAACCGTTAGAAAGTAGTTTTCTTATACCTGCTTAGGTTTGTTATGATTTTTTCTAATAATAAAATCATGTCAAAGAATTTCATGTGACCCTGCTTACACTGACAAGGTCCCTACTCTTTGTAGACTAGAGTCACAGATCTGGCTTCAAGTTCCAGCTCTGCCATTCACTAGCTGTTTGACATGAGAAAGTCAATTCATCTCTCTAAGCCACAGTTTCTGCTTAAGTAAAATGGAGATTATGATACATACTTCACAGGCTTGCTGGGAAGATAAAACGAGATATGTATAAAGTTCTTAGCACTGTAAGCTTTCAACAAACAGAAGTTAGTAGTAGTATTTGTATTTTATACTAAAACTTACATTAAAATTCAGCTATTGTACAAGACACTAAATTTCATTATAAAACAGTTAAGTGTTTAGTATAGGAGCTCAAAGAAGAAAAATATCCACATGGCTTAGAGTGGTCGGTGAAAGCTTAACAGAGTGATAAGACCTGAGTTGTATCCTACTATGGGTAAGAGTTGAATAGCTTGAGAAAGAGTTGGAACTTGAGGACCCAGTAATCATACTTGTCCATCGTGCTCCAGCTATTGCAACATGCATTCTATACCTGCACTGTCTAATATAGTAGCCACTAGCCACATGTGGCAATTTAAATTAAATAAAATTAATAAAACTTTATTAGTCACATTAACCATATTTCAAGTGCTCAGTAGCCACGTCTGGCTACTGACCACTGACTGGACAACACAGAAGATTTCATCATTGCAGAAAGTTCTATTGGACAATGTTCTAGACATACAGTATCTTCAGATGGTGGAAAAAGGGAGGGATTGCTGGAACTAAAATTCCATATCACAGAGATAGCAGGCATATACTTTATAAAGGTCTTAAGAAAAAATTATGTTTTGAAATTCATGTTTTGGTTAACTTTTTTTGAGCAAAATTTGTATGTTTTTAATTGGGAATATGTATTCTCACTAGAAGTACGTATTTGCTAGCTCACATATTATCAAAAAGATAAAATGTTCCTTCACTTTACAGTAGATTTAAAGTATAGATTTAAAGTAAGTTATAGAAGTGTTTGAGCCATTATTCAAAGCTAATGATCAACTTGAGGAAGGGTTGGTTGAAAATTTTGTGTGATTACATTACCAGTGCCAGTTGCCACTGAAGCAAACCCTTGTGTGTCATAGTAGAACAGTGATCCATAGGGTTTTTCAGTGGCTGATTCATTGGAAGTGGATTACCAGACCTTCTGAGTCACCTCTGGGTGGACTTTTCTTTTGGTTGGCAGCGGAGCACTTAATGTTTTGTGCCACCCAGGGACTGTGATTGCATTCATTATTTAGATAAAAAATATATGCTTGCTGGGACACCAAGTAAGTTGAAATAATTTGAAAAAGTAATGTATGTAAAACAATTAATGAAAATAATTACATAGATTTTTAAAAATCACTTGACCTATAGTTTAATACAATAGCAAAAAATTGACAGTTAAGCCATTTCATAAATATGATTTTATATTAGAAAACATTTCAGAATCCTGAGAATGTAATGTAAACAAGGGAAAATGTTTCTGTATATTTTCTAGATACTATGAGGTTTGGATTAGTAGCTAAAAACCTTCAAACATTGTTCCCATGAGTCTGTGTTATTCACCTTTCATTAAAGTGCCAGAGCTCATATATAATCTTACAATAATATAAGTAATTTTTTTTTTTAATGTGAATACAGTTCTAGGGTCAAAGAACATTTTTAGAACAACCAGACTTTCATGATGAAAACAGCCCTGTTGTTTTAAGGCACGTTTCATCAAGGTCATCTACTACTTTCCACATAAAAATTAATTCAATATGAAAAGTTCATATTACAGTATCTAACCTGATACTTTGGTTGTTACAACACTTCATCCCTTAGCTGAGAAATCTGTCTCATGAATTCTTTGGCTCTGAGACTGTACTACAACTCTCTTTGATTTATAAGCAAGCCATTCCATGCACATTGTTTTAAAAATGAAAAAGGTTAACTTGGAAAGAGACCATCATTCATTAGTTCAACCATTAATAGAAATATTGATATTGATTGACAATCTATCATATAATAGCTACTGTTTTAAAGACTTTCTATGGATTATTTTATTTAATTTTTCATCTCCCTTATGATATAGGTAGTATTTGCTTTATTGTGAAGATTAGGAAATCTCAGAGAAGTCAAGTGACTTGCCTGTAGTTACATGGCTAGTAAATAACGGAGTGTAGATATAAACCCAGTTTGCTTGACTCCAAAAATCTTTTTACTATGCCGTGCTGCTTTTCTGATTTCTTGAAATCTTTGATGTTAACTGGGGAACTCAGGGCTGCTGCCTCTTTCTTGATAGCTTCTTTTTCCAGGTTTGTATCTTCAGTGCCTAGCACGAAGAGGATTCTTATGTAGTATTCGCTGCTTAATTGTATGATTCCACATGGTAGGCTAGCTTTAACAACCATTGAAACTTCAAATAGAATCCTCTAAGCTGAATATATGGCTTTTAGGAGACAAGTATCATCACTGTGGAAGCATTCATTAAACGTGAGACAGATGTAAGAAACAATATGGGCTGCTACTGCTTATATTTCTAACTTAACTATTTTCAGATTCTCAGATGGGGTTCAGATATTATGTTTGCTGATAAATGAACTCAAAGATAAAAAGAGCTCTAGCAATAAATATTTCATTAGCTTGTACTGTCCTATTCTCAGGAGGAGGTCTTGAAAATAAAGGTTTATTATCAGGAAGTCTAGTTTGATAATAATTCTTTCTGACTCATCGTTAGAAGAGAAAGATAGTTTGCATCCTTCCCTCTTAGCGTATCATTGTTACCACAATAACGCGGATTGGAGCCGCCTGCTCCAATAGCCAATTCTGAGACAGAGGTGAGGTGGGCAGCAAGAGGTTTATTATATATCAATATATAGGAGACAGAGGGGAATAGATTCCTCAAAAAAACCCATCTCCCCCACTGGGGATCTGCTGAAGGCTTTTATAGGGACAGGATTATGGGTCTTAGAAGTTTGTGTTAGTTCTCGCTTGAGGTGGTCATGTCTCAGATGAGTTAATCTACTGGTATTCTTGGGGGTTATCTGACGACATCCTGGTTTTCTTGTCAGAAGATGGGTTCTTTGTTCGGTTTTTCATCCTCAGATCATTATCACTTGTTTTCCACCCTTCAAGGAGGAACATCAGTTAATCTTAAGCTTTTTTGTAAATACTGGAACCGGAGAGAAAAGCAAGATCATGAGACAATGTGGTGTTTAGCAATGGGGAGTAAAGAATAGTGAGCTAGGCCTATGCAGCCTCTTCCATCATCTGCCTCTTGTTACTGGAATATATATATATAGCCTATTGTTATTGTAATCATTCCCCTGATTCCAAAGCTGAGAGGGAAAATTTTAACTGCTTGTTTCTCTCCCAAAGAGAGTTTTCACCACTTAACACCTATGAGATTCCTAGCTAAACATTAAATCTAGAACTGAGTTACTGATACAAAAAAGTAGACACAGCGCCCACTCTAAATTTGCTTAGTTCTCTAGCTACCACCGTGCTTTGCAAAGCCATCTGTAACATAAGAGATCAGAGGCACAGATTGGAGAACTGACCACTTTATTTGTTCCTTCCAAACTCTATAAACTCAAAAACAGTATTTGTTGGTGTTTACTATATGCAGGGTGTAATTATATGTGATGGGATACAAGTATCTAAGAAATGAGGACTCTGTTCATTAGGGGTTTATGACATTGTAGAGAATATAGACAAAGAAACAAATAATTATTATACCAGACGATAAGTGCAGCAAGAGAGATATGGACAAAGGGCTTTGGATGCACAGAGCAGGAAGTTTGTATTCCTATCATTGATAAGAGAGTTGGGTAAGAACTCACAGAGGAAATAATTTTGAGATGAGTCCTAATGGATGACTAATATTATAACAAGGGAAGAGAGGGAGAGAGAATTCCAGGCTGATGAAATACCCTGAGAAAAGACCTGGATGAAAGTATGAGCCCAGTCAGCTTGGGGAGTGGCTGAAAGACAGGGCAATTGACAGTAAGGGGTGTGATGGTTATTTAAAATGGAGTCTGATGGTTAAGGACTTTTAGACATATATACATACACACAGTATATATATAGATTTACATTTGTATCTTCAGGTATTAGAGAATATTGGAGGTTTTTAAAGAGGAAACTGGTATGGATTGTGTTGGAAAAGGACATTAATTGCCATGTGGGAAATGGTTTGAAGGTTATACAATTAGAGGCTGGGAAATAAGTCATTAGGCATTATAATTGCTCAGGCAAGGGTTGATAAAGTTATCCTTAGAAATGTGTTATGTTACAGAACAGAATATTTCAGAGAAATAATAAAAAAGTAATTGAAAAGTTAGGTAATAAAGTGGGAGAGAAAAAGCTGAGGGAGATTGGTTTGTTCTAGATGGAGCAACAGGGATGGGTGGAAATGTGATTGAGTTAAGGAATAGGAATATAATGAGGTTTTGTTGGAAGGGGAGAGATCATGAGTTCAGTTATAGACAGAGAGAGTTTCATGTGACTGTGAAGTAGCTCAGTGGAGATGTTGGAAGACATATTTGTAGGTCAGGAGAAGAGTGGGGTCTATAGATACAGATTTGAAAGTCATTAGTGTATCTGTGATAGCTGAAACCATCAGAGTAAATGAGAACACCAGAAAGACAGAGGGAGAAGAAAGGAGAGCAAAGAATAGAATTCTGGTGACACCAACATGAAAGAGACAGATGAGGTGGGACTAGCAGAGGAAAATGAGAAATAGTCATTAGAGGTAGGAGAAGAACTAGAAGGCAAGAGGAGAATGGACTTCAGGAAGGTGGATGCCCACATGTCAAGTAAGATGAAGACTGGGAGGAAAAGCTCCTGAACTGGCAGTTGTGTGGGCATGCGTGTCTTAAGTGAGAGCAGTTTCAGAAGAGTGCAGAGACAGAAGGGCTGCAGGGCTGAAGAATGACTAGGAAAAAGCATAGAAAGTGAGGCCAGTTCTTTCACAACTAGCAGTAAAGCATGGAATAGAGACTAGATGACATTTTCAGGGAGACGTGGTTGAGGGAAGAACGTTTGCAGGGAGAAGTGGGGTTGAGGGAAATCCTAAACGTGTATAAACTGAAGTGAGGGTATACTGGACTTCTTGTCTTTATGTCTCCCAGAGAGGCAGAACTTTTGGCTAAATCAGAACTATGGGGAATCACATACTTGGAAACAAAGTAAGGAGCCAATGACAACTGGGAGTGTTGAGAAACCAAACAAAAAATTAGAAACTAAATATCAGTCAATATAAGAAAGTTCGGATAATTTATGGGATGTCGATACAACCAAGTATCATGTAACCTTTAAAAAGAATAAAATAGATTCAAAGTAGTGATATGGAATTAGATAAATGAAAAAGAACATTGCGAACCAGTATGTGTGTAACATTTGTATTTTAATAAAAAGTATTAATTTACACCCACATATCAGTATAAATGTGGGAAATATTTGGAAAGGATGTATACCCAATTGCCAATAGTGGTGATCTCCAGAGGAATGGGGATTGAAAGAGGAAAGAGGGCTTTTAACTTCTCACTTCCTGTAACTTTAAAGAGAGATGATGATATTAGGAATGATGTTTACACTTTGATTTAAAATATTTTTCAAACAAACGTTAAAGAAAATCTGCTCATACAACAATGGAATAATTTAACTTTGATCAAATAGAGTGTAGCACTCATTCAAAAGGAGAAAACATAAACTAACACATTTGCTTTGACAACTTTTTTGGCTGGTACTTAAAGGTTGAAGTAAAAATGCTTAAATTGTGATATTGAATTCAAGGTGAATTAAGGCTGTTTTTTGTTTGTTTTGTTTAACCCAAGAGAAGAAGCCAGTGTAGTATTAAACAGTGATTTAAAACAGCTGAAATTCATCAAAAACTTAATTTATTGGGATGCCCTTCTGTATTTTGGAGTGTTAGTTGCTTTAAAAAATGAGCTAAAAGTGACCTTAGTGATCTATTTGGTGGTATTTCTTTTACCTAAGGTATGCTCTTTAAAAATGTGTGCAAATGTCAACGATTAGTGAATAGTTAACAACTATGTCTATTTTTATAAATAACTATTTTGTATGGAAAACTTAGGAGCAGGGTACTGGAGCTAGCAAAAAACACAGCCAATTTCCAAGTTAAGAATAGTTTATTAATTGGAATTTTATCCGAGGTAACCGATTCCTTTTAAAATAGCAATGTCACGATATTCATATATTAGTTTAAATAAATAATCAGTAAACCAACCTTCATGGATTGAACTTGGGGTCTAGAAGTATTAATAGAAGCATCAAGGAAGATGGGGAAACCCTAGGTAGTGGACTTGAAAAGCCTGAGGGGACAAGGACTCCTGGAATGGAGAGTTAGGTGGGAGAGGTGTTTGTAAAGGGAGGCGAGAAGATAGCAGAGAAAAGGCCTGCAAACCTGTACTAGAGTTACAGTGTCAGAGGTAGTTTAACATGTCAGAACCTCAGTGCAATCTCACCGTCTAGCCTCTGGCCCCATCCTGAGACCAGAAGGGAGAACATAAGGAAAAGAAGAGACATGAGCATAACAAGTGCTTCCCCCGGCCTCCCTCTAATCCAACTTTATTACCAATTCCCAATGCAGAATGCAATAATATGTGCCGAATATACCCTCTTGGAATTCTGAGGTCTATTAAAATGGATAGAATATTCACTAACTACTTACTGAGCACTTAACCGTGGTAGGTATGGTAAATGTTGAGGATTCTGGGACAAAAGACACTGTTCCTGCCCTTGACAGACTGTCCAGTGGGATGGAGGATGATTTGGAAATAAAGCATTACACTGCAGAGTGAAAATGGTAATGTTAGGTATGTTTTACCAAGTACAATCTGAGCAATGAGCACAGAGAAATAGCTAGTGAGTGCCTGGGGGTTTGGAGAAAGCTCCATGGAAGAGGGGACACTTGAGCTGAGACTTGAAAGAAGAAAAGAGGTATGAAAGGAGAGAATGGGAGATGGACATCCTGGGTTCAGAGAACATCCTACACAAAGCCTTGGATCGTATTGGAAGAGGCTGCATAGGCCCGGCTCACTATTATTACTCTCCATTACTAACCTCCACATTGTCTCATGATCTTGTTTTTCCCTCCGGTTCCAGTCTCTAGAAAAGGTTTAAAATTAACTGATGTTCCTCCTTGGAGGGTGGAAAACATCTGATAATGATCTAAGGATGAAAAACCAAACAAAGCATCATCTTGTGATAAGAAAACCAGGATGTCTCCAGATAACCCCCAAGAATATCAGTAAAAGATTAACTCATCTGAGACATGACCACCTCAGGGGGGAACTAACACAAACTTCTAAGACCCATAATCCTGTCCCTATAAAAGCCTTCGACCAATCTCCAGTGGGGGAGACGGGTTTTTTTGAGGAATCTATTCCCATCTGTCTCTGATATATAATAAAAGTCTTGCTGCTCGCCTCACCCATCTCAGAATTGGATATTGCGGCAGGCGGCTCCAATCCGTGTTATTGCAGTAACAATATTTGAAGGGCTTTGATGCTTGCTGTGGGGTGTTGTGTTCTGTTATCAATGCCTTATTTAACTCTAACAGCATGCTTTTATTTGTTCCTATTTAAAATTTTCTGACTTCTTCCCAAACATTTTTTAATTTTAGGGTCTTTATATAAGATGAAATGTGATCCAGTTACTGAGTTAGCCAATACAAGACTGAGAAGGCAGAACTACGACATGGAAAACAAGGTACAACGGCCTTAATTTAAATGTTTAAATAAACTAGAGAGGTCTAGGTTTTTAGGGAGCAATAAGTTATCTCCTCGAGTTAGATTGATATATTTTTCGATACTGTTAGTTTCACTTATTTTTCAGTGAATGACTCTGAATCCTGGAAGAGAATAATTGTGGTTCACAGATATAAATAGCTTTATTTAAAGGGAAAAGGAAAATTACAAGTTGTCATTTTATTTCTATTCTAAAAATAGTTAGAACATTATTATAAGAAGCCTCTTTGAAAATAGAACTTTATTCATTCAGACTCCTCTAATGAAAAATTTTCCATAATCTCATCAGTTTTGCCTTTACTTAGCAAACCATTTTTTCATGATTATCAAATCAGTAACAAATAAGGGGTATTAGAGTTATGTTTACAATATATAAGACAGATGAGCCCTTTTCATTCAACCTCATCAATGTGGGAACATATTTTTTCAATAAATAAATATTTCTGAAATCTCTGTTATGTGCTAGGCATCATTCTAGGTACTGGGGATATAACTTTGAATAAGACATGCCAAATCCCTGCCCTTTAGGGGTTTACATTTTGGTGTGGGGAGATAAACAATAAATATGAAAACATTTAAAAAAAGATAATTTGAGGGACCAATATATGCTCTAGAGAAAGTTCAAGAGTGACTGGGGCTAAAGTGGTAAGAGGAGGCATTTGCGCGGAGGTGATATTTGAACTGAGACCTGAATGGTGAGAAGGTGGCAGATGCAGAGATCCACTGGGAAGAGCGTTACAAATAGAGGGACAAAAAGAGGAAAGACATCGAGATAGGTCAAATCAGTAGAAATAAGGGTAGTGTAAATAAACTTAATTTAGGAGGTAAGATCAGAGAGATGTGGGTGGTCAGATCACGTAAGGCTTTGAAGGCTATGTGGGGGCTGGATTTTAATCTGTTGCCATGAGAATTCATTTGAGAGTTCTTGGTAAAGTCGGGTGACATCATCGGATTCATGCTTTAGAACAATCATTTGGACTATTTTGTGGAGATTGGGTGAGGAGCAGGAGTGGAGGCAGGAAAGCTGCTGCAGTGGTCCGGGGGAGTTGAGATTGTCTTGGACTAGGGTTATAATCGTAGAAGTGATTAGAAGTGGTAAGACTCAATACAATTTGGATAGGCAAATTACAGAAAAACTTTTGGTCCTCTGTCAATATCCATTTGACAGTCACTGTTTCAATGCATACTGAAGGCTTCCTACAGCAGGTCAGAATGCGAGGGAGTTGGTGGCCCTAGGAGCAGTCCTCAGCCAAAGTCAGTGCGATATACATATTTTTTAAGATCTCTATTGACCCAGTTTTGATGCCCTGGTCAGTTTCCTTCTTGAGCAGCCAGTTAAACCTATTAACCCGCACCCCCAACCACTTTCCTTGTTGGGCTCCCACACTCCAAGGCCACTATGCACCCACCCTAATCTCCCTGGGTCCAGGTACCAAACAACTATTGACAGCCTCTATGCCCTGGAGCCCATGAAATTATTCAAAATGCCCAATCCCGAAGAAGTCTGTATAACCTAGCTAACCCTACCCTGCTTGCCATACCGAAGCTGTCTCCTACAATTCCAACTTGCTATTACCCTGTCCCTGGGACCTGGGTGTAACCCTCTACGTGGCCCTACGTTCTCTCATTTGGAGCTGTAAGTAACAAAAAGTTCTGCCTTTCATCTATCTGTGTGTTGTGTCCTACCATCCAAAGAACATATAATCATACCTAATGTATGATTCTGAAACAATATCCAAATTCAAAAGGACTTGGATGATACATATCCTAGCCTCCTTGCCTTTCAGGTGGGGACAACTCTGATATATGTTCTACACCATCTCTCAAAGGCCCCAGTGGAATCAAGACCTAGCAGAGGTATGACATGCTGACCATGCTATCTAATTTTAATCTGGATTTCTAGACTAATAGCTATGTTTTTTGAGAAAAACATGTTTTTTCCTGGGTGGTCAAAACCAGGATGTGAAACCATATGCCCCAAGGGGTCTTAACCAAGTGACCATCTGCACACCTCAAAATAAACATACTTAGGAAGAGTGCTGTCTGGGTGCTGTTGTCAACAAGATATTTTTGCAAGATAGACAAAATACATGCAAGCATCTTGTGACCATGAGATAAGCATCTTGGGAAACTATCTGTAGTCACTAATCATACTATTAATAATCAGTAACCAATCAGAGTGTGATTGTTACAATATTCATTGATTTTCCCGTAATTGCCCTCCCTATGGTTTGGTTCCTCTTTTTACCCCGCAAGAATACTTGCATAACGAAACTGCACCTGGACCACCTGGTTCCATTTTCAATGGACTACATGGTTCCCCAATTGCAATTGCTTTAACACCTTAATAAACCTCTCTGTTTTAACTTGAAACAGCGTTCAAGTTTTTCTCTACAACTTAAACTGTCAAACTTTCAATTAGCAGCCAAGCAGTGTAACCATTTGCACCACCCAAGGACTCCACTCTCATCAGTAACCTGCTCATAATGGCACCCTGTATTGGCTTCCTTCCTTCCTTCTCTCATTTCCTTAGCCCCCAACTAGTCCTTCTGGGATCATATGCTAAATAAATTACTTGCATTCCAGTCCTTGATCTAGGGTTGGCTTCTGGGGAAATTCAGTTTAAATTTTAGTAAATTTTAAATAATTAATGGGGATTACAATAAGGACCTTTTAATGTTTGTAGTATTATTTGATTTGTTACACATACATCAAGACAATAAAACTACATTTCCACCTCAAGTGAATCTATTTTCAAGGTCCTGTGTATGAATCTTTTTCAGATAGATTATCTGAACCATTTTCAGTAGTCATTCCTTGTCAAACCAGAGAAAAGTTAATTTGGAAAAAGAAGTGGAATTTCTCCAAGCATCTGGTTGCCTCTTAAGGGATCATCTACTACCATAATAAGGAGCCCTGGTGGCACAATGGTTAAGCACTCGTCTGCTAACCAAAAGGTTGGTGGTTTGAACCAACCAGCCACTCCACGGTAGAAAGATGTGGCAGTCTGCTTCCAGAAAGATTACAGCCTTGGAAACTCTATGGGGCAGTTCTCCTCTGTCCTATAGGGTCTCTATGAGTCAGGATCGACTCTATGGCAACACAGTATGTTTTGGACCACCATAATGGAGTTCTCTGGAATTTAGTTGGGATCTGTGATCACCAGCCCCTCATTGAATTCTTGATTACCTATTGTAACCAGGATTTGAGTTAATGGTTCACACATGGTGACTAAACATCCTGGTTTGCTTGGGACTGAGGAGTTTCCCTGGCCTGAGAAATTCAGTGTTAAAACCAGTCAGTCTAAGGCAAACCAGGATAGCTGGTCATTCTATCAGAGTTTAGGCCCTGGAGTAAGAAATATGAGTTCTAATTCCTGATTTGCGACTTATTGACTTGGTGATCAAAGGCAAATTGCTTAGCATTTCTATCCCCTCATTTGTTATCTGTAAAATAGAATTAATGCTAATATCGAATTCATAAACCTGTTAAGATTAACTGAGGTTATGTACATGTGATAGGTAGAATAATGGCCCTACAAAAGGTATTCACATCCTAATCTTCAGAACCTATGTTATATTACATGTCAAGGGGAATTGAGATTGGAGATGGAATTAAGGTTGCTAATCAGCAGACCTTGAGATAGATTATCTGGATTATCTGAGTAAACCCAATGTAATCACAACCAAAACACCAAACACATTGCCATGGAGTCGATACCGACTCATAATGTAATCACAAGGGTCCTTTAAAGTGGAAAAGGGAGGTAGAAGAGGAGGTCAGAGTGATGCGATGAGCAAAGAACTCCATTGGCTATTGCTGGTGTAGAAAATGGAGGAAGGAGCCACGAGCTAAGGAATGCAGGAAGCCTCCAGAAACTGGAAAGTGTAAGGAAACAGATTCTCCCTTAGAGCCTCCAGAAGGAATGCAGTTCTGCTGATACCTTGATTTTTGCTAAGTTTGGACTTCAACTTGCAGAACCATAAGATAATAAATTTGTGTTGTTTTAAGCTAATAAATTTGGGGTGATTTGTTACAGCTGCTATAGAAAACAAACTATGTAAAGTATTTAACACATTACCTGACATATAATGTTCATGCAATACTGTTAGCTAGCTCAGTTTCAGTGTTAAGACTCCCAGGAAGAATTTAGCTTTTTTTTTTTTTTTTAACCTTATTTTGAGTTGTGAATTTATTTTACTTATATCTGTTAATTTGAAAGCAAGTTGAACATGGGAGGATAATTTTTACTAATTTTTATATTCCTAGAATGGTATCAGTTTGCATAAAAAAAACAAACCTGTTGCCCTTGAGTCAATTCTGACTCATAGCAACCCTATAGGACAGAGTAGAACTCCCCCATAGGGTTTCCAAAGAGCGGCTGGTGGATTTGAACTGCTGACCTTTTGGTTAGCAGCCAAGCTCTTAACCACTTTATAAAGTAGGCAACAAATACTAAATAGTATTAAGTAATAAGTATTAAAACTAGTTGCTGTTGAGCTAACTGACTCATGGCAACCTCAGCACAGCAAAAAACTATACCTCATAGCATTATCAATGGCTGATTTTTTTTGAAGTAGATCACCAGGCCTTTCTTCTGAGGGACCTCTGGGTGAACTTGAACCACCAACCTTTTGATTATCAGCCAAGAACATTAACCGTTTGTACCACCCAAGGGCTCCAATAAGTATAAGGTAGTATTAAATAATAAGTATTTATTAAATTTGAGTTTTAAGAAATCTTACAAGCTTCTACGTAAGGAATACAAACTGGTACTATCAACATTTTGGCATTTTTTGGGAAAATCCTCCTCACCTTCCCCTTCAGCTCAAAATATTGGTCTAATAATGTATATCTCATAGCCTAGAATGCCGTAGAATATTGAATAAAAATGAACCTAACTTTCCAGAAAATAAATTCTGTAAGACCAGAATAATATTCTGCTATGATTTGGTAATAAATCTCACAGACAAACAAGTATGCTTTTCTTGACTTAAGGATTTTAATTTATTTTTCTTAAAATATACACCTGAAAAATGGAAAGAAAAATGACTAGTGTCTATGTATAAAGTTATTACTTTATTATATGCTCCATTACTCTATCATACTCTATTAGTCTAATACACACATATGCATACAAGGTTAGTAATTTCTGATTCATTCTAAAGTTGTTTTATTTTTATGAGCCGTTTTTGAGAAGAGTCAAGATTTTTGACTGCTTTGACTTAACTGATCTTCAAAGAAGGACCCTGTTTTCCCAAATAAGGTCACATTCACAGTACAGAGTTCAAGACTTCAACATATATTTTTAAGGAACACAATTAAGTCCATAACAATCCACAGCAATTCTCTCAAATGCTTCTTCTCATAAAAGTAAGGGAAAATATGTTGTTCACTATAATAGAAGTTGTTGGTACCCAACCCAGATCTCATTTATCCAGCTGGTTTACTCGTTCCCCAGCTACTGCGGATGTTGGCTGCCAACAGTTCATTCCTACACCCTTAAATGGGGGCTGCCGATAGCTAATGACTGATACATGTAAATGTGTAGCAGCCCAGACCGCTTGCCTTAGTGTTGACCAGCCTTTGTGGTACAATTCATACTCCAGAGCGCCCATGGGATCAGGCTGAGGCTAGACTTCTGCTTGTTTTGCTTTCACACAGCCACACATGCATAACAACTTTATTAATTCATTTCTTTGTAATAATCCTGCTTCTCTATGTAAATGCAAGACTCAAAGAGTTGAGTGCAAAAGAACTTCCCCTTTTCTTACCCTAAAAATTGTCATAATATCTGAAACATATTTTGGAGATCTTGTTCTTCTCTTTTTTTGACAGTTGCATAGGATTCCATTGTATAAAAGTTAAAAAAATTCATTAAACAGTCCTATTCTGAATTCAGAAATGGATATTTGGGTCATTTCCAATCTTTCACTAGTATAAACAATGTAGCACTTTTAAAATTCATTTTGTTTTTAGTGGGAAGAGCTGAACTTGGTGTTTAATTAGTAATCAGCCTAATCATTGCTGTAGCAAAAAGATTAAAAATGTACTGGTGTAAATAGACGGGAATTTTTATTTCTTTCATGTAATATTCTTCAGCATTTGCTTCTATCTTGGGACTCAGGTGGCTGCTCCACTTACTGCCATTTTTCATCAAGCAGGAGAGGAAAAAGAAGAACAGGGAAAGCATTTTTCTAATGTGACCTGGAAATTGCACATATAATGTCCACTCACATGCCAATGAACTTCATTTACAAAGGGTGCGGAGAGAAATTAGTCTCTAGTTGTGTGCTTTTGTGCTCACTTAAAATTCGGGGGAAGAAGGGAGGTCTGAATATTGAAGAACAGTTAGCAGTCTCCCTCTACTGGTTTTAAGAATTTAAGCCATTAGAACCATAGACTCCTGGGACAACTCAGTCAATTAGCATAATATAGCCCATAAAGACAGTGTCCTACATCCTGGTTTGGTCAGTAGCATCTTGGGTCTTAAAAACTTACGAGGGGCCATCTAAAATACAACTATTGGTCTGTACTCATCCAGAGCTAAAGAGAAAGAAGGAAACCAAAGACTCAGAGAAGAAGCTAGAGTACAGAACCAAGAGTCTACACGAACGACATCACCTACCTTGAGATCAGAAGAACTAGATGGTGCCGGCTACCACTACTAACTGCTCTAACCAGAGACTCAATAGATGGTCCCGAATAGAACGGGAGAAAAATGTAGAACAAAACTCAAATTTCTAAAAAACAAAAAGGCCAGACTTACTCGACTGGTAGAGACTAGATGGATCCCCGAGACTATCGCCCTCAGATACTTTTTAAATTTGGAACTCAAACCACTCCCAGAGATCACCTTTCAGCCAAATGACAGATTGGCCCATAAAATAAATATCACTCATGAGTACTGTACTCCTCAAAATCATCATCTAGATGAAACCAAATGGTAAACATTTACCCTAGACCAAAGATGCAGGGGAGGACAGGGAAGCTGGATTAATGGAAACAGGACAACCAAAATGGAAATAATGAGAATGCTGATATATTGTGAAGAATGTAACCAGTGTCACTGAACAATGTGTATAAAAAACAAAAAAAACCCAAGCCTATTGTCGTGGAATCTATTCCAACTCATAGCACCCTATAGGACAGAGTAGAACTGCCCCATAGGGTATCCAAGGAGTGGCTGGTGGATTTGAACTGCCGACCATTTGGTTAGCAGCCTGAGCTCTTAACCATTGCACCACCAGGGCTCTATCAGCAGTATGTATACAAATTGTTAAATGAAAACCTACAATTGTTAAATGTAAACTTTCACCAAAAACACAATAAAATATTTTAAAAAAGAATTTAAGCCATTTAAAAGTTATCTATAATTATGGATTTAGAGAGCTATGGGCGAAGAAGATACCCCAAACTCATTGTAAATGAAAAATGTAGATGAATGCTCTCTTCCTGACAAGCTACTTGGATTTGAGTTTCATAAACAGTTTGAGCCCATAATTCTTAAACAACTATTACAACTAGCGTATATATTGGGCTATCTTGGGCCAAAATTTTTAAGGGTATAAGCCAAGTTAGATTAGTTTTGCACGGTCTGCCCTTCAGAACATCATTTTTTTTGAATGCCTGATTCTAATGGCAAACAGAATGAGGAGGAAAACAGGCCAAGAAATGTGTACTTCTTTGTGGGTAGTGGAAATAAGTGGATAAAGGTAAACATAGGAGTTCTGAGTTTAGTTACAAATAAATATTAACTCAAATTCTGTGTGGATTTTTTATGTATAACTGGTTAGACCATCAAGAATTTTTAGGAGGAAGAAACAAACAAAAATCCTAAACTGATTTAACCTTGTAGGGGTGTTACCCTTTTGAGTAGGACTTTTCTCCAATGATATTAAGTTCCCTTTTACCTAATGCAGCAACCACAAGGCATGTGTTTAAATGACTTCAGAATGTGGATGAGTTGCTTCCTCTTTCCTAAATGAGTTAAAAAACCATATAAGCAGAGAAGATATGATAAAATAGATAGATGGATGAAGGCACTCTGCACTCAACTTGTACCAGATGTTGTTATGTTGTTAGGTGCCATCAAGTCGATTCCAACTCACAGCGACCCTATGTACAACAAAATGAAACACTGCCCAGTCCTAAGTCATCCTCAGATCGTTGTTATGCTTGAGCCCATTGTTGTAGCCACTATGTCAGTCCATCTCGTTGAGAGTCTTCCGCTTTTTTGCTGACCCTCTACTTTACCGAGCATGACGTCCGTCTCCAGCGACTGATCCCTCCTGATAACATGTCCAAAGTATATGAGACATAGTCTCACCATCCTTGCTTCTAAGGAGCATTCTGATTGTACTTCTTCCAAGATAGATTTGTTTGTTCTTTTGGCAGTTCATGGTATATTCAATATTCTTCACCAACACCACGATTCAAAGGCATCAACTCTTCTTCGATCTTCCTTATTCATTGTCCAGCTTTTGCATGTGTATGAGTCTATTGAAAACACCATGGCTTGAATCAGGTGCACCTTAGTCTTCAAGGTGACATCTTTGCTTTTCAACACTTCAAAATGTCTTTTGCAGCATACTTGCCCAATGCAGTGCATCTTTTGATTTCTTAACTGCTGCTTCCTTTAATTTCTTCACTGCTGATTGTGGTTCCAAGTAAAATGAAATCCTTGACAGCTTCAGTCTTTTCTCCGTTTATCATTATGTTGCTTATTGGTCCAGTTGTGAGTAGGACCTCCAAAACCTGAACAAAACTATTCACAAGTTTTTTCAAATGTAAGAGGTCCAAGATAATTTTTCAGTGCACATATTTAACATTTATTAATGTTGCAATGGATAATTTCACAGTATACTGTGAATTCAAATATAGAAATTAAAATTAATATTTTCTCAAAGAATATTACTTAACACATTTTGCTCTTTTCCAAGATGCTAGTGTTTAGTGTTAGCTATGTGCAAGGATAAGGTGGAACTTTAGATGGAAATATAGTTGTGGAATTTTAATAAATCTCTGGTCTGCTAATAATCTATTTTTATTCAAACCATTTTTTATTTGGCAGCTTTTCAAAAATCTTACTCCTGAAAAAAAATGTAAATTTTTCTTAGAAAGATGTGTACAGTATCAAGAAAGTGAAGAGAGGACAGACTTTCACACCTTCTAGAAAGACTTTAATTGGCGCTAAGCTACTAAATTTGTACTATTAGAGGTTGCTGTAGTATTTTGAGATCCAAAGCCACAATTAGAGGAAAAATTTAAAGAGACAGAGACCATGTTTGAATATAGTAAATTTCAAGTGCTACATTTTAGGCATTTGTTTCTATTTTGGGGGTACTAATAGTCCTTAGTAGTACAGTACTCATTTCCTTCCTTATTTTAATATTATTTTTGTGCAAATGCAAAAAGAAAGTTAAAAAACCCAACTTCAAATGTACAAGTTCCTTTAACTTACAAATATGCAATTTTATTACCCTGATGGATAAAATTTCACAGTACTGAAAAGTTAGAATTTTTAGAATTCAGAGGGACCATGTACATAATATTTGGCAGTAACTTGATGTGCTTCATGACATATATTTATCTTATTTTTCCCCTCCTGTTAAAGATCTATGTTGCTTAATTGTTTTCATGACTCTTCTGCCCCAAGCCATCAAGTTTAACGTAGGAAATTTTTGCCTTTTACTAACTTACTAACATTAGCATCAAAGAACTATTGTCCTTTCCCCTTCCTCCACCCTTTGAATCTCCGTCCAAGATAAATGAATGGTAACAAGTTTTCTTCACTGCTTTTAGTGTAGAGTTTCAAATCAGGGAAAGTTCTGTTCAAGAATGAATTCCAGCAGTGTTCCTAATGCCAGCCGGCAGCATAAAACTCTTGGAATACAGAAATAAGCTGGAGTAAATCCTGCTCTATTTGAGCGAAGCCACTTATATGTAATATATAATTTCGACTCTTAATGCAAACTTCATGGTCATCTTTTCTTAAGAATTTAAATGATCAGTATTTATGGACAACAAAATTAAAGGTGAAATCATCCCACTGTGATCTTTATTCAGATACTATTCAGATGCAAAATATAGAGGAAACTTCTGAGATAGAACATACCTTGTTTGTAGAGCAGTGGTTGGACACCTGAGGTAGTCAGACTGGGTTTTGGAGTGGATTCACCCGCCTGGCAGTGAGAATAAAGAGAGAGAGCAGCAACCCTGCCTCAGGCAGTTCTCTCCCTCTGAGAGGAAAAACAGTCCCGAGTACCCATCTAGAAAGGCAGTCTTGGCCCTATTCTTTCTTGGAGATAGCCAGTCCTTACTGAAGGCTCTGGCCTTGCCCATGTGGAACTAGGCTGTGTAACCCACTGTTACAGGAGCACAGAGGTCTGACCCTACTCAGGGTCATGCTCATTCAGTATAGTTTTGTGTTCTTTCTTCCTTCTCTTAGATGTTCATGTGCCCTAAGAGGGAAGAACCCATTTTAGTCTGTTCTTCATGCTTCAGTCCTGATCTTCCAGTTCCTTCTCCACAGAACAGCCAGAGTGATCTGATAAATAGTAACCAATTTGGCTACTAACCAAAGGTTGGAGGTTTGAGTCCATTTAATGGTGCCTGGCAATCTACTTCCCAAAAAATCAGCCATTGAAAACCCTACGGAGCACAGTTCTACTCTGACCCACATGGGGTTAGTGATGGAGTCGTCATGAGTCAGAATCGACCTGACGGTAACTGGTTGGTTTTCGATTATGTCACATCCTTACTTAAAACCCCTAGACAACTGCTTATTGATGGCTGCCTTCTGCTCTTAGAATAAAGACCAACGTCTCACCCTAAACTCCCTCTCTTTCCTCTTTTTCCCCTCCTCTAGCCACAGTTACCTGCTTTCACTTCCACATTTAGGCCAAGTTCCTTTCTGTTTTGGTCAGTTTTATGTAGTTTGCTTTGCCAGGAGTTCTCCCCGCTACTCTACCCTCTTTACCTGCCTACTGCCTACTCATCCTTCTTATCTCAGAATCACTTTCTGCATATATTAGTTTCTTAGGGCTGCCATAACAAAATACTACAGAGTAGGTGGCTTATAGGAACAGAAATGTATTGTCTCACAGTTCTGGAGGTTATTATTCAAATCAGTGTATCAGCCAGGCCATGCTCCCTCTGAAGTTTCTAAGGAAAGATCTTTTTTTTTTTTTTTAATTTCTCCCAGCTTCTGGTAGCCCCAGGTGTTCCTTGGTTTGAGAGGCATCTTCACTTGGCCATCCTTCCTCTGTTCGTCTCTCTGTGTGTCTCTCTTCTCCTGTTTTATAACGACACCACTTAGATTAGATTAGAACCCACCCTGCTCCAGCATGATCTCCTATTAACTGATAACATCTTTAAAGACCCTATTACCAAACAAAGTCATATTCACAGGCACCAGGAGTTAGGATTTCAGCATACCTGTTTGAGGAACACAATTCAATCCATAACCCTCCAGGAAGCATTCCTTGAGCCTCCACATCAGGTTAGGCCCTTCTGCCCACTTATACACTCCCACTGCACTCTGCCTCCATTTGTAGCACTTACTACAACTATAGTCATTTATTTAATAACTGTTTCTCTTGCTAGATTGTAAACGCAATGAGGACATCAGTTTTATCAGTTAATTGCTGTACCTCAAGTGCCTAGCACAGTTATCGTACATTGTAGAAATTCAGTATATATTTCTGGAATAAATGAATAAATGATGAGCAAATGAATCACCAATTGGATGGTGGAATGGCTTTGTCTTATTTCTATTCTTCCTCTAGGAGTGGCAGAAGACCAGGAGGTTGTATATGTGATAAATCCCATAAGGAATGGTTAGACAGTGCGGGGTGCTAGTAAGCCCATTTCTTAGAGGTGGTCACAGTTTAAGAGGGACAGAAATCAAATACCAAAAGCTATATCCTGAAGAAGAGTAAGAATTTTGAATCAGAATGGTGAGCCAGGCTAAAGCACAGAATCAAACAAAGAGCCGAAGATGCTGAAATGAGGAACAGTGGATCAGAACAGGCAAAATGGAAACCTTTTCAGTTATTCCAGATATGAAATTCCAGAGTCTAGAGAGGCTTCTGTGAGCTCCAGTCATATTTTCATGGGTAAACATGTTCACATTTTCATAGGTGAACTGTTCATTTAAAGACACCAAAGTAGGGTACAAAGTATTTATCTCCACTTTTCTAATAACCAGAACCAATTGATATCGACTCAGTCTGACCCATGACTGTGCTGTGCTCCACAGGGTTTTCAATAGCTGATTTTTAAGAAATAGATCACTAGGCCTTTCTTTTGAGGTGCCTCTGGGCGGACTTGAATAGCCAACCTTTCTGTTAGCAGACGAGCATGTTAACAATCTGCACTACCCAGGGATTCCTACTTTTTAAATATATTTCCATATTTATTTATCTGAAATCTTTGCAGTTTCATAGATTTGAAATTCAAAATCTTCTGGATTTTAGAATGGAAATAGATAGGGTACACACAACCATGAGTTATGTGTACCCTATCTATCTCCACATCAGTGGGTTCTGAGACAGCACTTGTTATCAGACACATTAATAATTCTGTAGTGGAATGTACAAATATTTGCCATGATGGAATACATAAAGACTGTTAATAGCCTCTCATCACCTAAGGTCAGATTTTGCTGGTAAATGAGATACAAAGCTACTTTTTGTTTTCAGAGCTCATTGGATTTGGAAATTCTGGATGAGGGATTGTGTAGTGGTACAAAGTTTAAGTGCTTCTGGTGCCCGGTTAATACCTGTTTGACTGATTCCCAGCAGCAGGGGAGGAGCTGCCCTACTTGGCAGACTCAGAGGTTCCTCCATGCTGCAAGGAAATCCCAAGAGTATCCCCAGCTGCTTGGAGGGAAACCTGGCCACCCCTTGCCTTTTCCTTAGACTGCTGTGAGGTTCTTGTCAGTCTACAATATTTATTAAACGTCTTCTGTGTTCAGGACCCAGTTGGGAGATAGAAAGATAAGCAGAAGATGGGCCATTTGGGTTTATCTAAAATAAATCCTCCTCTATCCAAGACCTCTCACCTGAGATGCATGCCATATTTCAAACTGCATAATACACAGATTCTCTCAGCATTCAAAAAGAAAATTAGTTATCCTCCAACCTAGTATCAAATGAAAAACAAACTGTGTGTATGAAACCATTCCAAAGGGAAAATACATATTTCCAGTGGAAAATTGGAGAAGGGTTGTCTACATATGACCTATTTAGTTGAGTTCAAGCATAAAAAATGAATACATTCCTTAATTCTAAGTCATTAGGTAGTAATCTCTATCAACTGAGATAACTTTTGCTTTTTTTTTTTTTTAAATCTTGTTCTGTATAGTGTCTTGAACATTCATTGAGATTTATCGTAATTACTAAAGGATAACTTAAAACCTATCATTATTTTTTTTGAGGACCAGCTAGCCTAATTCTGAATGTCTTGAACCACATATTCCTACAGCTCTATATTAACTATATTATGGAGTGGATTCATTTCCTCTGTTGGCTGTCTGACAATTTGCTGCTTCCACATACTGTTTATTTGGCTGACACTACCTGACTCCATGCTGGATGTTGGAGAGTTGGAAGGAAGTTTTTCCCTGGTAATCATTAGATTCAGAAATTCTGTTTCTTTTTAAGCTTGGCTTATATCTTGTCATCTATAAGTGTATAAGGAAACATAGAGCTTGATGTGAAATAATTTATGTAAGCTCATTGAGGCTCAAGTACATCTTCTGTAAGATGGTGATAATAATACTTATATTTCGGTAGGGTTTTTTTGATAATTAAAATATAGTAGGTACTCAATAAATTCTAGCTTTTATGATTAATACTTTTTAAATTGAGACAACAAAATAAGAAACAAAAAAGTTATTAAAATCTAAAATTGATAATTGCTTTTAATAAAAATTTTCATTTTGTTTAGAAACTCCATTAGTAAATTAAGCATATTAATATTCTCATAGTGTTTCTCTAAAGATGAAGTTAATAAAGTTAGAATCATCCATTGTAGTACATGTAAGCACTCAATAAATACTCATTTTATTCTCTCCTCTCTATCCTACACACCCATAACTCTCTTTGGGAACTGTCTTCAAAGATGGTTCAGAAAATAACTTTTTATATAATTCGTCATTGTATATTGACTAAAGGAGCCCTGGTGGCATAACGGTTAAGCACTCGGCTGCTAACCAAAAGGTTGGTGGTTAGAACCCGCCCAGCCACTCTGTGGGAGAAAAGACCTGGCAATCTGCTCCTGTAAAGATCACAGGCTAGAAAACCCTATGGGGCAGTTCTACTCTGTCACATGGTGTTGTTATGAGTTGAAATTGACTCAATGGCACTAACAACAGCAAGTCATTTATATGCTACACACACATATATATAATACTGTAAACTGAAGAAACTCAGTTACCTATTGATTATTGTCTAATGTGAATACTTCTCTAGCTACTTTATGGGGAGTCAGGTAACTTTTATATTAATGCAGTCACCTTTGCTAATCTTAACTTAAATATGAAAATAACCCAATAGTCTTGCATATAAAAAACATCTAAATTTTGCAAACTAGTTTACTGAGAACTTATTATGGCCAAGTGTTCTGTTAGGTAGTTTACATATATAAACTTACAGATGAGGAAGCTTAGGCTCATAGTCTGTGGTCTTATAAGTGGCTACAGGACCCTATGTTCTCCTGTCGTTCCCCCTGTTTTATAGGCAGCTCTTTCTCATCTCTTTTGTTTAGTCCTTCTTTTCTTCCCAACCTCTGTATGTCAAAGGGTTCTCAGTTTGGGCCTTGGGCCTCTTCTTTTCTCTGTGTATGCTTCCTCCTTAGTTGGTTTCATCTACTCAAATGATTTTAAATACACTGAAGAATCATCCGTATGTTTTTTAAGTCACTAGTGAGATTCCTCTTCTTACATCCAGTCATTTCTGAACATCTCCATCCAGATGCCTAACCAGTTTCTAAAACTTACTATCTTTTGGTATTCCCGCTTGTACCTTCCAACTGTGCTTCTACCACTCTTTTCCTCATCTCAGTCCATGGCTTCACCATTCATCCAACTGTTAGGACAAAAACCTAGGAGTCATCTTTCATTTCTCCTCTTTTCTCAAATCCAGTCCATCTGCGAGACTGATCCCAAAATCAATCCCAAATCTGCACATTTCTTACCAAATTTACCACACCCATTCGGGTGCATCCCACCATCAACTCTTACTTGGATTACAACAAGACTCTTATCCCTGGTTCCACTCTTGTCCCTCATAGTCCCCTTTCCACACACAGCTAGAGCAAACTTTCTAAATCATAAATTAGAGCATTAGTTCTCCTTTTCAAATGCCCTCCCCAATGGCTTCACATTACCTTTAGAATAAGCCCAGTTTCTTTACATGACTACAAGGTTTCTATGACCCAGCCCAGCGTCTGCCTCCAACCTCAGCTCAGTTCGCTCCACCTGACTTAGTGGACTCTGACCATTCTGCCTTTAACCTTGGGGTCCTTATATGGGCTGCTCCTTCTGACTGGAATGCTCTTCCCCATACCTTTATATGACTTGCCCTTCACATCATTTATGTTGTTGTTGTTAGGTGCTGTCAAGTCAGTTCCAACTCACAGTGACCATATGTACAACAGAACGAAACACTGACCAGTCCTGCTCCATCCTCAAAATCGTTTTTATGTTTGAGCCCATTGTTGCAGCCACTGTGTCAATCCATCTCGTTGAGGGTCTTCCTCTTTTTTGCTGACCCTCTACTTTACCAAGCATGATGTCCTTCTCCAGGGACTGGTCCCTTCTGATAGCATGTCCAAAGTATGTGAGACAAAATCTTGCCATCCTTGCTTCTAAGGAGCATTCTGGCTGTACTTCTTCCAAGACAGATGTGTTCATTCTTTTAGCAGTCCATGGTATATTCAGTATTCTTCGCCAACACCATAATTCAAAGGCATCAATTCTTTTTCGGTCTTCCTTAGTCATTGTCCAGCTTTCACATGCATCATTCATATCATTCATATCTTGCCCAAATATCACCTTCTCAGAGGCTGTCCCTGACCAACATATTTAAAATAGCACCACATCCCTGCCCTTCACTATTCCCTTGTCCTGCTTTATTTTCTTTCAGCATTTATCACAGTCCAAAACTATTTTACAGAAATGTTTCTTTTTGTATTGTCTCTCTGCCTTTCCTACCAAAATATAAACATCCTGAGGACAGGGGCTGGGGCCATCTAGTTTACTGCATATCCTTAGTGCTAAAGTAGTCTGTGAAATATAGTAGAAATAAAGAGTGAGAGAGGAAAAGAAAGAAAAATACAATTGTTTCTATCTCAGATTTTGTTCTATCCCACTGCGCTGTGCTGACTCTGTTTGTCAATTTTTGTTGTAATAACAAAAGATGGTAACAACCCACAAGTCTATCTACAGAGAACTATTAAATAAATCATAGAACATGTATATAATAGAATAAAATGAACCTATAAGAAAGATCACAATGCAATATGTCTAAAATAAAGTGAAAAAAGCAAGTTGCAAAAACAATGGGCTCCAGCCATCTGCCTTCCTGCCTCAAGACTTTTGCTCATGCTGCTCCTTATGGCTAGAATGTTTTCCCCCAGACCTTTGGGGTCTCTCTCAAATAGAAACTCCCAGAGAATGTTCCCCAACACTATTTAAAATATCTTCTACATCTCCTTCACTTGCTAATTGCTGGCTATGCTTTATTTTTTCTGTACAGTAATTATCACCATCCAAAACTGCATTATTTACCCATAAGTTTATATGGTATTAAATTGTCTCTCCTGGGAGAATATAAACACCATGAAAGCCAGGACATTGTCTTGTTCACTGCTGCATTCCCAGGTCCTCGAACAAAACCCATTGCTGTTGAGTCAGCTCCTACTCATAGTGATCCTATAGGACAGAGTAGAACTTGTCCCATGGGGTTTCCAGTTAGCGGCTGGTGGAATCAAACTGCTGACCTTTTGGTTAGCAGCCTGAGCTCTTAACCAGTGTACCACCAGGGCTCAAAATGAGAGATAGAAAGAGATAAAGCTGGATTTCCAAATCAGATTATGTTGGATTTTAGGATTTATCAGAACTACCACGATGTGCTGTCCCTCATTCTTTTTTTTTTTTTTTTTTGTGCTTTAGGTGAAAGTTTACAAAGCAGATTGATTTCTCACTCAACAATTTATACACAAATTGTTTTGTGACATTGATTTCAATCCCCACAAAGTCTCCACACCAACTTCTCCATTTCTATTTGTCCCTTTTCCACATCCCTTTCTGCCTTCTCATCGCTGCTTTTGGCCAGGTGTTGCTCACTTGGTCTCATTTATATGATTCAGCTAAGAAGCATGTTTCTCACATGTGTTATTGTTTGCTTTATAGACCCTGTGTAATCTTTGGCTGAAGGGTGAACCTCGGGATTGACTTCATTTCTGAGTTAAAAGGCTACCCCTCATTCTTAAAAACTAGTGTTTTCAGGCTGAAAGGGACCTTTGAGATCATTTAGTCCAAGCATTGATTTTGCAGTAGAGTTGACTGAGCAGAGGGTTAGATGATGTGCAGAGGTCCAAATAATATGAAGGTTAAGAGTGAAAGGACAACTTTTTATACTTGTTAAGCTTTGAAACATGTTAAAAAAAAAAAGCCTACACAACTGTGTTTTGAAAAAATCAGTAAATAATTCCATAATTAAAGCACAGTTAAATAATTCAAGAATAAGCACTCTGGAGGTTTGAAGGAAGAAGCAGTCATCTTGAAACAGTCATTGGTTAGGGAAGCCTAGGGCCTTTAATGGAGAGATTTACTCTCTTAAATTTTTTTGTTTTAAAGTTAATTTTTTTCCATGTAGACAGATGATGTAAACCAAATGGCAGTTACAGACTGTACTTATATAATCCTATCTTAAATGAAGCCAAACAAATGTAAACCATCATAGTGCTTTGTAACTGAGTTTGTGGAGCGCTTGGTAAATTTGATTAGAACTCTATATATCTGTTTTGTTGATTAGTAATAATTATTGATTACATAACGTCCATAAATGTGAACATCTTTACATGCTTTGCACATAATTCTAGTTCTTTTTTAAATTAATTGCAAGCCGACTTGGAGTAACTCAAGCCACAAACTTAGTGACTAGACAGCAGAATCAAACATCAATCCTTCATTTTCATTTCCCAGTCTGAAAGCTCAATTTCCAACAGGATTTCATTTTCTTTTCTTTTAGTTGAAGCATTAATTCCTGTGTATACTTAATCAAAAGATTTAGTCACCACTTCCTTACCTAAAGTACAGGTTTTAATTCTTTTGGATTTAAGCACATGAACATGCATGTCATCTAGTCATTCACCGTGACTCTAGTAAGAGACTTGGGACTCACTGTGTCAATAGTTTTGCTAACTCATGTCCTGAGTCAGAGGGAAAATTCACAGAAAAATGAATTATACTTAAACCCACCGAGGCACATAGTGTATTTTAATCACCCATTCCCCTGCTATTTACATCAAGTTTAATTTACTTTTCTCTGTTCTCAAGACTGTCAGCCACTGCTTTAATGGTTCCCTTTCCTCCATTCTTTTTTCTGTCAATTTAGTTTCTTATACTAAACCAAAGATTTACTGTTTTGTCTTTTTGTCTTCTGGTCCACGTGCTTTCACAGTAAGGCTTACGGAAGATTTTGCTGTGTTATCATAAGGCGGGACTGTAAATAGAGCAAATTATGTTTTTCAGATATGTTCCAGTATGGTTTGCAACATGTTTAAACTGATTGCTCTCCCTCTATTACTTAATCCCAAATTATATTCTTAATTAATTCAGTTTTTCATTTTTTTTTAGGCTTTAGGGTCATGAGAACAAGTTTGAGCTTGGTCACATCATATGTGCTTTAACCTTCACAGTTATCTTGTAACCCAAACAAATGTTAGTCATTATGATAAAGGGTTTGAAGAATTGTTTGGACAACTCATGGGACTTTGGCTCAGATAAGTTATTCCAATAATACATTTTCTCAAGAAAATGTCTTCCAGCTAATGATTTCCTAACTGTTGGTCTTCTGTAAGTTTTCTGAGTCCCATTTGGTTCTAAAAATGCTTTAAAATAATGCTCTGGCCTAAGTATATTTGGAGAAATTATCAGATATTTCTTATTCACAAGATAGTGCTATTTTATTTGAGGGAAATTTTAATAATAACTATATTAAAGTATGTTAACAATGCATTTTCAAGTCTCTTTTTACATTTTTCCCTAGCCATTGCTGAGTGATTCATGATACAAGTCATAGTATAAATTCATGATATTCAGTAAAGAACAATAAATTTGATGTGATGGAGTTGGCTGCAACTACAGGCACTGTGAGTTTGTTTAGTCCTTTGTCTTATCCATGCCCTCAGGGATGCCAAATAAAAGTTCCATTTAGCATTATTTGTCTCTGATGTACGGGAACAAGCAAGAGCTACATTCAGGTACAGGAATCTGTGTCAAGAGGTAGGCTCTGGGACTGTCTTTCAATCCCAGGCTGAAACTCTTCTAGAAGTGAGTGGAGTAGGTGAGTTGTGGGGAGTCCTGGTCCAGACTTGTCTCCTAACTCTTAGAGTTACTTGGACAGATTCTTTCCTCCTCTCTGTATATCAGTTTCCTCATCAGTCCAATGAGGTAATAGCAGCTAACAAATATCGGACATTATGTACTAGGCACTGTTCTTACCTTACATGTAAAATTCATTTAATCTTTACAACAACTCTGTGAGAGTGATAACATCCAACATACACATAATCTCAAAATCTCCCCTACAGTGCTTTTGTTTTCTTATTGTCTTATCTCCTTCAAATATATATTTTTATGTATTATGTTTTTGCTGATGTTATTCTGTCAGTTTCCTTGCTCTAGAATTTAAATGTCATAAGGGAAGGAATTTCCATATGTTTTGTTCACTTGTGTATACCAAGTACCTAGAACAGAGTCTGACACTCAATAGATAACATATTGGATGTTGAGTGAGTGAAGCAAAGAGAGATTAAGCAATTTACTGATGTTCATGATGCTGGTGAAGTGGCACCTGATCCCAGACTGTTTATCTCCAAAACCTACACTCTAAATTACAGTGTTATACTACATAAAATTAGACAATTGATGGTTTCCAAAGACATGGTTCTTAGTGTTAATTTTACATCAGAATTATATATGGTGCTTTACAAAATGCAGATGCCTCCTGCTCCCCACCTTCCCCCACTACATACTCCGATTCCCCTTTAGTGGTCTGGAGTCACTGCATTTTGTCCTAAAATTCCCAAGTGAACTTAATTTGCACGTAAAGTGCAGAACCAATGAAAGAAAAAAGAATCCTAGAACGAGGGAAATTTTAGAGATGATCTGGCCTATTCCCCTCAATTTCTAGAAGGGATCACTGGAGCATTTTTTCTTTAGCCTTAAATAGCAACAGAGCATTTTGGACATTCTTTTTTCTTTCATTTTTCTAAGCACTTTGAAGTAGTATTATCCATTCATTCTTAAGATGTTCATTGAATAATAAACATAGAGGATAGAGAAATAAACATGATAGCTTACTTAGGGGATTTCTTTTCACAGGTGTTGGTGTTACTTGCCGTCGAGTCAATTCCAACTCATAGTGACCCCGTATGTGCAGAGTAGAACTGCTCCATAGGGCTTTCAAGGCTGTGAACTTTCTGAAGCAGATCACCAGTCCCATCTCCAGAGGTGCCACTGAGTGGACTTCAGTTGCCAACCTTTCAGTTAGTAGTAGAGCACTTAACCTTTTGTGTCACCCAGGAACTCCTTCTCATAGAGCAGTTATTACATACACTTGATAAGTCAGCATAGCTAAGTTATGCTGTAGTAACAAACAACCCCCAATACTCAGTGATTTAAGACCACAAAAGCTTATTTTTGACTCAGGATGCCTGGGTAAGCAGGGCACTCTGTCATTGTAGCTATTCAGGGACATATGCTGACAAAGAGCCAAGATATCCAACTTTACCAATCACTGTGCCATAGGAAACAAGGGAATATGGTGAATCCAACACTGGCTCTTAAAGTTTCTACTTATATTTCTTTGACCAAAGCAAGTCATATCATTACACCTAACATGAAGGGAAGAGGCAGAAAAGTGCAATTAGTGAGGGGTTGAATGGAAATATTTGTTGAACAACCCTAATGCTTATCACAAAACAAATACAATGTGAAATATGAATCTAATCATATCCTGATCTTACTTGAATTCCTGTAGTGACTTTTTTTATGGCCCTGAGAGTAAATATAGCATCTTTAACAAGGCCTATAAGGCTCTGCCTGATCTGGTACCTATTCACCTTCACAGCCTCATTTTTTTATTCTTTTCCCTTTGCTTTCTTTACTCCAGTCATGTTGGTCAATTCTCACTTTCCTTAATATGTTCCTCTTTCTGTCTGTGCACTTGATGTTCAGTCTGCCCTAAATTTTCTTCCGAACTTTCCACATAGCTAAACCCTACCCAACTTTCACATCTCAGTTTAAGCATAATTTATTCTGGGTAACTGTCTCTAACTTTCCAGTAAAAATTTCCCTATTACATGTTCTCATAGCACTTGCTGCTTTTCCTTTGCAGCATTCTATGCACATAAAATTAATTACTTATTTATAATTACTAATTTAAAATCTGTCTTTCCCCCTAGTCTGATCAGAAGATCTATAATGACATAAGCTGTCTCTTTAACTCACTACCCTTAACACAATACCTGACACATAATAAAACACTCAAATTTTTGTTGGCCAAATGTGAATTGAGATTAGTGACAGAAGTTCCACTACCAGATTTCACAGGAAGAGGAGGCAACTTTACCAGCAGAGTTGTTAGGGAAGGATCACTTGTGTAATAAGATGCATATCCAGTTAACTCTTAATCATATACTTCATTACCAAAGGTTCATTTCAACATCAGGGTATATTCCTGGTTAGTTCTAATGGTGGGATTCTGAATCTCACTTTCCCCATTTATAAAAATGGGATTTTAAGCAAGGATATGTCAAAAGTTTTATTTTTTTTAAGAGTCTAGAATTTCTTTCTAGATAAAGGGACTGATCAGATAAGAGGTAGGTCAGAAAACATATGCTTTGGGTAGTCTTAATGAACAGCACAACAAAAAAAGGGGAAACGTTCAAGTTAGGGCAGGTGGAAGAGGCAAGGAAGGAGTGGTGAGAAAGCGGTGAAAATGGGCTGCAACTATCAGCAGGCTGACTTGTGTTAGGTGAGGATATTGAATAAACAGGTAATTGGAACATGACTTCCTCAGGAAAGCAATCCCAGAACTCTCTACTCCATTCCTTGGTACTGGCCCCTAGAGCACCCTTTGAAACACTCCTATCTCAGTTATAATTACTTTTTTGGTGTCTACCTTCCATCTACACTGTAAGTGTCATGAGGGCAGGAACTTTGTCTTCCTTATTCAGTCTTTCTTGTCCAGTGCCTGACAGTGCTCAACAATTTTTTTTTTTTCACATGAAAGAACTAGTGGAATGTGATGTTAAAAAAAAAGACATGGAAGGGTGCTAAGTCCATTTGATGGGGAAAGAAGAGTCTCTTCAATAATGGTGTTGGGAAAATTGGACGTCCACATGCAGAAAAATCAAATGGGATCCATGCCTTACACCATACACAAAAATAAATTCAAAATGGATTAAGGACCAAAATGTGAAAACTAAAACCATAAAATTCTTAGAAGACAATGCAGGGGCAAACTTGTTGGACCTAGCTTTTAACAATGGATTATCTAATAAAATAACAAAAAAAACACAAACAGCAAAAAGCAAAATAAATGGGACTGCATAAAAATTAAAAAATTTATTCATCGAGGACTTTACCCCAAAAATGAAAAGGCAAGCTACCAACTGGGAGAATATCTTTGGAAACTATATATCCAACAGGAATCTAATAATCAGTATATATATATAAAACTGTCTAACTTACATCCTGCTTTCAGACGTTTTCCTGGCCTATCACAATAGTAACTGGGACATAGCCCTCATCCTAGAGAAGCTCAGCAGAGAGGAAGGCAGGAAGCCTGAGGAGTCAGAGCCTCAAGAGAAGAAAGGAAAATCTGACGTAAGGGTTCCCTTCAGCTCTTTCCTTGAAAGAAAAATCTTTATGTTTAAAATGTCTTAGGAGCTGCTTTTGCCAAGAGTGATGAAATCTTTTGGCAGTTACTGTGATCTTCAGGCCAGTTGACCTCTTTATGGTATCTTGCTGATAGTTAATAAATGAAGCCAAGATAACATTGTTTGACGATCTGTCTCTCACTGCTGTGTGCCTTCATGCAGTGCTGTCACACCACGGGTGTCTTTTGGCTGATGGTGAGGCAGCAAAATCCTGACTCACTGCAGTCATACTCCATGCCTCTTTTGCTTGGCCAAGAAAACCATTAGGTTGTCTCTTCATTCATCAAATGTAAGGATATTGGGAACTCCCTGAAACTTACTGCTGAGTTACAAAGCATGAATTTAGGTAAAGACTTAATGGAAAGAAAAGTAAAAATTTATCAAGATCTAAATAAGGGAAATAGTATGTAAAAGCAAATTGAAGTAGAACAATCACTAGAGAGATTAAAAAATAAAATAAATTTTCCTAAACAGTGGAATAATCTATAAAGAGGGAAAAGCCCAAATAAAAATATAACCCTAAGTAGATTCTTCAAAATGATTACAGTCAGGCAGTTAGATTTTTATGATGTTTCACATTTATTAACTTTTAGCCTTTAGGCTGATGTTAGGGGTCATTTGTGTGATTGTCAAATATGCAGGCCTTCCACATAGGCCTTCTAACTCAAGGGAAAATGGATGCGTGTCCCCTAAAGGGAAATTAGTGGGGACCAAAGGGGCTTGACATGAGGGCTCTGGTGGCCCAGTGGTAGAATTCTTACCTTCCATGCAGGAGAGCCGGGTTCAATACATGGCCAAGGTACCCCATGCACAGCCACTACCTGTGTGTCAGTGGAGGCGTACATGTTGCTATGATACTGAACAGGTTTCAGCAGAGCTTCCAGACTAAGAAGGACTAGGAAGTAAGGCCTAGCAATATACTTTTGAAAATTAGACAATGAAAACCCTATGGATCACAATGGTTTAATCTGCAACCAATCATAGGGATGGCACAAGACTGGGCAGCGTTTTGTCCTGTTGTGCATGGGGTCACCAAGAGTCAGGGCTTAACTTCTTGGCTGGTAACAACAGCAAAAGGGCTTAATAGTGCAGATAATAAGCAAAGGGAAGACCACGGAAAATGTACATCCAGCTTGCATACCTCTATCCTTCTCCAGAACAGACTCTTTTTCTTGATTACTCAGTTACACAGTATATCATAAAAGAGTAAGCTATTGGCTCTTAAGTACAGAAAGAGGTGAATCAAAGAAAGACTTTATGGGATTATTTCCTAATAGAAGATTTTAAAAATAGTGTTTCATTAATTTCTTCTACTCTCCCACCACAAGGTGAACAAGTAAGTAATGAAGAAGAGGGTTAGGTTTAGGGATACGGTTAGAATAAGCTTCTGAGCTCCCAACTTAGCCTTGGGAGGTCATAACGTTGACCCTAAGCTGTGATTCCACCATCTATGATGTAGGGATTTCAGAAAAGGTAGAATTGGAGGAGGATGGATTTCCTTGTCAGGATCTTGGGCAAATGATTTGCTACAAAAGGCATAATTATTGTCCAGGAGATACGGGTAGAACTCATTGGGATTACAGGGTATTTAGAATTCAAAACTTTAAAGCATTAGCATAATACTTGATAAAAAGTCTGGGTGAATATTTCTTTTATTTGTTATAGATGAGTATATGCTTTCTACCTCATGGGTAATTTTATCTGTATGTTTAGAAAATGCCTGGTTGTACATTTTACCTGTCTAATTTTGAGGGTAGTTGAAACAATTATGTGTGTTGCTACTGAAAATATGTTCTTATGCAAGTAAACTTAGAGACACAACTCCTAAGCATCAGACTCCTGATTGGCATTTTCACTACCCATTTTCTTCATTTCCACATTTCAGGCATATTCCTTTGCCTAGTGCTTTTCACCGCACAGAGGCCAGAGCAGTAAGTACAGTAAGTACAGCAAGCTGTTGAGGGTTCAGATTCCTTCCTGCTTCCCTCTGGAGTGTCCAGAATACAAGCATCCTCTTGTCAAAGCAGCAGGGTATATTAGTCCATCACTGGAACCAAACAGAAAGCACCAAATGGGCATTTCTTCTACTTATCTTGTGATTGTTAAGGTAAATGTAATTTAATTCTCTCAACCAAATCTGTCAGTCAAGTTTTCCAGTTATTTCACTTACCACAGTTTATGCACTAAGTTGTTAGGAAGTTGGAATTTTTAAGAAAAACTGACCATATCGCAAATCATCTTCCTTTAAAACTGTTAACCAGAAACAACGTTTGCTGCAATCTAGTGGGATTCACATCATGACTCACTTAGATTTAACTAAATTTCTCAGATATTTCTTTTCCAGATAAGCTATCTAGAATATGCATATACTGAGCAGAACACTTTTACCTCTCTTCAGTTTCCAGTGGGGCTCTAAAAGATTCTGATAAGTCCAGGAAGTACCTCAAGTGGCACTTCAGAGGTTTGTATGCCTAACCGAAAGTTTTAATCTTGGTATGTCAGTTGTTATCCACTCTACTACGCAAGAGTAGTTCTGCTGCTCCACTGGCAGTGATGGTCGATCAGCAAAAAGGAGGCACATTGTAATGTTTCAGGCAAGTCTAGTAAAGGGAGTAAAGAGAGTGTAATTTGTATTTTTATGAATATTTCCAGAAAGCAATAAAAAAAGCCACTTCATTTTTCTTTTTTAAATAAATTTATTGTTTTACGTGAAATTTTCCAGTGCAAATTAGTTTTTCATTCAAAAATTTATATACAGATTGTTTTGTGACATTGTTTACAATCCCTGTAATGTCAGCACTCTCCCCCTTTCCGTTCCCATCCTGAGTTCTCCATGTCCATTCATCCAGTTTTCCTGTCCCTTTCTGCCTTCTCACCTTTGCTTTCGAACTGGTGTTTCCCATTTGGTCTCATATACTTGATTGAGCTAAGAAGCACGTTCCTCATGTGTGTTTTTGTTTATTTTACAGGCCTGTCTAATCTTTCGCTGAAAGGTGGACTTAGGGAGTAGTTTCAGTTCTGAGTTTGCAGGGTGTCTGAGGGCCATAGTCTCGGGGGTTCCTCTAGTCTGTCAGACCAGTAAGTCTGGTCTTTTTTTGTGAATTTGTATTTTTTTGTATATATTTCTCCCACTCTGTCTGGAACCCTCTATTCTGATCCCTGTCAGATGGGTCTGTAATGTTAGCTGGGCACTGTCTAGTTCTTCTGGGCTCAGGCTTGTGGAGGTTGTGGTTCATGTGGTCCGTTAGACCACTGGACAAATGTTTTCCTTGCGTCTTTGAGTTTTCTTCATTCTCTTTTGCTCCAAACATGATGGGACCAGTAGATGTATCTTATATGTCCGATTGCAAGCTTTTAAGACCCCAGATGCTACTCACCAAAGTAGAATTTAGAATATTTTCTTTATGAACTATGTTATGCCAATTGACCCAGACATCTCCTGAGACCATGGTCCCCAGCCCTCAGCCCCAGTAACTCGGTCCCTCAAGGTATTTGAATGTGTCTTGGAAGCTTCTATGACTTTCCCTTGGTCAAGTTGTGCTGACTTCCCCTATATTGTGTGTTGTCATTTCCTTCACCAAAGTTAAAACTTGTCTGTTATCTAGTTAGTGATTTCCCCTTCCCACCCCTCCCTTCCCTCATAACCATCAAAGATTGTTTTTTTTTCTATGTGTAAACCTTTTCTTGGGTTTTTATAATAGTGGTCTCATACAATATTTGTCCTGTTGTGATTGACTTATTTCACTCAGCATAATGCCCTCCAGATTCATCCATATTGTGAGATGTTTTGCAGATTCATCATTATTCTTTATTGTTGCATAATATTCCATTGTGTGTATATACCATAATTTGTTTACCCATTCATCTGTTGATGGGCATTTAGGTGGTTTCCATTTTTGCTATTGTGAATAATGCTGCAATGAACATGGTTGTGCATATGTCTATTCATATGATGGCTCTTATTTCTCTAGGATATATTCTTAGGAGTGGGATTGCTGGATTATATGGTATTTCTATTTCTAGCTTTTTAAGGAGGCACCGTATCATTTTCCATAGTGATTGTACCATTTTACATTCCCACCAGCAGTTCATAAGAGTTCCAATCTCCCTAAAACCTCTCCAACATTTGTTATTTTCTGTTTTTTGATTAGTGCCAGTAATGTTGGTGTGAGATGGTATCTCATTGTAGTTTTGATTTGCATTTCCCTAATGGCTATTGACCTCAAGGATTTCCTCATGTGTTTGTTAGCTGCCTGTGTCTTTGGTGAATGTCTGTTTATATTAGTTGCCCATTTTTTAATTGGATTTTTTGTCTTTTTGTTATTGAAGTGTTGAAGTATTCTATAGATTTTAGAGATTAGACCCTTCTCGGGTATGTCATAGCCATAATTTTTGTCCCAGTCTGTAGTTATCTTTTTACTCTTTTGGTGAAGTCTTTCGATAAGTGTTTAATTTTTAGGAGCTCCCAGTTATCTAGTTTATCTTCTGGCGTTTGTGCACTATTAGTTATGGTTTGTATTCTCTTTATGCCATGTATTAGGGCCCTTAGTGTTGTTTCTGTTTTTCCTTCCATGACTTTTATAGTTTTAGGTTTTATATTTAGGTCTTTGATCTATTTTGAGTTAGTTTTTGTGTATGGTGTGAGGTATGGGTTCTGTTTCATTTTTTTATGGATGAACTTCCAGTTTTGCTAGCACCATTTGTTAAAAAGACTGTCTTTTCCCCATTTAATGGACTTTGGTCCTTTGTCAAAGATTAGTTGACCATAGGTGGATGGATTTACATCTGGGTTTTCAATTCTGTTCCATGGGTTTATGTGTCATTGTACCAATACCAGGCTGTTTTGACTACTGTGGTTCTGAGATAAAGTAGTGTGAGACCTCTTTATTCTTCTTCTTCAGTAATGCTTTGCTTATCCGGGGCCTCTTTCCTTTCAATATAAAGTTGATGATTAGTTTTTTAATTACTTGGAATCTTTTAATTCCAGATGACTAGTTGGCCTGCTGGTTAAAAGGAAGTGATTGTTCCTTTTCATCTTACTTCACTATTTTTCTCATCCATCCAGTGGTGTACCAAAGATGGGATGGCAGGAATGTTTCACCCCAAGTACAGGCAATAAGGGGTGCTTTGTGTATAGAAAACTTAAGAGCAATAAAATAAAAATAATAAAAACCAATGGTTTTTATTATCACTATTCACTGACAATTGTAAATAAGTCTCTTTTTTAAAATTGTGCTTTAAGTGAAAGTTTACAATTCAAGTCAGTTTCTCATAGAAAACTTTATACACACGTTGCTATGTGACCCTAGCTGCTCTCCCTATAATGTGACAGCACACTCCTCCTTTCCACCTGGATTTCCAGTGTCTATTCAACCAGCTCCTGTCCCTTTTGGCCTTCTCATCTTGCCTCCAGATAGGAGCTGCCCATTTAGTCTCTTGTATCTACTTGAGCTAAGAAGCAGTTTCTTCACGAATATCAATTTGTGTCCAATAGTCCAGCCTAATCTTTGTCTGAAGAATTGCCTTCGGGAATGGTTTTAGTTCTGGGCTAATGGAGAGTCCAAGGGCCAAGACTTCCAGGGTCCCTCAGCTCTCAGTCAGACCACTAAGTCTGGTCTTTTAACTAGAATTTGAGTTATGCACCCCACTTTTCTCCTGATCCATCAAGGACTCTGTGTTGTGTTCCCTGTCAGGGCGGTCATTGGTGGTAGCCGGGAACCATCTAGCTCTTTTTGTCTCAAGCTGATAGAGTCTCTGGTTTATGTGGCCCTTTCTGTCTCTTGGGCTAATATTTTCCTTGTGTCTTTGGTGTTCTTCATTCTTCTTTACTCCAAGTGGGTTGGGACCAATTGATGCATCTTAGATGGCTGCTTGCTAGCTTTTAAGACCCTAGACACCACTCACCAAAGTGGGATGCAGAATATTTTCTTCATAAACTTTGTTATGCCAATTGACCTAGATGTCCCAGAAACCATGGTCCCCAGACCCCCGCCCCTGCTAATCTGTCCTTCGAAGTGTTTGGTTATGTTCAGGAAACTTCTTAGCTTTTGGTTTAGTCCAGTTGGGCTGACTTCCCCTGTAGTGTGTGAAGTCCTTTTCTTCACCTAAGATTAGTCTTATCTACTATCTAGTTAGTGAATACCCATCTCCTTCCCTCCCCACCCTCGTAACCATCAAAGAATGTTTTCTTCGGTGTTTAAGCCATTTCTTGAGTTCTTATAATGGTGGTCTCATACAATATTTGTCTTTTTGCGACTGACTGATTTCACTCAGCATAACGCCTTCCAAATTCATCTGTTATGAGATGTTTTGCAGATTCATCATTGTTCTTTATTGTTGTATAGTATTCCATTGTGTGAATATACCATAATTTGTTTATCCATTCGTCTGCTGATGGGCGCCTAGGTTGTTTTCATCTTTTTGCTATTGTGAACAGTGCTGCAATGAATGTTGGTATGCATGTATCTATTCGTGTGATGGCTCTTATTTCTTTAGGGTATATTTCAAGGAGTGGGATTGCTGGATTGTATGGTACTTCTATTTCTAGCTTTTTAAGGAAGCGCCAAATTGATTTCCAAAGTGGTTGTACCATTTTACATTCCCACCAGCAGTGTATAAGAGTTCCAGTCTCTCCACAAACTCTCCAACATTTATTATTTTGTGTTTTTTTTGGATTAATGCTAGCGTTATTGGGGTAAGATGGTATCTCATTGTAGGTTTGATTTGCATTTCTCTAATGGCTAATGATTGTGAGCATTTCCTCATGTATCTGGTAGCCACCTGAATGTCTTCTTTTGTGAAGTGCCTGTTTATATCCTTTGCCCATTTTTTAATTGGGTTATTTGTCTTTACGTTGTTGAGGTTTTGCAGTATCTTGCAGATTTTAGAGATTAGATGCTGATCAGATTTGTTGTAGCTAAAATTTTTTTCCCAGTCTGTAGGTTTTCTTTTTATTCTTTTGGTGAACTCTTTTAATGAGCATAAGTGTTTGATTTTTAGAAGCTCCCAGTTATCTAGTTTCTCTTCTGGTGTTTGTGCATTGCT
Source organism: Dugong dugon (assembly GCA_030035585.1). Classification (NCBI taxonomy): domain Eukaryota; kingdom Metazoa; phylum Chordata; class Mammalia; order Sirenia; family Dugongidae; genus Dugong; species Dugong dugon. Next base: position 135,937,066 of record CM057464.1, read on the forward strand.
ACTTATGGTTTGTATTCTGTTTATGCCATGTATTAGGGCTCCTAGCATAGTCCCTATTTTTTCTTCCATGATCTTTGTCATTTTAGATTTTATGTTTAGGTCTTTGATCCATTTTGAGTTAGTTTTTGTGCATAGTGTGAGGTATGGGTCTTGTTTCATTTTTTTTGCAAATGGATATTCAGTTATGCCAGCACCATTTGTTAAGGAGACTGTATTTTCCCCAGTTAACAGACTTTGGGCCTTTATCAAATAGCAACTACTCATAGGTGGATAAATTTACCTCTGGATTCTCAATTCTGTTCCAACGGTCTATGTATCTGTTGTTTTACCAGTACCAGGCTGTTTTGACTATAGTGGCAGTATAATAGGTTCTAAAATCAGGTAGTGTGAGGCCTCCCACTTTATTCTTCTTCTTCAGGAATGCTTATCTGGCGACTCTTCCTTTTCAATATGAAGTTGGTGATTTGTTTCTCCATCTCATTAAAAAATGTCTTTGGAATTTGGATTGGGATTGCATTGTATCTGTAGATGGCTTTGGGTAGAATAGATATTTTCACAATGTTGAGTCTTCCTATCCGTGAACAAGATATGTTTTTCCACTTGTGTAGATCTCTTTTGGTTTCTTGCAGTAGTGTCTTCTAGTTTTCATTGTATACATCTTTTATGTCTCTTGTTAGATTTATTCCTAAGTATTTCATCTTTGTGGGGGCTATTGTAAATAATACTGATTTGGTGATTTCCTCTTTGAAGTTCTTTTTTTTGGTCTAGAGGAATCCAACTGATTTGTATGTGTTTATCTTGTATCCTGATACTTTGCTGAAGTTTTCTATTAGTTCCAACAGTTTTCTTGTGGATTCTTTGGGGTTTTCTGTGTATAGTATCATATCATCTGCAAATAGAGATACTTTTACTTCTTCCTTACCAATTTGGATGCTCTTTATTTCTTTTTCTAGCCTGATAGCTCTGGCTAGGACCTCCAGCACAATGTTGAATAAGAGTGGTGATCAAGGGCATTCTTGTCTTGTTCCTATTCTCAAGAGGAATGCTTTCGGACTCTCTCCATTTAGGATGATGTCGGCCATTGGCTTTGTATAAATGCTCTTTATTATGTTGAGGGATTTCCCTTCTATTCCTATTTTGTTGAGAGTTTTTATCATTCATGGGTGTTGGACTTTGTCAAATGCCTTTTCTGCATGGATTGATAAGATCATCTGTTTCTTGTCTTTTGTTTTATTTATGTGATGGATTACATTGTTTGTTTTTCTAATGTTGAACCATCCCTGCATACTTGGAATGAATCCCACTTGGTCATGGTGAATTATTTTTTTGATAAGTTGCTGAATTCTATTGGCTAGAATTTTGTTGAGGATTTTTGTGTGAATGTTCATGAGGGATATTGGTCTGTAATTTTCTTTTTTTGTTGTGTCTTTACCTGGTTTTGGTAACAGGGTTATGCTGGCTTCATAGAATGAGTTTGGGAGTATTCCATCCTTTTCTATGCTCTGAGATATCTTTACTAGTGGTGGTGTTAACTCTTCTCTGAAAATTTGGTAGAATTCTCAGTGAAACCATCAGGGCCAGGGCTTTTTTTTGTTGGGAGTTTTTTAGTTACGTTTTCAATCTCTTCTTTTGTTCTAGGTTTATTTAGTTGTTGTTCTACCTCTGTTTGTGTTAGTTTAGGTAGGTAATGTGTTTCTAGAAATTCGTCCATTTCCTCTAGGTTTTCAAATTTGTTCAAGTACAGTTTTTCCATAGTATTCTGTTATGATACTTTTGATTTCAGTTGGGTCTGTTGTGATATCATCCATCTCTTTCTTATTCAGGTCATTTGCTTCCTCTAGCATTTTTCTTATGTTAGTTTGGCCAGTGGTTTATCAATTTTGTTGATTTTCTCAAAGAACCAGCTTTTGGTCTTGTTAACTCTTTCAATTGTTTTTCTATTCTCTATTTCAATTAATTCTGCTCTAATTTTTATTATTTGCTTTTTTCTGGTACCTGAGGGCTTCTTTTGCTGCTTACTTTCTATTTGTTCGAGTTGTAGGGTTAATGTTTTGATTATGGCTCTTTCTTCTTTTTGAATGTGTGCATTTATTGCTATAAATTTACCTCTGAGCACTGCTTTCACTGTCTTCCAAAGGTTCTGGTATGATGTGTTTTCATTTCCATATGATTCTATGAATTTCTTTATTGCATCCTTAATTTCTTCTGTAAACCCAGTAGTTTTTGAGCAAGGTGTTGTTCAGTTTCCATGTGTTTGATTTTCTTTCCTTGCTTTTTCTGTTATTGATTTCTACTTTTATGGTTTTATGATCAGAAAAGATGCTTTGTAATATTTCAATGCTTTGGATTCTGTTAAGGTTTGCTTTACAGCCTAATATGTGACCTCTTCTGTTGAATGTTCCATGTGCTTTGGAAAAGAAAGTATACTTGGCTGCTGTTGGGTAGAGTGTTCAGTATATATCTATGAGATCAAGTTGGTTGATTGTGGCATTGAAATCTTCTGTGTCTTTACTGATTCTTTCTGGATGTTCTGTCCTTCACTGAAAGTTGTGTGTTGAAGTCTCCTGCTATTATTGTAGAGCTGTCTATCTCTCTTTTCAATGCTGTTAAAGTTTGTTTTATGTATTTTGGAGCCCTGTTGTTGGGTGCGTACATAATTATTATGGTTATGTCCTCCTGCTTTATTGACTCTTTAATTATTACATAGTGTCCTTCCTTATCATTTGTGGTAGATTTTACTTTAAAGTCTATTTTGTCAGAGATTAATATTGCCAATCCTGCTCTTTTTTGATTGTTGTTTGCTTGATATGTTTTTTTCTATCCTTTGAGTTTGAGTTTGTTTATGTCTTTAAGTCTAAGGTGAGTTTCTTGTAGGCAGCATATAGACGGATGGCGTTTTTTTAATCAAGTCTGCCACTCTCTGTCTCTTTATAGGTGCATTTAGTCCATTTACATTCAGCATAATTATTGACAGGTATGTGTTTAGTGCTGTCATTTTGATGTCTTGTGTGTGTGTGTTGTTGACAGTTTCTTTGTTCCACTTAATTTTCTGTGCTGAGTCCTTTTTCTTTATGTATATTCTTTTCATCTTTTTCATTGCTGTTGATTTTATATTTGCTGAGTCTTTATTTTTTTCTTGTTTTTTATTTTGATGTGTAGAATTGTTAGTTTCATTTATGGTTACCTTAATATTTACCCCTATTTTTCTAAGTTTAAACCAATCTTTTATTTCTTTATATCGCCTTGACTTCCTCTCGATATAAAAGATCTATGACTACATTTTTTAGTCCCTCTTTTTTGTTTTAGTGTTGTCATCTTTTACATATTGACATCTCTGTTTTCCTATTTTCAGCATTTTAGCTTTTATTTATTTTTGTTACTCTCCTATCTGGGTGGATATCTGGTTGCTCTGTCCTGTGTTCTGGTCTTGGGTTTTTATCTAATGTTATTGATTCTCTAACCAGAGGACTCGCTTTAGTATTTCTTGTAATTTTGGTTTGGTTTTTGCAAATTCCCTAAAACTTCTGTTTATCTGGAAATGCCCTAATTTAGCCATCATATTTGAGAGACTGTTTTGCTGGATATATAATTTTTGGCTGGCAATTTTTTTCTCCTTCAAGGCTTTATATATGTCATCCCATTACCTTCCTGCCTGCATGGTTTCTGCTAAGTAGTCCGAGCTTAGTCTTACTGACTCTCCTTTGCAGATGACTCTTCCTTTATCCCTAGCTGCTCTTAAAATTCTTTCTCTATCTTTGGTTTCGGCAAGTTTGATTATAATATGTCTTAGTGACTTTCTTTTGGGATCTACCTTGTGTAGGGTTCGATGAGCAGCTTGGATAGATATCTTCACATCTTTCACAGTATCAGGGAAGTTTTCTGCCAACAAATCTTCAACAATTCTCTCTGTGTTTTCTGAAATTCCTCCCCATTCTGGTACTCCAATCACTCGTAGGTTATTCCTCTTGATAGAGTCCCACATAATTCTTAGGGTTTCTTCATTTTTTAAAATATTTTTATCTGATTTTTTCTCAAATAAATCGGCGTGAAGTGCTTTATCTTCAGTCTCACTAATTCTGGCTTCCATAGCCTCGATTCTGCTCCTATGACTTTCTATTGAGTTGTCTAATTCTGAAATTTTATTGTTAATCTTCTGGATTTCTGTTTGCTGTCTCTGTGGATTCTTGCAGCCTGATAAATTAGTCATTGTGCTCTTCTATAATCTTCTTAAGTTCCTCTATTGCTTTGTGTTTTCGTTCCTTGGCTTGTTCTACATTTTGTCTGATCTCCTTCCTGATCTCTTGAAGATTTCTGTATATTAATCTTTTGTATTCTACCTCTGGTAATTCCAAGAAGTTCTCTTCCTCTGGAAAATTTTTTGATTCTTTGTTGTGGGAGCTTGCTGAAGCCATCATAGTCTGCCTCTTTATGTGATTTGTTATTGACTGTTGTCTCTGAACCATCAATAAGTTATTATATTTATTTTATGTTTGCTTACTGTGTCCTATCTTCTTGTTTTGTTTTGTTTTGGTGTGCCCAGATAGGCTGCTTGTGTGAGCTAGTTTGCTTATTGGCACTTTTGAAGCTCTGATGTTCTGTCACCAGGTGGTTAGATCTGTTTCTAGGTATGTGATCCCAGTAGTCCATTTACTTTTCTTGTATGGATTCAGCTCAGGTGTCCAGACAGTCGTTCACCAAATGTGTGTTGCAGGCTCTTAACTACAGTCCTAGACGGGCAGGGGTGATTGGAGTAGGCACAGGTATCTTGCTGCAGTAGGGGGTCACGCATTGAGCAAGGCAGGGGCCTGACAGCTGCCCCTGAGTGTCTGGGAGGAAAGCATTTCCCTGTTCCCTAGACTGCTTAGGTGGGCTGGTTTTGTAGCCAGATTATGGGCACCCAGTGCTGTTGACTGTAAGGACTGGTAGGCACCACTTATTCTGGACCCCTGTTGCAGGTGGTTAGGTGGTGTGGGTGGAGCCACCAGTCCTCAGGCCCCTGATGTGGGTAGGTAAGGACCCTGATTAATGTGCAGAGCAGTATCTAATGTCACAAACCTACCACTCCACCATATATCTGATACAGTGAAATTAGGTTTCAGGTATATACCCTGTGGTACTGTGCTAATGAGGACCTACACTGTTGAAATCAGCCCACACAGGTCTATGCATGGTGAAAGGCATTCAGAGTCTGTGGACACCTTATGCTTGTGTCTAGGCAAAGGAGCTGTGCCTGCCCTGAGTTCTCGGCTTAGGGGAGCTGGCAGATTATTTTTTCCTGTTTGTTAATTTGTTCCCTCTCCAAGGCTGGAAGAATGGCTCAGAGCACATGATGGGTCCTACTTCTGGCCCAGAGGACAAGGCAATAGCTGAAGCAGGCCCAGGACTCAGATCAGAGCAGGGAGGGAGCAGACAAATGAGAGGTTCTTCCCAAGCAAGTTGTTTTTGGATACGCACGGTAGGTTAAATGCATGTATTTATCTTTTGCCGACTGAGCACCACTTTTCACTGACTCTGTAGGCCTGAGCATACTCTCCACCACTTGATCTCTCCCAGCATGGGAAACATTTCCCGAATGCCACTGCTTGCCTCACTGTGCCCGCCAGCCAATCCGACCCGCAGGGCACTGGCTCCCGTGGGTCAATTCTGACAATTCCTCACTGCTTGTAAACCGTCTCTCCCTCCCCCTGCTACTCAGTCTGATTCTGCAACTTTGCCTTTGATGTTCAGGGTTCCTATATTGTCATATATAATTGATTCACTTATTTTTTTGGGTCTTTGTCATAAGAGGGACCACCGGAAGTATCTGACTACTCCGCCGTCTTGGCCCTGCCTCTGTAAATAATTCAATGATAAAACTCCTCTTCTAAAAAGAAATCTTTTGTTGGTCTAAGTTCTGAACAATTGCTGCAATATAATAATAAATATGTAAGCTGCAAATTAGCATATTCTTATTACTTTTCCTTTAATAGATGTAGTATTCTACACGGAAGTTAATTTTAACTCCCAGACACAAGTGCACTCAGCTACACGTTTGTTTCAAGAAGTAGTCAAGCTCTGTTTTTTTATCTATGTAGTTGCTGTGCTGTAATTGTTTATGTTGAATCTATGTTTAAACACAGGAATCCATAGTACCACAAGGGTTGGAGATATGAACTGGGCTTGAAGTGAATTCACACAATTCACAACCATTATGAACTCGGGATAATCTTACCAAATGTGATTGAAATTTATGATTAAATTTCTGGTGAAGCTATTTGATTGGAAATTTTTCAACTGCAGAAACATTTGAGAGCTGCTAAAACTGATCCTAGAGTAATAAAGACACGAACGATATTATAATTTCTGGACTTTATTATGAAATGGAATTTTATGACTCTGCTAAATTTATCCTTATTTTAAATCTTCCCTAACTATTTGTATATCTGTTTCTTCAAGTAAAAGGAACTCTCTAAATTAAAATGAATAAAAACTGTTCTTCAATTAACTATGAGAGAAGATAAGTTGACAAATGTGGTCATTCTGCCTATTGGCCGTGAATACATAAAGAAGATCAATTTTGGCAAAGCCATTGACAAATTTGCAGAAGTTGAGGCTCAGAAAAGGCAACTTTAATGTTATTGTTCATCTCTGTGGTGGACCAATATGTAGGTATAAGTATTTTTCTTATTTAAAAAAAAAATAATGTACTTTAAAAGCACACCTTCTCACTTATCACCTATCTCGTAATCTGACATTTCACATTTACAACAATAGTAAAAAATCTAATATCCAACTATTTTGTGCATTAATGACATATATCTGGCAGTAATGAATGCTGAAGTGCAAGGTGAGAATAACTCTCACTGTGATGGTAAAGGTTATGCCCCAACTTGGCTGGGCCATAATTCTCAGTGGTTTGGCAGTTATTTAATGATGTAATTTGGCAGTTATATAATGATGTAGTCGTCCTCCATTTTGTGATCTGATGTGGTCATCCTCCATTTTCACATAACTCCAATTTTCACGTAATGACCTGGTCTTTGCAATCTAACCATGTTAATAAGTGAGGAGAGGGTATGTTAATCCTTTTATTTCTTTTTAAGCTAAAATAAGTATTTTATTAGTTTTTTTACTAACATCCTGATTTATGCAAAATTTAATATGAGTGTATATAAACTGCATTTCTTTTCTGGCCATGGTAATTATTATTATTTGTTTCATTTCATCATTATTTCTAGAAATAATTTTGTCATATAGAGGAAGGGGTGTTAAAAAATGATCCCTTTTAGATGTTAAGTACATTAGAGATGCCTTCTAGTTTTAACTCAAAGCAAACAAAATGCATTCTTGGTTTTTTTAATACCGCATCTATGTTTTTGAAAATTATGCCCTAAAGTAGTTCATTTTAATAAGGTAAACTCTTAATAACCAAGAAATAGAGTTGCCCTTAAATACAGCTCTCATTCACCACATACTTTGGTAGTTATTAAATTTCTAATAAACATATGATTAATGTCTCACCTGGTTTATTATAAGCTTAGTATGCTAAGACAAATACAAAAAAAAATACAACCTGCTGAAATGTGCACATGAAGAAATAGAATTAATAAATATCTCAAAATGACTACAAAAAGTTGGATTTCTAATTTAAAACCGTCCACTACAAGTCCAGATAGTTTCACAGTCTAATTCTACCAAATGTTCAAGTACCAAATAAACCAAATATCACACTTTTTCAGAATACAGAAAAACAGGTAACATTCTCCAGCTTATTTTATAAGGTCAGTATAACCTTGAAATCAAAATACAAACAGTAAATTATGAGGGGAAAAATAATTCTAGGCAATCTCACTCATGAACACATACACCAAAATTCTTAATATCAGCTAACAAAACGTGCCAACATATACAAAGGATAATATGTCACAAATAAGTTGAGTTTATTGTAATCATGGGATGTTAGTTTAACATAAGAAAAATCAATCAGTAGAATTTACCACATTGATATCATAAAGGAAAAAAAATCACGATTATCTTACTAGATGCAAAAAAGCAGTTGATTAAGGTCAACATCTCTCTATGTTTAAAATACACCTTTTTGCAAACTAGGAATAGAAGAGAGCTTCTTTAATTTAATAAAGGATTCTACAAAAGGTCAGTCTTGGGTGGGACAAATGGTTAAGCACTCCACTACTAGCCAAAAGGTTAGGTGTTGTAACCCGCCCAGAAGCCCCTTGGAAGAGAGGCCTGGTAATAAGCTTCTGAAAGGTCACAGCCTTGAAAACACTATGGAGCAGCTGTACTCTACCCACATGGGGTCGTCATGGGTTGGAACCAATTCAATGGCAGCTAACAACAAAAACATCTACAAAACACCACCAGCAGACACCATTGGTGTTGTTAGGTGCCATCGAGTCGGTTCCAGCTCATAACCTCCCTGTGTACAACAGAATGAAACACTGCCTGGTCCTGCGCCATTCTCATAATCTTTGTTATGCTTGAGCCCATTGTTGTAGCCACTTTGTCAACCCATCTCATTGCTGATCCTCTACTTTACCAAGCATAATGTTCTTCTCCAGGGACTGGTCCCTTCTGATAACATGTTCAAAGTCCGTGAGACAAAGTCTCACTATCCTTGCTTCTAAGGAGCATTCTGGCTGGACTTCTTCCAAGACAGATTTGTTCATTCTTCTGGTAGTCCATGGTATATTCAATATTCTTTGCCAGCACCATAATTCAAAGGCGTCAATTTTTCTTCAGTCTTCTACCACAGAAATGTTGAAATCTTTCCTCTGAGATTAGGAATAAGACAAGTATGTCAACCATCACTATTTCTAGTCAGCCTTGTACTAGAGATCCTAGTCAGTGTGGTAAGAAAAGAGAAAGAATTAAAGGGAACAAAAAAGCTGTCATTATTTGATATGATTGTGTATAGAATATCCAAAGGATTCTACAGATAGACATTAAAATTAGATGAGTTTAACAAGGTTGCTAGATACAAGGTCAATGTTTTTAAAAATTTGAAAATATGCATTTTAGAAAAGCAAAAAAGTTTAAAATAGGATCAAAAAAATATTAAAAACCCAAGTATAAATATAACAACAGTTGTAAAAGAAACAAAACGTTACTGAGGAAAAAAGATACATTAACGAACATCTATAAAAACCAAAATCCTATTGCCCTCGAGTCTGTTCCAATTCATAGCTACCCTGTAGGGCAGAGCAGAACTGCCCCATAGGGTTTCCAAGGCAGTAATCTTTATGGAAGCAGACTGCCACACCTTTCTCCCTCGGAGCTTCTGGTGGGTTCAAACTGTTGACCTTTCGATTAGCAGTTGAGCACTTTAACCATTGTGCCACCAGGGCTCCTTAATGAAGTCCTATAGCATGTTCATATATTGGAAGACTCAGCATTTTTAAGATGTTCATTCCCCTGAAACTGAGCTTTAAATTCAATGAAATTTCAATCAAAATCTCAGTTTTATATGTATGTTAAAGTGTGTGTGTGCATGTGAGAGAGAGAGACTTGAAAAGATTCTAAAATAAACAGAAATACACATGAAAATTCAGAGGACCAGATACAGGCAACACACTACTGAATAGGAAAAAAAAGATGGGAAGACGTGCTCTACTGGATATTAATCTTATTATATGTCACTAATAATTAAGATAGTGTAGTATTGGATAAAAATAGACAAAAAGATCAGTGGAGCAAATCAGAGAGCCTAGAAAGAGATCCACCTTTGTCATAAATCAAGTGTCCATATATGCCCTTTAAAACAAAACAGGACACAAAATGTATCAACAGTAAAGGAAAAAACTGATAATTGGATTATATTAGAATTAAGAATGTCCATTTATCAAAAGACATCATTAATTAGTAAAACGTCAAGCCCCAGAGTGGAAGAATCTATTACAATACACATAGAAGTCTTGTATCCAGCATATGTATGTATGCATATATAAAAGTCTCATGACCTAATGAAAAATGAACAAGATATTTAAGTAGGCATTTGGCAAAATAAAGGATACCCCAATTGCTAATAAATGTAAGAAAAGGTCATCAATTTCTTCAGTAGTCAGAGAAATGGAAATCAAAACCATAGTTAAATACCAGAATAGCTAAAATTAAAAATACTGACAATTCCAAGTGTGGATGAGGATGTGGAGCAACAGGAACTCTCATACGTTGTTAATAGTGGAAGAGGCTGCATAGGCCCGGCTCACTATTATTTATTCCCCATTGCTAACGGCCACATTGTCTCATGATCTTGTCTTTCCCTCTGGTTCCAGTGTCTACAGAAGGTTTAAGATTAACCTTAGTTCCTCCCTGAAGGGTGGAAAACAAGTGATAATGATCTGAGGATGAAAAACTGAACAAAGCACCCATTTTGTGACAAGAAAACCAGGATGTCGCCAGATAACCCCCAAGATTACCAGTAAAAGATTAACTCATCTGAGACATGACCACCTCAAAGGGGAACTAACACAAACTTCTAAGACCCATAATCCTGTCCCTATAAAAGCCTTCAGCCAATCTCCAGCTGGGGAGATGAGTTTTTTGGAGGAATCTATTCCCCTCTGTCTCCTATGTACTGATATATAATAAACCTCTTGCTGCTCACCTCACCCATCTCAGAATTGGCTATTATGGCAGGCGGCTCCAATCCGCGTTATTCCGCTAACAATAGGATAAATTGTCAACAAAATGAGAATGGAATTAACATGTATTCATATCAATTCATGCATCCAAGTGGCAAGCACTGGCCTGTGTTTTGTCACAACTGCCTTTCATGGTAGGTAGCATCTCATTTACAGATAAGGAAAGTGAGGGTCTGGGAAGTCAATGATCTTTAATAAATCCATAAGTCTACTAAGTGGAACAGCCAGCACCTAAACCAGTTCTTTCTGACTCTCAAACCCATATTCTTGTCATCTTGTCTATGAAAACAAACAGCAACCAAAAATCCAATGCCGTTGAGTCAATTCAGACTCATAAAAGCATCCTTATAAATGCTTCCACCCCCTTTTTTTAAGTAGTAGACATATGTATAAATATCACTTTCACTACATAACTACATTACTCTGTCCTCTGTTCTTTCTTAGAGGTAAGACATTGCAGTTTACAAAATACTATGATATGTGAAACAAGCCCAACTCTGCTATATTGGTATCTGTTCTAGTTGCTTTATTTTAATATATTTAAATTTACTTAGTGAATGTTATTGTATTAATCTGTTTATACATTTGTCTCCACTATTAGATTCTAATATTCTTGAGGGTAAGCTCATATTTTTCTGTCTTTTTGTTCCCAGCATTTTACACAAATGTCTGCTGAATGAATGGATGAGCCCACTGTTAGATTCTAATATTCTTGAGGGCAAGCTCTTACCGTTGCGTCTTTGTATTCCCAGCATTTCATACAATGTCTGTTGAATGAATGGAGGAGCTTTGATTCTCAACACCTGGACTCAGAGTGGCTAAGTGCCCATTTCAACCCTTTAAAAAAGCTTGAAATCACTCTGCTACTTTCCAGAAAAATTAAAGCCAAATCATGTTCTGAAAGATAAAAGATTCTGCTTCATTCTACTATGTAAAGTAAAATTTGAAATTCTGCTTGCCAGTGGTCTTTTAATCCATACACTACCCAAATTTCACAAACTATACCCAGAGAGAGGTTCTCTTTGATGAAGGTATAGCTTTCTTTTTCTCTTTTGTTTGGATTGTAGTTCATCAGTTTTAAATTTCTCCCTCAGAATTACGTTTTGCATAGGTTTCTTATATACATTTGTATTCAGATGTCAAGTCCTTTGGAATCCAGAAAGAATTTCATTTTGGCTGTACTTTATTATAAATAAATCTCTGCTTTATATAAGACTATAAAATCATGCATCTTGCACTATATTAGCAGAAAGTACATTCATGTTGAACAGTTTCATAATGACCTAGAGTGAATCTAAACTGATGAATGAGAGAAGGATAAGCTAATACACAAGATACTAAATAATAAGATAGAGTTAATTTTAAAGTCTTGCTAATATGAATGTAATGGTTAATTATAATTTCTAAAAGCTGCGTTAAAAACGAAAAACCAATACTATAATGTGCTGATTTGTTAGGACTTTGCACTCCTGCATTCAAAAAACCTTTGGTAGTTTTCAGGGACATTATAAAATTATGAGGATTATTCCTTCAGCAATCACAGCAGAAATTCTGCAGTTACTTTGACTTTACCAGATAAGAGACACAGCAACCATCACACAGAATAAACCTCACCAGCTCTGCCCTGTAACAGGAGCTTGCTAGTTTTCACATCTCTTTTTGGTCTTCTAATTAACCTATCTTTTTTGTCTCTATTTATCTTTAATTATATGCAACCTTTCATAGTGAAACATTTTTAATTTGGATCCTAGGATTTCAGAATTCATTGTAATTCATAAACTGAACCAAAAATTACCTTTGGCAGAAGTACAGAGAGAGTGGAAGGCTTAGCTAAGCAATTTGACCCACAACCAACCAGAATCTGCAATTTTTGTTACCTAATTTGCGTCATCCATAGTTTATTCCTTTCACAGAGCTGCAGAGTGATAAAAAGCTGTCCCTGCTCCCCTACTCCCGTTTTCCAGTAAAGCACTATGCAGGCAGCAGCATGTTTATAAAAACAAAGCAGCTTCATGCCAGTTACTCAAGATTCTCCAGCTTCCCATTGTCAAGGATCTCTGGACCTCTGAGGGTTTGCCCCAGATATCTTCACTCCGTTCTGTCTGGAGCTAGAAGTTTCTCAGTGGTTCCAAATAGCAAATCTGAGTATTCCAGAAATGTTTGCTCTAATCTTTATTTGTCTCACACACTCTGCACTAGAGACTCTCTGTTCATCTGTATCCAGATATAATTTACTAATGTTATTTTCTAATTACATGCTCCTGTTCAGTAGATAAATCAGTTTGTCTTCTTGTCTGTAAGTGGCTGAAAAAGTCAAGGGTGGGGATCCCCTCCACCCCAATCCTGTCCGTCTGCTCACCAGATTCTGTGGCTATGTGTCCTGGACTTTTCATCTCCCATAGCTGATGTGGCTACTCTTCCCTTCCAAGAACTTACATAATGTTAAATCTTAGAACATTTACAAGTTGTAAGGGAACATGTACCCACCCACAAGTAATAACCTTCCCCCCTCCCCGCTTTTTTTTTTTTAACCTCATGGATTATTTCAGTTAAATGAAAAAAACCTTCAAATTTTTTTCACAACTGGAATTTGAGGTTGGTGAAAGTAATATGAAATGCAGTTTGGAACAGAATGTTCTGCTAAGAAATTCAAATTTTATTTTATGAGCCGTGGAAAGTCATTGAACCTTTGTGTGTGTGTGTGTGTGTGTGTGTTTAAAACAGGGAGTGAAATGATCAGAGCTATGTTTTAGGCATATTAATCTGACTACTATGTGTAGGATGGTGTGATGGTTAAGGTTGTGTGTCAGCTTGGCTGGGGCATGATTCTCAGTGGTGTGGCAGTTATGTAGTTTGGTATGATGTATGATGTTTTGATCACTTCCATGATGAGATCTGATATAATGTGATCACCTCCATGATAAGAACTGCTGTGAAAAGCCAATCAGCTGAAAGGGAGTTTCCTTGGGCATGTGGCCTGCATTGAATATAAGTGGACATTCTGGCAAGGCTTGTGAGCTTTTGCTTGCTCTGGATCCTGCAGCTGCCTCCTGTTTGTCTGACCTCTGGTTCTTGGGACTTCAGCTAGCAGGTTACCTGTGGTCTTGCCTGGCTATCTTGGGATTTGTTGACCTTCACAGCCTGTGAGCAAGAGCCGTGCTCTCCAATCTGCCCATCTTGGCTTTGAATTAGGAGAAGCCTCTATCCTGACCCACGGACTTGGGACATTCCAGCCTCTACAACCGTGTGAGCCATTTCCTTGGTGTAAATCTCTCTCTATATATGTTTATGCACTTTACTGGTTTTGTTTCTCTAGAGAACCCAGCCTAAGACAGATGGGTTATAGAGAGAAAAGAACAGGGTCATGAAAGTCAGTTATTGCTCTAGGGTCAGTCTAAGTGAGAAATTAATGAAATCTTGAACTAGAAAAGTACCAGTGGGAATGACTAGGAAGATGATTGACAGTTGTCAATGGAATTGGCAGCACTTGGCAACTGAATAACATTGGGAGAGAAGGAAATGTCAATGGTGACTGAGATTTCAGACTGTTTGTTGCCCACTATTAGTGCTGATAAAAACAAAACAAAACTTAGTTGCCATTGAGTCAGAATTGACTCATGGCAATTCCATGTGTGTCAAAGTAGAACAATTCTCGGTAGTATCTTCAATGATAGGTTTTTCAGAAGTAGATTGCCAGGCCTTTTTTCTGAGGTGCCTCTAGGTTGACTCAAACCTCCAACCTTTTGGATATCAGCTGAGTGCCTTAACCATTTGCACCACCCAGGACTCCAAGTACTATTACTCTTATAGAAATATGAAATAGAAGAAGAAGACTCACCATTCTGCAGTTAAGATGCTAGTGAAATATCCAAGAAGAGGTGATTAGCTGGGCATTGGAAGCATGGAAGCTTTGATATAAAAATTTGAAAGTCTCTTTACTGATGGTCTGTGAAAATGAATAGAATTTCTATGTGAAAATATGTAGTATAAAAAATGATATCAGTTTTATAGGGTTTGTAAATATATTCACTGAGGAAAGGGGTTGAGGAAGAAAAGGACACAAGGGAGGAACAGTCAAGGAGGTGTAAGGAGACCCATTAGAGTATACTATCACAGAAAGCCAGAAAGGAGAGTTTCAAGCAGAAGGTTTATCGTATGTGGGGTTCATTGAGCCTCTTGGATGTGCAGATTAATGTTTTTAATTAAATTTGGTAAATTTTTGGCCATTATATTTTCAAATATTGTTTCTGGCCCTTCTCACTCCCCTCCTCTTTTCTGGAACTCCTGTTCCATGAATATTGGTACCCTTGATGTTGTTCCACAGATCTCTCTGTTCTTCAGTTTGGATAATTTCTGTTGATACATCTTCAAGTTTACTGATTCTTTCTTCTGCCGTCTTGAATCTACTATTGAGCCCTTCTAGTGAATTTTTCATTTCAGTTATATCTTTTCAATTCAAGAGCACTGGTGACACAGTGGTTAAGAGCTATGGCTGCTAACCAAAAAGTCGGCAGCTCAAATTCACCAGCTACTCCTTGGAAACCCTATGGGTCAGTTCTGCTCTGTCCTCTAGGGGTGCTATGAGTCGGAATTGACTCAATGGCAATAGGTTTTTCAATTCCAGAATATGTATTTAGTTCTTTTTTAATTTTATCTCCTTACTGAGAAATTCTATTGGTTGATTCATTGTTGTTATATTCTCCTTTAATTCTTTAAATATCATTCCTTTTCTTTCTTTAAACGTGTTTTAAAGAGCTGCTTTATAGTATTTATCTGAAAAATTCAAAATTTGGGAACATCCAGAAACTGTTTCTATTGACTGCTTTTTTCCTGAATATGGGTCACACTTGCTTATTTTTGCACATATGATCGTTCTTTTTTGTTGAAAACTAGAAATTTTGGATAATATACCACAGTAAGCCTGGATTTTGATTTTTTTTTTTTTAACTTTCTGAAGGTCATTGTTGCTGCTGTTTTGTTTGTTTAGTAACTTCCTTTGGCTAAATTTGTGAAAATTTTCTTTCCTATTACTTGCAGATGCTGATGTCTCTGATCAGTTTTTAAATATACATATATTATTATTTTATTTCTAAACATGGTTTTCTAGGGGTTGCCCTGTGTCTGCATGACTTAGTGATAGGCAATGATTGGCCAGAGATTGCGCTCAAGCACCTCAAATTATTAAGGCTTTTGTCCTCTGCCAATGGATCTGTGTGTATGGTGGGAGGAGGGGAGGGGCTCATTCAATGTTCAGGACATTTTCAAGTTTCCCTCAGCTTTTACTTTCCACTGGACCCCTTCTTGTCTCTTTTGTGTATGCACACAAATCCAGGGTTGGCCAGCAGTGGGTAGCTAGTTTTGGCCCCCTCCAGGTTCCACATATACACAGCCAGGAATATACTTGTCCAACCATGAGTATAATCTCAGGTTAGTAAAGCTATTGACTCTCCCTGTTGACACACCTCAGAGATTGCCACAGTGTGATCCATCTGTTTGTCTGCATTCCACATGCAAACAGGCTGTGCCTCAAACTTCCAGGTAGCCTTAAGACTGCTAGGAATGAGGCACAAACACCTACTGGCATCAACCACTCCATAGCAGCTATGTTCATCTGTGATCAAGCCAGACACATAAGACACTTACACAGCTTTGGCAAAGTGAAAGCCATTATTATTATTTATAGAAAGCAAACAGTAGACAATAACAACAGATTCTCAAAGGGGAACCCTTCTTCAAATTACCCATGTCCACTCTTACATTTCTGGGCTGGCGCACCACGATTCAAGTTAAATGTTGTCTTCGTGTTGCTGCTGCCTCTGGCTACCACCATGCTACCCGGTGGGCCTGCACAGCAAGACTGTGACCAAACCAATCATTTGGTGGGAGTTACAAGACCACAGCTAGAAAGGCCATATAAAGGTGATTCATTGAACCACAGTGTCTTCCACCAAAAATGTTGCTGAAAGTGAGTGTCTCCACTGCTCCAAATCATCTGAACTCCTGGTAACCACGGTAGGGAAGTAGTCAGTCCTAATGATCTGCCCTGCGCTGGCAGGACCACTGCACTTACTGAGGTTGGCAGGGGATGTAGCAGTTCTAGGACAGAATGCCACAGATTTTCGTGATTCTTACCCAAATTTCTCAGCTTTACAAGCCTAAACACTTCTCAGATTGTTTTATACTTTTGGTCAATTTTCATACTGCTGAAACGATTGTTTTTGTCAATTTTTTCAAGCTTTGTAGATACTTTTTTGGAGAGAGGATTTGCCTGTCCTCAATGGCCATAACAAGAAGCCCCACACCTTTCTATAGTTTGGAAGTGAATGGATTATGCATTAATTCTGTTTCATGTTTACACACACAAAATTTGAGAAATGTTACCTAAATATACTTTTGCCTTTTGCAATGTTTAGGAATCTGACTTTGCAACTTTAGGAAACTCATCAGCCCAAATCTAAGTTTCATTTTCAAATGTTATGCTTTACTTTTTCTTTCAATGTGATTCATGTGTCTTAAGGGAACAGGATAGTAAGAAAATTAAAAATGATTGGGCCTTAATCAAAACTATTCAAGAGCATATATGAGGAATAGTACAAACGTCTAAGTACAGTAGTACCCCTTTATGCATGGAGGATATGTTCCAAGACCTCTGGTGAATGCCTGAAACCGAGGATAGTACTGAACACTATATGTATGCTATGATTTGTTATACATACATACCTATGATAAAGTTTAATTTATAATTAGGCACAGTAAGAGATTAACAACAATAGCTAATAATAAAATGGAACAATTATAACAATATACTGTAATAAAAGTTATATGAATGACAGAGTGGGACATGAGATTTCATCGTGCTGCATACTCATTTAACATTTTCGAACCACTGCTGACTGCAGGTAACAAACTGGAAAGTGAAATCACGGATAAAGGAGGCTACTGTAGCACAAATCTACAGTATTTTAGGACCTACTCATTTCCTCTACAAAAGTGGAAACTTTCTGCTCTCTAATTTCTGCAGCAAAAAAACTCTTTTAAAAGGAGCCTGATTATATTAGTACTCACTATTCAGAGAAAAGTACTTGCATTTCTCCTTTTCATATCACAAAAGTTTATTCCAGAGAACTCTGTTCAAGCCAATCTGAAAATAAAATTTAGAATTTTTAGGTTCTTGAACTTGTTTCCAAATTTCCTCAGGGAAAACTATCAAACAGGCTTATGACTGGCCCATTAATCCTATAAAGACCCACTGACACAATTGTCTATTCTCTGAGAGGGCAAAAAATCATGTCAAGCTCTATGTTGAATTCAACTGGTGATTATGATATTCAAGATTATTCCTCAAACAGCAAAGCATATGGCTCCCTAAGTCTCAGGCAAGCCTTTATTGCCGTGATTATATTCTCAACGAGGAGTTATGCCTCACATATATATTTTTTCTAAACTTGAACACCATATCATCTGCCTCTAAGTAACAAAAGAAAGAGCAAAATGTGGGTGTTTTCCATAACTTTAGACGTGATGAAGACAGAATACTTAATTGTATAAAGGTTTTCCTGGCAGATCTTCCTTTCGGGAAAAAAAAAAAAAAATCCCAAAAGTCCCTCTGTTTCATGAAACATTCCAAGTCTCTGTTCTGCATTGCATTATTTTACGTGGAACTTACAGTCTTAAGAAAGAATTTTTGTGTATTTGTTAACAGCTACCTGAACTGGCTAATATTATTGATATGGGTCACTATGTGTCAGAATCCACTGGACAGCAACAGGGTTAGTGATACTATAATGTGTATACTTAAAAAACAAACAAACAAAAAAAACCTGTTGCTGTCAGTGTTAATACGACATTTGTTGTGATCAAGCAAGAATTCTGTCCTTTGTTTCCCTTTCTATTTTCTTCCAAATACGTAGCACCTTCAATGACCTTCTTATAACAAAGATGCAAATGTTTTCCTCTTTCTGAATTCCCAGTCTCTGGGACCCTTGCTTTAAGAGACCAGTCATCTGATCTCAGTCTGGCTACCCTATACCCAAATTTGTTGGCAAAAACAGAGTAACCCTTTCTGGTACCCAGGGAAGAAACAAAAGGTCTATTTTGAGTATGGTAGAAGATAAAAAATAAATATGATACTTATCTTTACATTTTAAAACTTCTGTTTTTATTTAAGAAATGTGCTCATAAGTTGGTAAACTCCATTTTATAGATGATTACAATATTATACTTTTACTGGCCAAATGTATCACAATTACATTCTATTACATTGTGCTACAATGGTGTTTGTTATTTATTAGTAACTTAAATATTTTTACTTCATCGTAAAATAGCTATATATACAGGTAGTCCCCGACTTACAACATATTCAAGTTACGACAAACCACACTTAAGACCATCTCTTTTTTCTATGATTTGTGTATTTTTTATGTATGTATGTGTGTATTAAAATATATCTGTAAGTCTACATGTAATGTTTCCAACTCCCAAAGACAAATAAAGATGGGAATTATAAAGATACTGATAATAAAAAGCAATAATAATGAAAACTAAAAAAAAAAAATTCAGCTTATGTCAGAACCAACTGATTTACGATGGAGTCATTGGAACTGAACCCCACCATAAGTGGGGGACTACCTGTACTCAAAATTTTAATAATGTTCTGCACAAAAAGAAAAAGAATAAGGGATACTAGTCTCTTTGTGTGTGTATTATCTTGGATTATTTTTTATGTATCCAGAGACATCAAGTATATAATTAAAAAAACTTAATTTTATCAATTTAGTTTCAAATTATCAATCTCTGCTGATCAAAAAAGTCTTTTCTAGCTGACCATCAAAGAAGTTCAATGAACCCCATATAGGATAGACCCCAAAAGAAAATCACCAAGGCATATCATAATCACACTCGCTAAAACCAAAGACAGAAAGAATCCTGAGAGCAGCTCAAGAAAAACGAAAAGTCACATACAGAGGAGAAACAATAAGACTAAGCTCGGATTATTCAGCAGAAACCATGCAGGCAAGAAGGCCTTGGGAAGACATATATAAAACCTTGAAAGAAAAAAATTGCCAGCCAAGAATAATATATCCTGCAAAACTCTTGTTCAAATATGGTGGTGAAATTAGGTCATTTCCAGATAAACAGAAATTAAGGGACTATGTAAAAACCAAACCAAACTTATGAGACTTATTAAAGGAAGTCCTTCGATCTGAGAACAAACAATATCCAACCGCAGGCTGAATATAGGACACAGGATTGTACTAGCCAGATATGAACCTAGAAAATGAACCCTTAAGGATTATGAAAAACCAAAAGAATTACAAAAGGGAACCAGAGAGGTTAATCTGTAAATGACAACAGCATCAGAACAATAAAAGAGGGAATAAACGGTGTAGGTACAGAACCTTCTAATGGAGAGGAAGTCAAGCACTACCAAGTAATAATAGACTGGTTCAAATCTAAGAAGATAAAGGTAAATTTCACGGTAACCACAAAGAAAGTTAACAAACCTACTCATCAAAATAAAGAAGAAAAACATAAAGTCTCAGTAAAAACAAAACCTACAAAAAGAAATGAAAAACAATCCACAAACAAAAGGAACTCAGCAAAGGAGAGTAAGAGGAACAAAACTGGAGGACATTATGCTGAGTGAAATAAGTCAATTACAAAAGGACAAATATTGTATGAGACCTCTGCTATATAACTCATGTATAAGTTTACACACAAAAAGAAACAATCTTTGTTGGTTATGAGGGATGGGAGGAGTGAGGGGGGAACTAAATAGATAAGTGGTAACTTTGGTGAAGGGTAAGACAGTACACATTACTGGGGAGGCCATAACAACTTGTACAAGGAAGCTCATGGAAGCTCCACCGACACTTCCAAACTCCCTGAGGGACTGAATTGCTGGGCAGAGGGCTGTGGGGATGATGGTCTCGGGGAACATCTAGCTCAATTGGCATAACACAGTTTATAAAGACAATGTTCTACAGTCTACCTTGGTGAGTAGCATCTGGGGTCTTAAAAGCCTGTGAGCAGCCATCTAAGATACTCCACTGGTCTCACCCCTTCCGGAGCAAGGGAGAATGAAGAGAACAAGATACAAGGAAAAGATTAGTCCAGAGGACTAATGGACCACAGCTACCACGGCCCCCACCAGACTGAGTCCAGTACAGCTAGTACTACCACTGACTGCTCTGACCGAGATCCCAACAGTGGGTTCTGGACAGAGCTGGAGAAGGATGTAGAACAAAATTCTAACACACACACACAAAAAAGACCAGATTTACTGGCCTGACAGAGACTGGAGAAACCCCGAGAGTACGGCCCCTGGACACCTTTTTAGCTCAGTGGTGAAGCCCCTCCCGAAGTTCACCATTCAGCCGGGGATTGCACAGCCTCATAAAACAAAACAGGACTAATGCACAGCAGTCCAGAGACAAGGACTAGAAGGCAGGAGGGGACAGGAAAGCTGGTGATAGGGAACCCAAGGTTGAGAAGGGACAGTGGTGACATGTCATGGGGTTGTTAACCATTGTCATAGGGTAGTATGTGTCGTGTTTAATGAGAAACTATCTGTTCTGCAAACCTTCATCTAAGGTACAGAAAAAAAAGAACAGAATTATTATGTGAGATCAAATTGACAACAGCAACTCAAAAGGTTTGATGGGAAGCCTAGGAGACAGTGAGTTGAGGATAATGATGATGGAATAATTTAGAAAAGGATAGTGAGAATAGCAGCACAACTGGAAAAATGTAATCAATGTCACTGAATTGTTCATGTAATGTAGAAACTTTCAAAATGGTGTAACTTTGGCTATGTATATTTTTACCAATAAAAAGTTCCTCAAGGTCGAGAAGGGAGAGTGTTGACATGTTGTGGGGTTGTTAACCAATGTCATAAAACAATATGTGTACTGACTGTTTAACGAGAAGCTGTTTGTTCTGTAAACCTTCATCTAAAGTACAATAAAAAATTTTTTTTCTTTAAAAGTCTTTTCTGTCATCCAGAGTAATCCAACTTTAATCTCAGGAAATTGAGGAATTTGAGGTTGTAACCAGACATTCAGTATTGCAACTCGAGGCTTGAATTTTTTCTTCAGTTCTTTCAGCTTGAGAAATGTCCAGTGTGTTCTTCTCTTTTAGTTTTCTAACTCTAGGTCTTTGCATATGTCATTATAATACTTTCTCTTCTTGAGCTGCCCTTTGAAATATTCTGTTCAGCTCTTTTACTTCATCATTTCATCTGTTCACTTCAGCTACTCAACATTCAAGAGCAAGTTTCAGAGTCTCTTCTGACATCTATTTTGGTCTTTTCTTTCTTTCCTGTTTTTTTAATGGCTTCTTGCTTTCTTCACGTATGATGTCCTTGATGTCATTCTGTAACTTGCTTGGTCTTCGATCATTAGTGTTCAGCAGGTCAACTCTATTCTTTAGATGGTCTCTAAATTTAGGTGGGATATAGTCAAGGTTGTACTTTGGCTCTCATGGACTTGTTCTAATTTTCTTCAGCTTCAGCTTGAATTTGCAAATGAGCAATTGATGGTCTGTTTCACAGTTGGCCCCTGGCCTTGTTCTGACTGATGATATTGATGTTTTCCATTGCCTCTTTCCAGATGTAGTCGATTTGACTCCTGTGTATTCCATCTGGTGATGTCCATGTGTATAGTTGCCGTTTATGTTGTTGGAAAAAGGATATTTGCAATGAATAAGTCATTGGTCTTGCAAAATTCTATCATTCAATCTCTGGCATCGTTTCTATCACCAAGGCCATATTTTCCAACTGCCAATTCTTCTTTTTTGATTCCAACTTTTAAAAATTTTGTTTTCAAGCCTCGAGTTGCAATATGGAGGGATCCAATGGGGAAAATATTAAATGATGAAGGAAGCATCAAAAGAAGATGGAAGTAATACACCGAGTTACTATACCAAAAAGAATTGGTCGATGTTCAGACATTTCAGGAGGTAGCATATGATCAGGTACTAAAGGAAGAAGTCCAAACTGCACTGAAGGCACTAGTGAAAAACAAAGTTCCAGGAATTGATGGAATACCAATGGAGATGTTTCAACAAATGGATGCAGTGCTGGAAGTACTCAATTGTCTATGCCAAGAAATTTGGAAGACAGCCACCTGACCAACTGACTAGAAGAGATCCATATTTATGCCTATTCCCAAGAAAGATGATCCAACTAAATGCAGAAATTATTGAACAATATCATTAATATCACATGCAAGTAAAATTTTACTGAAGATCATTCAAAAGTGGCTGCAGCAGTACATCGACAAGGAACTTCCTGAAATTCAAGCTGGATTCAGAAGAGGACATGGAACAAAGGATATCATTGCTGATGTCAGATGGATCCTGGCTGAAAGCAGAGAATACCAGAAAGGTGTTTACCTGTTTTCATTGACTATGCAAAGGCATTTGACTGTGTGAATCATAACAAATTATGGATAACATTGTGAAGAATGGGAATTTCAGAACACTTAATTGTGCTCATGAGAAAAGTGTACATAGATCAAGAGGCAGCCATTCGAACAGAACAAGGGGATACCACGTGGTTTAAAGTCAGGAAGGGTGTGCGTCAGGGTCATATCCTTTCACCATCCCTATTCAATCTGTATGCTGAGCAAATAATCTGAAAAACTGAACTATGGGAAGAAGAATGGGGCATCAGAATTGGAGGAATACTCATTAACAACCCGTGTTACGCAGATGACACAACCTTGCTTGCTGAGAGTGAAGAGGACTTGAAGCACTTACTGATGAAGATCAAAGACTATAGCTTTAAGTATGGATTACATCTCAACATAAAGAAAACAAAAATCCTCACACTGGACAAATAAGCAACATTAGATAAACGGAGAAAAGATTGAAGTTGTCAAGCATTTCATTTTACTTGGATCCACAATCAACACTCATGGAAGCAGCAGTGAAAAAATCAAACGGTCCATTGCATTGGGCAAATCTGCTGCAAAAGACCCCTTAAAATGTTAAAAAGCAAAGATGTCACCTTGAAGACTAAGGTATTTGTGATCCAAGCCATGGTGTTTTCAATCGCCTCATATGCATGTGAAAGCTGGACAATGAATAAAGAAGACAGAAGAAGAATTGACAGCTTTGAATTGTGGTGTTGGTGAAGAATATTGAATATACCATGGACTGCCAAAAGAATGAGCAAATCTGTCTTGGAAGAAGTACAGCCAGAATGCTCCTTAGAAGCAAGGATGGTGAGACTTCATCTCACATACTTTGGACATGTTATCAGGAGGTATCAGTCCCTGGAGAAGGACATCATGCTTGGTAAAATAGAGGGTCACTGAAAAAGAGGAAGAGCCTCAACAAGGTGGACTGACACAGTGGCTACAACAGTGGGCTCAAGCATAACGATTGTGAGGATGGCACAAGGACCAGGCAGTGTTTTCTTCTGTTGGATATAAGGTCGCTATGAGTCAGAACTGACTTGATGTGGCACCTAATAACAATAGTAATCACATACCTTTGTTGAGCTATGAATGGAGGCATAGATCTTGAGAAATTGTTCATTCCAACTCTGGTACCAGTAATGAGTTGCCATTGAGTGAGTTCTGACTCATGGCAACCCCATGTGGTGCAGGGTAGAACTGTGCTCCATAGGTTTTTCATGGCTGTGACCTTTCAGAAACAGATTGCCAGGCTTTTCTTCGAAATGCCTATCAGTGTTTTCGAATAGCCAACCTTTTGGTTAGTGGCTCAGTGCTTTCCGTCTGAGTCACTCAAAAAGGAGTAGAGTATGGATAATTGTCTTCTACATTTTATCAGACACTTTTCTAGTGACTGAAGTTCTCCTGTTCCACCGAGTTTCTCTTTAATTTATTCTCACAAATTAAGTATTAGGCTCCATAATTAAACCTCCCTGGTTACACTTAGTTTCCACTTGATTGAAAACAAACTTCATTCCAGTCTTTGGAAAGTTAGTTGAAATCTCTATACCTCAATTCTCTATGTAAAATGAAAGAGTCAAACTAGATGTCTAGTTATAATATTTTGTTATCTTAGGTGTTTATACATTCTTAAAATCAGAATCAATACACAGTGCTGCCTTACTGAATGTTTCTTTGAGCTAAACAACCATACCTATCTATCTTTGGCATAATTGATCCTTTCAGATCTTAGCCTGTCACATTACCATGTTTAATAATCAACTCAATTTGATCACAAAAAGTTCACCAAACACAGGGCTCCCTCAAATTTTAAAGTAACTGCCCTAGAAGAATCTCTCAATATTGTGCTGAATTTGCCTCGATCTCTGATCTTAATTTCTAGGCTCTGGATATGGGTAGCTCTGATTAGAATGAAATGGTGATATTGAAAGGTATAAAGACTTAAAATCCACAGAGCTAGTGCTGGGTAGGGCAGAGGTCAGCAGATCTGGAACTGAGTAGTAAACATCAAGGAGCTGGGATGCTTTGGAGGAGAAGAGAGGAAAGGAGCATACTTAAAAGCACTACAGCTTCAAGACGTTTCTACTAAAGTGAGAAGACCAAGAAGAAAACATTAGTCATGTCTGGGAATACACTCATTCCAATAATATGCCTGGCAGAGAAATCACTACCCATTTTACGACATAACCTTAGAGCAAGCCTGGACAGGCTCTGGGTGGGCAAAAAAATCAGCTTCCCAAACTGACCCAGTTTGCCAGCCCAACCTATACACATGCCCCACACATGGAATCATTCTTTCTTTACTATTTCCTTTTTTCCCTTCTTTTCTTTCTCTTATTCTTTTTTTCTATTACCAGTGAATATTGTAAACTCCAGTGGTACATTCCTCCTACTCCAGAAAGATTTGCGGAAATATGGAAAGTGTGTGTCAGACAAGTCCATCAGGGACTGTTAAGAGAAAGAGACAGGCATGAGTCTCGTGGTCACAAGTGGTTGGGCTTCTCCCTCCCTCCATTCATTTCTGTTTGCTAAGTGCTAAAATTAAGGTCTTTAGTAATTTATAGTTCACATATACATGTGAGTGAATGTGTGTTTGTGTGTGTATGCGCATGTGGAAGTGTGTATGTGTGTGGAGCTCTATGTATATAAACACTGATGGATATTTTTCCAAATGAACTGATGATGACCTCTAACTTGTGGTTTAGGAGAAGGAACTTTATGTTCTACTTTTTCTCTGGAGAAATGAAAAGACTGGTAAGGGTGGTGGTGGGGGAATTGTGCATTTGTGTGTGAGCATGTGTGTTAGGTAACATTGAGTGGAAAAATTAAGGGATATTTTCCTTTGTAGTATTTCAAACAAATCTGTTTATGTCATGGATAGTTACTTGGAAAAAAAATTTTTCCATGAAGGCTGTTATGGATTGAATTGTGTCCCCCAAATATGTGTGTCAACTTGGCTAGGCCATGATTTCCAGTATTGTGTAGTTGTCCACCATTTTGTGATCAGATGTGATTATCCTATGTATTATAAATCTTACCCTGTATAATGTTAATGAGGCACGATTAGAGGCAGTTATGTTAATGAGGCAGGACTTAATCTACAGGATTAGGTTGTATTTTGAGTCAATATCTTCTGAGATGTAAAAGAGAGAATGAAGCAGAGAGGAGAGGGACCTCATTCCTACCAAGCAAGAAGAGCCAGGAGTGGAGCATGTCCTTTGGACCCAGGGTCCCTGTGCTGAGAAGCTCCTAGACCAGGAGAAGATTGATGACAAAGACACTCCTCCAGAGCCAATAGAGAGAGAAAGACTTCTCCTGGAGCAGGTGCCCTCAATTTGGACTTCTAGCCTCTCAAACTGTGAGAGAATAAATTTCTCTTTGTTAAAGCCATCCACTTGTGATATTTCTGTTATAGCAGCCCTAGGAAACTAAGACAAGGGCCTTCCTTAACTTCCAGTACACCTCCTAAATGTTTCTCAGTAAGGTTCCTAAATAGATTTTTTTGAGTAATAATTATAGCTACCATTGACATTTACTGTATGCCTGACATTGTGTCCCAGACTTTTTATTATTTATCTCACACCCTCATAACCTCACAAGATGGACATTAACATCTCCAGAAAACTGAGGTTTGGGGAGGTAAAGCAATTTGCCTGAGGTTATAGAGCAAATAAGTTGCACAGCTATTATGTGAACATAGATCTAACTGGCTCCAACCACTGAACACTTGCTATTGTGACATGAAGGGACTCTGATAAATATGGGGCTTATTTTATAATTTTCCACCTTTGTTGAGAGCTTGTCCATAAAGATATCTGCTTTTGTAAACTCTAATAGCCAATGTAAAATAATCTGATGATTATTATTTTAAGATTAAAAATCTTAGAGTCAATCTAAACATACTTACATACCATGTACTGAGTTTCTTAGAAAAGGTTTTAGAGTAGATGTAAAGCAGGATACTAAAGCATATTGCTATCTGCTTTAAAAGAGTGAGGTAGCAGAGTTTCTAGAATCTAGACTGCAGATAGCTTCCAAATGTAAACCTGTATTGGTAGCAATATTTGGATGTAATATTTCCTGAAATACAGTCCTTTTCTTAAAGAAAATAAAGAGACTACTTAGTGCAGGCTACACTGGAACATAATCTCCTTTCTCATATTTGTCCTTGAGATATGAGACAAGGACTGAAGATTCATTAAGAAAATGTTGACCTAGACTATATAAATTTTATGGACAAAATCCTATTTATTTTCTTTTTAAGGAGATTGGGTAAAAATAAGTAATATTTATTGAAATTTTGCTGCTGGGAGCTTGGACAACATAATCTCAAGTAGAACTTTTAACTCCTTTGGGGGTCAGCTGCTGTTCTCAAGTCAGCCTCTTTTGGTTGCAAGGAACAGAGTTGCCCCCTTATGCTATTTCATAGGAGGTGAGTTATTTTAAGGGAGAGTGGGCAGAAATGTTATGCAATAAGGGGACCGGGAAGCTTATGGACCGCAGTAAAATCTAGTCTCACAAGAGCCTCAGTTAGAACTCTATCAAAATTGGAAGCATCTCAAGAAACTTGCTCCTCCCACCATCACCATCATAGTCTTAGGCGCTACAAGTGTGTGTGTGTGTCTCTGTGTGTGTGTGTGTGTGTGTGTGTGTGTGTGTGTATCCTTGTCTCTATCTCCAGGCTTTCGCTCTTGCTCTCTCATCCTTTCTATATTCCTATTAGATCTGTTTCTCTCTACTTATCTTCTCCACTCCTATGTCTATACAATAGTCATTCTCTACTTACAGTTTTTGTATCATCATTATACAGCTTCCATATGTCTTTTCTTGGCAAAACCTGCTTTATCTTATGACATGCTTTTTGCTTCTGCTCCTACCACTAACAGGATCAACTTTTTTTTTTAATAATCCTTCTTTCAGGTTCCTAACGGAGGGAACTGGATAATCACACTATCTTTTCAGATCACCTGGTCACCAGCCATCCAGTGGATTGTCTGCACTTAAGGCAGATGTCCACTCCTCTGGCCTGATCATCTGTGGTTAGGTTAGGGCTGGGACCCTTGTATGGAGCAGTTACCCTTAAAAAGGGCTGCAAGCCTTCATATACAATGACTGCCTGGTATAATAATACTGTCTGGCTGTAACAAGTAGGTAAAAACTGTGAATTATGGAGTACCTTGACCAGGAACATGCAGCTAGCAGTCTGACAACAAAGACCATACTTGGGAAGAATCTACTGACCATGGCATGTGGAAGAGTTTACTATTCTTGGACATTTTCTGAAAATCTCAGAAAACTAAAAAATTTTATGCTAAGCAATAGTTAAATAATAGCAACCATTTGTTGAATACGTACTGTGTCTCTAATCCTCACAACAACAAAGTATGAGTAGCACACTCAAACAAGAGGAAGCCTGGCTGCAGTATCATTCTTTAAAGGCTGTAATTTCTCTGGTCCACCTACTCCAGGCATCAGAATGTTACATGCAATACTTGGTTGATACAACTATCCAGACATCTATCTATAACCAAGGCTGGAGGGGCTCTGCAACTCCAGACTTAAAGAAATAACAGATACTAACCAAATGTACAGTGAAGAAATGTTATATTCAGTTTACTATACCATTAGCTTAATTTAAGCATAATTCTATGAAACAAATCAAGTGATAGTATCTTTACTTTCTATTTACTAGGGAATTATTAAAAATGCTTAGCCAGCTATGCTTAGGATATTCCTTTTAACTTTAGTTGTCCAGGTTTTATTGAACCGCTTCCCCTACTCTGTTGAAATAAATAATTCCTTGTATCAAAGAGATTAATATGGATAGTAGGAGATTATGTCTTTGTCTCAACTTTTTTTCAAATCATACTTGAAGTAAGTGTTCATCAGCTGATTTACTAGGAGAATTTGCTTTCCACTCATAAAATTTACATGATCCCTGCCATTGGTTACTTTTCATTAAGAGTGGCTTTTCTGTATTCCTTTGGCCTGTTGGCTTTTTGTCTTTTTCAGAGCACTGCACAGTCATGGGAAGGGGATTCTTCTGGCTTTTGATGAGAAGAGTTACTTTTAAAATGGGTCCAATCTGAAAACACATTCCATTGGACAGAAAGCTGATATCTGTATACATAATTATAAAATAAAATGAAAATTACTTCCATTTTTACAACCCCTATATAAAAAGTACACTTTTCCATATATTCTTCCACAGTTTTTTGTGCATATTAGTCTCTTATAATAAAATATCAACAGGTTTTATATAATGTTTTGTAATTGGCTTTTTAATTTAATATATTAGATTCATGTCAATTTCGCTTTCATGTTTATATATGTACACACACAGATACATACACACATACATATATACATAAGCATAATTCATTTAACCATTTATTTACTATTGTCAAAAACCTACAAACTTAGAAAAAATTAGTGTAACAGAATATATTTATTGTGAGTAGATACCATTCAAATTAAGCAGTGTCAACCCATATCAAAAAGGCACTCCAAAGAGGGGACAGTGAAAGCAGGTTATATAGGTCATTGTTATGTTAATTTCCCAGAAGATAACATCAAAGGACTAGCAAGGTTTCAGAGCTCATCAGTTATAGAAACAGAATCACCAAGGATATGTCATACATCCTAAAATAACCTCAAGTCACGTCCTAGAGTTCCTGCTTCTTAAAGCTGGTTGCACATAGTTAATTTTCCAAAAGAAAACAATGCCCAAGACCAAATGGTCTCCATTAAGTTGTTTACTAAGCTATTGTTTGACCTGAAGGTGACTCCAGGGAACCAGTTCCCTCAAGGTTCAAAAGGACATGTAAGGGCAGATGGCCTACACAGGTCACCCCAATTCCAGGAACCCAGAAATCTGGATTCCAGGACAATCAAAACAATTTTGTCACTATAAACATTTGGATTGTTTCCAATATTTTATTATTGTAAACAATTTGTGTTGAATTTCCCTGCATACGTATAGTTTCACACATCTATGCATTTATTCCAAGGAGTAGAATTGTTGGATGCAAACTCCCATACATTTTTAAGATTTGTTTCATATTTCTCCCTCAGTTTCTTTATCAAAGAACTGTACCAAGTTACACTTCTACCAGCAAGGTATGAGAATGACCATTTCCTTATTCTCTCATCAAACATTTCACACATTTCTAATTTGAGCACTTTAAGGATGGCCAGTGTATAGAGCCTCAAGTTACAATTTACTCACCTAGTGTTTTTCAGCTGATGCTTTTCAAGCTTTCTGCTCCACTTAGGCCACAGGTTCCCTCATCTACTTTTGAGACCCTTTTTTTTTTTTCCCTTCTGGATAATGGTGGCTACGGGTCATTAAGCCTGACTTCAACTTATCTATTTTCTGAAAATTCCTCAGTAGCTTCCTTTGTCCATGATTAAATAATTCTGGAGGTCTACTTTAGGTCTACTTTATTCATGTCAGTAAAATAAAAATATTACGGGACCCCTCACTTTTTTAAATAATTTATTGTGGTAAAATAATATATAACAAATAATTTGCCATTTTAACCATTTTTAAGTGTATGATTCAATGACATTAATTACATTCACCATCTTGTACAACCATCACTACTATCCATTTCCAAAAGATTTTCATCACCACAAACGGAAACTCAGTACCTCTTAAGTAATAACTTCCCTTTCTCCCCTCCCCCCAGTCCCTGGTAAACACTAATAAACTTCTGTCTCTATGCATTTGTCTATTCTAAATATGTCATAAGTGGAATCATACAATATTTGTCCTTCTGCGTCTGATTTATTTCACTTGGAATAATGTTTTCAAGGTTCATACATGTTGTAGCATGTATCAGAACTTCCTTTCTCTTTATGGCTCAATAATATTGCATTGTATGGATATACGTAGTATATTTATCCATTCATATGTTGACGGACGTTTGGGTTGTTTCAATCTTTTGATTATTGTGAATAATGCTGCAAGTAACATTGTTTGTGTTCCTGCTTTCAAGTCTTTTGTTTATATACCTAGGTGTGGAATTGGGCTATACAGTAATTCTATATTTAACTTTATTGTTGTTGTTAGGTGCCGTCGAGTCAGTTCCAACTCACAGTGACCCTATGTACAATAGAACGAAACACTGCCCAGTCCTGCACCATCCTCACAATTGTTGTTATGTTTGAAACCATTGTTGCAGCCACTGTGTCAATCCATCTCGTTGAGGTCTTCCTCTTTTTTGCTGACCCTCTACTTTACCAAGCATGATGTCCTTCTCCAGGGACTGGTCCTTTCTGATAACATATCTACAGTATGTGAGATGATGTCTAGCCATCGTTGCTTCTAAGGAGCATTCTGGCTGTACTTCTTTCAAGACAGATTTGTGCGTTCTTTTGGCAGTCCATGCTATATTAAATATTCTTTGCCAACACCATAATTCAAAGGCATTGATTCTTCAGTTTTCCTTAGTCATTGTCCAACTTTCACATGCATAGGAGGCAATTGAAAACACTATGGCTTGGGTCAGGTGAACCTTAGTCCTCAAAGTGACATCTTTGCTTTTTAACACTTTAAAGAGGTCTTTTTCTCTTTTTTGTACTTCAGATGAAAGTTTACAGAACAAACTAGCTTCTCATTAAACAGTACATATATTGTTTTATGACATTGGTTAACAACCCCGTGGCATGTTGATACTCTCCCTTCTCGACCTTGGTTCCCTATAACCAGCTTCTCTGTCCCCACCTGCCTTCTAATGATTGCCTCTGGGCTGGTGTGCCCCGTTAGTCTCGATTTGTCCTATAGGCCTGTCTAATCTTTAGCTAAAAGGTGAACCTCAGGAGTGACTTCATTACTGAGCTAAAAGGGCGTCTGGGGGCCATACTCTCAGCGTTTCTCCAGTCTCTGTCAGGCCAATAAGTCTGGTCTTTTTTGAGTTAGAATTTTGTTCTACATTTTGGTCCAGCTCTGTCTGGGACCCTCTGTTGTGATCTCTGTCAGAGTAGTCAGTGGTGGTAGCCGGGCACCGTCTAGTTGTAGTGGACGAAGTGTGGTGGAGGCTGTGATAGTTGTGGTCTGTTAGTCCTTTGGACTAATCATTCCTTTGTATCTTTAGTTTTTTTCATTTTCCTTTGCTCTTGAAGGGGTGAGACCAGTGGAGTATCTTAGATGGCCACTCACAGGCTTTTAAGACCCCAGATGCTACTCACCAAAGTAGAATGTAGAACATTTTCTTTACAAACTATGTTATGCCAATTGAGCTAGATGTTCCCTGAGACCATGGTCCCACAGCCCTCCACCCAGTAATTCAGTCCCTCAGGGAGTTTGGATTTGTCCGTGGAGCTTCTAGGACCTTACCCTGAACAAGTTGTCCTGGCTTCCTCAGTACCGTGCCCTGTGTACTGTCGTACCCTCTTTAAAGAGCTCTTTTGCAGCAGATTTGCCCAATGCAATGTGCCGTTTGATTTCTTGACTGCTGCTTTCATGAGCGTTGATTATGGATCCAAGTAAAATGAAATCCTTGAGAACTTCGATCTTTTCTTCGTTTATCATGATGTTGCATATTGGTTCAGTTGTGAGGATTTTTGTTATCTTTATGTTGAAGTATAATCCATACTGAAGGCTGTGGTCTTTGATCTTAATCAGTAAATGCTTCAAATTCTCTTCACTTTCAGCAAGCAAGGTTGTGTAATCTGCATATCGAAGGTTGTTAATGAGTATTCCTCCAATTCTGATGCTCCATTCTTCTTCACATAGTCTAGCTTCTCAGATTATTTGCTCAGCATACAGATTGAATAAGTATAGTGAAAGGATACAACCCTGACATTCACCTTTCCTGATTTTAAACCATGCAGCATCCCCTTGTTCTGTTAGAACGACTGCCTCTTGCTCTAAGTACAGGTTCCTCAAGAGCACAATGAAGTGTTCTGGAATTCCCATTCTTCAAAATGTTAGCCATAATTTTTTAATGATTTACACAGTTGAATACATAGTCAATAAAACACAGGTAAACATCTTTCTGGTATTCTCTGCTTTCAGCCAGGATCCATCTGACATCAGCAATGATATCCCTTGTTCCACATTCTCTTCTGAATCCAGCTTCAATTTCTGGCAGTCCCCTGTGATATACTGCTGCAACTGCTTTTGAATGATCTTCAGCAAAATTTTACTTGCGTGTGATATTAATGATATTGTTTAATAATTTTCACATTCTATTGGATCACCTTTCTTTGGAATGGGTACAAAGATAGATCTCTTCCAGTCGATCGGTCAGGTAGCTGTCTTCCAAATTTCTTAGCATAGACTAGTGAGCATCTCCAGTGCTGTATCAGTTGGTTGAAACATCTCATGTGGTATTCCGTCAATTCCTGGAGCCTTGTTTTTCGCCAGTGCCTTCAGTGCAGCTTGGACCTTTTCCTTCAGTACCATTGGTTTTTGATCATATGCTATCTCCTGAAATGGTTGAATGTCGATCGATTCGTCTTGGTAAAGTGACTGTGTATTCTTTCCATCTTCTTTTGATACTTCCTGTGTCGTTTAATATTTTCCCCCATGGAATCCCTCAATATTGCAACTCAAGGCTTAAAGTTTTTCTTCAGCTCTTTCAGGTTGAGAAATGCTGAGCATCTTCTTCCCTTTTGGTTTTCTATTTCCAGGCCTTTGCACATTTCATTATTATACTTTACTTTGTCTTCTCAAGCTGTCCTTTAAAATCTTCTGTTCAGCTCTTTTACTTCATCATTTTTTCCTTTCGCTTCAGCTACTGTACCTTCAAAAGCAACTTTCAGAGTCTCTTCTGACATCCATTTTGGTTTTTCTTTCTTTCCTGTCTTTGTAATGACTTCTTGCTTTCTCCATGTATGATGTCCTTGCTGTGATTCCTCAACTCATCAAGTTTTCAGCCATTAGTGTTCAATGCGTCAAATCTCTTCTTGCGATGGTCTCTAAATTCAGGAACCGCCAACTTGTTATCCGAAGGGTTGTACCATTTTACATTATGATCAGCAGTGGATGGAGGTTCCCATTTCTCCACATCCTCTCCAACGGTTATTATTTTCTGTTTTTCTGATAGTAGTCATCCTAGTGGGTATCAAGTGGTAGCTTATTGTGGTTTTCATTTGCATTTCCCTAATGACTTAATGTCTTTATATTTTCATGTGCTTATTGGCCATTTGAATATCTTCTTTGGGAGACCAGACTTAATGGTCTGACAGACTGGAGGAACCCCAGAAAGCATGGTCCCCGGATTCTCTATCAGCCCAGAACTAAAACAATTTCTGAGGCCAACTCTTCAGACAGGGATTGAACTGGACAGTGGGACATAAAGTGATACTCGTGAGGAGTGTGCCTCTTAGCTCAAGTAGACACAAGAGACTAAACAGGCAGCTTCTGTCCGGAGGTGAGATGGAAAGGCAGAGAGGGTTAGGAGCTGGTTGAATGGACGTGGGGAATCAGGGGTGGAAAGGAGGAGTGTGCTGTAACAGTATAGGGAGAGCAATTAGGGTCCCATAAAAATGTATGTATAAATTTTTGTATGGGAGACTAACTTGAAATGTAAACTTCATTTAAACTACAACACTAAAAAAAAAGAATATCTTCTTTGGGGAAATATCTATTCAAATTCTTGGCCCATTTTAAAATTAGGTTGTTTGTCTTTTTGTTATTGATTTGCAGGAGTTCTTTATCTATTCTGGATATTAAACCCCTATCAGATATGTGGTTCCCAAATATTTTCTCCCTGTCTGTAGGTTATCTCTTTATTTTCTTGATAAACTCCTTCGATACACAAAAGTTTTTAATTTTAATGCAGTCCAGTTTATCTGTTTTTTTCTTTTGTTACTCATGCTTTAGGTGCCATATCTTAGAGTTCCTTGTCAAAAACAAGGTCTTGAAACTTTACTGTTTATGTTTTCTTTTAAGAGTTTTATGGTTTTATTTCTTATATTTAGGTCATTGATCCATTTTGAACTTTTGTA
Source organism: Dugong dugon (assembly GCA_030035585.1). Lineage (NCBI taxonomy): Eukaryota > Metazoa > Chordata > Mammalia > Sirenia > Dugongidae > Dugong > Dugong dugon. Next base: position 135,972,083 of record CM057464.1, read on the forward strand.
TATGGTGTGAAGCATGGGTCCAACTTCATTCTTTCTCATAAGAAGATTCAGTTGTTCCAGCACCATTTGTTGAAAAGATAATTCGTCCCCCATTGAATGGACTTGGCACCCTTGTTGACAACCACTTAGTCATAGATGTATGGGTTTATTTCTGGGACTCTCAATTTTATTCCATTCGTCTATATGTTTATCCTTATACCAGTACTACACTGTTTTGATTACTGTAGCTTTATAGTAATTTTGAAACTAGGAAGTGTGAATCCTCCTACTTTGTTCTTCTTTTTCGAGGTTATTTTGGCTGTTCAGTTCTCTTGCAATTTCATCTGAATTTGAGGATTGGTTTTTCCATTTCTGCAAAAAAGGCTGTTGGAATTTTGATAGCAGTTGCATTGAATCTGTAGATTGCTTTTAGTAGTATTGACATATTAATAATATTACACCTCCCAATCAATGAACATGGAATGTCTTTCCATTTATTTAGATCTTTAATTTCTTTAAGCAATTTTTTATAGTTTTCAGTGTACAGGTCTTTTACCTGCCTGGTTAAATTTATCTGTAGGCATTTATTCTTTTCTATACCATTGTAAATGGGATTGTTTTCTTGATTTCCATTTCAGATTGTTCATTGCTGATGTATAGAAACACAACTGATTTTTGTATGTTGTGCTGCTACTTTGCTTAATTCATTTATTAGCTGTAGGAGCTTTCTTGTGAATTCTTTGGGTTTCTCTATATCTAGGATCATGTCATCTGTGAATAGGGATAGTTTTACTCATTCCTTTTCAATTTGGATGCATTTTATTTCTTCTTCTTGCCTGAGAGTCCTCATTTTTATAAGTTCTCTCAACTACTCTGATACTACTCAAGAATTTAAAATTATATATGTGGCTCACTTATATTTCTAATGAACAGTGCTGATCTAGAAAGTTCCAGTTCCACAGCTAAGGAGCTTTGAGTTGTAAAATTCTAAAGTTAAAGGAAGCTTGTAGATAATACGACCTTCATATTTTTTTTTTTAAATGAGGAAATTAACAACCAGGGGTGTGAAGTGACCTATTCAGGTAACTTGAGTTGGTGACAGAGCCAGGACATCCCTGAATCCCACATCCCTGTGTCCCTAACTAATGCTAGTTTCTCCCTCTCAGACTGGTATATTTGGATACAGTAGCCACATTTAGTGTTTCTAGGTTCCTATAATTCTGGGCACAGAATTGCTCACCACCTGCAGCCTCTGATGCAGTTTCTGCTCACCAGATTGTTTGCATAGCTAGTGCTTCCCTAATTTATTACTAAAGGTCCTACTCAGGCCCTTAAATTGATGCTTCTCTTTTTTACCATTTCACATTAATTACTAGTGTTGACTTTAAACATAGCTGTGGTTTTAGTTAAGTACTAGTATCTTTCCAAAGTATTGCTCAAAATAACAATAATAATAATATTCTAGCTAATTGAGCAGTATTGATGAGGTGAATGTTTTACATGTGACAAGGACATGAGTTTTTTGGGGCCAAAGGCTGGAATATTATGGATTGAATTGTGTCCCCTAAAAATGTGTGTCAACTTGGCTAGGCCATGATTCCCAGTATTGTGTGACTGTCCACCATTTTGTCATCTGACCTGATTTTCCTATGTGTTGTAAATCCTACCTGTATGATGTTAATGAGGCAGGATTAGAGGCAGTTATGTTAATGAGTCAAGACTCAGTCTACAAGATTAGATTGTATCTTGAGTCAATCTCTTTTGAGATATAAAAGAGAGAAGTGAGAAGCGAGCAGAGAGACAGGGGGATCACATATCACAAAGAAAGCAGTGCCAGGAGCAGAGCATGTCCTTTAGAGCCGGGGCTCGTGTGCTGAGAAACTTCTAGATGAGGGGAAGATTGATGACAAGGACTTTCCTCCAGAGCCAACAGAGAGAGAAAGCCTTCCTCTGGAGCTGGTGCCCTGAATTTGGACGTCTAGCCTACTGGGCTGTGAAAGAATAAATTCCTCTTTGTTAAAGCTATCCACTTGAGGTATTTCTGTTATAGCAGCACTAGATAACTAAGGCAAGTGTGAACTTATTAAATTTACTAATAATGGATTTTCTCCTTATACTTGCTAGCATCCTGACCTTCTGTGGCATGCAGAGGAAAACATTCTTTCTCCACCCTTCTCCAGTTCTAGTGTGCTCATCAAAAGGAACAAGTACTGATGGGTGAGTTACTCCATCTCCTGCCCTTTAGCCATAAAAACAAGTTCTTTCTTTCATGTCATCAGAAGAACCTAGCTTATATAACAATCTTTTTAAGTCTAAAAATATTTTACCTTCTTTTTTATCCTTTAATAGAATATTTGAGAAGTTAACAAAAATAGTATTATTGGTGACATCCAAAATATTTAGAGATTAACCCCTCTCCTTCATATAAATATCTGCTGCTCTGAATGGTGCATTCGAGTGACCTACATTCCCTCATGATTCCAAGCCTATTGAGATCCATGTACATACATGTCCTAAAATGTATGAAAATTCTTTGTGTGTGTGTATATATCAGTCATTGAAGATGTAGAGAAATGACTGGCTCTTGATCTTTGCATTTTGATGTATTTTCTTCTGGATTCCTTAGGTTTAAGCTGAGCTGTCAAGTTTAGAATTTACAGTCTTATTAACCCAAGTCTCTAATAAATTAAAATGTGCCACGCAAATCAGAATATGTGAATAAATCTGGTTTTAGAAATTCCTAGATCACTAAAATGCTTTCCAATTTTAGTCCTGAATTGTCTGGTTGAATTCTTTTTTTAAATTTTTTATTGTGCTTTAGATGAAGGTTTACAGAGCAAATTAGTTTTTCATTAAAAAAATTAACATACATATCGTTTTGTGACATTGGTTGGCAATCCCACGACATGTCAAAACTCTCCCCTTTTCGATCTTGGATTCCCCATTATCAGCTTTCCTGTCCCTTCCTGCCTTCTCATTCTTGCCCCTGAGCTGGTGTGCCCATTTAGTCTCATTTTGTTTTATGGGCCTGTCAAATCTTTGGCTGAAGGGTGAACCTCAGGAGTGACTTCAGTAGTGAGTTAAAAGGGTGTTCAGGAGCCATATTCTTGGGTTTCCCCAGTCTCTGTCAGACCAGTAAGTCTGGTCTTTTTTTGTGAGTTAGAATTTCATTCTACATTTTTCTCCAGCTATGTCCAGGACCCTCTATTGTGATCCTGTCAGAGCAGTCAGTAGTGGTAGCCAGATACCATCTAGTTGTGCTGGATTCAGTCTGGTGGAGGCTTGTAGTAGTTGTGGTCCATTAGTCCTTCAGTCTGGTTGAATTCTTACTGCTGGCAGAAGTCAGGCATGTCCTCCTTCCCTGGCTTCAAAGCTCTATGTCCAATGCAGTAAGATTTCTGACCATTTCCCTCTTTCTCTTTTCAATTATAGTGTCTTTAGTGCTGCTGATTGTTTCTGACCATAGAAGTCCAGGGCAACGATACTCTCTCTGTGAAAAAAAAAATTATAATCAGTAGATAATATATTCAGTGGACCCAGTATCAATACCATCTGCAAAGCAGAGTGCCCCCTATGCTGCCATGTATACTGCAATACAAGAAATTATAAACTGAGAAGGTAGGAGAAGGTAGGAGGAGTCTTTAAAGTCTGTCTTTGTTGAGGAGTCCCTAAGTGCTGCAAACCATTAATGTGCTCAGCGGCTAACTGAAAAGTTAGAGGTTCGAGCCCACCCAGAGATACCTTGGAAGAAAGCCCTGGTGATCTACTTCTGAAAAATCAGCCATTGAACATCCTATAGAGCCCAATTCTACTTTGATAAACATGGAGTCGCCATGAGTTGAAATCAACTCAACAGTGATTGGTTGGTTTTCATTGCTTTATGTTGAAGGGAAAAGCTATTCCTTAGCTATTCAAAATCTGAGATTTGGTGATGAAGGAATATGGCGGATATGATCTGGGAAGTGCAGTCTCTGGAAGTGTCCTCTTAGGCAGGAATTGATGACTCATATTCAACCCCCACTGGGCTAGAATCTGGCTTGTGTTCCGCCACATTGGTGACATCCAGTAGAACAGGAGGCAGAAGGTCACTCCTCAAAGGCCTTGGTGACACAGACTGTCAGTGGGAAGTAAACGAAAGAGGTTGCAGAAGAATGCGGGTACATATCTGAACACTGTGTCTTTCCTGTATCCCACCTCAAGCACATAGTTGAAAGTCAATAGCCGATGAAACTTGTTTATACTTTACTTCTGAGCAGTATAAACACCAAACTAATGAAAGAAATGTAAAGTGAAAACTTTATCATGATATATAAAGCAGTGTGTAATTTCTAAAGGAGTGGATATCATAAGAAATATTGGTTCCCTATACAATTCTGACACTTAGGCTATCTCCTAAGGTTGTAGACTCTGACATCTCTTTAATTGTCACTTCAGAATAATTGAGCTGTCAACTTCCAAGCAAAACTACCTACAAAAATGGAAGCCAAAAATAATTTATATTTTCTGATTTATCTTTAAAAAGACATGGACACCCCAAAACTATGGCTCCCAGACACCCTGCTAACTCAGAACTAAACCCACTCCCGAAGTCCACCTTTCAGCCAAAGATTAGACGGGCCTATAAAACAAACAATGTTACACGTGAGAAATGTGCTTCTTAGTTCAGTCAAGTGTATGAGACCAAATGAGCTACACCTGCCCAAAAGCAAAGACAGAAGGCCAGGAGAGACAGGAAAACTGGAAGAAGGGACACTAAGAACCCAGGCTGGAAAGGGAAAGGGTGAGAATGCTGTCGCATTACAGGGATTGCAACTAATGTCACAAAACAATTTGTGTATAAAATTTCTGAATGAAAAAACAAAACAAACATAATATGAAAATATAGCACCTATCTCCAAAAAAAGAAAAAGATGTGGACATATTCTGTAGTTAGTTCCTGATAAAGTTGGCAAACAATATTTTCTTATATATTTCTGAACTAAGAAAATACATATAGTTCTAACTGACAATGCTTCTTTAAAAAAAAACACAACAATAATGATGTGTTTAGAATGGTATTTCAGCAACTTCCTTATTAAAAGAGTGGTATATTTTTCCCACTTTTGAGTAATAAAATGCAACTTAACTATAACCGTTGTAGATTTCAGTAATTGTTGCCAACTATCATGATCAAATTTAAATATACCTTCTTTCCTATTCATAATTTTAATTTGGTTACTATAGTTATATTTCTGAGTATCTTGTGTTTCCTATATATAGCAAATGCTGTTTTAATATTAATGAAGTTTAGACACTTCTTGGCCAAGTGGAAAGAGCTGGAAGTTTTGTAATATTATTGCAAATCAGGATGCTGTATTACTTCATTTTTTGTTCAAGCGAATGTTAATCTCAACTCATCTGTGGTCCTAAGTGTTGATGTAACTCACTTTTGCTGTAAAATTATATCTATTATGCGGCAAGATCTCTTAGATTGACTTGTGTGGCAAGATTCCTTAGGTTAAATTGATAAGTCATTGTCACTCTTAGCATTTAATAAAAGCACAATTCATATGGCAGCATTACTTTCAAATGATTCCCCCCAAGTGATATTTTATTTATAAACTTGCTTAATGAGGAGACATATTGCCCCGTGTCTGCATGTAGAAAGAAAGTCACATCTTTACATGTATTTTAATATTTCATTTGTAATTTCTCCAGCAATGTTTCCTTGTGAAATATGAGGAAAACACTTGACGGTTAGTTTTTATAAATGAAGGTGACACCATTATCTCACTTTCAGTAGGGCATGGATTTTTTAGTTGTTGTACCAATTTATGTGAACTCCCCCAAGCTGTTTGTGACCATTAGTTTGATATTCAAGATGTACAGGTAGTCCCCTACTTACGATGTATTCTAGTTTCAATGAACTGCACTTTGGTCTGTCTGTTTTGTTTTTATTTTAATGTACATCTTATCACCCATAATATGTACTTGTCTTAGGCTGAGTTCTCTAGAGAAGCAAAACCAGTAAAGCGTATATATATATATATAGACAGAGAGATTTATATCAAGGAAATGGCTCACGTGGTTGTAGAGGCTGGAAACATCCCAAATTCGTTGGTCAGACTGAAGGCTTCTTCTGGCTCATAGGTTGAGGAGATTGACAAATCCCAACATCGGCAGGCAAGATGACAGGTAAGCTGCTAGCTCAAGCCCCAGAAACTGGAGGTCAGATGAACAGGAGCCAGCTGCAGGATCCAGAGTGAGCAAAAGCCCACAAACCTTGTCAGAAAGTCCACCTATGCTGCATGCAGGCCACACCCCCAAGGAAACTCCCTTTTAACTGACTGGCTACTCACAGTAGATTCCATCTTGGAGGTGATTACATCATTATATGACAGACAAACTATATCATAACTGCCAAACCACTGAGAATCATGGCCCAGCCAAGTTGACATACAAACTTAACGATCACAGTACTACATACAGTATTGCAGTGCATCATTTGCTGATGTTATCATTCTCAGATGTAATGTTTCCAACCCTGAAAGACAAACAAAGATTGGATTTATAAAGATACTGATAATAAAAGGCAACAATAATGAAAACTTAAAAACAAAAAAGAGATATTCAACTCACATCAGAACCAACTTACAATGGAGTAGTTGTCGGAACAGAACCTCAGTCGTAAGTCGGGGACTACCTGTATGTAAGCGCTTACTGATGAAGATCAAAGACCACAGTCTTCAGTATTGATTACACTTTAACATAAAGAAAACAAAAATCCTCACAACTGGACCAGTAAGCAACATCATGATAAACAGAGGAAAGATTAAAGTTGTCAAGGATTTCATTTTACTTGGATCCACAATCAACACCCACGGAAGCAGCAGTCAAGAAATCACACAATGCATTTCATTGGGCAAATCTGCTGTAAAAGACCTCTTTAAAGTGTTAAGAAGCAAAGATGTCACCTTGAAGACTAAGGTGCACCTGACCCAAGCCATGGTGTTTTCAATCACCTCATATGCATGCAAAAACTAGACAGTGAATAAGGAAGACCAAAGAATTGACGCCTTTGAATTGTGGTGTTGGCAAAGAATACTGACTATGCCATGGACTGTCAAAAGCACGAACAAATCTGTCTTGGAAAAAGTACAGCCAGAATGCTCATTAGAAGCAAGGATGGCAAGACTATATCTCACATACTTTGGACATGTTATCAGGAGGGATCAGTCCCTGGAAAAGGACATCATACTTGGTAAAGTAGAGGGTCAACAAAAAAGAGGAAGGCCCTCAAGAAGATGGATTGACACAGTGGCTGCAACAATGGAGTCAAGCATAACAAGGATTGTGAGGATGGCACAGGACTGGGCAGTGTTCTGTTCTGTTGTACATAGGGTTGCTATGAGTCGGAAGTGACTGGATGGAACCTAACAACAACAACCTGTATAATATATGTTTTAAGAAAGTTGCCATTTTGCTGAACGCTTCTATTAGTTCCTGTAACTTTTTTGTGAAATATCTGCAATTTTCTGTGCATAGGATCATAAGGATAGATTTACTTCTTCCTTACCAATTTGGATGCCCTTTATTTCCCTTTCTTGCCTTATTGCTCTGGCTAGGGCTTCCAGTACAATATTGCATAAGAGTGGTGATAATGGGCATCCTTGTCTCATTCCCATTCTCAAGGGGAATGCTTTCAGTCTCTCTCTTGAGAATAATGTTGGCTGTTTGTTTTGAATATATGCCCTTAATTATGTTGGAGAGTTTCTCTTTTATTCCTATTTTGCGGAGAGGTTTTATCAGGAAAGGGCGTTGGATTTTATCAAATGCCTTTTCGGCATCAATTGAGATGATCATGTGATTCTTTTCCTTTGTTTTATTTATGTGGTGAATTACATCAATTGATTTTCTACTATTCAAGCAGCCTTGCACCCCTGGTATGAATCCCACCGGATCATGATGTATTATTTATTTGATATGCTGTTGAATTCTTTTGGCTAGAATTGTGTTGAAAGTTTTTGAATCTATATTCACGGGGATATTGGTCTTTAATTTTCTTTTTTTGTAGTACCTTTGCCTGGCTTTGTTATCATGGTTATGCTGGTTTCATAGAATGAATTAGGGTGTATTCTTTCCTTTTCTATGTTCTATAATAGTTTGAGTAGAATTGGTGTCAACACTTCTCTGAATGTCTGGTAGAACTCTCCAGTGAAGCCATGTTGGGAGTTTTTTTTTTTTTTTTTTTTAATGACATCTTCAACAGTTTCTTCAACTTATAGTTAAGGACACTAAGACTTAAAGAAGTTAAGTGATTTTCCCAAGCTATTGTGGTTATAAGGAGCCCTGGTGGCATAATGTTTAAGAGCTTGGCTGTTAACTGAAAGGCTGGCTGTTCGAACCCACCAGTGGCTACGCGGGAGAAAAGACCTGGGGATCTTCCTCCTCTAAAGATTACAGCCCATGAAACCCTATAGGGAAGTTCTACTCTGTCCTATAGGGTCACCATGAGTCAGAACAACATAATGGTTATAGGGAGAAAAAAAAGTAACAGTTTTTTTCTGGGGTCACACTGCTAGTAAGAGAAAGACTTAGTTCTAGAATCCAGCACTCTCAGTTTCCAATATCATCCCATTTATTTTCCCCCAAGCAACAATAAAAACTTGTCTAATTCAGCCAGATTTACTTGGTGACTTCCATTATACTACAATCTAATATTGTTGTATTCTATGTTCTGTGTCTACTTCATAACAGTTACTATTTTTGCAACATGCTTAATAACTAATCAGAAAGTGAGATATTTTGGATAGATAGATGCCTGGTTAATGTTCACACCACAATATTAGCCTGTCCACCATGAACAGTGTTAGAAACACTGCTATCTACCATTAACCTTCTTGTATAACTTAGAACATTGATTCATGCACTGAAGGATGGATATTTTGTTAAGAATTTTAAATGTTTTAAAAATTCCAGGTATAATGATACGATAAATGACTAAGCATGAGTAAAGTTTTATTGAAGATTTTACCACAAGGACTAGAGCTCGGTTAGGTAGTAATTGTAATTATGTGGGAATGGGTTTATATTGCCCAAATCTCAGTGGAAAATTATATATCATGACAGACATGCACCATCAAGTTCAACAGGGTTAAATGAAAAGTGTTATCCCATGCACATCCTTAATGGACATTTGATTTCCTGCAAAAATAAAGCTTCCTTCTCTGAACACATTGACATCTTTATTTTTTTTTACATTTTACAATGCATCTTTACATTTTTATAAATTGCCAGAGTTGATATGAAACATGAGAACCTCAAAAGAAGAAGTTGTTGCACTTTCTTGGCCACTGATGCAAGCCTGATGTTCTTCCCACTTCTACCAGTAATTAACAACAGGACCTAAAAACAGTCACTATTTTTGTTGGCCTCAATTTCTTTGTTTGTAAAATGAAAGGGTTGGAATATAATTATTACAAGTTTACTTCTACCTTTCTAGCATAGACGATAAGTGCTTCTAAGGAATGCTGTTTTTTTGTTAGGCTGTAGTTGGACTTTTAAAATTTGTTATTTTAGCATTTTTAAAAAATGCCAGTATTTTCCATTTGGTCACAAAGAATGAAAATGGCCACCCAAAAAAGGCACTATAAAAAAATCATAAAAAAAAAATAAAGAAGCAGAAGTACTCTGTATGCTTTGGTTGAGTTATATGAGAAGAGGAGAAAGAAAAATACATTGTTTTCCTCAAGTTTAACCTAAGTTTAACATTACCAAACTGTCAATTGTTCCTCGTCTAAAAGATGCTAGAAAATAAATGCAATAAAGCAAAGATTTTCTTTGTTTGACGCATTAATCTTATCAGCAGAAGAAAAAGTCTGACTGGTTCAGCTGTTAACTGTTTTATTGGAATTCATTATTTACAATACTCAAGCAGCTTTAGAAACATGAAGTGAAGCATGAACTACAATCTGAAATCAGCTTCACTAGTTAAGCCAAACTGTATACTGAAAATCAGTTATGTCCCCAAACTGCATATCTAATAAAAGCACATTAGTGAAATGGGGTGAACCAACTTGGTAAATAAACATATTATCTAGGTCTAAGTAACGCTTTGTTCAGTTCATATGTCTGCTTAGGAACACTTCTACGAAGATTGGGCCCCAAACTCTCTGTACATTGGAGTCACCTAGCTTTAAACACCCCAGACATTATGGTTTGATTGGCACAGGCTATGACCTAGGCATCAGGATTTTTAAAAGCTCCCCAGGTGGTTGTAATGTGCAGTAAATTTTGGGAACCGCTGCTATGGAGCATTGGTTTTGACTCTGGCTGCACACTGGAATTATCTGGTAGCTTTAAAAGCGTATCAGATGCCTGGGCCTCATCCTAGAATGAATTAAATCAGAATCTCTGAGGGTGGGCCTGGGCATTAGTGCATTGTAACTACTCCCTGGGTGATGCTAATGTTCTGCCAGGGGTTAGAATTACTATTACAGAATATTGCTGGGGCAACTCCTTATCTCCTCCTGAATACTTGAGCACAAAATCGCATAAAGCTTGGCTTCCAAACTAGTGTAAAATTGGCATAATCTCAACTACTTTTAGCAGAGTTGTGAGCAGGTGGCGAGTAACTCACCAAGCTTGGTCCAGACGCTGCTCAAAAAAAACCAAGACATCTTCCAGTCCACATAGGACTGATTCCAAAGAGGTATCTCTTGTTCACAACTCCTAGAGGCATCCTAAGTTACAATAATAATCATCATCATTATTATTATTGAGTTCTCACTGTTAGACGCTTTGTATTTAATATCTTGCTTACCCCTTCCAGAAAGGTAGTTACCAATATCAGAATTTTACAGGTAAGAAGATAGATAGATAGACAGTTGCCATCCAGTCAATTTATGACAAGCTTCTGTACAACAAAACAAAATGCCGCACTGGTGCTCATCCTCACGTTTACCATCATCTTCAAGTCCTTTGCTGCTGCTGCTGTTGTACCGATCCATCTCACCGAGGGTTTCTCTCATTCTTGCTGGCCCTCTACTTCATCAAACACGATGTCCCCCTCCAGCAATTTATCCCTCCTGATGACGTGTCCAAAGCAAGCAAGTTGTATAATGTTCTATTGTGATACATAAGGTTTTTAGTGGCTAATTTTTTGAAGTAAATCACAGGCCTTTCTTGCTAGTCTGTCTTAGTTTGAAAACTCCACTAAAACCTGTCCACCATGGGTGACCTTGTTAGTATTTGAAATACTAGTGGCATAGCTTCCAACATCACAGTGACATGCAGGCCACCACAGTACAACAAACTGACAGACGTGTGGTGGAAAGATAAGAAAAGTGGAGCTCAAAGAGGTTAAATGACTTGCCTGCCCAAAGTCACACAGTTAGTAGTAAGTGATAGTCTGTGTTTGAATCAAGTTTGTTCAGCCCCAAAGTCCACGCTCTTAATTGGTAGACCTTAAATTCTCCAGCACTGGATCTAGACTAGGATGTAGCCATAATCTGAAACTGCATTCCAATTTAATAAATATGCACCATGCTGCAAAATATGAGGACAGGATATGGAAATGAAAAAGACAGTCTCTGCAATGAAGGGGTTTAGCATTTAGTAAAGGAGATTAAAGCAAAAACAAAACAAAACATAAATGAAAGCAAAATTTTCTTGGTAGCATAAAGTGGAATAAAACAGAGTCCTGAAAGGCAGGCTAAGTCTGCCTGGTAAACCCTGCTTCTCTGGAAGCCACATCCACTAAAGTCATCCACAACCAGGTCTACTCTTGCCTTATGTATTTAGCGTTCTATTGCTTTGTTGTTATTGTTCATTGCCCATAGGGTTTTCAAGGCTGTAACCTTTCAGAAGCAAATTGCCAGGCCTTTTTTCCAAGCACCTCTGGGTGAGTTTGAACCACCAATCTTTTGGCTAGTAGTCAAGCTCTTAAACATTTGCGCCCACCGAGGGATTCCTCTTTGAATGCTTGCCTTGAAAAATACTTAGCAAATGTCCCTCACTGCTAATGTAACCAAACCAGAGAAGAATAATCACAATTAGCCTGAGAAGTCAAGTGCATGAAGACAGAAGCTAGGCTATTTTTTGAAATACCAGGCCATAACAGCACAGGACACTAGGCAATCAGGTTCCTGGGGCATGAACCTGTATCTGGAACCTTCTCAACAGAACTCTTTCTTAATTGTGCTTTCCAGAAGGAGTCAGAGTCTGGTAAAAAGAGGAGGATTAAGTACTACTCAAGTGCCTGTTATAAGGAATCACCAAATTAAACCAAATAATTCATTTTCTAAATTCCTTAGTGACAGCCACAGATTTTTACAGTTCTCAGGGGCCATGTTTAAGAAAAATATTAAATGTTTAAATTCCTTTCGGTCCATTCTGTCCCTCTAAGGAAAAGAGCAAACTTCTAATCTGATTCATTCATGTATCAAATATCACTAATCATTTCTGTAATTTCAGAGAACAGTGTTATAATTTGGTCAGTGTTTGGGACACTCTGGGTAGTTTAAAATGAATTAGGAAGTGATATAAACATATCTATTTCAAAAGACAATCACGAATGATTGGAGAATAACTTTCAACTGAGGCCAGGACATGCAAATTGTAAAAAGGGCTTGATTTAGTGGAAAGAGCTTAGATTTGATATCAAAAACTTAATCATATTTAGTCTACATCACTTATGTCTTGGGAAATCACATCAACTTTCTGAACCTCTGTGTCCTCATCAGTCACATAGGGATAGTAATACCAATATCAGGGACTGTGAGGATAAAATGAGACACATATGGAAGAGTCTGACATATTTAGTGATTTGTTAGAAGATTGTGAGGTCAGGAAACATACACCTGAAGCAGAATTGTGTATCTTGTTGTTGTGTGTCATTGTGTCAATTTTGACTCATAGTGACGAGCCCATGTGACAGAGTAGAACTGCCCTACAGGGTTCTAGGTGGTAATCTTTATGTGAGCAGATTTCCAGGTCTATCTGCTGTGGAGCTGCTGGGGAGGTTTGAACTGCCATTCTTTTGGTTAGCAGCCCAGCACTTAACCTTTGCACCACCAGGAGGCCTTAGAATTGTGTATACCCATTAAAAAAAAAAACAAACCCATTGCCATCAAGTCAATTCTGACTCATAGCCACCCTACAGGACAGAGTAGAACCACTCCCTAGGGTTTCCAAGGAATGGCTGTTGGATTCGAACTGCTGATCTTCTGGTTAGCAGCTAAGCACTTAACCACTGCACCACCAGGGCATATAAATGTCTCAACTTGTGACTCCATGGGGTGGGGGGACAGAAACTCAATTATGATTAACAATGTATGTAAATGTTTTATTTTGTTTTTAATGAGAACTAAATTTAGGAAGCTTGAGTCATCTGGAGACGAAACAGTGGCAGCAAGGCAGTCAACGTTATAGAGAGGAAAGTCAGATCTGCAAAGGTCAGGGAGTCTGGCCTTGGTAAGGAAGGTTGGAGAAGCCTCTTTTGTATGTCGAGGACTAAGGTGCACCTGACCCAAGCCATGGTGTTTTCAGTTGCATCATATGCATGCCAAAGGTGGACAATGAATAAGGAAGACCGAAGAAGAATTGACGCCTTTGAGTTGTGGTGCTGGCAAAGAATATTGAATATACCATGGACTGCCAGAATACAAACTAATCTGTCTTGGGAGGAGTACAGCTAGAATGGTCCTTAGAAGCAAGGATGGCGAGACTTTGTCTCACGTTCTTTGGACATGTTATCAGGAGGGATCTGTCCCTGGAGAAGGACATCGTGCTTGGTAAAGTAGAGGGTCAGCGAAAAAGAGGAAGACCCTCATTGAGATGGATTGACACGGTGGCTGCAACAATGGGCTCAATCTTAACAAAGATTGTGAGGATGGTGAAGGATCAGACAGTGTTTCATTCTGTTGTACATAGGGTTGCTATGAGTCGGAACTGACCTGACAGCACCTGACAGCAACAATAACAACAAGTCAATATAAGTAGAGGGCAATATGGCCTGAAGAAACCAAAACGACCATACCTCTTCAGTGACCCAAGGATCAGAGTCTTTTAGTTGTAGGGTAAGGTGGTTTTACAGATAGAATATTTTTGGCCTGTGGGAGAAAAAGAAAAAAAGTATTTCAAGGATTGAAGCAATGGTACAGTCATGGGCCAGGTGGCTAGTTAGTAAAACCTAAACGGCAGATTTGAGCTTAATTTAAGGAATTAAATTAAAAAGAGGACAGAAACCGCATACCTGAAACAGACCTATAAGATTGGTGTCTGCTAGGCTAGAGCCAAAAATAGACTAAGGACCACAAAAATTACATTGTTTTTGCTTTTGTTTTGCTCTGACAAGAAGAACATGGAAGGGATGCACCTACTTGAGATAAATAGATGATGATACAGAAATAACCCCTCCTCCTTTTCTTTCTTGTCTTCTCTGTCATGAAAAATAACCATTAAACTGAAAGGGTAGAATCAGCCTTTCAAGAGTTAACTGAAGACTAAGATAGGTGAAGAACTTGTAAGGAAAAAAAAAAACAAGCTCCCTAAAGCTTAACTTCTCCACTTGAAAAATTACATCTCAGCAAGGAGTTTACAAATAATGACTTCTAGCTGCAGTCACAAAGAGAGAGATGAACACAAAAAGACTAGAGGTGGGCAAACAGAGTTCCAGCTTTCTAAAAAGAAGCTTGATTCCTGAAACTGAGACATGGGATTTTTCACAGATACCGAGCAAAATTAATAACCTATTATTAAAGTAACATCTGTGGGCGCTTAGAAAAGAAGACATGATCCAATAGAAGTTAAAAAGAGTTAACTAAATAGTCATTTCCTTTTTTTGACAATGTTGCTATACCGGTAGAGCAAGGGAATTTATTAGACAAAGCACATTTACTGTTTGGGGCTGCATCTGGGGGGAAGGGGTTGCTTTTTCTTAATTCTTCAGCCTACAGGATGGGTGACTTTTTCTAATTCCTACAAAGGTGCCATCCACAGTACCTGCTGCCCTGGGACGAGGGTATAAAATATGACTGACTAGGTAATATTCTCAACTGATGAGATTATTCATCAACAGCATGCTAATTAAGTGCCAGTCTGCAGTGGAAGGTGCCTAAGAATGAGAACGTAAATGACGACATGGCATACAGAGAGATTTGCAGAGGACATGAAATGGGGGGTAGAATTACTCTTTGTAAGTAAGTAGTGATACTCAGCATGTCAGCAAGCTAAAGACGAGGCCAATTTTGCACAATGCAATTTAATAGAATTCTATGTTAAGGGCTGAACAGAAACTGCAATGAGTGTAGATATGTTGTAGCAATGGTTGTGAAAAATACTTCAATACTTTAGCGTTTTAGTGGATTGTATTCTAGGAGTCAATAGGGTAATATTGCTGCCAAAAACATTCCCATGATGCAATTAGGGAAATACAATAATTAGAACAAGGGCATTAAAAAATCCTTCTAGTCTGTATTAATTTCATGAAACCTGGAATGGTATTGCATTCAGTTCTTGGAATCAGATTTTGGAAGGGAGATTGGCAAACTGACTCACTTTCCAAGAGCTTTCACAAAATGGATGAGGAAAAGCTGATGGAGTTGGTATTTACCCAGGCAAATTTCACACTCTTCTGTGGAATCAAGGCTAGATGCCTCCTGTAAGACTCTAACCAAAACAAACAAACCAACCCGTTGCCATCAAGTCGATTCTGACTCACAGCAGCCTTACAGGACAGAGTAGAACTTCCCCACAGGGTTTCCAAGGAGTGGCTGGTGGATTTGAACTGCCGACCTTTTGGTTAGCAGCCGAGCTCTTAATCACTGCGCAGATCTGTTGAGACCTGCTATACTGTAGGGGAGGGGAGGACCCTTTGCAAGAGATAGATGTTATGCAGTGGCAGATTTCCAGGTCAATCCAAGGCAAAACTATGGGGGAAGGGGGAGCAGATAAGAGTGGTTACTGCTTCATTTGAAGAGTTCTCAACCCTGGTTGCACATTAGGATCACCTAGGAGATGATTTTAAAATGCCAGTGCCTAGAGATTCTGATTTTATGGGTCTGGTGTGGGGCCCTGGCAAAAAGTATTTAATCAAAACTCTTCCACTGATTTTACTGTTGCAGCTGGATTGGAGAATTACTGGACTAGAGGACTACTTGTTGAGATGTTAAAGAAAGTAAACCAGATGTTTTCTCTAAGTCTCTTTCAAATTTGAGAAAATAAATGGAAACTAATACTTGTGGAGCATATGTTATAGCTCAGCACATTTACATTTTATCTTCTTTAATAATCTAATTAATATACGTAAATCCTTTAATTGAATGCCTTTGTGTAGTAAGCCCTCAATAAATATAATTACTAGCTATTATTATTGCATCCTCTCTAAAGCCTGTCTATAAAGGTGTCATCCCTACATTTACCAAAAAAAAAGAAAGAAAGAAAACCCAGTTGCCATCAAGTTGATTTTGATTCATGGCAACCCCATGTGTGCAGAGCAGAACTGTCCTCCATAAGGTTTTCAAGGCTGTGACTTTGGGAAGCAGATTGCTAGGCCTTTCTTTTGAGGCAGCTCTGGATGGGTTCCAACCACCAGCCTTTCAGTTAGTAGTCAGCACTTAATCAATCTGCACCACCCAGAGATATCCCTACATTACAGATGAAGAAATTGAAACTCTGAAGTTAAGTTGATTTTCCAAAACCCTCAAGTAGTGAACTATAAAATTAGGATTTAAACCAGATTTAAAGCTAATTTTTCTAAATTCCAGAGTCCTTGTTGTTTTCCCCTACAGGATACCTCTAAAAGATCTAGGGGTTTACACAAATCATAATTTACCCGAGTGAACATTAAAAAATATTTTTTCTTTTCTTTGAACATTTTAAAATTTTAATTTAACAAACCAAATCCATTGTGGTCTAGTGAATTCTGACTCATAGCAACCCTATAGGACAGGGTAGAACTGTCCCACAGGGTTTCCAAGGAGCAGCTGGTGGATTGGAACTGCCAACCTTTTGGTTAGCAGCTGAGTTCTTAACCACTGCGCCACCAGGACCCCATTTAACAAACCAGATCCTCTCAACCTGTTTGTAAGGAGACTGTCTTAAATGTAGTCTCTGAAAAAGAAGAAGAAAAGTAGACGTCCACATTTTTTCCTAAAGTGGTCTGATGGAAACTTCTCTGTAGATTTTGAGAACCTCTGAGAGCAGGGAGAATGCGTGGAGGTATCTCCTCAGAACTTAAAACAGAGTATTGGAAGCAAACAAAAAGGGAAAAAACTGCTCCCAAGTAAAACACCTTCCATACTAATGAATGGGTAATGTAAACAACTGTCACTTTTGTGCAGTCTAGCGCTGGTAGGTTAATTACATATTAACACTTAGGAAGGGATAGTTAGGCTCTGCTCGAGGTGATGGCCTGGTCATATCTGACATCTCCCCCCAGCCAAGTTGAGCCCAGCTGAGTGCTCAGTGGTTTGTGTTAAGAGTACAGGAGAAACCTTCTCCAAGGGGCTGTGACTAATAAGATTGTAAACACTCCACTTGAAGACCTCCTTCGAGGTCTTCACACATACGCAGGCTTATGAGATAAGGTAAATAAAGTTTCCTCTTGTGGGCTGCAGACGACGTCAAACGCTCTGTTCCTGAAACCTTACCTTTTACGATTAAAATCTGTTCAGTTTGCTTGTGGATTTAGTGTATTTCGTTACTACAGCTGAGGCGAGAACTGCTTCTGAATAGGTGAGTTTTTCCACCTTTTCTCTGAGTAGAAAGTGGAACTTATAATGCAGGAGAAAGAGAGGTAACTATTTTGGAGACAGCGGACTGGAGTGGACACCCCATCGCGTAGTAAGATTCTCAACGTTCTCCTAGCTTTCCTCTTCCCAGGCTGTACAGACGCATCAGCTCTTCCCCCGGGCCTCCAAAAGTAACTTTGCACCCGAAGCGTAAGGGTCATTAGGAACTAGAGCAAGTTAGAGCAGAGGAGGCCTGGCAGGGGAGGGGCGCGTGGAGCAGGGGCCCGAGTGGCGGGGAAGGCGGAGCGCTGCTCGGATCAGCGATCCCGTGGGAGGAGGGGGAGACAGCAAGGCGGATCCGAGGTCGAGGTGCGGTGGGTTGGGGTGCCCGGTTCCCCTTACCCATCCTCGCCGGCCCGGGCTCTGGTGACGTTGCGGTTTCCTCCTCCCTCCAGCGGAGCCTCTGCGCCTGCCGCGTCCCGCCCTCCGCCTCTCTCCCTCCACACCCACCCGCTCGCGCCCGCCCGGCTCGCAGCCGCGCCGCCGGAGGCTGCAGCGGGGCATCCAGTGGCGCGGCGCCCACGGGCACCTATGGCGCGGCGATTGCGTTGAGGGCTCGGCTCCGAGGGCGCCGGGGGCCCGGGCGCCCTGGAGTAAGGGGGCCCAGGAAGGGGCTTCGGAGCCTGGGCCGAGGCTGCGGAGGCGTCACAGGAGAGGACAGAGCCTTAGCCGGGAGCGGTAAGCTGAGGGGCGCGCAAAAAAAGGGAAGGGGCGCGCAGGGAACGCCGCTCTGGGCCCCGCACGACGCAACTTTCTTCCGGAGCCTCGGGCGGATCGCCAGCCGTGTTGGCCGGGCTCCGGCGGGAGGCGGAGAGCCACGTCCCTCGCCGGGCGCCGAGTGCTGCGGTCTGTCCGCCGGGGCCCGGCTTAGCTGGGCTTTGGGTGAGTGCGCGTGGAGTCCTGGGCTTCCCCAGCTGCGGGGCAGCTTTCCGTCTCCTCCCATCTCTTGAACGCCCAGCACGGCGCCGGGCGCACGCTTTAGGGTGCGTGGGATTTGGCAGGCTGAGCCGCGATTTTCCGGACGGCCTGTGGGGCTTCGGCTTCCGTCTACCCGGTGGGGGGCACAGCCTCACGCCCTCCCTTCCTCACACATCCCGGTTAGCGGAGCTGGAGTCGGGTGGTGTGCCAATCCTGGCTCTGGCAGCCCGACTTTGCGGCTGCGAAAGCCGAGGAAGCACGTCCCCAGCCTCCCCCAGACGTGGATTCCAGCGCTGCTCGGCTCCACCGACACTCGGAGAAATTGTTGGTAAACCTCACTCTGGGACGCTGCGCGGGCTGGGATCTCAGAGCAGCCTCTGGTCGGGGTGTGTGTCTAGAGGAAAAGAGAGCTTACTCACGGGCTGGGAAGCTCTGTAAGCGATGCCACATGGGCTCAGGCGTCTGCTGGGACCTGAATCTCAGCTACGTTTCTAACCCCAGAACTTTTTCGTTTTCGTCTCTCGTTTTAGGCAGCAGCCTCCGCTTAGACCGGCTACTGTTAAGGTTGAAACTGAATCCATTGCTTAAAAGCATGAGGTGAACCCCGTTTACTTGGAATTCCTTAGGTCAGGAAATGGCACTTTGAGTTTCTAGGGAGCTTCTTATAATAAAGTCCTTTTAAACGTTTTTCGTTGGTCATGGTTTAGAAAAAGCTATTTAATGATACATTAAATTGAAGAATGTGCAATATTTCATGGACTGTTTAGACTGTACCACTAAATGCGATCACAAAAAATGTTTGTAACGTACATGGAAGAAATAAAACGTAGGATTATTTGTCTGATTTTTTGTCTTTTTTCTTCTTAAGGTCACTATACAAAACTAACTCCTTTGTGAAGTATGTAGGTTTAAGATGTATTCCAGTAAAAATAGAGAAAGGAAAAGATTGTATTTAATGACTGTCATCTAGTGACTCTTCTGTGCAGAAAGTGCAAGACAGTGCTGGTTCCTTAGGAGACAGACAGGTGTGTATAAGAAACAGACAGCCCTAGCTTTCTTGGAGCTGCTAATCTAGATAGGAAGAAAAACATCAGTAAACCACAGCTGAGAGTTTGAGCTTGGGAATAGTTCTTCCTCATTGACTGTTGTTACATGATGTCAGTTTCAGTTTCTTCAGCTTTTAGTTAAGTAAATAACAGTGACTTACAAAGTAAATTTTGACAATTAGGTTAAAAAATATTGGTAGTGTAAATCCCCAAATGCATTGCCATGGAGTCAGTTCCAGCTCATGGCAACTCCATGTGTTACGGGGTAGTACTGCTTCATAGGTTTTTCTTGGCTGTAATCTTTAGCCCTTTCGTTACCGTTGGTATAAACAGTATGCCAGCCGCTTTTTATGCCTCTAGACCTCAGAGGTAAGGTGTTATTCTGCTTTTAATACGTTTGGCGTCCAGGTGGGTCGCTTTTGAAATGCGTGGAGCTCAGCAGACAAGAGGTAGAGCCTTACTGTTGTGTAGGTTGAGCATTCTATTAGGTGATGCTTCCTGGATGTGTTAGTTTTGTGAACTTTTGCTTTTTTCCCCCTTTATTTCTGTGAGATAAGGCTTGTGAGCATAATTATGGCTCTCTTCTGTGACAGTGAGTGAGCCCTGATAGGTTTGTTTTGGTTTTTCTGTCTCCTATTTGGAAAACCAGAGGTTCCCCTTGTAAACTAATGAAAAGGCGCCAGCAATAAGTTATCTCCCTAGTTCTCAGTGGCATACTGTCACGCCACAGATCGGTGGTGCAAAGTGCCACTTGCCTCACTGGCAGATTATATTACCAGATCATATTTATCAAAATCCATGTTTCAAAAATCCAAACCTGTTGCTGTCCAGTCTATAGGACAGAGTAGAACTGCCTCATAGGGTTTTCAAGGAGCTCCTGGTGGATTCGAACTGCCTACCTTTTGGTTAGCAGCCAAGCTCTTAACCACTGCTCCTAAAATCCATATTACCAACCAAAAATTTAAACACACTCTATTAGTAAGATGCATTCCACTACTGAAAACACATGCCATCAAAAATGATAATAATCATAATGAGAAAAGATGTAGTAACGATTAAAGAAGCAGATCATGAGGCCTTTCTTCTGTGGTGCCACTGGGTGGGTTCAAACTGCCACCTTTAAATTAGTAGCAGAGCAAAAACCATTTGCGCTACCCAGGGGACCTATTGATAGTATGGTCACCAAGTGTAAGGAGATTCTCAATAAAAGGGATGGAAACTTGCAGAACGCAGTATAGACCTTTGCCTTATGGGTATTATGAGGATCTTTTCCTGGTCCTGCTGGGTAGAGGCTCAAGTTGCTCCCTCTAAGTTTGGGGACCTGGTTGTGGGAAGACATGGGGTAAGTTAATTAGAAGTCTGCTAAGTTTGCCATGTAGGTGAGAACCATCATAGTGACTAACATTTGTGTGTACTTCTTTAATATACAGGGAGTCCTTGGGTTACAAACAAGATCCGTTCTTAAGTCTGTCTCTAAGTTGAATTTGTAGGAAAGTCGGAACAGGTACTATGTACGGTTCTTATTTAGCATCAGTTAGTCAAATGTTTGTCATAGTGTATGGTGTATATATTTGTCTTATAAAATGGAGCCCTGGTGGTGTAGTGGTTAAGAGCTCAGCTGCTAACGAAAAAGTCAGCAGTTCAGATCCACTAGCCACTCCTTGAAAATCCTATGGGACAGTTCCACTCTGCCCTATAGGGTTACTATGAGTCAGAAGTGACTTGATAGCAACAGGTTTTTTTTTTTTTTTTTAATGCAGATAAAACATTTAAGAAACACTTCCAAACCATGCAGTGTTTTCATGAACATCACAAAGTAGTTTTTGTGTTTGTTATCACAAACCATTGTATTTGACTCAAAATTTTGATATAATAGACTTTATGGCAGTCTGTTTTTAAGTACAAGTTGTCTGTAAGTCAGACATTCATAACCCGGGGACTGCCTGCACATCAAATTAGTTAACAAATTAGTTAATGCAGTTCATTTAAATGGGATCTGTGGACTTTCCAGTCCAATACCTAGCACTGCCGCCACCAGGGGACCTGGCGATCATCTGTGAGGTGAAATTCATAACGTCACAGATGTTGCCCAGTCTTCTCCTCATAATAAAGATTTTTTTAAATCTCTGAAAAAGCGTTTTAAGATGATAGATGAAAATACTGAAATTAAACAACAGAATGTTTGTTTATATGTTTCTTAATGTCATTTGTGACAGAATATTTGATACCTGTTTCTGCTTGCCTTGAATCACACTGTACTGCATGAAAAAAATTGTTTGCAACTCAATATTATGATTTCAGCAACTAATTGGGAAGGAAAAAAGGAAGATAAAATGTTTAAATTTAGGATTTAATATATCACTAATCTCAGTTATCAAAAGGGGTAAAAAAAAAAAAAGCAGTAAAAGACTAGCACTTTGTAGTTGCAGTGTATATTAAATATTAAACCTATTAGCATGTTTGAGTCCTAATTAATGTAAATATTTTTATCCTTTTCACCAGTGCCACCTCTTCTCCCACTCTGTACCCATACCTCACCTACCCTGTAAATGAAAAGAGAGAAATATGATTATTGTCCTGAGATGTGTTTGTGGCAGGCCTTTGAGAGAATCTGTGGTAGAGGGAGCTTCTTCATCCATTTGCTGTGAGGAACTGGACACTTGTTGTAGCTGAAGGAGTGGGTAAGGCACCCTGTGAGATGACCAGCAATCTCCTGAAAAAATGTGTCCAACAGAGGACAGGACTTCTTATTACTATATTAAGTGCCTTAGGATTTTCTCGTCTTGGAATTACAGTACCTTCCTTTACAATGATTTGTAGAATAGATCTTGGGGGGCGGAGGTGGTCACCAAATTACCGGCAGATGTTTGAATGACACAACAGAGTTCTCTAGACCTCACGTCAGTACCCAACATAGGAATCAAGT
Source organism: Dugong dugon (assembly GCA_030035585.1). Classification (NCBI taxonomy): domain Eukaryota; kingdom Metazoa; phylum Chordata; class Mammalia; order Sirenia; family Dugongidae; genus Dugong; species Dugong dugon. Next base: position 135,994,723 of record CM057464.1, read on the forward strand.
TAGTGTATAAGGTCAAAGTACTGAAAGGGGAAGTGTTTTTTTTTCTTTTTTTAGATGCAGTTCCTATGGTGAATTAGTGCAGAATGAGAAGTAGAGATTAAAATCCTGGACTCCGAAGGCACTGATCTGCGCTTCCAGTTGATGATAGCAATAATTAGAAGTAGGTGAGTTTCAAAAAGTGTTGCATATTCTAATGCCTAATTCTCATAGGAAATTCCCTTCTACAAATTAAACTTTACGTTAAGTGGATAATATTTTTAATTGACATAGTTGTTCTTTAAAGAAAATCTTTCTATATATGTAGTAAAAAACTGGGGTCCTAAATTCTGACTCATCTAATTTTTGTGTTCCACAACTTCTAGTTATTCGTAGAACAGCATTCTGCTTAGCTAATGGTGGAGAAGAGTTGCAGAAAAGAACTAAACTAGGAAGAGAAATAAGTATGGTGGATGGGATAAAGAGGGGTCAATAGAATTAAGAAAGTCTTATTACAAATTCACATGCATTTAGACAGTTGAAGGAAAGGAAAAGTCTCTGATAGATTACCCAGCGGCTACACGAATACTTGTGTTTTAAGATTGCTTAGTATTTTATACTTTCTTCAAAGTGTTATCTTCCTTCTAATGTTATTTTAGCGTAGAGGAAATAGAGATATAGAGCAGATGTATTAATGTCATTTTAGGGGTGTGGAAATGGAAATACTATGAAGGTAAAGGACTTGTCTCACTTTACAAGTACGTGGCATACCTTAAATATGAGATTAACCTAAATTGCACATTTAATTCTACCTTTCTCTTTTGTTATTCCAAATTCATATTATTAAAGACTCTTAAATTTCATTTCCCTATAGATCTACTTTATTATCCCTTTTGCTGCTCACTACTGCCCATCAACTGTCAGCTTCCTAGAATGCATTTGTTCCTCCCAGGCTTCTGTGACTGGCTATTTTTAAGTGCCTTTCTGCAACCCCCTCCTCCTCCAGTCTTGTATCTCTTCACATGCCATGGAAGAATTCCATTGTGAGGCCTCTTCTGATTCTTGCAGAGCCCTAGGCTGATTGCACAATTCTCATTTGCTGGCTTCAGGTCTTTTACTGTTGGGTGCTTTACCAGTTGTGTTGCTTACATCTGGCTGATCTAGGCAAGTTCCAGCGTGTTGAGGATGTGGACTCCAGGCCCTCTTTCAGATGCCCAGAAGAGTATAAACCTGCTGGAGGTAGTGTGCTCAGAGAGCCTGTTGGAAATCATGAAGAAGAGGGAATGGTTTTTATTTGGAAAAAGAAGAAAAGATTGTTGAGGGAGTCTGTTTCTTGGATGGAGTAGTTTGTTCAACCTTAATTCAGAATAACACTATGAATTTTGTGTGTATTAAGATTACCACTGGATTTCCTTCTATTTGTTTCAACTCCCTTGAAATATTCTTTAAACATTATCTTGGTGAGTACCATTTGTCACCAAATGTTAGTAAACAATTCCTGAATGAACTGCATTTGTCTCTTCAGTGGGAGTTATAAACAGTACTGATAATAAGCATGGCTTACTTTGGCATTTTATAATTGAGAATAGTGGTAAGCATTTTCCTGTGTTTTTTTTTACTGGATCCCTGGTGGCACAGTGGTTAAGAGCTCGGCTGCTAACCAAAAGGTGGACAGTTCGAATCTACCAACCACTCCTTGGAAACCCTATGGAGCAGTTCTGCCCTGTCCTGTAGGGTTGCCATGAGTTGGAATCAATTCGACGGCAATGGGTTTTGTGTTTCCTGTTTTAAAAAATATATAACAAAAGACATATATTCAGTTTCAACTCCTAATTGTGCATAGGTGACATATCCTTTGTGGATTATTTGTGTCCATCTGCTTTGTCTTAAACAGGGTCAGAGAGTTTGCAACTGAATATGTGTGTCTGTGTGTCAAAATTTTTACTTATTTTTGTATTATTTGTGGAATTTATAGTGCCTCTCTTCCTGATGAGTATGAAAAGTATCAGGGTAATCATAGTAAAATTATCAGTGTATGTTTAAATTAGCTTTCATGTTCTTTTGGTAGAACTTGGATAATAGGTTTACAGTCAGTTAAAAGAATCTGTCATTCCATTTGAAATATTAGTTGCATGCACTGTTGCCATAGAGTTATAAAGTTGTATTTGTTGATTAAATCAGTGCTTTTGCAAAAAAGTTGGCATTTTTCTCATGTGTAACAAACTTAGCTACTAAGCAGTAGGCATTTAATGCATGCAGATGTTATACCACAACAAAGTTGAATCAGCATTTCATAACTCTGAAAGGAACTTGTAAAGGAAATACACTCACCAAGCTTGTGGGTCTATAATATTTTTATTGATGAGGTACTCAGGCAGTATACGGGCTTTACTGCTGGAGTCAAATGCAAGCAAAATGAGGATATGAGTTAGTTTCTAAATGAAGAACTAGCAGTGTTAGTGTTGGTTGTGTGAATTTCAGTGTAAGATGTGGTGATCTGCAGTTTTTCTGCCCAAATTTATGAATTTTGGATTCTAACCTGAATACAGTATAGATTATTCATTTAGAGAAATAACTGACTAGAAATCGATACCCTAGTTCACAAAGTAGTCCTTTAGATTGGAATGTTGAAAGAGTTACTAAGTTTCTAAAGTTATCTTACACTCAGAAAGTTGCTTTAATGACAAGAAATTTAAGACTTGCATGTTAAAAATCATTAGGTAGTTTTAAAGTGTTTCATACCAAGGTGTACTGAACACCATAGCACTAAGTGTGGGCAGTAGTAAAGATCAAGATGTCATACAGCTGCAGGACAGCACTGCTTACCTTCTCTTTAATTCTGAAGGTGAATTTTTCTTCTTGAAGCTGTGCTTTTTTTTTTACCTTTTTTATTTTGGTAAAAATATGTAACAAAGCATTTGCCAGTTCAGCATTTTTCACATGTACTATTCTGTGACATTAGTTCATCATGCTGAGTAATCATCGCCTCTGCCAGCTTCCAAATTATTCCATCATCATTAACAGAAACTCAGTACCCTCTAAGCTAAGACTCCTTCCCCCCTCCCCTGCCCCTGGTAATCAGTAATAAACTTTGGTATCTATACATTTTCCTCTTTTACATAAGTGGAACCATGTAATATTTGGCCTTTTGTGACTGTCTTATTTTACTCAGTGCAGTGTTTTCAAGATTCATCATGCTGTAGCATGGATCAGAACTTCACTTCTCTTTATGGCTGAGTAATATTCCATTGTCTGTATGTACTACATTTTATTTATCCATTCATCTGTTGATGGACATTTAGGTTGTTTCCATTTTTTGGCTACTGTGAACAGTGCTACAGTGAACATTGGTGTGTACGAGTATTTGTTTTTGTTCCTGCTTTCAATTCTTTTGGGTATATACCTAGAATTGGGATTGCTGGGTCATATGGTACTTCTCTTTAACTTTTTGAGGAACCACCAAACTTTTCCACAGTTACTGTACCATTCTGTGCTACCACTAGCAATGGATGAGGGTTCCAGTTTCTCCACAACCTCACCAACATCTGTTATTTTCATTTTTTTATTATAGCCATTCTAGTGGGTGTGAAATGGTATATTATTGTGGTTTTGATTTACATCCCCCTCATGACTACTGATAATTCAAAAACAGTTGCAGCAGTACATTGATAGGGAACTGCTAGAAATTCAAGCCAGATTCAGAAGGGGATATGGAAAGAGGGACATCATTACTGATGTCAGATGGGTCTTGACTAAAACACTGAAAGATGTTTACCTGTGTTTTGTTGACTATGCAAAGTCATTCGACTATGTGGATCATAACAAATTATGGATAATATTGCAAAGAATGGAAATTTCAGAACACTTAATTGTGTTCATGTGGAACCTGTACATAGTCCAAGAGGCAGTCGTTCGAACAGAAGAAGGGAATACTGAGTGGTTTAAAATCAGAAAAGGTGTGCATCAGGGTTGTCTCTTTTCAAAATACTTATTCAGTCTGTATGCTAAGCAAAAAATATAAGAAGCCTGTGGACTATATGAAGAAGAACGCAGCATCAGGATTGGAGGAAGACTCATTAACAGTCTGTGATATACAGCTCGCACAACCTTGCTTGCTGAAAGTGAAGAGGACTTGAAGCACTTACTAATGAAAATCAAAGACCATAGCCTTCAGTATGGATTACACCTCAACATAAAGTAAACAAAAATCCTCACAATTGGACCAGTAAGCAACATCATTATAAATGGAGAAAATATTGAAGTTGGCAAAAATTTCATTTTACTTGGATGCACGATCAATGCCCATGGAAGCACCAGTCAAGAAATCAAATGTGGTATTGCATTAGACAAGTCTGCAGCAGAAGACATCTTTAAAGTGTTAGAAAGCAAAGATGTCACTTTGAGGACTAAGGTGCATCTGACTTAAGCCATGGTGTTTTCAGTTGCCTCGTATGTGTTGGAAAGCTGGGCAGTGAATAAGGAAGACTGAAGTATTGGTGCATTTGAATTAGGGTGTTGGGGAAAATTTTCGAATGTACCATGGACTGCCAGAAGAACGAACAAATCTGTCTTGGAAGAAGTGCGGCCAGCATGCTGCTTAGAAGCGAGGATGATGAGACTTCATCTCACATATTTTGGACATGTTATCAGGAGACACCAGTCCCTGGAGACAGACAGACATGCTAGGTGAAGTAGAGGGTCAGCGAAAAAGAGGAAGACCCTCAATGAGGTGGATGCAGTGGCTGCAACAATGGGCTCAAACATAGGAACAATTGTGAGGATGGGACAGGGCTAGGCAGTGTTTCATTCTATTGTACATAGGATGGCTATGAGTTGGAACAGACTCGATGGCACCTGAGAACAAAATGAGTAATGACATTGAGCATCTTTTCATATGCTTGTTGGCCGTTTACATAGCCTCTGGTGAAATGTCTATTTAATTCCTTCCCTCAGTTTTTTTTTTGTGGGGGTGGGTTGGGTTTAGGTTGTCTTTTTCTTGTTAAGTTGTGGAAGTTCTTTCTATATTCTGGTTATTAAACCCTTATCAGATTTATGATTCCCAAATATTTTCTCCCAGTATGTAGGTGGTCTCTTCGTTTCATTTTTAAAGTCCTTTGATGCACAAAAGTTTTAATTTTGATGAAGTCCGGAAGCTGTGCTAGTTTAGTAATTTGAATATATTCAAAGTCAGACTCTAAGCGATGGATTTCTAGAATTCCACAAATTCTGGTAAAGAACTTTTCCTGGAGACTATGCAATTTAATGATATCATTCTAGGAGGTATGAGTAGGGCCAGGCTCACAATCCCATGGATAATCTGCCAGGGGCCAGCTGGATTTTGGAATCACCTGCAGTGTTTTCACTTTTCCCTTGAGGGAATGAGCCTGGCAGGAAGAAAAATGCAGCCTGAAAGAGAATGTCGAACAGCTGTTTTCCATCTTCCCTGAAGAAAAAGAAGAGGAAGTAGACTTACAGCAAGCATCATGAGGGATTTATGCTAAATACGAGGAAGTTTTTTCTGAGTATTTTTAAACTTTATTATGGATTTCTGAAGGAGGCCTCTGTTTAGAAAGATTTAAGTGAGGTGTCTTAAAGGAACATTGGCCTTTGTCTTCTGGAGCTCTAATCTTATAACTTCTGCTCTTATCTGGATTTGAAAATCTTAGAAATGAAAAATGATTTAATTAAAGAAGGTAGAAGAAATAGTCGATTTTAGTGTTTGAAATACAAATTGCCTCTACAGTTTCTGTTGTTGTGTGCTGTCGAGTCCATTTTGACTCATAGTGATCACATGTGACAGAGTAGAACCGCCTTAGAGTTTTCTTTATGAGAGCAGATCACCAGGTCTTTCTCCCACAGAGCCACTGGGTGGGTTCAAACTACTAACATTTCAGTTAGCAGCAGAGCACTTAACTGGTTGTGCCACCAGGGCTCCTTTACAGTTCCTACTTAGCATTTTTATTGTATTAAAACAAAGTATTTACTGACTGGTTAAAGACTGATCATATAAGATTTTTTTCACACTTCTCTTTGTATCAACAGTGCAATATCTTAAAACTCCTCTTCTCTATGCTTAATCTGTTTTCTCGGCAGTCAGGTCACTTTTCTCTTTGTTTCTTTTATATTCTAGAAAACTTAAAAAAATGTCTTAGCACCAGACTATGGTATTTCATTTAGATTTTCATCAGTATCTTTTTATGTTTCACTACTTTGGGTTTTTATAGTAACCAGACTGGAAGCAGCAGGGAAAGAGTCTTAGTGAGGAAGGAGTCTCTTGAATGTGTGAGGTGTTCAGCAGTCACATAGTCAAAATATGGAGGTTGCCTAAGTCGGATGGAGGCTGGAAACTTCTCTCAAATACCTAACTTCTTGTTGTACCAGTATTTATGGTTAGAAATAGTATTTCTTTAAACAGAATGTTAAAACTTTGTTTCATTTTAAGAAGATAGAATCTCCAGGAGAACTGATCCCATGGTTTCAGGCCAATGGTTCTGTTTTCTCTTAATGTTAAAATCAGGTAGTACTTAAGATGTAATTATTTTAAAAGTAGATTCATTTTGATACAAGAAACAAAACAAACCCATTGCCTTCAAGTGAATTCCAACTCATAACAACCCCATATGTTACAGAGTAGAACTGCTCCATAGAGTTTTCTTGACTGTAATTTTTATGGAAGCTAAATGCCAAGCCTTCTTCCATAGTGCTGCTGGGTGGGTTTGAACTACCAACCTTTAGGTTACTAGTCAAGTGCAAACAGTTTGCGTCACCAGGAACGGTGCTGGAAAATGTACTTTAAGCTAATACTGGGTCAGTGGGGTCGGGGGTTACCAAGAAAATAAAAACCGAAAAACCAAACCTATTGGCTGTTGAGTCAATTCTGACTCATAGTGAGTGACCCTATAGGACAGAGTAGAACTGCCCCATAGAGCTTCCAAGGAGTGCCTGATAGATTCAAACTGCCGACCTTTTGGTTAGCAGCAGTAGCACTTAACCACTATGCTACCAGGGTTTCCACCAAGAAAATAGAGCCCAATAAAGTCAGTGTCTTAGGCAAATGGAAGTAAGTGTTTCAATCTAGCTTTTTAACCTTTAGTTTTAAACTATTTTCAAGTGCTTTTCGCAATTAACTTTTCTAAAGGAAACTCTGATTCTTGGAAGCACTGAAAAACCTGCTAAGTTTTCTTAGGTAAGAGTGGCTTTTGCTGGCCTTTTTAGTTGTCAGGTCATTTTCATGTTTTCCTCATCCTCTGTCTTTACTCTAAGTCTTCCATAAGTTAGACCCTGTAAGTACTAATGAGAACCCAGGAAAAGTGAGGTGCAAAATAAGAATTGATCTGTTGCTCTTATATAGCAGTTCAATTTATCCTTTAATAAATGGTAGTGTGAAATTTTAAGATCCTCCTTTTTTCTAAGGAAACCAGTATTGTTCAGGTCAGGATCATCTTATTATCCATGTGTTAAATTAACTTTCTAAGGTTTTCACCATTAAAATTTATAGACTTAATGTGATTTGCTTAGAATTATTCTGGATAAAATGTAAATTAACAAATGGCATTTGAACGTCTGCTATGGGTACTCCAAATGTTCTATTTCACTGCTACTTACTAAATTTCATTTGTGCAGTTTTAGATTAAGTTGGATCACTCCCAAAATCTCTTGGTGAAGGTATGTGTGGCAGTATTTATACTACTAAATGGCCATAAAATGATAAACCTATGCCTAAAGAAGTTGAACTGAACTGGCAGTGTTAGAGTAGTTATATTACAGATCGTTCTTTGTGTGCTTACGCTTTATTTTTTCTTGTTGGTGAAGCCACTGAAGTTTGGTTCAGTGATTGCAAGCTTTAAAAAGGATAAATCTGTGCCACTTGGGAATAAATGCCTTGATATATAACTTTTTCCAATGTCTGTTTGAACCTGGAGGGTCAGATAAAAGAACATTATACTTAGTGATAGGTACTGAAAGGATTTAGTCATTCAGTAACTGTTTGCCGGGTACTTTCTGTGTTTCAGGGATGAACGTCTGGTTGGAGGGGAAAAGGGAGGTATGCAAAATAAATACGGCATGATCTCCAGCCTTGAGGACCTATGAAACCTGGTTGGGAAGGATAACTGGGTATGAAACTTTATGAGAACAATTAAGTGCTGAGCAGAGACAAATGTATGCAGCAGGATTTCTGGAAGGGAAAAATCTGTGAGGGTTACATGGACGGAAAATACTCAACTAGAAGGGGAGAATAAATTGGGCCCTAGAGGATTTTATGAGGAAAAGGGGAGGGGAAGGAGCATTGCAGGCAGGGCGACCAGTTGAGCAAAGGCACCAGAAGGAAAGCAAGCAGAGAAATGGGGCAGCTGCCAAGTTAAAGAGAACTTCTTAGAAAAATCCTGGGAAATCACTTATCTCTTTTTATGACATTCTTTTTCCTTTCTTCCTCTCCTTGTTCATATGTTCTTTCATTGTTTTCCACAACAAGTTTTGATCACCTGTACTCTGTGTAATCAATTGTTCTTGACACCATAGGAGAGATGAAGAAGACTAAGACCTCTGCCTCCCAGTAGCTTGTACCTGAGTAGGGGAGATCCACCTCAAATCCTTTTTGGATCCAGAGAGGGATGAAATAGTAAATGTGAGAAAGGAAGATAAATGGACCTTCAAATAACTGGTTATACATATGAACCCCATGCCTTGGAGTCGATTCTGACTCGTAGTAACCCTATAGGACAGAGCAGAACTGTCCCATAGGGTTTCTAAGTCTGTAATGTTTACTGAAGCTGACTGCCACATCTTTCTCCTGTGGAGGACGCTGACCTTTTGGTTAGCCTTGAAGCACTTAACCACTGTGTATCCAGAGCTCCTTGGTTATGCTTATAATTAGCACAAATGTGTAGTTGTTATTATTGTTAGTTGCCATTGAGTCAGCTCCGACGCATAACAACCTTAACTATAAGAGAATGAAACATTGCCCAGTCCTCAGTCATCCTCATCGTCGTTGGTATGTTTGAGTCCATTATTTCAGCCACTGTTTCAGCCCATTTCACTAAGGGCCTCCCTCACCTTTGCTGATCCTCCATTTTCCCAACCATGATGTCCTTTGCTAGTAACTGGTCTTTCCTGATGGCATGTCCAGAGTAAGTGAACTGAGGTCTCGCCATAGTCACTTCTAAGGAGCATTCTAGTTGTATTTCTTCTAAGACTGATTTGTTCATTCTTCTGGCAGTCCGCAATATATTCAGTTTTCTTCACCAGCACCACAATTTAAATGTATCAATTCTTCTGTCTTCCTTTTTCATTGTTCAGCTTTTGCATGCATGTGAGGCAATTGAAAAGACTGGCTTGGGTCAGGCATACCTTAGTCATCAAAGTGGTATCTTTGTTTTTTTAAAACTTTAAAGATGTCTTTGGCAGCAGATTTGCCCAGAGGAATAGACATTGTTTGATTTATTGACTGCCACTTCCATGGATGTTGATTGTTGATCCAAGTAGAATGAAATCGTTGACAACCTCAATTTCTTCTTCATGTATAGTAGATACAGCTAAAACTACAAAAATTCTTATTGACCTGTTTTGAAAAGCCCAGTTCAGATACCACCTTCTCAGTGCCTCCTTCTTTATTCACTCAAGGCAGGAGAATCAGTCTGCTTCTGTAAATTTCATAGTACTTTATTTATCATTCCCATGGAAACCTGTTGGCTTTTATTTTAGTGGTTTGTGTAAACATCTTATTTCTTCTGCCATCTTATAAGATGGCATAAGAACCTTCATGGCTGGCACCATCCCTGAATTCTCAAAGAATATTGAACAACATATAGATGGGTTCACAGGCAGAGACCATTTATGAATGTTGATCCCAGGGAAGGCTTCATGGAGAGCGCTGTGTTCTTTGAATGAGAAAGGTTGTGAAATCGCACGTGGGACAGGTGGAGAGAAGGAACCGCGTAAGAGAAACAGTGAGAGTAAAGGGCAAAAACGTGAGTTGTGCTTAAGCAGGTCAGTGTGGGAGTTTGTGTAAGGAGGAAATGAGTGATAGGATTGGAAAGATAGGGCAGAGCTAGGCTGTGGAAACTTACACGAGAAGGTTGTTTTGCTGTTGGAAGTAGAGGTTCTTGAGTAGGGAAGAGATACGATGATGGCAATTTCTTTGTAAAGAGTTTTATGATTTACAGAGGTAGTTATTTCATGGTTAGTGTTGGTCAGACTACCTGGGTTTATATCTTGGTTCCTTCACTTTCTGTGTGACTGTGTGTCTGTGCCTCCGTTTCCTCACCTGTGGAAAGGGGATCATATTAGTATCTATACCATGGGGCTATAGTGAGGATTAAATGAGTTAATTTGTGTGAAGTATTAAGCATAGTTTCTGGCACTAGGCAAGGTCTATATAAATTTATTGTTTATAGCAGCCTGGGAGAACATACAACAAAAATTAGAATCTCTTCTTTAGTAATGAGAAAATTCTAAAGCCTGGACTCCAAGTCAGCTCTTTCATGTCTACCACACTATGGCCATGATGTGGCCAAAAGGTTTGTAGAAAGAGGAGGAATGTGTAGGTTTATGTGAGAAATAGTCATTGAGCTGCCTTTAGCTCTTCTCTCTCCTGTTTGCCTGGACCTGTACTTTTCTCTGGATAACCACAGTGATGAATGTGTCATGGAGGGCTTTGGGACATTCGTGTGCTCCTCATCTCCTGAAAGGATATTCTGCCTTTCTTCCTTCTCTCCGGCATGGCACTCTCTGTGACTTCTTTCTGTGTTGGACTGGAAATAAGGATAAGGAGATTAGTTTAGAGACATTGTACTTTCACTGGGTAATTTAAGTTTTTTCTGTAAGGGAATATATATGTAATGATCCATCACTGTCCCAATATCTAGATGATAAAGGAAGAACTGATGACTTTTGGAAAGAGGTGAAACTCTGGTGTTAATGGTGAGAATTTTCTAGAGTCAGTTAGAAATGAATAAGTGGGCAGGTGTGCAGCTGTGAGGGTAAGATAGAAGCTGGGTAATGTGAATTTAGAATGGACCAGGTCTTCATTCTATGGCCTGTAGCTGTGTAGACTGTGAACTGTGGGAGTGATCTAGGGAACTGGACTTAGGCATAGTTGCATAGTTGGATCAATGGAAAGGTCAAAGGGATCAGGGTGTCTAGAATGTTGGGAAAGATGGATGGGAAGTATCTAAGGAGGATAGATTAAGTATAATAGGCGTCTTGAAGGCCTTCAAAGAGAAGGATGGAGATTAAATCCTGTGGGTGTAATGGGGCATTGATAGGGATAATAGAGGAAGGGCTTGAAGTATATAAAAGGGAAGAAATGATGAATTAGAGATCTGAGAGGTGACACTGACTGTGGTGATGACTTCCAGCTGTAAGATACTATATTTGGCCGCTGTGGTGTGCAGATGGAATTCTGTACTTCAAGGAAGAAAAGGCATGGCATGAGGCAAGGGAACCTGGAAGAATACCAACACGGAAGTTGACGTCCCCAAGATTTATAGTAGGGATTAAAGTAGAATGGACAAATATGATTGAGGTTCCTAAGTCACAGAGGAAATTAGAAATGTCCCAAAAGCAATAGAAATTCTCTGTGAAGATTAAAAACAGTACACAGATAAATGACAGTTTCAAATGATGGAAAGTGCCAGGAGAGTGGCAAAGAGAACTGATATCCCAGGAATTAAAGAGGCTGCTCCGTGTTGCTCATGGATTAGGGAGAGCAAGACATGGAAGAACACAACAGGTACAAGGTATCATTGAAAGAGTCAGAGAGACTTCATAAAATCTTAAATTTGGAAGGATCCTAAGTGACATCTAGTCCACCAACTCTGTCCCATTTAATTCAAGAATCACCTAACAGGTAGTTGTCTAGTCTCTGCATCCATTTAGAACAGGAAGTGAGAAGAAAGTTTGAAAAATAAGATTAGTACAAAAGGGAGATTTCTCCAATGTGGACAGAGAGGAGTTCCATCAGGTTTGACCAAAAGAAGTAGATAGATGGAATCTGACTGTAAACAGTGATGGGGTGAAATGGGTAGGGTGGATATGAAAGTTTGGTTGGAGAGGTGTCAGGTGAGAGGTATTTGTCTGGATGAGGAGATGCAAAGAATGGGGCTAACACTACCAGAGTAGGATGCTGAAGACAGAATTAAATAGAGACAATCAGTTCACCAAGATGAGGCTACAGACAACAAGTTAAACATTAGCAGCCTTGCACACACACACAAACACACACATAAAATGTATGGCCGTGCTTCAAGCTCCGAGTTACAGTATTTCTACAGGAGCAATGTTTTTGCCGTGTGGGGCAGTGACTATCAATTCAGAAATTACTCTCCTGCTTTGTGTAGTGTGTTTAGTCTCCAGCAGTCTAGTAAGACTTATTTTCCTCAAAAATTATAATAATTTATAGATCTACAAATACCATAATAAGATTGTTAGTATAAAATAATAGGAATTGTATAGGTGTAGAATAAATAATTCATCAGCAAGCACCCTTATTATTTTGAATTCTCTAGATAAATGTTAGCAGTTCAGATTATTATAACTAATTGTCTTAGACACAACCTTAACCATCACACTAATGAAGAAAGTTTTTTAAAAAATTGCAAATAATAACACTAATAAAGCTCTTATATCAAACCATTAAATGATGATAATGTTCTTTGGGAATATGGTTAAAGGGAACCATTTTAAATTTCAAAACGAGTCCAGTCCACTTGCCATCAAGTTGACTCTGACTCATGGCAACCCTATGTGTGAACTAGACAACCTAAATGAAAGTTTTAGGACCCAAATAATCATCTCATCCAGCAGAAAGAGAGTCATGGCTGGTCTGGGCATGAGTAGATGAGGAAGAGTATGGTGGGATGTCTGATCCCTGCAAAATGGACTGAAGATCTTGAGGTGGCATTTTAAAAAAGAATCTGGAGAAGACCCATGAAAACCATCTGCAGAATGTCAGGAAACTAGAGACGCTCAGGAGATGATCTGTGATCAGACGCAGGCCAGGCAGGTTAACAAGGGCATGGCCAGGCTTGAATGCAAAGCCAACCACAGCCAGCAGCCTGGGGCAGCTGTCGTGAGAGGTTTGTACCTAAGGGAGAGTTAAGATGGCGCTGGATATGAGGGGAGCTCTTAGTAAATTCTTTGATAATCACCCTGAGTAACCTTGAAATCCTCAGGCATTGTAGCACATTTTACTTCCAAGTGGTTTATCTTGTACACAAAGATTCTTGTTGCTTCTTTTTATATAGTTATATAACTGTATAATTATATGTGTAGTTATCTCTGTGTGTTTAAAGGTTTACACTTTGGCACATCAAGTTAAATTACTCTATTCAGTAAATATATTCTGAGTGTTTACTAGGTGCTGGCTACCCTCCGAGGTACTAGGATATAGTAGAAAGCAAAGTATAAAAATCTCTTGTTCTCAGAGAGCTTACATTCTAGAAGGGGAAGCAGGTAAACAAAAAGAAATAAGTAAATTACATAGTAGATAAGAAGGTTGTAAATGCCATAAAGAAAAATAAAACAAGGAAGGGAGTTAGGGGATGGTGGATAAGGTGTAATTTAAGATGATCAGGGCTGGCTTCACTGAGAAAGTGATATTTGAGCAAATACTTAAGGGGTGAAGGAGCAAGCCCTGTAGATATCCGGGGAGACGCATTTGAACAGCAAGTGCACAGGCATTGAGGAGGGAGCACCACTGGTTTGTACAGAAATGGTAGGAAGGGTGGTGTGAGTGAAGACAGAGTGGTAACAAGACCAGACCATTAGGGCATGCGAGCTCTTGTCAAGACTTTGATTTTTACTCTGAGGGAGATGCAAAAGCCATTGGAAGGTTTTTTCTTATTCTTTTTTTTAATTGTGATGAAAATATGCATAATACAATATCTCAACAATTTCTGTATGTTCAATTCAGTGACATTGATTACATTCTTCAAGTCGTGCAGCCATTCCCACTATCCTTTTCCAAATCATTCCACCACCATTAACATGAAGTCAGTGCCTCTAAGCAACCCCTCCTTCTTCCTTCCCCTCACCCATGGTAACCACTAACAATCTTTGGTTTCTATCATTGGAGGATTTTAAACAGCAGTGACATGATCTGAATTCTACTTGAACAGGATCAGTCTGGCTCGGCTTCAGTGTTGAGAATGACCTGAGGGGGTTAAGGGTGAAGACAGGGAGACTAGTTAGGAAGCTACTGCAGTAATTCAGGCAAGATAACATGTGGCTTAGGCCTTGGGAGTGATGGGGAAAGTGGCTGGATTTTGGATGTATTTTGTGGATAGAGCCCACAGAAATTTGCTGATGTTTTGGATATGACGAGGGAAGGAGGGGAGGAGAGGGAGAGTTTGGGCCTGAATCCTGGCAGGATTGGTTGCCAGTAACTGAGATGAGGAAGTCTAAGAAGGCAGCTCTTGTGTCTTTGGTTAATTACGTGTATGTATCATTGTTTTACAAACCAAGTCTGTGGTATCCTGAGTTTGATTGTGATTCATAAGAGGAAATTTGGAAAGTACTCAAGAACTTTGATGCAACAGAATTATGAGACAAGAATGAGAACCAACAAAATATATGTAAAATGCTTGTGAGTACGAAAGACAGCAAAAAAAAAAAAAAAGTAAATTTTATCATTTGTGAGTGTTTTAGAACTAAAAATATGAAAGAATGCTTGAGCATAAGGAATAAAAAAGGGCCTCGTGATAAAAGCATCATTCCATATATACTCATCCAATAAGTTAAATTTTCAGTTTAATCAAATGACTGAAATTGTAGGTTTAATGTCAGCAAATTATTTTCCTATGAAGTTCTTTTAACATCTTAACATGTTTTCATCTACTTGTTTCATTTTTAGACAGTATCTAAAGCTTTTAAACAACCTGTAAAGTCCAGTATATTCTGCTGTGTCCTTTGCTTCACCAGCAACATTCTTGGACAGAATCATTTTTTTTTTTTCTGGGTGAAACGGAAAAATAGCAATAGTTGAGTAAAGAGAAGGACGCAGTGAAAAGTATCACAAAGTTTTATTTTCTTTCCTAATGGGACAGAGTATTGTGGCATGAGTATTATAATTCTGTACTAAAATTTAGATGATTACACTAAAAAAAGAAAAAGGGATTTTAGAGTCTTAAACATAAGATTAGTCCTTTTTAGAGCATTTTGTTAGAGAGTAAACTTACAGGACCTGCTCCTGGAGGAGATGATATAAAGATATATATATCTAAAATATAGTTTCAAGAAAGGATTAGCTAAATTCATTAATGAGTGAATCCCAGTAGTTTACATGAGAAGTTACATATGTTTTGTGATACTTCCCTGAAAATCTATGATTGATATCACAGCTCATCTCACAGAAGTTTGTGGATACTGGGCTAGAAAAAGAGGATCTAATCTGCAAGTATGTGTGTTATTGATTAGATCTAAAGGAGCCCTGGTGGCGCAGTGGTTAAGAGCTGCAGCCGCTAACCGAAAGGTCAGCACTTCAAATCTACCAGCTGCACCGCGGAAACCCTGTGAGTCAGTTCTCCTCTGTTCTGTAGGGTTCCTATGAGTCGGAATCGACTCAATAGCACGAGACAACAAAAAAGGAGGAAAAAACCAAATCAGTTGCCACCAAGTCAATTCCGATTCATGGCAACCCCACGTGTGTCAGAGTAGACTGTGCTCCATAGGGTGTTCAGTGGCTGATTTTTCGGAAGTAGATCACCAGGCCTTTTTTTGAGGTGCCTTTGGGTGAACTTGAACCTCCATCCTTTTGGTTAGCAGCTGAGCACATTAACCACTGTACCACCCAGGGAGTTCTGAAAGTTGATGTCAAATTCCAGAACAAACAATTCTGTTTATGAAACTGCACGGTAATGAAATGTTGCCTAGGAAGAGAAGCAGGTCTTTGGTAAGAAAGCCGAATGGAGAAGACAAAGGATAGGAAGGAATCAAAGATGACTTCCAGGTAATCAGTTTGTGAAAAATACAGGTTCTCTGGACAGTGAGGAGAACGTAAAGAAAGTTTTGAATGGAAGATGAACTTAGTTTTAGATGTGTTTGAAATGTCACTCGCATATACCAGTGGAATCAGATGAGGAGCTTGGACAGCAAGTTATAAGGAAGGGAGTGGGCGTGAGGACAGTGGATGCATAGTCAGGATCACTCCACAGGCAGCTGTGCAGCCACATCCTCAGCAGAAGTCTCAGGATTGAGGCATTGGAGGCTGCTCCTGGGAGACAGGAAGTGAGATGTTATGGTTAAAATCTTGTCCCATGTCAGACAGACCTGGAGTCAGAAACAAACCCGAGCACACTCTGAATGACACTGGGTAAGTTATTGAACTGTTCTAAATCTTACTTTCCTTGTCTGTTTAAAAGAAGATAAAACTTCTGTCCTAGCTGGTGTTGCTGTAACACAAATACCACAGGTGAGTGGCTTTAAAGAACAGAAATGTATTTTTCTCACAGTTCTGAGGCTAAAAGTTCAAATTGGGATCTTAGCTGTGTCAATTCCTTCCTGGTCAGTAGCTGCAGAGTTCCTTGGTTGTATCTGTCTTCCCCAGTTTTGCTTGTGTGTCTAATCTGCTCTTTTTACAACTCCAGAGTGGTTAGGTTTAGGACACAATCTCCCTGGTATGACCTCATTAACATAACAAAGAAAACCTCATTCCCAAATGAGATTACTTCCACAGGTGTAGGCGTTAGGATTCCAACAGATATCTTGGGGGGGGCACAATGCAATCCATACAATCCAACCACTTTACAAGATGTTTATTGGGATTAAGTATATTAATGAAATGAGTGTTCTTTGCACAGTATAATCAGTAGCTATATTTTCAGAAAGAAATAAAAATAATTTTTTCATCTTTTAAATTTCATTTAAAATTTAAATTTCATCATGACTGATGTTTCTGCATTTGGGACGTTTTTCTGACTGTGTAAGCACATACATATCAGTAAGGTTTATCTGTATATACAAACTTTAGTGTTCCTGAAGAAATCGGATTTGGAGACTTCTGCTTAGATGTGTTCAGTTACTTGGGTTACATAGTCTGGAAGTTATAAATGGGCAGTTGAATGGGAAGAAGGAGAAGCCTCATGGCATCAAATACTTCATATTTGTCAAAATATTTTATATTTCTAGGCTCTTGAAAAATCTGAAGGTTATGTATAAACAATGCATTGTACTTATTTTAAAAATAACCTTCAAGTGATAGTTCTGAGAACGCTTCCTCCTGGTGTCATGGTGCACTTCCTCTCAGTTGGACTGACGTTGGTGTTCTCGTTGAGAAGATGGTGATAGATACTAACATTTACTGAGCACTTTCTAAATCCTAAAAAACAAACCAAACCCATTGCCGCTGAGTAGATGCTGACTCATGGCAACCCCATGTGTTACAGACTGGAACTGCTCTATAGGATTGTCTTGGCTATGAACTTAATAGAAGCAGATTGCCAGAGCTTTCTTCCACAGTACCACTGGGTGGGTTTGAACCACTATCCTTTAGGTTAGTAGTCAAGTGCAAATCGTTTGCACCACCTAAGGACCTTCTAAACCAAAACCATTGTTATCGAATCAATTCCAACTCATGGTGACCCCCTTTAAATGCTTTAAGTGTGTTGTTGCTATTGTTGTTAGTTGCAGTCATATTGGCTCTGACTCATGGTGACCTTATGTATAATAGAATGAAATGTTGCCCAGTCCTGCACCATTTTCATGATTATTGGTACGTTTGATCCCATTGTTGTTAGTATTGTGTCAATCCATCTCATTGAGTACCCTGTGAAGAAGGTACTATTGTTTGATCAGTTTTACAAAGGAGGAAGCAGGGACAGAGCTAAAGATGTGGTGACACTGGGATTCTGTCCCAGGAACTCTTGCATCTACCTCGTGCCCTCTCAGCCATTTGAGATGAATGATAATAACTAGCTCTCTTTCTCTCTTTTTTTTTAAATTTAACACTTATCATAAAATGATCCGTGCTTTACAGGTGTTGTCTCATGTAATCTCCCAACTAGCTTATGGACAAATTCTAGCTTTGTCCTCATTTTGCAAGAGGAAATAGGTTTAGGTGGTTAGCTTGTCTAATGTCACGCAGTGGTGAAACAAGCTGCTCTGACTCCTGTGCCAGCGTTGTAACCACCTCACTGATACGCCTTCTTGAATCTATGGCAGGAAGAAAGATTTTATATTGCTTTTGAACATTTCAAAGTTTAGCTTAACTGTTATTTAAAACTATAAAGTTGGAATTTAGCTTTTGACTTCATTGTCTTTATGTATCTTCTTTTCTGTACTTTATTGTTTTAGCCCGTGTGTTCTCATATTTAAAGGTATTTCTGAGAAATTCTCATATTTAAAAGTGTAGCTAGTCCTTTAGACCCTTCTAGAAAACCTTTGCTTACTTACTGTTTAGAGAAACTTTTAATAAAAAATAGCTAATTTTTTTTGGAGGGCCAGATACAATAGGTTAAATAAATTGCTTTGGACTACATGAGAATGCCGATTCATATTCATTGTAAGATAGACTAATAAATATTCTATAAAATATAATATTTAAAAAAAAAAAACCAGTTGCTATTGAGTCAGGTTCAACTCATGGTGCATGTCATAGTAGAACTGTGCTCCATAGGGTTTTCAATGGCTGATTTTTCAGAAGTAGATCTCCAGGCCTTTCTTCTGAGGCACCTCTGGGTGCCTTTTGGTTAGCTGCTGAGCATATTAACTGTTTGTACCACTCAGAAACTCTATGAAATATCGTATGTTGTTGTTGTTATTGCTGTGTGCTGTCGAGTTGATTCTGACTCATAGCGACCCTGTAGGATAGAGTAGTTCTGCCCCATAGCCTGTAATCTTTATGGGAGCAGATTGGCAGGTCTTTTCTGCCACAGAGCAGCTGGTGGGTTTGAACTGCCGACTTTTGGGTTAGCAGCTGAGTACTTAACCATTGTGCTATTAGAGCTCCTTGAAATATAGTACAAACTAAATTTATACTGCAGTATAAAAAAACCCCAAAACCTAACTTAGAACCACCAATTTCTTAAATTCTTATCCTATAGTTCTTTAGGGCAGGGTATGGCTTTTCTCATTTACTTTGTATTCTCATTGCCTAGCATAGTTCATGGATTTAATTGCTGCTCAATAAATAGTTGAATTAATTAATTGATATTTCAACAGATTTTTATCCCCAGTGTGGATAGGGAATTGATATTTGAATTCTGGGTAACTGCATTGCAAAACTTAATATACATAAATTCCTAGTTTTCAAAGATTGAGAATTAAAAAAAAATTAGTTAGACTCAATATTAAACTCCTCTGAAAATAACACCCACCCTCACTTATCAGTATAGTTAGATTCCAAAGACCAGGTCTTTATCGAAAATCAGCATTAGGTGAAAATGGAGGATGACCACATCAGATCACAAAATAGAGGATGACTGTATCATTACATAACTGCCAAGTTACACCATTACATAACTGCCAAAACACTGAGAATCGTGGCCCAGCCAGATTGACACATAACCTTAATCATCAACAGCCAGAATTGCTCTCACCTTGCACTTCGGTGTTTGTTACTGCCAGACATACGTCATCAATGCACAAAATAGTTAGATAGTAGATTTTTTACTATTGTAAATGGAAAATGGCAGATAACTAGACAGTCGATAAGTGAGGAGTAGGATAATATCAAAATTTAAAAAAATTATGAAAGTATTTTAGGATATTGTATGCTAAGATCATCATTAAGAAAATCAGTTAAGATTGTAATAAAGAAGTACCAATAAAATGTCCAATTATTAGAATGCTAGGTAAATTAGAATTTATTTACACCTTATCTTAGAAAGTATAACCATTTTATGTTTTCCTTTAGCCTTTTTCTAAGCAAAATTAAATTCCCCAGTAGGCTCATCAGTGATTTTGTAGACTCCCACGTCCACCCTGCTTTTTCTTTGTCTCCATGAAAATAATACAGATTATACTGCACTTGTATATACTAAATGACAACCCCTCTCTCTAAGTCTGGATCTTACTGGTTCTTAGCTTTGTAGTAATGTGCACCACCACAGCTCTACCACCAAATCATGCATTCAGCTTTATAGCCACTAAATGATTCATTCAGGTGGTCTCTGGTGAATCAGAGATGGAGCCTTCAGACTTGACCTCAGAAAATACCTGTGTCTGTTTTAAACATAACTTATTTTTTCCCATATAAGGAAGTTGTGTAATTATCCTTATTGATGTAGAAAGGAAAATGGGCTTCAGGTTACATTATTAGAAAATTTGCTGTCTTCACAAAACTTTCTAGGAGATGATGATGTAAATGTCCTTTGGCTGCACAGAACTGCACTTACTTTATAAACCTAACCTAAAGTTTCTCTAATGTTGTGTGTG
Organism: Dugong dugon; assembly: GCA_030035585.1. Classification (NCBI taxonomy): domain Eukaryota; kingdom Metazoa; phylum Chordata; class Mammalia; order Sirenia; family Dugongidae; genus Dugong; species Dugong dugon. Next base: position 136,015,069 of record CM057464.1, read on the forward strand.
AAGATGGTGAACACCGTTATTTTACACAGTGTGGCTTTGCTGTGTAGGCTTAGGGTTATAGTTACTCCATCAGTAGTGTGTGTAAATTCTTGGGGGTTCCATATGCTATCATTTTATATTGTGGATTTTTGTTTGAAAATGACTTCTTGGGGGGATATTTTTTATTTCACCCTTAAATAGAGGAACAATAAGCCCTCAGTAGAAGGAATATTCATTTTGACTAAGGAGTTCTTGATTTTTACTCACAAAAAGAGACCAGACTTACTGGTCTGAAAGAGACTGGAGAAATTCCCGGAGTATGGCCCCCAGACACCCTTTTAACTCAGTACTGAAGTCACTCCTGAGGTTCACTCTTCAGCCAAAGATTAGATAGGCCTATAAAACAAACCGTGATGCACATAGCTCAGCCATGTATATGAGACTGAATGGACACACCAGCCCAGGAGCAAGGATGAGAAGGCAGGAGGGAACTGGAAAGCTGAATGAATGGAAATGGGAAGCCCAAGGTCAAGAAGGGGAGAGTGTTGACACATTGTGGGGTTGACAGCAATGTCACAAAACAGTATGTGTATTCATTGTTTAATGAGAAACTGATTTGCTCTGTAAACCTTCATCTAAAGCACAATTTAAAAAAAAAAAGATTTCTTGGTTTTTAGAAGTTTATTTTTTGTTTGAGACCAAATGCTTTATACATCAGGGAGTATAATTTTAGGTAACAATTTTATAGTACCAAAAGTATAAGTTTTCTTAGAATTTGAAGTACTTAAGAGTAAAGTTAGATGTATTTTACTACAAAAAGTTTACAAAGGGCATATAAGGCTTTGTTTTTATATTTAGAAAAATTATTTTTGAGAAAATTATATGTGGAAATAGTCAAGTAGTACATGTAAGTAAGATCACAGCAAGATGCTCCTCAAGCACTTGGAAATAAGTTTGTCTGAACGTTATATTCTAAATGGACCAGAGAAAAAAATGTGCAGCTCTGCCTAGGAATTAGCAGGCCATCTAGGTTTGCCTAAAACCTAGTTGGAAACATAAATAGAAGCATGAAAAGGGAAGAGTCGCAGTGGCTAACTTGGGCAGTGACCCCACCTGGTCCAAGGTAGAAGGTGCAGCACCAGAGACATTCAGTTGTCTGTTCTGCCCGACAGTTTTGGTCCTTTTGTGGATATGGGCACATCCAGGTTCTAGTGTTGGAGGTATTTCAGTGTCTTAATCATGTAACTAGAGGGCAGTGATGGTTTAGTGATAAAATTCATGCCTTCCATGTGGGAGATCGGAGTCTAATTCCCAGCCAGTGCATTTCAAGTGCAGCCACCATCCATCAGTGGAGGCTTGCGTGTTGCTGGGATGCTTCCAGACTAACAGACTAGGAAGAAAGGCCTGGCCTGGTGATCTACTTCTGAAAAATCAGCCATGAAAACCCTGTGTGTAACAGTGGTCTGATCCCATTATGCATGGGGTTACCTAAGTTGAGGACCAATTCAACGGCCCCTAACAACAGTCATGTAACTGAAGTCCCTGACCAAAAGGTTGTGGAGGTTTGACTCCACCCAGAAGCAACTTGGGGTCAACTTGATGGCAACTGGCTAATCATGTTACTACCTGCTGGGCCCATCCATTGGGTTGGGCATCTGGGGCTGCCACTCTGGGGCTAAGCTTGGTGGGTATGGTGACAGGAGCTGTGGAGAATGTACATTTTGTTCTTCTTTTATAAACATTCTCAAAATTTAATTAAAAAATTTTGTCTTTAAGTCCAAAGGACTAATGGACCATAACTACCATACCCTCCACCAGACTGAGTCCAGCACAATTAGATGGTGCCCAGCTACCACCACTGACTGCTCTGACAGGGATGACAAGAGAGGGTCCTGGACAGAGCTGGAGAAAAATGTAGAACAAAATTCTAACTCACAAAAAAAAGACCAGACTTACTGGCCTGACAGAGACTGGAGAAACCCTGAGAGTATGACCCCCCACCCCCCGCCACCCCTGGACACCCTTTTAGCTCAGTAATGAAGTCACTCCTGAGGTTCACCCTTCAGCCAAAGATTAGACAGGCCCATAAAACAAAACAAGACTACAGGGGCACACCAGCCCCTGGGGCAAGGACTAGAAGGTAGGAGAGGACAGGAAAGCTGGTAATAGGGAACCCAAGGTCAAGAAGGGAGAGTGTTGACATGTCATGGGGTTGGTAACGTGTGTCACAAAACAATATGTGTACTAATTGTTTAATGAGAAGCTAGTTCTGTAAACCATCTAAAGTACAATAAAAAATAAAAAATTCATACTCAAAAATTTTATCTTTGACAATAATACCCCAGGGATCTCTGACAGATGCCAACAGTGCAGTTTCCTTTCAAGTGCGGTTATGACCATGCTCTGACTGGTTGAGTTGCCCCCAGCCCAGTGTCCTTCCCACTTCCTTTGTTCTGATTCCTTGTTCACAAAGCAACTAATTCACTTCCTGTGGAGATTTCTTACAAAGGCAGAATGTATTTCCCAATCGGCTTAGTAGTTATATTTCTTATAAACGAATACTCTTACCTTCTGGTTTTATATATGTGGGGGAGAGGGCTTTGCTTGATTAACATCAGGTAGTATCCCCTAGGATGATCATCTGAGACACTGATGACATTCACAGGCAAGACCAGACCCTGGACAACGGTTGACTTATCTATTCCAGCAGTGGCGGCAAGTGTCCCCTGAAGATTTATACCCCTTCCGTAATATACATTTGTTATTGGGAAACAGCTCCCCAGCCAAAGGCTGTATTTCCCAGCCGTTACTGTATCACTGGGCCTTTCTTTTGAGAGAATACAGTAAGGAGCAGTCACATTTTGTATACTGAGAATTACTGGCCTTGGGAAACAAATTCAGATAACAATGTATTATTTATTTTTCTTTGAGGGAAAACCTCCAACAAACACTTCAAAGTTTTCAAGAGCCGTATGCTTTCCTTTCTGGTGCGTAATGAGCTTGCTATGAATGATGTGCCCAAGCATCAGGAGTATTGTGTTTGTGTTTTAGGTATGTCTCTAAGAAGCAGCCTGGCCTTGCCCAAATCAGTTAACATCTCTGGTTCTAATTCTATTGCCTTTATAGTATGAAGATACTTAGTTTCTTTCAAATAAAATATTTTATGAGTAGATGAATCTAATCTCGCATGTCTAAAACTTCTTCCCTTTTATTAAAAAAAGTATTTATTGAGCTCTTTATTTATATGCAGAGTGCATCACATATATTTAATCACCCTATGAAGTAGGTATCATTTTATCGATGAGAGAATGGAGGCTTTAAGAGGGTAAGTCAGTTGATCAAAGCTAGTGGACAGCAGAGCTAGGATTTATGCTTGCATCTGTCCAACTGCAGACCCCATACTGTTAATCATTATGCTGTGCTCCTTAGATTTGGCATATATTATAAGAGTGTTTTTAATCCATCTTAATTTGGGGGCATGTTTTACTTTGTACAGGGTAATTTCGCTCTTCTGTCCTTATACTTTCTATATGGGGGAATTGAAAGAACTTTTGTACTACTGTGTGCTTCATTCTATAAACAGTCTCAGACCATTTGGAAACCCACATCATTTTTGAAACTAGATGTACTAACCTAGTTTTCAGTTCTTTTCCTTCTCAACATAATCTTTCTGTGCTTTCTTTGTTTAAGGATGACAAGAGCGCAATGCTTAATGTTGTTGGACATTGTTAAAAACTAGTTTGGTTGAAAAAAGAAAGAAATTAAATTGGTTTAGGATGTAGGAGGTTCAGGTTCTAGTTCTGCCTCTGAAGCTGACTGTATAATGGAGCAAACTATTAATATACTGTTTTGCCACATTAAGTTATTGTGAAATAAAAGTTTAAATAGGCAAAAAGTGTTTAGGACGATGTAAAGTTTTTCTGTGTGTCAGCAATCATAATAGCTGCAGTGATTATTGGAACCAGAATTAAACAAAAATAATTTGGGGCTTATTGTTGCTTGGCGAAAACATACTTAAGATATGTAGAGTTTAGGTGGCTTGTTAAATACTTTTTATATCATTTTGCTTGGCCTGAAGTGTAATATCAAATTTGGGCTGCAGATAGACGTAGGACATGCAGGCAGAGAAATAATCCAATTGTGATCTGAATTATTTTATGGTAACAGAATGATTCTTAAAGAAGTGTATCACAGTTAAGTCAGACTTTTGTTGTTAGTTGCCATCGAGTCAGCGCCAACTCATGGCGACCTTATGTATGACAGAACAAGACATTGCCCAGTCTTGTGCTACCTTCATGATCATTAGTATGTTTGAGTCGACTGTTGTGGCTGTTGTGACCATCCACCTGATTGAGGGTTTTCCTCATTTTTGCTGAGCCTGCTTTACCAAGAATTGATGCTTTTGAATTGTGGTGTTGGTGAAGCATATTGAATATACCAATGGACTGTCAAAAGAACAAACAAATCTGTCTTGGAAGAAGTACAACCAGAATGCTCCTTAGAAGCAAGGATGGCGAGACTACATCTCACATCCTTTGGACGTGTTACCAGGATACCAGTCCCTGGAGAAGAACATCATGCTTGGTAAAGTACAGGGTCAGTGAAAAAGAGGAAGACCCTCAATGAGATGGATTGACACAGTGACTGCAACAGTGGGCTCAAGCATAACAAGGATTGTGAGGACAGCGCAGGACCAGGCAGTGTTTCATTCTGTTGTACATAGGGTCACTGTGAGTCAGAACCTTCTTGATGGCACCTTACAACAACAACAGCTTTACCAAATTTAGGAATGTTATATTCTCTGAGCTATATTCCTATGAGACAGATGAATGGGAAGGGAAGCTGGATTGTGAAATTTAGTGTACTACAGTGGAGGAGAAAAGGAATGAAAGAACTTCAGGGGAAATGAGGCTCAGTAGGATCATTCAGAAAAATCCTGAGTTGAATTATGGATAAACTACAGGCTTCCCCTTCTATCTAAAAGTAGACCATTCCTATGAAACTTTTCATAAGCCAAAATGGCGTAAAATGAAGAAGCAATTATCATTAATTTATATGGGAAATTTTTTTTGAGCATCCCCAGATCCCCAGAATAATCTACCAGATCATGTCAAATAACACACAAAACCTAAAATAACACTATGGTGACTTGATGTTGAGATGCTGAGTGTAGTTCTCAGGAAGGAGCTGCTCAGGTTGCATGCTGCCTCTTTGATGGCTCTCTGCAAAACAAATGCTGAAAACTATTTCCACTTTTTGCCTTTTTTTGTAAAAGCGAATATCTTCTTCAGATTTTTGGGTTAGCAAAAACAGATATTAATGTACGTCTTTTGTAAAAGCAAAGTGGTGTAAAGTGAACTTTCCAAGAGTGGGGGATACATGCTTGTCTTAATAGAGTTGATGGCTGAGGATACGTCGTGGATTTGCCATATTGAAAATGCCTGCTCTTGAACTGGCTCAAGTCATCCTAAATATTTAAAGGAGCTGACAGTGCCCTACTCTGTCTGGAACACAATAAGCCAGGGGGAGAATGGCTTGAGAGATCATCCACAAACATCCAGAAGTAAAGATTTGCTTTTCTGAGAGAGAGAGAGAGAGTGTGTGTGTGTGTGTGTGTGTGTGTGTGTGTGTGTGTGTGTGATGGTGGGGGAGGGTTGGGCTTGGCTATTCTGCTAAACTCATTAGGCTTTAATGGCTATTGCTTCACTCAATATTTTCAGCATTTCCCAAACTTTTGCCATTCAGGCATCACCTTCAACAATTTTTGTCATCCATTTATCACCTTTATTTGTTTAAACTTAAGTTTAAATGTACTTAAAACAAATTTTATGTATCTGTTGAAATGTCACGTTTGATGTGCTAGTTATAATTTTTTCTAATCCACATTGAAATAAGTACCTAAAATTAGCATTAAAACCTGTCCATCCTTGGTCCATCTAAAATTATCTTGAGAAATCCTTTCATTTAATTTTAATTCCTCTTTTAACAGAGTGGGAAGACTGAATTTTAAAGGTCAAGGGGTAAATTCAAAGACTGGAAATAGGACCTTTTCAGTGGTGTTTTCTAGATAGGTTTAAAGTGATGGATGGGAATTAGTTCTCCTTTAGGTTATTAGCCTTGGTGGCACAGTGATTAAGAGCTCCAGTTGCTAACCAAAAGGTCAGCAGTTCAAGTCCACCAGCCACTCTTTTAGAAACCCCATGGGCCAGTTCTGCTTTGGCCTGTACGGTTGCTATGAGTTGGAATGGACTTGATTGCAACAGGTTTTCTTTTTTTTTTTAGGTTATCAACCTAAAGCAAATATGGGTTACACTTTCATTAAGTTTGATTTCTTTTATTTGACAAAAACTACTGAATAGCTTTTAAGCTCTGTGAGTTTCTAGGCTTTGTGAGTGTTTTCCCCTCTAGTTTGCTAACTAAATTTTTTCTGGAAATTCCCAAACTTAGCTTTAAGTAAGAGGGAACATGGTTTCTCTCTGCTCAGTTTAGTGATGGGCTGTACTTTACAGGCTCCTAAGCCCTAGAGTTTAGTTCAGTTCATCCAGCCGTCTGTGAGCTGCCTTTTATATGCCAGGCCCAGTGCTAAGGCTTGTGATGTAAAGATGAAACTATGATCCCGCCTTCTGTGAGGGACATAAACAGTTGAAACAGCCAGTGTGATACAGGTACGTGCCAGATACAGGAGAAATGAACTCTTTGGTTGGATCAGCAAAAGCCTTAGTAGCTGGGAGAGCAGGAGAGCTGGGCATGTTGAGTAGAATGTGAGGAAGGCAACACATGGTTTGTGCCACCGTGGTCCCTTTTCCTCAGGCAGTCTTTGTAGACGATTGTTCTGCAGCATTTCTTTGGGTTCTGCATCGGCCCACACGGCATCCCAACAAGAATTATTTCAAATATGCAGTAATTCGTAGCGTTTCTGTCCTGTCAGCCTCATATGAATTTGAAGCAGTAACCAAGAAACCTTCAGTAACAGTTGGCACATTGAGATGGCATCATTCCCAAATCAACATTTTAATGAGGTTCTGTGCTTTAGGATCAACACTTCTTGTTTAAGTATACTCAGGCATGTCCTACATAAATGGAAGCAATGTGGCAGAAGTGGCTGGAATCATAGTATGAGTTTTGTCAGGGTAGGCATGTAGACCCTACACTGTAAAGGACTCTTTGGAGCAGCCCTGGCTATCTCCGTTACAGGGTCCTGGGTAGGAGGGAGGTATACATACGGGAGGAGAAAGAAGAAGAAGAAGAAGAAATTAATCTTAGCTACCTTTAGGGAATGTGTGTACAGAGTGAAGGAATTCTAGTCTCCACATATCTTCTCACCCATCCCCCCAGTGCCCGAGGCCGCCCCCCCCCCCCCCCCCCCCCCCCCCCGTCTCTACCCGTAACTTGAGCTCTTGCACATTCAGAAACTAAAAGTTGAGGAAGATTTGAGTCCTATACATGTGAGGGGCAATTGAAGGAGAAACTTCTAACCCATCTTCACCCTGGATGTCTAAAACCCCCACCATGCTAATTGCAGTGATGACTGCATCCAGTCTTAGACTTTTGGGAATTTAATATATACAGACTTTGTTAGTTTATTTTGATTTTTTTTAAAAATGTTGTTAGCAGTATTGTTCTCTGAAAAAGGTGAGGAGTAAGGGCCCAGGAGGCTGAGCATTACTTCAGCCCCACCGTGTCTCTGTTACCAGAGACCACACCCTTCCTCAGACATAACCACAGAAGACTGTTTCTGTTGGCTGTGGCTCTGACCTTGAAGGATCCAGCCAGCTACCTTGAAGCTTTGGGTGCTAGACATGATATGGGTAGAGTCCAAGAGTTATTTCTGTTTCATATGTCTTATTTAGCATGGCTAAATTAATTTTATTTATACATCACAAGTTATCATCTTGAGATAAATTTAAAATGCCATCGAGTTCTGTATTTCTAGCTCAAAGCATGTTCAGAAATATTTAAAATAGCATAATTTAAGGTAACATCTGCTAATGAAGCTGTAGTGTCTTTCTCTTGGAAATTCAGCAAGGTGGGAATGTGGATTGATTTGCAGTGTGTATTAAATTCTTCGAACCCACCAGGCGCTCCATGGGAGAAGGATGTGGCAGTCTGCTTCCGTAAAGATTTACAGCATTGGAAGTTCTATGGGGCAGTTCTACTCTGTCCTGTAGAGTCACTATGAGTCAGAATTGACTCGACGGCAGTGGGTTTGGTTTTTGTTTTGTTTTTTTTTTTAATTAAATTCTTAGGTTTTTTTTTTCTGTTTGTGATGAGGCAGTTTTTGGAAAAATACTTTGTGATCAGCTTGGGAGTTTGGTTTTTCTCCATCAGCTTCTCCTTTTAATAATTGGAAACTACTGTTCATTATTTATATAAAACTGTCTTTTTCTGGTCTGTTTTCTGTAACCTTTCCCCTCTTAAGAATTTTAAGAATTCCCTGACTTTCCTCTGGGGGATTTTATGCCTGCTTTATCCCAGATGTGGGACACAGACTTGGCTGAAGATTTTTTCTTTTTATGTTCCTACATTTGAAAGACATTCTTTTAACCTGTGAGCAAATCTGCCACTGAAAAGGGGGTGTTTAAGAAAAGTAGTTAAGAAAATATGTGTTTGGTTTAAATTTCTGACTTATTGAATGACACAAAAATCCCATATACAAAATGAAAAATAGTAGTGTTAAATAATAAGGAGAAAATGCATTCATGTTATATTAGCCTTTTAACTCTGGGATTTTATTTTCTGAATGAAGATAATGTCAAACAGTTTCGAGTACCAGTGGCCCAGTGTCTGCTGTTTCACTGCACGCTTCCTGATGTTAGCCCAGGGATGCCCGGGCTTGGCAGATGTCTGCCCTACCTTCATCTTCTCTGTCCCTGCCTTTGGCCCACACAAAGGGGATATTTAACATTATTCATAATCTTTTATCTGCTTACATTATTATAGATCTATTGATCCTAATCCCTACTTCAGAATGTAGAATGATAGGAAGAGGGGAGAAGTTCAGAGTGAAGGAGGCTATATTAAGAAATACAAGATTTTCCCCCTTTTTCACAATGTCCATTCAAATTTCCAAAAGGTATTTCACCACCAGCTTTTGGCTAGTGTGGTTTATTTATTAATATCAAAGAAAATAAAATGTAAACTCTTATTGTGTGATAAAATGTGAAAGGAATGCCAAGGAGAGGTTTTTTTTCCCTACTTTGAGTAAATATTGTTTTCCCAAGCCTAAGTTTGGTTTTATACAATAAATACATATCTGATTTATCATGTTTACTTAACCAGTTGGCGTCAAGTCAACCCCCACTTGTGATGACCTCATGTGTGTCAGAGTAGAACTATGCTCTGTAGGGTTTTCAATGGCTGATTTTTCTAAAGTAGATCGCCAGGCCTTTCTTCTGAGGCACCTCTGGTGGACTCTAACCTTCAACCTTCCAGTTAGCAGCTAAGTGTGTCAACCTCTGTTTCCTTAGTTTTATAAAACCAGAACTTAATAGGTTTTAGTAAGTTTTCTCAAGTGCTGTTTTCTTCCTAGTGCAAGTTTTTGTTGAATTCCAGAGATCTAAATTCATAAAATTTATTTTTCAATATTTAATCTTTTTTCCAGTAGTATCAATTTTGTAAAGTAAGCTAGATCCCTGCCTACTGTATATTTTCTACAGTGCTCTGTTTCTTTGGTTGACATATTCTTTTCCTCCTGTAGGATCTTTCGAAGATGGTTTGGCTGCCTTGGAGATCTGGAGATCTGATGCCACGATGAGGACTCACACACGGGGGGCTCCCAGTGTGTTTTTCATATATCTGTTTTGCTTTGCGTCAGCCTACATCACCGACGAGAACCCAGAAGTCATGATTCCCTTCACAAATGCCAACTATGACGACCATCCAATGCTTTACTTCTCCAGGGCAGAGGTGGCAGAGCTCCAGCTCAGGGCCGCCAACACGCACGAGCACATTGCAGCCCGACTCACCGAGGCTGTGCACACCATGCTGTCCAGCCCCTTGGAGTACCTCCCTCCCTGGGATCCCAAGGACTACAGTGCCCGCTGGAATGAAATTTATGGGAACAACTTGGGTGCCTTGGCAATGTTCTGTGTGCTGTATCCTGAGAACATTGAAGCCAGAGACATGGCCAAAGACTACATGGAGAGGATGGCAGCGCAGCCTAGTTGGTAGATTTTTGTCTTTTTCTTCTTACTGTATTAACTGTACTATTCAAGGAAGCAGATATGTATTCAGATGAAATCTCAGAGGGCAGATTTTCACGTACTTGTTTGTTTCTGTGTGTGTATGAAGGGAGTGGAGGTTACTTGTTATTTGAGTTGCCAGTGGCTTATGAGTGGTCCAGAGATTTATAAGACTTAGTTACTTCCATGTTTAAAGTCAGAAGGAAAATATTTAGATACAACCCAACCAAGGAAAAAATAATTTGCTGAATTGAGTAAACAGCAGCATCTTGATTGTTGATAATTCTTTCCCCCTTGTTCAACAAGCATATGTTACTGTCATCTGCTGGTGTTAGGTTTTGTTTGGCTGGGAAGTAGTTGAACCCTTGTGCCAACAAGAGATTTCACTCAGTTAAGACTTACTTGTATTTTATGACAATGAAGAACTAAAAGGCAATGTGATAGAATTGACTGGCCATTTATAAGTAAGATTCTATTCCACCTGCTTTGAAAAAGAGATGAGGGATAAATTGTTTAAACTAGGGATGCTATGGGTATTTTTACTTAAAATGTATTGTAATACACATTAATGGTTCAGTTACACTAAAAAAATCACAAACTATATGAAATATTCTTTTAAAGTTAAGTAAACTGCCATTTGTATAAGGCTGGCGACAACTCATTTTTAAATGCTTAGAAAATGAGCTGTGGTGCATTTAGTGTTGTGGTGAATTACATCTCCCTAGATGTCACAGGGAATCCCTGGATGACTCAGACAGTTAACATACTTGGCTACTAACTGAAAGGTTGGTGGTTCAAGTCCATCCAGAGACACCTCAGAAGAAAAGCCTGGTGATCTACTTCTGAAAAATCAGCCATTGACAGCCCAGTGGAGCTCTTCTCTACTCTGAAACACATGGGGTTGCCATGAGTTGAAATCACTCAATGACAACTGGAGTGAAGATGATGATGTGCAAGCTCCTTGATAAATTTTTGCCACTATGGTAAAGAATACTGTTTGCTTCTAGAGTTTGAAAATTTTTCTGGAATTTAATAAAGAAAAAGATGAAGGGAGATTTGACATTAAATCCATGTCAGAGCCGATTTTTTGTAGGCTGCTTGTTACCAAAAAAAAGAAAAAGAAACCTGTTGCCGTCAAATCTGTTCTGACCCATAGCGACCTTCTAGGACAGAGTAGAACTGTCCAATAGGGTTACCAAGGCTGTAATCTTTACAGAAGCAGCCACATCTTTCTCCCACGGAGCAACTGGTGGGTTTGACTGCTGACTTTTTGGTTAACAGCTGAGCGCTTAACCACTGTGCCAACCAGGGCTCCTTAGGTTTCTTGTTAGGTGTACATATAGTCATTTTGAAGTTCATAATATTAAAGATTGAAAATAATTTTTTTATTTGGTTCGTTTCAAAGCATAACCATGTATGTAGTGGTTTCAGACTTTGACTCAAATTAACTGATTGTATTCTGTTCCTGGAACCAAAAAACGAAGATAAAAGATGTATGAAAAGTTATTTGATATTTCAAGTATAAAGTTAAATTATCAAATATTTTTAATAACTCACTTGACATTGGAGAATCAATTGGTTAAAAATGATCACCATATTTACATTATTTAGAAAAAAAACTTGTGCTCTTTAAGGTTACTTGTTCTTTTAAGGTCCTTGTTTTAGATAGGTAAGTGGATTCTGGCAGATTAAGGTACTGATAAAAATGTTACAAAGAGATAGTTACTGTAAAAAGCCATCTATTTCATCATAAAAGAGTAACCAACTCTGAATTACCATTTTTAAGCATAAATAAAATAATGTTAGGAACTGTACAAGAACAGTGCAGTTTTATTACTATGTTATAAAATATTCAGGCTGTGTAAATACCAACTTAAATATATACTGTCCTTAGGATTAGACTGCTTCCATGATAAAAGAAGGCAAATAAATAACTTCAAGTAAAAATTATAATTTTTGCATGGTTGCTACAGGTTCACTTTTACTGGGTATTGGAGACATGTAGAAATTTACTAGAGGACTAGTACTTTATTCATGGCAATATTGATAAAACTAGGTATAACACTATGTCCTTATCCGGTAACCTAAAAAGCCAGTCTTGGTAGAGCTGAGCAGTGGACTTCTTTCTTTTGACCTCTGGGAAGCTGAAGGTTAGAAGTTGAGAATTTGCCGTCACATCTGGTTTCTAGTTCCAGAAGTGATCTTGGCATTAAAAAGTTGAGCTACTTGGACGCTTTTGTCTTGGCAGGTACTGTTATTAGGTTATGATTTTTAATGATTTTATGGAAATTTAAACTTTTTAAAACTACCACACCCACCCCCTAGAATCATAAATTTTCACTTAGATTTGTGTTTGCGTATAATCACTTGTTTACAACTTAAAATGTTTTAACATCTTAAAAAGTTAAATAGTTTTACAGTTCAGCTACCACTAGTCGCCCACTCTGACTTATGGTGATCCCATGTGTGTCACAGTAGGACTGTGTTCCATAGGGTTTTCAGTGGCTGATTTTTCAGAAGTAGATTTCCAGGCCTTTCTTCCAAGGTATCTCTGGGTGGATTCGAACCTCCAATGAACGCGTTAGCCATTTGCACCACCCAGGGACTTCAACTACATCTGTTTAAATTGCTCAACTAGTCATGTCCCTACAAAGTATTATGTTGTGGGTATTGTCGTTGTCTTAGGATACAGTTCACTTATAGTTGATTTCAGAAAAATAAAGGCTAGATCTTATTTACAAAAGAGAAATAATTGGCATTGTGGAATTAAAAGAGAAACTTCTTACGATGACTTCATCAGACTCCTGAATACATTTGCCATTTCTACTCTTTTGTAAAGCCAATGACTAAATTCTGTTCATTAATTTATTCACTTAATGAACAAGCATTTATTGAGCATCTACTGCGTGTTGTGCACTGTGCCAGTGCTGAAGATTCAAAGATGAAGAAATATCTCAGTACTTTTTAATTCGCACCCAGGGTAAGGATCCAAACATTGGGTATTTGAAATCTAAGCTAGGGCTGTCTCTTTCTCTGAACTGATCTAAGGATCATTTAATAAGGGATTTCATTAGTTTTTGTTCATGACTTGCTAAGAGAGTTGTATCATGCTACTATAGTGCGATAGAAAAGCACCAGTGGTAGAGTCACATGGCCTGGGTTTGAATTCCAGCCCCCCCACTTCTTCAGCTGTGTTACTCCAGACAAATTTACTTATGCCTGAGCCTTAATGTCTTTATGTGTAAAATGGCAATACCGACAGTATAAATCTCGTTGGGTTGTTATGCGAATTAAATGAGATAATTAGTATAAAATACTTAGCACAGTTCCTATCACAGTAAGCCTTCAATAAATAAGTATAATAACAATAATGATAATTATTGTTGCTGTTATTTCGCCTAGTACTTATATCTTGTTTGGAATTTATTCAGGGATTTTACTCACCTTTGCTCACAGTGCTTTCAAAACTAGAACATCTGTTTAATTCATAAAATTTTTATTTTGATTTCATTCCATTAAAACTTTCAGCAGTGTTCCCCTGGGCTTTTCTTTTTCTTTTTTTTTTTTTAATTCATACAAGAATCTAATAGTAACTCCAGTGAAGGAAGTTTTGAGGAAAGTAACAGTGACGTGTCTTTCGAGTGATATTCAAAGAAGTACATAAGAGATATACCTGCATACAAATTTACGAATGTAGTTCATTTCATTCAAGTATTTAGTAAATAAAGAGCTAAAAGGTCACATTCATAGATTCACTTATTTAAGAATTGGGCCATTGTAAAATAAAAGTTAAATGGAAAGTATCTAATTATATACATATATACTGTCTTGTTATGTGTATCTGATATAACAGACTGCAAGATAGGAAGGGAACCTGATAGATTGATAATGATGACGGTAGTGATTCTGGTGTGTTTGTGATGAGTGACATGGCACCACTTTTCACATCAGACTAGACTAAGAGCAGGACTGTATCTGTTTTGCTCACTTGTGTGTTCTCAGTGTTCAGCACAGCACTGACACCCAGTAGATTTATGCTGAATGAATGAATGAATATTACAGCATCCCTCAATGGAGGATCTCCGAAGTGAGGTTTACTAAAACCTAAATCTACTTAGGGGAAAGAGGAAGTACAGTTTAGCCCCAGGCCATATATTTTTTTCTGATCTAATAATCTTCCAGTAGAATTTTACATATATAGAAAAATGAAATGACTGCCTATTCATCGGGCAGCCTCCCTGTATATTGTGTGTCTGAAGCCGAGCTCTTGATAGATGGCTAGCAGTGAGCTTGATGTTTTGCTCTTCACGTTGCAGGGATCTTCTATAGCTAAAAACAAAACATAATTTACTCAAATGACTATTTGAATGCACTACAGATCCTGAATCACTTAAGAAAGATGCTGTTAAGTTTACCACATTTCGTTTAATTTGGGAAGGTGAGTTCATTTAAAAGGTTTATTGCTTAAACCACAGATGATGGAATATAGTTACTCAGCACACATTTTGAGCAACAGGCTTTTTACGGCTTTCCTCTCAATTGTAAACCCTGGGGAACAGTGGCGTCATGATCTTTGGAGTCAGACCTGCACTTGTGTCTTGGCTCTGCCATTTTGTCCTTCTTAACCTCTGCAGACTTCACTTTCTTCATCTATAAAATATGAGTAATTCGTCCCATGCAAGCTTGTTCCCAGGGTTAGATGAAATAATGCATATAAAGTTCTTAGCATTGTGTGCCTGTCAGGTTTTCGCTAAAACGTTTATTACTACACAGAAAATAGCAATGAACATGTAGCTTTATTCTTGTTAAGTTTTTTGATGCTCAGCACTCCATTTCACCTGCTGCCTGTCACTCTGGAGCTGTGTTTTGGAGAAGTATTTGTTGTGGATGATTCTTTGTCCCTTTCTCCATAGTATTTTTGCTGGGTTATCACCAGACAGAAAATAAATCACAGAGGAAAGAAATTACTTCACGTTTGCATTGGAGCCAGTCAGCTACAGGAAATCAGAAGTGGTTGAGGGAAACAGAGAAAGTTGAACTTTTGGACAGAGAAGTAATTGTATTTTTATTCACAACAGACTGAATATTAAATCCTTGCCCGTGAATTACAAACTTCTGGATGGTGACATCTAAAGGTGTATTTGCAAAATAAAATAAAATAAAATAATAAATAACTAAAGAGAGAGAAAGAAAAACCTCTGGCATACTGAAATGAACCAATCAGTGTCATTACTGTACACACCAAAATGAAAAGTGTGACTGACTTTCTCAGCTCTTGCCTGCTAGGCTCCAAGTGCAGTTTCCTACAGCTGTTTCACAGTTTTTTTGCTTTTTTAAATTGTAAATGAGGGCTGGAAACCAAAGGGGAAGGATGTAGTTGGGCCCCAACATGTGGAGCCAGCACCGTGAGTAAAAAGATCTCGTTTTCCTCTCATGACCTTATAGTGATGAGTACTGAGAGGCTTACCCCAGAATGCACCTGGAATCCATTGAAGTGGAACAAATGCTGGGCTGTCAGAAAACTCAGGCTCCAATTCCCCTGGCTTATTCTCATTCATGTTTTTCCTTTATTTTATCCCTTCCCCTCACTCCTTCTGCCTCTCTTTTTCTCTGTTCCTTTCATTCTGTGACCTAGAGAAATTTACCTTGTTTCAGATCCGTGGAAATAACAAAGCTGAAGTAACTGATGACTACAGGCTTTCTACAAAGATCAGATTCTTTAAAGTTTCTGAAACACCTGTGTTAGGAAGCTGGCCGTTGGGATTTCCGTTCTTGAAAACAGTTCACTCAGCGGGTTATACTAAGCATCATTACAAATAGGATTGGGCAAGTCCATAGAATCGAGGTCATGTGACCTTGACAGGAAGAAGTGTGTGAGGAGCTAAGGGAGACAGGAAGTCAGGTGTACAGGTCAGCAGCCTCCCCTTAAGAGTGATTGTTGAATACTTAAGCAAACCATTCTCCATCTATTTCAAATGCAAGTGAGGATAAAGTACTTTTAAACGTGTTTCTTTCTAATCATAATGTTAAGATATTTTACAACAATTATAAACCAATTGCTGTGGAGTTGATTCCAGCTCCTAGCAACCCCATGTGTGTCAAAGTACAATGGTGCTCCATAGGGTTTTCAATGACTGATTTTTTGGAAGTAGATTGCCAGGCCTTTCTTCTGAAGTACACCTAGGTAGCCTCCAACCTCCAACCTTTTCGATTAGCAGCTAACGAAGTTAACCCAGGAACTCCATAACAACTGTAATCTTACAATTGAAAAGAAATACAAAGTTAATTTTCTTTGTGGAATCTGTTTATCTTTTGACTCTGAGATTCTGTGTTGGTCTGACCTTCAGCTTGTCTCTGTAAATTACCTGGCTCTCTCTTACCTGCCACCATCTTTAGTACTACTTGTTATCTTTTTTAAGAGTCCCTGGGTGATGCAAATGATTAAGTGCTTGACTACTAAGTGAAAGGTTGGCAATTCGAACCTACCCAGATGTGCCTTGGAAAAAAGGCCTGGCAGTCTGCTTCTGAAAGGTCACAACCATGAAAACCCTGTGGAGCAGTTCTACTCTGCAACACATGGGGTCGCCATGAGTCAGAATTGAATCGATGGCAACTGGTTGGTTGGCTGGTTGGTGGTGCCTTTTTAAATGCAACATAGGCTCTGAGAATTGCCAGAGGGAGCTGTATACAAGGCCAGAGGAATCTTACTTCCTCTTTTGATGGTGTTCTAAGTCAGTACTCACCACCCCCGCATGTACACATAAAGGTAACATGAACGTGTGGAGTTCCACACAGTCTGACTCTTAAATTTTTCTAATATAAACACTTGGCAAATGTGATATGTAAATTTTGCACAGTCCTTGCCCCATATCTTGAGAGAAAATGTAAGGTGACAAGTGCTACATGTATATTTGTATTCTATTTCAATGATGGCTTCACAATCATTTTTTAAAAGATAACTTTATCTATTTGGTAAAGTTCAATTCTAATACCGCTTAAGATATAGGGTCTTGCTGACAGTAAGTTCTTGCTAATGCAGTGGGTATAAAACCCATTGCCATCGAGTCAATTCTGACTCATAGCAACCCTGTAGGACAGAGTAGAGCTGCCTCATAGGGTTTCCAAGGAGCAGCTGGTGGATTTGAACTGCTGACCTTTTGGTTAGCAGCTGAGCTCTTTTTTTTTTTTTTTATGTATTTTATTGTACTTCAGGTGAAGGTTTACAGAATAGTTTCTCATGAAACAGTAGTACACATGTTGTTTTATGACATTGGTTAACAACCCCACAACATATTAACCCTCTAACTTCTCAACCCTTTTTTTTTTTTTTTTTGGTGAAAATACACATAGCCAAAGATACGCAGTTTCAAAAATTTCTGCATGCACAGTTCAGTGACACTGACTATGCTCTTCAAAGTGGGCTGTTTCATTCTCACTTAAGATGAAGGCTTACAGAACAAAATAGTTTCTCATTTAACAGTTACTACAAATGTTGCCCTATGACAATGGTTAACAATATCACAACACATCAACAATATCCTTGCTCAATCTTGGGTTCCCTATCACCAGCTCCCTTGTCCCCTTCTGCCTTCTGGCCCTTGTCACTGGACTCCTGTACCTCGTTAATCTCATTTGGTTTTACGGGGCTGTCCACTCCCAGGCTGAACAGTGAATCTTGGAGGTAACTTCACCACTGAGGTAAAAGGGTGTCTGGGGGCCATACTCTCGAGGTTTCTCCAGTCTCCTTTAGGCCAGTAAATCTGGTCTTTTTTTTTTTTTTTGTGAGTTAGAATTATGCTTTATCATCCTTCTCCAGCTCTTTCCAGAACCCTCTGTTGTGATCCTGGTCAGAGCAGTCACTGGTGGTAGCTGGGCACCATCTAGCTGTACTGGACTCAGTCCAGTGGAGGCCTTGGTAGCAGCTGAGCTCTTAATCACTGCACCACCAGGGCTTAATGCTATACAGGTATTTCTAACAACTAGAGAGTAACAATGGCATGAGTATGCTCATGAAGTCTCTTATAAAGCCAGGTGGTTCATTTTACCTTGGGCATCTTCAGAGTGGGTTTTCGCTTCTTTATATGCATTAAGGGAGCACAGTCTGTCTCATCTATCTTTCCTTTTCCTTTCCAGTGTCAACATCTTGTCTTATGACAAAGAGAGGAAACATAATCAGGGACCAGATCATTACTTATCCCACATAAGCAATGGGGAGCCCTGTGGTTGAGAAAGCTTTGCATGTAGGATGGTTTACAGGAGAGGAATCAGGAGGAGGGAAACTGGTTAGAGGCTTATAATATTAGCCTAGGAGGGAAATGAAGACCACAGGTAAGACAGTGGGGGTGGGGAGAAGAGGGAATGAATTTAAGATGTAACCTGGAAACCCCAGTGGCATAGTGGTTAAGAGCTATGGCTGCTAACCAAAAGTTGGCAGTTCAAATCTACCAGGTGCTCCTTGGAAACCTTATGGGGCAGTTCTACTCTGTCCTTTCGGGTCCGTATAAGTTGGAATTGACTTGACGGCAACGGGTTTAGTTTTGTTTGTTTGTTTGAAGATGTAAAATCTATACCCAGAGACTGATTGGATATAGGACAGTGTTTCTGAAAGTGTGATCTGTTCATCAGAATCATGTAGGATATCCTTAAAAAACAATCTGTGGTCCCCACCCAAACTCATTGACCCAGGATCTTGGGGTAGACCAAAGAATCTGCGCTTTAACAAGTTCCCCATGTGCTTCTGAGATGCACTAGAATTTAAATAGTAAGGGAGAGAGGGACGAGTGATGGGTGGTACTCAGGTTTCTGTCCTGTCTGACTGGTTAGACAGCGATGACCCAATAAGGTAGGGAGTCCAGGAGGAGGAGTGATGTGTGGGAGACAAAAGATAGTGCACCACCTTTTTACACTCTTTTTGTGTCCCTGTCTTTTTCTTCTGTCCTCTTTACTGATCTCACTTTGTTGATATCACTGACTCTGCACAGTTGACTTGCAAAGCCTCCTGCCTCTGTTATTGTTAAAGGGGCTTATAGAATCCTTTGGCAAGTATTTTGGTATATATTTGTTACAATTTTTAGGACTTCCTGGCCATATCTGCTAATGCTTATAAGTTCACCATTTTCTACTGTTACTTGTTCTGTTGGTTTTGCACGGCTGCTCTACACTCTTTACTTCTAGTCATTGTTCTCCTCCCTGTCCTTTACATTATTCTTCACTCTTGCTACTTTATGAATGGGTTTGGGCATTGGAATTTGTATCGTTGTTGAATGTGTGTTGAGCACTTCAGGAAAAAGTATCTTTGGAGGGCAAAAACATCAGCCTGTGGTCACTGTCACTATAAAATATGCCCTTGTCTAGAGCTTAACAGATTTTAAAAGGTCTTTTTTTTTTTTCCTAGAAAAGTAATTTTGCTGTTTTAAAGCTTCTCACTGATGGGGATTGATGTGCAGTTTCCCCAGTGGTCCACTTGGACCATGTGCACTGGCATTTTCATCTCTGCTCTGGGACTGGCAGTAATGAGTTCATAGGCCACCCCCCAGCTGGCCTCTCTGTCTACAGGGGTCCCAGACTCATCTCTCCCTTCCGTCCCTATTATCTCTCTAACCCTATCCAGACTTCATAATCCAGCTTTACTTCTCCTTCCTCTATAACATTCTTTTCTAGCCCTGACTCCTCTCAAGTCCTGTAATTAACTCACGTGTACCTCATTTGTTTGCAGTAGTAACTGGGTTGCTTACCTGGTGCTCTGACCAGCAGTGTATGTTTTCAAGATGCAGCCCAAGAGATACTGCATTCTAGGAACCCCCAAGACTCTACCTTCTACCCTATTCCTGGCCAATATTCAGATGCCATGAGGACTTCATGTAGAGCTCTTATAGGATGTTTCTCTTGTGCTGTCATTCTTAGTTTATTTGTTTGCCTCCGCCATTTGATGTAAACTTATTGAAAGTACCACCATCATTCTGTTTTCACTTTGAGACCTAAGGGCCTAATATATTATACCTAGCACAAAGACACTAATACATTATATTGAGTAAAAGAATGAATACATTATCTTATTTCACTTGGGAATCTAAGCTTATCAAGAGCAGAAGTCCTGGGTCTATATACCGCTCTGATTTGGTGCTCTATGCATTGTGGATACTCATATTTATCTGGCCTCACTTTCACTCTGAAGACCTGCCTCTTGTCAGCCTTTTGTCTGTCAGCCTGTAATCTCAGAGGTATTGTACCTTTGGCCAACTTGGAGGTTGGAAGGAGAAATGTCAGCATTTGACATCTCAGGAAGATTAATTTTCTTTGTGGAATCTTTGTGGAGCTTATCAGTGAGTCTTGGATTACCTGCTCTTTGAAGTGCTCCTCCTACACCTGGTATTCTCTCCTCCCTAATCCCTTGAATTTTGGCATCATCATTTTACATGTAGTCACCATGTCCATATGTGCCTTCTATCACTCAGCCATAACAGTTTCGTTTTTATTCACCTTTAAAGCTACTTGCTTTAATCTTCGAAGTGAGTGGTAGTGGTATTAGTGGTAGGAAGGGGTATTTTATTGGAGTTAAGGGCAAGAACTCTGAAGCCAAATTGCCTGTGTTCTAATCCCACTTAGAGCTGTGTGACTTCGAGTATGTTCCTTAACTTTCCAACACTCAGATTCCTCATCTGTAAATTGGGGGTAAATACAATATTTACCATGTGGGGTTGTTGAGAGGATCTAATGAGTTAATGAAACAGTGCCTGGCATGTGGTGTTAGCAATTATTGTTATCCTTAACTATTACTATGCTTATTTTTTATGTTTTTATAAATTGATACCAACCAAAGGCAACTTTCCCTTATAAGTAAATACATGCATATATGCTCATTCATTTTATGTAAGTTTATTGCATGCCTACTCTGCTTTGGACATTGTGCCAGTTATTGGGAATACAAAAGTTTGAGGGAAAGTTATGCATGTGTTTATCTATGGGAGATGTGGAGTAATAGACAATAGTGATGTAGGTGATAAATACTGTGAGCAGGGCAGTGTAGTTTGTAATGGGAAGACATAGGGGTACTTTAGGGGGACTGAAGGACAAATAGGAATCAGTTAAGTGAAGGAGGAAGAGAGTGGTTTTTGACTGTTACAAGCAGAAATAACTGATGTACAAAGCCCAGGAGAAGTAAGACAGAGGAGTGCTTTTGAGAAAATGAAAACGTAACTGAAATGTAAATGTAGCAGGGAGGAGACCAGCAAGTGTTGAGATTTTGAGAAGAGAACCAGATGCTGCAAGACCTTTCCTGCCATGTTATGGAGCTTGTACTTTATCTTAAGAGCACAGTGAGGCCATGGAAGGGTTTTGAACAGGGGAGTGACATGATCAGATTTGTGTTTTAGGAGGAATCTCTGACCACATGTGGAGAGTAGATTGCAGAGATCAAACCAGAGCACAGGAAGACTGGTTAGGCCTTTTGTGTTTATCCTGATGAGAGACAATGGTAGCCCAACCTCTGGGATATCGGCTGTGATAATGGAAAGAAGTGGATTCCAGAGAGGTTTAAGAATTAACATTTAGAGGACTTGGCAACTGTATTTGAGGACCAATGAAGACAAAGAATTTTCTTTATAGAATGCTTAAGGGATTGGGGGGACCTTTTAATGAGTTTGTAACACTTGGAGCTGTTTGGGAATGCTAATAAGGAGCTTGATTTTGGATCTACAGGTAGTCCCCGACTTAACAACGGGGTTCAGTTGCAATGAGTCTGTTGTGAGTTGGTTCTGACGTAAGTTCAAATACCTCATTTTTTTTTTTTTTTTTTAGTTTTCATTATCAGTATCTTTATAAATCTGATCTTTATTTGTCTTTAGGGGGTTGGAAACATAATATCTGGGAGTGAACATCTGACAAATTATGTGCTGCAACATTGTGTGTAGTACATATTACTGACAATAAGATGTACAAAAAAAGGGAGGGATGGTCATAACTGTGGTTCATCTTAACTCGAATACATTATAAATCAAGGACTGCTTGTACTGAGTTTGAGGCCCCTGCAGACCCAAGAGATGTCCAGGTCATATCTCCCAAGCTTTATTTTCAGCTACTTCCTATTTGCCAGTGGTGTGTTATGACTTAAAAAAATATTATCATCACCAGACAAAAAAGATTTTATCCAATATAAAATATGCTTCTGAGTATAATATATGTAGTTTCTGTTTAGAAGGAAAGTTCAAAAAAGGTCAGATTTAATTAAAATTGTCCTGCCACAATAAATAAATGAATAATAGCTGAAAGGATGAGACAGAAAGGCAAAGTGTTAATAGAGCATTGCAGCCACATGGTTGTCCTCAGATCACTTTCTGGAGCAGAAGCCAAAATGCGACGTTGTACAAGTGATGCTCCAGGAGGAGAGCATCAGCTTGAATGTATTGTGCTGTTTCTTCTGAAGTGAAAAAGGCTCTTGATGAAGCATGGGTAGGGATTTGGACTTGTAACAGTTTAGTGAGAAATTTTTAGTTCATTTCTGTGATTCATTTACAGTGAATTCACTATTACAAAAAAAAAATCTGAGGAAAGGAAGAGATAAGAATAAATAAACTTATACATATTACTAAAACTTTATATTAACCTCTATATTTTCCTTATCTAAAATTTTGGCCATAATTAAAGAAGAAACACATGGAGTTTACTAATTTTTTTATCTTCTTTTGGAGAGCTAACCAGACATGGGAAAGATTTTAAAGTGTCATTGAATCCAGATTGACTCTTCTGCTCTCTAGTTTTCTATCAAGGTCTGTCGCTTGGTCAGAGAAGATTGGAGAGAGTGTGACTACATTTAGCATTTGTAGTGAACTTGTATCTTCAATGTGTACAGATAACTCTGGAACTAAAACTTGGGAAAATGTTTAATGCCCATGGTATATTGAACATAGCTCGCAAGCTTGGCTCATAAATTTAATTCAAATTTAGTTTATTCATTGATCCTATTCTGAAGCAATTTATGAGATAACACATCCCACAAATTTTTTTTTTATGATTCACAAAAAAAATACCTAAGCTTTTTCCACTCTACGCCAAATTACTATTTAAAGAAGTACACTTTAAAACTGTGTCCCCAGGACATGAAATAATTATTATTGGTACAGGGTACTATCATAGTCATTTTTTCATTATCTCACTTGAACATAAATAGCTTCAAAACCACACAGTCATTTTGGAAGTTGGGGGTATTTCCTTGTTGTTTTCCACATAATGATAACTTATTTTTCCTTCCTGAATTGACTGCCTGTTTGGTGTCTCCATACTTGGCCTCTATCATACAGTACCTTCCGCCCTCCACTTTGAACATTCTCAGCTCTTCTGGTTTCCCAGGTTCCTTCCTGATGGTCTCCAAGTAAGGTTTCCCCTCCATGCTGGTTCCAGACCCTCTGCTGGAAAGTATTCTGGGCAGCCCAGGTCTCAACCCAGCTCCTTGCCCTGAAGTAGGCCATGGACCAGCTCCTCTCTGCCGGCAGGATGCATCTGACACTCTGTTCATTTGGTATCACGTTTGCCCTCTAAGACAGTGACATTCAAACTTTTTTGACTATGACCCACAGTAAAAAACAAATTTCATGTCACAGCCCACCAGTAAAAAACCAACTGACCTTGAATCAACTGTAACTCATGGCAATCCGCTGTGTGTCAGAGTAGAATTGTGCTCCATAGGGTTTTCAGTGGCTAATTTTTCAAAAGTTGATCACCACACCTTTCTTTTGAGGTACCTCTGGGTGGACTTGAACCACCAACTTTTTAGTTTGCAGTCAAGCATTTTAACCGTTTGTACCACACAGGGATATCACAACCCAGTACACACATAACTTTGTAAAAGGTAAAGTTCCTATATTTAAGTCATGTTTTACACTCTGCTATTTTCTATTCAATTAAGTTCCGTTAAAAAAAAAAACAACCTCTGGTAATAACCTATTATGTTGATTCATAATCTAATAGTTTGTGATAGTTTGAAAACCCTACCTAAGATTCTGATAAACAGATGATTTCCTTTCTAGAGAGTCACTTCTTAACATCTCTCTTCTTGAATACCTCCAGTAAGGGGACTGCTTGACTTCCTTAGGTGGCCTCTTTACTCTGTGATTCGACTGTTTTGAGTACTTCATCTTAAGAAATATCATGAAGCATCTTTTTTTCATTAGGAAGCAGTGTAAGTCTGTGATTAATGATTATATTTCAAATTTCCACGGCTGAGTGGAATGAACTCTGCAACGCATTGCTTCCTATGGACGCCCAGAATAAAATCAGCCACAACACAGTCACTTTTAAAAAAGCCCTTGGATTTTATGAAGTTATATATACAGCTTCAGCAGGACCTTTAAAAATCATATTGTAAAAAAAAATTTTGATCAAGCATTAAAAAGAAGGATTGTTGCATATTAACTTTAGTGGGGAGACTACAAGCGAAAGTAAAATACTATTTGCCTATCCTGGCACTTACCTGCTTCACTTTGTTTTTGTTTTTGTTTTTTAATTGTACTTCAGGTGAAGGCTTACAGAATAAATAGTTTCTCATGAAACAGTAGTACACATACTGTTTTATGACATTGGTTAACAACCCCACAACATGTCAGCCCTCTAACTTCTCAACCTTTTTTTTTGGTGAAAATACACACAGCCAAAGATACACCATTTCAAAAATTTCTACAGGCACAGTTCAGTGACGTTGACTACGCTCTTCCAATTGTGCTGTTATTCTTACTTCAGATGAAGGCTTACAGAACAAAATAGTTTCTCATTTAACAGTTACTACAAATGTTGCCCTATGACAATGGTTAACAATCTCACATCACATCAACAATATCCTTACTCAATCTTGTGTTCCCTGTCACCAGCATCTTGTCCCCTTCTGCCTTCTGGCCCTTGTCACTGGACTCCTGTACCTCGTTAGTCTCCTTTGGTTTTACGGGGCTGTCCACACCCAGGCTGAACGGTGAACCTTGGAGATAACTTCACCACTGAGCTAAAAGGGTGTCTGGGGGCCATACTCTTGGGGTTTCTCCAGTCTCCTTTAGGCCAGTAAATCTGGTCTTTTTCTATGAGTTAGAATTATGTTCTACATCCTTCTCCAGCTCTGTCCAGAACCCTCTGTTGTGATCCTGGTCAGAGCAGTCAGTGGTGGTAGCCGGGCACCATCTAGCTGTACTGGACTCAGTTCGGTGGAGGCCTTGGTAGCTGTGGACAGTTAGTCCTTTGGACTAATCTTGTCCTTGTATCCTGTTCTCTTCATTCTCCCTTGCTCCAAAAGGGATGAGACCAGTGGAGTATCTTAGATGGCTGCTCACAGGCTTTAAAGACCCCAGACACTACTCACCAAGGTAGAATGTAGAGCACTGTCTTTATAAGCTGTGTCATGCCAATTGAGCTAGATGTTCTCCGAGACCATGGTTCCCCACAGCCCTCCACCCAGCAATTCAGTCCCTCAGGGAGTTTGGATGTGTCTATGGGGCTTCCATGACCTTTCCTTGTCCAAGTTGTGCTAGTTTCCCCTGTATTGTGTACTGTCTCACCCTTCACCCAAGATGCCACTTACCTATTGCCTATTTAGTATTTCCCCCCCACCCCCTCATCCCTGTTAACCAACAAAGATTGTTACATTTTGTGTGTGAACTTTTTCATGGGTTTTTACAATAGAGGTCTCATACAATATTTGTCCTTTTGTGATTGACTTATTTCACTCAGCATAATGTCCTCCAGTTTCATCCATGTTATGAGATGCTTCACAGATTCATTGTTGTTCTTTCTCGTTGCATAGTACTCCATTGTGTGTATGTACCATAGTTTGTTTATCCATTCATCTGTTGATGGGCATCTAGGTGGTTTTCCATCGTTTTCCTATTGTGAACAATGCTGCCATGAACGTAGGTGTGCCTATGTCTGTTCGAGTGACGACTCTTATTTCTCTAGGATATATTCCTAGGAGTGGAATGCTGGATCGAATGGTATGTCTATTTCTAGCTTTCTGAGGAAGTGCCATATCATTTTTCAAAATGGTTGTATCATTTTGCATTCCCACCAGCAGTGCGTAAGAGTTCCCATCTCCCCACAGCCCCTCCAGCATTTATTATTTCCAGTGTTTTTGATTCATGCCAGTAATGCCAGGGTGAGATGGTATCTCTTTGTGGTTTTAATTTGCATTTCTTTAATGGCTAGTGATTGCGAGCACTTCCTCATGTGTCTGTTGGCCGCTTGAATGTCTTCTTTGGTGAAGTGTCTGTTCATTTCCTTTGCCCAGTTTTTAATAGGATTATTTGTCTTTTTGTTGTGGAGGTGTTGGGTTTTCTTGTAGATTATGGAGGTTAGACCTTTGTCTGACTTGTACTGTCCAAAAATTTTTTCCCAGTCTGTAGATCCTCTTTTTACACTTTTGGTGAAGTCTTTTGAAGAGCATAGTTGTTTGATTTTTAGAAGATCCCAGTTATCTAGCTTATCTATTGGGGTTTGTGCATTGATGGTTATGGTTTGTATCCTGTTAATGCCATGTATTAAGGGCTGTAGTGTTGGTCCTATTTTTTCTTCTATGAACTTTATAGTTTTAGGCTTTATATTCAGGTCTTTGATCCGTTTTGAAGTAGTTTTTGTATACAGTGTGAGGTAGGGGTCCTGTTTCATTTTTTTGTAGATGGATATCCAGTTTTGCCAGCACCATTTGTTAAAAGACTGTCTTTTCCCCATTTGATGCACTTTGGGCCCTTGTCAAAGATCAGGTGACCGTAGGTGGATGGATTTACATCTGGGTTCTCAATTCTGTTCCATTGGTCAATGTATCTGTTGTTGTACCAGTACCAGGCTGTTGTGACTACTGTAGCTGTATAGTAGGTTCTGAAGTCAGGTAGTGTGAATCCTCCAACTTTATTCTTCTTCTTCAGTAGTGCTTTACTTATTCAGGGCTTCTTCCCTTTCCATATAAAGTTAATGATTAGTTTTTCCATCTCTTTGAAGAATGTTGTTGGTATTTGGATCGGGATTGCATTGTATTTGTAAATTGCTTTGGGTAGAATTGTCATTTTCACAATGTTGAGTCTGCCTATCCATGAGCATGGTATGTTTTTCCATTTATGTAGATCCCTTTGGGTTTCATGCAGTAGTGCTTTGTAGTTTTCTTTGTATAGGTCTTTTACATCCCTGGTCAGATTTATTCCTAAGTATTTTATCTTTTTAGGGGCTATTATAAATGGTATTGTTTTCCTGATTTCCTTTTCATCGTTCTCCTTATTGGTGTATAGGAATCCAACTGATTTTTGAATGTTTATCTTGTATACTGCTACTCTGCTGAATCTTTCTATTAGTTCCAGTAGATTTCTCGTGGAGTCTTTAGGGTTTTCTGTGTATAGTATCATATCATCTGCAAACAGGCACAGTTTAACTTCTTCATTACCAATTTGGATGCCATTTTTTCTTTTTCTTGCCTTATTGCTCTAGCTAGAACTTCTAGCACAATGTTAAATAGGAGTGGTGATAAAGGGCATCCTTGTCTTGTTCCTGTTTTCAGGGAGAATGTTTTCACCCCTCTCCATTAAGAATGATGTTGGCCATTGGTTTTGCATAGATGCCCTTTATTATGTTGAGAAATTTCCCTTCTATACCTATTTTATTGAGAGTTTTTATCAGGAATGGGTGTTGGACTTTATAAGATGCCTTTTCTGCATCAATTGAGATGATCATGTGATTCTTTTCTTTCCTTTTATTTATGTGGTGGATTACGTTGATTGATTTTCTAATGCTGAACCATCCTTGCATACCTGGTATGAATCCTACTTGGTCGTGGTGTATTATTTTTTTGATATGATGCTGAATTCTATTGGCTAGAATTTTGTTCAGAATTTTTGCATCTATATTCATGAGAGATATTGGTCTGTAATTTTCTTTTTTTGTGACGTCTTTGCCTGGTTTTGGTATCAGCGTTATGCTGGCTTCATAGAATGAATTTGGAAGTGTTGCTTCCTCTTCTGTGCTCCGAAATAGCTTGAGTAGTACTGGTACAAGCTCTTCTGTAAATGTTTTGTAGAATTCTCCAGTGAAGCCATCTGGGCCAGGGCTTTTTTTAGTTGGGAGTTTTTTTTATTACCTTTTCAGTCTCTTCTCTTGTTATGGGTCTGTTCAGATTTTCAACATCACTTTGTTGTAGTTTGGGTAGATAGTGTGTTTCTAGGAATTTATCCATTTCCTCTAGGTTTTCAAATTTGTTGGAATATAGTTTTTCATAATATTCTGTTATGATCCTTTTTATTTCATTTGGGTCTGTTGTAATGTCCCCATTTCATGTCTTATTTGGGTTATTTGTGTCCTTTCCTGTTTTTCTTTTGTCAGTCTGACCTGCTTCACTTTGGGTTTGATATTTTCCTACCATTAGGGCAGCAAGATTTAGCAGTTCGGCTACTGTTTATATCATTGTTGAAAGTCTCTCTTATGTTTTTAAACTTTATAGCTCAGGTAATATTTTGCTCTTTTGTATGTTGTCAGAATATTAGAGGGTTTCTTTTAAAATAAATGGAATAACTGAATGTTCAGGCAACCACAGGAAGATGGTGGATATGAGATGGCAGCAGTGGTATGTCAGAGTCTTTAAAGTCACAGGATGTGATCTGGACCTTGGAATTCTAAATTTAAATACATTTATTTTCTCTTGCATGAGGTATAACAGCTATCAACCTAGATCAGTTCCAAGGCCAGTTCTATTGCTAATCTTTTTCTCAGGCAGAAATATGAGGAAAAAGGGATCCTATAGTTCATTAGTGTCTATTATGTGCCAAGCATATTTTTTAGTCTTGTTACATATTTAAATTTCCTGTGCATGTTGTTAATTCCCCACTTTGCAGATGATGAAACTGAGCCTGGGAAAGGTTATGTAACTTGCCCATGGCACAGATTATTGACAAAATGGGATTTGAATCCACATGTGTTTGAGTGCAAAGCCTCTTTTTTTTCCCCGCTACCAACACTGCTCTCCCTGCATAGGCAATAGCAGCATATTATCAACCAGTATTTCTTTTGTCTCATTTTTCCCTTGCTGTCTTTCTGAAACTCCCAATTGCATGTATATTTGAACTCTTGATAATGTTCTATAGATCGTTAAAGCTGTATTCATTTTTTAAATTATCTTTTTCCCTTCTCTCTGCTTCAGTTTTGGTGCTTCCTAATAGCCTATCTTTTAAATTCCTAATCCTTTCTTCTATTGTGTCTAATCTGCTGTCAGTCCTAAACAGTGAATGTTTTGTTTCGTAAATTTTATTTTTTAGTTCTAGTATTTACATCTGGTTCTTTCTTACAGCTTCCAAATCTCTCCTAGAATTTCCCTTCTGTTCACTCATTACTAATATTCCTTATTATTCTTCAATATACTTATCGTAGTTGTTTTAATGTCCTTGTTCAACAATCACAACATTTGAGGTGTGTGTGTGTGTGTGTGTGTTTTAGGGGGGAGTTGATTTTTATTGACTTAATTGTTTTCTTGACACATACTCTTTGCATTCTCCTTCTTCTTTGCATGTCTCATAATTTTATTTTATGCTGTTTTTTTGTTTGCTTGCTTGCTTTTAGTTTTAGGTTTCTTTGTGTCCACAGATCTTTGATGGCT
Organism: Dugong dugon; assembly: GCA_030035585.1. Classification (NCBI taxonomy): domain Eukaryota; kingdom Metazoa; phylum Chordata; class Mammalia; order Sirenia; family Dugongidae; genus Dugong; species Dugong dugon. Next base: position 136,044,829 of record CM057464.1, read on the forward strand.
TTAAGGAAAGTATTATTACTGTTTTTTTGGAAGTGATGTGGTTATCTGTTTTTTCTTTCTTTCTTTCTTTTTATTATTTCAGCAGGAGTGAAGGCCTTTCATGCCCCTCTACATCCTAAAGGGAAACAGAATTGTCCTCTCCTCTCCCTTCATATTATTTGAGTCAAATCCCAGACATCATATAACTTCATTTCAATGTGTGTTTCTGACTTATTTTTAATTTTTAAATATTTATAACAGTCACATGGCTCACAATGTGTCATGTCATAAGCATATGACAAATGAATAATGAATAACCTTTTGTGTATGTGGTTTTGTATTTGTAGATGTATATTTTTGGTACAGTCACTAGAAGTGATATTACTGGGTCAAAGAGTAAATGTTCATTTGAAGTTTGTTTGCCAAACTGTACCCCATTATATTTTATATATATATTATATATATATATATATATATTAATATATATTATATATTATATATTTTTACCATTTTGCACTACTGATAGCATTTTAACAGCATACCTGTTACTCCACAGCCTTTGCAAAAGTGTTTTCTAATACTTTGAGGTGTTTGACAATAAGTGGAGATGAGTATTTTTGGGACCATTTACTTTTCTTTTCCTTTTAACTGTCAGTCTTTTACCCATTTTTCTAATGAGCTTTTGATCTTTTTGTTAAATCTTAAGACCGTTTTTATGCTAGGATAAGTATCATTTTATTCAAGATATATGATGCAAATATTTTTCCCAGTTTTTCATTTGTACTTGAATTTGCTTGTGGTATTTTCCCCCCATGCAAAAGTTGTTTTTAAATATCTATATGGCCAAAATGATCAATCCTTTCTTCTATTACTGACTGTTTTTGAGTCATCTTTGGAAAGGCTTTCCCTTCTCCAAATTACAAAGAATCCATTCATGTTTTCTTTTAGTACTTGTATGATTTCATTTTTTTGTTTAGATATCTAATTAATTTAGAGTTTATTCTGCTGTATTTTATGAGGTTTGGATCTAATTTTATCTTTTTTCAAATGACTATTCAGTTGTTCCAATACCACTTACTAAAAAAAACTTTTCTTCTCTCAGTAATTTTTTTTTTTAATCGTATACAAATTGCATATGTTTTTCCATATGTTTTTTCTGGACTTTTTGTTTTGGTCCATTAGCGTGTCTGTATTTTTATATATCAGTATCACACTGTTTTGATTAGTGAGGTTTCATAGTATGTTTTCTTCTCTGGTAGGTCTAGCCACCCTCCATCATTACTCTTCTTTTACAGGATTTTCTTGGCTATTCTTTATTATTTTCTTGCAGTCAGATCGACTACTTCCAAGCATAGTTTTTCACATGATTGCTTGCACATTCATTGACTGAAGTGGTGACATCAATAAGTTGTCCAGTTGAATTTTTGTAAACATATTTTTTAACATTTTACGTTTATAAATATAAAACATGTTAAACATATAAAATACCAAGCTACTTTTTTAAATGGGAAAAATCATTCAATTATGTTTTTGTGATAGTACAGACAAATCTGTAGCACCTTTCCAGGTTTCAGAATTTCTCCATTACAACAGATTCTTTCATAATTTGTCATTAGAATTTGATATGCAAGCCTGATTTTTAATCCTAGTCCTTTGAGTTCTGCTATTCCAACAAAACAGGGATCTTGTTATCAAGTTTGAATTATTTTACCTGTCATGTTTAACCTTATAACTTTTTCAGGCTAAACAGGAACCCAAAGCATGCTTGGTCAGCTAAAAGGGATTACAATTACAAATGCTTCCATTTAAATAGATTATGCTTGGGTAGCATACTTGGGTACTTGGCTCATAAGACTTCATGTCAGTGAATTAAACATTAGAATAATGATATGGCAATGCCTTTTCCCTTTTAATAACACTACACTTTATTCTCATTAGTTTGGTATGTTTTGACATTCAGATTAATTCATTTTATCCACAAATCATCTAGAATTCTTTTTTAAGTGGAAAAGAGTATTCCTTTTAGTTCATGCTTTTACATAATTGACCCCTCAATATTCTGTTTGAGCAGATACAAACTGACCTGAATTTATATTTTAGAATTTTTTACTGGGGATATTGACTCCACATCTTTAAGATGAAATGAAGTGGTAGTATTCTGCTAGTTTGAATCCAGAAATGAATATGGAAGTGTAGATTGTGAAAGGAAATGGTCTTTTACGTTTCAGGGCTATGTGATTTTCCCTGGTCTTAATATACAGTTAGTTCTCATTCTATGGTACTATTACCCTTCTAGCAATTATTCTCAAATAGGAAGCAAAGTAAATGTTGAAAAAGGAAAGCTCATTGTCTATTTCCTGGCCAGTCTAAGAGGCCGAATGTTCTGAGTGTCAAGTTCAAGTCTACCAATCTCTGAGCCAACTCTACCTGGAGTAGTACATTAGAAGCCCCAGGCTCATCAGAGGTATGGGGAGGGAGAGAATTGTCTTAGGAATCCTACATGATGGATATCTGATGTGCCTTGAGTGCTTCCAGCACAACCTTATGAGTACTGAGATCTCTTCCTCTAATGTTTGCCACTTTTCCCAGATCTCATGCCTTGTTTCTATCTTGGTGTCATGAAAATGGCAAGGCTTGGAACCTTGTTGTATTCCAGCACAGAGCCCTTCTGCCTAGTTCTTGCTGGGTCTGCTACCTATGCAACTTCCTTCTGGTTTTTATTGCAAAGTTGGTGAATTTCTCTGAAAGCTACAGCAGGAAAGTCCTGGATTTAATTCTTGACCCCACCCTCTAACTTACCTCTGTGACCCTATAGGTCAGTCTCATTACATTCCAAACTCTTACTCTGCTATTCTTGGTAACACTAAGGCCCCAGTATGCTTCACAGGTTAGGTCACACACGTTAGAAATTCACCTCCTTTTGGCGAAATTTCATAGGTATTAGAAAATTTAACATACTGCTGACATACAACATTCATGCTTAGTTTTCACATTTTACTAACAGAGGAAAATAAGATGAATGGCTATTGTATTAGGTATGTATTAGGTATGTTTGTTTCCAAACACATAAAAGCATTTGTTGGAAGTTGAATGACTATCAGATTATGACTGTCTTTAGGACTCTTTTTTAATGAGTTGACTAATTTACATTAAAAAAAATAGAATTGATCTAATTTTGGAATATTTTGGTGGAATGGCCAAGGGCAGAGGTGTGGCTTATGTACAGTAGACACAGCTGCAGTGAAACTAGCTCTAACCTGTTACATTTATGGTCAGCAATGGCTAGAGAGTTCATTGCTGTGCTCTGAATTTAAGTAAAAGTACATTTTAAATAGATACATAAATTCATAATTCTTCTAAAGCTTGTTTCATTTTCTCTTAAGTTTGTATTTATGTAAATATCTGGAGTCTAACATAAGGCAGACTTTTAAATATGAATCTTCTACTTTATAAATTTATTAAGTAAATATTTTATACGTTTATAAAACTATAATCTGAAAATGAGAAAAAAAAACACGGATTGCTTTTGTTGAATTGTTGCTTTGTTGGAAAGGTCTAACAAACAGTAGTGCCTCACTTTTAAAAATATATAAATTTGCCTATACCATGGATCAGATCACGCCCTTCAAAATATAACTACATATAGAAAAGCGTGGCATAAGATTTTTAGGCTATAAAAAGTATAAGAAAACAGGACTAATAACCATAACATTATAAAAGGAGTTACAAATTATCCCATTGTTTCCAGTTTTTATTTCTTGCATACTTTAAATAAATATTCTGTAGAGAATCAAGGATCTCTTGGCATCTCAAGTTTTAAGGCATTTGGTTCTTTCAGGTATTTGACTGTTGCACAAGTGCTTTTCCTCATGACAGTCATTGTACTTTGGTGTGCAACAAATGCACTTTTTATGTATTCTCATTTCATCATACAAAATATTAGAAGGACGTGTACTCAGGTTGAGATTTTATAAAATTAATGTTTACTGCTTCATCAAGGACAATCTTAAGTGAAATTGCCTTTTTTTTAATTGAGAGTGCATGGTGGTGTAGAATACAAGGACAACTAGCCCCGTTTGGTGCCCTTGCCTGGATTCTTGCTAAGGTGCCAGCATTTTTACCCACTATTGCTTTTGCACCATCATTGCAAATGTCAACATATAACTAAGGGGACCAAAAAAGTGAGGAAGGGGAATGAAATATTGTTGGTTGGGGGTAATACTGAAATTCTGACAAGTTGACCAGGAGAGGCCCCACCAAGATCACTTCTTGAGTATAAACTTCTAAAGGAAGATTACATTTCTAGAAAAGGTAGTCTCATAGAACATTTTTAAGGATTCTTAACCTGGGTTCCACAAACCCCTGGGTCCATAGGTTTGTACGGGGAAATGTTACATCTTGATTTACACTAATGCGAACTGAAATTTAGCATTTCTTCCAATCATGGATATAATAGTATAATAATGTTGGTAGAACCTGAAACTTGGTCACAAATAGACATCACAGATGTTTGCATATCATACAGTTATAGAAATCTCAAAATATTATTTATGCTCATCACTACTTATAAATTCTGGTAGTTACTCTCCCTGCTACTAAATCTTGTTAATTAATGCACATGTATCACAATTATTTAAAAAATATATGTATTGATAATTACATTTCAAAATAATCAGTTTCCTTGTATTTCTACATATCGTTGTTTTGAATTTTAAAACATTTTGAGAAAGGGCCAAGGCTTCACTAGATTGCCAAAAGAGGTTCATGGCATGAAAATGTTAAGCTTTCGTTTAATCCCTAACTGAAGACTTTCTTCCACCTCCCACAGATACAGTGCACTCTTCCTTTGTTTACCTCAGAGAGTACTCACATACATCCTGTGCAGAGCGGTAGGGTTTTCTGGATCATTCTATATAAAGTTTTGATTGTGGAATCTCCTTTTTAGTGTCCTGTTTAACGCAGACAACACACCATTAAAATACTTGCAGAATAAAGTAGCAAATCAAGCTGAAATTTTGCTTCCTAGAAAATGATAATTTAATACTTCACAGAAGGTCAGCATTTAGACTTCTCTGAAAGATATTTTAAGAACTTTAAGGCAGTACAGTTCATTTTATGGGAAAGAATGAGACACAGAAATTCTGAGTTAGAATACACTCATCTCACTTGCTTCTGCCAGCCTGTTATCCGGCCCCACATGATGGTGCAACCCAAGTAGGTCTGTCCAGATTGAGAAGTTATAAAACTATATGCCATGATCCCTTCTCCTTGACCAGCCTATGAGAAATAAGATAGAATGTATGCGTCTGAATATTTTAGCAAGGCAACCATAGCATAAAACTGAGAACCTCCCAGGCAGCTAAAGATGGAGGGGTAAGCAAGAGTTGAATAGGAACTTAAGGGAATTTTGCCCCGCTGCTACATGTTCTGTGCTTTAGATTTCTTGGAACATATTCTACTGTCTTTCATCGGGAGTTAAAAATAAAAATTCTTCGGCAGTTAAAAATAAAAATTCTCAACATCTTGCTATAGCCAGAACTCTTGAGAGTAAAGTGTTAACTCTGTAATTTTCACATTAGACAAACTTTATGCTTATGTCTTATGTGGAGTGAAGTGAATCCTGTGTTGTTAAATCTCTTGGATTATATCTTCAGTGGTGTCCTTAAATTCTGAGAAATAGACCCTTCAAGCGTGTGATGAAAGCTGTGAGGCCTGTTCATTCATTTACATTATTTCCCTTTACAGGTTAGTAAAAGATGCTCCTTGGGATGAAGTACCGCTTGCTCACTCCCTGGTTGGTTTTGCCACTGCCTATGACTTCTTGTACAACTACCTGAGCAAGACGCAACAGGAGAAGTTTCTTGAAGTGATTGCCAATGCCTCGGGCTATATGTATGAAACCTCATACAGGAGAGGATGGGGATTTCAGTACCTGCACAATCATCAGCCCACCAACTGCATGGCTTTGCTCACAGGAAGCCTTGTCCTGATGAATCAAGGTGCGTCTGGACACAGCAAGGGGATGCCCGAGCTGACATCAGTCATAGTCGCCATGTCGTGAGCAGTGCACTTTTATAAGCGTTCTTAGGAACGTGTTCATACTTGGATCTTAACTAAGCCTTGAGGTGAAGTAATGCCTAGAACATCTCTTAGCTAATCGAGAGACATTGTTTTCCTAAATTCTGTTAGTTGTATTAGCCTGAAGGCTGTTTATTTATGGCTTATGAATGTCCCAGGCCATGTTTTTACAGCACAGGGTCAGTGGTGAATATTCATCTTTTCAGTGAATTTTGACATCAAAGATAGCCAAATGGCATTTTTAAAAGCAAAATAGGTGGTTTATTATTTGAAGTGAATGTTCCTAGGACCTTACTACTCCTCTTTCTCTAAAAAGACTTAAAACAACCAATGTGTAGAGCATTTACATCAAAATTGTGGGTGACTTTTATGGATTGTGCAGCTATTTTGCCTTAATGCAACAATTGATAATATTTCATTGTCTTTGTTCTTATAATTCTGACTTAACCACAACTCCTATGGAAGTCTGTAAATGACTGAATAGATTGTATTTTTAAAAAGCAGCCTATAAATCACAGTTAATAGAATATTAAATACATACTTGGAGCTAGCATTCTGAAATAAGTTAACTCTTGGTGGCACAGTAGTTAAACATTCGGCTGCTAACCAAAAGGTCAGCAGTTCGAATCCACCAGCCACCCCTTGGAAACCCTACAGGGCAGTTCTGTTCTGTCCTGTAGGGTTGCTATGAGTTGGAATCGACTCAACAGCATTGTTTTGTTTTTTTTAATTCACCATAAAAATTAGTAAGCATTTTATTTAATTCTCATAACAACCATATAAAATAGTTGGGATTTGGACCCAATCATAGCCAGCCTCAAAGTTCAATCTCTTTCCACTCTACTTTGTTCTCTCTCTAGGAATAGAAATTCAATTTACAGTAAGTAATCTAAGGGAAGCATAATTAGGAGGGTAACTTTTCATCCTAGCTCCCTTTGTCTCCTACCCTCACAAAAGCAAAAACAAAATAAAATCAAACACAAATTTAAGACCCAATGCAAAAACCTACCATCAAACCATTTAATAATTCTTGAGACCCATGAAAAGACATCATCATGAAATGGTGGAAAGAACTTTAGAGCAAGCCAGGTCTCAGCTCATGACCTTGGGCGTTAGCATAGTACAGTTTTATTTTCTTAAATAAATGTTCAGTTCTTTAAGAGCAGGAATAGAACTCACTGCTTTGTTCTTTGTGGTAGCTGAAATTGTTCCAGATAATGAATGGACACCTAAAATGCTGATTTGGATTGCATTAAAATAGATAGTTCTTTCCAGGCAAGAGTATTCATATGCATTTATTTTCTGATGAAAGTAATGGGTTGCTCTGAAATATACACTCTTACAGGACCTGCAAATAAGCAGTACACACATTTATAAAAAGACTGAGCAGAAGGAGGGATGAAATCTATGGTCTTGACTTTCTTGGCACAGTTGCTCTAATTTCAGGAGCTATTCCAGCCAGGCTGTGTCAGTAAATCCATATCCTCCAAGGCCAGGCCTTGTAGGTATTGACTGAAGTAGCTTAGTATGCACCTGTAGCTTCCATTGAACTCACATAAAATCTCAAATGTGGAAGAATTAAAATATTCTCTCTCTCTGTTCTGCCATCCGTGAGGTTTAGTGCACAGGAGTCACAAAGATCTCATGTAAAGAGTTTATGAAGCAGTTGGAAAGAAGATGGTGTGAAATGTTAAATTACATGATAGTTATAATAGTACCATGGAATGCAACAAGAGGTATCATGAAGAAACTCTTGGTTAAATATCAAATAAGTATAGTAAGTGTTAATTCAGGAGAGTAAACTCTTGTATGTGAGTTTGGGAAAGTTCCCGGAACTTTGATGGATGGGTAGAATTTGGGTAAGTGAAGAATAAAGAACGTTCCAGGTAAGGTGTATGGTTGGTGGAAAAATACAGGGTATAGCATCAATAACAATACTGTCAGTACCTTGTATTAACGGAGGATTTATAGCTTAAAATATATGTTGGTAGACATTGCCTCATATCTCCTGAACAGAGTTGTTGGAAAGAATAGATAAGGAAAACCAGGTCACATGATAGACAGGGAACAGTGACTGTAGAGTTGGATATGGAGGACACATGAGAGAAAAAAGATGAAGATGACTGGAATTTTAAACCTGAATAATTAAAGAATGGAAATTGAAAAGTAGCCAGAAGGCTGGCATGTTCAGGTGTGGAGCTGGTAGAAGGATCCAGGGGACAATTAACAGTCATCTCTGCACGGCTGATCCTGAGAACAGCACACTGCCCCCATGAGATGGGAGCCGGGTGTTAGCCTGAGACCTTGGATTTTGGCCAGGAGGTGGTGGTACCTGGGCCTGTGGAAGCCCCCACACCCAGCGTACCCCGTAGGCCTTGGTAGAGCGTTCAGCACTGATAATGGTGCATATGGTTTGTGGGAGTGAGCCAGGAAGGCTCCACCCACATTTGGAAGCAGTGAGATTAATTTTATCCCCAGAGGTTGTATGATTTAAAAATAAAAAGCAAAACAACACAAATGTTACATCCAAAGACCTAAGTTCGAGTCAAAGTAGTGTTCATTTTTAGTCATGTGCCAGACTTTTTTCCCTTAGATTCCTACTCCAGTGGCCTCTCCACTCTCAGATCCTGTGGAATCTAAAAGCACATCAAGGATGAGAGGTTGTCTTCTAGCAGAAACGCAGATTGAAGACTGTCCATTTAGCTTTGATAGTATTTGAAGCTTATTACAAATTTTTATGAAATAATAGTGAAAGTTTTGTAAAGTGATAAACTTGAAGTATTTTCAAGTATCATTATTTTAAGAAAATTGAATTAAGTCTCAAAATACAAATCTTTTCTTGCAGACATAAAATGATATGCAAATTGTGATCTTAGATGTGATGTGGTTTCAGTTTATTAAAGACTGTGAAATGACTGATACTCATTTAAAGGTTTATCTTCATATAATTAGTAAATGACCTGTATTCAGGAACCTCTTAACTTACCTTATGGACCCATCACAAACCTGGATTAATTGCAGGAGAAAGGCCTGGTGATCTGCCCCTGAAAAATTAAACAGCCAAGAAAACCCTATGGAGCTCAGTTCTCTGTAACACACAGGTTCAGCATGAGTTGGAATTGACGGGATGTCAGTGGGTTTGGCCATGTTTTTGTTTTGGCTTTGTTACAATCTTTAGTCAATGTTTCCATGTGTTTTTATCCTTCAGGGTATCTTCAAGAAGCCTACTTATGGACCAAACAAGTTCTGACCATCATGGAGAAATCTCTGATCTTGCTCCGAGAGGTGACGGATGGCTCTCTCTATGAAGGAGTCGCCTATGGCAGCTACACCACTAGATCACTCTTCCAGTATATGTTTCTTGTTCAAAGGCACTTCGAGATCAACCACTTCGGCCATCCATGGCTTAAACAACACTTTGCATTTATGTATAGAACCATCCTGCCAGGTATAGTAAGGAGCCAGAAATGGGAAAACATGAAAACTATTGTAATTTTTTCTGATTGTGAAAATGAGCAAGACTAGGAAATGAAGTCTTTGGGTTTTAAATTATATTGAGATTAAAGATATTAAAAAAAAAAATCAAAGAAGAACTGAATTCAAGAGTTGCATATTGCGAGAGCATTTTGGGAACTAATGTGAGATTTGTGATTTACATATTGTAAATCTTGGAGCATAATGGATCAAATATAATCTCTAGCCCCCACAGTATTTTAATTTTTTGTATATATACAAACGGGTACATGTACAAACTCTTTTTCATGAATCTAAACAAAATATAAGCATTTGTAATTACATGTTAATTTTCCTTTACATATTACCCTCAATCCCATTTTTTTTGCTTTTAATTTTTTCTTTCATACACTGCATACATGATTCAAAAAGAGATTCTGCTTACATATTTATGTTAAAGCTTTAGTATTTTCTTTAAATATTTAGTTTAATTAAATAATATAAATTATAGAAGAATAATCAATAAACCATTTTCTATAAAACTTCTGATTTCTTACTGTGTAGCTTAGTCTTCTAAGGTACAACTGGCTCATGTATATGTATACCTATATATATATATATATATATATATATATATATATATATATATATATATATGATTTAAGAATTTATTAATTTCTTTGAGATTTTTGTAACAAAACAGTAAGATGTTAGAAAAACTTTAGGAGGTAAATTTTTCATCAGAATGGTATCCCCCCTGGTGAAATGTAATTTTTAGCCAGTACTTAAATCTTTTTGCTCTGGTTGTATACACATGATAGACTCTCCATTATTGGATTAGTAATCCCACAAATACTGCAGAAAAAAAGAACCATTTTAAGATTTAGTTTCTCGACTTAATTCAGAAACATATTGCTTTATTGCATTCAGGAGAAACCTGTTTTGCAGTTTATCTTGGTAAACAAAGACTGTCTAAAGCAAAACCAAAAACCAAACCCACTGCCATCGAGCCGATTCTGACTCACAGCAACCGTGTAGATGGTCTCAGTGCTGTGTGATTTGAGTTTAGATCTCAAAGCCAGCTACGTGTCGGCTCACACCTGTTGTAAGCTGTGTATGTGGCTACTTTCTCAGCTGGAAAAGACAATATGAACACCTCTAAAAGAAATTTTTGTGTCAATTAATTCAACAAACCTTTATTAAACATCTGTACTAGGCAGAGATTCAAAGATGAATAAAACGCACCCTTTGCTTTCAAGGAACTGTCAGGTTAGTACAGGATTTGGAAAATCACCTTTTATAAAGATCTTCTCAGAAGACCATTTACTAAACTGTTAGAAACAAAAACATTAGCTATCTGTTAAATAAATCCATTCATTGTAGCATTTTGGAATAGGCTCCCATTTTAAGTCAGTATGTTCTCAACTACATTTCTCTTTTTTTGCTACAGTTGATCTTACAGTTTTTTCTTTCTGGCCTAGAGTTATCTCCCGCTCTTCTTTCTCAAGAATACCTAGAGCATAACCAGTCTTACCTGCTTTTTTCCTTCCCTCTTCCAGTAGTAATATCTGGCTTTATGACCCTTGCGTTTTCTTTCTTTCTTTCTTTCTTTTTTTAAGTTTCCAGCAGTGTATATTGGCAGGATCTTTGCTGGGAATTATTAGGTTTTCTTCCTATAGAAGTTCAGTTTCTTCTCTGAACCTTATACATAGTATAACTTTTAATTTACTAGAAGCCAAATTGAAGTACTTCATGTTACTATCTTGGCCTAGAATGCAGGATGAGTTGGTGAGAGAGCTAGCATTCACTCCGGGTTCACAAGCTCCTCATACACGCGTGTAGCCATGTGTATGTATAGACCTAATTGTATATAGCATGGACATTGAAAAATGAGGAAAGTAGACAGTATACATAAGCATTAATAGGTGTGGCACTTCCATTAGCAATGGCAAGCTGCCATATCAATGACGTAACAAATACAAACTTGCTCTCAGGATTCATGAAAGACTTTCAGGGGGCCTCTAATTAACTGGTCTGAGGTAGAGCATGGGAATTGTGTTTTTGTTATTTTTATCCAAGATATACAGTTGATTGTAATTAGAAACCAAGTTTAAAGATCATTGTTAAGACTTTTATAGGGGTATGCGGTTTGAAACGTCTCTTAATTCTTTCAAACCTTTCCCCCCAGGGTTTCAAAGAACTGTGGCTATTGCAGACTCAAATTACAACTGGTTTTATGGTCCAGAAAGCCAGTTAGTGTTCCTGGATAAATTCGTCATGCGTAACGGCAGTGGTAACTGGCTGGCCGATCAAATCAGAAGGAACCGTGTGATGGAAGGTCCAGGGACCCCATCCAAAGGGCAGCGCTGGTGCACTCTTCACACAGAATTTCTCTGGTAGGACACGTTGAGCTTTAAAGAGAAATGGTACCCAGTGATATGATTCATGTCATGTGCTACTTTCTTGAATTTAAAATGAAAAATTAATCTGAAACACCTTTAACCCTTTCTCCATGCCACCCAAGTACACGAAGCTTCAGTTCTATTTATATCACAGTGTTTGAAACTCTAGGTTTCCTTATGTTTAAGATCTAATTACTGTTTGTACTTTTTGATTATTTTGTATTAGAGATGTCCCAGATTCACACAATTTCAAAATATAAGTTTTGATTTATGTCAGTTTTGAAATCATATGAAGAGAAAATCACAAAAGATAGACTGGGTTATTCTGGTTATTACACCCCCCAAAAAAGTAGTAAAATTCTTTGGTAAATGGAGCATTATAATATTCCAATAACAAAACTGTTACTAAATTTTCAAAAATGTTTGACAACATTTGACAGCTTTATTTTAATGATAAAAGAACTGTGTAATTTTTTTTTTTTTCCTTATTCTTTTAAGCCAAGAAGGAGAAGCCTGGGTCTCCTTTTTTTAAGTGCCAAATATATTGTTGGCATCCAATAAGTTAAAATCAGAATTACAGGGACTGGTTAATCATTAATCCCTGATGTCTTTTCAAGCTATTAGAATTTGCATTCAACTCCAAAATAAGCTTCTTATTGTTTGATTTATTCTCTTTATCATAATTTAAAAATCAAGGAGAAAAAATACTAGTAATGTGGTATTTTCACAGATGAACTAAATGTATTAATATGCAATAATTCCTGACTCCTTTCAGAGGTATGGAGTAATTACTTTAATACTGTTCTCAACTTGCCCATAAATAAGCAACCAAGAGCGTCCTATAGAGCTGACTAAGGGGTCAGATTAATGCTAAGTCTGAGTTGGTTCAACATCTGCCTTTGTAGGAATATGGAAACAGACCAAAAACTGAGGGAAGCTTGGCCAATTCAGTTTGTATCTAGATTTTCAAAATTATGTTAATTAAGCCAACATTATAAGGCACAATGGTGAAGAGTTCGGCTGCCAACCACAAAGGTCGGCAGTTCAAATCCACCAGCCACTCCTTGGAAACCCTATCCTGTCCTGTAAGGTCGCTATGAGTCAGAATCGACTCAATGACAACGGGTTTGGTTTTGGTTTAAGTAGAAACAGTTTCTGATGCCCTAAAACTGAAACTATAGAACGACAGGTAAAACAGCCAAAATCAAACATCAGTAAAATTAACACTACCATAGATAATTAATTCACATTAGAGAAAAGCATATTAAAAACCAAAAAAACAACCAAACTTGTTTCTGTTGAGTCAGTTCTACTCAAGAGAGTAAAATTAATAAGAGCTTATAATATGGGTCAGCCTTTTTTCCCTTGAGCAGCTGATCATATGAATCTGTAAAGGCTATTATCCCAAATCATGGAAAACAAATAATTATCCTCATTATTGTTTTTGGAGCCTTACTGATTCAAAAACCTGTGTTCTTAATCACTGAGAAAATTTAATGTTATTGTATCACTTTGATAATAAGCCATTTATTGTCCAAGGAGCATGCCATCATCTGCAGATTGAAAAAAAAAGCAAAACCAAACCTTTGGATCTGAGGTAGGCAGAGGTAGCCACAATTATAAAGCCTCTAATAGTAAATATTTTCCTGGAATTCCACCCATTTATATTCTTAGATGTGGTGTTGGCAGTAAATTTTCTCTGTTAAGTTCCCCTCTATTTTTATTTACTTTTTAGAGGAAAACAGGTCTTTACCAAACTTTCAGTAATAGCAGTTATTACAGTACAATATGTCATTACAACTCAAGGTTTGTTAGAGTCCAGGTCCTTACATGGGTTCCCTAGAATAGGAACCCCTCAACCAGAAGTTTGGATGAAGTGCTTAAATCCATGAGCCCCAGCAGTTCGGGCGGCAGCTCTGATGAAGTAAATAAGGTCCATGTGATGATTAACAGCAAAAACCATTTCAGGTTCAAGGCCAAGGATCGCAAGTCATAAAGATAAACTCCTTTCCCATTTATCAAGGATTTCCCCCTAAGCATGCTGATTATCCGTGAGTTTTTTCAGAATTGACCCTAATAACAATCTACACAGCTGGTGCTCCAGGGAGTGTTTTTGTGTGTTGTTTCCTCCAGCCCTATCACTGTGTGGCATCACAGTTCTGGTGTATAATTTTCACTTCCACCACAGTGAAATTTAATTTTGAAAAATCAATTCTTTCAGGTATGACGCCAGCTTGAAATCCATTCCTCCTCCAGATTTTGGCACTCCAACACTGCATTATTTTGAAGACTGGGGTGTTGTGACTTATGGAAGTGCGCTCCCTGCAGAAATCAACAGATCTTTCCTTTCTTTCAAGTCAGGAAAACTTGGGGGGCGTGCAATATATGACATTGTGCACAGAAACAAATACAAAGATTGGATCAAAGGCTGGCGGAATTTTAATGCAGGACATGAACATCCTGATCAGAACTCATTTACCTTTGCTCCCAACGGTGTGCCTTTCATTACCGAGGCTCTGTATGGGCCAAAGTATACCTTCTTCAACAATGTTTTGATGTTTTCCCCGGCTGTGTCAAAGAGCTGCTTTTCTCCCTGGGAGGGTCAGGTTACAGAAGACTGCTCATCCAAATGGTCTAAATATAAGCATGACCTGGCAGCTAACTGTCAGGGAAGAGTGGTTGCAGCAGCGGAGAAAAACGGCGTGGTTTTCATCCGAGGAGAAGGTGTGGGAGCATATAGCCCCCGGCTCAGACTGAAGAATGTTCAGAGGAATCTGATCCTCTTGCATCCACAGCTTCTCCTCCTTGTAGACCAAATATACCTAGGAGAGGAGAGCCCCCTTGAGACAGCAGCAAGCTTCTTCCACAATGTAGATGTTCCTTTTGAGGAGACAGTGGTAGATGGGGTCCATGGGGCTTTCATCAGGCAGCGAGATGGTCTCTATAAAATGTATTGGATGGATGATACTGGCTACAGTGAGAAAGCGACTTTTGCTTCAGTGACATACCCTCGGGGCTATCCCTATAATGGGACAAACTATGTGAATGTCACCATGCACCTTCGAAGTCCCATCACCAGGGCAGCTTACCTCTTCATAGGGCCATCTGTAGATGTTCAGAGCTTCAGTATCCACGGAGACTCTCAGCAACTGGATGTGTTCATAGCCACTAGCAAACATGCCTATGCAACTTACCTTTGGACAGGTGAGGCCACAGGGCAGTCTGCCTTTGCACAAGTCATTGCAGATCGCCAGAAAATTCTTTTTGACCGGAGTTCAGCCATCAAGAGCACCACTGTCCCCGAGGTAAAGGACTATGTTGCAATTGTGGAACAGAACCTGCAGCGTTTTAAGCCAGTGTTCCAGCTGCTGGAGAAACAGATCCTATCCCGAGTCCGAAACACTGCTAGTTTTAGGAAGACTGCTGAGCGCCTGCTAAGATTTTCAGATAAGAGACAGACAGAGGAGGCCATTGACAGGATTTTTGCCATATCACAGCAACAGCAGCAGCAGCAAAGCAAGTCAAAGAAGAACCGAAGGGCAGGCAAACGCTACAAATTTGTGGATGCTGTCCCTGATATTTTTGCACAGATTGAAGTCAGTGAGAAAAAGATTCGAAGAAAAGCTCAGATTTTGGCACAGAAAGAACTGCCTATAGATGAAGATGAAGAAATGAAAGACCTTTTAGATTTTGCAGATATAACGTATGAGAAACACAAAAGTGGTAGCTTGGTGAGAGGCCAGTTTGGACAGGCACGGATGGTGACAACTACTCACAGCAGGGCCTCATCACTGTCTGCTTCGTATACCAGACTGTTCCTGATTCTGAACATTGCTATTTTCTTTGTCATGTTGGCAGTGCAACTGACTTATTTCCAGAGGGCCCAGAGCCTACATGGCCAAAGATGTCTTTATGCAGTCCTTCTAATAGATAGCTGTGTATTATTGTGGTTGTACTCTTCTTGTTCCCAATCTCAGTGTTAGCACTGAAGCTATAAATTGCTTGATCATTTTGTGATCAGAAGAGTTTGTGCAAAAAATATATATATATATTTCCCTAGTTGGATATTGGATTTTTTTCTCAGATGCATTTTAACAAATTGAGGGGAAGATATTTTCAGACAAGGATGCAGGGACAGGGAGAAGTCAGGACTGGAGCAAGCAGAGAACACATCAAGTGAATAAGAGTAGCTCTGTTGCCCCTTGATGGTTCTGGAATATTTTGCTTTGCTAATTTAGGAGGCCATATAGTACCACTCGTAGAAATAAAAAATGTGGTTTTAAGAAATATTTTTTCTTAAGAGAAACAAAAATGATTCACATAGATTTGAATTTGATTAATCTTAATTTAACGCTGTTAGCAACTTCCAGATGCTATTTTATGGAACAGACTGAAGCACACAATTCTAAGAAATAGAGAATTTTTTTTAATGGTGTAGTCATGTGGAAAAATAAGTGCGGCTGAGTCCTGGCATGGTGGTATCAGCTTCCTTGGAGAAATAGCGCTTAATTAAGTGCACAGGACCTTCTCATTGGTTTATTACTCAGATAACATAGTAAAAATGATGGCAGAAGATCATTAAAAACTCAAAATGTATTTCCAGTAGAAAAGATGTATCTATGAGTGAATATTTCCTTGATGATGTCATTCTCTGCGTACATGTAGTTGATTGCTTTTATCTATTCATCAGTTGTTCAGTAGGTCAGACAACTACAGATAACTTAATTTTGCATTTACCTTATATGGAAGACTTTTATAGACCCAATGACTAAACTATTCAAAATAAAATATTTTGTATCCTAAAAGTTGATTTCAATACCAAAGAAGATGGGGAAGCTAAACTGGATGATTTTATGTTTTTTTTATAGAAAACTTCCTTCAAGTTTATTTTGCTAAATAAACATCATAATTGTGATTTTTCTATAGTGTCTTTCTCCTTTGTTACATTACATTCTACATGTATGAAACTTTTTCTGAAATCTTTGAAGAGAGATGTTTATTTGGACATGCATTAATTAAACTTATAAAGCAGTGTTTGAATCAAAAGAAGTAATTTCTCTGTTCATTTTACCTTTTTCTTGTTTATACATGTAAGTAAAAAACTAACTTTGAATATTTAAGTAACATTAAACATAAAAACGTACAATTTTCATAGTTATTTTCAATCGAGTCTTCAAGACATAACAGCAGCTTAGAGTATTGGAGACATATTCCAGAGTTTATACAATAAGTTCTGCAAAAGCCAAAACCTATGTAAGGCGGAAACCTGTCAGAACAGGAAAACTCAAATATTTTCCAATAAAACGAGCGATGCAAAAGTGGTAAGATCGCACCCTATCAAAGACGGAAAACTAGTGAGATCTGGAAAAACAAGGCAGTCCCGTAGAGTTCCAGCTCTCAGAGGTTTCACTGTACTTAAGCATAAGAAGTTGCTGTACTTCAAAGGAATTTAAAAGATCTTACGCTGAGCATATTTGAGTCTTTAATATATTTCTCCCTGGAAAACAGAAAATATACTCAGCTCAAGTTTTAAAAGTAAGGATACATTCATAGGTCTAAAGTAATGATCTTTTCCTCTTGTCTTTTTTGCTCATGGAAATACCAGTATATAACAAAAAACAAGAACAGGGAGAAACTCTTACGAGCACCTTTTTGCAGTTCTAATTTATACCTTCTTACATAAAGAAAACAAATTTTGGCTTTTAACTGTGCTTCACTTCTTACACTTGGAATCTAGAAAATGATTTCTGAGGAAGTTTTTTTTTCCTTTCATGTAAAAAGTCTCTAGGGAGGATGTCATTACACACTGTTTAAAAGAATAATGCTTCCGTTTGTCCTGCATGGATGCTCTTACTGGGATTTAAACTTGCTTTATGTGACAGATTCTCCGTTTACTTAACCTCATTCGACATGCCTGTCTCCTACTCTTTCTCATTCAAAAGGATGAATTGTCTGAAATGATCAAAAGGAAATTTTGAAAAAAAAAACGGGAAAATTACTCTTTGAGACTACTCAGCAAACCTGATCTCAGATCCAAAAGGCAGACATACTGTCTAATGGAGATGAGAAATGCAAGCAAGCACCAATCCCAGTTTTCCTTTTGTTTTCATGAGGTTAGAACCAGGCAATCAGTCACCATAGCATGATTCAGTCTAACAATTAGTTCATTTTAAAAGTCGTTTTTAAAAAGATGGTAATCTTGTGTCTTTAAAACAAAAGGAATTAAAATGACGTGGACTTTTTTCCTCTTTTGAATGGACCTGGCATTTATTTCACTTAAGAAATTTCTGCAGACAGTGGCTTAAGTGGTTAAGTTAAAAAAAAAAAAAAAAAAGCCAAAACCAATCACAGCACTTCATAATGAGACATGTTTTATATCAGGAATAGTGCATATTTGAGTAAAACTAAGGAACTCTTTGTATCTTCAAGAAAGCCAAGCAACGTTAAATCTCCCTTGAAACTGAGTAATCAATTATGGAATCTGTTTCAGTGCTGCTAACTATGAAAGGAGTGTTTCAAGTTTATTGGATAATATGTGAGCTGCTGTTCTGGAAATTGGCAGGACTTTTGGTCCAAGCCTTAAAGAAAATTTGAGAATCTTTAGCATACAGAGCTAGTCTGTGCAGTTAGAAATAGTAGATGTGAGAAATACCCTTGTTTGTAACTGACTAGCTTAGAAGCAGACATGATAATGGATCAGATCTGTCATCTGCTGAGAGAACATTCTTTTGTAATTGTTAATAGTGGAAGACCCTATTCTGGGACTGTTGTAATAATTAAAATTTCTTCTGTCACCTAGAATATTGAATTAATTCTTCCACCAATGTTTTAGCCATCATAATTTTAAAGAAATAACCAGTGTTCCAAGGCTACTAGAAAATATGTTTCAACAGTATCAGACACACTTAATATGTTTTTAAAAAGGAAAAAAAATTACGTCATGAGTTACCGTGTACTTAAAAAATTCTTGGTAGTTCACAAACCACCCACAAAGGAATCTGTAATTTTGTCAAATTTTAAGAGAAAGTTATGAAATATATTTGTAAGTTAAAAAGTGAATGCTGTTTTTCCTTAGAAGTATAAAATAAAATTCAAGTGAATGTAGTCACAGGCCATGCAGTTTATCATCCAAACTGGGACACTTTTGAGAGCTAAAGGAAGAGCAATTAATAATTACTCTAGACAAACATATCTAAACCAGGGACTGTACTGGGAAAACTGAGACATATGGTCATCTTTTTCATAGGTTAATTCAGGAAATAAAAGGGGTTAGGGAGGTGTGTGAAAGTCTAACTTTAAGTTTACTTCTAAGTTTAGTGCTAAAAAAGGAGCTTTAGATAATCTAATCAAGCCCCTGAATCTGCAGATGAGGAAATCGAGGCTCAGTGAGCAAAGGAGGTGGATCCTCTTGTTCCCTGCCCCGTGCTTGCTTGTTCCAGGGCTTATTTCTGTTGGCGAAGCCCATTAGCTTGATTTTTTCCTCTTTAGGTTCATGTTGAGAAGGGGTCAGTTTCTACAGTTGATTTAACTTACTGGTAACGATGACATGTTTTTCCAGCAATGTTTCAGCCAGATACTTGCTTTATGCTGTCTAATGTCAATGAAGTACTGACAAGTTTTCAAGAAATGACCAAGAGAAATCATGCATTTATTTCACTACATGGTCTAAATATTTAATCTGAATAGAAAGGTTCAGACTCTGAGTTAAATGATACATATGGTCACTATGTCAGGAATAAAAATGGATGAAGTTGCCGTATGCCTTTCTTTTCTGTTCTTTTTCTTAAATATAGATCCACCCCCTTTTGTTTTTGGGGTTTTTAAAAGAAATTTTTATCGGTTATAAGCATTCATGATAGAAAAGTAAAATAGTACTATAGGATCGCTGTGAGTCAGAATCAACTCAATGACAGCGGGTTTAGTAGGCCTATATTTAAAAAACATTTCTTGTCCTCTCCCTTCTCACTTCTGATTTTTGCTTCCTAGAAATAACCAATTTCTGATATCTTAGCTGTTGCATCATTTATTATATAAGAAGAGGATTTAGCTCTCTTGTCACCCATCCCCATTTCTTAGTACATATTTCCTATCCTGGGTGGCCCAGATGGTTGATGGTTAGAATCCACCCAGACAAGCCTTGGAAGAAAGACCTGGCGATCTACTTCGGAAAGATCATAGCCACTGAAAACCCTATGCAGCACAGTTCTATTCTGACACATGGGGTTGCTTTAAGTCAGAATCAACTCAACAGCAAATGATTTTAACATCCTAACAGAGCTGTCATAATTTTTGTTAGGTCAATATTCAGTATTTATATGTTAAAACTATGTAAATATGACTCACAGATTAACCTTGCAGAGTACTATTATATTTCCTTTTTTATACAACTTTAATTTTCCCAGAGTTAATAATTACTCCTTTTTTCTCATTTACTTTCAAGTAGTCTCCCCATTTTATTCCCAGTCTTTCCAACAAAAGTGTGACTCTCTCATCACATCTATCAGGTAATCTGCCAGTTCTTTTGTATTGGAGCAGGCCCTTAGAGAGCCCTCCTTCCCTCTTGCACTAATCTGAACTGCTGCACATTGCTCATCCTGAGAACTCCTTTCTCCATCATTCTAGGGCTTGTCCTCGCCTCTCTTCTTTGTAAATCTTCTGTTTCCTGAATCCCATATTCTCCTTTTTCTTAGCTAACGCTTCATTTTGGTGGAGCATGTCCTTCTGGAGATTCCTGAGAAAGGTTGCATGGGGAGTAAATATTTTGCCTTTTTCCAGGTCTGAAAAAATAGTCTTTCTTTCACTTAACTGATCCTTTAGCCAGCAATTCTAGGTTGGAAATAATGTTTCCTCAGAATTGCAAAGGTATAGCTTTATGACCTTCTGGTTTCTGGAGTTGCTATTGGAAGGGAGTCCTTTTCTGGGTTTTCTCTTGGACAGAGAGATTTACTCAGAACCATCCAGTAGCCTCCCTGGTTGGTTTAGTGGAAGGATGCTAGGGCAGTGGGTTATTTATTAGGCCTAACTGCTTGTGTTCTCAAAGTCAAGTGGAGGAAGTAGGCTGAAGATCTCACCATTTGGTAAATAGACACTCACTTATTCTCTGATTAAGTACAGCACCTCCACCCGCAGCTGTGCTGTGTCTTTAAGTTCAGAATCCCTCTGCTTAGTCTCTGCGGGTCTCAAAGCCTTATCTTCTGCTTGAGTCTGTGGTTGTCCAGCTGTGGTTCTGTTTCCAGCTTCATGTGCATTACTACCTTCAGAGGTGGTTGTTGCTGTACGCCATCAAGTCAATTACCTGCTGCCAATTCCTGACCTTCCTTGTGGTTCTGCTGAGTCAACTGCCTTGTTTATGACAATTCCAACCCCATTCTTCTACTTATCTTGTATTTAGTTTTCATCTCTTCCCAACTTCCTCAGTCTTATTCTATTCTCCATTATTCATTCCACAAATATTTTTTGAGCATCCTCTAAGTCCCAGACACTGTTCTGGTACTTAAAATACTGTTGTTGTTAGGTGCTGTTGAATTGGTTCCGACTCATAGCGGCCCTATGCACAACAGAACAAAACACTGCCCAGTCCTGCACCATCCTCACAATCCTTGCTATGTTTGAGCCCATTGTTGCAGCCACTGTGTCAGTCCATCTTCTTGAGGGTCTTCCTCTTTTTTGCTGTCCCTCTACTTTACCAAGCATGATGTCCTTCTCCAGGGTCTGGTCCTCCTAATAACATGTCCAGAGTACTTAAGACAAAGTCTTGCCATCCCCCCTTCTAAAGGGCATTCTGTCAGTACCTTCCAAGACAGATTTTTTTGTTCTTCTGGAAGTCCGTGGTATACTAAATATTCTTCGCCAACACCATAATTCAAAGGCATCAATTTTTCTTCAGTCTTCCTTATTCATTGTCCGGCTTTCGCATGCATATGAGCCAATTGAAAACACCATGGCTTGGGTCAGATGCACCTTAGTCCTTAAAGTGATATCTTTTTTATTTTTTTTTAAACACTTTAAAGAGGTCTTTTGCAGCAGATTTTCCTTATGCAGTACATTGTTTGATTTCTTGACTGCTGCTTCCATGGGCATTGATAGTGAATCCAAATAAAATGAAATCCTTTACAACTTCAATATTTCCTGTATTTATTGTGATGTTGCTTGTTCATCCACTTAAGAGGATTTTTGATTTCTTGATGTTGAGGCGCAATCCATACTGAAAGCTGTAGTCTTTGATCTTCATCAGTAGGTGCTTCAAGTCCTCTTCACTTTCAGCAAGCAAGGTTGTGTCATCTACATATCGAAGGTTGTTAATGAATCTTTCTCCAATCCTAACGCTGCATTCTTCTTCATATAGTCTAGCTTCTCAGATTATTTGCTCAGCATACACATGGAATAAGTATGGTGAAAGGATACAACCTTGACACACACCTTTCCTAATTTTAAACCACGCAGTATCCCCTTGTTCTGTTCCAGTGACTGCCTCTTGGTCTATGTACAGGTTCTGCATGAGCACCAGTAAGTGTTCTGAAATTCTGATTCTTCAAAAAGTTATCCATAATTTGTTATGACCCACACAGTCTAGTGTCTTTGCATAGTCAATAAAATGCAGGTAAACATCTTTCTAGTATTATCTGCTTCCTAAGGTCTATCTGACATCAGCACTGATATCCCTTACTCAATGTCCTCTTCTGAATCCAGCTTGACTTTCTGGCAGTTCCCTGTCAACATATTGTTGCAGCCATTTTTTAATTCAGCAAAATTTTACTTGCTTGTTATATTAATGATATTGTTTGATAATTTCCACATTCTGTTGGATCACCTTTGTTTGGAATGGGCACAGATACAGATCTCTTTCAGTACGTTAGCCAGGTAGCTGTCTTCATATTTCTTGGCATAGACGAGTGAGTGCTTCCAGTATCGCATCCATTTGTTGAAATATTTTACTTGCTATTCCATCAATTCCTGGAGCCTTGTTTTCATCAGTGCCTTCAGTGCTTTTTGGACTTTTTTCTTCAATGCCATAGATTCTTGATCATATATTACCTCCTGAAATGGTTGAATGTCACCCAATTCTTTTTGGAAGACTGACTCTGTATTCCTTCCATCTTCTTTTGATGCTTCCTGAGTCAAATACTTAGAATACTACCTCAATGAATAAAATAAAGATCCCTGCCTTCTTGGAGCTCCCATTCTAAGTATGAGGCTGACAAATTAGCATAGTTTATAATCATATTAATCTAGGAGACAGTAAGTGCTATGAGGGAACAAAAAAGAGCATGAGACTAGGGAGGAGGGTAAGAATTTAAGTAGGTGGTCAGTGTACACGGCCTTATTGATGTCTCCACATCCATTCCCTTTATCTTTTAAAAAAAATCCCTTTACTGCCGATTTAGTGGGGTTTTAGGAAGAAGCAGAAATAAATTCATATATTAAATTCAAAATGTTTAACCAAAAGTCCCACATCACCTTTCAGGGGAATTGACAAATAACAAGAATCACAATAACATGTTTATAGAGCACCTACCATTTGCCAGGTACTGTTTTAGGAACTGGAGATATGATAGGGAACAACAACAACAAAAAAATACTGGCTTTTGTGATGTTTACATTTTAGTGTGGTGAAAACCAACAACAAAAAAGCCAAACCCATTGCCACTGGTTGATTCAGACTCATAGCAACCCTATAGTATAGAGTAGAGCTGCCCCGCAGGATTTCCAAGGCTATAATCTTTACTGAAGCGGACTGCCACATCTTTCTCACAAGGAGTGGCTGGTGGGTTCAAACAGTTAGCAGCTGAGCGCTTTAACCACTCCACCACACAGGGCTCCTTCTAGTGTGGTGATTGAGGGGCAGATAACAAGATGCAAGATGTCAAGTAGTGACAAGTACTACGAAGAATTAAACAAGTAAGGGAGGGAGATGTATAGTGATGGTGAGCTGGCCCTATTCTATAAAAAGTGGTTTCCTGTGTGATAACATTTTAGCAGACACTTGAAGGAAATGAGGGAGTGACTATAGGGACATCTAGGAGGAGAGCATTCCAAGCAGAAAAGAGCAATTACAAGGCCTGGAGATCAGTATTTGCTTGGTGTGTTTCAGAAATAGGAGGCCAGTATGACTGGCGCAGAGTGGGAGGAGGGGTGGAGCATGGTGGGAAGTGAGAGCAGATCATGCATGCCCTTGCTGATTGGATTTTGAGGTGGAAAATCAGCTGGAAGAATGGAGTTGCAGTGAACAGAAATGGGGCAGACTGCAGGAGTAGCAAATAGGGTAGGTGGAGTCCAGGAGCTGGCTTTGGCCACGTTAAATTTAGATTGCTTTCTAAATGTACAGATGGAGATATACAAGCCTGAAATGCAGGGGCAGACTCTAGCTGAAGATACAATTGTTGGTGCCTTCTTAAAAGTTAAATAGAAAATGACTAACTTCATAAGAGGAGAAGTGCACTCTGGGTGAATAGTATAAAGAAATATAAGTATGAAAAAGCAAGTCTAGTTTAGGAATTCACTGAGTTTATATTGTTGGTGTATAATGGGGGGAGTGGATCAAGATGAGACTGGGAAGAAAGCAGGGAGGATATTGTGCAGGACATTGTATAGCTTGCTAAGGAAGTAGGACTTTATCCTGCAGTGAGAGCTCCTCAACCTTATGGGTGTACGCATATCCTTTGTTTTGTTTTGCGTTATATCTCTTAGCATAACAGCGGGATACAACACACACCCATAACTGAGCCAGCATGGCAGCGATTTTCAGCAGGTGGGCCACCAACGGGACTTGAGTGGGGAAGGTGATGGCACATATTCCTGTGCGTGAAGTTTTGAAAAATCCCTGAGGTGGCTCTAGTATGCCCGCATATCCCACATACACACTCCAGGGGAGGACTCCCACCTAGCTGGAAGTCGCTGTAAATAACAGGCGCCATTGAAGGATTTTTTTTTAATAATCAGACTTGTTTTAGAAAAACAATTTTAGCTTCGGTGTAGAGGATGGACCTAATTAGGATGCAGTTTTCATAGTTTAGGTAGGAGATGATCAGCTAGTTCACAAAGTTTAAAGAGGGACTATTTAAGGCCCAGCTCACAGACAAAACATGTGACCCGAGGGATGTATATTTTGTGGAGATATTGGTCAGAAAGATGATGGATCAAGAATCCCTAATGTATGTGTCTTCGAGTCCCGTTTATTTTAGGCAAGCACGGTTGCCTGCCATGGTTCTACCTCAGTCACCACAACCGTCCCTGAATAAACCCAAGAATTTGGCCAAATCTTCCTGCCATTTCTGTTTTCAGCCTGCCTGATTCAAGAACTTCTAGATTTGTATGACTGGGGCATAGGGTGTGTAATGACAAGTGGTGGAAAATGAGACTAGAGAGGTAGATGGGGGGTAGGGAATCACTTTTCTTTTCTTTTTTTTTTTTTTAAAGTGCTAATTGTATAAGCATTTTGATTAACCCAGGCAGTTGGACTGTCTTCTAACTTAGAAAAGTAAAAGTGCTGCTTCTTCTGCATGCTTCTGGAGATTTGTTACTGGGAAGTCTTTGTCATGAGACTTTCATATTATTTCAGTGGTGAGTCCCAGTGGAAACACTAATGATTTGCAATGGGGTCTTGAGGCTTTGGTGTAAGGTAGAATTTCTTAAGGCAAGGGCTTAACATTCCAAAGCAAAACATTCCAGTCAGCCCAGCACATTCCAAATTAAACAATGAGAAGTGTTTTCAGTATATAGTTAGGAATTATTTTCTTAACAAAAAAGTTTTCAATGGTTTGGACATTTTCTTTCAAAGAAATGGTAGTAGCAGGATGCTGGGAGTGCCTTTTTCAGTGAAAGAAACATCTTGTCAGTTTCCCCTATTTTTCGCTTTCCAGCCTTTGTTGTTTACTGCTTTTTTTTTTTTTTAACTTTGTCCAGGATCAAAGACTTTTAATAAAATAAAAGAGATTCCCATTTATTGGTTTACTGTATAGATAATCTTGATTTCTTGACTCATTCACCCCAATCTCTGAGGAATTTGTCCTATTGGCAGGCAGATGGATACATGACACTTTTTAGAATTCTGGAGAGAATTTTTGGAGCACTGTATATATTTAAAGCTCTGTATTGTTGATGCAAGCAGGACTCAAGAAAGGAAAATGTGATTATTTTGAAAGAATTTACAGAGCTCTTGTCACAGTTGAAATATTAATTGCAATAACAACTTAAAAGTGGTCACTCGGGTAGCTCACACTCAGGAAACGTAATACTGAATACTGCTCTTGGGTAGCTCACAGTTAGGAGACACAAAGAGTTAATACAAATGGCTACCCTGTCTGTCTTCCCCACTAGACAGACTACACTCCTTGTGGACAGGGATAGTGTCTCTTGCTCCCTGTGTATATATACACTGGTTCTTAGTCAGTGCCTGGCACACACTTGGTATTCAAAACATGCTTGATGAATTGACAATGGAATGAATGAATGAAAGGAGTACAGATGGCTGTGATCCCAGAGGACCTTAATATGGAGCTCTAGTTCTAAAACTAGGCTAACATCACTAACCTCCAACATAGCTATGAACCCTGGCCCTGAGAGATGTTTCAACACTGTCAACTCGGAGCTCTGTGGAGACCCTAAAATTCAATCTCTGGGACAGGGTACATGGTGAGGGACAGATGTTAACAAGGTACACAGACAGCTGCTGTATGGCTGCTATGTATACAGCGGTTCCAAGTGGGATAGAGAACCCAGATGCCAAAGCACGACTTAAAATAACACACCATCTGTGTGGGATATTGTAAACTGCCAGTAATCAACAGATTGTTGCTAAGCTTTAGTAATTGCCCATGAGAATGCCTTTCGAGTTCATGACATTGTGCAATCCAGAAAGCAAGGCCACACCAGCACAGCAGACTTCCTGGAGAACACAGGACAATGTGTTGTGGGTGCAGGAGATGTGCACGGGCAGCAGGGCTGGGAGGGTTGGTTATTCAGCTGGCTTTTCAGTCACACCTGCACACGTGAAGAATCACACCATGGCACCTCGGAGTCCATCAGATTTCCTGACAAACACTTTGGCAAATGGAGTATCTTCTATAAGTTACTGCATGTTTTTTCTACCTCTAAATAGAGTTTCTGTGTTGCCTGGTAGATGTTTTAAGAGCCTTACAGATGATGAGAGCACCTTTGTGAATTCATTGCTGAGGAGAGGTCATTTTTTATTTAAAAAAACAACTGGGATGCCAGAGGAAGAAGTAGGGAATGAAAGAGTATTTGGTAAGTCTATAAAATAGGTTTTGGTTTTTTAATAGTATATAAAAAGCACACAATGCATGAAAAAATTGCCTAGTCCACATTTGTGCCATTATTATGTTTAAAGCCTACTGGACAGCAAAGATAATAATAGCCATCTTTCTGAGGCCTAGCAGAGTTCTAAGCACTTTACACACATTATCTCATTTAATCTGCACACCGAATATGTGAGGAATGTACATTTTACAAATTAGGAAACTAGGCTCAAAAAGGCAAAGAAATGACAGCAACTGTTACGGACTATGGAAACCCTGGTGGCATAGTGGTTAACAGCTACAGCTGTTAACCAAAAGGTCAGCAGTTGGAATCCACCAAGGGCCCCTTGGAAACTCTATGGGGCAGTTCTGTTCTGTCCTATAGGGTCACTACGAGTACGAATTGAATCAACAGATTTGGGGTTTTTTTTTTTTGTTTTTTTTGGTTTTTTTTGGTTTATTGCATAAACCTCAATATAAAACAAAGTTTTAATTGGCATAGTGGTTATGAGCTCAGCTGCTAACCACAAGGTGAGCAGTTCGAATCCACTAGCTGCTCCTTGGAAATCTTATGGGGCAGTTCTACTCTGTCCTACAGGGTCACTATGAGTCGTAATTGACTGAACGGCAATGGATATTGCATAAAGCTCAATATAAAATGGTGTTTTAATACTTGACTTTTAATTATTTGGAGTGTTCAGAATGCCCTAGCTTAATAATAGTTAAGTTATTGACTGTGAAATATGAGCATAGTTGTATCAAAACTATTGATAAATTTTCACTGCAATTTTTTTACTTTTAATCTTGTGAAACTGAAAGATCAAGCAATTTTTTTTGTCAAAGATTTTCTTTATTAAAGATAGGCAAAAAGACATCTTCACATTGTAGAAATTACCACTATTTGTCACAGTTTAATAAAATCCTGCAGCATGGCCTATCGAGAGCATAAGATATACCATCAGCACAAAATCAGACTTCTGCTTTTTGTTTCTAGTCTCATCTTGCCCTAAACTCTTAGTCAGTTTGAGTCTTTCAAAACTGGTGCTTCATAAACATAAAAACAAATTGTTTAGTAATCCCTTCATATCCATCTCTTAATTTAAGATTTTTCATTGGGCTTACAACTAAGAGCAAAGCCCAAGGAACAATCCTAAATGTTGGCAGTTTCTCTGGTGGTTATTGTGAATGAAGTCTTTGTAAAACTGTAATGCTTTTCATTGGCCAACTGATACTTTACATAAAATAAACCTACTTTATCAGAGATGAGGCTGAAATAATTATTAATAGACAGTGTGGAGGAGGGCAGGGCCAAGATGGCGGAGTAGTCAGATGCTTCCAGTGGACCCTCGTACAACAAAGACCTGAAAAAACAAGTGAATCGATTATATATGACAATCTAGGAGTCCTGAACATCAAAGGCAAAGTTGAGGAACCAGACTGAGTGGCAGGGGGAGGGAGAGATGGTTCAGAAGTAGCGAGGAGTTGCCAGACCTGACCCAGCGAGAGCCTGAGCCCTTCAGGCCTGATCAGCTCATGGGTGAGCAGTGAGGCAGGCAAGCAGCAGTGCTCAGGAGGCATATTCTGCACCGGGAGAGACCCAGCGGCAGAGAGTCAACTCAGCCACCCAGAACCAGTGAGAAGCAGCCCTCAATGGACGAAAGATAAGTACTTGTGTACAGCCTACCACGCAGATCAAAAACACCTCCCTTAGGGAAAAACCTCTCTCCCATTTACCTCCCCACTCCCTGCTCCGCACTGGGTCCTGGACCAGCTTCAGCAATTGCCAAGTCCCCTGGGCCAGAAGTAGGATCCATCACACACCCTGAGCCATTCTCCCAGCCTTGGAGAGTGAACAAATTAATGAACAGAGGAAAAAATAAACTACCAGCTCCCCTAAGCCAGGAACTCAGGGTAGGTAGGTACAGCTCCTTTGCCTAGACACAGGCATAAGGGGTCCATGGACTTTGAGTGCCTTTCCCCCTGCATAGCCTTGTGTGGGCCCATTTCAACAGCATAGGCCCTCATTACCACAGTACAACAGGGTAGATACCTGAAGTCTAACTTCAACTGTTTCAGCTGTGAAGTGGCAGGTTCTTGACGTTTGACATACTCTGCCCATTAAGCAGGGTCTTCACCTACCCACATCAGGGGCCTGAGGACTAGTGGCTCCGCCCATGCCACCTAGCCACCTGTGATAGAGGCCCAAGAATAAGAGGTGCCCCCCAGTCCTTACAGCCAACAGCACTGGGTGCTCATAGTCCGGCTGCAAAACCCACCCACCTACACGCTCTAGGGAACAGGGACACGCTTTCCTCCTGGACACTGGAGGGTGGCTGTCAGCCCCCTGCCTTGCTTAGAGTATGTCCCCCTGCTGCAGCCAGATGCCTGTGCCTACACCAATCACCCATGTCTGTCTAGGACTGTAGGTGAGAGCCTGCAACACACACTTGGTGGCTATCTACCTGGGCACCTGAGCTGAGTCCATTCAGGAGGTGGGTGGACTCCTGAGCTCACATACCTAGTAATAGATCTAACACCTGGTGACAGGACATTAGAGCTTCAAAGGCACCAATAATCAAACTAGCTCACACAAGCAGCCTATTTGGGCATATCAAAACAAAACAAGAAGTTAGGACACAGTAAGCAAACATAAATATAATAACTTATTGATGGTTCAGACACACAGTCAATATCAAATCACATAAAGAGGCAGTCTATGATGGCTTCAGCAAGCTCCCAAAATAAAGAATCTAGAAATTTTCCAGAGGAGGAAAATTTCTTGGAATTACCAGAGGCAGAATACAAAAGATTAATATACAGAACTCTTCAAGAAATTAGGAAGCAAATTAAGAAAATGCAGACCATGCAATAGAGGAAATTAAACAGATTAGAGAAGAGCATCATGACAAATTTAACAGGCTGCAAGAATCCATAGAGAGACAGCAATCAGAAATCTGGAAGATTAACAATAAAATTTCAGAATTAGACAACTCAATAGAAAGTCATAGGAGCAGAATTGAGGCAATGGAAGTCAGAATTAGTGAGATTGAAGATAAAGCACTTGACACCAATTTATTTGAGGAAAAATCAGATAAAAGGGTTGAAAAAATGAAGAAACCCTAAGAATTATGTGGGATTCTGTCAAGAGGAATAACCTACGAGTGATTGGAGTACCAGAACGAGAGGAATAACAGAAAATACAGAGAGAATTGTTGAAGATTTGTTGGCAGAAAACTTCCCTGATATCGTGAAAGATGAGAAGATATCTATACAAGATGCTCATCGAACCCCACATAAGGGGGATCCCAAAAGAAAGTCACCAAGACGTATTATAATCAAACTTGCCAAAACCAAAGATAAAGAGAGAATTTTAAGAGTGGCTAGGGATAAAAGAAAAGTTATCTACAAAGGAGAATCAATTAGAATAAGCTCGGACTACTCAGCAGAAACCACGCAGGCAAGAAGGTAATGGGATGACATATATAAAGCCTTGAAGGAAAAAAATTGCCAGCCAAGAATTATATATCCAGCAAAATTGTTTCTCAGATATGATGGTGAAATTAGGGCATTTCCAGATAAACAGAAGTTTAGGTAATTTGCAAAAACCAAACCAAAATTACAAGAAATACTAAAGGGACTCCTCCGGTTAGAAAATCAATAACAGCAGATAACAACCCACGACTAGAACACAGGACAGAGCAACCAGATATCAACCCAGATAGGGAAGTCACAAAGGGAAATCAAAGCTAAAACACTGAAAATAGGGAAACAGATGTCAATATATAGAATATGACAACAATAAACAAAAAAGAGGGACTTAAAAAATGTAGACATAGATTTCTCATATGGAGAGGAAGTCAAGGTGATATAAAGAAATAAAAGACTGGTATAAACTTAGAAAAATAGGGGTAAATATTAACGTAACCACAAAGGAAACTAACAACCCTACAAGTCCAAATAAAAAACTAGGAAAATATAAAGACAGCAAACACAAAATCAACAACAATGAAAAAGATGGAAAGAAAAGACAGTGTGGAGAGATAGAAGAAGCTGGAAAATATTTTACAATCAGTACGTCTTTTAGGCAGCCAATCCTCTGTCACTCACATTGCTTGTTTAACCCCTACATTATATAGAAGGGAAAAATGGAACTGCAGTCTTGTGTTTTGTTTTGATTTTCTGATTTGGAAATTTTTAAAATTGTTTGTTTTTCACTTTTGATTGAATTTTCTAACTTCCTGGTCAAGTAGTTGCATTTTTAGAGATCATGCTCTGTTTCTTTCTTTTTTTTTTTTGTAACCTAGAATTGTGTATTATAGAATATTATAGTTGGAAGGGGCCTTGGGTATGACCTAGTCCAATCCTTCCATTTTACACATGAAGAAACACCTTGTTTAGCATTTCTTTATTTTTTGGCAGTTTAGGGCATTGCTGAAATCAACATTGCCCACTTTGATTTTTCCACTGCTTGTTGGATCAGCCCTGTTGTTGTTAGTTGCTGTCAAGTCACCTCCAACTCATGGTGACCCCGTATATAACAACAGGGAGTACAGACAAGGGACTAAAACAAGTGATATTTATAACACCATCAATCTGGCTGTTGGCTTGGTCTTCCCCAAAACAATTTAAAAAATGTTATGGACTTAAATGCTCGAATTGTATTATTTTATTAAATAATGATGGATAATAGTTTGTTCACCAAATATCTGATTCTTTCTTTGGTTCCTGGTTAGATGAGCAAATAAAGAGAAACTTCCTGACAGAGCACGGTAGCCTATTATAATAGTGAATTAGCGCCCTCTAGCACATTTCTAAGTCACCACTTTTTGAAAACTTTTTATGAAAGGTAACTGTGAA
This sequence comes from Dugong dugon, assembly GCA_030035585.1. NCBI lineage: Eukaryota > Metazoa > Chordata > Mammalia > Sirenia > Dugongidae > Dugong > Dugong dugon. The sequence continues at coordinate 136,076,852 of CM057464.1, forward strand.
ATTAAAATGCTCTAAATCCTATGCTGAGTTCTTTATATTATCTCATTTTAATGCTCGCAACAATTTTCTGGCATAGGCTGAGTCAGCTATGTAAGTAGATAATACAATGTGGTAAGGGCTACTTCAGAATATAAAAAGAGTTGTGAGCAGAGGGAGCAACTGCCTCTGCTGAGATGCAGTGATGAGGAAGATAAGGTGCTGGCCCTCGGAGGAGCTGCCAGTTTAGCAGGGGAGACAGATCGCAGGAAAGGAATGCTATCATAGGCACATTAAGAACTATTACAGAGTTTTTTGGGTTTTGTTTTTTTAATGGTGTGGGAACAAAGAAACAGAACCACTAACTCTGCTTGGAGGTGTTGAAAAAGGCTTCAAGGAAGAGGTGACACTGGACTGAGTATTAAAGGAGAGTATTGTGCCAGGTGAAGAACAGAGAAATATTGAAGCTAGCTAAGAACAGCAGGTGAGAAGTCCTGAGGAAGACCATAATATGTATGTTCAAAGGAATGTAAGAGGCTCAGTGCTATTAGAAATGGGTGTGTGGGATGGCGTGGGACAGAGACGGCTGGAGCAAGACTGGGAAGAGCTTCTGTGCCAAGGTAAGGGATATATAACTTGTCCTCTTGACAACTGAGGGCACTGGGAGTTTTCAACTGGAGATGATGTCACAGAATTTCTTTCTTTCTTCTGACTTCTAAATAGAAAAATATAACCAGTAGTCAGAAAAGTACTAAAACAAATACACTGTAAAAAGGATAATTACGAAGCAAACAGCTCTGTAACCATCACCTTGGTTTAGAAATACAACATTGTGAAACCCCATCCCTCCTCCTCAATCTCAATCCTATTCAAGTCCCACAGAACAAACCACTGTCCTGATTCTTAATCACGTCTTTGTTTTTCATTATAGTTTTATCACCATGTATATGTCCATAGGAAATATAGTTTAGTTTTGACTTATTTCTGAACTTTATACAATTGGAAGCATACTGAATGTATTGTTTGGTTTCTATTACTCCACATTATGTTTTTAACATTCATCCTTTTTGTCAATTGTTGCTATAACCATAGTTCATTTATTTACATTGCTCTGTAGTACTGTTTGTATATTTCCAAATTTATCTCATCTGTTGTTGGTGAATATCTGTTTTTTTTTTTTTTTTTAACCAGTTCTTGGCTATTATGAACAATATTGCTATGAGCTTTATCCCGGCTCACACGTGTATAGCAGTCCCTAGCATATAATCAGATTTATTTTTCCAGGAAGATAGCTCTGATAGGCCTGTGTGGCATAAACTGGAGTAGGGTGAGATAATGAAGGCCTAGTCTACATTCAGTGAGTGTGGAGAGGAGAAGTCCAATCCAAGAAATGGTCTTGAGTCAGAATCAAGTTGCATAAGAGAGGGAGCGACACTCACAAGTGACCCTGAGTTTTCTAGATTGAAAGACTGATATCCTTAACTGACATCAAAATTCTAGAGAAGAAATGAGTTTCAGGGTAAAATAGTTGTATTTTGGACGTGAGGTGACTACTGGATGTACAAATGGAGATATCTGCTAAGCAATCAAATATATATATACATAATTCAGGAAAAATAGAGGCTGGAGATAAAGATTTGGAAATGTTAATATACAGTTGGTTGTCGAAACTGTGGGACAGGAGAATAATGATAACTGAACACTTTTTGAGCATTTACTATGTGCCAGGCACTAGTTCTAAGAATGTTACATGTATCAACTCATTTAAACTTCACAATAACCCAAAGAGGCAGGTAGTATTATCTTCATTTTACAAATAAGAGAACTGAGTCATAGAAAGTTCACTTAGCTTGTCCAGAGTCACAGGTCTAGTCAGTGGTGCAGTCAAGAGGAGATTACTCAAGGAGAGAACGTGGAAAGGACAGAACATTAGCAGGTACTAATATTAATGTCTGGAGGAAAAGGACCCTGGAATGGAGACTTTCAGATGAGACGGTCATAAAATTAGGAGGAGAGCTAGAAGGGTATAATTAATCACCAAACTTAAATTAGCTTATTAGAGGTAAGCATCACAGGTTCCTGCCACTACTCAAGGAGGCCAGGTAGCATACCAAAGTAGTAATCACAGATAGTTAAGTGTGAACAGAACCTATTCAGACTTGGTTCACTGCTTCCAAGAAAAGAAGTGAAACCTCTTTAGGAACTCTACAAATATAGAAAAAATAGTTATTCCCCTTTGGTTGCTGTCTACAGCTGAAGTGAAAAAGGAAAATCCTTCCTTTATGTAAATCAGTTATGTGTGGGTGTAGGGAGATGGTGGAGAAATGGGGAGGGGAGGGGAGCAGATGAGGGCTACGTAACTGACAACATAGTCAGCTGAACTGGGTAGGAAGGAGAACAAGAGGAAGTCGTGGGAGAGTGCCTGCTCTGCCTGGGCCTGCTGCTCTACCATCCCTCACAATGGCTTAGTGACTCTGATGAAAGTGGGTTGGCGTAGGTGTCCAGGTGGCCTTTCAGCTGCACCTGGAACAGGCCTCAAGGCCCTGTCTGCTCCCTGGTGCTGGCCTATCCCTAGCTAGGTGGACTACCTTCTAATAATCCCAAGATTTAGGAGCTCGAGATGCCTTGTGTTGTTCTGAGTTGGGAAGTGTGCTCAGACAGGCATGGCCTCCACAGAAGAGCCCCAGTCTGACAGCTGAATAAAGCGGGTGTGGTGCCCACTCTGTGGTAGAAGAGAAACTCCAAGTTCCATTGAGTCACTCTTTTTCTTTCCACAAATACTTATTTTTAGTTTATGGTTTCAGGGTTAAAGATTATCTCAGAGCAGTAGTTTTAGAGGTTCATTCAGCCTCAATGTCTCCAGAAAGTCTGGATTCCATGAGAATTAAAATTCTTTTTTGCATTTTCCCTACTTTTGATCAGGATTCTTATTTAGAATATTTTATCAAAATGTTCAGTAATGGTAGCCAGGCACCATCCAGTTCTTCCAGTCTCATGGCAAAGGAGGCAGTTGTTTGTGAAGGTGATCAATGATGCATTCCATTTGTCTCCTCCTATTCCTGACTCTTCCTTTGTTGCTCCAGATGAATAGAGACCAGTCGTACCTTGGATGGCTGCTTGCAAGCTTCTAAGATGATTGTGAATGTTTTAAATATGCAGCAAATATCAAGTCATATATTCTTTTAGGGATGCTCTTCCACAACAGTTTAAGTTCCCCATCAAGTTAATTTACGGTTTTGAGATTTTGTAATAGTGTCATTTATAAATTGAGGAAACCAAAATTTCCTCCAATTGAAATTTTTTTCTTTATTCTTATTCTTTAATCTTGTTAGTTATTTATTATCATTTTCATTGGAAATCCAAATCTTTGTTCATAATTCATAAACTAGTAAACCAAATTTGAGTTCGGGGGAACTTGAAACAAAGTACAAGTGACCGGTGACAATGAAGCTCTATCACACACTGAAATCCCCTCTGAAATAATAATTAGAGTTGATGTGAAAATGTAATTGAATTTACTAAAATTGCTGCTAGATATAGATTTTAGGAACCAAGGAAGAAAAACTAGAACCTTCAATAGACTCACAGGGTCAGATGATGATGATGATGATGATGATGATGATGATGATGATGATGAAGATGATGATGATGTCAACTGTCCACATCTAGGTTTTCAGAGCTAAAACAGTCATCTGCATCAAGAAAAAGAAAATTAATGTATGAATCAGTGAATACCTAAAATTTTGTGATAGATTTAGGGAATTCGTACAAAGGAGGAGAAAATAGGTCATCTGTAAAAAGCTTATCTGAAATATCATGAGATTGTCATCTAACAAATGACACCACTTATGCCAACAAAAGCATCTGATCTTTTCCCTCCTTCTACTTTATTCTTCCATAAGAAGCACTTTTATAAACATTCAAAAATTTTATTATCTCAAGATAATAAAATGTTCCAGATTTTCAAATACATTATTTAATATAAATAATATGTCCATGAATTTTAACATGCAGAAAGTCACTCTCTGAAAGATTAAGAGTGTTAGACTTTCTAAATTAGCTTGTGTATTTTGGCATCTAAAGTTGTGTCTTGCATATGATGGACACTTAAAAGATATTTGAATCGTAAGTTGATTTTACGTTCACTGGTGGGTCGTGGGACTTTGCTGGAATCTAGCAGTCATATTGCAAACAGGGTCAAACCATTAGTCAAGAGTTCTTAGGAAACCTGGCAGAGAATCATTTCTGAGAACTAGCTCACTTGACGACTATTGCAAGGAACTTTCTGATTCACAGTGTGAATGTGTCTATTTCTTTTTAAAAGTTTCTCTTGCTTTCTTTTTCCGAGAAATGTTTTGTAGTTTCTGAAATCCACTCCTGACACTGATAATGATAGTACTGAAAAACAAAGTACTACAGTTAAAAAAAAACAAAAACAAAAAAAAACACCATAACCATTGGATTTACAGCGTGCTTAACATGAGAATCTCTGGCTCATTTCTCCACCCACCCCCACTCATAAAAGCTAAAGCAAACTGGGGTTAGAATCATAGATTTTCAAAAAGGTAAAGGACTTAAATGTGATTTAGTTCATTATCAGAGAAAATTCTTGAATCTTCTCGACATTATTAGTATGCTGCTCTAGTTCCCCTGAGGGTCAAACTTGTGAGCAATGTCCTCTCAGGACAGAGCCGGGTATGGAGGGCTGGGCAATCTTCAGTTGACCCAGAATTAGAACCATCTATTGGGCAAGAGGTGGTGGGAGTTTCTGGCAGGGTATTAGACTCATTTGCAGGCACTGGGAGAAAATTCAGGCTGGTAGGCAGAACCCATACTTTCACAGGTACGAAAAGCTGTAATAGGTTCAGAATGATCATCAGTATCTCGAAGGTCTGTGAACGGGGGCACACAGTGGCAGTAAACCCAGGAGGTAGTATTTGGTGACTCAAGCTGATTGAAAATTATGTCTGATGCAGTTTCAGGGGCTGGTTTGCAAACTACATACTCTGGTCTATGAAGCCCTCAACCGTTAGCTGAAAGGTTGGTGTTTCGAACCCGTGCAGAGGTGCTTCGAAAGACAGGCCTGGAAATCTGCTTCCAAAAGCTGACAGCCTGGAAAGCCTATGGAGCAGTTTTACTCTGTACACATGTGGTTGCCATGAGTTGGAAGCGACTGGATGGCAACTGACAACAACAACAACAACATGAAGCCCTTAAACCTGGCCCCAACCTGCAGCTCTGTCTTCATGATGTGCAACACTTTCCATGCTTTCACCACTCTTTCATTCCAACTACTGAAACCCAAGCTCCTTTGCAACTCAGACCCTTTGTCGATCAGATTTCAGCTTCAGTGTCATCTCCTCACTGAAGCTTTCTCAGGACACTGTCTAACATATCATTCTAATTCTCTGCATAAACTTTGGAGTCCCTGAGTGGTACAAATGGTTAACTTGCTTAGCTGCTAACCAAAAGGCTGGCAATTCGAGCCCATTCAGAGGTGCCTCAGAAGAAAGACCTGGCAGTATACTTATGAAAAATCATCCATTTCAAACCATATGGAACACAGTTCTCCTGTGACACACGTGGGGTTGCCATGAGTCAAGATCAACTGGACGGCAACTGGTTGTGGTGGTGCATAACCTTTAGAACTACTCCCCTCCCATTTTCTGTCTCCTCTCCACTAGCACGTAAGCTCAATGAGAACAAGGTACCTGTTAGTATTGTTCTTTGTTGTATCCAGAAATACCAGGCATTTTTATAGATACCTGGCATATTCTGGGTGCTTATTAAACAATTGAATGATCGAATGAACTAATTAATAAATTGGTTAACAAAGGAATCAGTCTATTTGGTGAAGGGGGGCTGACAAGGTAATAGTTCCTACAACTAAAAATACTTGAAAACAAAATCCTTTACTAATGACAGAACATGAGGAAAAGAAAAAGACTGTCACCAGATGCAAAAGTCTGAATAACTGAAGGAAATGAAAACAGATAGTAGGTGTGAGGTAGAGATGGAGGTGGTAACAAATAACTTGAGCCTCAGCGAAGGATAAACTATTACAGGATTATGGAAAAACTCTGATTGGGACACAGTGGTGGGTATCCAAGAAAATGCCAGCCCTCCCTTCTCGTTTGTGAAATGTAGGGGAATAAATAAACCTCACTCACTAGGATCAAAGGGGACATTTTAGTTAGGTCTCAAGTAAGGTAGACTTGGATAAAGCCATCTGCACAAAGGCTGTGGATATAGTGGGATTTGCTCATGATGGAATATGGAAAGTGTGGAGAAGAGAAGGTAACATTGTAGGGGAGTGGGGTAGGGGTAAAGAAGATTCCAGCAGTACAAGGAGGAGAGTACCCAAGACAGGGGATGAAAGTTTTTCTGGAGATGGAGGATTACAGCCCCTACACATCTGTCAGTTTGTCATACTGTGGGGGCTTGCATGTTGCTGTGATGCTAGAAGCTATGCCACCAGTATCAACTACCAGCAGGGTCACCCACGGTGGACAGGTTTCAGCTGAGCTTCCAGACTAAGACAGACTAGGAAGAAGGAACAGGCAGTCTACTTCTGAAAAAAATTAGCCAGTGAAAACCTTATGAATAGCAGCCAAACATTGTCTGATATAGTGCCTGAAGATGAGCTCCTCAGGTTGGAAGACCCTCAAAATATGACTGGGGAAGAGCTGCCTCCTCAAAGCAGAGTTAACCTTAATGACGTGGATGGAGTCTAGCTTTCGGGACCTTCGTTTGCTGATGTGGGATGACTCAAAATGAGAAGAAACAGCAGCAAACATCCATTAATAATTGGAACATGGAATGTATGAAGTATGAATCCAGGAAAATTGGAAATCGGCAAAAATGGAATGGAATGCAAAAACATGGATATCTTAGGCATTAGTGAGCTGAAGTGGACTGGTACTGGCCATTTTTAATGGGAAAATCATATGGTTTACTATGCGGGAAGGACAAAGTGAAGAGGAATGGCATTTCATTCATCATCAAAAAGAACATTTCAAGATCTATCCTGAAGTACAACACCATCAGTAATAGATTACTATCCATATGACTACAAGGAAGACCAGTTAATACAACTGTTATTCAAATTTATGCACTAAGTACTAAGGCCAAAGATAAAGAAATTGAAGATTTTTACCAACTTCAGTCTGAAATCGATCAAACATGCAATCAGGATGCATTGATAATTACTGGTGATTGGAATGTGAAAGTTGGAAACGAAGAAGGATCTGTAGTTAGAAAACATGTCCTTGGTGATAGAAATGATACCGGAGATCGAATGATAGAATTTTGCAAGACCAGTGACTTATTCATTGCAAATACCTTTTTTCAGCAACAAAAATGGCAATTATACATGTGGACCTCCCCAGATGAAATACACAGGAATCAAATCGACTACATCTGTGGAAAGAGACAATGGAAAAGCTCAATATCATCCATCAGAACAAGGCCAGGGGCCGACCACAGAACAGACCATCAATTGCTCATATGCAAGTTTAAGTTGAAGCTGAAGAAAATTAGAACAAGTCCGTGAGAGCCAAAGTAGGACCTTGAGTACATCTCACCTGAATTTAGAGAACATCCTAAAAATTGACTTGGCGCGTTGAACAGTAATGACTGAAGACCAGACGAGTTGTGGAATGACATCAAGGACATCATACATGAAGAAAGCAAGAAGAAAGAAAAAGACAGGAAAGAAAGAAAAGACCAAAATGGATGTCAGAAGAGACTTTGAAACTTGCTCTTGAACATTGAGTAGCTAAAGCAAATGGAAGAAATGATGAAGTAAAAGAGCTGAGCAGAAGATTTCAAATGGTGGCTTGAGAAGACAAAGTAAAGTATTATAACGAAATGTGCTAAGACCTGGAGATAGAAAACCAAAAAAGAAGAACATGCTCAGCATTTCTCAAGCTGAAAGAACTGAAGAAAAAGTTTAAGCCTCGAGTTGTGATACTGAAGGATTCTACAGGGAAAATACTAAATGACACAGGAAGCATCAAACAAAGGTGGAAGGAATACACAGAGTCACTGTTCCAAAAAGAATTGGTCAACATTCAACCATTTCAAGAGGTAGCATATGATCAAGAACCAATGGTAGTGAAGGAAGAAGTCCAAGACGCACTGAAGACATTGGCAAAAAAAGAGGCTCCGGGAATTGACAGAATACCAATTGACATGTGTCAACAAATGGATGCAGCGCTGGAAGTGCTAACTTGTCGACGCCAAGAAATTTGGAAGACAGCTACCTGGCCAACTAAGTGGAAGAGATCTGTATTTATGCCTATTCCCAAGAAAGGTGATCCAACCAAATGTGGAAGTTATCGAACAGTATCATTAAAATCACACGCAAGTAAAATTTTGCTGAAGATCATTCAAAAGTGGTTGCAGCAGTACATCAAAAGGGAACTGCCAGAAATTCAAGCCAGATTCAGAAGAAGACATGGAATGAGGGATATCATTGCTAATGTCACATGGATCCTGGATGAAAGCAGAGAATACCAGAAAAATGTTTACCTGTGTTTTATTGACTATGCAAAAGCATTCCACTGTGTGGATCATAACAAATTATGGATAACATTGCAGAGAATGGGAATTCCAGAACACTTAACTGTGCTTATGAGGAATGTGTACAAGACCAAGCGGCAGTTGTTGGAACAGAACAAGGGAATATTGCCTAGTTTAAAGTTAGGGTTGTATCCTTTCACCGTATTTATTCAATCTGCATGCTGAGCAAATAATCCAAGAAACTGGGCTATATGAAGAAGAAAGGGGCAGCAGGATTGGAGGAAGACTCATTAACAACCTGCATTAAGCGATGATACAACCTTGCTTGCTGAAAGTGAAGAGGACTTGAAGCACTTACTGATGAAGATCAAAGACTACAGCCTTCAGTATAGATTACACCTCAACATAAAGAAAACAAAAATCCTCACAAGTGGACCAATGACCAACATTGTGATAAACGGAGAAAACATTGAAGTTGTCAAGGACTTCATTATACTTGGATCCACAATCAACACCCATGGAAACAGCAGTCAAGAAATCAACAGCGTATTGCATTGGGCAAATCTGCTGCAAAAGCTCTCTTTAAAGTGTTAAAAAGCAAAGATGTCACCTTGAAGACTAAGGTATTCGTGATCCAAGCCATGGTCTTTTCAATCGCCTCATACGCATGCGAAAGTTTGACAGTGAATAAGGAAGACCAAAGAAGAATTGATGCCTTGAGTCATGGTGTTGGTGAAGAATACTGAATATAAAATGGACTGCCAAAAGAATGAACAAACCTGTCTTGAAAGAAGTACAGCCAGAATGCTCCTTAGAAGGGAGGATGACTAGACTTTGTCTTACATATTTTGGACATGTTATCAGGAGGGATCTGTCCCTGGAGAAGGACATCATGCTGGGTAAAGTAGAAGGTCAGCAAAAAAGAGGAAGACCCTCAACGAGATGAACTGACACAGTGGCTGTAACAATGGACTGAAGCATAGCAACAATTGTGAGGATGGCTCAGGACTGGGCAGTGTTTTGTTCTGTTGTACATAGGGTTGCTAGGAGTAGGAATTGGCTTGACGGCACCTAACAACAACAACAGAAGTTATTCTCCTCAAACGTGACTTTGCTGCAAGTTTACAGGGAGCCAGGACTGTCTGAGGACCCCTGATAGTACCCACTGTAGTCTCAGAGAAGAAGGCCCAAGCTGCCCTGCATGATCAGGAGGGCCCTGATCTGGGAATGGACTGTCTTGAGGCTTTGAACAGCCATAGAAAGAGACTAGCCAGTCAACAAACTGCTATGGAGTGGTGTTTTATGCCAGGCACTATGGTAGGCACTGATGGACTGGGGGTGGGGAGTGGGTAGGAGTATCGCTAAGAAAGCAAGTTGCCCTTTCTCTAACAATTCACTTGACTCCATAGCTACTTTCCAGATAAAATAAGGTAGTCCCAGTGGATGGGCACCAACAGCAACTAGTTCACTGTGGATTGTCTACTCAGACTCCATATCCAGATGCTCTCCTTGTCTTGAAGCACATAGCTAATAGGAGATACCAATTCTTTTAAGGTAGTAGAGGATCACTGAGTCATTGAATACAATCCTTGGTCTAAAACTGAGCATCCATTGGGATTCTTATATTATGTACAGTATACTTACTTGCAATCTCTTCCCAAGCTACATTGAGCATTCATCTAATAGGCACACCTATATTAAAGGCACTTTACGTATGCTACTTTCTTGGTCATCTAGTGCTGCTACAACAGAAAAACCACAAGTGGATGTCTTTAACAAACAGAAGTTTATTCTCTCACAGTCTAGTAGGCTAGAAGTCCGAATTCACGATGTCATCTCCAGGGGAGGCTTTCTCTCTCTGTAGGCTCTGGAGGAAGATCCTTGTTATCAATCTTCCTCTGGTCAAGGAGCTTCTCAGTGCAGGAACCTTGGGTCCAAAGGATGCGCTCTGCTCCCGGCATTGCTTTCTTGGTGATACGAGGTCCCCATGTCTCTCTGCTGGCTTCTCTCTTTTATATCTCAAAAGAGATTGGCTTAAGACACAATCTAATTTTGTAGATTGAATTCTGCCTCATTAACATCATAGAGACAGGATTTACAACACATAGGAAAATCACATCAGATGACAAAATGGTGGACAGTCACACAATACTGGTAAACATGGCCTAACCAAATTGATACACGTTTTGGGAGGATACAGTTCAATCCATGATACTGCTCAATTTACTCCCTCAGTAATCTTGAAAACTGAGACTATTACCCTGTTTTTACAAATGAGGATGCTGAGCCTTAGATGCGTTAACTTGTTAAACACACACACAGAATGCACCTGACTCCAAAGCCCGTCAGTGTTCTTTCAAGTTCCCCTCACCTCACTCGGGAGCCACACAGAATAAGGCTTAGTGTCACAGAAGTGGTTACAGTTTGTGTCAGAGAAATGCTGCCTGAGAAAACTGAGGGTGGAGAAAACAAGATGTTACTGCAGTTTGAAAGTTTTTGATTCAACTAGTATTTTTTGAACAACCACACACCCCTCTGTGCTGATCAGTGTGGAGGTCATCACGTACAAACGTGACACTCCAGTGCTATGACATACCTGGGGAAAAAGACAGAAGTCAATACGATATTTTAGGGGCTAAAAGGTGAGTTAGAGTGGCATGTCCTGTAGAAGACTAGGCAGGGGAGAGAAGAGTTTATGTGAACCAGGCTGGTGGTTCTGTCCAGAAGGGGGACCGGAAGAGGGCAGAGCATCACGGAAGAACTAGAACTTGAGCTGGGCTTTGCTGTGATTTAGCTTATGAAAGAAACACCAGAAATTTGTCCTTGAATAATGTTTTCTGTGACAGATCAGTTTTTCATAATGGTTTCATTTTCCTATGAGTTCGCTTAGGAACCAGAGTGCCCGCGGTAGAGAAAAAGCTGGTGTTTGCATAAGTAAAAGTACTATTTCCATAGGGTGGCTGCATTGTATCAGGAAGGCTAAGGGAAGTCCTCTGTTTCCTTATCAGTTTGGTGAAACAAAGATAACAGTGGAACAGGGTCCATCCTCTGTCAGCTTTCTGGACTGGGGGAGAAAGATATCCTGTGCTGTCTCTGCCTCTAAAACTGGTAGGTGGGTGCTGGCGAGATCAGTGGAGTGTTTGCCTGGGTCTGTTTGTCAGCCAGTGCTAGTTGGGTTGAATTGAGAAAGCGAAACCTTCTGAAGGGCTGTGGAACCTCTTCCCTTTCTTGAAACCGCTTCTTAGCAAAGAGAGGAAAGCCCCAGGCCCCAGCCCTCCCATCTGCATTTGATGAGCAGGGCAAGGAAGACGCAGCAGCATCTGAGCCTGTCCAAGCCGCCCTAGGGTAGGAGGCCCATGGAAAAGTTTCAGACGGTGCTGAGCCTATATCAAAAGCATCACAACGCGATAGGCTATGGCCTGATGACCTTTCTGACGGCGAGCGGGGAGCGCGTCTTCTCCACCGTGGTGTTTTCCTGTCCCTGCAGCGCCACCTGGAATTTGCCCTACGGCCTGGTGTCCCTGCTGGTGCCCGCGCTCGGGCTTTTCTTCCTGGGTTATATGCTGAGCGCGCGCACCTGGCGGCTGTTTACCAGCTGCTGCGCGCCGGCCGGCCGCACCGCCTGCTGTGCGGGGCTGCACGGCGCCGTGGTGTGCACACAGACCTGAGTGCCGCCTCCGCGCTCGCGCCGCTTACCTGGGTGGCAGTGGCGCTGCTTGGGGGCGCCTTCTACGAGTGCGCGGCCCGCAGCGCGCCCTTCGCGCAGCGCCTGTGCCGGGGCCGCGACCCCAGCTGCGTGGCTCAGCTGCCGCTGGTGCCCTGCAAACAAGCCAATATGTCCAAAGTGCAGGACCTTCTCAAGGACCTCAGGGCTGAGTCGCAGGTCAGGTGCTGGCGCGGGACGGCCAGGGTGCGCGAGGTCAGAATGAGGGAGGGAGATGGAGAAGAGGCAAGCTTCTGCAGGGGGATCAGGGGTGATGGGATCTCACTTATACAAGACCAGAAAGATGATTTCTCCAGGCATGGTACACCCTAAGAGAACTAGGAAGGCTACTTGCTTCTAATGGGCAGACAAGCGAATATCGAAATGAAACCAATTAAAAAAAAGAAAAGGCACTTATGTAGGGTGAGCACTAGTCTGTGCCAGTCACACTGCTCTAGGCGCTTCACCTCCTGCATTATCTTTTTACCTCTCACAAACAGCCCCGTCTGTCGGGGTATTCTTATCTCCATTTCATAGCAAATACACTAAGTCTAGGTAAAATTGTTTCTCCAGCTAGGAGAAAGCCAAAGAATTGTTGGAACAAAAGGGATCTGCCCAATTGGAAAGCCACAACCTCACACTGCTTCTGGGCTTATAAAGCCCAGAGGTTCTTTAAAATGAACATTCGTTTCATGGGAGATGCAGAAAATCCACATGGTTTCAGTTCTGTGGGAGTAACAAACATGTAGAGTCCTCTCTGGAATCTTGACATGACTTGAAGTATGACTGACTTTCCAAGCAAGCAGTTGTACTGGGGGCAAGGTTACTGTGACTCCTTTCCCTTAATGGATGAAGTCCTAAAACTGTTTGTTCACTATCATAACAGGTGAAGTAGTATCTGAGAATTTTTTAATGTCTTATGAAAAATGTGACTAACTTGTTATTTTGGCATGTTTTCCTAAGGTGATAGGCTGGATTCTGATAGCAATTGTTATCATCATCCTTCTGGCTTTTACATCTCTCATGAGATGCACATCTCCAGTTAGTTATCTGCAGCTGGAATTCTGGAAAATCTATATGAAACAGGAGGAGAATATCCTTAAAACTCAAGCCACAGCACATGCAACTGTATTGGCAAAAGAGAATGTTAAAAGTTTCTTTGATGGCTCACATCCAAAGGAATACAACACCCCAAGCATTAAAGACCGGCAGCAGATTTCATCACTATATACTTTCAATCCCAAGGACCAGTACTATAGCATGTTGCACAAATATGTTAACAGAAAAGAGGAGAGTCACAGTATCACATCTGCGGAAGGAGATGTGATGGTTCCTGTTCTTGACTTTGTAGATTCATTTGATATAAGCACCACTGCTGAGTTATGACCTTAAAATGAAAAGAAAAAAAAAGTCCTTGGAAGTATTACTTCATTTTTAAAAAATAAACATTAGTATTGCTTATGACTGCTTTTTTTTTCCTTCCACATTGTGAAAACATAGTATTTTAAATCTGAAATAGAAATAGAGAAATGAACCTCTTTGTTTTATTAATGTTTTTAAAAAGCGAGGTTAAATGATTCATTCAAAGTGGCAGACTGTAACTAGATCAGAAGTCTTACATTCTTAGTCTAGTGTCCTTTCCACTGAATAACAATGCTACTTTTAAATAAAAGACATTAAGAGCAAAAACAGTGAAAGCAATTGAACTTCAGACCTTCCTGTTAGGTTATCTGTTGTTAATTTCAAGTTCACTTTCTTGTAGACAACCCCTTGCTTGAAACTTAAAAACACTGGCATTTTATGGCTCTATTATGGTTGCTAAACAAAAATACAAAAATATGAAAATTCATCATGAGAAGGAAAGTAAAAAAATTTAAATCCAAACTTTGGAACAGTGTTTTAGGAAAATTTCAGATAATAACTTCTTTTTAGTTTGTAGGACTGGAGGAAATATTTTAAAGCTATTTGTTATGGCAAATTTCAAATATGCACTAAAAGTAGGGAGTATAGTATTATGAATGCCCACATAGTCATCACGCAGCTTCAACAGCATGGGGGTGTCAGATACAACCTATACTATACAAAAAACGGAAATACAAATTGTGACCTGATTTAGCTTAGACAAGGGAGGAGTAGGGGAAATCTCCGAGAAACTGAAACCTGTAGAGTAGGAAGAAGAACATTTCAGTCGGAAAGAACAATATATATGAAGATTCAGAGGTGAGAAAGATCTTAGCACAGTTGGATGCCTTAAAGGCAACTGGAAAAAAGAGCAAGGCACAGATCATGTAGGGCGTTGAAGTCATATGAAGGACTTTGGTTTTCACTCTATGAGCATTTTAAGGAAGATTGATTTACTTTTCTTGTGGAAAAAAGGATGTCGGGGGAAGGACAGAGCCAGGGTAGAAGTAGGGAGATTAATCAGGAGGCCACTGCCGTGGAAAGTAGGTGGGGGTGTACTTGAACTGGTGATGAATTTGGAAAAAGTGGATAGATTCGAGATCAACTTTATATGTAGACGTAACAGGATTTGTTGACAGAAAGAGTGTAAGAAGGTCGTGAGAGCAATGATAGCCACAGATACAATTCTGTTGCTTGGTAATGCCAGGACTTTTCAGGGGACACTTGTTTTCTATTAGATTGTGCATCCCTCAAGTTTATGGCTGTTTCTGAGTTTTAAAAAATGAGATTCAAAAACATTAAAGTGTAACACAATTGAACACTGATCATAGTCAGCCTTCTTCCGCTCTGGGAAACCCTTGAGCTGGCTTCTATTTTATTTTGCTGCATAAGGCCATTAAAAAGAACTAGTCAACAGGGCTGAATAACCTGTTGTTGAGAGTCACATATAACAAAAATTTGGCAGCAGAAACTGCACAGTCTTTTTCTATTCCCTAATAATTTTGAAAATCATATGCTTACTTTCAGTTTTGAGTCCTTTATTTCATTTTCCAATTTATTTTTGTGTATTCTTTTGTACATTCTTCCCTTTCAATAATTTTTTCAAGTCTACATCTTCAATAGTATCATATCGTCTCTAAGGTGATCTATGCTCCCTTTTACTTTCTCTTGCATAGTCTTTAATAATTATTATAAAAGTATACATGCTTAAGGTAAAAAAAAAAAAAAAACTATAATGACAGAGAACTGTGTGAAGTAAAAATTACAATTACTACCTCTTTCCTTTGCAATATATTCCTCCCAAACCCAAACCCAAACCCATTACCATTGAGTCAATTCTGACTCAGCGACCTGATAGGACAGAGTAGAATTGCCCCATAGGGTTTCCAAGGAGCATCTGGTGGATTTGAACTGCTGACCTTTTGGTTGGGCAACCAAACTCTTAAGTACTGCTCAACCAGGGTCCTAGTATTCTTTCCAGAGGTAGCCATATACTTTGGTCTACACAAATATGTGCAATTTTTCACATAAAATATTATTCTTCCATGTCAGTATATAATAATTTACCTCATTAAAAATTACTGCATAATATTCTACTGGTTAGTAGGATATGATCTTTTTTGTTTAAAACACACACACACATTTATACGGTATGCAAGGATAAACACCAGATTGTTCAGTGTGGTCATTTCTGGAGACTAAGGTTGGGGCAGGGGATTTTTTATTTTTTTAACCTCATGCGCGTTTGATCTTTGAAATATTTTGTAATGAATAATAAATATTACCTGAGTAATGAAAAAGATGAAAAAGAATCCTTACACTGGTCTAGGATTTTACAGTCAACAAAGCAGATTTGCAACATCACCTCATCTCATTTTCATGACCGCCTGTGGGATGCCGTGAAACACTCACATTCACGAACAAGCAATCTAAGGACACAAAGGCTATATTACTAGTTCAAGGTCACATGGTCAATGAAGGCCGAACTGAAGACGGAAGTTGGGGGGGCAGGGGGGCGGTGCGGGCGGGTGCTGATCCTCTCTAGATGTTGTGGTTCAATGGGGCCACTTGGCTGTTTTTGTTACTGAACCAGATTTTTCCCTTCTTAGCCCATGTGACCTTGTGAGCAGAAGAGATACAGAGGTCCTCAGGAAGCCCCAGTGTTTTTCACATCATCATCAGCATCATCCTTGGCAACTTCTGATGGCGGCAGAGAAGTAGCTAAATCCACTTTGAATGAACATATGAGAGCAGGACACAGCCGAGTTATTTCATGTGGGGGAGTATGGTCACCATTGTTTGGCAGGACGCTCTTCTGGGCACGCCCCAAACAGGCCACATCCTTGGCTCAAGAAGCTTTTCTATACTCTGTGTGTATCTGCTTGCTGGTTTACGAAATGATTCTTCATCATCACCCTTGGCTTTATGCTGCCCTGAAGCCTTAACCTGAGAAGAGACTCAGACACAGAGTCTGCTATTAATATTTGCTGAAAAATAACTAAGTTGTTCTAAAGTATGATTCCATATTGTATTGAGTACTCGCAAGAAGATAAAACGAGATGATGCATGGTCTCTTTGCTCCATCCAAAACCATGGCCAGAAATACCAGTGCTCTGTGAACTGATCGAAGAAACAGGTTCAGAGGGAAGCATCCAAAAATAAAATTAGCAATGTGTGAAAATGTCTCTGGCTGAAAAGCATCTTGGAACCTCTAAGTCTCACAACACCCTGCATCTTTTCTACCAGGTGGCCTACAGTAAATAACTTCTCCTAAGACAAAAGATGGAGAACCGCTCCCTGTCTGAGTCAGCCCCAGCAGCAGCTGCTGCTGCCTACATTTGGCAGCAGCAAACTCCTACCGAGCACCTACTCTGTGTCAAACACTGGGCCTGCACTGAAAACTAAGCCTTCAGTGGATCTTATGTTGCCTCTTTTTTTCATTACCTACCTCTGAAATATATCCTGCAAATTGCAATCTAATTACTGCGGAATTGATTATATTACATTCGCATCTAATGGAAAAGACTCGGATTAAAAAAGGGATATGTTCTGTCAAGACTGTTTACCACAGTACCAGAACACTAAATTCTTTCAAATGAAAGAAAAATACAAGAAGATAAGGCAAGTTATTGTAATTTAAGAACTGTGAGATATTAAACAGAGAACATTAGAGCATTTATTTACAGATTAAAGAATAGTTACAAAGTAAACATCTATGTAACCTCAACCAAAGGAGAAAGTAGTACATTTCTAGCACCTAAAGGACCCCATCCCATGTATCCCGTCACTGTCCCAACCCTCTCTGCCTAGAAGTGCGGGAGTAATGATTTCCTTACTTTTATTTATAATTTTACCACCTATGTGTGCATTCCTAATCAATTAATGTTTAGTTTTGCCTATTTTTGAACTTTTCTCTAAGAATTATTTTGTGATCTTCTTTTTCATTTGTTTTTGTTTGAGAGATTCATCAATATTATATCTACAACAACTTGTTTATTTTGATTGCTATATATATTCCATTGGATGAACATACCACAATCTAGTTATCCATTTAACTGCTAATGGACATTTGGATTGTTACCAGTTTCTGGCTCTTATGAGCAATGCTGGGGTAACATTCATGTATTATGTTATACATATGCAAGTGTTTCTTCAGGCTGTGTTCCTAGGAATAAATGGTATGCCTAGAAGGTATGCATATATTCCAGTCTTCTAGATAATGGCAAATGTTTTCCAAAAAGGATGTACCATTTGCGCTATTAAGAGAGTTCCCACTTCTTCTCACCTCTGTAACACTTGGTATTTCCAACTACTTTTTTGTCACTCTGGTGAGTATTTAATGATCTCTCTCTCACTGTGGTTTTAATTGGCATTTCCCTGATCAATGAAGGCTTTGAGCATCTTTTCCAATGTGTACTGGCCATTTGGATATTCTGTTTTATAAAATACCTATTCAAGCCTCCCCCTCCCCCCACTTTTTTAAAATTTGGGTTGTCTGTCTTTTGCCTATTGATTCATAGGAGTTCATTATCATTTCATCCACTTAAATCTACAAATATTATTTGAGTGCCTGCTATATTCCAGGCATGTTCTAAGTACTTGAGAGATATCAGTGAACCAACAGCAAAGATCTTTCCCTTGTGGAGCTTACATTCTAGGAGGAGACAGAGGTAACAAGTACTTATCATAATAATTAAATCAATAATTGGGTATGTAACAAATACTTCTTATAATAAGTAAATAAATAATTGGGTATGTGAGGAAGGGAAGAATACTATTTAAAAAAAAAGAACACTCTAAGAGGTATTAGGAATGCTGGCGGTTGGAGAGGGGTTGCCCTCATTGAGAAGTGACCTTTGAGCAGAGACTTGAAGCGGTGAAGAATTAGCCAGTGTGGCCTGAGAGTAGTGAGCTGAGGGGAAGAGTATTCTATGAGGTCAGAAAAGCAAGAGAGTGGGCGAAGATCATGAAAGGCCTTTGGACCATTGTAAGGCCTTTGGCTTTTACCCCGAACGAAATGAAAAGCCACATCGTACGTTCCCCACAATCCTGAAATCGTCTGATGACTGAGCCAGACCACTGGTTATTCTGGACTAATCAGCAGACAGCAAGAACATGCTGATTAAGAGAAGGGGAAGTGATGCTCCTTTTAGACTACAGGTGGTCATAGTCCTGAAACCAGGGAAGTGATTCTTGAGATCTAATGGAATATGATACTTCAAAAATAAAGTCAGATGGGAATTTGTGTACGTGTATGTGTGTGTGAGTTCTCTTATGATACCCTGAGTACATTTTGGAAGTTTTGCTAGGATAATGTTACTTAAAAAACCTTTGTTTGATAAGAATTATTGATAGCAATGAGAAATGAACTGGTACATTCAGTAGTCACAACCAACAAAAGCAGTCCTAGAAAAACCTATCAAAATAGGTAAACTTTGTTTTTAAAATTCTGCAACTCACTGTTCAGTGATTCTCTTTGTCAGTTTCCAGGCTTCATTTAACTAATGCCCTCATGTTTATCACCTGCTTCTTAATACTTTCATTTTCAGCCATTCAAGAAACATCTAAACATATATTGAGAATATCTACTATATGGGGAAATGTCTTGGTCATCTAGTGCTGCTCCTAAGACAGGGAGTCTTTATAATCCCACGATTAAAAGCTCAGTCTTTGGAGGTAGATAACACAGGATTCATGTCCTAGATCGGCCTCTACTAAGAATGTGACCTTAAGCACTTCTGCAAGTCTCTGTTTCAGGATCTATAAAATGTGTGGCAATCATATTAATTGCTCCTATGGTTTTTGTGAGAATTAAATGAGATAATGCCTAGAAAATGCTCAATAAACATTTTTTTTTTCTTTTTTCTTTTTTGCAAAGTGGTAGGCTAAATGGACTGGAGAAAAGGAAAAAAATAAGATGTAGCCTCTCAAAAAATTGGTAGACAAATAAGGAAGCCCATAAATGAATAACAAGTCTATGAATAATGATATACACTAAGATACACTGTAATAAGGTAAAAGCAAAATGTTTTAAAAATAAGAAAATAAACTCTACTAAGAAATATTCAGAGAAATTTTCATTGAAGAGGTGATATTCTGGCGAAGGTTTGAAGAATGAGTTGGATTCCAGTCATCAGGGAGGGACCAAAAAGTCAAGGCTACTGAATTTATAACCTGGTAACACCCCTGGCTACCCACAGACTCCCAGTGAAGGCTCCTTTCATTATATTTGTATTGAACAGTGCTGTCTAAAAACTTGATAATCAGTACTGAGTCCTAAAGGATCTCCCGGAGGTGCTATCTCAGGGTTTTTCCACAATAGTCCATTCCTCTGGATATCCTTTTATTGAATTCATTTTCTTTGGGGTGGGGGGGAGAGTGTCATATTTTAAATTGTAATATTTCTTTTTTTTTTTTAATTGTGCTTTAGGTGAAAGTTTACAGCTCAAGTTAATTTCTCATGCAAACATTTATACACGTATTGTTATGTGACATTAGTTGCAATCCCTATAATGTGACAGCACACTCCCCCTTTCTACCCTGGGTTTCTTGTGTCCATGCAGTCAGTTTCTATCCCTTCGTGCCTTCTCATCCTGCTTCCAGACTGGAGCTGCCCATTTGGTCTCGTGTATGTGCTTGAACTAAGAAACACACTCCTCACGAGTAATACTTTATGTTTTATAGTCCAGTCTAATCTTTGTCTAAAGAGTGGCTTCCAGACGGTTTTAGTTCTGGGTTAACAGAGCCTCCAGGGGCCATGGCTTCAAGGGTTCCTCCTGTCTCAGTCAGACCATTAAGTCTGGTCTTTTTATGTGAATTTGAGTTCTACTCTGCACTTTTCTCCCTCTCTGTCAGAAACTCTCTGTTGTGTTCCCTGTCAGGGCGGTCAAAAATGTAATGTTTAAATACGTGTAGAATTTCAAAAAAAGAAAGAAAGGAACAGTGTCAGCGTGAGAATCTAATTCAAATTGATTAAGTAATTCTCTAGAGCCCTGGGGGCGCAGTGGTTAAAAGCTACGGCTGCTAACCAAAAGGTCTGCAGCTGGATCCACCAGTTGCTCCTAGGAAAGCCTATGGGGCAGTTCTACTCTGTCCTATAGGGTCACTGTGAGTCCGAATTGACTTGATGGCAACTGGCTTTTTTGTTTGTTTTAAGTAAGTCTCTCAGAACTGTTCCAGCAAGCTTAGAGTGTTCTGGTCACCATTTCTCATGTGTTATTAAACAGTACCTTATAACAAAGGAGCCCTGGTGGCACAGCGGTTAAGAGCTAGGCTGCTAACAAAAAGGTCGGCAGTTCAAACCCTCTGCCTGCTCCTTGGAAACTCTATGGGGCAGTTCTACTCTGTCCTATAGAGTCGGAATCAACTCCACGCAACGGGTTTGTTTTTGTTTTTGTTTTTTCGTTACAGAAGCCAAATACCCATGAATATTTTGGTTTGACATCATTGTAGATCAAAACAAGCCAACCCTTCCCTATACATAAAACTCTCAAGGGTTCTGATGTTAAGTTGCTGAGATGAATTTCAAGTCTCACAGACTCTATCTCCCTCTGATCCCGGGTTATTGCAATAGTTTCATGCCTGGTTTACCTATCTGCAATCTCTCCCTCTTCTAATCCATCCTTCCTGCAATTGCAGAATCAGTTTTTCTAAAACACCCATCCTAGCACGGTTCTGAAACACCCCGAATGAGGTTTGGCCCATCAGATCTAGACTCTAAGATTCATGTGTTGAAGGAAGAGGCTGATGAACCCAATTTATGAAGCAAAACGGTGATTTTTCTCTTGGTCAACAAGAGGGAGCTGTGTTTGTAGGCCACGGGCTCCCTGAACAAACAAATCTGCTGGGAAGTGGTTAGATTTCAGAAATTTGTTCATTTTCAGAAGTGAGACTTGTTTAGGAATTAGTGGAACTTTATGTAAGTGTGGTTATTGAAGTAAAGGTATTGCTAACTGGCTGACTTTCAGAGTTATGGCACTATCATTGACTTTCAGAAATGTGAGACTATCACTGATTGGTTGATTTTTAGAATCATGGTTACAGAAGGGAAGTTGTCATTGATCTACTGGGATAGGCTTCAGTTTGGCTGTAGGGGTTTCTTATTCATGGCTTGGGTCAATGGACCAATTCTTCTTCTCTCTTGAATTTGGAGGATAGAAATTTTTTATTTTCACCATTGTTTTGTTGTTATTGTTATTAGGTGCTGGTAGAGGTGGTTCCGACTCACAGCGACCTTATGTACAACAGAATGAAATACTGCCCGGCCCTGCGCCATCTTCACTATCTTTGCTATGTTTGAGCCCATTGTTGCAGCTACTGTGTCAATTTGCCTTGTTGTGTTCCCAGTGTTTAATATGGTTCTAGGCTTAGTAAATAAATCTAAATTCCTTTGCCTGTCATTCAAAGCCCTTAAAATCCACCCGCCCCCACCCTCATCCCACTTACATACCATTATTTTTTTACTTTTCGACATACAATTTCTGATTTAATCAGGCCTATTGACCATTCTACCACACCCATTACCACCAGCAGGAAACACACTAGGCTCATTTTCACTCCGCTCAGCTAAGTTTGTTTTTTCTCATTATTCCCATGTCAGGCCTGGGTTTTAATTTTACTATACTTAGAAGCTATCAGTCTGTTACTATTTCATGGATGCTGGCAGATGACATAAAATTTCTGGGCCAGTGAACGAAAGAGTGAACAGCATGAGCATACTGTTTCCGTCGGTTTCCCTTAACCCCAAGTCCCAGGGGGCAATGAGGAAGGATACCTGCGTACACAGTAGGTCACATTACTGGTGAGAACGCTGAGCTTGAGAGACTGCCGTTTTATAGCCAGTAGTCTGTAAAAAAAAAAAAAAAAAAAGTCGCTTTTATTGGTTTAGATTACTGATTCAGAGCCCTAGTGGCGCAGTGGGTAAGCACTCAGCTGCTAACCGAAAGGTCAACGGTTGGAACCCACCAGTGGTTCTGTGGGAGAAAAATGTGGAAGTGTGCTTCGGTAAAGAGTTACAGCCTTGGAAACTCTGCGGGGGTACTTCTACTGTCTGCTGTAGGGTCGCTATGGGTCGGAATCGACTCAACGGCAACAGGTCTGTTTTTGGTTTTTAGTAATCAGGACTGCTCTTGTCCCAGAGGGAGACATTACCTCATCTCTCAAGGCTGCTTGCTACAAGCACCAGCCTGAGAAATGGCCTGGGCAAAAAGCAGCCAGAGCCTTGTATTCTTGGCATACTAGCAAGATATGTAGGAACCCCAGAGACTCATGGAGGGCCTTCTCCAAGCACACATTTTTAATTTTCAAGCCCCTTTCAAATCCTGCTTCCTCATCAATGACTTCCCCAACTATGTGAGCGCACAATAATCTCTTCTTTCTCTGAAACCTTAGCATTTTCTCTCTCAAAATCACTGTAGTACTTGATCACATACTTCCTTGTATCATATTAAAATGATGTGTTTTCTCTTCCTAACATGGTTAGAAGACTTAAAAAAAATTATTTTGCAACTGTCACAAACCAGCAACGAAACTGACAAAAAACTGATAAATGCAAATATTTTTTATATTTTTCAAAGAAGAAAAATTTTAAGATATGACAGATATTTCCAGATCATTTTGCATTTGAGGCAGCTTAAAGATGCTTAAAAGCACTTGGAGAGACGGCAGTGTATACAATCAAAAGCAGATGGTTTTCCATCTAAAAATCAAAACAATCCTAACGCCTTTCTCAGCTCCCAGCTTTGCTCAAGACTTCTTTTCCTGAGACAACTGTTCTTATTCAATTCATATGCAATCTAAGAAGACTAACTTTAAGGGGCCTACATTCTTTAACTTTTAAATCTGCTTCCCACTGTACATACCAACACAATTCCACAACCTTTCCAGGATCGTAAGCATATTTATTCCAGCTAGAAGCTGCCTAACTCCCTCTGCAGATGTTGGTGATGCTCACTTTTAAAAGAGTCATATTATTTTCTTAAAATCTAAACCTTTATTCCAGGTCCTCTATATCCCCACTCCAACAAGTATAAATTGTTAGATCTTGACAAATAAGATTACTGGCAGTGAAAGACAACTGACAGAGGTACTTGTAGTTAAAATTGTTGGGTTGAAAGTACACATTCAGCTACAATAAAATGAGAGTAAAGCAGTTGTTTGTTTGTTTTAATGTCATAAAGCAACCAAAGAACAGAAAAGGAGGAAAAGCATGCAATTTTTGGAAACTGGAAAGCAGATGGTAAGTGGTAATTGGCCTAAGAGACCTGAGAAATCTGAATCCCAATCCAGAAGTGTAGAAAGATAGGAAGTAATATGGTCAATATGATTTGCACCATGGAAACTGTAAAAGGCTCAAGAATTAGCAGCACCAGTCACCTCTGGAAATGGAGCTGCAGGTAGAACTAAAAACAGGACTGGCTGAAAAATTGTTTAAGAAGGAATTAGTCTCCCAGATCTCTGTTCCCATTCCATGCAGCTGGGCAGCTACTTCTTCCTACCCTGGAAGAAGATGGGAGTTTTAATTTCTAGATGTGGTTTTTAAAAAAGGTTTCTGGATTGAGGGACACTAGGCACAGTGGAAGGCGGGGACACTATACCGAACAAACGGGAATTGAGTTAAAATGTACATTCTGAATTTTTATTTCCCCAGCCTTCTTCTCCAACCTGACATTCAGCCTGTTTTCTTCAGGAAGTAGGTCAGAAGGGCCATTTATAGGAAATCTGACTGCCCAAGAAAAGAGACTTCAATAAAATGACACACTCTGAGGTTCATATTTATGTTACCCAATTCATTATCCTATGTTGAAGCCCATAATCTATAAGAACCAACAAAGATAGCCAAGGAGCTCCAGAGGCTTAAGAAAAGTATGAGAGGCAGAGGCCAAAAAACAAACAATAAATTACTTGGAGGAAAACAGTGTCTATGCAGTTTTAAGAAAACTTACCCCTCAAAAATTAAAATTACCATTAATGACTTTAGATATGTAAGAGGAGATCTTGCATGTGTGAAATGTGAATGAGAATAGGATGGTATTAAAAACATTTAGAGGACACGAAAGAATTCTTAGAAAATAAAAATGTGGAAGCAGAATTAAAAGTGGATTCCAGTAGGACAAAGCAGAGAAATTGGATAGAATACAATGGGATAGGATAGGATGAGATATAATCAGATATATAATTCAAGCACTTTTCCCTAAATGGAAGTGAAACTGAACGCAGTGGGTTCGCTGCTTGTACTCTCATTAAGAATAACTAAGAGTCAAGTGGATTTAAAGCAAGACATAGTTTATTACTCGTAGCAATTAAGGAGACAGGGAGATCCCTCTCAAAGCACTGTCTCCTCAAAGGGCTGGAGGAAGTTTTATACTACGCGGGAGAGAGGAAGTCATACATAGTCATTAATTTCATGCATATTCAAAAAAGCTAGAATTTGGCACGGAAGTGGCTGACGACTTCTCGCCTCTGAAATTGGCTCGGTAACCGCTCGATGACGTATGCCCGGTGATTCTGGTTCCTTGGCATGGGTCTTTTGGTTCCTAGGCAATACTTATCATGGGATGGGGCCATCCGGCGGTCAACCTGGTCTCTTACTGCGCATGCCCAGGATTCTAGTTTTAGCTGGTTAATCTGAAAGACAGCTGCGAGTGGGAAGATTTGGAGGAAATAGACCTAACATTGCCCTTAAGCTTTAACCGCAAGTGAGGTGAACAATGTTTTGTGGTTGACACCATTCTTCTAGAAAATTTTTAACTGACATAGTTTGTTGTTTAAGTCCTTTTCTGTCCCTAGCTGGTCTCAGAAGGATATATATATTTCTAGATTGAAGAGTTCCATCAGGTGCCCAGCGCAGTAGAAATATACAAACCCACACTGCAACATAAAATGTGCGATTCTGGAAATGGGGATAAGGAGAAGATCCTAAGTGTTCCCAGAGAGAAAGAAGAGATCAAGTATCAAGAATCAGATGGCATTGGACTTCTGAATAACAACTGGAAGCTAGATGATTATGTTTTCACCAACTTTATCTCCTATTCACTCTTTATCAGGAAGCTACTAGAGTATGCACTTTTCCAGAAGAGGGAGTACTCCAAGAAAGGGAAGTCATGGGATCTAGGGAACAGAGGATCCCACACAAAATAGAGAAGAAGAGAATCTTCTGGATCACTGTGAAGGGAAAAACCAAGGCAAAATGATGAAGAAATCAGCCTCTCCATAATAAGGCTAGCTCTATGTATCAGGAGTAAGAGAGGAAGAAAGTTAAAATTGCACAAAATTATTGATCTTTAATGTTTTGCTGGAAAATTCTTGACATTTCTTTCAAATTGTATGTGGTGGTTTTAAAACATAGGGACAAATTTCTTTAAACTACTTTTTTTAAGAGATGGAGCTTAATGCCCTCCTTCAGTATGGGCTGGACTTAGTTATTCACTTCTAATGAATAGAAAAAAGTGGAAGTGATGATTTATGTCTCCAGGATTAGGTTATAATAGGCATTGCAGCCTCTTTTCTCCTGGATTTCTCACTCTGGAAGATATTAACAGCCATGTTGTGAGGGCACTCAAGCAGCTTATAGAGGGGCCCATGTGGTGAGAAACTAAAACCTTCTGCCAATAGCCACGTGAGTAACCTGTCTTGGAAACAAATTCTCCAGCCCAAGTCAAGTCTTCAGATAGGGCAGACTCTACTGACATCATAATCACAGCCTTGTGAGAGACTCTGAACCAGATCCACCTAGGTAAGCTACTCTTGAATTCTGGACGCACAGAAACTGAGATAATAAATGTTTGTTGTTTTAAGCCACTAAGATTTGGGGTGATTTGTTACACTACCATAGATAAATGATACATAACCAGCCTTTTGAAGTTTGCTAACTTAGGACTATAAGGCCCCCATCCTCTCCTCTGCAGCTGTGTGACATCTTCTGTGTCAGACCCCTCTTCCCCTGATGACCCTAGGGCAATATTTGGGGGAGGGGTCTTACATTGCGTGCATGTATAGGAAACGGCTGTAATTTTGATGAGTTAAGGAACTGGCATTTGTCATATGCTCAACCACTGGCTGGTGAGCACTCTTTCCCTCCTTCCTGCATTGCAGTTCTCATAGACATCAAGGTCTCATCTTAAATTTTGAGTCAGTCCTGTCCCCCACCCCACCCCCCATTGCAATAACTGAACAACAAGACCACATCAAAAGGCTTAGGAGAAAGTTCTTTAAGAAGATAAATTGATAGAAAACTTAATGTGCGTGAAAGTATTTAGAGGAGATTTGCACAAGCTGGGGAAGAGTTGGGGGATTAGTGATAAGGGGATTAGTGATAACAGTATAGAAAGCTAAGAAAATATATAAAACATTCCATTATTAACTGTAGGGAAAATCATGGAGGAAGGGAAATCTGCTCTGCCCCGGTGGTCAATAGTGTTTACACAGTCTTGGTAGTGTAACCACTGAATATTGATCTAACCCCAATTACAGTATACCAGGAGTAAGGAGGGTCAGGAAGTTAACAGATGTGGGTGGTTAGGATGCAGGCTATGTGTGAGAAAGTGACATCTTTCCTATGCCTGCGTCAAAAAATAATGCCTCAAACTGAAAAAATCAAGAAAAAGCTATATAAGTATATTATATAGAGAAATGCAGTAAATACCAGAAGAATCCAGAGGTGCTGCTAAAGCAGGAAATGGTGGCAGAAGGCGGAAGTGGTGGAGGTCCGGGTGGGGAGGTAGGCAGGTGGCTTACACTTTCTGAAGGACTATCTAATTTTTTTTTTTTAACTGTTTGCATGAATACATTTTTTTAAAAGAAAAGAGAAACAAAAGAATTACTAAAATAATCACAAAAGTATATGGAGTGAACCTGTGAAGGCTATCCAATGGGCTTTACATCTTCTTTAGCAATGCCTAACTCTCTTTTCAATCACCCCGTATGCATGTGAAAGCTAGATAATGAATAAGGAACACCAAAGAATTGACGCCTTTGAATTATGATGTTGGTGACGGATACTGAATATACTACGGACTACCAGAAAAACAAACAAATCTGTCTCGGAAGAAGTACAGCCAGAATGCTCCTTGGAAGCTAGGATGGCACGACTTCATCTCACATACTTTGGACATGTTATCAGGAAGGACCAGTCCCTGGAGAAGGACATCATACTTGGTAAAGTAGAGGGTCAGCAAAAAAGAGGAAGAAGACCATTAATGAGATGGATTGACACGGTGGCTGCAATGATGGGCTCAAACAAACAATGATTATGAGGATGGCCCAGGACCAGGCAGTATTTCGTTCTGGTGTACATAGGGTCGCTATGAGTTGGAACCGACTTGATGGCACCTAACAACAACAATTCTCTTCCAGAGGTCTCCCAAATATGGTGCTTACATCTACAGAGAGGATTATTTACGTGACATTAACTTCTGCTTAAGATCTTTTGGTGATTTCCGAACGGATTCAAAATAATATCATCGCCGGAGCTATAATAACCTGCTCTTTGAGCAGAGTCTCTTAATGCTCTAAGATGAAACAAAATCTCTAGTGACCACCTTAATCAGTAATGGCAGATATTTTGTTTTCTCTATTGATTTTAAGTATGAAAAATAATATTCTAGTTATTGGATAGATTTCCTTCATTTTTAATCTTTCCTTTTCTTTGCAACATCACTCAAAAAAATGAAAAATAACAACCAGTTTGATTTAATAAATAATTATTGAGTACCCATTACATGATCACAGTCTAGTGAAGGGGAGGGTAGGAAGACCTATAGTGAAATAATTATAATATTAGTATTATAATAATTATAATTCAATGGGATTTTTGCAAAGATTAATGTATATACATGTCAGAGAAATACCATAGAGTGGGGAGTGGAAATTCACCTAGGAACTGCCTCAAATATTTATGGAATGAGGCAAGATATAAAGTGACAAATTAAATGAGGGGTCAAGGAGGGCTGATTAAGGAAGGTTTTAGAGAAGGTGAGCCCTGAAGAAGTTTTTGAAAGATAATATACCAGGCATACAAGCAGGGGAAGGACATTGCAGGAAGAAGGAACAGCATGTGAAAGGCACAGAGGCAAGAACAACATTGTGTCTTCAGGAGCCAAATTACTTCAGCATTTCCCGGATGCTGGATGCAAGGGCTGAAGAAAAGGACAGAGGGCCAGTCACAGAGGACCTCATTTGCCATTATAGGAGACTGACTCAGTCCCATAGATAATGGAGAGGCAGTAAAGAAATTGGAGATACCATCAGATAGAGATGGATCATTCTGGTGAAGGATTTTTTTAAACTTTATATTATAAAAGCTATATAAAGGGAGAAAAACAGAGAATAGTGTAATGAACCACCATAGACCTAGATTTAACAATTGTTTACATTTTTAAAAAGTATTTACTAGGAGAAGTTTCAAGAAAAAACAAAAGTAGAGATAATAATATAATGAAGCTCCATGTACCCATAAGTAAGTTTCAACAATTGTCAACCAGTTGTCTATCTTATCTATGCTCCAATATACTTCCTTCCATTTCCAGGTTGTTTTGAGGCACATTCTAAACATTGTATTATTTCATCTATAAACATTTAAGTATACATCTCAAAAAGAAAAAGATATTTAAAAAACATAACCAAAATACCATTGTCACATTTAAGAAATAACGTTAATCCTTTAATATTATCAAATACCCAGTCAAGCTCCCTCATGTGTTATTTATTTGAACTGGTATTCAATTAAGTACATATACTCCATCAGTTGATATATCTAAATGGCTTTCAATCTATAGGTTTGCCCTTTATCTATCTCTCGGTCTCTCTCTTGTGATTTATTTATTTAAAAAGTAGGGTTGTTTGTCCTGTAGAATTTCCCAGTTTGGATTTTGTGGACCAATCCGTGGTATCATTTTACATAGTCCTAGTAGTCCTCCCAGCTTTCTTTCTGTCTATTTAACAAAATATTCTAGGCTTATTTTGTATGTTTCCTGTCCCAGACCTGGAATCAGCCAATTCTCCAAGAAGACCTGGTTCCTTTTAGTGGAAAATGGCACTTAAGAACAAAATCTGGGCATTAGAGATCCTCATGCTTCTGAGTCTTTTTAGAGAATAAAGTTGGAATTTATTTTCTTTTGAAGATAAAAATACATCATAAGTTCATACTAACTTCCAATTCAAATTCTGGACTAAAAGATTTTTTTTTTTTTTTTTAACTTGACTTTGTAGAACTCAACTTTTTTTTTTTTTTTTTTTTTGTACTTCAGGTGAAGGCTTACGGAACAAATAGTTTCTCATGAAACAGAAGCACACATGTTATTTTATGACATTGGTTAACAACCCCACAACATATCAACCCTCTAACTTCTCAACCTTTTTTTTTTTGGTGAAAATTCACATAGCCAAAGATACACCATTTCAAAACTTTCTACATGCACAGTTCAATGACATTGACTATGCTCTTTCAATTGTGCTGTTATTCTCACTTAAGATGAAGGCTTACAGAACAAAATAGTTTCTCATTTAACAGTTACTACAAATGTTGCCCTATGACAATGGTTAACAATCTCACAACATATCAAGAATATCCTTACTCAACCTTGGGTTCCCTAACACCAGCTTCCTTGTCCCCTTTTGCTTTCTGGCCCTTGTCACTGGACTCCTGTACCTCGTTAGTCTCATTTGGTTTTACAGGGCTGTCCACTCCCAGGCTGAACGGTGAACCTCAGAGATAACTTCACCACTGAGCTAAAAGGGTGTCTGGGGGCCATACTCTAGCGGTTTCTCCAGTCTCCTTTAGGCCAGTAAATCTGGTCTTTTTTTTGTGAGTTAAAATTGTGCTCTACATCCTTCTCCAGCTCTGTCCAGAACCCTCTGTTGTGATCCTGGTCAGAGCAGTCAGTGGTGGTAGCCGGGCACCATCTAGCTGTACTGGACTCAGTCTGGTGGAGGCCTTTAGAGCCCAACTTTTTATCTTCTTTTTCTCATGTCAAAAATCCCAGTTCTTATAACACCAACATAATTACTACTTTTCCTTACAGCATCATACACCCATAAAAGGCTCAGAAGAATGATACCAACTTTGGTGCAATGAATTACATAATATGGCCCTTCTAGCCATGGTCTTTGTGACTCACAATCATCAAGTGGGGTTATGCAAATAAGGTATATGGAACCTGTGATGGTTGGGGTTATATGTCAACTTGGCTAGGCCATGATTCCCAGTATTGTGTAGTTGTCCTCCATTTTATGTGTTGTGGCTCCTGACCTCTACATGTTGATAAGGCAGGATTGGTGTAAGGTGTGTCTTGGGTTGCAGCCTTGCAGGAGGGCATGACTCAAGCCCCACCTGTACTAAAATTACTGTCTTCCCTGTGGTGTGGCCTGCATCTGAGATATGTGTGTGTGTTCTGGCGAGGGTCTCTCTCTCTGCATCTGGATGCAGCTTCCAGTTCATGCTCAATTGACCTCCCCAGAGGCCTGCTGTCTGACCTGCCAATTCTGGGATTAGCTCGCTTCCACAGCGCCTTGGGCTGGCTGCCTATCCTGTGACCTGATTTGCCGGCCTCTGCAGCCTTGTGAGCCAGCAGCTGTGGTCTGAACTGCCAGTTTGGGTTCGTTAGCTCCTGCAGCCACGTGAGTCGTGAGAAGTCTATGCCTGACCCATGAATTTGGGACTTGCCGGCTGCCACAACCAGGTGAGCCATTTCCTTTATATGGTTCGTGAGTTCTGTGACACATTGCAGTGAAGTACTGAGGGGAGAGGGAGTACTTGATGTTAGAGATGATGGAGTGGTGCAGTTGCTTGGAAAAGTTGGACATTTAGGACGTCTTTAACCTCTGCCTCATAGGAACCAGCTTTGTGCTGATCCTTATAAAAGAAATAATTTGTTTACCAACACTACCATAAACCATTTGATTCCTGGGAGCAGTCTAGGTTTTTTGTTTGTTTGTTCATTTATTTTGTTTTTTTCTGTTCCTGTTTGTCTTTAAGGTATATCTCACTAAGAATGTGCAATCAAATTATTATGCTCTTCTCTACATATTATGCACTAACTCAATATGCAGGTAGGCTCATCTATTTAATTTCACTTTCAATTGTTAGCATTTGCTTTTAATTTAACATGTTTGGTAATTATGTAAGGTGATTATGGTTCCAAAGTAAAATCATCAAAACAAGGTATGTTTAGAGACATCTAATACTATCCTTGTTGCTTCCACCTTGTGCGCCTCCTTCAAATGGTAAACTTTTTTTTTTTTTTTAAACACTTTTGGATTAGTCTCCAATTAAAAAAAAAAAAGTGTGTATATTTATTTGTAACCCCCCACACTCTTTCTTAGATACATGTTAGCTTACTAGACACACTTTTCTCCACCTTTCTTCTTTTACTTAACAATATATTCTGGAGATTGTCATGCCATGTAGTAAACAAGGTATTACTCTTTTTTTTTTTTTAACAGCTGCATAGTACTTAATTTTGTGGATATAGTATAGTTTATTCATGAAGTCCTTTATTGTTAGACATTTGGTTTTTTTTATCTTTTAACTTACTTCTGCAATTAATATTTTGCTATATTTGATTCATCCTTTTCTCTACATTAATTAAAAGAAAAATACAGACATGATAATTCTTTCCAAAAATGGTTTAATATATATCTCCAAAAAATAACAATATTGTCCGATAGTTAGTTTTCAGGAAGATCAAGAAAGAGGAAGCCATTGCAGCAATGACAAAGGCCAAAAGTAACACAGTGGCAGTGCGGAGGGAAAAACAGGAAATTGATTCAAGGGATATCTGGGAAAGAAAGGGTTATTCAGCAAGACTTGGTAATGCAATGAGCATTTTCCTTGTGTTTTTAAAAGTTTCTCTCTGAGAGTAAATAAAATCCATTTTAAACATATACCTGCTTTCATCTTATTATAGTCCATGTAGTTTTAATTTTAAAGCATATGCATTGAAGAAAACGAACCCTAACTAAACAACAGGTGGAATAATGAACAGGTACACTGTTTGTGATGGTGATGCTGGCAACACCAGAGAATTAAAGGACAGAACACATTACTCATGGAAATATGCAGTAAATTATGGTCTCCAGCCTAATCTTCAACTACTTAGGCAAAGCATGGTCTGCACTTGACCAGTCTAGGCAGCCTGCATATCCTCATGACCAAAGGAATGTATAATTACAAGGGTACAGTCCATATGTTTTATATGACTGGTTAAGAGAATCTTGCACTAAAAACTTGCCATTAGCAATAGAATGAAATAGAGAACAATCTTCCAAGCTGGGCTAATTGAGCATTTAAATGATCAATTCATTCATTCATTCAATTAATCCATTTTTATTCTTTATTTTGTCACTCAATAAAAATATTATCAAGTATTGATTGAGTGTCAGGGGCTATGCCAGGTGCTGGGGATACAAAGATAAATAAGACATGCTCTTTGCAAAAGAAGAACTCACAGACTATTTGGAGAGGGAGATATGTAGGCAAATACTCAGCATACAGTGCAAAAATATGTGAGAAGTACTAAAGGAGCAGAAACAGAAACTATAAATTATGGGACAACTAACTCAGTCCAGAGGTGGGGTGAGGAGATGGACCAGTTAGGACAGTCTTCACTGAGTAGGTGACATTTGTAGGGGGTGGATGAGGGCACAGTAAGAAACATAGTATGTTCTGGAAACTGATTTTGTAGTTTGGGAAACTTCTGAGAGGTTTTCAATGTGGGTATACCACTATTTTATATGTGTTTTTTAGAGTGTAAAATGAAGATGTAAGCAACTGGAGGTGGGAGACCAGTTAGGAAGCAACTTAAAGAGTACAGATAAGGCCTTGAACTCAGAGAAGGGGGGTGGGGATCAAGAAGAATTTAGGATGTAGAATTAAAAGAACTTGGTGCAGATTGGATGTGAATAGTGAGAGAGACAAAGGAGTCAGAAATTAATATGAGGTTTTTAGTTTTGTCAATGGGATCATTAAGCTAGGAAGTGAAATATTGAGGAAAAGGAGATTTAGCAGGGGGCAAGAGGAGGTAATGAGTTCAGTTTTGGACACATCAAATGGGTGCTCCTGAGATATCTAGGTGGAGTGACTAGTAGGTAGTAGGAGCAGGTGGGTAAAGAGAGTAGAGAGCCAAACTTGGAGAGATTTTCTTTGTAGGAATCATACTATCCAGGGGAAGTATCGACCTTGAGAAAAGTGCCAAACATGGAGCCCAACATCTGGGAAAGGAAGAGGAACCAGAAGAATGAAGGAGACTTAGAATTAGTAACCAGCTGAAATACGGGAGAAAAATCAGGATGGAGAAATTTCTCATTTCTCAGAAGCTCTGTAAGGAAAATGGACCAAGGAGAGGAGTTAGGAGCATCAGACACTGACGAGAAGTTAAGATAGATGAGGAATAAAAGTGCTGATTTTATTTGGCAAGTGAGTAAGGAACCTGTGACACTGAATAGAGTTTCAGTAGAATGTGGGATCAGAAACCAGACTGCAGTGAATTGAGGAATGAATGGTAAGGAAAGAAAAAGAACCAACAAGCATATGAATAATGGGTGCATTTGTTAAACTTGATCTTTCAAAGAGGGCATCATACTATTTTAAACTGAGGGAAGGTGGGCTGCCTCAGGCCACTCAGCAAGGTAAGCATTTTAATGTAAGATTGTCCACTTTCAAAGCCTGCATTCTTTCTGCCACATCATATTGCTTTCTTAAAGTTTGTAAGTGAAAGGATGAAGGAGGCATTGGTGGGCTCTTAAGCAAATAGTGTTGAGAAAATGTTCTTTTTAGGATGGTAAAAACTTGAGTATGTTTTAGGCTGATGAGAAGGAGACAATGTAAGAGGGAAGTGGGATAATTGATAAAGTAAGGTCCCTGAGGAGGTGGTAAGAACTAGAACAGTGCTGTGTCTATCT
This sequence comes from Dugong dugon, assembly GCA_030035585.1. NCBI lineage: Eukaryota > Metazoa > Chordata > Mammalia > Sirenia > Dugongidae > Dugong > Dugong dugon. The sequence goes on from CM057464.1 coordinate 136,111,350, forward strand.
AAGAGTAAGCAATTCCATAGACTAGTCATAATTTATTCAATTTACTCTTCCCTGGGTTCTTCCTCAACATAGCAAAGCAACCTCCCAGGTCACAGTGACCTTATCAATACCAAAAAGGAGGATACTTTAGATAATTTCTGAAGTCTTTTTTGATCCTAAACCAAAAAAGACCTTATTTATTGTTTTAACTATAAAGTCTACCATCCCATAACTGAAAGAAACCTCCAGAGTTGCATGGTCTGTCTCCCTGCTTCCAAGCCAAATCTGTTACAACTATTTTTGTCTCTGAAAGGTAGTTCCCAGGTATGTCAGTGAAACTTTGTTCAACTGTGTTAAACTGTAGATTATAGAGGAAAAATCTTTGCCAAGGGACAGCTGGACTCAATTCATGAACAGAAATACCATCCTAATCAACTTTTAGGCCTGGATAAGTTGATTTCTTCATAAAGAATTGATCTTGAGCTGTCTAAACTGGAGTAACTTGTTTGGGGGCTTCTTTCCCCCAGTTCATTCATTTTGATTTGACATCCTCATGAGGGACCCCACCTAGCAGGTGTTCAGAAAGGCTTAACAGGCCCATTTTTCACCTGTCTAGGGAGCTGAAGAGTACATTGTTTAGACATGTAGACGTTAGAGTTCTTCCAGACTGTCTGGAATTTCTTTTATTTTTTTATTGTGCTTTAAGTGAAAGTTTACTATTCAAGTCAGTTTCTCATACAAAAATTTATACACACATTGCTATGTGACCCTAGCCACTCTCCCTGTACTATGACAGCACACTCTTCCTTTCCACCCCGGATTTCCCGTGTCCATTCAACCAGCTCCTGACCCTCTCTGCCTTCTTATCTCACCTCTGGACAGGAGCTGCCCATTTAGTCTCTTGTATCTACTCGAGGTAAGAAGCACATTCCTCACGAGTATCACTTTATAACCCATTCTCCAGTCTAATCTTTGTCTGAAGAGTAGGCCTCGGGCATGTTTTCAGCTCTGGGCCAACAGAGCGTTCAGGGGCCATGTTTCTGGAGTCCCTCTAGTCTCAGTCAAACCATTAAGTCTGGCCTTTTTACTAGAATTTGAGTTCTGCACCCTACTTTTGTCCTGCTCCATCAGGGACTCTCTGTTGTATTCCCTGTCAGGCAGTCATTGGTGGTAGCTGGGCACATCTAGTTCTTCCGGTCTCAGGCTGATGGAGTCTCTGGTTCATGTGGCCCTTTCTGTCTCTTGGGCTAATATTTCTCTTGTGTCTTTGGTATTCTTCATTTTCCATTACTCCAGGTGGGCTGGGACCAATTGATGCATCTTAGATGGCTGCTCCCTAGCTTTTAAGACCCCAGACACCACTCACCAAAGTGGGATGCAGAACATTTTCTTAATAAACTTTGTTATGCCAGTTGACCTAGATGTCCCCTGAAAGCATGGTCCCCAGATCCCCGCCCCTGCTACTCTGACCCTCCAAGTGTTTGGATGTATTCAGGAAACTTCCTAGCTTTTAGTTTAGTCCAGTTGTGCTGACTTCCCCTCTAGTGTGGGTTGTCCTTCCCTTCACCTAAGATAATTCTTGTCTACTATCTAGTTAGTGAATACCCATCTCCCTCCCTCCCCACCCTTGTAACTATCAAAGAATGTTTTCTTCTGCATTTAAACCTTTTCTTGAGTTCTTGTAATAGTGGTCTTATACCATATTTGTCCTTTTGCAACTGACTAAATTCACTCAGCATAATGCCTTCCAGATTGCTCCATGTTATAAGATGTTTCACAGATTCCTCATTGTTCGTTATCATTGCATAGTATTCCACTGTATGAATATACCATAATTTGCTTACCCATTAGTCTGTTTATGGGCACCGAGGATGCTTTCACCTTTTTGCTATTGTGAATAGTGCTACAATAAGCATGGGTGTGCAAATATCTATTAGTGTGATGGCTCTTATTTCTCTAGGATATATTCCAAGGAGTGGTATTGCTGGATCTTATGGTACTTCTATTTCTAGCTTTTAAAGGAAGTGCCAAATATATTTCCAAAGTGGTTGTACCGTTTTACATTTTCACCAACAGTGTATAAGTGTTCCAGTCTCTCCACAACCTCTCCAACATTTATTATTTTGTGTTTTTTGGATTACTGCTAGCCTTGTTGGAGTGAGATCATATCTCATTGTAGTTTTGATTTGCATTTCTCTAATGGCTAATGATCGTAAGCATTTCCTCATGAGTCTGTTAGCCACCTGAATGTCTTCTTTGGTGAAGTGCCTGTTCATATCCTTTGCCCATATTTTAATTGGGATATTTGTCTTTTTGTTGTTGAGGTTTTGCAGTATCTTGAAGATTTTAGAGATTAGACACTGATCAGATTTGTTGTGGCCCAAAAATTTTTCCCAGTCTGTAGGTTGTCTTTTTACTCTTTCGGTGAAGTCTTTTGATGAGCATAAGTGTTTGATTTTTAGGAGCTCCGAGTTATCTAGTTTCTCTTCTGGTGTTTGTGCATTGTTACTTATGGATTGTATTCTGCTTATGCCATGTATTAGGGCTCCTAGCATTGTCCCTATTTTTTCTTCCATGATCTTTATCATTTTCAATTTTATGTTTAAGTCTTGGATCCATTTTGAGCTAGTTTTTGTGCATGGTGTGAGGTATGGGTCTTGTTTCATTTTTTTGCAGACAGTTATCCAGTTATGCCCACATCATTTGTTAAAGAGACTGTCTTTTTCCCAATTAATGCACTTTGGGCCTTTGTCAAATATCAGCTGCTCATAGGTGGATGAATTTATGTCTGGATTCTCAATTCTGTTCCATTGGTTTATGTATCTGTTTTACAAGTACCAGGCTGTTTTGACTACCATGGCAGTATAATAGGTTCTAAAATCAGGTAGTGTGAGGCCTCCCACTTTGTTCTTCTTGAGTAATGCTTTACTTATCCGGGGCCTCTTCCCTTTCCATATGAAGTTGGTGATTTGTTTCTCCATCTCATTAAAAAATGCCTTTGGAATTTAGATCGAGATTGCATTGTATCTGTAGATTGCTTTGGGTAGAATTGACGTTTTCACAATGTTGAGTCTTCCTATCCATGAGCAAGGTATGTTTTTCAACTTATGTAGGTCTCTTTTGGTGTCCTGCAGTAGTGTCTTATAGTGTTCTTTGTATAGGTCTTTTATGTCTCTGGTTAGATTTATTCCTAAGTATTTTCTCTTCTTGGGGGCTATTGTAAATGGTATTGATTTGGTGATTTCCCCTTCAAAGTTCTCTTTGTTGGTGTAGAGGAATCCAACTTATTTTTGTATGTTTATCTTGTATTCTGAAACTTTGCTGGAATCTTCTATTAGTTCCAGTAGTTTTCTTGTGTATTCTTTGGGGTTTTCTGTGTATAAGATCATATCATCTGCAAATAGGGATACTTTTACTTCTTCCTTACCAATTTGGATGCCCTTTATTTCTTTTTCTAGCCTAATGTCTCTGGCTAGGACCTCCAGCATAATCTTGAATAAGAGTGGTGATACAGGGCATCCTGGTCTGGTTTCCATTCTCAAGAGGAATGCTTTCAGAATTCCTCTGTTTAGGATGATGTTGGCTGTTGGCTTTGTATAAATGCCCTTAATTGTGTTGAGGAATTTCCCTTCTATTCCTATTTTGCTAAGAGTTTTTATCATGTATGGGTGTTGGACTTTGTCAAATCCCTTTTCTGTATTAATTGATAAGATCATGTGGTTCTTGTCTTTTGTTTTATTTATGTGATGGGTTACATTGATTGTTTTTCTAATGTCGAACCATTCCTGAGTACCTGGTATAAATCCCACTTGATCATGGTGAATTCTATGCTCGTGGCCAACCAAGTGGAAGAGATCCATTCTTGTACCCATTCCAAAGAAAGCTAATCCAACAGAATGCAGAAATTATCGAGCAATATCATTAATATCACACACAAGTAAAATTTTGCTGAAGATCATTCAAAATCAGTTGCAGCTATACATCGACAGGGAATGCCAGAAATTCAAGCCAGGTTCAGAAAAGGATGTGGAACCAAGAATATCACTGCTGATGTCAGATGGATCTTGGCTGAAAGCAAAGAATACCAGAAAGATCTGATGTCAGATGGATCTTGGCTGAAAGCAAAGAATACCAGAAAGATGTTTACCTGTGTTTTATTGACTATCAAAAGGCATTCGACTGTGTGGATCATAACAAATTATGGATAACACTGAGAAGAATGGGAATTCCAGAACACTTAATTGTGCTCATGAGGAACCTGTACTTAGACCAAGAGGCAGTCGTTTGAACAGAACAAAGAGATACTTTGTGGTTTAAAGTCAAGAAAAGTGTGCATCAGGGTTGTATCCTTTCACCATACTTATTCTATTTTTTGTGGAGCAAATAATCTGAGAATTTGGACTATATGAAGAAGTATAGGGCATCAGAATTGAAGGAAGACTCATTAACAACCTCTGATATGCAGATGACACAACTTTGCTTGCTGAAAGTGAAGAGAACTTGAAGCACTTACTGATGAAGATCAAAGACCACAGCCTTCAGTATGGATTACACCTCAACATAAAGAAAGCAAAAATCCTCACAACTGGACCAATAAGCAACATCATGATAAACAGAGAAAAGACTGAAGTTGTAAAGGATTTCATTTTACTTGCATCCACAATCAATGCCCATGGAAGCAGCAGTCAAGAAATCAAATGATGCACTGCATTGGTAAATCTGATGCAAAAGATCTCTTTGAAGTGTTAAAAAGCAAAGATGTTACTTTAAGGACTAGTGTGCACCTGACCCAAGCCATGATGTTTCAATTGCTTTATCTGCATATGAAAACTGGACAATGAATAAGTAAGACGAAGGGAAATTGATGCCTTTGAGTTACGGTGTTGGCGAAGAATATTGAATATACCGTGGACTGCCAGAAGAACAAACAAATCTGTCTTGGAAGAAGTACAGCCAGAATGCTCTTTAGAAGCAAGGATAGTGAGTCTTTGTCTCACATACTTTGAACACGTTATCAGGAGGGACCAGTCCCTGGAGAAGGACATCACACTTAGTAAAGCAGATGGTCAGCGAGAAAGAGGAAGACCCTTAATGAGATGGACTGACACAGTGGCTGCAACAATGGGCTCAAGCATAACAACGATTGTGAGGATGATGCAGGATAGGGCAGTGTTTCATTCTGTTGTATACAGGTTGCTATGAGTTGGAACTGACTCGATAGCACCTAACAACATATGTTCAAACACCTGCTTTCTTAAAAAAACAAAAGAGAAAACCTCCCAATTCTACACTTCATACTCTCTCTCTCCTTCCATTTACAGACAAGTTCCTTAAAAGAGTCATCTATATATAATATCTCACCTCCCAATGACTCCTCAATTCTCTACAATGAGACTTCTGCCTCCACCACTGCCCTGAAATTGTTCTGAGGTAAAGACATCCTCATTACCAAATTCAGCGTTCCTTTTCAGTTAACCTTCTTAACTTCTCAACAGCATCTCATAATCCTGACCACTTTATTCTCCTTGAAAGTCTCTTGATGTCACTGTCACCACATTTTCCTTTCTACGTCTTTGACTAAAAGTTCAGCCTCACTTGTTCTCTTCTTCACTTGCTGACCCTTGAATGGTGGTATTTCCCAGGATTCTATCTTTGCCTCTCATATTTTGTCGAATCCATGCTCTCCCAAGATGTTGCTGTCCACATCCACTGCTTTTACTCCTATCCATGTACTGATGACTCCAAGGTCCATCTTCCATTGAGACCTCTCCTCTGACCTCCTGGTATTCGTTGATTATCTCAAATGCATCTCAAACTCACTAAGTTTATTCACTTTTTTTCTAAGCTGCCTCCTCCTGTGCTACCTCCACTCACTCAGTCCCCCAGGATTGGAGCCAGTCCTGACTCTCTTTACTCACCAGCACCATATGTAAAGACTAAGCACTGGAAAATTTGGCTTCTTTGTGGTTTCATAGCCACCGCTTCTCTGTTACAGACTTGATGCCGTAGAGATGGTTGTGAAAATTAAATAAGATGCCACACACATACTAATTTGCATGGCACCTGATAAAATGTTGATTGAATCTATAAGCAAGAAGCTAGCATTTCCAGGTGATTTTCTTGCTTGACATACATGGACATTTAGGAATTAGTATTTCCTCTTTTAAGTCACTAAAATCTATGTGACTCACACACTACACTGAAAGAGCAAGTAACTGAATATAGTCAGCTGGCTTGTAAGATTTATGCACTGGGAGGCTCCTGAAATCAGAGAATTGTTTAGATTTTGGAATCTTCAAGTTACTCCTGATGTGATTTAAGTTTCCAGTGGAAATGTGTTGAAGCAAGAAAACAGAATTGTATGAATTTGGGTTTCTTTTAACGAGGCATCATTAATTTAAAATTATATCTTCTGTCTGTGGAATTTCCCTTTTCTGGAACTTGGAGTACTGGGTAGATACATGCTATAATGCAAGTCTCTTTTCTCTCCCTCCTATGGCCTCTTCCTCCCTGTGAAGAGGAGAGCTCTGTGGGTACAAGTTTTATTTCATTGAACATTCAACCATGTATAAAATGTAATAATAAATAGTTTATTCTCTTTAAACTATTCTCCAGTATGTTGTAAATTCTCTGACCTATCACGTATTTATCACACAATGAAATCTGTTACATTTCTATTGATGGAGATGGGAGATTTGGCAGATATATTACTTTAGATTCTGTTGGTTGCAAGTAACAGAAACCCAATTCTACTCTCTTAAAGAATAAAGTCAATTTGTTGGCTAGTGCAACTGAGTTGTCCAGAAGCAGGGAAGGCTTTCCTTCAATCCACTCATCTTTGTCCTGCTTAGGATCCTGAGTCCTAGTTGAGTTCTATCACTATCATATCACTTACACAAGTTTTAACTGATGGTGTCACATGAATTGTAACTGTTCCTTGTAATTGTTCTCTGGAGAGCCTGGTAGATTCTGGGCTGCTATGCAGGCTGCTGTAGTGTGTGATGATGGTGTAATGAAGATTATTATTTGTTTAATCAAAGACATTTTAAATTTTAAATGGAAGATTTTTAGAGGATAAAAACGATAATTAAAATTCCAAATGAAGAAGCATTGGAGTAAGAAAGTATTCTCAAAGAACATTGTTTAACCTTCATTTTAGAGATTTCCTGGCCTGGCCATCAGCAATATTTCATGAGAAAAAGAAGGAATTTGATTAATGTCAACTATCTAAAAATTAAATTTAAAAATTAAATGATATTTTTAAACATTTCAAAATTATCATCCAAATACATAGCATGCCTTGGTTACCAAGAGTCAAGTGTTGCTTCAGGAAGCTAAAGCTATAAGCCAAGCTAACATATGAGAAAAATCACATCAGTAATTTCTCAGAAATATGGAAAAATGTTACAAATGGAACTGTTTCTGTAGAGAATGCAATGTTCAATATCTAGAAACTGTCTAAAGAGTAGTGAGCTCTACACTGTATCATTTCATCCTTTTTCCTAGTCAGAAGAGATAAATACACTGTTTGTATAGGTGGTGTGTATATGTGTGTGTGTTTTCTGTTACCCTAAGTAAATGGAATGAATAGACTCTCTTAAGATGGATTGCATAGTATGTGGAATTCATGCTTACTGTCTTATAAGGAGTTACTTGTATATAAAATCTTATGGACACAAATTGAAAATATGTGTAATTTATAAGCAAAGGAAAAACAGCTTTAAATCCTAGTGCTAGGCATTTTAAATTTCTGGCTGATTTATAAACTTTTAAAAGCTCACGCTACTAAGTAATTAAAAATGTCTATGGCTATACATGTTTAGCTAATAGTTACTCTTCAGCTAGCCACCCTATGGCATTTTGCATGCTATTTTTCATTTTTTCTGCCTATATTTTTTTTGTCTAGCTTTTTCAGAAATTTTATTCCTAGTTCTGTCACACTGTCGCCTTGTAGTCTATCTTGCAAGAATGTAACATCAGCAGCCAAATGAACCTAGGAAAGAAAAAAAGCCTTGTGTCATTCAATTTTTTCAAAAAAAGATTTTTCTCAGTCCCCTTTTCAGCTGTATTCATCCCATAAGGAGTTGACTTTATTTATGGAATGATAAAAATAACAGCCAGTTCTGTGGGCTAAAGGCCCTTTACTAGGTGTTCCCCAGAGATGGTCTGGCTGTGTCAACCCTGAGGTATGAGTCTAGAAAGAGAAGGGTGCTTGAGGACCTGGCCCAGCTCAGATGGTTCTGGGGCAGACCCAGAAGTATGGGCCTATGCCAAGCTTTGCCCACAGTGCAGGGCTGAACTACAGCTCCATCTTAAGAACACAAATTCCCAACTCAAAGATAGACTCAACCCGGTGTGCAGGCCAAGCAGAACTTCCAAGAAGTGGACCCTTAAATGGTTCCTCTCAGATTGATTAGCCATAAATCATTCTGTCTTTAGCTAAATCACGTAATCATTTATTCTGACAACATTTAGCAACCACTTACGGCTTTGAAAAAAAATCAACTAAATAAATTATGAGTATAAAATTAAAGATTGACATTACAGACCTGAATATTTGATGCTCAAGCCTCTCTTCTTCTGCAAAGCATTTCCCATTTCCCAGACCCCAAAGTAAGCCCTCAGGGCTTACTTCACTTTCATTACAATTTGTTCACATAGGAGAGCATGAAATTGTTGACCTACACTCAGTAGAGTCTTCATTCAGAGTTATTTTAAGTCATTGGGATAAATAAGAAAAAATAAGGGAAAGTATCCAGTAAAAGCAAATGAAACCAAAACCAAACCCATTGCTGTTGAGTTGATCCCAACTCATAGCCACCCTATAGGACAGGGTAGTACTGCCCCATAGGGTTTCCAAGGCTTAATCTTTACAGAAGCAGATTCCTCATTTTTCTCCTGCAGAGTGTCTGGTGGGTTCCAACCACCAGCCATTAGATAAACAGACAAACACTTACCCACTTCGCCACCAGGGCTCTTTTCTAAAAGCCACAGGGCTCTGTGTCTAGTAGTTAGTCACTCCCTCTTCCTAAAATTCTCTCAATTTTTTTTTAAATCAATAAATAATCCAAGTGTGGAAACCAGCCTTCAAGACAGCCCCCAATGATTCCCACCTCCTGGTATTCACATCCTCAGGTGGTTCCCTCCTAACATTGCAACAGGACTGGTTTGTGGCAAATAGCATACAGCAGAAGCGGTGGTATATCACTTCTGAGGTTAGGTTATAAAAAAGCATGGCTTCCATCTCTGTTTTTCTCTCTCTCTGGTCATCTTTTCTGGGCAAAACCAGTTGCCATTTTGTGAGTAGCTCTCCAAAGAGGCCATGTAGCAAGGAACTGGAGCCTCTGGCTAACTGTCGACAACCACGTGAGTGAGCTTGGAAGCAGATTTTCCAGCTCCAGTCAAGTCTTCAGAGACAGCAACCCTAGATGACAACTTGATAACAATCTCATGAGTGACTTTGAGCCGGAATCACCCACCTAAGCAGCTTCTAGATTCTTGATCCTCAGAAACTATGTAAGATAACAAACGTTTGTTGTTTTAAGCTAGTACATTTGTGGGTAATTGGTTATACAGCAATAGATAACTAAAAAAAGAAAAAACAACCACCTACTGTTGAGGCAATTCTGACTCATGGTGACTCCATGTGTGTCAGAGTAGAACTATACTCCATAGGGTTTTCAGTGGCTGAGTTTTCAGAAGTAGATTGCCAAGCCTTTCTTCCAACATGCCTCTGGGTAGGCTCAAAATGCCAATGTTTTGGTTAGCAACTAAATGTGTTAACAGTTTGTACCACCCAGAAACTCCAGATAACTAATACACCCAGCACAATGAAGTATGTCCTTTACCATTTCCAGGGCACCTCTGATAATCCCACAGAGTAAATTACAGTAGCACAGAGAAGATCGCCCAGTGGGGAGCTCTTCCACAAACTCCACCAGAGGATTCTTGTCTAGAATCAGAGAAAACTCATTTCTACTCGAATTGTTACAGGTCACATTTGGTGTAATTCCCAAGTACATCTTGAAAGCAACCTGATAAAAAGAAGATTAAAAAAAAAATTTGATAAAACTTGGTCAAGAACAAATATCTACTAACAGGGTAACCTATTTTTACCAGCAGTGCAGCACAATGGTTGAGCATGTGGAGCTTGTAGTCAGAATGTCCAGGTTCAAACTTACCTTTACAGTTCATTGACCCTATGACTTGTGCAAATTTTAAACATTTTTATTTTTAAGGAGCCTTCTAAGGGACTATTGTTCTGTGGCAATATTATGGCTTATGACACACCAGGCTAAGGCGTTATTTTCAGAAATTTTTTTTCAAAAATAAATATCATCTACAAGGGTAGGAAATTAAAATATTATCAGTCATAAACATACCACCATATCTGTCACATTGAGCCTAGCAAAGTGTAAATTCCTGAATTCTTAGAAGGGGCACAGGACACATCTGCTGCAATAGGAAAATAGCGATCAGAGCAGCGGATGCTATGGGCACATTGGGCCCAAGAGTCTTTTGGGAGATAGTGGAACTCATACTACTAAGGATGACAAGTCTCTGAGAAGGAGCAAGCAGCAGTGGTGGGAGGTACATAATGCATGATAAAGTAACTTTTCAAAAAAAAGAAATTCTACCACTTTATGGTGCTTATAGAAGTGGAAGGAATCGTGGATACTATTTCTTTTACAACCATGGTTTCACAAATGAGTAAACTAGGATTCAGAAAAGTAAAATGGCATATGGCCAAGTCCATACTATAAGTTAGCTCCTTGCATCATAGTCCAAGGCAATTTCTTTTTGCCAAATGCAAAGGCCTGGACTTTGAAGTTTAGTAACAAAAATTTGTCGCCTTCCAAGTGCCTGAATTAGTTTAATTTTTAAATTAAGAGCAATGTGGGAGAGAGATGGAAACTATTTCTTCAAATTATGTATAATTAGAAATACTAAAAGATTCATTCAGTCATTCAGCTGGTACTTACTGAGCACTGTCTATTGAGCACAGTGCCTGGCATATGATGGGAGTTCAAGTTCTATTTGAAAAGCAAATTATTAAATGAGCATCCACTCTGTGTTTGAGACCATAATTAAGATGTAGTTCCTGTTTTATAAGAGCTCATAAGGATCCCTGACGGTGCAGTGGCTAAGCATCCAGCTGCTAATCAGGAGGTTGGCAGTTCAAACTCACCACCCACTCCCAGGGAGAAAGATGTAGCAGTCTGCTTCTATGAAGATTACAGTCTTGGAAACCCTATGGGGCAGTTCTACTCTATCCTATAGAGTCACTATGAGTTGGAATCAGCTCGATGGCCCACAACAACAATAACAACAGCAAGAGCTCATAGCCAAAGAGGGGCTACAAACATTAAACAAATAACTGCAGTGGCGTGATAAGTCCTGCAAGTACAATGTAACGTATTAAGGAGCAATTAGGAATGCATTTGGGAGTAATTCTGGGACATATTCACAGAGAAAGAAACTTCTACTGTATTCATGAAATTGAGTGAGAGTTTGTCAGGTGAATGGGGAAGAGGCATTCTAGGCAGAGGGAAGAAGTCATGGGAAATACCATGATGAGGTTTCATGATGAGGTTTTGGGGAGCATGAGTGAGGTCTCTCCTGGAAGCAGTGGGGAGCCCCTAATGTGTTTAAAGCTAATGCAGAATTGGATTTTTGTTTTAGAGGGATCTCCTTGGTATTTGCATGGAGGACAGATTTAGAGTTAAGGGTTAAGGTGGGTAGTGAAGTCAAAGACAGAGATATCAATCAACAGGTTACTGTGATGGCCAAGGAAAGAAACGATGAGGAACCATCTCCTTTTGTCTTTCCTTCAAAGCTCAAACCCTCCCTAATACTTTCCATATAAGTTTCAAAAAGCCCAAATCCTAAAATTTAGTTCAAGCCTCTAACCCTAGGCGGTTTAAGCAGATATAAAACAAATTCCTGTCTTCCAAACCTTAAGTCAAGGAGCAAAAGAACAAAACCATCACGAAACTCTAGGCTTGGAGATTCGACTTGGCCCCCAGTCAATTGGCTGGCACCCATTTCTGCTAATGTTGATTCCTTCAGCTGGAAAATTCCAAGGCTATTATTCGTCTGAGTATTTCTTTCTAATTCTCTATCCAAACTGCCTGGAAATAATATGAAAACGGATGCTCCGTCCTTTGAATTTACTCTTTTTATCAGCGTGTAGCAGCAGTTTCATGACCCAGTGTCCACCAGTAGGAGGCATTCTCTGGGTTGGGAAATATTCATTCCTAGTAGATGACATTGTTTCCTTATCTGGCTGAATTCTATCTGAGAAGGAGGACTGTTGTTTCTATGAAGAAAGAACTAGCTCCACCCTCGGCTACTGCCACAGCTGCTCTGCCGGTAAACTAAGGACAAACATTTTCCCTGTTTGTGGATTTCCAACATGGATGCTTTTCAGGGGGTTTTAAAATTCCTCCTTAACCAGAAAACTGCTATAGGCTACAGCTTCATGGCTCTGCTGACCGTGGGAGGGGAGCGGCTCTTCTCCCTTGTGGCTTTCAAGTGCCCCTGCAGCACGGAGAATACTGTCTACGGGCTTGTTTTCCTCTTTGCTCCTGCCTGGGTGTTACTGATCCTGGGATTCTTTCTAAACAACAGGTCGTGGAGACTGTTCACAGGCTGCTGTGTGAACCCCAGGAAGATCTTCCCCAGAGGCCACAGCTATCGCTTCTTCTATATCCTTGGCCAGATCACTCTGAGTTCACTGGTGGCTCCAACGATGTGGCTTTCGGTGGCTTTGCTCAATGGGACTTTTTATGAATGCGCCATGAGTGGGACAAAAAGTTCCAAACTCCTGGAAATTATTTGCAAGGGCAAGCCCAAAGAGTGCTGGGAAGAACTTTACAAAGTATCTTGTGGCAAAACCAGCATGACACCCACCGACAATGAAGAGCTGAAACTGTCACTTCAAGCCCAGTCTCAGGTAAGAAAGGACAAATTCACCTTTCCCAGCATGAGCTGGAAGCATTCTCTCTGTCCTCTTTTCAGCCAGGGTTGAATCAGAGCCTTGCCAGAACATTTTGAAACTAAATGGAAACTGGAGCATAATGCAGCATTAAGACAATCCCCGGAAAAGCTTTTGGATAGCATGATGAAATTGCTGATTGGATCATGTATTTTCCATTTCCAAAAAGTAAAAATCCTTTGGGTTATGCATATGTAAATACTTAAGTACTTTAAAACAATCTCTCTGGGTTGACTTTGTAAATAATGCAGGACACTAAATTACAAACCAGGTGTTAAGGGCAAAGCTGCAATTAGAAATTACTGCCTCCTGTCAATTATTTACTTTCAAACTGGTTTCTCAGAAACACATATAGACATATTATTCAGCTATTATTATTTAGCTGAACCAAGTACGCTAATACTTGTTAAAGTTGCATGTAGTATAATCAGTGTAGAGATTTCCCTGAATGATTTCTGGCAACTGCTATCCCTATGTAAACATTGTTGAGATTGAGAATTCACCATATAAAGTAGGACTCAGCAGTCTTTAAATAGCTTTCAGTGAAAAGTGACTGTATTCTCCAGGGAGATTATGTCTTACACTCTTTGTGCTATATGGCTAAAGAAGTTCTTACCCTACCTTTGGAGCTCAAGATTTGGGGGATTGTTTTATTTAACAGAAGGAAATAATAGCTTTACTTAATGACGCAGGGAAATAGCTTATCATCCCTCCAGGTACATGAGAGCAAATCCAGATGTGCAGCCTTGCCCTGGCCTCAGGAAAAGCCTGACTTCCTATCTGTGAGTAGCAGGATTGCATTCCCAAAACCAAAACAAGCAATAAGAGCAGATAAACAGACCCACAATTTGTCAGAAATGCTATTTGTTTCAGAGTGAATGCACTGAAGATGGTATAATTTTACTTTTATCAGCAAGGATTTGCCTTTACAACACATCAAGGCAGAGTTTATTTTTAAAACCATACATTCCAAAGCTGGTTGTCAGTATGGCTGTATTATTTTCATAAGCTGATAAGTCAAAATATACTCCAAAACAAAATCTTTTGTTCAATGCATAAAACATATCTTAGATAAAACATGCCAGGCTCCCAAATGGCCTTCATCTTTTGTTGTAGGAAGGTATTAATTAGGAACACTATGACACAATAAATGGTTTATGATTGATGCCCTCAGGAACCAGCCTCCATTCAGTTAGTGCCAGGTTCTAACACTTATCACTCTATGAGCGGTTCTTCTCTAAACACTGGCATAAGGAAATCATGTACTTACTGTCATACCTTAGCTGGGCACACCTACCTGTTTACTTTTCAGTAGAATGAGAAGAGGCAGGGCCTGGAGTTGATTCCTGTGGGGAGGGTGGATAAGGTATGTAGACAAGAGGAGCTGTACCAACAGCAGGTGCTGAACACAGAGGTTCAGATAGGCAGGAAGCAATGTACAGTCCGGGCCAATAGCTGGGTATGTGGGTGGTGGAGGTGCGGGTGGAAAAATTACATTCATCCATTTATCCATGGGTGGAACAGAGAAACAAGAAATCCGGCTGCAAGACTCTCTATTCTTAAAGAAGGTAAAGTACAGTAGTGGAAAGAACTTGGCCTTAAAGTTGGCTAGTCTTGAGTTTTAATACTGACTCCACTATTGACCAGATACGAGAACTAGAGCTAGTGGTTTGACCTCTCTGAGCCCCGGTTTCCTCATAAAAAAACCTGTTGCTGTTGAGTCAATTCCGACTCATAGCAACCCTATAGGACAGAGTAGAACTGCCCCACAGGGTTTCCAAGATTCAGCAGGGGTTGGTTTATCCAATTCTGGGGTAATCTATACTCTTTTCTTTTGCCTACTTTCTGGTTATTTCTTTGAACACCAGCAATGATGGGTAGGAGAATAGAGACTAGGCAAACTTTAACTTTATTTTGACAGTTGAAAATGTTGTTTAAAAAATAAGAGTAATGATTTCAAATGAAGTATGGCAATAGCTATGTAGTTAATTTAGCATACATTTCCTAATAACACTGCTTCAGATCTCTGAAAAGTAGCTTTGCTTTTACATGTCCTCAATATTTTTCTTTCTAAGATTCTAGGATGGTGCCTGATTTGTTCTGCGTCTTTCTTCTCTCTGGTCACCACTTGCTATGCTCGTTGCCGATCTCAAGTTAGCTACCTTCAGCTGAGTTTTTGGAAGACTTATACACAAAAGGAGAAGGAGCAGTTGGAAAATATGTTCCTGGACTATGCCAACAAGTTGAGTGACAGGAATCTGAAGTGCTTTTTTGAAAATAAGAGACTAGAGGCCTTCCCCTTGCCCTCCTTTGCTGCCTGGGAGGCTGCTTCAGAGCTGTATTCTTTCCACCAAACCCAGCAACACTACAGCACCCTCCACAGGGTGGTGGAGGATGGTCTGGAACCTAGCCCCGAGGAAAATGAGACAACAATGGTCGTTGTAGGTACCGCCCAGCAAATGTAGCTCATCCTCCATCACTGACTCAGGGTATGAATGGTATACTCATCTGAGATCCTCCTACTTCTCAACAGCAACCTGTGTATCTCTGTATTTTCATACATTTAGTGTTTCTTTCCAAGACAACATAAAGGAAGCAGCTTTGACGTACTCAAGTGCAAACAGTGTCAGATGTGCTCAAGCTGAGGCTGAGTGACTGGTCAAGGATGGTGACAAAGTTGCTCTGGTATTATTGGTTGGGGTTTTGGCTCAGTGGCCCCTAAGGTCCCTCTAAGTTCTAAGATTTCAAGTTCAAGTTCTAAGACAGCAAGACACACGCAAGAGGATCTGCCATTCTCTGCAAATATTGGCATGAAATCTGGATGCAAAAGCAATGTCTCATGAGAGAGGGAGGTACTCTTAACATAAACTGCCAGACACAGTAGGATCTCAGGTATGACTACCAGGGGTCCTTGTCCTGCATATCTGTCCTACTGTCTTTTGAAGTATATATGAAATTCTACCATTTGAAATTAATTCCCTCGGAATCTGGAGACCTCAGTTCTCAAAAATAATCAACTGAAAGGAGATGATGTCTAAAATTTAGAGCTTTTAACTTGTTTCTACCGTATACTGAAAATAATGCCCCTGGAGGCCGGCCCACATTATGACTTCCGTGGGCCCTAGGAACTCTTATCTTTCAGAACCCTTCTACATTAAAAAATATATATTTAGACCACACTGATATAAAAATGACTATATTAATATTATATGTTAAAACATTTTCTCCAACCTAAAAGTTCATTAATTTTCAATTAAAAACACTTTTGTGGGACTCTAATAGTATCGTGGGCCCTAGGCAGATCACAGTACCTCCTATATCTAATGATAAGTTGGCCCTGATTGGAGGACAGAGTACACTGTCCAAAGCAGTGCTGGTGTAAAATGTTTTTAGTTTCAAGTTTGTCAGAAATAATACAAATTTTGTATTCTTCTATGTAATATATCCATGTTAGTTTATATATATATATATACGTACACACATACATATGTCTATATAGAGCTCAGCTGCTAACCAAAAGTTCAGCAGTTCGAATCCACCAGCAGCTGGTGGATTTTATACATGTATATGTATATACATATATATACCAAAAAATGAGTTTTATACATATGCATATATATATACATTTTATACATATATTTATACACCAAAAAACCAAAACCTGTTGCCATGGAGTTGATTCCAACTCATAGAGACCAGATAGAACAGAGAAGAACTGCCCCGACAGGGTTTCCAAGGAGTGGCGGTGGATTCAAACTGCCAACCTTTTGGTTAGCAGCATAGCTCTTAACCACTGTGCCACCAGGGCTCCATATGTATATGTTTGTGTGTATATATAAATGTACAGAAACATATGTATGTGTATATGTGTTTATATATAATTTATGTATACATGTATGTGTTTATATATATTTATATATATATATATATTTAATTCTTCTCAAATCTCTGAATGGCATTGATGCTTAAGGAAGAGAGGCACTATGTTTTATGCTGTGGCTCACATATCACCGGGAATCTTTGTCCCCATTTGAGAAGCCTGGAGATTAACTCTTAATTACCACAAGACACAATCGCAAACTGAGGGCAAGACCCTGCAGGTATAGAACCCAGAACATAGCCTTGGAAACTTAGAGTTGCAGGGTCAGATGTGTGTGTGTGTCTGAGTGTGTGTGTGTAGGCTCAGATGTGTGTATGTGTGTGTGTGTGTGTGGGTGTGTGGGTGTGTGGGTGTGGGTGTGTATGGGTAAAGTAAGGACAGGACAAGGATAAAAAGGGGTAGAAGTGTCAGAATGAAGGGAGACAGAAGTCACCAAAGACAGATGTTTTCATTTAACACTTCTTGATTCAGAGCTAGCCTGCCTTAAGTGCTGCCAGGCTGGGAGAGGGTTTGTGGGAATGGGCCAGTGCCCACTGCATCTCTTGGGATGACTGAGAAACTGAAGCAGCAGTTGTATAGAATTAGTTTAGCTGTGGGCAGCTGAGGATTCAAGCATCAATTCTGGGTGTATTTCTGCTACCCACGGACTTTCTACAGTTGGAAAATTTACACTCACAGCAATGGCTGCCCCATTCAAGAACATCCAGGCTGACTAGTAACAAGCTGCAGCTCAGAGCTCTTTGCTGTTGCCTGGTGAGTAGCAAAAGGGCTCTTCCTCCTACTTTGGAGCAAGGCACCTCAACAAGTTCACATTCTGACTCCTCGTAGTAATTTCCTTCAGAACAGTACTTCACTCAGGATTAAAACTAGTCCAAGAAACTTGACATGCCCCATGAACAGCCTTGGAGAATGGGGGTAGAAATAGGTGTCTATTCTTGATTTAAGCCAGTTCCAGAGGCAGAGGAATAAGCTGGTTTTAGTAGGGGAGAATTTAGAAGTATGGGCAGTTGCCTCTACACCGGATTCTCTAGAAGCAGAGCCTGAGACAGGAAATCATGTGCAAGTGAAGGTAATGCTCTTAGGAGAAACCAGTAATCAGGATATCCAAGAAAGGATCTGGTTTCAGGTGAAGTTTTAGCCTGATCCCACAGGGAGCTCTGGGATGTCAGCTGTTGGCTATGAGTTGTCCCAAGGCTGTTGTTGTTAGCTGCTAACAAGTCGATTCTGACTCATGGTGACCCCATGTGTGCAGAGTAGAACTACTCCATAGGGTTTTCAAGGCTGTGACCTTTCAGGAGCAGATCGCCAGGCCTGTCTCCCGAGGTGCCTGTGGGTAGGTTTGACTCACCAACATTTCATCTGGTATTGCTTAACCATTTGCACCACCCAAGGACCAGGCGGGGGAAGGTATTTTCCAGGCAACCCTAGATGAGGAGCATCCAGTGGCCCAAGAGTAATAATCTAGAGAAGGTTGCACCACAGCAACTGGGAATTGGGTACCCTGAAATCAGAAATCTGGAGAGGACACCAAAAAGGCCACGACAAATGACTGCTACAACAGTCCCCTTCAGTGGCATGGAACTGAAGCATACCAGGCTGACCCCCTTTCTTAGCTTCTAATTCCCTGACCCCAAAGAGCCAAATGTGGGTGTGGTAGCAATTCTGACCTTCTCCCTACCATACCACTCTGTTACATAGAAGGAAAGGGTTGGAGAATGGTCTTTGAAAAAATTTGATGCTTTCCCATACAAGGAGTATATAGATTATACAAAAATTTAATGGCATATAACACCTGTTTTGTCAAATTTATCCCATGAATAAAATGTGTGCAAATTTTTTTTTCTGTGTAGTTCAACCTTTTTTCGTTCAGGCTCAACAAGTGAACTCAGCAGTTTCAGGACACATTCATTTTATTCATATTTAATGTAAAAATAGAAAAAAAAAGTTATTAAGCAAAGATTTTAAGAATAAGGCATGGTAGACATATGATTACATAATTCTATGTAATGTGCCTTTAAGTAATACATTGCAAAATATATATGTGCCCAAAATAATGTTTTAGGAATGGGTATGGTTTCCTACTTGGGACTTTGAAGTACCACTGAAAATGTATACATTTAATAAGAAAATGATGAAATTATTGTTTGAAATTAGGCATTTCAAAGCCTGATGATTCATTGTTTGCTATAAACATGGATTAAAAGAACCCCAGAATCACTGGATAGCAGAAAACTGCCACCTCTTCTCATTAGGTATTTCAGCTATTTATTCTACTTTGGTGGTTCTGAATTCTCTAAGGCAAGCATCTCATTTTCTAATATTTCCCTTTCCTTTTTCTCTGTTATACAAGCCAGGGGGATATTCAGCTCTCTTTGTGGGGGTAGTACTTAGACCTCTCTTGATACTCCCAAATCATTAAGAAAAATCATAGACTTCCACATGAGAGATCGGATGGAAAGCATCTGCATTTGTCAGTGGCTCTCAATACTGGCTGCACACTGGAAACACCTGAAGAGCTTTAAAAGTCCTAATGCTTGGGCCCACCTCCCCAGAGATTCTGATGTAATTGTTCTGAAGTGAGGCCTGAACATCAGAATTTTTAAAAGCTTCCCAAGGGATTCTAGTATGTAGCCGTAGTTAGAGAACTACTATTTTTATATGGAGAGTTAGTGCAAGTGGGAATATGGGTGGTAGTGGGTGTGAAGTTGCAATGTTTAATATATTATTTGGGTTTCAAACAGTGGTATGTAATAAATATTTAACAACTGGCCCCTTAGTGTTTTCCAATTTCAATGGTGTAGTTTCAACCTACCAAGGTGGTGTCACTTAATGCAGTTATGAAGAGATGCTAACAAGGGCTTCTCCTGAGGTGTATGAGCTTTCAAAGAAGCTTTTAAAGCTAGCTCCTGTTTTATGCATTTACATTGGCTCTAGCCAAACCATCTTCAGTGCATCTTTGGTGCATCTGTGTCTCACCTTAATAAAATCTAATAGTGGTAAATTAAAGATGGCTCAAAGAATTTGAATGAGAGTGAAGTCTTATTCTCCTCACCTTGAATTTGGCCTTAATGAACCCATAGAATGTAGCAGAAGTGAAACTGGATTATAAGAAATGTTGCAATTCATGCCTTGGTTTCTTGCCATGCTAAATCTAGTGGGAGTCAGCCATCATGTAAGAAGCACAACTACCCTGACACTGTCGTGCTGTGAAGAGGCCCAAGCTAGCCAAGTGGAGAAAGAGAGCAATGCCCAGTAATCTCCAACTGTTATAGACATGTGAATAAAGAAGCCATTTTGAGCATTCCAGTTCCATCAGATATGACATAGAGAAGAACCAGGGAACCCAACCACCAACGAGAACAAAGACTGAGACATACGACCCTTGTCAAGCCCTCTCATCCATCTCTAGACATTTGAGCCACCCCCACTGAGGATGCAGATATTGTGGAGCTGTCCCCACTATGGCTTGTCCAAATTCCTGACCCAGAAAATCATAAGCATAATAAAATACTGTTTTAAGCTACTAAATTTTGTGACAATATGCAGTGATAGGTAACTCAAACACCAACATATGAAAACCAGAATTTATAAAAAGAGAAAATTTAGAGGCAAATTAGATTTATACATAGATTTATGCAAAGATTCTGTCTGTGCATGAGGTTTTCCTCATTTTTTTCTCTTTTTTTCTCAGTTTTATTTAGTAGTGTATCCTCTGTGGCATGATTTGATAGATGCTGAATAGGTACCTCTCCCAAATAGCTCCACCAAAACCTGAAATTCTTCTTTTAATTCTTTTTGCTTAAATTTTGTTTAAAAGGAACACATTGCTGTGGATTAAATTCTTTTTAAAATAAACATATTACTGTGAGGACTAACACAGTAAGTTATTATTGGTTATTAATACTTAGGAAAAAGTTGAGTGGGAGTACAAGATAGGTTAGCCTTGAGTAAGCCAGAAACAAATGGGTCTTCTAGTCTGACTCCTCAAAATGTTATCTTCAGACTTTCAATATCAGTATCACCTGAGAGCTTGTCAGACCTAAAGACTCTCAGATCCCATCCCAGACCTACTGAATCAAGTCTGCAGTTTAGCAAGATCTCAGGTGATTCCTACACACCTTAAAATTTGAGACGCACTAGAGCAGAGGTTCTCAAACTGTAGCTTGCATCAGAATCACCTGGAAGGCTTGTTAAATTCTAGATTGCTGTGCCCCCACCCTCAGAGTGTCTGATTCATTAAGTCTAGACTGAGGCAAAAGAATCTGCATTTCTATCAAGTTCTCAAGTGATGCTGCTGCAGGGACCAGACTTTTAGAACCCCTGCCCTAAAGCACAGTACAGGCTGTGCTGGGGAAGGCAGGCTAGAAAAATTCAGAATCTTGGGCCCTTCCTCAGATATACTGAATCATAATCTACGTTTTAATTACATCTCAAATTGACCGGCATATACACTGAAATTTGAGAAGCCCTGATCTAGGGTATGTATCCAGGAGCGAGCAGAATTGCTAAAGTGTAGGATATATGTATCTACAACTTTATTAGATAATGCCAAATCGTCTTTAAAACTTGTTTCCAAATTACCCTTCCACTAGCAGTGAAGAAGTGTTCCTGTTGCTCCAAACACGCACCAACTGTTAATTCTCCAACTTTTTAATTTTTGTTCAACTGTTTAAATTAAAAATATATATTAATTATAATTTTTAGGAGTAATATAGAATATCATCGATTTTTAAAAGGTATTTCCTTATTACTAACGAAATTAAGCATTTCTTCATTTTTTTGTCATTTGTTTTTCTTCTGAGGTGTTTTTCATTAAGTGTCTGTTCATGTCTTTTGCCAATTTTTTCTGCTGAGTATTCAAATTTTCTTACTGATTTTTAAGAATTCTGACATGTCCTTTGTCAGTTACCTATTGCAAATATCTTCTCCAAGTTTGTGGCTTGCCTTTTTACTTTCTCTAGCATGCTCTTTGATAAACAGACAAATCTTATTTTTAAAGCAGTAAAATTTATCATTTTTTTTCCTTTATGTTCAGTGCTATTTGCTGCTAATTTTTTTTAAAATTATTTTGTTACCTGCACTCACGAGAACAATCTACTCCTTTTTCCCTAGAATTAAAATTTTTTTGCTTTACATGAAAATTCTTTTTTTTTTTTTATATATATGTCTCAGAACATATTGAATTGGGGCCACACAAGGAGTATGGATTCTGTCCTAAATCCCTGTGAGGGCAGACTTGCTATTTATTCTCAAAGAAGACTTTCTTTTTCTTATCCCTAAGTAGCTCCAATGCCTGCTGGGCCTTATTCCAAGAGAATATGATGTAATTGGTCAAGGGTAGGGCCTGGGCATCAGGAGTTTTTGGAAAGCTCCCCAGGTGATTCTAAGGAAGCTAGCATTGAAAACCTTTGCCCTGGAAGCATCACTGAGAGGTCGGGGCAAGTCTGAACTTCTGCTAGTCTTAGACTTCACCATAAGCTAAGAATCACACCAAGCAGGACTGACTCAGAGTTTGGTTGACCTTCCCAAGGGGTCTCTGGATCCTTAGACCAGATAGGTATTGCTGTAGCCTTAAGGGCTTTGTTTCCTAGAGTACTAACTCCATGGTTTTTACCTCCTGGTAAGAAACTTCATTGTAAAGTTATAATTAATGAAATGCTTCCAAAGCTACTGCTATTTTCAATGCACACACTTAGATTTCTTTCATAAGTAAGTCTCTCATGAGTTCTAGCCAAATAAAGTTAGGCAATAGCAATATAAAACTAAGAATCTCCAGGGGAAATTTAGAGCAGCCTAGGATTTCATGTGCTGAGATATCTGGAAGATTAAAAAGTTCTCTCTGGAGCCTCTTTGGTAATAGTGTCAAGGAGACAAGACACCCAGATAAAGCCAGATTTCCTGTAAGTCTTGATCACAAACAGAAGTGGAAGATGGACATTTGTAAGTAAGGCAAGTGGCAGTGCTAAGTTAGCTAAGTAACTTGTAGAGCTTACTGAGAATTGAGCCTTAAGAGATACTTCTCTGTGACTAAAGGAAAAAATGTTACACAAATATGGTAGTAATAAACGTTTAAAGGTAATTGTCTTCCAGGTGCCTTTTCTTTATATTGGAACTTTGCCATAAGTAGTCAATATGGTCTTCTGGGTAAGATCCAACTAGTCTGTAAAATCCACAGACTTCGTGCCTGTGTACACACACACTCTTCCGCAGAAGAAAATTTTCTACACTTTTCCTCTTTCTCTCCTCCCAGAGGTACGAAGGGGAATGAATCAAGTGTGTGGGTGTTTATATAAAGCAGTTCTTCCCTACTCGGCAGGGAGAATCAAGCCTGGGTGGTTATGTTTGTTTAGATAAACTTCTCATTTTTGATAATCCATATGCATATTTTTGGCCCAAATGGTAGCAAGTCTCAAAATATTTTATGAACTGATTTTGCTTTCAGTATTTCTCACTTTTCAAATATGCAGAGGTTTTTCTTTCTTTATAGAATTTTTTTTTTCTTTCTAATTTTCTCCACGCCCTTCCTCTCTGTTCAACAGTGCTTCTAAGTATGCAAATGGCCTGACATTCAACTAACTGTGATGCCAACCTTCTCTGGAATGCTATATTGTGTAGTACTGTGACTTCCTTGGAATTCAATCCCTGTTTACCAAGGGCTCCCACTTATTTTAATATCATGTTGGAAAAAGTAAAGCAACACAATAGATGCCACCCACCACCACCACTAAATTGTGAGCTAGGCTTTGAAAAATAGTAATAGTAAAGAGAGATGTTATATGTAGGCTTAATCTGATTGTCTTGCATTATTTGTTGAGGGATTAAAGGAGGCGGTGATTCTAGGAAGACGCTGAGAATGAGACACGGCTGATTGTTCAGCCCTTGGATCCTCCTCTGGCTGCTACTGTGCTGAAGACCGCTCTCTCCGACCTAATCTCCAGTTTCCATCCTATTGGTTGTGAACCTTCATTCTTCACATCTGCCCAGACCCTTCCTATTAATACTATGCCTTTCATTTGGTTTCTCCCCTTAAGCTCCATGCGCTAAGACAGCTGGTAAGGAATCCCTGGATCCCCAATCCCACCTAGACTCTGAGAACTCTGGACCATTCCATTGCCTCAGTGTCCCTCTTCAATTATGTTTTGTTTTGGAGGGGACACATACAATAATGCCTAAATTCACAAACATCCATTTTAAATTATTCTAGTATGATACAGTGGCAAGATATCAAAAATATTTTAGGATTGGGGGATTCTTGTAACTAACAGAGTCACAACTGTTGGCTGCCTTATGTAGATGAAATAAGTGGTAGCCACCTCCACCTCCCCTTCCCACCCTGCACTGTTAGGGGTTTCCTGGCAGGTTATCTAGATCTGAGCTAAGTGGAAGTTGTCCTCTGTTCCTATCTGCCTTCAGTAGCTGTGTGGTGAGCATGGAGCCTCCTCTGTATGTCCCAAAAGGCAGAAGGCTGAGCCAAGGCATATTATCATCTGGTGGGCTAACAGCTAGCCAGTTACAGGGATGTGCTCCCAACTCTAATGAAGTGAAAGGAGAATGGGCCTTTTGAGAGGATCATCAGGAAAAAAATCAGTCCTTCGCAGGATCAGTTAGAGATTTTAACAATGTCAAGGGCAGGGACTGCATAGTAACCAAAAGGTTCCAGGTCTCCTTCTGAGACTTAAGAGGGATTTCTGAGTCCATCCCTTAAAATAAGTTGCTGTGTGTAAGAGGGGTACATAGGGGGCAGGGAAGGGTTGGAAAGCAATTTTAAAACTCAGATTTAAACTTTAATCCTGATAAAAGAGAGAACATTCAGAGGACAGAAGAAAAGCTTCCCCACTTTGCACATAGTATTATGACGTCAACACAATTCGAGTGTTGTGCATGGTACTGGGTACATTATTACATTTAGGCTTAAACCCAGAATTGTGAAATACAGTGACTTCTACAGAAAGTATTTCTTTTTAAAATGTACATTTTTTAGAAAATGAAGGAAGCCAAATCTAATCAGAAAAAAAAAAAGGGAAAGAAAAATATAGAAGCATAATGAAAAAAACTTTTTTTTCTTTAAAAAAAAAAAAAAAAAAAAAAACCTAAGATAAGCTGATGTCTCTGACTTGACTAGCCTGGTTCAAGTTACTTCACATGGGTCATTCTCCTATTCACTAAAACAATCCGGTCATCTCTGGTAGCATTCTTTGAAAAAACACCGAATGCCAAGAGAAAGGACTGAAAAAGATTTGGGAAAAAAAATAACAAAAGCAAAATCCCCATAGAATTAGAGGGCCAGAGAAAACTTTTATGATTGGTTCTTTTATAAGAAATTCAGAAAGGACACATAATACTATCTACTGTAGTACTTGTAGTACAAACGAGCCCTGGTGGAACAGAAGTTAAGTGCTCGGCTATTAACCGAAAAGTCAGCAGTTTGAACTCACCAGCTGCTCCTCGGGAGAAAGATGTGGCAGTTGGATTCAGTACAGGTTACAGCCTTAGAAACCCTATGGGGCAGTTTTACCTTGGCCTGCAAGGTTGCTATGAGTCAGAATCAACTTGTTGGCAACAAGTTTCGGTATTGTAGTGCAACATCATCATTCTTAGGAGAACTGCATCTGTTCGAGTTAACTGTTCTGAGAAATGTCTGCTAATGACCTAAAATTTTACTTTCAGCTAACAATGTGGTTTTATTTGGACTGTTTCCTAAGGGAAGCTTTTTTAAAAGGTTTGCTTCCTTGGATTATTGTCTGCAAAATGCTTAACAAAGACAGCTGTACTTTAACAACTTGCAGTCAGCATACTAAATACAGCCTGCTATCCTAACATTCCCACAAATTCTAGCCTCTGGTACAAAGGAAAACAAACACTAGCAACAGTAAGATAAATAAAGTAAGCAGAGGTTTCCTAGGTAAAGTAAAAAGAAGAAAAACAACCAGTTGCTGTTGAGTTAATTCCAACTCATTGCAACCCCGTGTGTGTCAAAGTAGAACTGTGCTCCATAAGGTTTTCAATGGCTGATGTTTTGAAAGCATATCACCAGGCTTTTATTCTGAGGAGCCTTTGGATGAACTCAATCCTCCAACCTTTCAGTTAGCAGCTGAGCACATTAACCATGTAAGATCCATAAATTATTGTTACTGATTTCCCAGACAGGAATAACAAGGCTTTTGCTAATTACTTTCCTATTCTCCGTGAAATCTCAGAATTTTTTCACACCCAAATCCCTTTGCTGAGCTGTTTCCTTTGATGGTTACGCTCTGTGTCTCATCACCCTGCCACTCTGGCCATAGTTAGTGGACTGGGTGGCCATTTGAGCCAGGACAGTCAATCCATAGTTTATCAGGAAGTGGCCTTCAGGAAAGCTCTGTTCAACAGAGGGGTGAGTGGAGACAGGTTAGAGCTTCTCTTTGTAAGATTCTGAACATCAAACACACAGAGAAACTCACAGTTTGGGTGACTGAGAAGACAAAGGATAGCCAGAGGAAAAGCAATAAACAGAAGCTATGAGGCAGCAAAAACGGTGAGAGTGCAGAGCCACTGAGGTGGAGGGAAGAAAAAGAGTAGAAAGATATTAGTGGATACCTGCAAGAACAAAACAAGCAGAGAATAGTTGTCACCAAAATGGCAGAGGACTAAATAGGGAACCACAAATGCCAGCTGCTGAGGTGACAAGATACATTGAATGATTTTCCAATTTCAATTCTTGCATGAGGTCCAGTTGTTCTTGCATCCCAGAATATACTTACAATAAACCCCTATGACCTGACATAACCCCAATGTTGGCAACCTAAAGGAGTCTATCTAAATGCAATTTGGCTCCACGATGAATTTTAGGATACATTTGAAACATTTTCTATAGTAAATGGAAATGTACTATATTAATGTAAAATGCATTGTCTAATGACTTGCTTACCTATTTAATGCTTGCATTTTATAATCACAATTGACCTTAGAGCAGCAGGAATAAACTTTCTCTTCTGAAACTTTCTGTACTTATATAAACAGATAGCGGGGTGGGGGTGGGGGTGGGTGGTACATTTCAATAAAATTATCAAGATGAGTTCACGATCTATTACTTAAGAAGAAATAGCTATTTTTTGTGTCCAGAATTCTATTCCAGTTCAGATGTTGTTATTGTGAACTTGCTGTGGGCAACCAGATATTTTTTGGAGTACTGTGTTTTCAATATAGTCATCATAAGGGGGCTTCTTGGGCAGGTGTTGGAGACTAGGGTGGGGAGGGAAGGGGTAAAACCGAAAAACCAAACTCACTGCCATCAAGTTGATTCTAGCTCATAATGACCCTATAGGACAGAATAGAACTGCCCCATAGAGTTTCCAAGGAGTGCCTAGTGGATTCAAACTGCCAAGCTTTTTGATTAGCAGCCACAGCACTTAACCACTACACCACCAGGGTTTCTAGGGTAAGGGGTAGGAGTCTTTAATTTAGAGATGAATGTAGACCACTGCCCTCTTCTGGACGGAAATGCATATATGTGTGAAAAGATCTTCCAATGTTTTCTAAATTCAAGTCAACAATATTTAATGAGTGTCTACAATATGCTGGTTTGCCATGGCACAGTGGGCCAAATCCTAAAAATGCTTGAAATTACCCCTTTCTTTAAAAAGCTTACGGACTAGACGGGGAAATAAAATTTCTCAGAAATGAAAGAGAACTTCACTGCACAATATAATAAAGTATCAAACAAAGCTCACGTGTTTTACTGTAGCCTGGGAAAACTCTGTGCTGTTTCCACTCTTTGTTAAACACCTTTTCTCCAGTCAGATGGAGAATGGATGTACACAAAAGAAGCCAGCCAACAGCAAATTCTTGGAAGATAAACAGGCACAAAACACAATAAAATGTATTTCACAGGCTGATTAAAACATTAAACTGAAAATCAGACTTACGTAGTTTTAGTTTGGAAAATAGAGATATTTTAAGTAAGGTTAATTGTGACTTCCCTTATCTTTTCAAGGTTGTTCTGTCATTTTCGCTTAATTATCTCAACACTGAAACTTCTGCCTCATACAGCGCAAACTAACTTTTGCCCTTTGGCACAATGAGACCTACGGACCTTTCAGAAAGTGAACTTGGTTGACTTAAAGTCAATGAGAACCTCACATAGGCTTTCAGTCCAAGACCTAGCTCCCACTACACCTTTCACTGGATGGCAGCTTAAGTGTTGATCTGCCATTGTGCCTTGCATATCACTTTGCTGGACTTCCAGGGAAGATAGCACAAGTTAATAGCCAGTGGTATCCTAAGGTTCCTGGCCATCTGTCATTTAATAGCACTTCTAACAATGATCAGAGAGAGTAGATTTAATAGTCATGGGAGGGAATGAGAGAGAACATAGACTTGGTTATAGGAGTTAAGGAAGAAATTTGTCAAAAAAGGGGGCAGTGGCTTTTAAGTATTTATCTAGTAAATTTCACAATACTTAACAGATGAAAGTCTTTATTTCAAAAGAAATATTTGCCCACTGAAAATTGTGCTGTTTGGTCTATTTTGTGTCTTCATCTGTAGGAAGCTGACACCACCCTGGGCCAGAAAGAATGTGGCTTCCCTGGCCCCATATCCCTTCTTACTAGCCAGTTAGAGTGGCACTTAGAGGCAAGAATAGTTCCGGTGTGGGCAAGCAGGTGTGATAGGGTGAAACTTGAGGCCATCAAAATAAAAAATGATCACAGAAATGTAACAATCACAATGGCTCGTGCCTTCCGTGCTGGTTGTCAGGTTATTGACTCTCAGCTCCAAATCCACTCTTTATTGCCCGGCTTGCGATACTGGCGCTAAATCTTGCAAACATTTCTCCTTTGCTGTAGAAGGTGCTGGAGGAACACTGCAGGAGGAAGGGGCTCTCTGTCTGGTTCTAGTGTGCCTTTGCTTGGTTTGCTCAAGCTCTGGAATGGTGATCAGCAGTGTGCACGATACCCGGGGCGCTCACTCACAGACCTGTGGTTCCCTGCCTGTAGCCTCAGCACACTTAAACACTGCGGTAGGGGTTTCCCGATTGCCAGTTCTGGCCCATGATTTCCTGCCTACCAGTCTCAGTCCAGCAACTGTGGACCAGCTCTGGCAGGGCAACCCAGTGAACTTCTCTATTATCCTGTCACTGCAACCACACCTTCTCCAATGGGGTCTGAATCTCAGCCTTGGGGAGGGGCCTCCTTCAAAGTTCCTTCTTTGAGCACTCTCTCAGCCCAAGGGTATTCTTGAGCCTTTTTTTTTTTTTTTTTCATTCCTTTTTTGGTAGATAATCTCCCGTTGATATTTAATAATTTTTTTCAAATTAAACCTTCCGTGGGTAGTTTCTGTCTCCTGACTGGACCCAACTGATAGTCCTTCCAGGCTTTGGAACTCCACTCTGAAAACGTCTGACAAACTATGATTGGGGTATCTTTGTTAAAACGTCAAATTTGTGCTTCTCAGTACAAATCTGTATTGGAGGTAGAAATTCTATGGCCACAAAGCTGTCACCATTCTAAAGTGACTCAGGAGTTTTAGGCTTCAAATGCTTGCATCAGTCATGCAGACTCAGCCATGGCAGTCTTGTGTATTCAGATCAGATGCGGGTTAAAAAAAATATGACCGGTAGGATTTTCTGGAGTCGTTCTCTGTAGACTCAGCCTTAATCTTAAATGGACCACTTTACTGAAATAAAAAAATTCATCCAGTAAAAAAAAAAAAAAAAAATCCCCTCTGTGGTTTAGAGTCCTCTCTGGATTATGTCCCTAAATTCTTTTGCCCTAGAGTTTATGCTTACATTATTCACCACTTAGATTTCCCTCCCTGCATTAGGCATCCTCATTTATATTGCTTCCTATAAATATTTTCTTTCAATCATACCATTGATTTTACGTCACTCACCAAAAAAACATTGCTCGTGTTATTTAAATAAGGTAAAATTTCAATTTATACTATTAAAAGGAAAAGATCTCATTTTTGCTTTACAGAATTAAGATCCTTCCAGCAAGTACAACCTAGTGAATTCCAATCTTTTAGCCTCAACATTAGAGGCTAAAGTTATGCAAGTCTTTTTACAATGCATTTTTCTTCATTGAAAAATTTCCTTTTACTGTGACGACACCAGTGATGTGCTGTGTTTACAGAAAAATAATAACGTACCTCTGTGCCCCTTGGAGCAAGCATCATACTGACCTGACAATAGAAGATTTCCCAACTTTGCCGAACAGAGTTTGTGCAAGGGGAAGTGGCTGTAAACACTGTTCATAACTAGAAAGTATGGATGCTCTGAGGGAGGCTTTTTGAAGGCTACATTCACCCCCCTCTGCTACTTATGAGTACAACTCAGTGACTAGATTTTAGCTAGGAAAAGTAGTATCGGAAAGTCAGGAGACCTACGGCTGAAAGGATCTCATCCAATAAATATGGAAACTGAGGTTCAGACAGGCTAAATGACTTGTTCAGAGTCACATAGACTGTGTCTGCGCAGGATCTGGACTCTTTTAACCCTCACTACATTGGACACGGTTAGACTGGCACTTATCCGCTGCTGCCTGGATATGAGCTCCTTGTGTTTAAATCACACTTGAACTCGTAACATTATAACATTTCTTGTCATGCCTAAACTTTATAATCGTCTTGATCTAAATGATGACGTTTATCTCTAATTAGCTTCTCCCAATAATAAAACTATTCTCATGGCTGTTTTTGAAAGCTATGCAATATATTTTTCTGTAACTAAAGAATTTTTTAGATCTTATATCAGAGGGAGTACAATTCTATTTTCTACTTGGCTTTATAATAAACTGAAAAAATACATGCCTATTAAGTAAGTGGTAAACTCTCTCATATTTCATCACTACAACTAATATCAGCTATGATAACTCTACCACCAAACTCCACATTTTCATTTACAGTAACTACAAAATTTTACTCAGAACAATTATCATAGTAGAAAAAAATCTTCAAAGTTTTATCTTAAAGAAACTGTTTTGGGGGAAAGTACTGGAGTAAGGTCAGAAGAATTAAATCCTAAGCTGGCTTTTCTTATTGTGTCCATAATTAAAAAGAAAAAAATTGCTGTCAAGTCGATTCCGACTCATAGCAACTCTATAGGACAGAGTAGAACTGCCCTATAGGGTTTCCAAGAAGAGGCTAGTGGACATGAACTGCTAACCTTTTGGTTAGCAGCTGAGCTCTTTACCACTGTGCCACCAGGGCTCCATTGTGTCCATGGTGAAATCAAAATGGAGCTAATAATAGATGACCATTTTACTTCACAAGGCTCTTATTGTGTTAATAGGTGGGGAATAATTTGAACTTTTCTGAAGAAAGTTTCTGTACTATTACAGTTTTTTAATATCATTTTATAATACAGCTAATTTTTGCAAGTTAGTTTATCTTATTTGATGTTTATAGTTGTACTTCAAGGCAACCACCACAATAAGTAGACTTTTAAAGTATCAAATTAGATTATAAAAATGGGTACATTTTTATGTTGCAGGAGGTTGACTATAGAATTAACCCATCTTTTTTTTTTTTTTTAACAAAAATGTAAGGCTGACTAAGAAGATTGTTTGGGGCCCTGGTGGCACAGTGGTTAAGAGCTACAGCTGCTAACCAGATGGTTAGCAGTTCGAATCCACCAGCCACTCCTTGGAAACCCTATGGGGAAGTTCTACTCTGTCCTGTAGAGTTGCTATGTTTCAGAATTCACTGACGGCAATGGGTGAAGATTGTTCAGCCTCTAGTATGCGATTTTTTTTCATACCACTAGACAGCGCAATTTGGGGTCTAAAACCTACCAAAAGAATTTTTCAGAGGCTTAGTAATAAAGTGACCTCCCTTTTAGAAAAGGTAAAGTGACGAAAACAAGTGAGAGGATAATATTATTAATACCTGAAGTTACACGGTCATTCTCTCCCAGAGGCAGAGGAGTCTAAAGTAGAGCATAGGTCAGGAGATTTATTCCTAAATGCTGCTGTGTCACTTACTAGCTTTTAGAGGAATTAGTGACCCCACATGGGCTTACTTTTTGTCATCCATTCAATTCTCTTCAATTGCATTCTCTTTCTCTATTTCCCCCTTTTTGCTTCTCTAGAACAAGAACAGAGACTCTGAGTTCTGTGGAAGCCACAGTATGTAGGTGCTCAGTACTTGGAAAGGATGATAATGGTGTTCTGCATAAATTCTGAGGTCTGAGAGGGCTGCCAAACAGAATTCACAACCATTAGGTGCTATTCCTGACCCTGCAGCGCTCTGTGGGCAGCATGTCACTATGCTCAAGGCACAGTTTCCTCTGACCTTGCCCTACTTCCCTATAAAACAGACTAACGTTTGACACTTGCCTCCTCTGAGGAGAGTTTACAAGGATTAATGAGACAATGCTGCCAAAGGTCAGAACTTTTCCTGAAAGCTGCTAATTATAAGTGAAGCATCAGTGGGTGAGTAAATAGCTAAAGACTGACCCTTCATCTGTGTCAAAATCACCCCCACATGAAAAAGAACATTCTGCTGGAGAAGTTAAAATGACTGTTGCTGTTGTTCGGTGCCGTCAGGTCGGTTCTGATTCACAGCAACCCTGTGTACAACAGAAGGAAACACAATCCTTGCTGTGTCTAAGCCCATTGTTGCAGCCACTGTGTCAGTTTATCTCATTGAGGGTCTCATCTTTTCACTGATCCTTTACTTTACCAAGCATGACGCCCTTCTCTAGGGGCTGGTCCCTCCTGATAACATGTCCAAAGTTACGTAAGACAAAGTCTCACCATTCTACTTAAGAACAAATCCTGCTAGGTAGGCCCTGCATAAACATGTACCCCATATTGGCATATTTACTTTTGCTTTCAGCTTTATATATTTTTTCCTGTGGCTAATCAGGCATATCCTGGCGGAGGACAGCAGGTACCTAGAAGGTTTTATGTGAGACTTCCAATTGACTTAGCTATCTCTGGGAAGGACTTTGATGGAACATTTGTTAGCAGCTACTTTTAGGTTAACGGTGTTGTTAAGAAGTTATTGCTTATACTGACCTTTTCTCTACTAGACAAACCTACTTCCCTTGTGTTTTTCTGATTAAAATTAATTTGTTAAATGACTCCTTTTGAATCCACAAGTCTACTCAGTGCCAGTCTGTACTCTGACTGGGGCTCAGTTAGACAAACATCTAATATTCCCCAGGTCAAGGGCGTTTACAGTATCGAGCACATTTCAGATGAGCCCTTTTCTTCCGATGTGCGTCAGAGAATAATTCCAGATTCTCAGTAGTGAGTTGATATATGCTTCTACCTCTTGTTGATTTACTCGACAGATTTATTTATTTATTTTTTTGGTGTTCTGTTAATCATCTCTTTTCAAATATAAGAGAATATATTATTAAATGGACAAATATATGCACTGTAGAAAACACACACATGTATATTTAGAAGAATACATATAAACATATATATTTAGAAGAATAAATTAAAAATCCCCCTTTCACTGGTTCTTTAGAATGGAGTCTCCCATCAGTCCTTGAAGTTATTTTCTTCTTCAGATGCCTAAAACCTAGCAAGTAACCTTAAATGCATAAGACTCAGGTTTTATTTTCTACATTACATAACTTTCCAAATTATCAGCCAATGTTCTGTTGGCATGAGGATCTTCAAGCTTGACTTTTCCTAGACATATTTTTTGTTTAATACTATATATCTGTACTAAAACCATGGGATGGATTTGGAGAGGGGTCCGTGTGGGTCATTCTCAAGGCGATCTGAGCATCCTCACTACAGAGATGCTGTACTCTACCATTCAAAAGGCCCCGGGGGGCTACAGGATAGTATTGCAACAAAAACCACAACCATATACATTTATACATTTCGTCTACATATTTTCCACTAAAAAAGCTAATATTCTTCAAGAATTGGTTTAGTGAAAAAATATTTTATTTTTCAGACTACTGGTAAAGTATCTTAGTTATATTCTGTCAATATAGAAAAATACTTTTAAAACCTGCTTAGCAGTATGGTAAACTCACTGCACTAGGGCCAGAAGACCTAGATTCTAATTTCAACCACTTGATTTACCAGTCATAAAATAATAAAAATAATAATAACAATAAGTGAAAAAAATATTTCATTTGGATTATGTTTTTGAATGTACAGTTTTTTTCACATATATTATTATTCAATTGTCATCTTATTCTCTTGGGGACTCAATTTTCTTACCTGCAAAATGGGGATAATAACTCCTACTCTACCTACTTCATAAGGTTATTGTGAGACTAAAAGAAGAAAACTACACAAAACTGTATTTAGAATCACAAACACTATACAGTAACTGTCATTCATGTAAAGAATCAGTTTGGCAACCTATAACAACGTTAAGGTTTAGAGTAGAAAAGAAGGATGAGACTGACTTAATTGGTCAGTCATGAAGACCAGGAAGCAGCATTCCTGGACCTTGTAAATATCTCACAGCCATGTGTACTTTCTTGGTCTCCCACAAATTAACAAGACGCAGTTGATAGCTATAGGCCTGCAGCTTAAAGGAATTCTGGCAAAAGATGCATTTCCCAATTTTGTCCCATATACAAGAAATTTGAGATGGTCCTGGATGACGCTAGGTTGCCCCTTAGGCATCGGGGCTATGAAAGTACTTGAACTACCTGCCTTTACGAAACCTTTATTTTTCTCTTGGGAAAGAAAACATTGCTTAGGAATGACTATGACAATATTTTTTGAGACATCCAGAGACTACTTCCTTCCACATACTGAAAATGATTATCTAAAGAAACTGATTTGGACAGAGTAGAACCATGTCATAGGGTTTCCAAGGAGTGTCTGGTGGATTCAAACTGCCAACCTTTTGGTTAGCAGCCATAGCTCTTAACCACTACGCCACCAGGCCCACAATTAAAATTAATTTGTTAAATGACTCCTTTTGAATCCACAAGTCTACTCAGTGCCAGTCTGTACTCTGACTGGGGCTCAGTTAGACAAACATCTAATATTCCCCAGGTCAAGGGCGTTTACAGTATCGAGCACATTTCAGATGAGCCCTTTTCTTCCGATGTGCGTCAGAGAATAATTCCAGATTCTCAGTAGTGAGTTGATATATGCTTCTACCTCTTGTTGATTTACTCGACAGATTTATTTATTTATTTTTTTGGTGTTCTGTTAATCATCTCTTTTCAAATATAAGAGAATATATTATTAAATGGACAAATATATGCACTGTAGAAAACACACACATGTATATTTAGAAGAATACATATAAACATATATATTTAGAAGAATAAATTAAAAATCCCCCTTTCACTGGTTCTTTAGAATGGAGTCTCCCATCAGTCCTTGAAGTTATTTTCTTCTTCAGATGCCTAAAACCTAGCAAGTAACCTTAAATGCATAAGACTCAGGTTTTATTTTCTACATTACATAACTTTCCAAATTATCAGCCAATGTTCTGTTGGCATGAGGATCTTCAAGCTTGACTTTTCCTAGACATATTTTTTGTTTAATACTATATATCTGTACTAAAACCATGGGATGGATTTGGAGAGGGGTCCGTGTGGGTCATTCTCAAGGCGATCTGAGCATCCTCACTACAGAGATGCTGTACTCTACCATTCAAAAGGCCCCGGGGGGCTACAGGATAGTATTGCAACAAAAACCACAACCATATACATTTATACATTTTGTCTACATATTTTCCACTAAAAAAGCTAATATTCTTCAAGAATTGGTTTAGTGAAAAAATATTTTATTTTTCAGACTACTGGTAAAGTATCTTAGTTATATTCTGTCAATATAGAAAAATACTTTTAAAACCTGCTTAGCAGTATGGTAAACTCACTGCACTAGGGCCAGAAGACCTAGATTCTAATTTCAACCACTTGATTTACCAGTCATAAAATAATAAAAATAATAATAACAATAAGTGAAAAAAATATTTCATTTGGATTATGTTTTTGAATGTACAGTTTTTTTCACATATATTATTATTCAATTGTCATCTTATTCTCTTGGGGACTCAATTTTCTTACCTGCAAAATGGGGATAATAACTCCTACTCTACCTACTTCATAAGGTTATTGTGAGACTAAAAGAAGAAAACTACACAAAACTGTATTTAGAATCACAAACACTATACAGTAACTGTCATTCATGTAAAGAATCAGTTTGGTAACCTATAACAACGTTAAGGTTTAGAGTAGAAAAGAAGGATGAGACTGACTTAATTGGTCAGTCATGAAGACCAGGAAGCAGCATTCCTGGACCTTGTAAATATCTCACAGCCATGTGTACTTTCTTGGTCTCCCACAAATTAACAAGACGCAGTTGATAGCTATAGGCCTGCAGCTTAAAGGAATTCTGGCAAAAGATGCATTTCCCAATTTTGTCCCATATACAAGAAATTTGAGATGGTCCTGGATGACGCTAGGTTGCCCCTTAGGCATCGGGGCTATGAAAGTACTTGAACTACCTGCCTTTACGAAACCTTTATTTTTCTCTTGGGAAAGAAAACATTGCTTAGGAATGACTATGACAATATTTTTTGAGACATCCAGAGACTACTTCCTTCCACATACTGAAAATGATTATCTAAAGAAACTGATTTGGGGCATACACACTGTTATAGATTTAATTGTGTCCCCTCCAAAAATATATGTTGGAATCCTAACCCTTATATCTGTGAACATGAGGTTTAGGGTTTTCTTTGTTATGTTAATGAGGCCATATCAGTGTAGGGTCCTAAACCTAATCACTTCTGAGTTATAAAAAGGGCAGCACAGACACAGATACAAGCAAGCACAAATGGGGGAAAGATAGAGGCCAAGTAAAAATTGCCAAGGAATTGATAAACACCAGGGCTGCAGAAGATGAGACAAAGATCTTCCTCCAGAGCTGACAGAGCGAGAGACTTCACCTATAGTTGGTGCCCTGAATTTGGACTTGTAGCCTCCTAAACTGTGAGAAAATAAATATCTGTCCTTTAAAGCAACCCACTTGTGGTATTTGTGTTACAGCAATGCTAGGGAACTAAGACACATACTATACAGTTTGCCCTGTTAAAAAAATCATGATAATAACATTCTCCTTCTGTTTACTTTCTCAAAACATTTTCCCAGCGTAAGACACTCCACACACACTATGTAGTCAAGAAAATTTATAGATGCTTAAATGCCTGGAAACATTTCTCTTTCACTTCACTGTTATCTCTTCCAGTCATCTCTGTGCTAAAATAAAATGCTTTCTGATTAGAATCCCCTCTCTCAGCACCCAGCAATGAATATAGATGGAACCTGTCCAATCAGAACAACAAAACCACTAAACCCAAGAAGATTCAAAGATTTTCAAATCATATTGATAAAGCTAAAATGCATTTACCTGTGCAATTATGTTTACAATTTCTGAATAACTATGGCATCTTCTCACACAGGACCGAGCCAAAAAGTCTTCCACCAGCCGTGTTCCAATGCCATATCCCCTGTGGATAGTGGAAACAATGCCATCTGAAAATAATATCTGAGTAATTAGTAAGTCTGTCAGTGTTTGGAGCCCTGGTGGCGCAGTGGTTGAGAGCTCAGCTGCTAACCAAAAGTTTGGCAGTTCAAATCCACCGGCTGCTCCCTGGAAGCCCTTTGGGGCAGTTCTACTCTGTCCTACAGGGTCTCTCTGAGTTGGAATTGACTTGTCAGCAATGGATTTATTTTTTGTTTGTTTTTTGTTTTTTAATCAGTGTTTAAAAATGGATTCATCTCTTTAGCACTTGCAGAAATGTGTAACAAACTGAAGTAAAGATGACAAGTCAAATGGCTGCTTAGCAGTGGGTTTCTTATTCATCCCATAGGCACTAACCACAGAAGCATAGAGCAACAAAATCCAAGAAGTATTAACTAGTCTACAAGCAGAGGAGTCTGACTAGAATCAAGACTGGGCCAGTCTCGACAGTGTAAATTAAAATTAATGAAGGTTGGTACTTGTAGCTTAATGTTTCTTGTTGACAACTAACTTTCTCATCATTAACTACCAACAGAAACAGGGTGAGAGTCTAGCTAACTTCTTGTCTACTCCAGGTGTGGTTACTACTTGCCCACACTTCTGTTAGCATAGTATCATGGTAGGAAGACAGGCATGTCCAGGATGGGCTCGGGAAGCAGAGGAAGAGGAACACAGAGAAATAAATTTTTGTTGCCAGGGAAGGTTTCAGCAACTGGGACTCTGAATTTTACTTTAAAAAAAAAAAAAAAGCCAAATTCAGAAAATTCATTTTTAATTCCAGGGAAACTGAATCTATGGGTCTTAAGGAAGGCATTATATTATTTCCTCCCCATAGCAAATATAGTAGTACCTGAAGTACTTATTCTGAAAGCGTTTTATCGAGATGTTATAGCACAACTGAGTAGGTAGCTGAGCGGACTGAGCATCCACCATCAAGAAGATAGACTGAGAAACTATGACATTTCTGAGAGGTGTGTAAGAACTCTGTCTCTGTCTAATAAGAACGTTCAATATAGTTGAAGAAGTATGGCCTAATGGTGAAATTAAAAAAGGACTAAGACTGCTTTGGCCAAGCCACTGGCACAAAGTTAGTCTTTCAATTTCACAGCCATGTATACATAAGCAAGTGAAATGGTTTGGATGAAGCAACAGAAGGCTCACCAAGATAAAGACCCCACTGTGTTGTACAAGTAAGAATTGCTCCAGGGGGTCTAAAAAGAGGTAAGATCTTTGGTGGCCAAGAGGTTGAGGGAAGACTGATTTAATATTGAAGTAGTTATAAATTGACTAATTCCAATGAAATATTTTATTTGTATTTCTGAATGGATAGAAATATTCAACTTCTCTTACTTGACTTTCAAGAAAAATGCTTTAATAAATCTAGCCAGGAAGTAAGCTTACACTGAAAAGATTTTGGAGAACAGAATGTCTACAGAACACAAATAGTGACATCGTGATTTTAAAATATTTCCAGTGTTTTCTAATTATCATGATGCAGATCCACAGCCGCTGGGAAGAGCAATGGGAAGTCAGAACACTATGAACAGTGCAACTTTAATATACAGCTTGCTTTGGTCAAAGAGGTTGTTTCTACAAAGCAGATATTTTATAAATCTAATTAAAAATGTAAGATGCTCTCAAGAGAAGCTATAAAGAAATCCAAATGTGAATTATTTTTTTCTTAAGGCAAGGCCTTTCTGTAGCCTTTCAAAATTCATTCTTTATCTAATATTTCTTTCATATTTCTTAAAATGTGCACCCAACTAGCTAATAAAAGGTATGATTTTTAGTCAAATAAATGAGCTTTTTTGTTTTCTACAGCTATGCCAAAACACAATGTAAAGCAACAGAAGCCAAAAATCAGCCACCGAAAACCCCAGGGAGCACAGTTCTACTCTGACACTCACGGGGTCATCATGAACAGGAAAACAAGCTTAAACAGCTCTCACAGTTACAGACAGTTCAGCCAAGGAACCTCATTAAGAAGAAAGGAGCCCTGGTGGTGCCACTGTTAACAGAGTTTGGCAGTTCAAACCCACTCAGTGGCACTGTGGAGGAAAGGCCTGGTGGTTTGCTTTCAAAAAGATTACAGCCTAGAAAATCCTATGGGGCAGTTGTACTCTGTCACATGGGGTCACTATGAGTCGAAATCAACGGCCCCTAACAACAACATCAAAAAAAGCCACATGGACCAAAATAAACACTGGACAGTAAAAAAAGAACTTTCCAAATAAAAAAAGGATAAACCTACAGAAAACGCATTTCTGAAGGAAGGAAATCAAGGATTCAAAAAGTAAATCATCAAGCTTTTCTTTATGTTGTCTTTTTCTGTCTTCCAACTGAAAATACAATGAAACTTTTTTTAAAAACTCTAAAATGCTCAAGTAGGCTAAATTTCCCTTCCAACCTATCTAAATAGAAAAAAACTTCTGATTAGTACACATTTTCCAGTCACTGCCCTGTTAGAGTCCTTTTCAGGGTCCATAATTAAGAGACTCAAAAATATTGATGGATATCTTATTGTTGGGCAATAATCTAATGATCAAATAATTATTTTGAAAAAAATAAAGTTTATGTACGAGGAATCCCCACTAATGGAGACAAGAAAAACAAGCTTTATTTAAAAGAGGAAGGAATGAGTTTTTCTATTTATTAATTTATTTTTTTAAGTAAAGCATCATCACGGTACAAACATTCAAACAGTAAAAACTGTACATAGTAGAAAGAAAATCTGCCTTTTACCCATAGTCCCAAGGAGCACTGGTGGTGCAGTGGCTAACACTGGGTTGCTAAGGGAAAGGTCGGTGGTTTGAACACACCAGTTGCTCCGTGGGAGAAAAGACCTAGCAATCTGTTACCGTAAAGATTACAGGTTAGAAAACCACATGAGGAAGTTCTGCTCTGTCATATAGGGTCACTGTGAGTCAGAATTGACATCACAGCACATAACCACAACAACAACACCTATAATCCCCAGTCCCATAGCTCTCTTCCCTGGTGGAACTACTGTGGGCAGTTTTTTGCATATCCTTCCGTAAGTGGTCTATGCTTATATAAGCATATATTTATTTATATTGGAAGGAGTTGCATTAGAACAAAAAAAGTGCAGAAAAGAATCAAATCTGATGTTCTATCATACTGCTAAAAAGAATAGCTAGAGTTTTACCACGTTTTTTACTTTTAAGTGACTAGCAAAGAAATGAATGATTTGTAACTAAAAAGAAAATGTTCTACGCTGGATATTCATGGAAAGAGTTCCTTCCTATTCCCTCATGCTATCAACCCAAGAGGCAGTTGTAAGAAATTATGTTCAACTTTAAGATACGGTTCATTGAAATGGAAGAAGAGCTGGTGAAAGGGAGAAAGAGAAGTTATTAAAGGGGAACAAAATGGAGGTGATATTAAGAAATGACGTGCATTCCACAAGAATGAAAGCCATCTACTTACATTTCATCTAAATATTTATTTACATCTTCATCCTTTTCATAATCTTTACACAGTTGGGCAACCAGAGCTCCATAGGTAAGGACAAAAAGATCTTTGTTCTGGAGAAAAAGGGATGATTTCATGTTATAGGCAAAGTTACAAACAGTATACTACTATATTTCTTTTTTACAAAATCTTGGAGTTGGAAACAGCCCAGAGATCATCTGTTCATGTTTTCTACACTCCTACTAATTGTTGCAACAATCTTTCACTTTTGAGAACAAATTGTGCTCACATTTAGATACATTGCTAGGGGAAAAAGAGCTGTGAAACAGATTTCTTCATATCAGAACATCTTTCTGTGCATTTGCTTACATTATATAAATTCAAATGTATTTTCATGAAAGAAGTCTCTTCTTATACTAATTGTTAATATAAATTCCTATTGTTTTAAAATTGCCTGTGATACATGCCCACCCTGTTTTCAACTGAAGGAATAATCAGGTGAGACTTCTTTTTACTTAGAGGAAAAAGGGAGATTTTCACTTTCCTTATAGATCTTCAAAATATGTCCTATTTTCAGAGTGAATTAAAAATAAAAGATAAAACCGAGGACTAATTAGGTTTGGTTTATCTTAGATATGTTGAGAATACAGGAAACAGAAAATGCAAAGCTCAATCAATCCATTTTTAAAAGCCTTTCTGTTTTGCTTCTGCTTTTGAATACTGTCTGTGAAAAGGAAGAGCATCTGAGAGATAATTTATTCCAATGCTCTCATCCTATAGTCAAGGGAATGAGGCCTCAGGCAGCTGAGTACTTGCCCAACTAGTCAGCAAGTAGCAAGGCCAGGATGGAGCCTCAGACTCCAGGCTTCCACCTGACAGCTTTTATCTCTGGGGTGAACAAAGCAAGGTACTGTTTGGAGTAGAGGTGAACAGGGGTGAGAGAGAGGGAAAGGGGGACAACTGCTTAAGGAAATTAATCTTACTCTGAACATAATCTTGTACTTTCATAAAAGGGTAATGTGACACCAGGTTAAAAGAAATGTCTTCACCTTATGCCCAGGTATCATGGCATCATGGATAGTCTAATGTGGAGGGGAAGATAAAGCTTATATGAAAATACATATTCATTCTCTCTATGTATAAATATATATACATATACTTTTTTTTAGCATGGGCAGCAATGGCTCAACAAACCCATAAAATCGTTTATTCAATATTATATTTACTTGTATTTAATTTTAATTTAGTATTATATAATTTTAATCCAAATATTTCCAAAATTGGCCCCAAAATCACCAGTGCTCGCTCCCTTATGGATGGGTTTCTATCACGACGAATACGTTTTATCAATCAGGCAGAATATTATCACTAAACAAATTTTCAACTGACAGAAGTTAAATATTTGTATGACACATATGGACATAATTTATATGGCAAATACAAATCAAAATGTCAAAAATGTACATAGAATATACGTTAATTAAAACATTAAGAACACTAGTATGTGCAATTCAGGTATAGGAAAATACCGAGTACATTAATATCTTTACTAGGAAATAAGGGGCGTAAAGCAAAAATACTGTTAAACAAATCACTGAAGTGTCACCATGTATTCAAGTTTTATTTTATTCTTCTTATTTCAATCTCCCAAGAACCCAATCATAAATCACAAGAAATGTCTGGAAACTATAAGTGAAATATCTGCCTAACATTTAAAGAGCTGCAGAAGATAAATTACTGCTATATCCAATACATACTACAGCATAAAAATAAGCAAAGGTGAAGGAGTGTGGGAGGGAAGGAGAGAGAAAGAGAGAGAGACAGAGGACAGGCATGGGAATGGGGACATAAAGCTTTTGTTGCTACTAGTGGTAAGACAAAAGAGTTTGAAAAAGAGACACAAGGAGATAAAAGTATACCCTATGTACAAGTCATACCCTCAGCGCTGTGCCCATTTATAATCAAGGCCAAACAATGGCATTTCTTCTCTTTCTCTTTCTGATGGGTATATCTGAAATATATTTTACTTCCAGTCAAGTTTCAAGTTCAATACCCATAAAAGCCAGTTTGCTTCAGTTTACTTCATTCTGCTTCAGGGCCAAGGGCTGTCCTTAGACTGCATGTCCAGTTGGGTCTCAAATTCATACCACTGACCACAGGAAGGGTCCACATAACTTTATCTTCACAGTTTTTAAAACAATAAAAAGCAATCATTTTCACATATAAAAAATAGAATACCATTAATTTTTCAGGAGCTTTGGAGATCTCAGGATAAATTTTTTTAAACTGATAC
Source organism: Dugong dugon (assembly GCA_030035585.1). Taxonomy (NCBI): domain Eukaryota; kingdom Metazoa; phylum Chordata; class Mammalia; order Sirenia; family Dugongidae; genus Dugong; species Dugong dugon. The sequence goes on from CM057464.1 coordinate 136,154,375, forward strand.
ATAAATCAAGTGATTTAGGTACAATATGAATTATATACAATAATTATGTACACTATTTTTTTAGCACCTGAGAGCTGCACAGAAAAATGAATCAAGATCCCAACATGCCAAAGAGGGAGCCTGCAAAGCATTACCAACTGGAGTCTGATGGCTGGTGGGCTACAGTTCTAAGTACCCTAGGTTAAATTACTTAAGTTTATCCAATGCCTTTCAGTCTCCTAAAATAACTAACAGAGCTTTAAACTTGAAGAGTTTCCACATCTGCATCTTCTCAATCCTTCAAATTATAATGGGAAGATTAAATGAGAATATTTATCCAAATATAATCTGCAAAATATCAAGTTTTAAAAATAACTCTGAACTTGGAATATAGACAGGCTATATAACACATGCCAAATTATGATAATAAACACATTTAAGAGTAGGAAATGTATTTTTAAAGGCAAACATTTAATATCTAGTTTCCTGATTATCTACCGCTATTCAATTTAACACATAATAACTGTTTTATACACATTCTTATTTTATGAAGTAGTAGCAAAGAATTTCTTGATCTTTTTACATTTTCTTTCATAGGAAAGAGAAAAATCTGTCGCTCTAATGACATAATTAGTTAGAAAAGAACACCCTAAATATATATAAAGAATTGATTATTCTATTGCAGTGTGTGAGAGATAATTGTAACTATTCCCACAGTTGTCATTCACGATTCCCTCCACTAAACACTCCCTTTGCTCCACTGAAAAATTCTACATATAACATCACCTTTCAAAATAAATCAGAAATCACTCAAAACATTTTTCTCTGAAGTAGAAAAACAATCTCTTTGAGAATATAATTATAAAAAATCTTACTATTTTATGATATCCTGGTTTTCTGTGTGCAGGGTGAGACATAGCACTTGGTGGATGAAGAATATGATCTCCAATTTCTTTTCTTTTTGCCTATAACCTTAGGTCTTTGTTGTTTTGTCAGTCCCTCCTTCCTTTGAAGTAGAAGTGCTACTTCTGCACTCCACTGCTTTTGCTTTTTGTTGAACTGATGAGGAAAAACATCGTGAAAATAGAATTGTCTTGTAACTTGCCACAGATCAAATAACTGCTTCACTTATGAGGACAAGCTGGATTGTAGAGGCCTAAAAGCTGATAGCGTGAAGTCAGAACCAGAAACACTGAGATACCGAAAATTCTTTAACCCAAGGGACGTTAAAAGTGGTGTTTTGTTCTTATGCCAAGGCATTGTTTTAAAATCATAAACAGAAACCTTCACAATCCAAGACAGATCTAAATGTTAGCATTATCCAGTCTTTGTATTGATTGCTGTATGAATTAGAGAAATACGATCAGCAATCTACAGGTACTAAATCCTGGTTTCAAACCTAATCACCACTCTAATGGATATCACATTGTCCCCAAAACACAGACTCCTCATCCTGTGTGATTACAAAATTCAGCTGTATCTGATAACCTTTTTCTTTTTTGTAAGCAGTAACTTCAAAGAGTGATAGAATTTAGGTGACATTTTCTTATAAAACTGTTGTTCAAAATGGGTGTTCTGCAATTTAATAATGTATAATGATTCTGGCAGAGAAAGCAAGCCCTTAGCTTTTTTTTGACGTGCCTGAGATGTTAGCTATTGAAGACTCTCTTTATGCACAAGTACAGATATTTAAAGTTAAAATGAGAAACCCTTTCATCTTGACTACTGCAGGGTGCTAGGGATCAAAACTATTCCAAAAATAGAGGCATAAAATTCAGTTTAAGAAAGTAGTTTACAACTTCTTAGAGCTCAAATCCATTAGCCTTATTTGTTCTGGAAAATTCTTGCTATACAGAGACTGGCTAGAGACCACTTTGAAGAGGACTGTGGTATAGTTGAAAGAACCTAGGAGGATTTAGACGGCTCAGGTAAAGTTGTAATTCTGACTTTTACTGGCTGTGTGATCTTGGACCAGCCATTCTACTGCTCAGTTTCCACATCTGCAAAATGGCAATAATAATAACCACCTCACAGAATAATTGTGAGTATCAAAGAGATAATGTGTGTTATTAAACACATTATAATGCACTATAAAAACACTAATTATAGTTTTTCTTTCAGGTGAATATACTGAATGTAATTCTACAATATTTAAGATATTTCCATTAGTTCCTATGTTCTATGACACCATTCTTAGGAAAATCAGTTCTGGTAGGTTGTGGGTTGTGGGGAGATTTTCAGTAGCAGATTGATAATAATGTACACTTGTATAAACTTTGACATCCCTGAGTGGTGCAAACAATTAGTGCACTCAGCTGCTAACCAAAAGGTTGGAGGTTCAAGTCCATCCAGAGGCACCTCAGAAGAAAGGCCTGGCAATATAATTCTGAAAAGCCAGCCATTGAAAACCTTGTGGAGGACAGCTGTACTGTGACACACATGGGATCAGCATGAGTCAAACGGACTCTATGGCAACTGGTTTATATAAATGTTACAGTTTATAAAATGGTTTTTATTTTCATTCAACTACAGCCTTTGAAATAGTCATGACTGTCATCATTGTCATTTTATAGAATACTGACTGCTATCAAGTTGATTCCGACTCATAGCAAGCCTATAGGACAGAGTAGATAGAACTGCCCTGTAGGGTTTCCAAGGCTATAAATCTTCACAAAACCAACTGTCATATTTTCTCCCACAGTGTGGCTGGTGGGTTTGAACCGCCAACCTTTTGGTTAGCAGCTGAGTGGTTTAACCTCTGTGCCACCAGGGCTCCTATTTTATAGAATAGGAATCTAAAATTCAGAGAGGTTAATAAATTTGTTCAAGGATAGCTGGATGTTGCTATTCTGTGCCATCGAGTTGGTTCCAATTCACAGTGACCCTATATGACAGGATAAAACTGCCCCATGGGGTTTCCTAGGCTGTCATCTTTATAGAAGAAGATTGCCAGGTCTTTTTTCCCATGGAGTCTCTGGGTGGGTTTGAACTGCCAATTTTTTGGTTAGCAGCCAAGTGCGTAACTATTGAGCCAGTAAGCAACAAAGAGGGATTCAGGCTAAATCTGCTGACGCCAAATCAATTTTTTTTTTCTACTATACACTGTGAGGCTTTCTAACTACATTAGAGCAAATTATTTTAGAGGCAGACCCACAATAGCTACTGAGGTGGGTGAACATGTTGTTGGGACCAGTTTGGGGCCAATTCTGGGTTCTGGGTGAAGTCCCCAAGAAAAACGTAGAAAAGGCCTCTGCACTTGTTGGGAAGGGAGAGGAGATACTGGAGTGGATCTCACTAAGCTCTAATGGCTGTGCTGCGGTGACATCAGAACCTCCATGAGAATTCAGAGCACCACAGGTGAGTTATCAAAGGCCACCTGCCTTCAGCAGCTCTTATGACCTAGAAAGCCTTGTGTTACTCAAAGTCCTTCTTGTTATGTAAAACCATGCCTTGCTTGAATAGAAGAAAGCACAGAAGTTGCGTTTCAAACCGGTAGATGATCGGTAATGCAGCAAGATGGGAAGAATGTTGTTGTTGTTGAGTGCCCTCTAGTCAGTTCCGACGCATAGTGACCCAATGTACAACAAACAAAACAAAACATTGCCCTGTCCTGTGCCATCCTCATGGTCACTGTTATGCTTAAACCCATTGTTGGAGCCACTGTGTCAATACAGCTCATTGAGGATCTTCCTCTTTTTCACTGACCCTACTTTATCAAGCAAGATGTCCTTCTCCAGGGACTGGTCCCTCCTGATAACATGTCCAAAGTATGTGAGATGAGGTCTCGCCATCCACACTTCTAAGGAGCAGTTTGGCTGTACTTCTTCCAAGACAGATTTGTTCATTCTTTTGGCAGTTCATGGTATATTCACTCCAACACCACAATTCAAAGGCACCAGTTCTTCTTTGTTTGGTCTTCCTTATTCATTGTCCAGCCTGCGCATGCATATAAGGTGACTGAAAACACCATGGCTTGGGTCAGGTGCACCTTAGTCCTTAAAGTGACATCATTGCTTTTTAACAGTTTAAAGAGATCTTTTTGCAGCAGATTTGCCCAAGGCAATGTGTCCTTTGATTTCTTGACTGCTGCTTCCATGGGTGTTGATTGTGGATCCAAGTAAAATGAAATCCTTGAAAACTTCAATATTTTCTCCATTTATTTTGATATTGCTTATTGGTCCAGTTGTGAGGATTTTTGTTTTCTTTATGTTGAGGTGTAATCCATACTGAAGGCTATAGTCTTTGATCTTCCTGAGTAAGTGCTTCAACTCCTCTTCACTTTCAGCAAGCAAGGCTGTGTCATCTGCATAACGCAGGTTGTTAATGAGTCTCCCTCAATCCTGGATAATCAAAATGCAGAAGAAAAATATTTTTCCTTTTTCATTTAGTGTTCTTTAGGTTGCCTGGGATTGAATTAGGTAGCTGGGGTCGGGAAAAAGAAGCGTTCGTCAATCACATCATAGTTGCTCTGCAGCCAACCAACCCAAGTAAATGGTGAACTGGGGCCCTCTCTTATTCTGGTCCTTTGGGAGGTAACTGAGCAACTGAGTAGAGACTTAGGAATTGCTGAATGAGGACAACATCTACTGTATGAACGTTGTCTAAGATCATCCACAAACTATCAGACAAAACTCTTTCAGTTACCATAAAACCTGGTCCAGAGTCTTGTTTTTTGTTTTTTTGTGGCTTCATTTTCTACTCAAGATTGCATTTAGTGTTTACTTTAACCTGATATTTTACTTAAAATTAGTGTGTGATCTGTTTTGCATCCTAGCTCCCCTGAGGACTGTTCTAGTGCTGAGACCAGATTTACTTTATCCATGTGCCAGCGTGTGCCCAGTGAATGAGGCTGAGGGGTCCTTGCTGAGGAGTAGACATTTATTAACTATGTGTTGGATAGACATGTGGCAAAAGCTGTCTTTAACAGGAGACCACTTGACTATAAAGCTCATATGAAAATTGATTACTCATAGATGTAATCGTTCACAATCAGTGACAAGTTATACACTGCACTGCAGTTGAAGGCTTCCTAGTTGCACAATCAGTTAAGCACTCAACTACTAACTGAAAGTTTGGTGGTTCAAAGCCACCCAGAGGTGCCTCAGAAGAAAGGCCTAGTGATCTGCATCCAAAAGGTCACAACCTTGAAAACCCTAGGGAGTGCAGTTCTACTCTGCACACAGGGAGTTTCCATGAGCTGTTATCAATTCAATGGCAACTGGTAATAAGAGTACTGCAGTTGAAGTAATTAGTTCTTTCAACAGTAAACAATAATAAAATCTTAAGAATTTGTCATCAATTACTCTTTACAGCAAGAATTTGATACTTCAATAATGACTTCTAATCAATACATCATTTCCAACCTAGTTCACCAAAAGACTAGTCTACAATTTCTTTCTCACCTTGCTCACTCCCCACATGTTGTTGTTGTTAGGTGCCATTGAATTTGTCCTGACTCATAGCGATGCTATGTACAACAGAACGAAACACTGCCTGGTCCTGTGCCATCCTGACAATTGTTGCCATTGTTGCAGCCACTGTGTCAATCAATCTCATTGAGGGTCTTCCTCTTTTTTGCTCACCCTCTACTTTACCAAGCAAGATGTCCTTCTCCAGGGGACTGGTCTCTCCTGATAACACGTCCCAATTTCGTGAGAAGTCTTGCCATCCTCGCTTCTAAGGAGCACTCTGGCTGTACTTCTTTCGAGACCAATCTGTTTGTTCTTCTGGCAGTCCGTGATATATTCAATATTCTTCACCAACACCATAATTCAAAGGCATCAGTTCTTCTTCGGTCTTCCTTATTCATTGTCCAGCTTTTGCATGTACATGAGGCAACTGAAAATACCATGGCTTGGGTCAGGTGCACCTTAGTCCTTAAAGTGTCACCTTTGCTTTTTAGACTTTTAAGAGGTTTTTTGCAGCAGATTTGCCCAGTGCGCTATGTAGTTTGATTTCTTGACTGCTGTTTCCACGGGCATTGATTGTGGATCCAAGCAAAATGAAATATTTGACAACTTCAGTATTTTCTCCATTTATCACTGATTTCTTAAATATTAAATTATAAACATAAGGGAAAATACGGTACTTACTGTCAAGCTTTATCAAATCTGGACATGCTGCCCTATATACTTCAGGCTTAGTTATAAATGATAAAGCAGAACTGATACAGTTGCAAAATCCTGTACCCTCCTTAGTACTATTCCTCTTTTTCCTCCTCAGTGATCACAACTATCCAGAATTTGATATTTATCATTCCTATAAAACCAAAAAAGAAAAAAAAACCAAAAAACAACAAACTCATTGCCATCAAGTTGATTCCAACTCATAAGGACCCTACAGGACAGAGTAGAATTGCCCCATAGGGTTTCCAAGGAGCAGCTAGTGGATTCGAACTGCCAACCTTTTGGTTAGTAGCCAAACTCTTAACTATTGTGCTACCAGGGCTCATTCCTATACGTGTTTTAAAATTCTGTATGTTAGTATCCATAAATAATATGTAATATTTTTAAAACTTTATATGGTAGTATCATACTGTATGTATCCTACAACTTGCATTTTTCTCTCAAAATTATTTGTTAAGATTTATCCTTATTGATAACCTGTAACTCATTCATTTTTACAGGTCTATAGCAGGGATCAGAAAACTTTTTTTCTGTAAAGGACCAGAGAGTAAATATTTTAGGCTTTTCAGGCTGTACAAAATCTGTGCCAACTACTCAACTCTGATGTTATAGTGTGAGAGTAGCCAAAGGCAATACAGGAACAGGCACAGCTGTATTCTAACAAAACTTTATTTATAAACACTGAAATTTGAATTTCATGTAATTTTTACTTATCACAAAATATTCTTATTTGCATTTTTTCAACCATTAAAAAATGTAAAACATTTTTGTGGGCCACACAAAACAGGCAGCAGGACAATTTGGTCCATGGGCCATACATAGTTTGCTGACCCCCACTCTTTAGCATTCTGTTTCCATGGTGTGTTAATCTGTTCCCTTGTCATAGCACATGAAGCTGAAATTTCCTTTGTGACCTGATACATGATCAATATTTTTTTGCAGATGACTTATGGGCACTTACAAAAATATTGTTATGATATGGAAATGTATCAATATAAATGAAAGTGTAAGTATAAATGTAAATCTAGACGAAGCCTGCTAATTTTGTTCTTCACATCCCTTACATCCTTTCCGATGTTTAATTGATCAGTTCATTTGTGGTAAAGGTATATTAAAAATCTTCCTCTGTGATCATAAGAATTTCTTCTTATAATTCTGTCAGGTTCTGTTTTACATATGTCAAAGTTATGCAGTCACAGACATACAAGTTGATGACTGTCATGTTTTCATAATGAATTTTCTTTTGTTATAATTGTGTTGAAAATTATCCCTTTTGATACTTTTTGCCTTTAGTTCAGTTTTGCCTTATATAAATATCATTATTCTAGCTATATGTATTTCAATACCTTTATTTTCAAGCTTCATGTGGTCTAGTTTGGGGTGTGTCACTTATAAACAGCACAGCTCTTTTGTTTTTAATCTCCCTGCATGTCAGTTTAATCCAGCCCTGGCATAGTGGTTAAAAGTTCAGCTAGACTATCTTGGTTATAATCCTGGTGCTTCCACTTGATCTCTGAGTGACCCTGTGCAGTTTTTTTAATCTCTCTGCACCCTGGTTTTCTTATCTGTAAAAAACTGAGGATAATGTTAGGACCTCATTATAGGGTTATTGTGGGGATTAAATGCGATAATATAAATATATTTCTTTGACCAATGCCTAGCATGTGGTAAACACTCAGTAATTGCTAGCTATTAATTTTTTGTTTTGATTATTGATGTATTTGGACTCATTACCGTTACTTTGTGTTTTCTGTTTTTACCATTCTTTTCCTTTTGTTTACCATTTCCTTTTCTGTTAATATTCCCTTTTTATTTCCTCTGTTTTGGGGGATAATCTATTCACTATTCTTTTGTTCTTTTCATGATTATCCTTAAAATTTTATAGTTTTATTGAGGTATAATTAATATACAGTTTGACTTGTTTTGACATATGTATAAACCAAAAAAAAAAAAAAAAACTAAACCCCTTGCTATCAAGTTGATTCCAACTCACAGCGACCCTATAGGACACAGTAGAACTGCCCTATATTGTTTCCAAAGAGTAACTGGCGGATTTGAACTGCTAATCTTTTGGTTAGCAGCCAAGCTCTTAACCACCGTGCCACCAGGGCTCCTGATGTATGTATACACTCCTGAAACCATCAAGTCAATCAGTATAATTAACATTTCCATCACGTGAAAAAATTTTCTCTGCCCCTTTCCTCTCATCCATTCTCCTCCCTTTCCTAATCAAGCACTGGTCTGCTTTCTCTCGCTACAGAATAATTTACAATTTGTAGAATCTTATGTAAATAGAAACATAAAGTATATACTCTTTGACTGAATTATTTCATTCAGAAAAATTATCTTGAATTCATCCATGTTGTTGGATATATCAATAGTTTGTTCTTTTTGCTGAAGTAGCATTCTATTATATGGATATACAATAATGTGTTGATCTATTCACCTGTTCATGGACAGTTGAGTTGTTTCCAGTTTGGGGCTATTATAAATAAAGCTGGTATGAACATTTGTGTACAAGCTTCATGTGGACATATGCTTGCATTTCTACAGCTTATGGCAGATACATGTTTGACTTTTTAAGAAAGAGACAGTTTCCAAAGTGGTCGTACCATTTTACATTCCTACCATTAGTGTGTGAAGTTTCCAGTTGCTCTGTATTGTCACCAGCTTTCTGCATTGTCAGTCTTTTTAATTTTAGTCATGTTAGTGGTTATGTAGTGGATTCCTATTGTAGCAATGTATTGCCTTAGTTGTATCTTCTAAAATAAAAAAGCAGTTATTTATACAGTTAAAAATTAAATAAAGGGACTTTTAAAATTATCGTATTTGTGTTTGTCATTTTTGCTCCCATGTTTTTCCCTAAGGTTCATTTTTCTCCTTGCTGAAGTATATCCTTTAATAATTCTTTTGACGATCTTCTCTAGGCAGGAAATTGCCTTAAGCTTTATGTGCCTTTATTTTGCTCTCAATCTTGAATGACAGTTTAGCTGACACTAAGCAACCTGAAGATACTGTCTTCTGGTCTCTACTGTTACTGATGAGAAGTATGCTGCCAGTCTGCTGTCATTCTTTTGTAGGTTATCTTTCTTTCTGATAGCTTTTAAGAATCTCTGTATATTTTTAACACTCTTCTGTTTTCCTATGATGTGTTTAGATGTGGATTTATTTATATTGCTCAGAACATTTAGCACTCTTCTGATGTGAGAACTTCCTCTGATTCTGCAAAATTCTCAGTTATTTCTCTTCAAATATTGCTTCTCTGTATTTCCCTCCATTTTTTCCTTCTGGAATTCCTATTAGACAGGTCATGGAGTTTCTTAATCTGCTTTCCATTTCTCATAGCTGCTTCTTAAATATATTCTTTGTCTTTTTGTACTGCATTCTGGATAAATTCCTCAGTACTATGTTTCAACTCACTAGTTATATATTTAACCATGTCCAGTTGAGAGTTTACTTGAGAAGATAAATTTTTACCTTATCTACTTTTGTGTAAGCCCAACCAAGCTCAGTCCAGTGCCCTTTATATAGAAGCTGTACAACAAATATTTGTTGATTAAATAAACATATCAAACATTGTATGTATTTGATCATTTTGTTTCTTGTTTATAGATATATAACTTTATTAATAACCAAACATCACATTTTCATAAAACAAAAAGTTACCATATAAATAAATCTGCAACTTTTAAACAAAACAGTAATATTTATCAATACAAACAAATTTTAAATTTTTATGTGAAGTTCATGATAAATGGAGAAAACTGAAGTGGTCAACGATTTTTTTTTACCTGGATCTATAATCAACACCCATGGAAGCAGCAGTCAAGAAATCGAATGACAAATTGCACTGGGCAAATCTGCTGCAAAAGACCTCTTTAAAGTGTTGAAAAGCAGAGATGTCATTTTGAGGACTAACATGCACCTCATCTAATCCATGGTATTTTCAGTTTCTGGACAAGGAATAAGAAGACAGATGCCTCTGAATTATGGTGTTGACAAAGAATATTGAATATACCAAGTCTATCTTGGAAGAAATACAGCCATGGTGCTTCTTGGAAGTGAGGATGGCAATACTTCTTCTCACATACTTTGGACATGCTATCAGGAGGGATCAGTCCCTGGAGAAGGACATCATGCTTGGTAAAGTACAGGGTCAGTGAAAAAGAGGAAGACCATCATCAAAATGGATTGACACAGTGGGCTCAAGCATAACGATGATCGTGAGGATGGCACAGGACCGGGCAGTGTTTCATCCTGTTGTACATAGGGTCGTTTTGAGTCAGAACTGACTATATGTCACCTAACCACAGCAATAATATGCGAAGTTAGAATGTTTGTGTGTGTGTGTGTGTGTGTGTGTGTGAGAGAGAGAGAGAGAGAGAGAGAGAGAGGGAGATCTCGCTGTAAGGATGACCAGGCTTTGTTATTCTCCTTTGGGAAAGCTTTCGGGATCTTCTGGCAGAATCCTTAGGTCATGAACCCTCCAGCCACCCCTAAATTTTGGATTGCTCTAGTATTTGATCATTTTTGTTGTTCTCTATATTGTAACTTTATGGTGACCAAATCCTGGTCTAGTACAAGAGTAAAAATTTTCTGTTTTGCTTTCAGTGCTCTATTTGCTGGTGCTCAGCATTTGATGCCATACAAAGTAGTACATGGGAAGATGGCAGCAGTTTGCTTTGTAAGCAAGCTACCATCTTTTAGCTGGAAGATACACTGAAGAAACTTTCCCGCTTCACTCATACCAGATGAGTCTCTCTCTCCAATTTCTTCCAGCTGTAATCTGAAGTGCCTTTATTAGCTCAGGATTCACAAAGTACATAAGGAAAGATGCTAGCATCCTTTAAACATGTGAGGATGCTGGGTCAGTTGACACAACCAGTTAAACCAGTACTACCCCATTAAATGGCTATAGCTGGTGGAGTCTAATGATCAGAAAGGACTACAAGCTGATTTGTGTAAGAGCTTCCCACGATGAGCCCAACTTTCAACAATATTTTATCTTCTCTGCAGAGAAGTGGAACATTTATCAATCCCTTAATTGCTGCTTTGACGATTGGTGGACAACAACTGTTCTCCTCTTTCACATTCAGTTGTCCCTGTCAAGTTGGGAAAAATTTCTGTTATGGTTCTGCTTTTCTACTTATTCCTGCCTTGATACTGCTGATTGCTGGCTATGCTCTGCGAAGCCAAACATGGACAATTACCAGCGAATACTGCTGTGGTTGTGCCCCTCCATGCTGCCAAACCAGCCCCCTGGAACGTAAGCTGGCTTGCCTTAGGTTCTTCAGCATCACCGGGAGAGCGCTTGTTGCTCCGTTAACGTGGCTGGCAGTGACCCTACTGACAGGCACCTACTATGAATGTGCAGCAAGTGAGTTTACATCTGTGGACCATTACCCAGCATTTGACAACATCAGTGCCAGCAAACGGGAAGAGATCTTAGCTGGGTTTCCATGTTGCAGAGCAGCTCCATCTGATGTGATCCTAGTAAGAGATGAAGTGGCTCTTCTGCACAGATACCAGTCTCAAGTAAGTTCTTGATATTTTTTTCTGAAAAAAAAAATCCTATATTAAATACAGTCAATGGAAAATATTCACATTCCTGCTGCTTCTTGTATTATTTGATTATAGAATATAAACCAGATGTCATTTATAAGTGAGTTCTACTGAAAGGCTATATAAATAGTTAGGAGGTTGGGCTCTGGAGTCAGCAGACCTGGGTGAATCTTGCTTTGCTACTTACTATATTGCAAACTTGAGCAAGCTATATAACTTATCCATGCCTCATTTTCCTCAGCTGTAAAATGGATAGCTTAACATTACTGCATAGAGTTGTTATGAGGAATAAATGAGCTAATACTTCTGAAGTGCTCAGTACTATTCCCAGAATCTGTATTATAAGCAATACATTTTAAATATTATTATTACTACTATATTACTAAATCCTATCTGTCTGAATATATATGTATGTATATATATATACATCCTTAGCTATGCATTTTTATATATTAGAATCTCATCTAAAACTGCAGGAAGCTTGATTAGGATTAAAAAATAAACTTCAGTGGTGGTTCTAAATTTAGTGTTCATAGATAGGTTTCTGTGTGGGATTTGGTGGGGAGTACCTGAACCTACTGTACTTACACGTTAAAAAAAAAAGTGTAAATGTACATTTTTCTCTGTAGACAAGGAACTGTTGGCTTTCATCAGCTTCTCCAAGGGATTTAGGAAAAAAGAACACATTTTCAAATCACTGTGATACAGTAAAAACATGTGAGTTTTTTAAACTACTTATTGCAAAGGCAATGATCTTTTGGACTCACGACTTTCACTCATATAAATTCAGAAGTACTAATGCTATTCAAATGAAAAAAATATTACCAAGATGTAGCATACCAAAATATTGCATTTGGCTCAGTTTAGGAAAAGTTAGAAATCTTATTAAGATATGCTTTGTCTTCAATCTTTTTATACTAGCCCTAAAACTTAGGCAGAAGCAGCTATGTGAAAATCTGTGAAAGATTAAAAAATCAATGAGACAATCAAATCTTTAAAAAATGTTCTTGCTTAATAAAGAGTAAAATGTGGCACATAATGGTAATATTTTCTTAAAGTTAAAAGTAAAATATTAAATGTATACGAAGGCTTATTATGTGAAAAGACAGTCTTTTAGCTCTGAGTGCCATCAGGCAATGGAGTCTTTTGGAAAATGACAACAAAATCCACATTTATTGAGATGCTTATCATATACTGTATAAATAGTTCATCTATTAACTCTAATCTTTATAACGTTTAGAGACAGGTATTGCCTTCATTTTACAGATGAGTAAACTGAAGCTCAAAGAGTTTGCATAACTTGCCTAAATTCATAAAACTATTAAGTGGCTGATTGATATATCCAAAGATCACATTGTTTCCATGTCTCCAGGCTGCCTTCTATACTACCTCCAAGTTCAATCTCATTTGAGGAATATACACTGTTTTTCAGCAGGATTTTCCTGGGTTGACCACAAAATCATATTTAGTTCAAATGCCATCTCTACCCATCCCCAATTCTAAAATACCTTCTTGCCATTATTTTCATTCCATTTCAATCTGCCTTCCACACCCATGCCAAAATTACCTTTCTAAATGCAGATCAGATGCTGTGATTCCCTTACCTAAAGTACTTCAATGATTCTCTGCCAGCCTAAGCACAAATTCAAATTCCCTGGCATGACATACAAGGTCTTTCAATATCTAGCCCCTGACCACTTTTACACATGATTCTTGTGACCCTGTGAATACAAATTTCTTGAGATTCTATCAACCCTTCATGCTCTTATTTTTCTGTCACCTTCCCTTATTATAACTCTCCTCAACTTCTTATATCTGGTTAACTTCTCTTTAATAATTTCCATCTCAACTTCTGCATCATTTCCTCTGGGAAATATTCCCTGATACTCTTCTCCCTCAGATGAGTCAGTTTCTCTTCTGTCGTGTTTCTTCAGCACCCTGAGTTTACCTGTATCAAGAACTGTTTTACTATACCGTTCTTCTTGGTTTTCTGGCTTATCTCCCTCTTTAGGCTTAAAGATTGTGGTGAGAATGAATGTATCTTAAATTATTTACATCTAAGTACCCATCACAAAGCACCATGTCCAACCCATGATGGGAGCTCAACCTGGAGCTCAATTAAGTGATAATTGCTGAGATAATGGGTTTCTGAGACGGCCTTTCCTCCACCACGCTGGCCTCTATTGAGTTAAGTCGTAATGAAATATCACTTTGTAGGTTTTAGCCTCCACAGAGTACAACTACCCCACTGTGCACGCACTGGTAATTCCAGGCCTGGTGATGAATCACAAGCTGCAGAAAGACCTTCATCTCCCAAACTGTAGCTGTCCACTGCTCGCTTTCCTAAATGTGTGGAACTTTCTCTCACTTTATATCACAACTGCTAAATGTTTTAAAAAGAAAAAAAGAATTATCAGAGCAGAAATCAGCCACTTACTCCAGTCTTTAAAAGTGGACACTAAATAAAAATCTACTTAATCATGACTCCTGTTGTGTCAGAGTAGAACTGTGCTCCATAGGGCTTTCAATAGCTGATTTTTCAGGAGTAGATCACCAGGCCTTTCTTCTGAGGCATCTCTGGGTAGACTTGAATCTCCAACCTTTTGGTTAGCAGTCAAGCATATTAACCATTTGCACCTCCCAGGGACTCCTGGACACTAAATAGTCTTAGAAAAATCCAGTTCATTTTCTCTTCAAAGTATGTTTCAAAGACAAATCGTAAAACTGGTTAGCAAATGACTATTTGAAGGGGGAGAGAAATGGAAAGGAAAACAATCACATACTCCAAGGCACAATGACTATACTATCAATAAATAATACGTTTAGGGACATGATAGTCTACTCACTGATTTTTATCTTTGGTGGCAAAAAATAGGGAAAGAGCAACTCAGGACGAAAATCAATGAATACTTGTTGGAACTTCATTAAAGACATCATAGAAGGCTACAATTATTACCTATCATCTCATCATTTTCAACACCATCATTATCAAATATTTATTAAGCACCCACAGAATGCATAGCCTGTCCCTGATGATTGGGAAGTAAGGTTGAGCTAAAAGCAGAGAATGTAGTTTATGTACTCACATTAAGGGTAATTGGTGGGTTACAGTGCCTGTCACTTCAAGGACAGTACTTAGAATCCATTCCAAGTCAACTGGCCAAATTCCTATGTAATCCAAAAACCAAGTTGAAATGTCTGGGCCTATATTTTCTGTCAGAGTCCCTGGATGGCAAAAACAGTTAACATGATTGGCTGTGAACCAAAAGGTTGGTGTCTCAAGTCCACTCAGATGTGCTTTGGAAGAAAGGCCTGGCGATCTACTTTCGAAAACTCTGTCACTGAAAACCCTCTGGAGCACAGTTCTACTCTGACATACAGGGGGTTGCCATGAGTCAGAGTCAACTAGATAGCAACTGGTTTCTTTTTTTCATATATATTCTTTCAGACCTATATCCACATGAAATGATCAGTAACTTCCTTTGGTTAATCTATTGTTGTTGTTGGGTGCCATCAAATGGATTCTAACTCATAGCAACCCAATGCAACCGAGTAGAGCTGCCCCATAGGGTTTTCTTTGCTGTAACCTTTACAGAAGCAGATCACCAGGTCTTTCTCCTGTGGAGAAGTTGGATGGGCTTGAACCACCAACCTTTCAGTTAGCACTTAACCATTGCACCACCAGGGCTCCTTTGTTAATATTTTAGAAACTGGAAAAACAAAGTTCTTACCCACGTTTCAGTTCTCAGCTTTGCAGGAATCCCTCCTACCATGCCTGTTTCTTGACTATTCGATGTAGTAATGCTTTCTGTTTTTCTTTTTAATTATGTGAAGATGCTGGGTTGGATTTTGATTACGTTGGCAATCATCACTGTCCTAGTCTCCTGCTGTTTGGCAAGGTGCTGCTCTCCCCTCACCTCTCTGCAGCATCACTACCGGACCACCTACCTGCATAACGAGAGGGAGCTCTTTGAACAAGCAGCAGATCAGCACTCGAAGCTCCTCATCATGCAGCGCATAAAAAAACTATTTGGCTTCATTCCTGGGAGTGAAAACGTCAAACACATCCGTATTCCTTCTTGTCAGGACTGGAGAGAAATTTTAATACCCAGTCTTCTGTGCATGGGTAATGACTTGCAGGGTTACTATAGCTTCCTTGGAGACAGGGTGGATGAGGATAATGAGGAAGGCAAATCAGAAGGTATTGAATTAAAACCTTAATTACAGCACCTTTTATAATTCAGGCGGCTTAACAGATATTTTATTTTTATGATGATGGAGTTTCAATGTAATCTCTTCATCTTTTTCTCTCTCTTCTAATATTTGTTTACATAAGGACATCGAAAATTCTATTTCCAAAATCAACTTACCTGATAATTGTGCCAAAGTCTCTCCCTTTTTGAAATTTCATTGATGGTCTGGTAATGCCTAAAGTACCCATTCTTGTCTAATTAAAACAACCTGAAATTTGAAATCATACCAAAATTTGAATCTTGATTCTGTTAAGTAGTAGCTGTGTTAAAATTAACATTTCTGTGTGTCATTTTGTCATCTGCACAGTGATAGCAGCCACCTTCTAGAGCTGTTATGAGGATTAAATGTGATAACATAAGTAATGTGCTCTGCACAGTGTCCTTCATAAAATAAGTGCTAATAAATGTTAGTTTCTCCTTTCCTCTTTGCATACCAATGTCTTCTATCAAGGTTTTCCCAGTCTCTGTTTTCTCATTTTCACCTCTATATTATGTCCAGGAACTCTTCACTGCCTGCTCCTCTTTCTTCAAGCTTAAACATACGACCTTTTGGGAAGCAGGGCAAACAGCTCTTTCTAATGGTAGCACGTGAGGGAGAAGCCCATACCAAGGTCTCGAGTCACCCTATCATAACCAGGGCAAGATGACGCATCACCATGTCAGCGTTAGTATCATAAATGTTACTTGTAACACCTATATTCTAAGAGCATTTTTATAGCAACTACACATAAAGCTTATTCCAGAGAGCTTCCCAGACTCTGTGCTCCACTATAGGGATGCTATCTGTGCCTTTTCAAAGTTTTTACTATCAAATTGCACCTTTGCACTCAAAATCCATTTGGGGAACCAAGACTGCAACCTATACTTGTATATCCATTATCTAGAACTCCAAGAGGGATACCTGCCTGACGTTTCTCTGCCTTGCTTTATTAAGCAGAACCTCTAGTATCTGACAGCTTTCCAATTTATCTTGATTATGTCAATGTGTAGTGTTTAGTGCCTGATTATTGCCATTTTCATTAAAGTTATGGGCTCGTTGGTCAAAATAAGCAATCAGAGGGCTCTTTCTTTTTCTTTAGCCAAAGCAATCGTTTCTTACTGAGCAATGAACCAGCTGCCAGTGGTCAACTTGATTGTCAAGGTTCACTTTCAATGACGAGAGAACTTGATTATCTAAACTGCAATTAATTATTTGGTGATCTATTTTTACACAGTTATGAAATAAATAGTACGTTTTGTAAAACTCTTAATAGAAACAATAGGAAGTGAATTTTAAGGAAAGAAAATGTTTTCTGTTTTTTACCAGTTAAAGACTGTGTAGTGTAGGACTTTGCTCAGATAGGAGACCTGTCTTGTCCTCATCATAATTTACTAGTCACTTAAACTTGGGCATGTATCATTTCAAATATAAAACAGGGATAATGATACTTTACCTGCTGAAGGCAAGAAACTGAACTAAATGAATTTTTGAAGGCCCTTCCAAATATAATTAAATTTTTATGTTTATGTTTATATGTGTATGGGTCCATATGTATACAACCCTCTAGAGTGGCACTAGACCCAGGTGGTTTCTTTTGGAAGGAAAATATCAATGAGTTTGATTCTGAGCTTTCTCTAGAGACATTTACTGGCACTCCATTTTCGGAAGAATATTAACTGTACTGATGTTTTTCAAGTGGCCAAGGAGAACTATTCCAGTTTGTCACCTAACTCTATACCCTGTACTGATATGACATTACAAGAGGGATTAGAAAAAAAAAAGAGGCACATTGTGGAAGGTTCCAGTTTTGTTCTGACATAAATTAGCCATGTATATATGGTCACAACCACTTTCAAGTTTCACTCTAAGGTCTCCTCCAACTCTATAGTTCTATTTCTTTGAGAATTTTTGAAATTCCTCTGTATTGGGACATTTAGTTAAATCAGCACTGTACACTGTGCTCAGAATTAATTTAGGAGTGTCCTGGGAATACACCACAGTAAAGACTCTTCAGTAAGATTCTCAGTTAACAGCAAAAAACTCAGAATATTTGAAGTTAAAGCATTATATCATCAAAAATAAGATTTACAGTTGTTTATACCATAATATGAGGGAACTTTGTTTCCACTAGCTTCTGGAAGCCCTTTCTACATCAAAGTCTTTAAGAGTATGATATACACAGTTTATATTTGAAGCCGGTTAAGAATGATCTTCTACTCTAACTTTCTAGCAAAAGATTGTACTTATTTTCTGGCTCCTCCACATGGCTTCAAAGTGCTTTATAGCATCTATGTGAACATTTAAAGGACAGTACACATTTTTGGGTTTCATTGTATATTATCCATTTCAGATTAAACTAAATTCCTAGTCTCTCTCTCTGTTTTTTTTGGTCCAGAGTATTCGTTTGTACCACAGCCAGTTAGACAAAAATTTCCATTAAGAACATGATACTTCCTCCCCATGCTTAATGGATTTATATAATTATAAAACATAAAATTACAACCAATTATGTGCTAATGCTACCTTATATTTTGCTACCAAATGCTTTTGGCTACCCCAGCAAATGCTGTGGCTTGGCTATATACAGACTTGCTCATTTCTTAACTTCAATTTTGTCAATTCTACCCTCCCCCATCACAATCTAAGTTGCCTCCTTCCTAGGACCCACAAATATAATTCCAACACTTAGAATAGATGTGTCTTACTCAGCTTTCTTCACGTTTTCTGATGCTGAATTGAAGAACCACGTTACACGTTGTCATCCTCTTTTGTCTCCTCTCTGTTTTCCATCTCCAATTCCTTTCAAAAAAAGAAAAGATTCTAATACACAGTTGCAATGAGAGACAACAATGTGATTTCACAAATTGATTGCTTGCATTCTGTTTGTAGCACAAAGGGAAATCACATTAATTCTAAAAATTTGAAATATTATGACCAACCAAAGGCTTTCGGAATGCAAGACTAGGTAACTATTTGCTATTACAAAATATAAGGTGAGGAAGCTATAACTTCAGCTTTTGAATAAAGTCCACCAACAGATACTGGGCTATGGTGGCAGTCTGAGGAGAGCCTGCAACTGGCTACACAATTGGCTCCTTGAGCGGTGGGACACAGATCCATAAACGTGACTCCGGGACAGAAGAGCAATGGATGACGTTTCCAGAGAGGCAAGAAACATTATTCTCGACTTGAATTGTTTTGCTTTACCAACGCCAAGATTGAATTTTTCTAATCTCAGTACCGGAGAATGTCAGAAAGTAAAAGGATTTTGAGTATGGTTTCCTCTGCTGCCTCCCAGTGGTCCAGACAGATATCTGCACCTATCTGTAGCGATGATAGTAACCAGTTGCCATAGAATAGGCTTGGGGATTATCCCGATGATGTGAATGCCAGCAGGATGGATCATTGGGAGCCATTTTGGAGGTGGCTTCCACACCTGGATTATTCACTGATTAAAACAGAAACAAAATCAGTTGCCCATCCAGTCTACTCTGACTTATGGTAGAATTGTGCTCCATAGGGTTTTCAATGGCTGATTTTTTGAAAGTAGATCATCAGGATTTTGTATTACCTAGGGACTCTGTGGTGACAGTAGTACAGTAAAAATAGTAACTATATGGAGTGCTTACTATAAACTGGCTACTTTAAATGAATCATCCCATTTACTCCTTACAAAAAACTGGTAAACAGAGAGAAAACGACTTGCTGGAATGACACTGAATAACATAGAAAACGTGAAAGAATTTTGTATAAAGTCCTATACAAATGAAATGTTTTCTTATTCATATAATTATTGTATTAGCTAACAGGTGAACCATGGGTCATAATTGGAATCCAGGCCTATTTAACCTCAATAAAGTAAGTTTCCCACATTTTACTGAGGAGGTAACAGATACAGAGAAGTCAGGCAATTTGCCAAAGGTCACACGCCCGTAAGTCATGGAGTCAGCATCCATCCCCAGCAGTCTGGCTTCTGAACCTGCTCTTCCGAGCACTGTGCTAGAATACAGCAACAAAGGCAGCGTATCAACCTGCCAGGGCGTTATAGGTGCTAGGAAGATTCTGCTCCCACTCCTGTTAATGAATAACTTAAACATCTTGAGCTCCAACAGTAAGGTACCTTATCACTTCTGAGTACCTCTATTTCTACTTTCACTGTCCCTGCATATAGAGGAGCTCACCTTCAAGACACTGTTCTTTTTTGAAGAAAGACTTATCTACTTTCACTGGAGCATAGCTTTGGACTTGGGCTGCCCAACTACCAGTGGCACTGACTCTGTTAGCCACAGACCAACCCAAGCCGGCCCAGAAGTCTCAGGTATTCTCTTGTCATATGCAGGGGATGGGCCACCCCAGTCCAAACCCGTTGCTGTCAAGTCAATTCCAACTCATAGCTACCCTATAGGGCAGAGTAGAACTGCCCCATAGAATTTCCAAGGCTGTAATCTTTACAGAAGCCAACGGCCACACCTTTCTCCCATGGAGCAGCTTGTGGGTTCAAGCCACTGACGTTTCAGTTAGCAGCTGAGAACTTAACCACTGTGGAACCAGGGATCCTATAGGAGATGGGCAGGATACCACTATAATTTGTCCATTTGTTTTCTGTAGGCCATAGTTATGAAGGTCCCTGGGTGGTGCAGATGGTCTACATGCTTGGCTGCTAACCAAAAAGTTGCAGGTTTGTGTCCACCCAGAGGTGCCTTGAAAGAAAGACCTGGTGATCTACTTTTGAAATATCAGCCACTGAAAACCCTATGGAGCACAACCTACTCTGACACACATGGGGCCTCCATGAGTCAGAATCAGACAGCAACTGGTTTTACTAGATAGTTATGAAGGGTCAAAATGGTAGTCAGGTAAACATGGTCTCCAACCATTCATACGGTCTTATATAAACCAATCTCTTAATTTTCCCTTCGCCAAGATAGAGAAGGGTGAGTAAATTGTGGGAGTGGGTGATTAACTTATTTTGAGTCACAGACCCCTTTGAAGAGCCATTCTGGGGAAAGCTATTTTTAGAAAATGATCCAGAAAAACTGTGCATACACTTAGACACAGGCTCACATACTTCAGAGTTTACATACTGTGGTAGGCTAAATAATGTCCCCCCACTCCCCAAAGAGATTCACATCCCAATCCCCGGAATTTGCAAATGTTACCTTATAGGCAAAAGGAACTTTGCAGATGTGGTCAAGGTAAGGATCTTAAAATGGGGAGATTATCCTGGATTATCTGGGTGGACCCAATGTAACTACGAGGGTCTTTATAAGAGAGTCACAGGAGGAGTCAGAGTCAGAGAGAGGGCAATGTGATGATGGAAGAGGAATGTCAAGAAGTGTTGGAGTGACAGGGTGAGAGAAAGACTAGAAAATAAGTCTTTCTGCTTAGAAAATAAGCACCTTTACTTCGATAATGATTTAATAGGGTCTATGAGGTTCACTGAGAAAGGCCTATATTTTGTGGAGAAGAACAAAACAATCTATGCTATTACTGGCAGAGCTAGAATAATAAAATTTAGTGTTCCATTCAGTAATGCCTGCACTCAGGATGTCCTGCCCTTTGAGCCCCTTCTTCCAAATTTCCTAGGACGCCCTCAGGTGCTTGGGGGCCAGATGGAATGGCAAAAAAAAAAAAAACAAAAAAAACAAAAACCATTGCTGTTGAGTCGATTCAGACTTATAGGAACCCTACAGGACAGAGTAGAACTGCCCCGTAGGGTTTCCAAGGAGCAGCTGGTGGATTCAAACTGCCAGCCTTTTGGTTAGCAGCCATAGCACTTAACCACTGCACCACTAGGGCTCAGATGGAATGGCAGGGACCCTTTTCTCCCCTTCTGGGTGCTCTCTGATGCTCTCTCTTGCACGTGGGGCATTCATGGCCCACCTTTGGGTTGAGGTGGCACCGGCACCATCTGTGTTCTGACCAGAGGGCTACCTCCCTAATACACCCTAGACAGCGGGATGATAGCAGGTCCTTTACTCAGTGCACCAGTACCGCTGTCACCCAAAGTAGTCACTCTCGCAGGCTAGGCGACACTGGTCAGGCAGTTGCTAGGTTAATGCCTGTACTATCTCCTCCAGTGGTTTTCAAAAGGCCCTTCAGATCGCTGTCCTATCTGACTTCTGATAGATGTGGTGAATCTACGTTCTTGGAGTTGTCAAGGAAGGACCTTCCCTGCAGGAGAATAGAACTGCTCTCCTGACTCCACCCACAGGTGAGCCCTGCCTGTCCTCTGAGCTGGTGGCTGTGTGGAAGGCAGGGTGAGATCAACATTGAAAGAAATCTCATTC
Source organism: Dugong dugon (assembly GCA_030035585.1). Taxonomy (NCBI): domain Eukaryota; kingdom Metazoa; phylum Chordata; class Mammalia; order Sirenia; family Dugongidae; genus Dugong; species Dugong dugon. The sequence continues at coordinate 136,176,564 of CM057464.1, forward strand.
TAGGAATGCACAACCATGGCCTAAAGAATCCAAGAAAAGACATGGTTGGAACATATGTTTTCTTATATTTACACTATAAAATTCCAAATGCAAACTTCACATGGCTAGAAAACAAATTATTATTCACATTTCCTGCATACTTTGGGTAAGACTTGCATTTGTGATCGTCATCAAGGAAGCACAGTAACAATGTTTGAGAAGGTCATTGGAAGCCAGTTCTCAGAAGCCATCATGATGGATGATAGAGCTTAACGAATGTCTTAGTTACCTAGGCTGCTTTAACAGAAACACAAGTGGGTGGCTTTGAAGACCAGAAAATTATTTTCTCACAGTTCTGGAGGCTAAAAGTCCAAATCAGGATCTCAGCCCTGTCGACTCTTTCCTTGTTGGTATAGCCCCGGGGCATTCCTTGGTGTTCCTTGTATTGTAGATGATCCTCACGTCACCTATCTTCCCCTGTGTGTGTGCATCTGTGTCTATTCTGGTCTTTTTATAACTCAGAAGTTATAAAAAGGGTCAGGATTTCAACACATATTTTGGGGGACACAATTTAATCAATAACAATCTGTAATGATGTAACCAGCATTAAGTAAATAGCTTTGAAGATGGAGGAACGGGTCACCAGCCAAGGAATTCAGGTGGCCTCTAGAAACTGAAAAAGGCAAGGAAACAGATTCTCTCCTAGAACCTCCAGAAAAAATGCAGGCCTACTGACACTTTGATTTTAATGGTATTATATAAAACAAATGGTATCAAGATATTGCAGAGGCAAGAAGTATATTGCTTAATACAAACAAATTCCAAAGAGACATGGCATTGTGAGTAATAACAATGCTGCTACCTCTTTCTCATGGTGAGTGGTATGAAAGTAGACATGAACAGTGTATCTGACAGTAGAATATATGAGGAGATGTTTCTACTACTTGAACAGGAAGAAATAGTGCGGATACTGTGAAAATCTTCACATGCACTGATGAACAGTAGACAAATAACATAAGTACCTCTTCTTTACTATTATTCTGTATCTTCATCAATAAATCACTGTCATACATGGACCCTTGAATATTTTAATACGTCTTTGAATCAAATTGTTTATCTAACAGGGATCATGCAAAAGATGTTTGCCCAGAACCCTGCACGTCCTAGGGGTAACTGTGACTCAATTCCTCCATCTTCTTACAGAAAGCCAAATAAACGGATTTGGCTTAAATTTTAATTTTGCAGTTTTAACCCCCAAGTTCATTTTTTCTTCTACACATTTTATTTATATTGCATTTCACTAAAAATATCTTCTTCCACACCTCGTTTGCTCCTTTATTTTCTCACCTCCTTCCCATCCAATCCCTTTAAATCCAAAGCACAAGGAGTGTGTGTGTGTGTGTGTGTCTGTGTGTGTGTGAGACAGACAGAGAGAGAGAGAGAAAGAGCAGAAGAAGGAAAGAGGAGGAGAAGGAGCATGAGGGGGAAGTCAAAAAGAAGATCAAAATAGACGTTGCTCTAGTGAGAAAAGGTACGTGTACAAATTGTGTATCTTTTCTGCCCACCTCATACTTTGTCCTTACGGGTAAGATGATGTTAGAAGTGTAGCCCACTTAAAATTAATGTCGTTCCTGCTGTGTTGTTACCCAGAATCAAGGCCCCCATTTGGTATGTGGATCAAGGTCATTAGCATCAAAGTTGTTAGGAGTAATACCACCACCCACAGAGGTACTACTCTTCCTAACATAACACCAGAGATGTTAGTTGCTAACTCTGAAGTCTGGTTCCACAAAACTGACTCCAATATAAGCACAATTTTGAGGAATCATAGACTTACACCTGGAAAGAATCTTGAAGAACATTTTGCCCAACTCTCTCTTTTTATAGATGGGGAGACTGAGGCCCAGAAAGGGTGTGTTTTCCCCAGAGTTACATGGTAAATTAATTGTAAAGAAGGCCTGTAACTTCATCTTATAACCCCCTGGCCCAGTACTTTTAGAGACATACCATGAAACCACTCCATTGGGTTCAGTGCCTATTCTGTCTAGCAGTGCCATATGTGCTAAAACACAACAGTGAACAAAAAAACATCCCTGCCCTCATGGAACTTACATCCTAACAGAGTGAGAGACAATACACAAAACAAACAATTTTAGTATATATTTGAAAGTAATAAATTCCCATGGAAAAATAAAGCAGGGTAAGGTGGATAGAGACTACTGAGAAGGGAGCAGTTGTAATTTTAAGTTAGTTGGTCAGGGCAGCCCCATTGAGAAAGTGACATTTGAGAAAAGACTTGAAGGAAGGTGAGGGAGTGAGCCATTTGGCTATGGAGGAAGAGTATTTCAGGCAGAAGGAACAGACAGTGCAAAGACTTAGGAGGGGAACTTACATGGCATGTTTGAGGAAGAGCAAGGAGGCTAGTATGGCTGGAACAGAGAATAGGTGGCAGAGTAATAGGAGATAAAATCAGAGCGGTAATAAGAGTTTCAGCTGAGGGTAGGGAAGCCAAATTGTATTAAAAAAACAGACCAACAAAAAACCCAAACCATTGCCCTCGATTCTGACTGATAGCGACCCTCTAGGACAGAGTAGAACTGCCCGATATGGTTTCCAAGGAGCGCCTAGTGGATTCAAACTGCTGACCTTTTGTTAGCAGCCACAGCTCTTAACCACCACACCACCAGGGTTTATTATAAGGACATGAGCCTTTAATCTGAGATGGGGTTAGGGCAGGTTATGAGCAAAGGAGTGCCATAACCTGATTTTAAATACATTTTAACAGGATCATTCTGGCTGCTGGGTTGAATCAGAGCAAAGTCCAGGAGATAAAGGTGGCAGCAGGGAGATGAGTTAGCCTAGAAGATACGTTACAGGGATTCTTTACCCTTCAAGGGAACTCTTCAGAGATAACAGAATGAGAATTTCACATGACTGTATGTATTTGTGACTGGTGACAAGTCCTTGAGACACTTGGCTAAATGAAACATTAGTCACATAAACTGTTTACTTTAAGAATTAAAATTAACCTTTAAATAGAGAAATCTCAATTGTGAGCTTCTGAGAGTAGCATGAAATAGCCTAGAAAACTCACAGGCACCAAAAAGTAAATAAACACCGAACCATTTTTTCAAGACTGATGCTATTAATAAATAGCAGCTGTGCATGGGGGCTACATGAACCCCTGAAACTATTGCCCTGAGATAATCTTTAAAACTGAAACCAAAAATATCCCCTGAAGTCTTCTTTAACCAGACAGTAGTGTAGCTTAACTAGTACAAAATGCCTGCCTTGAGCATTATGCTTTTTCAAGAACTATCTATATGGGATCAGAGTGCCAACAGCAATTCAAAAGATTAGATGGTAACCTTAGGGGGCAGTGAGTTTATGTTAATGAGGGAGGAACAACTTAGAAAGAGGGTGAGAATGGTTGCACAACTCAAAGAATGTAATCAATGTCACTGAATCCTTCGTACATGTGGCAACAGTTGAATTGGTGTATGTTTTGCTGTGTATATTCTCAACAACAATAAAATAAAATAAAAACAGCAACTGTGAAGAAAACAGGATGAATATAAATGAGTAAGATCAATCTCTTACAGACATCTCCTTAAGCAGTAAAGATGAACAACAAAGAACAGCAGCAGAGAACACTGCTTCAGAGAATAGAATATATTTTTATAATTACTAATAAATAACATTGGTATTGTACTTTAGAGTTTACAATGTGCTTCTCATATACATTATTTCATGTTATTCAATTGACCTTTTAAGCTTATATAGCTTGTAAATGGCAAAGGCTGGGCTTCTCACTTCTGTCTCCAGATTCCATGATGGTTGTTCACGCTGCACCATATGCCTACCTACAGAGCTTGAAACATGCTTGTTCCATAACCCCTTTAATTATAAATTAAAAATGAAACACTAAGATAAAGTCTGGTATATCTGATATAGTGCCGGAAGATGAACTCCTCAGGTTGGAACGCTTTCAAAAACGACTGGGGAAGAGCTGCCCCTCAAAGTAGAGTCGACCTTGCTTATGTGGCACAACTCAAAATGAGAACAAACAGCTGCAGACATCCATTAATAATCAGAATATGGAATGTACAAAGTACGAATCTAGGACAATTGGAAGTCATCAAAAATGAAATGGAATGCATTAAGATTGATATTCTAGGTATTAGTGAGTGAAAATGGACTGGTATTGGCTATTCTGAATCAGAAAATCATATGGTCTACTACACTGGGAATGACAACTTGAAGAGGAACAGTGTTGCGTTCATTGTCAAAAAGAACATTTCAAGATCTATGCTGAAGTACAATGCTGTCAGTGATAGAATAATATCCATACGTCTACAAGAAGACCAGTTAATACGACTATAATTCAAATTTACACACCAACCACTAAGGCCAAAGGTGAAGAAATTAAAGATTCTTACCAACTTCTGCAGTATGAAATTGATCAAACACGAAATCAAGATATATTGATAATTACTGGGCATTGGAATGCAAAAGTTGGAAACAAAGGATGGGTAGCTGGAAAATATGGCCATGGTGACAGAAATGATGCCAGAGACCGCATGGTAGAATTTTGCAAGACCAATGAATTCTTCATTGCAAATGCTTTTCTTCAACAACATAAATGGTGACTGAAACACGTGGACTTTGCCAGGTGAAATACGCAGGAATCAAATCAACTACATCTGTGGAAAGAGACGCTGGAGAAGTTCAGTATCATCACTCAGAACAAGGCCAAGGCCAACTGCGGAACAGACTTTCAACTGCTCATATGGAAATTCAAGTTCAAACTGAAGCTGTTGAAAATTCAAACAAGCCCACAAGAGTATAACTTTGAGTATAACCTACTTGAATTTAGAGACCATCTCAAGAATATGTTTGACACACTGAACACTAACGACTGAAGACCAGATGAGTTGTGGAATGACATCAGGGACATCATACATGAAGAAAGCAAAAGGTCATTAAAAAGACAGGAAAGAAAAGACCAAAATCGATGTCAGAAGAGACTCTGAAACTTGCTCTTGAACACAGAGTAGCTAAAGCAAATGGAAAAAATGATGAAGTAAAAGAGCCGAACACAAGATTTCAAAGGATGGCTTGAGAAGACAAAGTAAAGAATTATAATACAATGTGCAAAGACCTGGAGATAGAAAATCAAAAGGAAAGAACATGCTTGACATTTCTTAGGCTGAAAGAACTACAGAAAAAATTCAAGTTGTAATACTGAGGGATTCTAAGGGCAAAATACTGAATTACACAGGAATTCAAAAGAAAATGGAAGGAATACACAGAGTCACGTACCAAAAAGAAGTGACCAACGTTCAACCATTTCAGGAGGTAGCATATAATCAAGATCAATGATACTGAAGGAAGAAGTCCAAGCTGCACTGAAGGCATTGGCAAAAAACAAGCCTCCAGGAATTGATGGAATACCAATTGAGGTGTTTCCACAAACCGATGCAATGCTGGAAGCGCTCACTCTTCTACGCCAAGGAATCTGGAAGACAGCTACCTGGTCGATCGACTGGAAGAGATCCATATTTGTGCCCATTCCAAAGAAAGGCGATCCAACAAAATGCGGAGATTATTGAACAATATCATTAATATTACACGCAAGGAAAATTTTGCTGAAGATTATTCAAAAATAGTTGCAGCAGTGCATCGACAAGGAACAGCCAGAAATTCAGGCCAGATTCAGAAGAGGATGAAGAAAGAAGAATATCATAGCTGATGTCAGATGGATGTTGGCTGAAAGCAGAGAATACCAGAAAGATGTCTACCTGTTTTCTGGACCATGCAAAGGCATTTGACCGTGTGGATCGTAACAAACTATGGATAACAGTTCAAAGAATGGGAATTCCAGAACACTTGTGTTCATGCGGAAGCTACACATAGACAAAGAGGCAGTTGTTGCAATAGAACAAGGGGATGCTGCGTGGTTTAAAATCAGGAAAGGTGTGTGTCAAGGTTGTATCCTTTCACCACACTTTTCAATCTGTATGTTGAGCAAATAATCCGAGAAGCTGGACGAGATGAAGAAAAATGAGGCATCAGGACTGGAGACTCATTAACAACCCAAGATATGTAGACAACACAGCCTTGCCTGCTGAAAGTGAAGGGGACTTGAAGCACTTACTGATGAAGATCAAAGACTATAGCCTTCAGTATGGATTACACCTGAACATAAAGGAAAAAAAATCTTTGCAAGTGGACCAATAAACAATATCATCATAAACGGAGAAAATACTGAAGTTGTCAAGGATTTCATTTTAGTTAGATCCCAATCCATGCCCATGGAAGCAGCAGTCAAGAAATCAAACAATGTACTACATTGGGCCAATCTGCTGCAAAAGACCTCTTTAAAGTGTTAAAAAGCAAAGATCTCACTTCGGGGACTATGGTGAGCCTGACCCTTGTCATGGTATTTTCAATCTTTTCATATGCATAAGAAAGCTGGACAATGAATAAGGAAGAAGAATTGATGCTTTTGAATTATGGTGTTGGCGAAGAATATTGAATGTATCATGGATTGCCAGAAGAACAAAGAAATCTGTGTTGGAAGAAGTACAGCCATAATGTTCCTTATAAGCAAGGATGGAGAGCTTCTTCTCACATACTTTGGACATGTTATCAGGAGGGATCAGTCCCTGAAGGAGGACATCATGCTTTGTAAAGTGAAAAAGTGAAAGATCCTCAACAAAACGGACGAACACAGTGGCTACAACAACGAGCTCAAACATGGCAATGATCGTTAGGATGGTGCAGGACCAGGCACTGTTTTGTTCTGTCATATTGTCACTATGATTTGGACTTGATGGCACCTAACAACAACAATAAAATAAAGTCAATATATGTCATAAGAATTCTCCACCCTCTCCCAGTTAAGGGACCCCTGTGCTCTGTGAAGTGTTTCTGTTGTCAAAATGAAATTACAGATTAACCAAAAAATGCTTAACGGTGCCCACGTAGATGTGACAAAGTTTTGTGTCTTGATTGTATTAACACTGGAACTCTACTAGAGAATTATCTACAGTATTTTAAAAACAAAGAAAGTGTCTTGAGCATTCTGAAATGTAAAGGCCTTACTGTGGATATATAAGAGGTTTAAAAAGGTTGAGTTTTACCAAAGATTCCATGTCAACAAAATAGTAAACCAAATACAGCAGCTCTCCATTTGCTAGATTAAAATTTGCAATCTATAGTAACACTTTATACTACAGGCAAGATGATCTAACAGAAAAACTCTGACACTTTCTTCATCAAGTACATTATTATTTTGATTAATTGCAATAACTTTTTCCACTGGCCTGCTTTCTCTCGATATAGATTATATTTTGTAGAATTTCATATAAATAGAATGAAAGTATATATTCTTTGCCTGAATTATTTCATTCAACAAAATTATTTTGAATTCATGCACGTTGTTATGTATCAATAGTATATTCTTTTGCTTTCCAAAGCTAAAAATGAAAGCCATTGTGGACAGATTAACAATTATAACCAAAATATGCAGCAAGCACAGATGTAATTTTTAATTTCAAATTCAATTTTATTAGCAGATATTGATACTGTTCCTTTTTTCAGTCTGTATTGTCATCTATTATTCTTTTATTAATACTATATTAAAATTATTTTATTAGTGCTAATATTTATGCATTCTCTTATTATTCTTTTAATGTTTATAGATCTCCAGTGATGGCCCTTCTTTCACTTTTGATATGGTTATTTGTGTTTTCTCTTGGTCCATCTAGCCAGGAACTTATCAGTTTGATTGATCCCTTCAAAGAGCCAATTTTTAGTTTTTTTTTTTTTTTTTACTGATTTCTATCTTTATTTTTATTATATCTCACCTTTTATTTAATTAGGTTTAGTTTCTCTCATTTTTCTTTAAGTTTAGGCCATTGATTTTAAGCCTTTTTCCAATATAAACCTTGTATTAGTTGTTTCACATCTTCACATAATTTCATAGATATCTTTGATCCATGGGTTATTAATATTATTTTCCTTGCCAAAATCATTGTCTTCCTCATCTCATTTTGGTCAATAGAACTTCACCTTTCCAGTTATTCTACCAAAACCATCCTTGACTCCTTTTTCTTATAACCCAAACTTCTTTTTAGACTAACATATCCATGTCCTTTTATAATAAACATAAATTTAACCCCAAATAGTTATATATATAGTTAAGTTACCAGTTCAGCCATTTTCTTAGCTTTTGCTATTTTGATTTTCACGAGATGAGCTTGCAGATGATAAACCGATGTATCTTAATTACTTCCATAGGTTTATTCTCAGGAGTGGAATTGCCGAATGAAAGGGTCTGAACATTTTTCGGAGTACCGATATTTACCTTTAAATGGCTTGTTAACTTAAATCTACATCCCCATCATCAATTAACAGAAATACGCAATTACAGAACTGTGAAGGTCGAGATCGAATTCAGACATCTTTATCCAGGCACCTTCATTGTACAAATAAACTTAAAAGTGAAGCCTAGCGATCTGATACCAGAACCCAGGCCTCCTGACTTCCAGTTGCTTTCTCCCAGGACTCACTTTGTTATTAAACTGCTGGGCCATCCCTTATGAACCCACTCCACGCATTCAGAGAGCTGCTTCTTTCATCACTGGGCTCTACACTGGTCCGGGCTCCTCATCCTACTCCTGTGGAACGTGTACGTTCGAAAAGCGTAGAAAGCACCACGACCCCACCACTAAACAACACGGCGCCGACAACGTCGCAGAAAACTGGTAAGTCTTGGACGCCCCACCACGCCCGAGTTCCGCCATGGGTTACACGGTCCGCCCCGGCAAGTGTGGCCGGCTTTCAGCCCAGACACATCGAGCGAGGACGCCACACTGCGGGGCTTCTTAGGCTCAGGTCCTGCAAAGCCCAGGAACGCGGCCCTAGGTGTCCTTGGCGAACGCCAGACCCGGCGGTTTTGCCATCCTGGCAAATCCCGACAGCGCTTGGGGGAGGCGGCAAATCGGTGCCCCTGTAGGCCAGGCCGAACGAGTCGAACGCGGAACTAGGGAGCAGGCAGAAGCCGGCGCCGGGCTGTTGTTCTGCAGGCCTGCGTTGGCTTTGGGCCGCGGGCCTCCCAGCTAGGGACTCTGCGCCTGCGCCCGCCCGGCCGCGGCTAATTCTCCCGGCGCGGCCGCGATCCCTGTTGAGTGCGCCGCCTCCGAGTCTGGGCGATCCATGGGCAGAGGCGAGGGTCACGATGACGGATTACGGTGAGGAGCAGCGCAACGAGCTGGAGGCTCTGGAGTCCATCTACCCCGACTCCTTCACAGGTGACTTCCGCGAACGCGGACCCGCATCCGCCCCGGGAAGTACTGGGGCGGTCTGGAACTGCCCCAGCTCTCAGCGCCTGGCCGAGGTGAAGAAGGGGACAGCGAGGGCGCGCGGCCACCTCGACCGCGACTCTCCTCAAGTTCTCCCGAGTTACTTGCCGGTAACTACGGCTGTTTCCCCTTCCTCCGCTTGTTCCCTGAAATCCAAAAGTCTGGGTGACGCTGCTGAGGGCCCGGGAGAGTATCAGGTTTGGTTGAGTCGGGGGCACTTTGGTTTCTATGTAGCCTGCAGCAACCCGAGGTTTAGTGAAACTAGAAAGAGACAGAGAAACTGCAAGTGGAATTAGTGTTTCCTTCCCAGAGCCGGAAGGGTGGCAGTTTTCACATTTTCGCCTTTTTTAAGGTAGACGCTTTTATTTCGCACGATGGTGTTAATATTTTCAAATTTTGGGAATTCAGAGTGCTGTTCTCAGAATCACCCAGAATCGGTTTTGAGAGTAGCATAATCCCTAAAGTTTGTCACTTTTTTTTTTTTTTTAAATGGTTTGGCATTCTGCAGAATACCTAATGAATAATGTGTTCATTCTTAGTTTTGCTGTAGACTCATAGGTTGTTAGACTGGGAAAGACTTTAGACATAATCTAGCTTAGACTCCTCTTGTACAAACAAGGTGTTGGAGATTCAGGAAAGGTAATTAAAAAAAAAAAAACCGTTGCCGTCGAGTCGATTCTGACTCATAGCGACCCTATACGACAGAGTGGAACTGCGGCTGGTGAATTCGAACTGCTGACCTTTGGTTAGCAGCCAAGCTCTTAATCAGTGCATCCCCAGGGCTCCTCAGGAAAGGTAAGTGGACTGCTTTTTGTCGACGAGCGAGTTAGCAGCAAGGCTAGTGCTAAGAGTTAGGTCTGGAACTCCTTCCTGAACTTTCACCTTACAGACATGTGGGACTTGGGATCCAGCTCCAACAGGGATGAGGGGGAAGAGAGGATTATGTGGTAGGTTGAGCTAATGTAAAATATTGTTGATAATTTCATTAGGTGTATTTTAAAGGAAGAGAAATTATTTTATATCAAGCCGTGCTTGAGAAGATTCTGAAAATGCTGCAGGTGACCTTATTGATATGGCTTCTCTCTATTTCGTTTTTGAGAAGTGATCAAATAAAACCAATATGAATAAGTAGAACCTAGGTTTGTGGGGTTTTTGGTCCCCATCCCTTCCTTTGAGTGTTGTCCATCATTGCTTGTCAGCGATTCAGAGTGTAAAGCATGTACATTAATTCATCAACTCCAACCTCTCATTTGTTTTGCTTTGCTTTCTTGGCTCCACCCTTTGGCCATTGCTTGAAGTGGTGGCTATTTTCTTCTGCTTTACCAACAGGCAGATGTCTTTCAGCTTGCCCTTTATAGATCCAGTCCTGTTCATGTTGTCTCTCACCAGCAGTACAGCTTTGCTGTAAGGGTGTTGAGAGAATGAGGATAGAGGGGTTTGAAAGTGTAATTTTCTGGGTGAGTGTGTATGGAGTCTAGCTCCCTTCTCTATCCTTGCTTTTATGTTGATGTCTAAATAAAACAATACAGGATACTACGTTGGATATATTCTTAATTACAACATTTGCTCATTTCTGCTACTTTGGAAATATAATAGGTATGAACACTGAGGCAGTCAAAGAAAGCATAGCATATGTCATTCTTTTCATTTCTTTGGACAGAAGGTAGCCCTCATTAAATATTGTGCCTATTAGCATTTATGAAAGTGGTACATTTTTAACTTTAAAACAATCTCACAGATCTTCGAAACTGTACTAAGCCTTGACAGCTTGGTACAGTTCAATGTGTGAAATTCTATTCGGATTCCCAGTGCGTGAGGATTGTGAGCCAGGGTAATAAAAGTTAATTTATGAATCTTTGATGCATTCAAGTATTCCGCAGTATCAGCTGCGCCCATCTGTCTCTAATTTCTGTCAACATTAATACAAGCTTTGAAATAAATTAAGATAAAGTGTCTTGATTTGTAATTCTTAGGGAACTTTGCCTTACTCATAATCCTGTTCTTTATGAAACCTCTCAAGGAATAGGAAGAGGGCTTTGAAATGAAATGTTTCCATGTTTGATCTTTTGAAATCTTGAGGATTTGCAAGGTTTGCTGTTTTATAACCTTCTTTTGTGTTTGAGATTCCATGCTTTTATATCCTCATGCCAGGTTTAAGAAAGAGAGCTTGTTGCATCAGTTTGCTAATTTCATCTTTAATCACATTTAATGTAAGATTCTGGTAAATGCTCAGTGCAGTAGAATACTTTTTTTTTTTTTTTTTTTAATGGATGGCTGAGCCCTTCACAAAGAAGCCTATGTTTAGCACATCATGATCCTATGTGGATGCTGAAAAGGCACAGTCTACCCCATAGACATAGTCACATAGACCTAGCCTAACTTCAGAATTAATTGCTTAACTATTTGCAAAGAACCTTTGGTCCAATGTTGCATTCATTGTGAATTATAACAAATCATAATGCAGTTTCTTCTTTTTGCCTGTTCTGTAGTTTGATTCTACATTGACCCAACTCTCCTAACAACTAGACTTCCCAGAATAAAAATAGACTCTCCTGATCCCACATTCTGCTTCAGTAGTGCTTCACTTGACAAGGTCATCCTACGGTAGTAGAATTTGGTTATTTCCATTTCTGTATCAGAGTCTCTGGCTATAGGCAGTTTTGCTGGAACTCTTTGGTTGGTATCAGGCTAGCCAAAAGCCAAGTTCCCATAATTCTGTTTTACAGAGAGAGGTTCATAATCATATTTGTGTCAGTACCTGTGAGTAGCAGCCATGAGCATTTAACAGTTATAATTTCATCTTAGAGGCGGGGCTGAAGTCATCTTGTGGAAGCAGTTTTTCTAAGACATACCTTTTGAAAGACAGACACTCCCTGAGAAACAAAGAGACTTACTTTACTATAGACTTTCTGGTTCTTTGTGAAAACCTTACGGTTGTTTCTGTGTGCCCTTAGCATATCTTTTAGCACTGCTTCCATTGTCCCTGCTCTTAACAAAATTCTTAATTCTTCTCAGCTCACCACCATCTGCCCCTGTATCACCTAACACCTCTCCTGCCCTCCCAACAATCTTCCTTTTTTCCTCAAAAGTACTTTGAGCTAACTCATAATGGCAGAAATCTGGCATTCTTCTTTGTGAAGGCTGGTGGCACAACGGTTAAGTGCTTGGCTGCTAACCGAAAGGTTGGTGGTTCGAATCCACCAGCTGCTCCATGGGAGAAAAGACTTGGTGATCTGCTCCCATAAAGATTAAAAACCAAAAAACCAAACCTGTTGCTGTCAAGTCGATTCCAACTCATAGTGACCCTATGGGACAGTAGAACTGCTCTGTAGGGTTTCTAAGGCTGTAATCTTTACAGAAGAAGACTGCCACGTTTCTCCCACTGAGCGGCTGGTAGGTTCAAACCACTGACCTTTCAGTTAGTAGCTGAGCACCTAACCGCTGCACCACTAGGCTTCTCCCCATAAAGATTACATCCTAAGAAGGCTTATGAGGCAGTTCTGCTCTGTCACATTCGGTCGTATGGAGTAAAAAACTGACTGGATGGCACCTAATATAACAGCAACACAATCATTACTTATTCCCTTCACAGTAATGTGCTGGAATGGGATTATTCCTCCATCAGAACTCAGGTTTCATTCATCTTTGCAAGTCCAACTAAGTAATTCCCATCCCTACTTTAGCTACCTCCAAGCTTTGGAGTATTCTTCCTTCCATTTTTTTTTTAGTATCAGGGTCAGCTGTGATAGAAAACCCCAACTAATAGTGGTGTTTGGAGCCCTGGTGGTGCAGTGGTTAAGAGCTTGGCTGCTAACCAGAAGGTCAGCAGTTCAAATCCACCAGCTGCTCCTTGGAAACCCTATGGGGCAGTTCTACTCTGTCCTATAGGGTCACTGGGAGTCGGAGTCACCATCTTAGATTCCTCTCAGGTCCTTGCCAGTCCCATAGCTGCCACCCTAGTTCTGAACCTCATTACCTTTTGCTTGGACTGTTCCAATAGCTGTCAGTTTCATCCTGCCTTATTTCTCTCTTCACATTTTATTTAACATAGCTAGATTTATTTTCTTTTATTTGGAAGTACAATTCTGACCATATTATTGTTGCTGTGTGCTGTTGAATTGATTCCAACTCATAGTGACCCTATATGACAGAGTAGAACTCTAGGCTGTAATCTTTAAGGGAGCAGACCGCCAGGTCTTTTCTCCGCAGAGGTGTTAGATGGTTTCGACTGCTAACTAGCAGCCAAGTGCTTAACCACCAGGGCTCCTTTCTGACCACATTAGTGCTACTTAAAAATGATCATTGTCCACAACCAAACTTTCAGCTAGCTTTTCTTCACGTGCACATAGGTCCGCCAAACTGAATAGTTTGTTATTCCCTATTAAAAAAATAAATAAACAAACATTGCCGTCGAATCACTTCTGACCTATAGTGACCCTATAGAACAGAGTAGAACTGCCCTATAGGGTTTCCAAGGCTTTCAATCTTTACGGAAGCAGATTGCTGCAAGTTTCTCTAGTAGAGTGGCTGGTGGTTTCAAACCACCAACCTTTTGGTTAGTTATTCCCTATACATTCCTTAAATTTTCCACCATTTTACCCTTGCTGATGGAGTACCTCACCTATAGTCTCTTTCACCATCTCTGTTTGTCAGTAACCAGTTACCATCGAGTTAGTTCTGATTCATGGCAATGCCGTGTATGTCAGAGTAAAACTGTGCTTCATAGAGTTTTCAGTGGCAGATTTTTCAGAAGTGGGTTGCAAGGCCTTTCTTCTGAGGCACCTCTGGGTAGTCTCAAACTGCCAACCTTTTATTTAGCAGCCAGTTGTATTAACTGTTTGCATCACCCAAGGACTCCACTTGCCAGTAAGCTGCCTATAATTCACAGCCTAGCTCTGTTGACTTTGCTGGAATCTCTCAGGTGGAAAGACATTTTTTAAATAAAACTCTACAGTTTATTCAGTTCTGGCACTTACCTACTGTGTAGTCTTGGGCAAATTATTTAAAAGCTCCGTGTCTCAGTTTCGACATCTGTAAAAAATTGGAATGATGCTGTATTTCATTCTAAGACACGTTTGTTTCACATAAAGTAGATGTATCTCATAGTTGATGGCGTCTTAAATTTGGTGAAATATGGCAAGAGTGTAAGATCATGATCTTGGTGTGCAAACTAAAAAATCTTCATGTAAATGCGTAGCACAATCACAGGGAAATAAATAAATAATGCTCATTGAATGCTATCTGTTGTTATTGGGTATAGATGACCCCTGGCTTATAACTTAATGGAGTTCTAGAAAATGGTCACAAGTTGGGGTGTTAGTTGAACCCATATTTCTTTAGTTGCAATTTACATTTCATGACAAGTAAATGCTAACATTGATCATGAAAAGAAATAATGAAATACAACAAATATATCTTATATACATTTGTTAAAAAGAAAAAAAAAAGCAGGTAAAGCCAATCATAAAAGGTTTATTAAACTTAGCTTTCAAAGGCTTTTTCAGTATGGGCTGGACTGCCTGAGCCAAACCCAAAACCAAAGCCATTGCCATTGAGTCGATTTCAACTCACAGCAACCCTATAAGGACAAAGTAGAACTGTCCCATAGGGTTCCCAAGGCTGTAATCTTTACAGAAGCAGACTGCTGCATCTTTCTCCAGCGGAGTGGCTGGTGGGTTAGAACCACCAACCTTTTGGTTAGCAGCTGCTGAGTGCTTAACTTTGCCACCAGGCCTCGTTGGACTGCCTGAGAGGCCTATTAAAATGTGAGTACAGTGAGTAACGTTTCTTACATCTTCCTGGCAAACACCTTTTTGGTAATCATAGGTGTTCATCATTGCTTCAGATACTTTTAATTTCAATTAAAATGAAAGCATCTATCTAGAAAATTTTATTGATAATGAATATGAAGGCTTTGAAAGTTCCTAAAAACCAGATAGTTTCCATGGTGACAACTTCAGTGATCCTTTGCTCTTTCGTTTCAGAGTCCAGAGCTGCTGCCACCTTGACAGGTGCTAGTGCTTCCCAGGCATGGAGTGAAGCATAGACTCATTAGGCTTAGCAGCAGTCACCAATGGCTTGACGTTTCCTTGTTTACTCTTCTAATGGTCCTTTCCTTTCCTTTGTTATTGTTTCTCTCCTTTAATCCATTAATTTATCTTCTTTTATTGAGCCAATATTTATCAAGTTTCTAGATACAGCCAGATACTGATCTAGGAGTTCTCATACAGTTTTTTAGTATTCTTGTGGGAAAATAGATAATAGATAGATACATAGTATCAGGTAGACATCAGGCTGTAAATGATATATAAAGCTTTCTTATTTGGTTTACATGTCTTGTCTTGCCTATTAAACTGTTTGGATTCATAGCCAGTTCATTTTTTAATTCCATAAAAGATGGTAGTGGCTCATTAAGTATTTGTGAAAGAGTAAAGGTTGGTCTCAGAGATGATGTCAGAGAGAGATAATAAGAAGATGACACAAACTCTTAAAATAATATTTACGTTTGTTAGGGAGATTCTGAGGTATAAATTTTAAAATTACAATACTGAATAACGGTTTGGTTCTGATTAGAAACATCAAATTCTTATTTGTTTACTCCACTTGGGATTTTTTTAGAATTATAACTTTCCATATGTAAATGGAGATATTGAAGTAAAATGTAAATTATTTAATTATTGATTTGATAAAACTGCAAGAAGATATCTACCACAGATACTTCTTTACAGATTAAGGGCAACCCTAGATTTAAATAGTACATTGATGTACATTTTATAATGTAAATGTTCTGTTCAGTCTGTATTTGTAGACATGGAAATACAGGCTAGGAACCAGTTTCTAAGACTGAGTAGCGGTATGTTGGTAATAAGAAAGAAGCATCTGCCTTAGGAAGCATCTTAATGACTTAATCTCTACGTATATTTTTTTACAGTATTATCAGAAACTCCACCCAGCTTCACCATTACTGTGACATCTGAGGCTGGAGAAAATGACGAAAGTAAGTGTTAACCAAAAATACTCATGATTTTCCCAAGCTTCTCTGTCAGGAGTTTCATTCATTCTTTAGGCATTGTGCTGAGCATTGCAGGTGTGGAGGTACTAAGGTGCTATTAAGTGTGGTTCCAGTCAATACTTATTATGTAAACATGAGTCTTAGAGAAATAGGAGGTCAATGAGATATATTCTGGCACAATAAGCTTATTTTTTTTTAAAGCAGAAACAGAAATATTAATACAGCAGATGGGGAAAAAGTAGGAGATATTTGTCCAGAAACAGGACTTTGCATGTAAACATGTTTCAGTGGTGGTGTGGTATTCTATTGAGCAGCTGTTATTTTTTTACATAACTTTTTCACTTTGGATAGATTATTTATAGGGCATTTGCTGTTACAAATGTGCCTGGAAAAACACCTATATGCATTCCTTTCTCTTTAGGATGGATATTATGCCAATGTTATTTAAATAAATATAAACATAAAACCAGATAAAAACAGCTATTATACAACTACAGAACCAAGACAAATGTACAAATTGAAATAAAGGAACAATTGTATAATAGCTATACAACCAATAAAGAAGCCCTGGTAGTGCAGTGGTTAAAGTGCTCAGCCGCTAACCAAAATGTCAGTGGTTCGAACCCACCAGCCACTCAGTGGGAGAAAGATGTGGCAGTCTGCTTCCATAAAGATTACAACCTCGGAAATGCTATGAGGCAGTTCTACTCTTGACGTATAGGGTTGCTGTGAGTCAGAATTGACTTGACGGCAATAGGTTTGTTTTATACAACCAATAAGTTAAAATTATAAGTTAATTTAAATGCGGCAGATATTGTTGGAGGATCATAGGTTCAGTTCTAGTTTTAATCCAGTTCTTTTTTTATAATTTATTAATAGTACTATAATTTTATTTAAAAATTATGTGAATTGGTATTAACCTCAAGGATTTTTTTCCTCCTTTATGCTAGTCAACCAGAATTTTGCCATGAGTACTCAGCAATAGCCAGTTTCATTCGTATCCCTTAAAAAACTCTAAATCTGTCTTCTACAAATGAAAATGAGACTATTTTGAGATATTCTTAAAATTTGAAATAGAAGTTTAGTAAGTACAGCTATATGCTTCTAAATAGGTATCTGATATTGCAGGTTGATACCTAAAAAAACTTTTATAATACATTAAAGCACAAAATAAATATTTTACTGGCTGCTCTTCAAACTATTGAAAACTTCCCTTTGTAAACAAGCCCATGTCATCATTTGGGCTTCATATGATGCCATTATG
Organism: Dugong dugon; assembly: GCA_030035585.1. Lineage (NCBI taxonomy): Eukaryota > Metazoa > Chordata > Mammalia > Sirenia > Dugongidae > Dugong > Dugong dugon. The sequence continues at coordinate 136,194,187 of CM057464.1, forward strand.
GGTGCTGAAATGGTGTGACAGTGCTCATTTATAAAATAATCCAGAATATAATTTTCCTTAAGATTACATTGAAATGAAAAATGAGATTACAAAGTTTCTAGAGAAAGCTCCCATATTCTTAATATCTTTATAGTTCGTTATCTAAAGTTTGAGAAGTAGTTTTTAAATTATTTCTTTAGAACAAATTCCTAGATTGTACTAATTATTTTTGCACCAAAATGTTATTTTAACGAGCCCACCAGTAGAAAGGTGAAAAAGGACATAGACGTACAATTTCTAAAAGTAGAAATATAAGCGGTTATTAAAAATAAATAATTAGAGGTGGGGCCAAGATGGTGGAGTAGTCAGAAGTTTCCGGAGGACCCTCTTAAAACAAAGACCCGAAAAAACAAGTGAATCGGTTATATATGACAGTCTAGGAGTCCTGAACATCAAAGGCAAATTTGAGGAATCGGCCTGAGCAGCAGGGGGAGGGAGAGACGGTTCGGGAGCAGCGAGGAGTTGCCAGACCTGACCCTGTGAGAGCCTAAGCCCTTCAGACCTGATCAGCTCATGGGTGAGCAGCGAGGCAGGCAAGCAGCCGTGCTTGGGAGGTGTTTTCCGCACCGGGAGAGACCCAACGGCATAGAGTCTACTCAGCCACCCAGAACCAGTGAGAAGCAGCCCTTAATCGGCGAAGGATAAGTACTTGCGTTTGGCCTGCCGCATGGAACAAAAATACTCAGGGAAAAACCTCTCTCCCATTTACTTCCCTGCTCCCTGCTCTGCACTGGGCCCCAGACCGGCTTCAGCAACTGCTGAATACCGTGGGCCAGAAGTAGGATCCATCACACGCACTGAGCCATTCTCTAGGTCTTAGAGAGTGAACAAATTAACAAACGGAAAAAATAAACTGCCAGCTCCCCTAAGCCAAGAACTCAGGGTAGGCACAACTCCTTTTCCTATGCACAGGCATAAGGGATCCACGGACTTTGAGTGCCTTTCACCCTGCATAGACTTGTGCGGGCCCATTTAAACAGCGTAGGCTCTCATTACCATAGTACAACAGGGTAGATACCTGAAGTCTGGCTTCAACTGTCAGCTGTGAAGTGGCATGTTCTTGACATTTGACACTGCTCTGCGCATTAAGCAGGGTCTTTACCTACCCACATCAGGGCCCTGAGGACTGGTGGCTCCACCCACGCCACCTAGCCACCTGTGACAGGGGCCCAAAAATAAGAGGTGCCCCCCAGTCTTTACAGCCAACAGCATCAGGTGCTCATAATCCGGCTGCAAAACCCACTCACCTATGCGCTGTAGGAAACAGGGACACGCCTTCCTCCTGGACACTCGAGGGTGGCTGTCAGCCCCCTGCCTTGCTCAGAGTGTGTCCCCCTACTGCAGCCAGATGCCTGTGCCTACGCCACTCATTCCTGTTTAGGACTGTAGGTGAGAGCCTGCAGCACACACTTGGTGGCTATCTACCTGGGCACCTGAGCTAAATCCATATAGGAGGAGTGGGTGGACTCCTGAGCTCACCTAGTAACAGATCTAATCACCTGGTGACAGGACATTAAAGCTTCAAAAGTGCCAATTATCAAACTAGCTCACATGAGCAGCCTATTTGGGCATATCAAAACAAAACAAGAAGCTAGGACACATTAAGCAAACATAAAATAAATAAATACAATAACTTATTGATGACTTGGAGACAACAGTCAATATCAAGTCACGTAAAGAGGCAGTCCAGGAGGGCTTCAGGAAGCTCCCAGAATAATCTAGAAATTTTCCAGAGGAGGAAAATTTCTTGGAATTACCGGAGGCAGAATACAAAAGATTAATATACAGAACTCTTCAAGAGATTAGGAAAGAAATTAAGCAAAATGCAGAACATGCAATAGAGGAAATTAAAAAGATAAGAGAAGAGCATAATGACAGATTTAACAGGCTGCAAGAATCCAATCAGAAATCCAGAAGGTTAATAAAATGTCAGAATTAGACAACTATATAGAAAGTCATAGGAGCAGAAATGAGGCAATGGAAGTTAGAATTAGTGAGTTTGAAGATAAAGCACTTGACACCAACTTATTTGAGGAAAAATCAGATAAAAAGATTAAAAAGAAGAAGAAACCCTAAGAATTATGTGGAACTCTATCAAGAGGAATAACCTATGATTGGAGTACCAGAACGGGGGGGATAACAGAAAATACAGAGAGAATTGTTGAAGATTTGTTGGCAGAAAACTTCCCTGATACTGTGAAAGATGACAAGATACCTATCCAAGATGCTTGTCGAACCCCACAGAAGGTAGATCCCAAAAGAAAGTCACCAAGACATATTATAATCAAGCTTGCCAAAACCAAAGATAAAGAGTATTTTAAGAGCAGTTAGGGATAAACAAAAAGTCAAAGGAGAGTCAATAAGACTAAGCTCAGACTTCTCAGCAGAAACCATGCAGGCAAGAAGGCAATGAGATGACATATATAAAACCTTGAAAGAAAAAATTGCCAGCCAAGAATTATATATCCAGCAAAAGTGTCTCTCAAATATGATGGCAAAGTTAAGGCATTTATAGATAAACAAGTTTAGGGAATTAGCAAAAACCAAACCAAAATTACAAGAAATACTAAAGGGAGTTCTCCAGGGAGAAAATCAGTAACATCAGATCACAAGCCAAGACTAGAACACAGGACTGTGCAACCAGATATCAACCCAGATAGGGAAGTCACAAAAATAAAGCTGAAACACTGAAAATAGGGAAACAGATGTCAATATGTAAAAGTTGACAACATTAAAACAAAAAAGACAGACTAAAAAATGTAGACATAGATTTTTCATATGGAGAGGAAGTCAAGGCGATATAAAGAAATAAAAGACTGGTATAAACTTAGAAAAATAGGGGTAAATATTAAGGTAACCACAAAGGAAACTAACAATCCTAAAAGCCAAAATAAAAAACTAGAAAAACAAAGACTCAGCAAACACAAAATCAACAACAGTGAAAAAGATGAAAAGAAAATACATAAAGAAAAACAATGCAGCACAGAAAATTAAGTGGAACAAAGAAACTGTGAACAACACACAAAAAAAGACATCAAAATGGCAGCACTAAACTCACACCTATCAATAATTATGCTGAATGTAAGTGGACTAAATGCACCAATAAAGAGACAGAGAGTGGCAGATTGGCTAAAAAAACGTGATCCGTCTATATGCTTCCTGCAAGAGACACACCTTAGACTTAAAGACACAAACAAAAACTCAAAGGATAGAAAAAAAATATATCAAGCAAATGACACTCAAAAAAGAGCAGGAGTGGCAATATTAATCTCTGACAAAATAGACTTTAAAGTAAAATCCATAGTAAAGGATAAGGAAGGACACTATATAAAGATGAAAGGGTCAGTATACCAGGAGGACATAACTATAATAAATATTTACCCACCCAACGACAGGCCTCCAAAATACATAAACTCTAACAGCATTGAAAAGGGAGAGAGACAGCTCCACAATAGTAGTAGGAGACTTCAACATGCCACTTTCGGTGAAGGAGCGAACATCCAGAAAGAAGCTCAACAAAGACATGGAGGATCTAAATGCTACAGTCACCAACTTGATCTCATAGACATATACTGAACACTGGACCCACCAGCAGCCAAGTCTACTTTGTTTTCCAGTGCACATAGAACATTCTCCAGAATAGACCACGTATTAGGCCATAAAGCAAGCCTTAACAAAATGCAAAGCATGGAAATATTACAAAGCATCTTTTCTGACCATAAAGCCATAAAAGTAGAAATCAACAACAGAAAAAGCAAGGAAAAAAATCAAATACATGGAAGCTGAACAACACCTTGCTCAAAAACTACTGGGTTATAGAAGAAATTAAGGGTGGAATAAAGAAATTCATAGAATCAAATGAGAATGAAAACACATCCCACCAGACCCTTTGGGACACAGCAAAGGTAGTGCTTAGAGGTCAGTTTATAGAAATAAATGCACATATCCAAAAAGAAGAAAGGACCGAAATCAAAACTTTAGCCCTGCAACTCGAACAAGTAGCAAGAGAGCAGCAAAAGAAGCCCTCAGGCACCAGAAGAAAGGAAATAATAAGAATTTGAGCAGAATTAAATGCAATAGAAAATAGAAAAAACAAGTGGAAGAGTTAACAAGACCAAAAGCTGGTTTTTTTAAAAGATCAACAAAATCAATAAACAGCTGGCCAAACTGATAAAAGAAAAATAGGAGAAGGAGCAAATAACCCGTATAAGAAATGCGATGGGTGATATCACAACGGACCCAACGGAAGTTAAAAGAATCATAACAGAATACTATGAAAAATTGTACTCTAATGAATTTGAAAACCTAGTGGAAATGCACAGATTTCTAGAAAGTTGACTGCCTACATAAACTAACACAAACAGAGGTAGAACAGCTAAATAAACCCATAACAAAAGAAGAAATTGAAAAGATCATTAAAAAACTCCCAACAAAAAAAAAAGTCCTGGCCCGGATGGCTTCACTGGAGAATTCTACCAAACTTTCAGAGAAGAGTTAACACCACTACTACTGAAGGTATTTCAGAGCATAGAAAAGGATGGAATACTCCCAAACTCATTCTCTGAAGCCAGCATAACCCTGATACCAAAACCAGGTAAAGACACCACAAAAAAGAAAATTACAGACCAATATCCCTCATGAACATTGACACAAAATTCTCAACAAAATTCTAGCCAATAGAATTAGCAACATATCAAAAAAATAATTCACCATGATCGAGTGGGATTTATACCAGGTATGCAGGGATGGTTCACCATTAAAAAAACAATCAATGTAATGCATCACATAAATAAAAGACAAGAACCACATGATCCTATCAATTGATGCAGAAAAGGCATTTGACAAAGTGCAACACCCATTCATGATAAAAGCTCTCAACAAAATAGGAATAGAAAGGAAATTCCTCTATATAATTAAGGATATTTTTACAAAGCCAACAGCCAACATCATCTTGAGAACAGGAACCAGACAAGGATGCCCTTTATCACCACTCTTATTCAACATTGTGCTGGAAGTCCTAGCCAGAGCAGTTAGGCTAGGAAAAGAAATAAAGGGCATCCACATTGGTAGGGAAGAAGTCAGAGTATCTCTATTTGCAGATGATATGATCTTATACACAGAAAACCCCAAAGAATCCACAAGAAAACTACTGGAACTAATAGAATATTTCAGCAAAGTTTCAGGATACAAAATAAACTTACAAAAATCAGTTGGATTCCTTTACACCAACAAAGAGAACCTCGAAAGGTAAATCACCAAATCAATACCATTTACAATAGCTCCCAAGAAGATAAAATACTTAGGACTAAATCTAACCAGAGATGTAAAAGACCTATACAATGAAAACTACAAAACACTGCTGCAAAAAACCAAAAGAGACCTGCATAAGTGGAAAAACATATCCTGTTCATGGATAGGAAGACTCAACCTTGTGAAAATGTCAGTTCTACCCAAAGCGATCTACAGATACAATGCAATCCCAATCCAGATTCCAACAGCGTTTTTTAATATGATGCAGAAACAAATCACCAACTTCATATGGAAAGGAAAAAGGCCCTGGATAAGTAAAACATTACTTAAGAAGAAGAACAAAGTGGGAGGCCTCACACTACCTGATTTTAGAACCTATTATACCTCCACAGTAGTCAAAACAGCCTGGTACTGGTACAACAACAGATACGTAGACCAGTGGGACAGAATTGAGAATCCAGACATAAATTCATCCACCTATGAGCAACCGATATTTGACAAAGGCCCAAAGTCCGTGAATTGGGGAAGAGACAATCTCTTTAACAAATGGTGTGGGCATAACTGGATATCCATCTGCAAAAAACTGAAACAAGACCCATACCTCACACCATGCACAAAAACTAACTCAAAATGGATCAAAGACTTAAATATAAAATTGAAAACGATAAAGATCATGGAAGAAAAAATAGAGACAATGCTAAGAGTCCTAATACATGGGATAAACAGAATACGAATCATAAGTAACAATACACAAGCACTGGAAGAGAGACTAGATAACAGGGAGCTCCTAAAAATCAAACACTTATGCTCATCAAAAGACTTCACCAAAAGATTCAAAAGACAACCTACAGACTGGAAAAGAATTTTGACTACGACAAATCCAATCAGCATCTCATCTCTAAAATCTCCAAGAGACTGCAAAACCTCAACAACAAAAAGACAAATAACCCAATTGAAAAAATGAGTAAAGGATATGAACAGGCACTTCGCCAAAGAAGATATTCAGGCGGCTAACAGACACATGAAGAAATGCTTACGATCATTAGCCATTGGAGAAATGCAGATCTAAACTACAATGAGATATCATTGTATTAATCCAAAAAACCAAGGCTAGCAACAAGGCTAGCATTAATCAAAAAAAACACAAAGTAATAAATGCTGGAGAGGTTGTGGAGAGACTGGAACATTTATACATTGTTGGTGGGAATGTAAAATGGTACAACCACTTTAAATAGATTTGGCGCTTCCTTAAAAAGCTAGAAATAGAAGTACCATATGATTTAGCTATCCAGCTTCTTGGAATATATCCTAGAGAAATAAGAGTCGTCACACGAATAGATATATGCACAGGCATGTTCATTGCAGCACTGTTCACAATAGCAAGAAGGTGGAAACCACCTAGGTGCCCATCAATGGACTAATGGATAAACAAATTATGATATATCCCCACAATGGAATACTACACAACTATAAAGAACAACGATGAAGCTGTGAAGCATTTTATAACATGGAGAAATCTGGAGGGCATTATGCTGAGTGAATTTAGTCAGTCACAGAAGAGCAAATATTGTATAAGACCACTATTACAAGAACCCAAGAAAAGGTTTAAACACAGAAGAAAACATTCTTTGATGGTTGCGAGGGTGGGGAGGGAGGGTGAGGGTTATTCACTAGGTCGAGAGTAGACAAGAATTATCTTAGGTGAAGGGAGGGACAACATACACTACAGGGGAAGTCAGCACAACTGGACTAAACCAAAGCTAAGAAGTTTCCTGAATACCATCAAACACTTTGAGGGACAGAGTAGCATGAGTTGGGGTGTGGGAACCATGGTTTCAGGAGACATCTAGGTCAGTTGGCATAACAAAGTTTATTAAGACAATGTTCTGCATCCTACTTTGGTGAGTGGCGTCTGGGGTCTTAGAAGCTTGCAAGCGGCCATCTAAGATGCATCAGTTGGTCCCAACCACCTAGAGTAAAGGAGAATGAAGAACCCCAAGACACAAGGAAAGTATTAGCCCAGGAGACAGAAAGGGCCACATAAACCAGAGAGTTCATCGGCCTGAGACCAGAAGAACTAGATGGTGCCCGGCTACCACCAATGACCACCCTGACAGGGAACACAACAGAGAGTCCCTGATGGAGCAGGAGAAAGGTGGGGTGCCAAATTCAAATTCTAGTAAGAAGACCAGACTTAATGGTCTGACTGAAACTGGAGGAACCCCAGAGAGCATGGCCCCCAGATTCTCTATCAGCCCGGAACTAAAACAGTTTCCAAGGCCAACTCTTCAGACAGGGATTGGACTGGACTGTGGGACATAAAGTGATACTCGTGAGGAGTGTGCCTCTTAGCTCAAGTAGATACAACAAATGTGCAGCTTCTGTCCAGAGGTGAGATGGGAAGACAGAGAGGGTTAGGAGCTGGTTGAGTGGACATGGGGAATTGGGTGGAAAGGAGGAGTGTGCTATCACAGTATGGGGAGAGCAGTTAGGGTCACATAACAATGTATGTATAATTTTTTGTATGAGAGACTAACTTGAAATGTAAACTTCATTTAAACTACAACAATTAAAAAAAAAAGGAAAAAGGCAGATCTTGGAGACTAAAAATAAATAATTAAAAATAATGAAAATTCAGTCTTACTAGTAATTAAACAATGCAGATTAAAATAAGATTCCATCTTGTCCAACGAATTGTAACTGTTGGTGAGAATGTGATACATGCATTCAGGAGAACTATTTGGAATCATGCAGCAGGAGGTTTAAAAATATTCGTACCCTTTGATCCAGTCAGTATTCTATTTATGAATATTCTAAGGACAGAATCATGACACAAAGATACTCATACAAGGATGTTTATTGTATCATTGTTCCTACCGGGAAAAAAAGAAATTTATTAAATAACTAATAAATGGTGGCATATTTATGGAATGGAATTATGCTTTTATTTGGTATTTTAAGGCTTGGAAAGATGCTTGTATTTGAGATTTTATATATACATCTATACATTATATATATAAATATATGTAAATCTAATGTTATTTAAAATGTAAACCTAGGCATTAAAAAAAAAATAAGAAAACCCACTGCTGTCGAGTGAATTCTGACTCATAGTGACTCTATAGGACGGAATAGAACTGTTCCAGAGGGTCTTTATGGAAGCCAACTGCCACAGCTTTCTCTCACTGAGCGGCTGGTGGGTTCGAACTGCCGACGTTTTGGTTAGCTGCCAAGTGCTTTAACCACTGTGACTTCTTCTAAAGCTATGTGTAGAAAGATTAAAAACCAGACAAATAATCCTGCTGCCATTGAGTCAGTTCCAGCTCAGGGCGACCCCATGTGTTACAGAGTAGAACTGCTCCATAGGATTTTCTTGGCTGTAATCTTTATGAAAGCAGATTTCTAGGCCTTTCTTCTGCAGCGCAGCTGGGTGGGTTCAAACTGCCAACCTTTAGGTTAGTCGAGCGCAAACTGTTTGCACCACCCATGGATCTGCATAGAAATACACTTTCCAGTAATTATACCAAAATGCTAACAGTGATCAGCCCTTCCTGGTGATGCGACTGTGACTTTATTTTTCGCCTATTCTGTAACCCATTGCCGTCTAGTCAATTCCGACTCGTAGTGACCGTATAGGACAGGGTAGAACTGCCCCATAGGGTTTCCATGAAACGGCTGCTGGATTTGAACTTCTGACCTTTTGGTTAGCAGCCAAACTCTTAACCACTGCACCACCAGGGGTCCCCCTATTCTGTATTCCTAAATTTTCTGTAACAAATGTTTATTATTTCTAATCGAATCAGTGTATTAAAAAACAAAAAACAAAACAAAAAAAAAAACACACCATTGTTCTGGTAATAAAGTTAGAAACATGTTAGTATAAAAAAAAAAAGTGCCAAAACACACTGTGCATAGCACAGAACAAAACAGTGTGTGAGAATATGTGCATGAGTCAGGTTAAAAGTTTCCCAGACAGCCTCTCAAGCTGTCTAGTTCAGAAGCAGATCATCTGAAAACCTGATCATCTGTTGGCATTATACAGATGTTGGCGAACTGGGAACTAGCCCTTGTAGAGGGCTGAAAATCAGCCTAAGGTGGTACTTTTTCTGTGTCTTACGTTCAGTGCCTTTTGCTTATCTTTGGAAGGGTTTTAAAAAGTGGCTTTGTTCATCCTTTTACTCTGATATGCAGTACCTATAGTAAAATGCTGACAAGCAGTAAATGTATTTCACGTGTAAGGAGTGATTCTGTGGTATTCCCATGATTTGTTTTATCTTCTGGTGGTATGGGTTTGGTATTTGTATCACTGATTATCTTTCTGGTCTTATAGTAACCTTGTTTTGCTTTCATAAGAAAATGTATTATGCTATATTTAAATGATACATTGTAAATTAGTGACTGATTCAACAAAGAGGTTAATCTTTTTTATATTTTACATTTTAAATTATTGACGTCAAACTCTTATCTTGTGTCTTAGCTGTCCAGACTACGCTCAAGTTTACATACAGTGAAAAATACCCAGATGACGCTCCCCTTTATGAAATATTCTCCCAGGAAAATCTAACAGATAATGATGTCTCAGACATTTTAAAATTATTAGCATTACAGGTAAGGAAATAACATTTTATGTTTTCTAGTGATGTTATTTTATTGGCTTTAAATATTATACAGTAGTTTCAAGGGTCAGAAAATTGTATCAAATATGTGTAACCAGTACTTTGGACAAACAGAACTCACTATGTATAATCAAAAAGCATCTTTATTTTTGTCCTTCACTGTCCCTTTAACATTATAGTAAGCGAAGTCCCCTCCCACCTCTCCCATCCCCCCACCCTGCCTATGGTTGAAACTCAGTCAGCCTCATGACTTTTCTGCTCACTCTTAGGTCATAAAATGTCTGACAGATAACTGTTGCACATACAGTTTTGATTTGGTTCTTAGAGTGTCTAGTCCCATGTATAGTTAAAAATTCCGATTGTGTTATTAAAACTCCTACTCCCGTCTGACCTGTAGTGGGCTAGTTGCCTGCAATGTAAGAAAAGGACAGGTGGTTGATTTTTTTTTTTTTTCTTCCCCTACCTCTTCTCTCAGTTTACAAACAGCAACCGTGGTTTCTGGCCCCTGCAAGACTGGGGAAGATTGTGTAGGAGAATAAATAGGTATAGGAAAGTTTTTACTTGACTGGTTTTATGGTGGGAAGCTGACTCTTGCTTTGATGGATAGCTTTCATGGATTCTTCAGAGCAGCCACCACTCCCTGCTCCCACACACACTGGCTTATCGATCGCCAGCAGTTCTACTTGTTCTATCACCAGAGCAGCCAACTAGCCTGTCTCACCTGAAGCTGATGTCTCAGATGGGAGTCAGGCAGCAGTCTACTCTGTCTGCCTAACCATGGGGCCACATACCAAGTTCTGGGTAGTCCTTGACTTGAAGATAAGGGCGCTATTCCCACCACTTCAGATAGGTGGAGGGTGAAACCTATAGCATATTCATAGCTCTTGCTAGAGATCTTCCTACAAATCCTCTCTGTTTACAATCTGGACCCTTTACATCCTTGCTGTGGGTGAAGGGTTTTTAGAGTTATGTAACTGGTTTGGGGATATTTTATTTGAAAATTTATGCCTGGTGCTTCACTTTGGAATGCCATGTCCATTTTATATTGGTGCCTCAGTCAAAATTTCTAATTTATCGTACATGTGTTACATATGTTTTGTATGGATAATGCTGCAAGTTTTATGTTTTGGTAATTTTTTTGCATCTGAGTAGATTTAATTTAGTATATTTTTAAATTTTTTTTTTTTTTTAGTAAAGTATTATAGACATACAGTTTTAAAAAGACAAGGAGTGCTAAAAGACCACAACAAAAATATCTGTCATCGCCATATGTGCCCCCCTTTTCCCCAGACCTCATTTAGTCTTCGTACTCAATGACAAGCTTTTTCAACTCTTATTTCTTCTGGTATTTACTTCCATATCTCTAAATAAAATATGTATCTTGCTATTTCTTGATTAAACAATTTTAGTCATTATCTATTATGGCAGAATAAAGATTTTAGTTTTCTAATATAACTGTAATATCCCCCAGCCCCCTTCTCTTATTCTTGCATTAAAACTTACAGTGCAGTTTTTGGTTAAATCTCTTCAGTGTTTTTATAATTATGATTGCATGAATAAAAATGTCTGTTGCTGAGCCAGTTAGTTTGCTGTGATTGCGTTTCGTTTCTTGAAACATTTTATGTTTTTTCCTAGGGTTCAACAATTGCCTCGTTTTTTCATTTGAACTGAATCTTTTCACATAATCCAGTAGCCTCTCATTGCAAGTTTTTATAGAGCCAAACCTGTCTGATAGCCAGCTAGTCCCACTTCTTTTATGGGTCCACCCCTCCTAGAGCCTTCGGTCTTGATTTCAGTACAGTTGTTGACCCGTTTACCTTCATTTTGACAATTCATCTCTCCTCTCTTGGATTTCTTGTTTCCTGGATCTCATGCTGTCTTTCTTTGTTTACTCCTTCTCCAGTAGCTCCCTGAAAAGGAGTATACAGGAGAGCAGTTTTTTGAAGTTTTGTATGTCTCAAAAAAAAAAAAAAAATGTGACTGTGTGTAGAATTCTTGCTTGGAAATTATATTTCCTCCTCATTTTGAAGGCCTTGCCCTAGCTTTCACAGTTGCTGTTATAAGATGTCTATTTCTATTCTGATTCTCAACACACTGTATGCAGTCTCTTTTTTTCTCTTAATGAAAGCTTTTAGGATTTTTTCCTTGTCCTTAGTGTTCTGAAAACTTTTGATAGTGTGCCTTTTTGTGGATCCGTTTTTATTCATTGCACAGAATGCATTCAATCTAGGAAATTAATGTGTTTCATTTCTGGGAAATTTTCATATATATATTTATAATTTTCTTCCCTCCATTTTCTTTGTTCTCTCTGGAATTTCTATTAATTGTGTGTTGGATTGCCTGTCTAGCTTAGAAGTGTTTTCTGTAATCCAAAGACTACTGTCCTTCTGAGTATTGGCCTTCTAAAAAACATCTAGAGCTATTAGAAGATGAGGAGAGAGTCAGGAATTTAAGCTGATCTTGGGTACCTATTCACTATGAAATTACACTAGTTCTAACATCATTTGGTTTAACATGTTCCGTTTTAAACATTGCAGAGAATCTGGGAAGATTATGCACACATTAATGTAAATTATTCAATCTGAGTGAATTTTTTCATGTGTTTAATATTTTATTTATATCCTAACTCTTTCCTTTCAAAAAGACAGTTTTTATTTCTTTCTGACACCTACCTAAGATTAGATGTTTTGAGGGAATATTTGTACTTTTTCTCCAGTAATATTTGTGTTAGTTTTCAATTATACAAATAAAATCATTTTGCAGAACACTCAGAAAATGAAGAAAATCATGAAGAAAAAGGTAAAGATTACTTTTAATCCCCCAACCAGGTATAATTGTTTATTAACATTTTGGTGTGTTTATATCCTAGAATATTTTTCTTATCCTTGTATACATAGTCCAATTTCCTACTCAAAATTGGATCATTCTGTACATAAAATTTCATAGCCTGCTTTTTTCACAGAACAGTATATTATTGGCCTCTTTTACTTAAAAAAAAAAAAAACAGTAAATACACATATCCTTTTAAAAACAACTTATAATTTTTTCTCATTTTTGACTGATTCAATACATAATTCTTTGAAAATGTCATTACTTGTAAGTCCTTAGAGCAGGGTCTCTATTGAATCCTTAGTACCTGACACATAGTAAACACACAAATATTTGTTGAATAAATGAGTGAATTTCTGATGGGTGTACTAGTCCATTCCTGGAGCTCTGGTGGTGCAGTGGTTAAGAGCTAAGGCTGCTAACCAAAAGGTCAGCAGTTCGAATCCACCAGCCATTCTTTGGAAACCCTACGGGGCATTTCTACTCTGTCCTGTAGGGTCGTTATAAGTTGGAATCGACTCAGTGGCAACAGGTTTTTGGTTTTTTGTACTAGGTGAATGTTTTCTAGAAGTAGGATTGCTGGATTATAGGGTATGCATACTTAAGAACTTCGTACACTCTGACCTGTGAGTTTGACCTGCAGCATAGTGGTGCCATTTTTTTTTTTTTTTTTAATTGTACTTCAGGTGAAGGCTTACAGAACAGATAGTTTCTCATGAAACAGTAGTACACATATTGTTTTATGACATTGGTTAACAATCCCACAACATGTCAACCCTCTAACTTCTCAACCAATTTTTTTTTGGTGAAAATACATATAGCCAAAGAAACACCATTTCAAAAATTACTACATGCACAGTTCAGTGACATTGACTACGCTCTTCCAGTTGTGCTGCTATTCTCACTTAAGATGAAGGCTTACAGAACAAAACAGTTTCTCATTTAACAGTTACTACACATGTTGCCCTATGACAATGGTTAACAATCTCATAACACATCAACAATATCCTTACTCAACCTTGGGTTCCCCATCACCAGCTTCCTTGTCCCCTTCTGCCTTCTGGCCCTTGTCACTGGACTACTGTACCTCATTAGTCCCATTTGTTTTTACGGGGCTGTCCACTCCCAGGTTGAACGGTGAACCTCAGAGATAACTTCACCACTGAGCTAAAAGGGTGTCTGGGGGCCATACTCTTGGGGCTCCTCCAGTCTCCTTTAGGCCAGTAAATCTGGTCTTTTTTTTTTTTTTGTGAGTTAGAATTATGCTCTACATCCTTCTCCAGCTCTGTCCAGAAGCCTCTGTTGTGATCCTGGTCAGAGCAGTCAGTGGTGGTAGCCGGGCACCATCTAGCTGTACTGGACTCAGTCCGGTGGAGGCCTTGGAAGCTGTGGACCATTAGTCCTTTGGCATAATCTTTTCCTTGTATCCTGTTCTCTTCATTCTCTCTTGCTCCCAAAGGGATGAGACCAGTGGAGTATCTTAGATGGCCGCTCACAGGCTTTTAAGACCCCAGACACTACTCACCAAGGTAGAATGTAGAACATTGTCTTTATAAACTGTGTTATGCCAGTTGAGCTAGATGTTCCCTGAGACCATGGTCCCCACAGCCCTCCACCCAGTAATTCATTCCCTCAGGGAGTTTGGATGTGTCTATGGAGCTTGCATGACCTTTCCTTGTACAAGTTGTGCTAGTTTCCCCTATATTGTGTACTGTCTCACCCTTCACCCAAGATACCACTTATCTATTGCCTATTTAGTATTTCCCCCCCACCCCTCCCATCCCTGGTAACCAACAAAGATTGTTACATTTTGTGTGTGAACTAGTTGTGCCAAGTTTTGATGTCACCGATAGCCCTTGAGATATTTGTTTGCTCACATTTGCTAACGTTAGATGTTTCATTTAAAAAGAAAAAACTGATGACGAAGTGAAAATAGTATATAATTTTCATTTCTTTAATTGCAGAACCAAAAAAACCAAACCTGTTGCTGTCGATTCTTACTCATACATCTTTCCACATGACTCCTGAGTTGTCCAAAACTAGATCATTATGTGGAGTGAATATTTTAAGTAGAGATCTGTAATCTTACCATAGTTTAGGTAGTAGTGCGGGAGAAAGATATGGCAGTCTGCTTCCGTAAAGACTTACAGCCTTGGAAACCCTATAGTACAGTTCTACTTTGTCCTACAGGGTTGCAGTGAGTTGGGATCAACTCAGTAACAGTGGGTTTGGTTTTGGTTGGGTTTGGGTAGTAGGCATTTGTTATGAAACTTTTGATATGTGCTAAGTATTAACGTTAAATGGCCAAGATAGACACTTCTGGTCTTATAGATTTTACACTCTAGTGAGGAATGTGGGCTAGCAAACTAGAAATCATTATTCTGTGTGAAAAATGCTATGATGGATGAAGTATAGGATTGTGTGGATGGACACAGATTTCAGGCACTGCAGAAGCTGAAACCAGAAGGAGGAGTTTGTGATGCAGTAAAAGGAGTGGAAGAGTTTTGGGGTAGATGAACAAGAGGTATGCTGGTGAGAGAGAAATCTTTATTGCTTCCTGGAACTTCTAGTTATACTGAAATATGTGACCTTTTTTGAGGTAGGTGATGATAAGTGATGAAACTAAAAAGGTTAATTCCTGAAGAGTGATTAGATCACTTTTATGTTTTAAAAAATATCTTCAGCTTATTGATTAGATTAGCTCTGTGTGTGTGTGTATGTGAATTTCAGAGTCTGGGGAGGTCGATGACAGGGATGATGAGACCATATGGTTTGAAAAGACCAGTTACGAGTTTCCTGTTGTATTCCAAGCTAAAGATGATAGTGTCCTGGGCAAGGGTAATAATATTTACAGAGAACAGTGAGAGGATTTAAATGTTAATTAAGAATAGATAAGAGATAGTAGTAGAGCTTATGATGGGATATAGATGCTCAGGGTTGGTGGATGGTGGTGTGATTCACTGAGATGGATGACCTGAGAATAGGTTTTTTGGAGAAGATTATGGTTTCAGAGTTGATGTGCCTGTGAGACATCCAAATGACTGTGTCCAGCAGTCAGTTTAATATGGATCTGGCACTTAGGAGAGGTTTTAATCATAGATTTAGGATCGTTAGCACATAGACAAGATGGAAGAGCCCCCCCGAGGAGGATTATAGTATCTAGCTTGAAGCTTAGGGCTCATAGAGGACCCAGGATATAAAACACTTGCTCAAATACTGCTTTGGCCAGCCCTGTCAAAGAAATGATTAAGATCTCCGCCTTGCTAAATGATATGGTCCTTCGCTTCAAGGACGGAGATTCAGGCTAGTATATTTTGAAATTGTCTTTTTGTCTATTTCTTTGAATGCTGTCTATGGAGAAACAACATATATTGATTATTTTGTTCTGACTTCAATTTCTGCCAACTTTCGAATAGACTTTAGAATTATAACCCTTTAATGAGTTTGAGATGTTCTTAAATTTACTTTTAAACCATTTCAAATTCAGAGGTACAAAAGGTAAAGATGAATCATAAAAGTACTTACATTCTTCATTACTGTATTATAAAATCATTTTGGTCTCAAAGTTCAGTTCATTTTCACATATCAGAAGAAACTAAATACTTAGAAGGAACTAAAATACTGAAAACATGATGGAGCACTAATGTTACTAGTTATTGTTGGAAAAGGTTTTCTGAATTCTACCTTCACTTATTATTAAACAAAATTTACTGAAATTTCTGTTAGGTTAGATACAACAAATTATTCACACGCTTTCTGTAAGATATCATTATGCCCAGCCCTGGTGGCACGAACAGTTAAGTGCTCAGCTGTTAACCAAAAGGCTGGCAGTTCAGGTCCACCCAGCTGGACCCCAGGGGAAAGATCTAGCGATCTGCTTCTGTAAAGATTACAGCCAAGAAAACTCTAGGAGGCGGTTCTACTCTGTTACATGGGGTCTCTGTGAGTCAAAATTGACTGGACGGCACCTAACGACAACGAGGAACACATAGTATAACTGAATTAATAATCATATTATAAATGTATGGAGTTTAGTGCTTAATGCTTTTTAATTCATTAGTTTTATTTTTCTGAGAAGTATGTTTCTCACCACAACCATTTTATTTTGTCACATAGGCAGAAGAAAACCTTGGTATGGTAATGATCTTTACTTTAGTGTCAGCTGTGCAAGAAAAGTTAAATGAAATAGTAGATCAAATAAAAACTAGAAGAGAGGAAGAAAAGAAACAAAAAGAAAAAGAAGCAGAAGAAGCTGAAAAGGTATATTAAAAAGCCCTGTTTTCCTTCAGTATTCTTTAAATCTGTTTTTTTTTTTTTTTTTTGAAATTTCAATATATTATTAGAAATCACAAAAATAAAAGTAAATTTTACTAATTTACTAGAGTTAATTTTAGAGGTCTCTTAATTTGGTTGATGACATAGCATGAGTAATGAATAATAATCAGTAAAGGGCTCATGCAAGTAAGACCAAGAAATATAAATATTTATTAAATATAAATTATTTCATCTATGATACAGATAGATGAATTATAAGGCCCCCACCACAGTGATTTAAATATGTACTACATGTAAAGGAGACTTGAAATTCTGAAATGAAGTAAAACAGATAAGCTATGATGTTATCGATGTAAATGAATTTGTATTCAAAATATGTCAATACTGACAGCAACACCTTTTTTCTTAACATTGAATAGCTATGGGGAAACATTGCATATTATCTTTGTTCTTTGTAATAAGAATCAAAAACAGACTTTTCCAAAGTAAGTTACCAAAATCAGGGCTAGTGGTGGTGCAGACAGAAATCAGATTAAATATTTCAAAATTCGAAGTAGTAATTTTCTGTGTTTCTCCTAAAGGAGTTACATTAATTTGTCTAAGAGATAGCATTAGGCTTTATTTTTGAACCTTTGCCTCACTTATTTGGTGACTTAACATCCTTTCTTCCCCCTAAGCAATTGTTTCATGGCACTCCTGTTACAATTGAGAATTTCCTAAGTTGGAAGGCCAAGTTTGATGCAGAACTCTTGGAAATTAAAAAGAAACGAATGAAAGAAGATGAACAAGCAGGAAAAAATAAATTAAGTGGTATGACATCTCTTCCTGCTCCCCCATCACATCTTATATAGCCAGAGGATCATGTGGACAGATTTCTGTAAGAAAATAATATAGCTAGGCATTTAGGACAAAAAGAGAAAATATATCTATGTAATGGTATTTCTTCACATATAATTTGTAATTAATTTTGAAGGCTTATTTTTGATATAAATGTTGCACCTGGTAGATCCTGAGGTGCAGGTGACATAACCATCAGGATTACAAGCCTTAAAAGTGGTAGAGTCAAATCCATTTGTTTTCCTAGGACTCTAAGGCAGACTGGGTTTTCACTTGTTCCATTTGACATTTTATATGCCTCTCAGCTACTGAATGAGTTTATAAATTTATTGAAATTCACAGAAAAACATAGGTTTTCAGACTTGTTTTCTTATTATTATACTTTTTAAAGGGTTATAGGGAAGATAGAGCAATACTATGCCATTTGAATTAAACATATTTATTTCTTTTAGGGAAACAGCTATTTGAAACAGATCATAACCTTGACACATCTGATATCCAGTTCTTGGAGGATGGTAAGAATAATTAGAATTCTGCATTTACATAATATGTTGTCTTTAATTTTAAACTGTGAAAATCAGAGTGATAACTTTACTTCTTGTAAAATTTTCCATCCAAGCCTATGCATTTTAAAGACTGAGTCTTTGAAAATGTTCAGTTTATACATTTGAACTGAAAGTAATTCTATAGCAATGTGTTTTTTTTAAGTTTTCTGACAACTAAGCAGCATCAGCGATAGCAACACATAGAAAAGTATGGTCATACTAGCCTCTAACAACGAGTAAACTGGGCCATTGTGACTCAGGTGACTGTATGTCTGCAAATACCTAGATGTGTGATAAAGTCAAATGAGACTGTATTCCATGGTCTGTCACGGAGCTTATGAAAACCTCAGATCTGGAACTCCTAGCATGTCCTCTAACCAAAAACCTCTTACCTTTCCTACTAGTCTTTCTGTCCTTGGAGCATTTAGTCCCATGTGCTTTTCTTCTCTTCCTTTTCTTCTAGCCCTTATTCCCTTCTTGCCTACCATCCATCCAGCTATCCACAGATATTTATTGTACCCCTTATTATAAGCTAAGTACTGTCCCAGCAACTGAGGATATAGCAGAGAACAGTATAGATAAATTCTGTGCCCCCTGGAGCTTCTGGCCTGTGTGTGTTTCTTAAACTGGGCCCCATATTTAGTCACATATCCGATAGCACCTTAGAGCTCTGCACTCCATTAACCTTCTGTTAGCCCCATTTTGCCAGCTGGGGACTCTAGTGTTTGACCTGTCAACCTTGATTCTGGATTACTTCCTGGAGAAAGTGAAGACGTGATGTTGATGTAAGCCACTGCTAAATCATGCTGTCTTACCAGAGCTGGGCCCTTACTGACACTTGGCATTTTTTTTATATATGTTATTACATTCTCTATGACAGCTACCCCAAGATTTTTTTTTTATTATTTTTTCCCATACAAAAATTTATACATTGTTATGTGACTCTAATTGCTCTCCCCATACTGTGACAGCACACTCCTCCTTTCCACCCCTGATTCCCCATGTCCATTCAGCCAGCTCCTGGCCCTCTCTGCCTTCCCATCTCACCTCTGGACAGAACCTGCCCATTCAGTCTCTTGTATCCACCTGAGCTAAGAGGTACACTCCTCACGAATATCAGTTTATGTCCCACAGTCCAGTCCATACCCTGTCTGAAGAGGTGGCTTTGGAAATTATTTTAGATGTGGGCTGATAGAGAATCCAGGGGCCATGCTTTCTGCGGTTCCTCCAGTCTCAGGCCATTAAGTCTGATCTTCTTACTAGAATTTGAGTTCTGCACCCCACCTTTCTCTTGCTCCATCAGGGACTCTCTGTTATGTTCCCTGTCAGGGTGGTCATTGGTGGTAGCCAGGCACCATCTAGTTCTTCTGGTCTCAGGCTGATGAAGTCTCTGGTTTATGTGGCCCTTTCTGTCTCTTGAGCTACCCCAAGATTTTTATAGGCTTAGTTACCTGGTGCTGCCGTAATAGAAACACCACAAGTGGATGGCTTTAAAGTGCAGAACTTTATTTTCTTACAGTTCTGGAGACTAAAAGTCCAAATCAGGGTTTTGGGCATGTTGATTCTTTCTGTGAGACTCTCTTCTAGTTGTTGTATCTGCCAGCAATCCTTGGCATTCCTTTGCTTATAGATAATCCTCACATGTCTTCTGTCTTCTACTCTGTGTGTCTCCGTATATATTCTGTTTTGTTTTGTTTTAATTTGGAAGTGATTAAGTTTAGGATCCACCATTCACTGGTATGACCTCATTAACAACGAAAGAAAAACCTTATTTCCAAACAGGGTCATATTTACAAGTACAAGGTTTGGAACTTCCACATTTCTTTTTTGAGGAACACAATTTAATCCATAACAGAGTCTTAAAAAAAATTCAAAGCAAACACCGAGGATGTCCTTTTCTATCCACTACACCCTTTAGGAGTTCATCTTACCTCCTTTTTTGCTGAGAAATTCTAGATCCAAAAAGCTTCATTTCCTTCATTTGGAAGTTCTTAGTATCTTCATTCGTTCTTGACTTCTTTCCCTGTTTAATGGATCAAGTATCTCCTCATATCCAGTAAGTTACCAAAAGCTGCCTGTTGATTCTGCCTCTGAATTGTCTTCCCAGCTCTTTACTCTTCTAATTTGAGAGTTTTATCATTTTTTGCCAGGACTTTGCAGTAGACTCTCACAGTATTTACCTACATCAATCTCTCCTTCCTCCTAGGTCCCTTATCTACTCTGTAGTCACTGCCTCTGAGGTGGTATTTCCAAAATCCATGTTTAATCATGTCATTTACCTCCTTAAAATCCTTTGATAGTTCTTTACTGCTTAGAGGAAAAGATTGACCAACATGATAATTCTCAGTCTGGCCCTCATCTGTGTTGCCTCCAGGCATCTTTCCTCAAGAATCCTGTGTTCCAGTTGGAATTATTCAAGGTCTTAGCTCTCCTCTCTGCCTTTGCATATACTCTACCTAAAATTGTTTCATCCTAGACCCTTTTCTTTCTGGTGGATTCCACTTAGATATTTCCACCTTAGGATATTTCAGATGCCATCTGCTCTGTGAAGACTCTCTACTTCTCCCAGACAGAAGCAGTTATTCTTGGCCTGGGCTTAGAAAATTGTATTTTATTACTGAACTGTACATAGGCATAAAGCAAGATTCATTCTCACTCATCATCTTCCCATTAAATTGAATGTCATTGGGCTGGAGTGTGAGAGAAGGGAGATGTAACAATTTGTGGTGATGTAAGAGTGCTGTAGCACCTTACCTTTATCTGCTTCAGGCAAACTAAAGAGTGAAGATGTTTAATGCAGATTAATTCAGAGCCCAGGTACTGCTTCCTAGTAGGGCTTAGACATTTGGAATCTTGGAAGGGTATATTATTGGTTACTAGGGGAACTGGGGGAGAGTGAGTGGAGATCATTTTCAATCTATCAATTAAATAAAATTCATTCTAGAAAGCCTACTTTTATAACTGGCTATTTAGACTATGAACTGAAAGCCTGAAGTTGCTCTAAAATGTCTGAGTCTGTTGACCGGTACAGATCGTTTTTGATTTGCAGTTGCAGTTTGGGATTTTATCATGTGTGCCTCACATGTACATTTGGAAGTTTCTGTTTGGTACAGCCAATGAGTTGTGTCTTTTATTTCTGAGTGTAAGACTGAATGTGAAATCTCTTTGACTTTTGCAGCTGGAAATAATGTGGAAGTAGATGAGTCTTTGTTCCAGGAAATGGATGACTTGGAGCTGGAGGATGATGAGGATGATCCAGATTACAATCCTGCTGACCCAGAGAGCGACTCGACCGACTAATGGACTGTCCCCACCTGCAGAGAGGCATGACTGCCACAGCATCTGTGGCTATGCTGAGAGGGTTTTGATTTTCCTTTCTTTTTTTCTAAGAAAAATAATTTCCAGGAGAATATTCTTCTGATAACTTTCATCATTGAACTTAATAAACTGACCTTAAAATTTCAAATATAAAATGTTTAATTCCTCTTGTGATGGATAGAAAGTCATCTGTTTAGAATCATTTAGTGCTGGAGAGAGATCCTGCGTATAACACCAAGACTTGAAGAGAGGCTTCTGCTGTGCACAAGCATGGGCTTATATGCAATGAACTGGAATAACTCGGAATTTCTGCCCTGGAGGCAGTGTTTGCTTTTGGGTTCTGTGTTGTCATTCATATAAAGTATTAGAGGACTGAGGTGAAGAGAACATTAAACCTTCAAGATTCTAGCCTTTAGGCATGATAAATTTAGGTCTTAACAAAACCGTAGCCCATATTATAGCTGGAAATACAATTTTAGCCTATACTATTTGACTCATAGTATTTTAGTCTATAGTAGTATTTGAATCAGAATCATCTATGGAGTTTTTTGTTTTTTTTAAACGTGTACTCCTTGGCTCTTCTCAGATTCATAAACATGGAGCCCCAATCTGAATAATAAAACAGGAAAATCTCACATACCAGTCACACAGTGGTTCTGAAGCACACTCCTGCTTAAGAAGCACTGTCCTACAGTTGTGAAAACTTGAAGTCTATGTATTTTGGTGTTCCCTTCCCTCTTTCTAGTTACCCAGTGTGAAAGGATCTTGGGGTTGCGTATTGTCTGCAGCAGCAGCCACACATCAACATCCATGTACATATGGAACCTTCATAATACTTTGGAATGACTGACTTGGGGGCCAGATATGTACAAGCAGGAGAGCCAGACTTCATGTAAGTTAATCCAGTCACTCCAGTTTTAGAGGATTGACTCTTAACTCCAATAGGAAATTACTTGTGCTATAGCAAATTGCTGCCTCCAGTCAAAAATATATACCACGTCCCCACGAACACAGCAGTATGAATCCCGCATTTATTTTTGGAGTCAGACCTTAAGATTAAAAATAAATTATTTAAGATAATCAAAACTATCATTAGGAAGTTTAATACTTTCCAGGGAATAGCAATAATGTTGAGGATTTCTGTGCAGAGAGAATCGCAAAAGTTTGTTATGTGAGATTCTTGCTTTTCCTAGGGAGAGATCCTTTGTCAAGCTGATCAGCAGGTGCATGGAACCAGGAAGAAGCCATTCAATTAAGCTTATTTAAAGTGTTGGTGAGCAGTGTGGTGGTGAGGTCAGTGAAGACTTGACCTTGAAAAGCCAAGATTGATTCCGCTCCCCCCTCATATGATTATTGTTAAAGAAAGATAATCGCTTTAGAAAAATACATTAAAGAGAATTGTCTGCTTAATGTTGAAAATAGACTTTAACATTCAGTTATCAAGGGTTTCTTCAGAATAAGTTTAATGCATTTCCTCCAGAATGATACAGAAAAGAAGGACCATTGTGGAATGGTAGGTGCATGTTGGGAAATCGTGAGAGAGACTCATTCTTTAATTTTTCAGTGTGACCCCCTTTGGTGCCTCATGGAACTAAAGTTAAAAATTTCAAAATCAAGTGGCCTAATAGCCCCTGCCATCAGGGTATGATGTTTTGGTGGAGAAAGCCCTAGATTGTTCCAAGGGACTAGAAAGAGAATAGGACTGGGATAAGTCATTGTTAATCATTCCGATGGTGTTAGGGACAGTGCCATCCCTTAAACTGGGCTGCTAAGTACAACTCTGGAGAGAGGGCTGTGTTTAAAGGAACTTATTTTGATGTGGGCAGCTAGTCTAAAAATTGTGATGGTACAATCTTGCTAGACAGTCTTTAGTGGAAGAGATACTTGTTTTGGCAGCTTAGTATAGGAGCAGGCCCTAAACTAAGCTTTGTTGAAAGGGCTGCATTTGTAGCTTAGCTTGGGCCTCAATGTCTGAGAAGAACTAGAGCCATATGATGGCTAGAAGCATAGTCCTGTGTGTTACTAAGGTGGTGAGCAGGCTCTGTGGGACAGGCCTTTCAACAGGACACCAATATCCTGAGGAAGCCTTCCTGCTGAGGTCTCTAAGTGGTGGGTATGTGACAGGGTGGGACTCAGACTAGTATCCTGTTGATAATGAGAATTTAAGACAGCTTTAATAAAACTTAATCTTTTTTTTTTTTTTTTTTTTGCTGTCTTACATATCCCTTGAAGATTCTCTCACATTTGTCCTCATTACTTCATACCTTGACTGTGTTTCCTGCCTCTAATCTGTACCCTTTTCCATTATAGCCCCCACTCCCAACACACACACACCACGCACACACACACCACACACACACATTGCTCTGAGTTACTTATCTTGCCCAAAGCCTGCTTTTATTATTTGAGTTCTTGGCTCAAAATTCTCCAGTTGGTTTCCTCTACCAGTACACAGCGTGCCTCCCAAATAGCAGAAGAGAATAAGCACATTTGCCCTGATGGTCTGCAGGTGTAGCCAAAGCAGAACTTTATTAGACATTTTCTTGAAGTCTCATGTTTATACTGAAAGCTTGCAGTTTTCATTCAACTTCATAATATATCCATAGTTGTATGTAAAAAGAAAAGTTTAAAAATTACTTGCCAGGGCAAAAAATTTTCCCATTTCCATTAGTTTCTACCATTTTCCATTGCTGAGCAAGATTATATTGAATTGACTAATAATTTGGAAATTTGGGATGAATTAGAAGAAAATTGACGCTGCATGTCAGATTGAGTAGTTTTGTTTTCTTTTTTTCTTCTTGGTGTTAAAATACTTTAAGAACTCAGATCCATATAAATATCTACATGTATGTGACATTAGTTTGTTCACTGCTATAGGAGCTGTGTCAGGGTAACTGAGATGAAAGAATGTTACCAAAGAGGTCGTATATCACTAAGTATTCAGGCTTCTGTTGGTGAAAAGTTTGATGTCATCTTCCTAAAAGGTCAAGTTACTGCTGTCAGAGAGTGGAAGGAAAGGATCATTTTCATTGCTGGGCAAACTCATCAAAGGACTTTTTTGTTTTTATCATCAAAGAAAACTGGCCAATGATATTTAATTTTATCTCTAAAACTAATTTGCATTATTCTATGTATGTGACTGAATCTCAACTCAGTTCTCATTTTTGGTCCAATTTTTAACTTCGTTTTCATTGATACCGTGGACAAAACCAAAAACCAAACCTGTTACCATTGAGTTGATGCCACCTCATGGCAATCTCATTTGTTACAGAGTAGAACTGCTCCATAGGGTTTTCTTGGCTGTAATCTTTACCGAGGCAAATCACTGGGCCTTTTTTCCATGGTGCCGCTAGGTGGGTTTGAATCGCCAAACTTTAGGTTAGTAGTAGAGCACAAACTTTTTGCACTCCCAGTAACACATGACACCATGGACAGAACAGTAAAAAAATACACAATTTGTCCTGCAATTGTTGACTTAAAATGATCACTTAAAAAAATCCATTGAAGAAATCAACTTACTGAGTCACCCTTTGTCATTAAGGTGAACAGTTTGAGTGCCTACTATGTGACAGTCATCCTTTGTGGTAAGATCTTTGTTTCCTCCCCTCTCTGAAGGGAAAAGGATAATACAGTTCAGCCCTGAGTCCTACTATTCTGACCAGCACCTTATCCACTTGTGGCTATGCCAGCAAATATGCTGTGTAATAGATCGAGCTTTCAAAGCCACCCCCTCAATATAATGGAGTCCCACTCCAAACATGAATAGTGCTGTCCAGGGTCCTGAACAATCATTGCTTAGCATCTGTTTGTGTCTCCCAACCCTGTAGGCCACTAAATCATCACCGTTGTTTGCTAAATAAGAAACAGCGCCCTGTGGCATCAACTGGCTGAAAATAAATTGGAAATATAGAAGAAACAGAAAATTTAAAATTTTTTTTTAAGATAAAGGTAAAATACTTAACAAAGATAAAAGGTTTCAAAACTACCTTGTGGTGCACCAGTATACCAATATCAAAATCAAACTTAACAGCAACAGCAAAATTACCAACTGGGAAATTACGGCTTTGATGAACTTAACATTTCAGAGTCATGTTTGCCATTTTGCTCCTACCCAAATAGCTTTAGGCCAATTTATCCAAATTATTTTCGGTAATTTCAAATTTCCTTTTTTTTTTCTTTAAGTCAGATTTACTAGAGAAGTTTTTTCTAGGTGGCTATTGGAAATAAGGCTGGAAAGGTATGTTGTAGCCATATTGTGGAAGGCTAAGGCAGTAGGATGGGAATGAAGATCAAGTGTCAGTTATATCCTAAGCTTCTTTGCAAGTTAACTCCTTCCCACTACATACATAATTGAAAAAAATTTCACCTGTTATTTTATCATCAAGTCCTGTAAATCAATAGTTTTTCTTACTATTACAACTATAAACCACCAGTAAAATTGCCGTATCACTGATATTCCTGCTTTCATCCATTATAAGGTAATGTGCTAGTCCTTCAGATATGCTTTTGAACAGAAAATGGATGGAGCTGAACATTTGAGATTCCTTTATAGGAGAAATTAACTTTCTAACAATTCTAAATTCAAGATTCTTTTTATAGCATTTTTATTTTTTGGTTATTTTCTTATCTAAGTATAAAAGCAATACCTATTTATTACAGTAAAATCAACAAAAAAGAACATTAGAAAAGTTGAAATCCCATCCACCTAAAGACACCATTGTTGACATCTGGTTGCATAAGTTGCCAAACCCTTTTCTAGTTATTTCTGTTTAAAAGGGAGATCCATTAGAATGCAAACTTGTCCTTGTCTGTCTGCTCCACCACTTTATTGTTAGTGCTAGAATAGTACCTGGCAGAGAGCAGGCACTCAATAAATACTTGTTGAGGGGATGAATGAATGAGTCCTATTGTACATACTATTTTGTAACATACTGTAATTTTTAAAAATACACAAATGGTCAGATAACTTTGGTTGGAATAATTCGAAATGAATCTGAAAAAAGGAGCCCCACAACTCAGAAGAATGAATAAAAATGCTTAAGGATGCACAAACCTTTGGAAAACTGCCCCGCTCCCCCAACTAGTGCACTGGTATTAAAAACCATATAAAATAAGAAACAGATATTTATTTACTGTAATATTATGGCTGAAATTGCTCTGTTAATGAGTTTGCTTTATGTCAGAATGCATTTGGCCAATGTCTTAGTTATCTAGTGCTGTTAAAACAGAAATACCACAAGTGGATGGCTTTAACAAACAGAAGTTTATTCTCTCACTGTCTAGGAGGATAGAAGTCCGAATTCAGGGCACCAGCTCCAGGGGAAGGCTTTCTGTCTGTCAGTTTCCCCTGGTCTAGGAGCTTCGCAGCACAAGTACCCTGGGTCCAAAGGACGTGCTCTGCTCCTGGCTCTTACTTGGAAGTAATGCGGTCCCACTCCTCTCTGCTTGCTTCTCTCATATCTCAAGAGATTCACTCAAGATACAGCCTAATCCTGTAGATTAGGTCCTGCCTCATTAATGTAACTGCCTCTAATCCAGCCTCATTAACATCATAGAGGTTAGGATTTACAACATACAGTAATCACATCAGATCACAAAATGGTGGACAAACACACAATACTAGGAATCATGGTCTAGCCAAGTTGACAGTTTTGGGGGACCCAATTCAAACCATAATAGCCAAATTGCTTTTAGTCAAAATTGTTTTCAGTCAGACATTATGCTCACATGCTAGGCAGTGGAATAATAGAGACAGAAGACCTAGCCTCTCTTCTGGAGGAATTCTCATGTTTCTAGGGAAGATAAATACAGTGCTGGATAATAACCACAGGATGCTATAGGCCCACGTAGGAGGGACATCCAATCAACTTGAAGTGCTCAAGATGGCCAGTTGGCAGGCAGGAGCTGTGTTTGAGTTGACTTTATTATTTCTAGCTTGGTAGAGAACCTTTGTGGGAGAAAGATGTGGCAGTCTGCTTCTGTAAAGATTACAGCCTTGGAAACGCTATAGGGCAGTTCTACTCTGTCCTGTAGGGTTAGTATGAGTCGGAATTGACTCAATGGCAATGGGTAGAGAATCTATATTCAATAATCTGTAGGATGGATATAATCAAATTTAGGATGAAAGGGAGCATGTTTAAAATGATGTATCCTTTTACATCATTTAGGCTGGATGGAAAAAATTCAGAGGGCATTTGCGGGGGTGAGAAAGTGAAGGAGTAAATATCTTGAAAAAAATCAAAGAAAATACTTAATGGAAATAAGGAAGAGCGAATTGGAAAGAGGGTATGTTGAGATTAGAGAGCAGAATAAGAATTTAAGGTAATAAATTCCAGAGTGGCTCTAGAAGGGAGAGGAGGGTAGGAGATGGCTAAAGTGGAGTGAATATAATGGTATTAAAGATATTAAACTTTGAGGTTATGGTATTAGGGATAGGTTATATACGAGGACATTGAATCTGCTGGTGGTAATAATAATGGGATGTAGGGTGGAGAGGAATTCTGGAGGAATGTTGGAAAGTAAGAGGAGGCGTGCTAATGAGGGGGAGTCATTTTAACTGTGAAGCTCTTTTAGATATGTTCTACTTAGGCAAACTGATGACGCTGCTTTTAAGCAGGCAAGGTAAAAAGACAGCCATGATCTTAGATCCATGGGATTTGTGCCAGATTTAAAAGATGGAATCTTGAGGTTGTACATATTTGATGCTGGCCCCGTAGTCACCACAACTTGAAAATTTCATATTACAGAGTTTAAGCAGGAATATTATAGACGTTTTCACATGTAAAATTGTCAAAGATGAAAAAGAGTGGTAATACCCAAGTATAAAGCAGGGTACACGCAGATTTTTTGGTGGCAGTGTAAACTCAGTGCAACATTTTGGAATGCAGTATGCATCAAGAGTTATATATTTTTATACCTAATTATCCCACTTCTGGAAACATCTGCCAAGAAAATAATCTTACATATAAAAATGTTTTATGCATGAAGATGTGTATTAGTTTTCTGTTGCTGCTGTAGCAAATTACCACAGACTTAGTGATTTAACATAAATAATTTTCTTACAGTTCTGGGGATTAGAAGTCTGAAATGAGTCTTACAGGTTTAAAATCAAGGTGTCAGCAGGGTTGATTTCTTCTGGAGGCTTTAAGGGAGAATCTTTTACTTACCTCTTTAGTCTTTCAGAGGCTGTGCTCATTCTTTGGCTGGTGACTGGCTTCACAGTGTCTTTTCTCCCTCTTCTTCTGTCCTCACATTGTCTTCTACTGACCCTCATCCCTTACCCCTTCACCTTTAAGGACTCTGTAATTAGGTTGGGCCCACCCAGATAATCCTGCGTAATCTCCCTCTCAAGATCCTTTAATTTAATCACAGCTATAAAATCCCTTTTGCCATATAAGGTAATATTCACAAGTTTCAAGGATTAGGTCATGGACATTTTGGGGGGCTGTTATTCAGCTTACCACAGATGGTAACTGTACTAGTTTTTGCAATAATAATAACAAATGTAAGCATCCAACCAATACAAATAGTTTAGTCACTAAGCAAACATGGCATACGTTTCTGACAGACTATTATGTAGTTATTAAAGTTGGATTTATAGCGGATGATCTTTTCTCTTAGCTGGTAAAACTGAGAAGATTTGAGCTTGGTTCCATGCAGCGGGTAAAACCATTTGAGAGAATGCGTCCAACAAAGAAAGTAAGATTGATTAATAAGAGTGTCCTGACAGTGTTAGAGTCTTTAACTTTAGTCTCTACAGAAGCAGATCTACTCCTACCCTTTATTCCTTGGTTACACAGGCCATGCAACAGAAACAAAAAAGGAAAATGTTTATGTAGTAGTGCATTACCTGGCTCCCACTTTTGGACTGAAGTATATTCCTCCATCTGCTGAACTATTGGCTCCCGATGGCTCACAGCTGTTCCTCCCAGGGACTTGCTCTCAGCCACAGAAAGCTGTCTGTCAGGCTCAAGTTCCTACCTTCCTGATGGCAGCTCACATCCAGTAACTGGCCAAAGTTATTGGTCCTCTTGCCTCTGAAGGAACATCTCAGCTCCAGAGTTTCCTCACAGTGTTGTACTCATTAGCTCATCTTAATAAATTCCCTGCATGCAAATCTCCATCTCAGACCCAACCTGAAATAGTTGTCAACAAGAACAGTTTGACGAAGCAGACTCCAAAATGGGTTATTTGGAGCTGGGTCAACCACTACTGGCTGGCAATGAGGACCCTATCACTGGGGGTAGTACCATAGTTGTTAAAATACCTGAAATGCCATAGCAGGTGCAGTGGGGTATCTCCCAGATCTCCCCTTTAGAAACACGTTCCCTAGTAGTCTGGAATGTTGACTGCTACTTCTCAACTTTCTGGGGATTTCCCTTAACTGAAGGGCAATAGCCTTGCCTCAGGTTATGCTACATCCCTGGTGCAGCCCACAGCCAATGATTGGCCAAGATGAGGTCAGATTCCTTGGCTCAGTTTGCAGCAATTCTGAAGGCCATCCCAGCTTCTTAGCTCCCTAGCTCCCTATTGGATCAGCAGTGGCCTTTATTGGAACTACACTGCAGTTCACCTTCTCCCTCTGCCCAATCCTACTTCCTTTACTCTCTCTGAAGAATTGTTCCTGAGAGCACTTCCCAATAAACTTCATGTATGCAAATCTCAGAGTCTGTTTCCTGGGGTAACCCAACCTAAGACAGCTTACAAAATGGTTTAAAGTATCATGGTGCCCAATGGCAGAGTGACAGTAGATCAGAATTAACTATGGTCAGATTTAAGTGGATGGGTCAGATCTAGTGCCCCTGGTTAACCACAGACCCCAAGTGGTACAGGGAAGTGGTTCAGGGATGGAGTTTGGAAATGTGTGGGAGCAGTTTTGCTTGTCACAATATGTTTGGGCAGATAGGAGCCAGGGTTGCTAGACATTTTGCAGTGTGAAGCCAGTCCCACAAAATGGAAATCTGCCCTGAATTCTGCACAACTATCTAATGATCCTCTGAACATTCATGGCTGTGAAAAATTTATATATATTTATTAGAGTATAGAATCTAATTCCATTTTGCATGTAAACTCAAAGTTTGTTTTGCATGGTTTTAATAATCACTGAATGTTGTAGGAATGCCTTTACCATGTACATTGAGGAAAGATTTTTTTGTGTGTGCAGAAATTTATCAAGAGTTCAGTGTATCTATTGTATGCATTTATAGTTGTTGAATTTATGGTGACTACTTATAGGTGCAATAATTTCACTACTTTATTATGTGTCTTCTAGTGTAGTAATACTTGAGTATTTCATATATAAATACATGTTATTTTACTTTGTTTCTGTTTTTTTTTATTTATATATGCTATTTCCTTTATAGTTAGGTCATGTTATTTATGGATTTTGTCTTGGAAAGTAAAGGAATTACGATTTTTTAAATTAAGAAACCACAATAAAATACCACTTCATACTCACTAGAATGGCTAAAATTAAAAAGACTGAAAATACTAACGTTGGTGAGGATGTTGTACAACTGGAAATCTCTCACACTGTTGCTGGATGCTTTGGAAAACTGGCAATTTCTTATAAAGTTAGGCATACACCTACTCTATGACCTAGCAGCTTTATTCCTAGATAAGCAAGAGAGAAAAATGCATGTCCATTAAAAAAAAAAATCTTGTATAAGAATATTCTTAGCTTTATTCACAATAGCCCTAAACTGGAAACAAATGTCCATCAACAGGTTAATGGACAAATTGTGTTAAATTTATCCAATGGAATGTTTTGTTAGGTGCTGTTGTATCCATTAGGGCCCATAGCGACTCTATAAACAACAAAAGAAAACAATGCATAGTCCTGCGCCATCCTCACAATCATTACTATGTTTGAGCCCATTGTTGCAGCCACTGTGTCAGTGCATCTCATTGAAGGTCTTCCTCTTTTTAACTGATCCTCTACCAAGCATGGTACTTTAAGGTGGTGTTCTCCAGAAACTGATTCCTACTGATAACATGTTCAAAGTATGTCAGACAAAGTCTCACCATTCTTGCTTTTAAGGAGCATTCTGGCTGTACCTCTTCCAAAGAAGATTTGCTTGTTCTTCTGGCAGTCCATGGTATATTCAATATTCTTAGCCAACACTACAATTCAAAGGCATCAATTCTTCTTCCGTCTTCCTCATGCATTGTCCAGCTTTAACATGCAGATGAGGCGATTGAAAATACCATAGTTTAGGTCAGGCACACCTTAGTCCTCAAAATAACATCTTTGGTTTTTAATACTTTAAAGAGATCTTTTGCAGCAGATTTGCCCAGTGCAATACATTGTTTGATTTCTTGACTGCTGCTATCATGGGCATTGATTGTAAATCCAAGTAAAATGAAATCCTTGACAACTTCAATATTTTCTCCGTTTGTTATGATGTCGCTTATTGGTCCAGTTGTGAGGACTTTTGTTTTCTTTATTTTGAGGTGTAATCCATACTGAAGACTATAGTCTTTGATCTTCATCGGTAAGTGCTTCAAGCCCTCTCACTTTCAGCAAGCAAGACTGTGTCATCTGCATATTGCGGGTTGTTAATGAGTCTTCCTCCAATCCTGATGCCCCATTCTTCTTCATACAGTCCAACTTCTTGGATTATTTGCTCAGCATACAGATGGATTAAGTATGGTGAAAGGATGCGACCCTGACACCACTCAGTACCACCTCGTTCTATTTGAACTACCTCTTGGTCTAAGTACAGGTTCCTAATGAGCACAATTAAGTGTTCTGGAATTCCCATTCTTCACAATATTATCCATAATTTGTCATGATCCACACAGTCAAATGCCTTTGCATAGTCAGTACAACACAGGTAAACGTCTTTCCGGTATTCTCTACTTTCAACCATGATCCATCTGATATCAGCAAGATACCCCCAGAATACTACCCAGCATTAAAAATGAACTACCTGCTGCTACACATCAAAATATGGATGAATCTCAACATATTATGTTTAGCAAAAGCTGGTTGATTCCATTTATATGGTGTTTTAGAACAGGCAAAACTAATTTATGCTGATAAAAAAAAAAAGCATTTGTTGCCTCTGCGGTGTGAGAAATTGATTGGAAAAAGGTACCTGGAAACTTTCTAGTTTGGTGGAACTTCAGATATTTGATAAAACTCATCTACTGTTCACTTAAACATCATGAGTCTTATAGTATGTAAATTACACCTCAATTAAACAGAGGTATTGTGAAAAAATGGAAAAAATTAAAATGAAAAGGATGGGGATATGATAGGGTTGAAAACTGTTTTTCTAGGATATAAAGAATTCCAACAATCTCCTGTAAAGGATGAAGAAGTGCTCAGAGAATCTACTGACCTACTCGGTAGGAATAAGGAGGCTACCTAGTATAAGAAACGTGAAACTTTAGGTAAGGCAAAGTCCATGGTCACAGCAGTAGTTGCCAGTTTCATGCTACTCCTCAGCAGATGCCTGTGCTAGATGCTGAGATGGAATGAAAGACATCTTAATGGAGGCTAGCAAAGACCGGGAGGACAGAACATAGACCAGGCTAGAAAATCCTTCCTCCTCCAACATGTTGGGACAGTAGGTTTCTTTCTGTGTTATATGCTATTTTGGGAAAGAAGAATAGGAAGGAAGGTCCATTAAGAGAAACAGCCCTGACAGGGACTTTAAATTGTCTTAATTAATATTTATTTGAAGTCACTGTTTAACACTGGAGGAGATGTGTGCCCTCTAATCTATAGCTTTAGGGGCTTTTTAAATAGTAGGAATGGATGGAGATTTGAGAATAAGATGAGATTAGTTATAGAAAATAATCTTTTGTTTTTAGAAACAGGACTAAGTCATAATTACGTAAATTCAACCCCACTCTATAGGGTTGTAAGAGAAATAAATGAGATAAAATACCCAAAGTCCTTAGCTTGAATATGAACAATGTTAGGAAGCAACTCCTAGGGGAGCAAATCACTTGGCTAATGACTAAGCACAGAGGATAGGTGTCTTAGTCATCTAGTGCTGCTGTAACAGAGATACCACAAGTGGATGGCTTTACCAAAGAGAAGTATATTCTCTCACAGTCCAGTAGGCAAGAAGTTCAAACTCAGGGCACCAGTTCCAGGGAAAGGCCTTCTCTCTCTGTTAGCTCTGGAGGAAGGTCCTTGTCATCAGTCTTTCTTTGGTTTGGGAGATTCTCCGTGCAGGAACCTCAGGTCCAAAGGATGCGCTCTGCTCCCAGCACTGCTTTCTTGATGGTATGAGGTCCCCATGTCTCTCTGCTTGCTTCTCTTTTATATCTCAAAAGATATTGGCTTAAAACACTATCTAATCTTGTAGATTTCATCAATGTAACTGCTGCTAATCCATTTTATTACATCATAGTGATAGGATTTACAACACATAGGGAAATCACATCAGATTACAAAATGGTAGACAATCATACAATACTAGGAATCATGACCTAGCCAAGTTGACAGACATTTTTGGGGGACACAATTCAATCCATGACAACAGGCCTATTAAAGATACTTGTGAATATGTAAGTTATGTCACAGGCAGTTACACTCCAAAAATATTAAGTGTTACATATATATAAAATATGCAAATATATGTAAAAAAAAGACAGCAGTGCTTTTGTTTGAGCAAGTGAGACAGGTTTCTTTTCTTTCTATTGCCCCATATTTTTATAATGAAAAAACAAGCAAAAACAAGCATACACACAGATTTACCTGACATGGTTGTGATTGGGAGAAATAAGATTTATGTGGATGTTTCTGAATTACCATATGATACAAATACATGATTACCATTTCATAAGAAATGTTTTTTCATAATAGATATCCTTTTGCTAAGCATAAGTTGTATTTCTCATGACGCTCGTGTTGGTGAATGGTAAGTGATGTTCAAGTTAAACGCCTCTTTTGCGGTGCAGTGGTTAATCATTTGGCTGCTAACCAAAAGGTTGGCTGTGGGAATCCACCAGCGGCTCCTTGGAAACCCTATGGGACAGTTCTGCTCTGTCCTATTGGGTTGCTATGAGTTGGAATCTACTCAAAGGCAACGGGTTTGGTTTTTTTGATTATGAAAAGAGCACTATCGCCATCTACCAACCAAATTGAGTAAATTGTCTTTACAGTGTGCTCACGAGTGCCGTCTAGTGGTGAAATATCTATCTACTAGCTTTTTAGATGACAGTGCCATTCTGCAGGAGCCCTGGTGGAATAATGGTTAAGAGCTCAGCTGCTAACCAAAAAAATAGAAAGGTAGGCAGTTCAAATACACCTGAGGCAGATAGCCTCAGAGCCCAACACTTCTGAGAGACACGTCCTCTGGCTTATCTTCCTATACCGAGCAGAGTAAACTGCACATTCTTCTGAAATTGTCCTTGACATGATAACTACAGAACAGACATAGCAGGCCTCAACTGGTTTTGGTGGGTTTTCTACACCATCTTAACACTTCAAGTGATCTACCAGCTGATTAAGTAAAAAATACATATAAGCACCCCACCTCCGGGTGGAGACTTAACATGCTACTGAAAGAAAAATTGACCTCTTCCTCCATCCCGGGGGATCGAACCCTTGTCTGGAGAAAATGCATAGTCATCCCTAAGCCCTGAGCACCTACGTGAATACTCAGTCCTGAGTATTCATGATGAATTTACATTTCCTTTTTTGCTTTCTGTAAAAGCCCAGCTCCCCAAGATGCCTGCAAGCAGTTTTGGAGGCAGCAGCCCTGATTGCTCCTTTCCTTGCACAACAAAATAAAGATGTCTTTCTTTTCTCCCACCTTGCCTCTTGTTGATTGGCTCTAACAAGTCACAACGAGCAGAACCTGGGGTTTCCACCCGGCAACACACCAGGCGCTCCTTGGAAACCCTATGGGGCAGTTCTACTCTATCCTATAGGGTCACTATGAGTTGGAATCGACTCGATGACAGCGGTTTTTTGTTGTTGTTTGGCCGTTCTCCAATTGCAGCTCACTGCAGGGGCCAAAACCCATTGTCATCGAGTCGATTCCAGCTCATAGCAGCTGTGTAGGACTGCTTCATAGGGTTTCCAAGGCTGTAATCTCTAAAAGCGGACTGCCAATTCTTTCTCTGTGGGAACAGCTGATGGGTTCAAACCTCTGACCATTACGTTAGCAGCTGAGCACTTCACCATTGCAATATCAGGGCTCTCTCATGCAGGGGCAAAGGGGCAAAAAACAGACAAAAATCAGAAACTTGCCCCTTGTCCTGGCCACTTCTTCAAGCTTTGTTTTTCTTCTACAATCTGCCTGCTTTTGTTTACTTGTCAATATCTTCAGCTAGCTGTGCTTTTTGTTTTTGTCCAGAGTTTATAGATGTTTGAGGTATGAGCTGCAGGGGGCTTATACAGCGTTACTGGAACCAGGACTTGGTGGAAAGAGTTTTGATTCTAATTTTAGGAAAATTTGGATGTCCATGCTGGGTTAGCTGGACTTCCAAGATCCTTTAGATTGGATTGATGTCAGACAAAATCTTGACCTCTCAGGTAGCAATCTCTCTCTTCCTGTATGGAAAATGTCTTTGTACAAAATAATAGGCACCCTTAGTTCTTCCTGAGAACCTGCGTTTTGTCTTGTTCCTTGCATGACTTTTCTTGCTTCCCTCTTTTTTCCAGGTAACAATTTCTACTGCCAGTTAAACTTCATCTCAGACCTAACTTAGACAAAATTCCAGGGATAAAAGATTGCCTATTTCCAATATCACAATCAAGCATAGAAACAAGGGAGCTAGATAGATACTTGACATTCTTGAGGGGTGATCTGAGCATTTAAGACTTTCCCCAGCTCATCTAAACCAATTTGCATATTTATCACAACAAAATGTATGTGTAAATGAAAGTT
This sequence comes from Dugong dugon, assembly GCA_030035585.1. Lineage (NCBI taxonomy): Eukaryota > Metazoa > Chordata > Mammalia > Sirenia > Dugongidae > Dugong > Dugong dugon. Next base: position 136,230,751 of record CM057464.1, read on the forward strand.
TACATTTCTTTTTTAGCGCTTCCTAAGAGTCATGTATATTTCAGAATCTGTGAAGATTTTTCACCACTTGTCTGTCAGTTTGTTGTACTGGGGTGGCTTGCATGTTGCTGTGATGCTGGAAGCCATACCACCAGTATTTCAAATACCAGCAGGGTCACTCGTGATGCACAGGTTTCAACAGAGCTTCCAGACGAAGACAGATTAGGAAGAAGGATCTAATGATCTCCTTCTGAAAAATCTGGCCACTGAAAACATTATGAATAGCAGTAGAAACATTGTCTGATATAGTGCCAGAAGATGAGCCTCTCAGGTTGGAAGACACTCAAACTACAACTGCGGAAGAGCTGCTTCCTCAAAGTAGAGTCAACGTTAATGGCAGGGATGGATCAAAGCTTTCAGGAACTTCATTTGCTAATGTGGCATGATTCAAAATGAGAAGAAACAGCTACAAACATCCATTAATAATTGGAATGTGGAATGTACAAAGTATGAATCTAGAAAAATCGGAAGTTGGAACTTTCAACTGAAAATCGGAAGTTGGAACTTTCAACTTCCATTCCAAAAAATGAGATGGAACACTTGAAGATTAATATTATAGAAATTAGTGAGCTGAAATGGACTGGTATTGGCTATTTTGATTTGGACAGTTATATGGTCTACTCTTCCAGGAATGACAAATTCGAGAGGAATGGTGTCACATTCATTGTCAAAAAGAACACTTCAAGATCTATCCTGAAGACCAGTGCTGTCAGTGATAGAATAATATCCATACGCCTACAAGGAAGACCGGTTAACACACTATTATTCAAATTTACTCACCAAAGACTGCCAAAGATGAAGAAATTGAAGATTTTTACCAACTTCTGCAGTCTGAAATTGATAAAACATGCATTGATAATTGCTTGTGATTGGAATCAAAGCCGAGAAGAAGGATCAGTAGTTGGAATATACGGCCTTAGGGATAGAAATGACACCAGAGATCACAGGATAGAATTATGCAAGACCAATGACCTTTTCACTGAAAATACCTTTTTTCAACAACATTAAATAGCAGCTGTATATATGGACCTTGCCATATGGATTATACAGGAATCAAATAGACTACATCTGTGGAAAGAGATGATGGAGAAGCTCAATTTCATCAGTCAGAACAAGGCCAGGGGCCAACTGTAGAACAGACCAACAATTACTTGTATGCAACTTAAAGTTGAAGTTGAAGAAAATTAAAACAAGTCCACAAGAGTGTAACCTTGAGTTAACCCACCTGAATTTAGAGACTATCTCAAGAATAGACTTGACACATTGAACACTAATGACTGAAGACCAGTTGAGTTGTGGAATGACGTCATGGACAATACCTGAAGAAAGTAAAAGGTCACTAAAAAGACAGAAAAGAAAGACCAAAATGAATGTCAGAGGAAACTCTGAAACTTGCTCTTGAACATAGAGTAGCTAAAGTGAATGGAAGAAATGATGAAATAAAAAAGCTGAACAGAAGATTTCAAAAGGTGGCTCAAAAAGACAAAGTAAAATCTTATAATGACATGTACAAAGATCGGAGTTAGAAAACCAAAAAGGAAGGACACCCTCAGCATTTCTCAAGCTGAAAAACTGAAGAAAAAGTTCAAGCTTTGAGTTGCAATATTAAAGAATTCTACAGGCAAAATATTGAACAACACAGGAAGCATCAAAAGAAGATGAAAGGAATACACAGAGTCATCATACCAAAAAGAACTGGTTGACCTGCAAGCATTTCGGGAGGTAGCATATGGTCAAGAACTGACAGTACTGAAGGAAGAAGTCCAAGCTGCACTGAAAGCATTGGCAAAAAACAAGGCTCCAGGAATTGATGGAATACCAACTGAGATGTTTCAAAAGACAGATGCAACACTGGGAGTGCTCACTCGTCTATGCGAAGAAATTTGGAAGACAGCTAGCTACCTGGCCAACAGACTGGAAGAGATTCATATTTGTGCCCATTCTAAAGAAAGGTGATCCAACAGAATGTGGAAATTATTGAATAATATTATTAATATAACATGTAAGTAAAATTTTGTTGAAGATAATTCAAAAGTTGTTGCAGCAATACATCATCAGGAAACTGGCAGAAATTCAAGCCAGATTCAGAAGAGAATGGGTGTGATAGTTAAGGTTATGTGTCAACTTGGCTAGGCCATGATTCTCAGTGGTTTGGCAGTTATAATGTAGTTTGGCATATAATGATGTGATCACCTCCCTGAGGAGATTTGATATAATGTGATCACTTCCATGATGGGATCTGCTTTGAGTAGCCAATCAGTTGAAAGGGAGTTTCCTTGGGTTGTGGCCTGCATCCAATATAGATGGACTTTCTGGCAAGGCTCATGGACTTTTGCTTGCTCTGGATCCTGTAGCTGGCTCCTGTTCATCTGACCTCTGGTTCTTGGGACTTGAGCTAGCAGCTTACCTGGCCCCTTGCCTACTAACCTTGGGATTCGTTGGTCTTTACAGCCTGTGAGCCAGGAGAAGCCTCCAGTCTAACCCATGGACTTGGGACCTTCCAGTCTGTACAACTGCATGAGCCATTTCCTTGATATAAATCTCTCTATATATATTCATATGCTTTACTGGTTTTGCTTCTCTAGAGAACCCAGCCTAAGGCATTTGGTACTGAGAATGGTTCTAGAGAAACAAAATTCTAAGGATGAGTTTTCTAAATTGGTTTTAGTCTTAAAGACGTTGATGACTTGGCTTTCAGTAGTAAAGAGGGCAATGCAGTTGAATACCTTTGCATAGTCAATAAAACACAGGTAAACATGTTTCTGATATTCTCTGCTTTCACCCAAGATCCATCTGACACCACAATGATATCGCTTATTCCACTTCCTCTTCGGAATCTGGCTTGAGTTTCTGCCCCTTCAATGTACTGCTGCAGCCACATTTGAATGATCTTCAGCAAAATTTTACTTGTGTGTGATATTAATGATATTGTTTGATAATTTTCACATTCTGATTTCATAAACACTGCTAATCAGTAGACTCTTAAATCTCTTTGTGAAACCTTTAATCTTCATCTGTGCCTTTCTCCATCAGTAGCAACACAACTATTCTTCTCACTTGCATTTATATAGGACTTAAGAGTTCCCTATCAGCTCACTTCTGTGATGAGTAGTTTCATTCTTGTCTGTACTGTACTAGCTGTATGTAGTTTAAATTGTTTGGTGATTTTTCTCCTCAAGTGCCTAATACTCTCCCCCTCACCCTGTAACTCTTAATTCTTTGAAGGTTGCAATACAGTCAGTTCCCAGGTTACGAACGTCCCACTTACATACAACTTGTAGTTTGAACCAATCTCTGTAAAGCCTATTATACTAAAAATTTGAGGTACATACAGTGGTTCCTAATAACAAATGAGCACTACTTTACAACACACATCAAAACATTATTATTACTGTATTATTATGTTAAGGATGTTTCAGTTTGGAAGTGTTTCTTTAATTTTTTTATGCACAGAAATGTACACTATACATGAAGACAAACATTTGACTAACTGATGTTGGATACGAACCGTACCTAACTGTTCCAACTTAAGTACAAATTTGACTTAAAGACAGACTTAGGAACGAAACTTGTTTGTAATCCAGGGACTGTTTGCATAGTACAGCTGTTTCTAAACAGTAGGCTACATATGTATAAGACATCTCTTATCTACAAGAGGTGAAAATATTCTGTGACTGTTTTGCTTTGTTTTTCAGTAAACCCAGCCATGAAGTAGTGCCAAAATATTTATTTAGAGTTTGAGAAATTATTCTACTAAAGCAAAGATATAACCCATTATTAAAAAATATTCTGCTAAAAGATATAATACACCATGACAGCAGGACTTATGTAAAGTACAGAGACATTTCCTGAGACCCCTATACAGCAGGTCTGGAGTAAGCCCAGAAATACAAATATTTATTGAGTACTGAACTGATTTATATTTAAGTGGTCCACTGATCACACTTTGGAAAACATTGACTTGTGGCTTCTGTATTCCCAGCTAGGTTTTTTGTTTATGAAATAATAATTTCTTTTTCAGATTAATATTGACAAAGTTAGTGGAAGAAATTTCATATCCATACTTTGATATCTTCTTAGTGTACATAGAGATTTTAAAAAATTACATTGCTGATCACAGTCTGTTTCTAAATTCATTTCATTAGAATATATGGATTTCCAATTTGGAATAGATATTAGGTGCAGCTTGTTTGTCTTCTATTCTACTCCCCCTTATGATTATACATCACACTCAACTTTCTCCCAACTTTCCTGTATCTTTCTAAAAATGTTATCTCACCATGAAAAAGAGTCTATTCATTATAAACCAAATGAAACTTGTTGCCGTCAAGTCGATTCTGACTCACAGTGACTTTATAGGACAGAGTAGAACTGCCCCATAGGGTTTCCAAGGAGCAGCAGGTGGATTCTAGCAGCCGAGCTCTTAACCACTGTGCCACCAGGGCTCCCTATTCATTATATTTCCTTTTGTTTTGTTTCTCTTTTTTCTTCTTAGTATGATAAACATTAGAGGAAAAATAATGTTTCCTGTTATAATGTTTCACACAAATCTGCAGAAAATATCAACAATCCTAATCTCCTTTTCATCAGAACTCTCTCTTCACTTGGCTCAATTGTTGTTACTCAGAAACAATATATTTTGGCTGCCATAAATACTTTTGACCTATTTCTTCATTCCATTTTTTAGTGTGATTTATCATCAATCTAATTATAATTCTACACCAGTTGTATAATAGGCTTCAAACATACCATACTATGTACTTTTGCATAAGCCATATCTCCAGTGCTCCCTCCACTCCAAGTTACCATCAGATAGGAGCTAAGATGTGGGACACATGAATTTCCTAAAAGCCTGCTCTATACATTCCTTGTGTGGTGCAAACAGTTAAGCACCTGACTACTGCCAAAAGGTTGGTTCAAACCCACGCAGAGGCACCTTGGAAAACAGTCCTGGCAATCTACTTCCAAAAGGTCACAGCCTTGAAAACCCTATGGAGCACAGTTCTACTCTGCACACATGGGGTCTCCATGAATTGGAATAGACTCGATGGCAACTAACAACGACAGCATCCATTTCTCTACACCAAGAAGTAATTCATCTATGGGATCCACGTGACATCCCAGAGCATGATCAAACTTTGTCCTAGATGCATCTCTTTGCAATATTTCAGCCCAGGGAATCAAAGTATAATCAAACCAGTCGCTATCAAGTCCACTCCAATTCTTGGTGACCTCATGTGTTACAGAGCAGAGCTGTGCCTTATAGGGTTTTCTTGGTTGTAATCTTTACAGAAGCAGATCAACAGGCCTTTCTTCCACTGCCGGGTGGGTTTGAACCACCAACCTTTAGGATGGTAGTCAAGTGCAAACCATTTGCTCCATCCAGAGACTTCAAGACTAAATAAGGCACTGTAATTGTACTCTTCTGAAAACATGGCAATGGGCAAACATTCCCCAGCATTCCTGTATCTTTTACATGTGTCATTCAGGGCTTATCTCCCTTAAAAACCACTGTATTTTCCACATTCTTCTTATTAGTAGTTCTCATTATTCTTCCATCTACGGTAACAAACTGTGCACATATATTTTAAAATGCATTCTAAGCATATCCTCCTTATCTTTACCAACAGTTTGTTGTAGGTCACATCAAGTTTGCGTAGCTGCCTGTGGCTGTACGTCACTTTAGGTTTATGTACCTTCTTTTTGTTACGCATCACATCAGGTTTGTGTCCCTTCTTGTTAATATAAGCTTCACAATGAGCTCATGCTTCTGTCATCTTTACTTGTTCTAATTGATTGTGATCATTGTTTGCCTTCCTATGCTCAGATTGTCACTCCTGAGTCTCTAGCAGTCTTCATTTTGTTGTCTTTGTCCCTTTAGTACTACTTCCAATAGAACTGATATTATATTTACTTTATGACAAGATTAAGGTATCATAAGCTTATCTCGATAATTCAGGTCACATGACAAGAATCAACTACTCTTCAAGGAGAACTGTCTCATTTTTTTAAATTAAAAATATATTTATTTATTTTTGGTGGAGATCAATATTACGGCCCATAGCCGAGTATTGAGGTGTAAATTAGGTTGTTCCCCTTGAACACTGGAGAACACCAAAGAATAGACTCCTTAAATAACTCTAGTGACCAAGCAAGCCCTCTCCCTCTGTCTCCATGTTTACGGTTCCCACTAATTTTTATCTTCCTTGAATCTCATTTTATAAGAGAAATGATCAAAACTAGGTTTTCCAGTTACAGTGTGACTCTTATGGATTGTGTACCCCCAGAATAAGTGTTGGGATCCTAACCCTATACCTGTGAATGTAATGTCACTTGGGACTTGGTTTTTTGTTATGCTAATGAGGCCATTATTGGTGTAGGATATGTATTAACTCTAAGGACTTTTGACGTATAAAAAGAGCAGATTAGACACAGAGAGAAGAAAGCACAAAATGGGAAAGATAGATAGATGCCAACTGGAGATCACTAAGAAACCAAGGAATGCCAGGGCTATGAAGCTGAGATAAAGATTTTCCCCCAGAGCTAACAGAGAGAGCCTTCCCCAGGAATCATGATGACTGACATTATTTATACTTAATTATATAAGGATCTTAATTGAAATTGTTACAGACATTGATCTTTTTAAAAATTGTTGTTTCTTCTTTAGCCCCATGTATCATCAACTTGCCTCTCATTGTTCAACTAAATCAGATGTGATGCAATTTTCACGCCAGTAAGTTTTCTATTTATTGTAAATGCCAATAAGAATGTGTACAAAAGAAAATCTGAAAGCTGAAGATGCTTAACTACCAGTTTTCATTTAAACAAATTGGCTTAAGGAGGGCTTCAAATTTTTATAGAGTAAAGCTGGAGCAATGACAGCTCTGGATACCCTTTGTGACCTTTACTTCATTACCTGAAAATCTTTAAGCTTGATTTTTTTTTTTTTTCAGTTTTAAAGATGAAGCAATATCTACATTATATTGTTGTCTTAAGAATTAATCTGATACATGAAGTCTGTCTACCACGGTGCTTGACATAGTAAAATTTAAAAAAATCTAATCTCTTCATATATTTTAAAGTTTCTAAATTCTTCTTTAAAAGAAGGATCACGATTTAATGGTAGTAGTTGGTGGAAATCTTAACAGGTAAAGAAGTGCGCTGTGTTTACTGTGTTATTGCGTTCCCAAGTTAGTTCCTTAACTCATTCCTGTATAAGGAAAGATGAGGTGTCAAACCCCATGAGGAACTGAAGCAGATATTTAGCTTGACTTGGAGAAGAGATTAAAGTGGATTGGGGTTAACCTTTGTCTTTATAGTGCTTCTTCCCCATGGAGGTGCTGTTCATGTGCTTATCCCACTGGGTACAATTGGAGACAATTGACTGTGGAGCAGAGTGAAATGTTTGACGGGATCTTCCAAAGGAAGATGAAAGATTTTCCCTTGAAGTTCTTCTGGGACATGAATGAGGAGTAGAATTCTAATTACAGTCCAAAATAATCATATAAAAATCTACTCACCAGAAAACATATTTGAATATACATATTAATTTGTGCTTCTCATAATTGTTAATTATAAAACTTCATTAATTTATCAATTTAATAACTTTTTGAATGACAAATATGAGTAAATTTAGATTAATTGGCATGACTTTGATTAGCTCTCTTGAATTTCAAAACATTAAAATGATTTGGGAAATAGATAGCTGCTTTGGCAGCCTGCATGGTAATGGAAAAAGTAGAAAACATGCAGCATGAATTGTAAATGTTTTGAGAAATGTTTCTGTAGTGTGCACTTATTTCTTTATCTACAATTAAATTTAGGATCAGTTAAACAGTAAAAATTATTTTATTCTTTAGTTAAACTTCAATTCTTTGATTTCAAAATATATGTAAATGTGGAAATGTGATAGTAAGTAGAACAAATAGAGAACTCAAATATAAACACATGTATCTTTTTGATCATTTACCAGATTACAAAGTTTGCACTAAGGATTAGTGGATGAAGGATGGATTTTTATTAAACACAATGCATTTGATGAAACTATTAAGAAGTTTTAAGTAATAAATCAGGATGTTAAGGCAAATACTCCTAAACCCAAATAAAAATTAAAATACACCAGCATAATTCCAGGTTTTATATTTGTCAGCCATGCTTCCTCCTTCCAGGTACTCCAGGGATCTTGAGGATGTGATACTTGTTCAAGACTGTCTACAACCCACTTCTGGTCCAATTCTTTAAAGAAGATAACACATCTCCATATCTGGAAGATATTCTTCTAGACATTCTGGGCATCCCACACACTTTGGAGAGGAGAAAGAAGTAGAGAAAGATACATAGAGATCTGATCCATGGAGATTTGATCTTTCATTCTTGCTGCAGCACCACAACACTACCCAAAAGTTTCAGATCTGTGCATTGCCCTGCATTTCCCAATACCCAAGTGAGGGTGTGAAGTGTCTGTCTTAGTCATCTAGTGCTGCTCTAACAGAAATACCACAAGTGGATCACTTTAACAAAGAAGTTTATTTTCTCACAGTCCAGTATGCTAGAAGTCCAAATTCAGGGTGTCACCTCCAGGGGAAGGCTTTCTCTGTTGGCTCTGGAGGAAGGTCCTTCTCGTCAATCTTCCCCTGGTCTAGGAGCTTCTCTGCGCAGGAACCCCATGTCCAAAGGATGCGCTCTGCTCCCGGTACTTCTTTCTTGGTGGTATGAGGTCCCCAGCTGTCTGCATGCTTCCTTTTCCTTTTATCTCTTGAGAGATGAAAGGTGGTTCAGGCCACTCCCCAGGGAAACTCCCTTTACATTGGATTAAGGATGTGACCTGGGTAAGGATGATGTTACAATCCCGCCGTAATCCTGTTTAATGTAAAATTACAATCACAAAATGGAGGACAACCACACAGTAACGGGACTCATGGCTCAGCCAAATTGATACACACAGTTTTGGGGGGACATAATTCAAACCATGACAGTGCCCAAGATGAGCATTGACAACGGTGTTATGACCCACTGTGGAGGACACACATAGATAAAATGTTAAAGGCTATTGCGCTCCGCTAGGATGGGGAGGAGGGAAACATCCAGTATATTCACATTCCCAGATAATAAAATTGCATTTCAGGTTTCCTCTCTCTCACTGGCTACTCTCTGGTATGGTATAAGCAAGCAATCAAAGGAAAACTAGGAGATGGAATAAAGGAGAAGAAGCATGTAGGACAAGCCATAAGATGGATCATTTGCCATTAAATTACTGACAAACTCTTTGCTAGTAGAGGCCAATTTTAACTAATTGAATCTGTATGAACATAGCTATTAGGATTTGGCTTTTTTGCTTGTATGTTTTTTCGAGTAATAGAGTGTAGCTCACTCAGTTAATAAAAATTTGTCTCTTCGAAATTGTTTTAGAGAAGTCACTGGACAACACTCCAATTTGATATTTCAAACCAATAAAATTTATTGAAGGAATAAACAGTGGGAGAGCATGTGTTCAATTTTGCTATAATGGTATGTCTGTCTTACAGGCTAAAGAAAGAGATATTTAACAAGTAGCGTGAGTACAGATAACAATTTCACATCCAAGCAATGGCAGGAAAGGAGGTGAGATTTATAAGGGTGGCAATTCACTGTGGAACTTTCTTTACATTACTCTCTAGTCTAACACAAATCTCTCGGTTTTGATACAATTTAACTAAGGCAATATGTCTAAAATGAAAAGTATAAAAAATTTCAACATGAAAGTTTAGTGATATGGAAGTTTGGTGAGATATATGCTGCTTGGCCAACTTAATTAGAGTCTTTGGATACAGATCTGACCATTAATTAGGAAAGTGTAAATACACTCTGCATATTTAGCTGAGGGAGCCCTGTTGGCACAGTGGTTAAGAGCTACAGCTGCTAACCAAAAGGTTGGCAGTTCGAATCTACCAGCTGCTCCTTGGAAACCCTATGAGGCAGTTCTACTCTGTCCTATAGGGTTGTTATGAGTTGGAATCGACTGGATGGCAACGAGTTTGGTTTTTTTTTTTTTTTTGGTTATTTAGCTGAAAGAAGACATAATGTGTAGGTACTTGCTGAGAAACTTCTTTAAGGTAGTTGAAAAATGTATGTTTATCTATGGGCTGTAATTTGTGTTTACAACTCAATGAAGCTTTTTCTAAGGCCAACTGCAGGAACTCCGGTAACAAGCAAGACTGAGCTTTGCTTTTTTAAAAAGCAACTTTAACAGAAGCTGAATGGTTATCAGGAGTGTAGAAGTAAAACCCTCAGTTTAATTTCAGAATGGAGTGTTTAATTTTAGCTCTGAAATCCCCCCAATTAGACCTACCAGCACCTCAAAATCTGCAAGTTCCACACGCGTCTCCGTTTTTGATCAAGCAACCACTAGGGGGCGACAGATCACCCACAATGAATTTACCTGTTCTCTGCATGGACTTTGAATCTTTGGGAATGACAGTTCTGGCTGTCTTTAAGCTGCTGTTTCCAGGTGTCTGCTTTTAGCAGAGAGCTGGATCTCATCATGTTTCTCTCTGAAGTCCAGACGTAGAAGTGTACAAGTCTTTTCTCTTTATTGTAGCTAGGCTAGTCTTCCGGCAATTTTCATAGGTGTTGAATGCTGTTTCTTTAGCAACCAGATACCATTTGATCTTTCAATAACCGGGTAGTATGCGACTTCACCTTCTTATAACTTTGCATTTTATCTTCCGGGTGGATAGATTCTGATCAGGGAGAACGTAGAGATCAGGGCTACATTAGAAGGAATCACCGACATTCTAAACAGTGTTTGACTTCAGCACTAAACCTCATCTTCCTTAGAAAACTCAGTTTCTTCTGAATACATAATTCATCACTTTGTCATATGCCTTGAAGGTCGGCTGTGGCAATGAGAAGCACAATGCATTATACATTTAACAAGTTCTATAATTACCATGATTAGATGAAAGACAGCATAACAGAAAGGAGCATATCCCATATCTGATGTTGTGGGGCAACCAGCTAGAAATGTCAAGGAAGGAAGGACCTGTCATGGGGTGAATACTATACAACCAAGAGGCCTTTTGGTATATTTTAGAGATGTCTTGTTACTTTTCCAGAAGTATTTATCCAAGAACAGCAAGAAATATTGGAGACAGCACAAATCCTTCTTTGCTGAGCTAAAATACAGTCCAATGAAAATTCAGTTGTCTAATACTACTTTTGCCAAAGACTCTAAAGATTCTTGTTGTACAGTATTCTATTAACAACACTATCAGTAATTTGGGCCATAGTGACAGATAGGTTCCGAATGGATATTCCCAATTGTACAATTCCAAACCATATTATACTAGCATGCAAGAAAGACCATCTCCATCTTGAGTACTCAGCTATAGGATTGCTTGAGATAGATCTCTCTTCTGTCTGGATATTAATTCTGAATCACTGTTCCAATGTAACCCATCACTGTATGAATGGATACTCATGGGATCTCTTAATATTCCTAAAGTACTTTGGCGTATCATACTCCAGCAATCTAAACATGGCATAGCCCAAGTATAAGATAAATTATTGGACTTTTTTGCTGCACAAGTTGATCCTCTATATAAAAACACATATCCAGGTGGGGCACATAACATGCCTTTTCTGGTTTGGATATCAGAAAATGGAATGGACTGACTGGCTGTTTTAATGAGTCATCACAGACTGGCAAATCTCCAAAATTTAGGGGTTTCTGGAAGTGAGAACAAATAGGGAGATTTGATTAAATTCAATATACAGTAATTTATTATTAAGAGATAATATCGAGCGCTATTAACTAAAACTTCACAACTTGTAACCAGAGTAGAACATTTTATCCACACATGAGAAAGATTGAAACAGGGTATTGATGGATAAGTGGGTAATTCTGGAGGTAATCACAGTTTAACATGGATGGCTCATTTAAATAGTTTCTTATAATCAGTGGTAAAATTAGGGGTGAGCTTATTATCTAAAACAGGTGTAGCAAGAAGATCAGTGTGGTCCTGTATGGATCACGGGGCAAAGTGACATACCCAAACTTCTGTTAAATTGCTGGCACTGGCAACTGATTGAGCTAACCTGATAAAAGCATTTTCTTTCCAAGCATCTGTGGTGGTTATAACAAAAAGAAAAAACTTATTATAAACTCTACAGTAAAAAGGTTAATTAAACAATACAGTAAAGTGAAAAGAAACTTAATGAGCATAAATCACGTTTTCTTACCTAATAATTCACTAAGAAATGAATACAAGTGGGTAAAAAACTATTTCACAAAGGTTACAAGTATTAAACTATTTCAATAATTGGTATAAGAAATAAAAAGTTTAAACTTTTAGGCTTAAAGATATTCGATGATTATCAGAGCAAAAAATAATTCTACAAGTGAACAAAAATAGTCAAGACTATTAAAATACCAGCAGTTAAGAACCAGAGTTCATAGATTTTCAGCAGTTCACATGTCATCTTGTGCTGTGGCTTTGGTGTCAGTAGCTGGCTTTGAAGTGACTTGTTTCGAATCTCTGAAATGCTGTTCCATCCAGTCTGAATTTCAAGCCTCTGGCTGGCTGGCAAGTCCAGAAGGTTTCTTTGGATTTCTTTAACCATGATAAATGAATCTAAGGGTTAATTCCTTCTAGTTTAGTTGTACAAGGATTAGTTAAAAGGACAACATAGGGTCCCCTCCAATGAGGTTCCAATGAGTCTTTTGGCTGATGTCTTTTCCAATAAATATAATCTCCTGGGTTAATATTAGTTAATGGAGGAGGGTCAGATTTCTGCTCCTCAATGCCTCTTTAACATGTGAGGGATATTTCTTAGAGTATTGCATTAAAGATTGACAGTATTTTAATAATTCAGGGTGTACTAAATTAGGATCAGTAGAGGCAATGTAGGGAAGGATCACAGGACTTCCAGTAATTATTTCATGAGGAGTAAGTTTATGAGATCCAAAAGGAGTACTTCTTCAATTTATGACTAAAGGGAGAACTTTAGTCCAGGTACCCCTAAGGATGCAGAAAGTTTAGCAAACTTAGTTTTCATTATGCTATTAGTTCCTTTTACAAGACCGGAGGATTGCGGGTGGTAAGGACAATGTATCTCTGGTATATGGGGAAAACTCAGCATAATTCTTGAATAACTTGTCCAGTAAAATGAGTTCCCTGGTCACTGCAAAGAATCTTGGGTGTTCCCCAAGTGGGTGTTATGTTTTCAAGAAGCTTTTTTTTTTTTTTTTGGCACAAAAGAGGTAATGTTGTTGTTGTTAGGTGCTGTCAAGTCGGTTCCAACTCATAGCCACCCTATGTACTACAGAACGAAACACCACCCGGTACCGTGCCATGCTCACAATTGTTGTTATGATTGAGCCCATTGTTGCAGCCACTGTGTCAATCCATCTCGTTGAGGGTCTTCCTCTTTTTTGCTGACTGTCTTCTTTACCAAGCATGATGTCCTTCTCCAGGGACTGATACCTCCTGACAACATGTCCAAAGTATGTAAGATGCAGTCTCTCCATCCTTGCCTCTAAGGAGCATTCTGGTTGTACTTCTTCCAAGACATATCTGTTTGTTCTTTTGGCAGTCCATGGCCTATTCAATATTCTTCGCCAACACCACAATTCAAACGCACCAATTCTTCTTCGGTCTTCCTTATTCATTGTCCAGCTTTCACGTGCATATGATACAATTGAAAATACCATGGCTTGGGTCAGGCACACCTTAGTCCTCAAGGTGACATCTTTGCTTTTCAACACTTTAAAGAGGTCTTTTGCAGCAGACTTGCCCAGTGCAATGAGTCTTTTGATTTCCTGACTGCTGCTTCCGTGGGTGTTGATTGTGGATCCAAGTAAAACGAAATCCTTGACTACTTCAATCAAGGCAATAGCCTGTCACAAATAAAAGTTTTTACCCAGTGTGAAAGTCTACAAATCATTAATAAGACATGTTTGTAACCAGTCAAAGGTAGAAGCTGGATAAAGTCCAACTGCCATTTGAGCACAGGCCCAGAAGGCAAAAGATATTGTCCAGGGAATTCTTAAGATATTGCCCAAGATTGTAACAAGGACAACTAGAACAGTGAGCAGTCATAGGCTCAGCTGCTTCAGAAAACTTTCTCCATCAGTGTTTATTTAACTTCAATCATTTTCTCTCTCCCTAAATGAATATTCTCATGTAGAGTCCTCATCATAGGGACATACAAAATTTAGCAAGAACAATTTTGGCATCAGGTCCTAACCGTAGCTTCGTGTCAGGGTCTTGATAACAATATGACTTTTTCCATGCTTCAACTTCTTTAGACTGAGCCAGTTGCTGATGTTTTAAAATTTGTTCTTCGGTGAATGCAAATGTATTAGTGGTTTCATGTGAACAGCTCTCTATAGATTCTTCCAAAAGCCCCTCTGTACCCTCTTTTGCTGTTACAGGGGCAACAATAATTTTGGAAGCAGCCCCTTTTGCAGCTGCATCTGCCAAATTATTTCCTCTAATATCTTCAGTTTGGAGCACTCCCTTTGGCTGGTGTGTTTGTATTTTAATGATGGCAATTTCAGAAGGGAGCAGTAAGGCATCTAATAGGTCTGTAAGTAAAGCCCTGTTTTAACAATTTTACCAGAGGACGTTAAAAATCTCTTTGTTTTCATAGCATTCCAAAATCATGCATAATTTTATGTGCGTATTTTAAATCTGTAAAAATTGTTCCGAATGTCTCTTTAGCTAATTTACATGCTTGGGTAAGAGCACTAAATTCAATTTGTTGAGCCAAAGTAATTTTGGAGAGTGACCGGCTTCAAGAACTTAGGTGGAAGTTGTAACAGCATAGCCAGTCTGATAGTGAGATCTACGAGTTGGTTTCAAATAAGAGCCATCTACAAATAATATCGTATTACGGTTTACAAAAATAATTTCTTTTAAATCACTCAGAGGACTCAGAAGCTGCTTAGTAAAGTCCAGACAGTTACAGGAAAGAGAGTCCTCTTTATCAGCTGAAGGGAAACTGGTAGCTGGGTTTTAAGTTGCTACTGTCTGTAACCTAGTATTAGCAGCTGCCAGAAGGAGCACTTCATAAAAAGTGAGTCAGCTAGCAGATACATGTTGGATTAAAGTATATTTAAACAATGCAGGCAGAGCATGGGGTACATGTACATTTAAAAGGTTTCCCAAGACTGTATCTGTCATGTTTGCTACTGACTTTGCTGTAGCGGCCACCACCCTAAGATATGGGGAGTAGGCTCTGGCTAAGGGGTCCAGTTGTAGGCTATAGTAACCCACAGGTCTATTTTGTAGCCCGTGTTTCTAGGTAAGACCAATTAACGTATTGCCAGAAATTTTATGAACAAAAAGTGAAAAGTCCAAACGATAGTTAGGAAATCCTAAAGCTGTGTTTTAATCAAAGCTTCTTTTAATTTAATTACCATCTCTTGACTCTTCCAGGTAAGATAGAATGGATTAGGCTCAGAGGCTTTCAAATATTCATATCAAGTTTGTGTCATTAAGGAATAACTAGAAATTCAAGCTCAACAATAACTACAAAGACCTAGAAATCCCCTTAATTTTTTTCTTTGTCTTAGGCAAGGGATAAGTGGCAATAGCCTCTTTTCTTTTGGGGTCAATAGAAATGACTTCTGCAGAGATTCAATGACCTAGATATTTGAAACAAGGCTAAGCTAATTGCAAATTTTCCTTTGAAACTTCATGTCCACCAAGGGCTAAATGTTTTAATAACTTAATACTATCCTAACAGAGTAGATTTATTTGGAAATTGCAAAGGCTGCAAATCTGCATGTAAAATTTGAGGACAAAAATTAGGAACCTCTGTATAACCCTGGGGCATGACATTCTAAGTTAGTTGTTGATGTTCCTAAGTAAAAGTAAACATGTATCTACTTTTGGGGTCAACACGAATGTTGAAAAATGCACTACAAATATCTACAACAGTAAAGCACACAGCTCTGGAGAGAACATTAGAAAGTTGTAGGTGTGGATTAGGAAGAACAGGGCACTTAGGAATAACAATGCGATTTATTGCACTTAGGTCTGAACAAATCTCCAACACCTTCTGTGAGGTGTCTTAACTGGAAGGATGGGGTGTTGCAAGGGCTAGTAATCCTTTAAACAAGTAATCCTTTAGAAAGAAATTCTTGAATAATAGGAATTATCCATTCTTTTGCTTTTCGTTTAAGTGGGTGTCGTGGGATCTTAGGCATATGCTTAGATGTGTCTCCTTGGATTTTAACAGGTTCAGCAGACAAAATATTACCAATGTCTACATGGTTTATGGCGTACAAAGTTTTAGGGACTCGAGAGATAACTTCAGGGGAGAGAAGATCTATTGAAACAGAACTTTGATGAGGCACTGTAAAGGCTTGCATATAGCAAATAACCTCTTCCTTTTGACTGTTGTCTGTTCCCTGAGTTTTGCTTGTCAGGCAAGACTAATAATATTTCCCCCTTTTCATTAAATTGTAGATGGCAATTCCATTTAGATAAAATATCTCTTCCTAATAAATCAACAGGTGTTTCAGGCGCAGCAGGAAGCGATGAAAATCTTCCATGGAGCCAAGAGATTGGTACCAGTTGAGAATGAAATAGTGTTTGTACTTTATTTGTAACTCCCACTATATTGAAGTCATTTTACATGGGAACAGGGTCTTTTTTAGGCAAGTGGGATTTATCGCAGCTAAGGTAGGTCCCAAATCAATTAAAAATTGACAAGGTTCTCCATTAGCATACATAGTTGTTTCTCCTTGAGAGTTTAGAGCTACATAGGAAAAGTCCCTGTTTGGTCCCTGGAGCCCCTTCATTCTGAATCAGGGAAAGGAAGAACCACTGAGATGGAAACCTTCTGTTTATTCTTTAACTTAAAGCATTTGCTTTTTTAATGACCACGGTTTTTACAATAGTTGTTGAAATGAGGTTTTTTTTTTTTTTTCTTTTTCCGTTTTGATCTATTGGTGGATTTAAAACCATTTATCAGAGTAGGGTCATATAGCTATTGTAATTAGAGGACCGTTAACTTATTTAACTTGTTAGTTTGGGCCATTTGCTTTGTTTCTAAGGTCTAAGAAAGCTCATGAGCTAAAGTAGTTAATTCTTCAGTACACACTGCTTTCCAATCTAAAAGGTACGTCTTGACTGATGTTGAAATTTCAGGCTTGAGGCCACAAATAAACACTGCATTAAAAGTCCCTTTTGTTCCTTCAACTGATGGGTTCAACCCAGAATGTTCTGAGGACTTCTGAAATAATACGGATTGAAAATCATATACACTTTAATTTCTGTGTTGTGTTCAAGAAAGAACTTTTGTCCAGTCGGTTTGGGTGGGGGCCTTAAGGATTTTGTTATGCAGCTCATTGGCTTAGCCTTTAGCTTCTTTGAGAAGGACATTGGCTGTTTGGTCTGTATTCAAAGCTAAAACATTTTGAGGTTTTTCTATTCAGCACATTCTAACCATAATTTTGCTTCCTTAAGGCCAACTAACATATGGATCGTTATAAATCAGCCAATCAGAGCATTAATAAGGACCTTGAATTCTTCAGTAAATCTATGAGGTTCCTCACATCATGAATAAGATCCTCTGTCTTTGAATCTTTAGTATGTTATCTCAAAAAGAAGAGAAGCTCAGGTAGAGAATTTTTAGAAGGACAAAAAGGCAGAGGAGAATATAGAGAAGAGGTTGCTGGCATGGAGGCAGAGCAAGCTGCAGCAAGGGGTATAAGTAGAGCAGAGCTCTGGCTTTCTAATTCTTTATTTTTCTTAGTTAATTTAGAACCTGCTTCCTGTAATTCTTTATTCTGTTCAGTCAATTTAGATACAGAATTCTGCAAAGAAGATACTATACTCTGTTGGTGGTGCTTCTTGGCTTCAAATTGCTAGTCATAAAAATGTCCCATTGCAATATATATATTTTTTTTAATCCGGGACTTCCTCTGTTCTAATTCACTGCGAAGACGATTCAGTCAAGCAAGTTTGAAAGTTCCATAATTTGGGCACTCGTTCAAACTGATTTTTTGTAAAATCATGCCAAGTAGACAAAAATAAGCAAGAGGAAGAATCGTAATGCTTACTTATATAATGAGCAGGAGTTTTCGGAGGAAACTCCATCTTGCTCTTTAAATTGACATTCTCCATATTTACAGAGGCAGTGTAAATTAGCTTTGGAAGCTTTTTAGACAAAAGGTCAGAGCTCTTAGCTTCTCAGAGCCTGCTAAATTTCTTTAACAAAAGAGTGGCACAGAGTTTGGAAATGTGGCTTCTCATGGATCTGAGGTCCTTAAACAATGACCCTAAGGCACCTGGAACAAAGGAACTTATGTTCTGTTCAAAAGACAGAGAGACAAGAGAAAGACAAATTCTTCAATAAAAGTCAAACTGCCTCTATGCAAAATGAGTGGGCTCTGACCCCAGACGTGTTTACCTGCCGCAGCTCCTGGGATCTTGCAAAAGGTGTTCGGGCCCATGATTCCTTTCTGGTGCCAGAAGCTCCAATTTTCTTACTGTACCGGTTGCTGCAGAGGTAAAATCCCCTGAATCCCTTCCTGGCCACCAATAAATGTCCTAGTGGAGTCACTGGACCAACACTCTCATTTGATATTAAAAAGCAATAAAATCTATTGACGAAATGAACCGCGAGAGAGCATGCATTCAGTTTGACTGTAACGGTATGCTCTCTGTCTTATAGGCAAAAGAAAGAGATATTTAACAAGTAGAGAGCGTACAGATAACAATTTCACATCAAAGCAATGGCAGGAATGGAGGTGACATTTATAAGAGTGGCAATTCACTGTGAAACTTTCTTTACATTACTCTGTCCTCTAACACAAATCTCTCATTTTTGATACAATTTAACTAAGTTAAAATTTCTAAAATGAAATGTATAAACAGTTTCAACATGAAAATTTAGTGACATGGAAGTTTAGTGATATATTTGTAGCTGGGCTGACTTAACTGTAATCTTTAGATACAGAACTGACCATTAGTTAGGAAAGTGTAAATAAACTCTGCTTATTTAACTGAGGGAAACCCTGGTGGTGTAGTGGTTAAGTGCTACGGCTGCTAACCTAAAAGGCTGGCAGTTCGAATCCATCAGGTGCTGCTTGGAAACTCTATGGGGAGGTTCTACTCTGGTCGCTATGAGCCAGACTCAATGGCAATGGGTTTTTTTGGTTATTTAACTGAGAGAAGAGATAATGCCTAGGCTCTGGCTGAGAAAAATTTTTGAGGTAGTAAGGTACAAGTAAGTTGCATGAGGAAGTGGCCCAAATGCCCATGGTCTCCACTCCTGTCACATTACCTTCCATCTCCCAGTCCGCACCTATGGCCTCATGGGGAGTTCCTTATGATCAGTTGACTGAGGAAGAGAAAACTCGTGCCTGGTTTACAGATGGTTCTGCATGATATGCAGGCACCACTCAAAAGTGGACTGCGGCATCACTACAGCCCCTTTCTGGGACCTTCCTGAAGGACAGTGGTGAAGGGAAATCCTCTCAATGGGCAGAACTTCAAGTAGTGCACCTGGTTGTTCACTTTGCTTGGAAGGAGAAATGGGCAGATGTGTGATCATATACTGATTCATGGGCTGTGGCCAATGGTTTGGCTGGATGGTCAGGGACTTGGAAGGAATATGATTGGATAATTGGAGACAAGGATTTATGGGGAAGAGGTATGTGGATATACCCCTCCAAATGGGCTAAAGAAGTGAAAATATTTATGTCTCATGTGAATGTTCACCGAAGGGTGACCTCAGCAGAGGATGATTTTAACAATCAAGTGGATAGGATGACATTTTATGTGGAAACCAGTCATCCTCTTTCCCCAGCTACTCCCGTCATTGCTCAATGAGCTCATGAACAAAGTGGCTGTCCTAGTCATCTAGTGCTGCTACAACAGAAATACTATAAGTTGATGGCTTTAACAAAGAGAAATTTATTTCCTCACAGTCAAAGTAGGCTAAAAGTCCAAATTCAGGGTGTCAGCTCCAGGGGAAGGCTTTTTCTCTCTGTCAGCCTTCTTCTCGTCAGTGTTCCCCTGGACTAGGAGCTTCTCTGTGCAGAGACCCTGGTCCAAAGGAGATGCTCTGCTCCCGGCACTGCTTTCTTGATGGTATGAGGTCCCCCTGTCTCACTGCTCGCTTCTGTCTTTTATATCTCGAGAGATTGCCTCAGGACACAATCCAGTCTTGTAGATCAGGTCCTGCCTTACTAACACAACTGCCACCTATCTTCCCTCATTAACATCATAGAGGCAGGTTTAAAACAAACAGGAAACTCACATAGTACCAGGAATCACGGCCTAGCCAAATTGATACACATTTTTGGGGGGACATAATTCAAACCATGACAGTGGCCATGGTGTCAGGAATGGAGGTTATGCATGGGCCCAACAGCATGGACTTCCACTCACCAAGGCTGACTTGGCCACAGCCTCTGATGAGTGCCTAATCTGCCAGCAGCAGAGACCAACAATGAGTCCCCGATATGGCACCATCCCTTGAGGTGATCAGCCAGCAACCTCGTGGCAAGTTGATTACATTGGACCACTTCCATCGTGGAAAGGGCAGCATTTTGTCCTTACTGGAATAGACACTTACTCTGGATATGGATTTGCCTTCCCTGAATGCAATGCTTCTGCCAAAACTACCATCCATGGACTTACAGAATGTCTTGTCCACCGTCATGGTATCCCACACAGCATTGGCTCAGATCAAGGGACTCACTTCACAGCAAATCAATTGCAGCAGTGGGGCCCATGCTCATGGAATTCACTGGTCTTTCCATGTTCCCCATCATCCTGAAGCAGCTGGATTGATAGAATGATGGAATGGCCTTCTAAAGACACAATTATGGCCCCAGCTAGGTGGCAATACCTTGCAGGGTTGGGACAATGTTCTTCAGGAGGCTAAATATGCTTTAAACCAGCGTCCAATATATGGTGCTGTTTCTCCCATAGCCAGGATTCACGGGTCCAGGAATCAAGGGGTGGAAATGGGAGTGGCACCACTCACTATTACCCCTAGTGACCCACTTGCAAGATTTTTGCTTCCTATCCCCTTGACCTTATGCTCTGCAGGCCTAGAGGTTTTAGTTCCAAAGGGAGGAATTCTCCCACCTGGAGACACATCACTGATTCCATTGAACTGGAAGCTAAGAATGCCACCTGGCCACTATGGGCTCCTTATGCCTCTGGATCAACAGGCAAAGAAGGGAGTTACCCTACTGGCTGGTATGATTGATCCTGATTACCAAGAGGAAATCGGATTGATATTACATAATGGAGGTAAAGAAGAGTATGTCTGGAATGCAGGAGATTCCTTGGGGCGTCTCTTAGTACTACCATGCCCTGTGATTAAAGTCAATGGAAAACTACAGCAACCTAATTCTGACAAGACTACTAATGACCCAGACTCTTCACTAAAGAAGGTTTGGGTCACCCCACCAGGCAAACAACCATGACCTGCCGAGGTGCTTGCTGAGGGCAAAGGGAATACAAAATGGGTGGAGGAAGAAGGTAGTTCTAAATACCAGTTACAGCCAAGTGACCAATTGCAGAAACAGGGACTGTAATTATTATGAGTATTTCTGCTTTGTATGTTTGCATCAAATATTTTTGTTTCCTTCACTTATAAAATATAAGCTTTAAACGGGGCTAGTGCGTTTTCGATTTTATGTGTGTTAGTTGTATCATGTTAGGCACAAGTACGACTTTCTAATTGTCTTTATTCAGAGATTATGTATGGTTTAAGGAGATGTGTACATGTGCCAAGTTGACAAGGGGTGAACTGTGATGGTTAAGACTGTGTGTCAACTTGGCTGGGCCATGATTCTCAGTGTTTAATGTAATCACTCCCATGATTGAATATACTGTGAGTAGCCAATCAGATGAAAGAGAGTCTCCTTGGGGGTGTGGCCCGCATCTGAGTATAAGCAGACATTCTGGCTTTTTGCTCTCTCTGGATCCTGCAGCTGCCTCCTGTCGTCTCATCTCCAGTTCTTGGGACTTGAGCTGTCAGCTTATCTGCCAAACCTGGGATCTGTTGATCTGCACAGCCTGTGAGCGGAAGCCCTGCTCTCCAACATGCTGATCTTGGGCTTGCCAGCGTCTGTGTGACTTGGGAGAGGCCTCTACCCTGATCCACGGACTTGGGACATTCTAGCCTCCACAATCGCGTGAGCTGTTTCCTTGATATAAATCTCTCTCTATATATATATTTATACACTGTACTGGTTTTGCTTCTCTAGAGAACCCAGCCTAAGACAGTAGTTAACACAACATGCTTATCTATAGGCTCTAGTTTATTTTAACAACTCAGTGAAGCTTTCTCTAACGTCACCTGCAGGAATGCTCTCAACACAACAAGCATGACTGAGCTTTGCTTTTTAAAAGGCAACTTTAATAGAAGCTGAATAGTTACCATGAGAGTAGAAGAAAAACTTCCAGCATGGAGTGTTTAATTTTAGTGTTGAAATCTCCCCAACAAGGCATACCGGCACCTCAAAATTTAAAAGTTCCTTACACAAACCAATCATAATAAAATTATAACCTACTTTCCCTTTTTGGCTTTTGAAACTTTGGGAACAAAGTAATAAGGTAAGTGTTGGGTAAAGTGGTGTTAGGCAATGGTCTGTTGTAATAATCAGTTTTGTGATTATTGTATTCAATCCATGGAGCTCTCTTAGAGTTTATCAAATTTTCAGTTCCATTTCAAAGGACATCATATAAAATTAAGTTCACTACCTGCTGAGTCCAGATAATACCTGCACCATGACCCCTTAAAAAAACCCTGAACTTTTTTCTATTACTTTGATTTTAAAAATAAGAAAGAAGAATTGAATATTATTTCTCCCTTCAATTCGTACCTTGGCTATGTTTTTTAATGGCAAGTAACAGAAACCAACTCTGGCAGCCAACTTTCAGGGAAGGAATGTGTTAAAAAAAATCTTGGAAAAACTCATGGACTTGGAAAGAGTTAAGAACCAGGATAGCCCTAGAGTCTTCTAGAATGAACTTTACAAGTTTCAGCCTCATTCTCTCTGTTAAAATTTTAAACTTCAAGGATAGAAAATCTCATTGGACTTGCTTGGGTCAGAGTCCCTACCCTTGATCTAAGATGCAACAAGGAGCACAGGTGGGAAAAAACAGATGTGGCCTCTGGGGGAAATCCTTTTAATGCATCCCAGTGCAAGGTCCTTTGTAATCTTGGCTGAGCTGGAGTCCAAAGTTACATGATACAAGGGCAGTGTTTCGCGTTTGATCATTAAAAATTATTGCTGGGAAGAATGTATAGGAGTGTAAAAAGCAACATTTAAGGAAAGATTGTATATCTGTAGAGGGAGGCATTTTAAGAGAGGGAAACTAAAGGGGGGTGGATGATAATGACGTTTTGCGGGTAGTTCTTTTCAGACTCAAGGGCTTTGTTTTGCTCCAAGTATATTGCAACTAGAATTATACAATCTAGGTAAGCCATCCAGATCTAGATGTCTGATAATATCCCCAAGCCAGAGGCAGTGAGGAAACAGGATCACACAGAACCAAGTTCAGGAAAGGGGGTGGGAACCAGAAGAGAATGTCTGCATCCTAGAGCAGGACCAGCTCAGATTCTAAGGTCTTTCAAGTAATCAAAGATTGGGAATTCTTAGCCTCCCTCAATGCTATGAAAGAAAAATGATTTATACTTTAGAAAATGAAGTGAAATATTCTATTCAAACTATCAGGTTGCACACAAATTCATACACTCTTCCCCTCTTGGGACATTTTTGGGGAAATAACTATCTTAGTAGTTATTGATATGTACATTAATATGTGTTTTAAAAATCAAAATAATTATATGACTTACTTGATTTTGGATAAGAAATAACAAAGATATCACTGTCTAAGGTTTCAAAGTCTTTCAGTACATTTCAAAAATTTGGATCAATATTTAGATGTGAAAAGTTGTAGGCTTTAAAGGGTAGCAAATAATGATGGCTTTATTTTTGTCTGTTTTGCCATTGTTCAGTGATCTGCTACCAAAACATAGTAATAATCTAGAAAAAGTGAGAAGTTTTTTTTCCTATTTACTGTGTAACATAATAGCTTACAAGGAATAATAATAGTTTAGAGTCTTGTCACAGCTATGAGCCAAAAAGATGCCTAATCATTTTTGTTCTTAAACAGCCACATTTAGATTCCAATTGTAAAGGGTTCTTTGGATGGTTTTGTGCTTTATCCAAGCAGTAATTCGTAAAGAGGGTACCATATGGCATGGGTACTAATACAAGATTGTTTTGAATGGACAATATACTGGAACATAGTATTTGTTAAAAAACTTTCTTTTACATAGCAAGTTAATTTATACATAACCCCCAACATAATTTATAGTATATTTTAAAGTTCTTGGTTTACTTCTTTTTTACATGAAAAATTTTTATGGAAAGTGAAGAATTTATAAATGTAATTTAACAGAACATTTTGTACAAAGTATCATGCTATTACACAGAAGATATTACTTAACCAGCTATGGTATTTAGAATAATTTATAACTATTGACATAATCCTTTTCTACTCATGCAACATAAATAAATCATCAATAATAATACAGGCCAGCCAGATTTTTTAGATATCTAAAAAAAGTAATAAATTATGGCAGATTATCAATCTAGGTAATTAAATAAATCAAGATATTAAATGTAATTATCTCCTGACTCATAAATTTTACATCCAGAAATTTATCTCACATATATATATATATATAAACACATACATATATACCTACATATGTATATACCTACACATATATACATATTATATACACATTGAACTAAACAAATATAACTATGCTAGGGTGTATAGTGCTACATTGATTCTAAAAATAAGAAATTGAAAAATTAAGTCTCAGTCAGTAGTCATTTGGGTTAAATAAGTTATGGTATTTATTTAATACCTAATTTGTTACACTGGATTTATATCATTATTATTATTATTATCAAGTGTAAAAAAGTAAGTTGTAGGACAGTACCTAATATGATCCTACTTGCTTCTTTAAAATATATACTCATAACTACATTTGTTCATTACTAGCTTAATCAAAAATATAAGCTACACAGGGGAAAATACATTTTTTTTTAAATTAAATAAGTTCATGCATTTTTATCAATGAGTGTAGAAATGTGCACTATTGTGACATTCGTATTTGATTAAGGGATTCCAGATTGGATGTTATCTTAGGCTGGGATCTCTAGAGGAGAAAAACCAGTGAAGCTTATATGTATATATATATAGAGAGAGAGATTTATTTTAAGGAAATGACTCATGTAGTTGTGGAGGCTGGCAAGTCCAAATCCAAGGGTCATATGTCAGGCTGGAGGCTCCTCCTGATTCACTTGGTTACAGGGACTGGCAAACACCAAACTGGCAGGTCAGACTTCAGGCTGCTGTCTTATGTCCCAAGAACTTAAGTCATAAAATGACGAGTCAGATGTAGAATCCAGAGAGGGTGAGCTTTGCCAGAACATCCATATATATTGGATGGAGGCCACACCTCCAAGAAAACTCCCCTTTCAGTTGGTTGGCTGCTGACATCAGATCACAAAATGGAGGATGATTACATAATATCTGCCAAACCACTAAAAATCATGGCCTAGTCAAGTTGATACATAACCTTATCCATCACAGATGTGCATCATTTTTATTCACATTATATTTGGACTGCTTAATTTTTTATTATGAGCGTATATTATTATTATTATTATTGCTTGCAAAAGCTGGACCAATGAATAAGGAACACAGAAGAACTGATGCCTTTGGATTATGGTGTTGGCAAAGAATATTGAATACTGAATATGCCATGGACTGCCAAAAAAACAAACAACTAGAATGCTTCCCATCCTTGATTCTAAGAAGTAGTCTGGCTCTACTTCTTCCAAGACCACAGCCTTCAGTACGGATTACACTTCAACATAAAGAAAACAAAAATTCTCGCAAATGAACTAGTAAGCGATGTCATGATAAACAGAGAAAATATTGAAATTGTCAAGGATTTCATTTTACTTGGATACATAATCAATACCCATGGAAGCAGCAGTCAAGAAATCAAACAACGCATTACATTGGGGAAGTCTGCTGCAAAAGACCTCTTTAAAGTGTTCAAAAGCAAAGGTGTTACTTTAAGGACTAACGTAGGCCTGACTCAAGCCATGGTGTCTTCAATCGCCTCATATGCATGTGAAAGCTGGGCAATGAATAACGAACACAGAAGAACTGATGTCTTTGAATTATGGTGTTGGCGAAGAGTATTGAATATACCATGGACTGCCAGAAGAACAAACAAATCCGTCTTGAAAGAAGTAGAGCCAGAATGCTCCTTAGAAGTGAGAATAGCAAGACTTTGTCTCACATACTTCGGACAAGTTATCAAGAGCGATCAGTACCTGGAGAAGGGCATCATGCTTGGTAAAGTAGATGGTCAGCGAAAAAGAAGACCCTCGATGAGATGGACTGACACAGTGGCTGCAACAATGGGCTGAAGCATAACAACAATTGTGGGGATGGCACAGGACCCGGCAGTGCTTCATTCTGTTATACATAGGGTCACTATGAGTTGGAACTGACTCAAGGGCACCTAACAACAACAACAATGGCAATTGGCTCTGGTAAGAGCTGTCATTATTACCCAACTACAATGTCATTTCGAATCACATGGTTTTGTCCACTTTTGCTAGAGGCACATACTGTTGTTTTGGTTGCTGCTGGTGTTTTTATAGTGGCTAATTTTTTCAAATTTTCTGATGTTTTAGCTACGATGTAGTAATTTGTATTTGTGAACCTATATCAAGAACTTTTTAAAGAATGAAGTAGTAATTAAAGGAAAAAAAGGAGAAAAATCAAAAAAGACTCTGTTCAATTACTAATAATGTAATTCAAATGTTACAAAACAATTTTTTTGTTAATATTCATATAATCTAATAAATATTCTTTAAAGCAACTTACAACTATATTTATCAGATATAATTTTATGATTAAAATTGTTAATAAACATTACTAAGGATTCCGTATTGTCTAGTATGGAAGGAGGTACATGGTGGGGCAGGTTATACCACAGTTACCGAACTAGGTGCCACCAACCCTACTGACGCCATTCTGGGGTGGTTCTACTCTACCTTATTAGGTCTTGATGGTCGAAATCAATTTGACAGCACACAGCAACAACAACAGTAAGTTTTTCTTAAGCATAGTACCATGTCCTACGAAATCCCTACATCATTAATTTGTTCCATAATTTTTTTTTAAATATAGATGGTGCAAAAGGGATTCAGGTCTAATTATAATACACTATACATAAAATGGAAACCCTGGTGGCTAAGTGGTTAAGTGCTGCGGCTGCTAACCAAAAGGTCGGCAGTTCAAATCCACCAGGCTCTCCTTGGAAACTATGGTGCCATTCTACTGTGTTCTGTAGGGTAGCTATGAGTTGGAATTGACTTGATGGCAACAGATTTGATGTATTTTTAATATATAAAATAAAATTAAATCAATAAGATGGTCCTTTGTTACAAGATTATAATCTAAGTCAGCATTGGCTTGTAAGGCTAATTTTTCATAATGAATAGATAAATTTACTTCATAAAAAATCTTAAAATGAAGATAAGAAAACAATTGGCAAATAACAGAAATATTCTAAGTTTTTGTCATCCCCTTGCCAGGATATGTAGAAACTGGGGAAACTGATTATTGCAGAAGACTTTCTCCATAATGACAACCATCCAGTAAATTTTACACCATGAAACGGTATTTCACTTCTCTTTCAGATGGTTGGCACTGTATATTCACTGATTCTAACTGAACCAGCTAAGTGAAACAGAAAATAAGTAAGTTTATATTTAGGGCTGAAAGAATTGTTACCAACCCAGCCCAAATCAGCAAATTTCCCATAGAGTTTTCTCATTTGATAGTAAATTTCATAGTTATACCTGATAGTTTTGCCGTATTAGTTGAATTGGAAAGAAATATAACTGAATTGAATATGTAAACACTCAGGAAAAAATTTCTTTACATACAGTGAAGTTACTAAATCTTGTAGATACTGACTTTTGATTACTCTGTATGTAATTAGCTACTTAGCCACATCAGATACGGTGCTTCCTTGCAAATGCTTCCACTTACCTTGCAATTAAATGACAGACACAAAGCAATGAACAGTATTACACTTTCTTTTAAATGCTTCAGAGCAATGGAATTGCTTGCCCCTTCTTTATGCTCATTAGTCTTTGTATCACTGAGCAGAGGTGCTAAAGAGAAGGCTTATTTCTCTTTTCTAATACAGTGATGGTCTTCTGTCCATTCTTTTTTGTAGGCCATATGAACATAATTTGCTCTGGGATCTTCTTTCATGTTTTCAATTGTAGCTTGTTTCACTACAGATTTCCACATCCTCTTTACTCAACTGCTTTCCAATAATTTGTTGATTTTTAACACAGTGCTTCTGAGGTCCTGAAATATGTTAAGTAGATCGCACATGAACACCAAAACAAAGAGATAATATGCATGTCAGAGTAAAGGCCCGCATGCACGGGATGTGTGAATAAGGATTCAGTAAGGCAAATACAGCTTAAGGACGTATGAGTGTGTCCATCACAATTTAAATAGCTTGAGGAAAACATTGAGGAATCAAGGAGAAATATGAGAAGAACCTTTTAACGACGCATTCCGCTCATCTCTGCCTACCTATATGCTCATGAGGCCTACCTTGACCATCCTATTAAATAATGCGATGTGTCCATTATCCCCTCCATGCATGTCTGATGATCACTTCCTGCTCTATTTTTAATATTTTTTCCAGGGCACTCATCTCCTTCTAATATATTAAACAATTTGCTCGATTATGTTTATTCTGCAGTGTGTTTTTCCCTACTGGTATGCTAGTTTTAAGAGAAGAGGAAATTCTTTCACTTATGTTCATCAGTTAGAACAGTGTCCAGCATGCACTGGCACCCAATAAATAATTGCTAGAGGAAAGAATAAATGGATAAATTACTATTTTCTAACTTAAATGAAGGTAATATGAAGGTGAAGAATACATTTAAACAATGTTTTTTTTTTAATCTTCTAGTCAAGTTTCACTCATTGGTAAGCTAAAATTTTTTTTTTTTATATAAATGGTCTTACTCAAGTATACTTCAAAAGTATGTGCACTGGTGATAGGGTGAATGTAATTAATGTTACTGAACTTTACATTAAACATGGTTGAATTTATAAATGTTTGGTTATATATCTTTAACCAAAATTTAAAAAAAAGTATGTACTCAGTCAATATCCAAAAGTTACAGCTTATATGTTTACATTTCCTTAATATTCTTGAAATAAAATCATGCTGATGGAGAGTTAGGTTAGTTGTTGTCAAGGATTGTGGTAGTGGATATGCAAAACTGCATATGTGATAAAATTCCATAGAACATATACACACACAAGTAAGTACTTACAATACTGATGAAATCTAAATAAGAATCAGAAACTGTTCCAATGTCAGTTTCTTAGTTTAGATTCACATACTCTAGTTACGCAAGATGTTACCATGAGGGAAGATGGATTAAGAGTGCATGGGACACCCTGTACATGTATTCTGGCTACTTTGTGTGAATTTATAACTATTTCAAAGTAAGAAGTTTAAAAATGCCAAGTTTGAATTATGCCATAGAAAATATGTATTCAAATATATATATTATTTCCATGTTACAAGCTGATTTGTAAATAACTTTATTAGAGTCCACTCAAGCACACTACAAACCTTCTTCATTTCTTCATAGGTAATGAAGAGAATATTGAAGTCATTCTTATGGGTGTGCCAGCCTCTGATATGATCAAACCAGGAACTGCCATTCACTAGTGAAAACAAACAATAAATAAATCAGAAATTCAAAAATCTAACAGCAAGACCCAAAAGAAAGTACAATTCCATGCACACTATCCAGATGGTTTTACCTTTCTGGATTGTGTTCAACCAACCAATAGTTTTTCTACCTGACAGAAAAGACCAAATACAAACTCTCACTGGTCAGAAATACAGCAGAGACACAGGAGTGAGCAGAGACTCAAGGAGGCCTTTCACTGTCACAATTGACCCGCTGTGACCCTGGTCAATGGACTGAACTGTATGGAGCCTCATTTCCTTCTATACCATGAGGCAGTAAAAATATCTACTGATGTGACAGCACCCTGCACTCATCACACCAAGACAGCATGCAATATATATTTCCTGTGCTTGTTATTTAAATAAGTAGTTATGATGCTTCTCCTAATAGTAAGGACACGGGATTTTTGTAAAGTCACTACATTATTATTTCTTTCCACGTCATGACCTTTTATCCTTGCCATTATTCCCTTAGAGGGTCTCTTTCATGGTATGGAATCCTGAATATTGTCATAAATGACATATTTTGTGTCCTCTGCTCTGACCATGTTACTTTCCTCCTGAATATCTCATTGCCTACTACCTGAAAGTCACCAAGCTGGACGCTTGCTATATTTAATTAATAGGTTAAATATTACCTTCACTACTGCGAAAATTTTCCATAAATTCCTCTATTGTCTTTGGCTTCAAGATTAGACTGTTTTTGAAAAGAGAAAATAAGATGTCATCCCATCTTTAGGGTTTCCAAATATATACACAATCTGAAAGTAAAGCAAGGTAATTTTAGCTGTCCTAGATATATAATAATTATAAATGTTATTAAACATATTACATTTGATGAAACTATTAAGAGGTTTTAAGTAATAAATTAGGATATTGAGGTAAATTCTCCTAAACCCAAATAACTCCAGGTTTTATATTTGTCAGCCATACTTCCTCCTCCCAGGTACTCCAGGGATCTTGAGAATGTGGTACTGGTTCAAGACTGTCTACAACCCACTTCTGATCCAATTCTTTAATGAAGATAACAGATCTCCAGATCTGGAAGATATCCTTCTAGACATTCTTGGCATCCCATGCACTTTGGAGACGGGAAAGTAGTAGGGAAGATACATGGAGATCTGATCTATAGAGGTTTGATCTTTTATTCTTGCTGCAGCACCACAACACTACCCAAAGTTTTCAGACCTTTGACCCCATGCATTGCCCTGTGTTTCCCAAGGCCCAAGGGAGTGTGTGAAGTGCTCAAGATGGGCACTGACAAGTGTGTTATGACCCACTGCAGAGGACACACAAAGATAAAATATTAAAGGCTGTTGTGCTCTCCTAGCAGGGGGAAGAGGGAAACATCCAGTATATTCACATTCCAGTATAATAGAATTGCATTTCAGGTTTCCTTACTCTCAGTGGCTCCTCCCTGGTATGATGTAAGCAGGCAAGCAAACGGAAAACTAGGAGATGGAACAAAGGAGTAGAAATGGACAGGAGAAGCCACAAGATAGATCATTTGCCATTAAATTACTGATAAACTCTTTTCTAGCAATGACCAATTTTAACTAATTGAATCTATATGAATGTAGCTGTCAGGATTTAGTTTTTATGTTTTTTTGTTTCTTCCAGAAATAAAGTATGGCTCAATCAGTTAATAAAAATTGTCTCTTCAAACAAAGCATACTACAATCTACTTTTCCCTTCTTGGCTTTCAAACCTTTGGAAACCAAGTAATAAAGCACATGCCTGGTAAAGAGGCAGGGCGACGGCCTAGTGTAATAGTCAATTTTCTGATTATTGTATTCAATTCATGGAGCTTTCATAGAGGTAATCAAATTTTCAGTTCCATTCTGATGGCCATCATGTAAAATTAAGTTCACTATATGATGTGTCTAGATAGTACCTGTCCAAAAAAAAAAAAAAAATCCTGATGTTTGCACTGTTAGTCTGATTTTAATAATAAGATAGAAGAACTAAATATTATCTCTCCCTGTAATTCCTACGTTGGTTAAGTTTTTTAACGGCAAGTAGCAGAAACTCTGGCAGCCAATTTTTAGAAAATCTCAAGGAATGGAAGAAAAAGCTAAGAACCAGGAGAGCCGTAGAGTCCTCTAGAATGAACTCTAAAGTTTCAACCTCATTTTCTCTGTTAAAATTTTAAAATTCAAGGACAGAAAATCTCATTGACCCTGCTTGGGTCAAAGTCACTACTAATTTTAGCTGTAACAAGTAGCAAGGTGGGAAAAACAATTATTTCCACTGAGGAAAATCATTTTAATACAGACAACCATCCCAATGCAAGGCCCTTTGTAATCCTTGACAAAGTTGAGTCCAAAGTGATATAAGTACAGTGTTTCTCCTTTGGTCATTAAGAATTCTTGCTTGCAAAAATGTACAAGAGTTCTTAAAAAGCAACATTTGATTAAAGACTGCATCATCTGTAAAGGGAGGTATTTTAAGAGAGGGAAATTAAAAGGGGGTAGTGATGGTAACATTTTGCTGACAGCTTTTTTTCAGACTCAAAGGCTTTTATTTTGGTTGCCAATATATTGTAACTAGAATTACATGATCTAGGTAAGCCATCCAGATCTAGAGCTCTGATAATATCCACAAGCCAGAGGCAGTAAGGAAACAGGATTATCACAGAACTGAGTTAAGGAAAGGGAGTGTGAAGCAGA
Source organism: Dugong dugon (assembly GCA_030035585.1). Lineage (NCBI taxonomy): Eukaryota > Metazoa > Chordata > Mammalia > Sirenia > Dugongidae > Dugong > Dugong dugon. The sequence goes on from CM057464.1 coordinate 136,263,324, forward strand.
AGACAACGTCTGCATCCAAGAGTAAGTCCAGCTCACATTCTAGGTCTTTCAAGTCAATAATCAACGACTGGAAATTATTAGCTTCCCTCAGTGCTATGAAAGAAAAATGATTTATACTTTAAAAAATGAAGTATAACATTCTATTCAAACTGATTAGGATGCACACAAATTCATACACCCATCTTCTCTTTGGATATTTTTTGGGAAATAATTATCTTTTTAGTTATTGATATGTACATTAACATGCATTTAAAAAATAAAAATAATTATACTACTTAGTGATTTTGCCAACACTCATCTGTCTGTTTTTGTAGAGTTGTGGCTTGTGTGTTGCTGTAATGCTGGAAAGTATGCCACTGGTATTTCAAATACCAGCAGGGTCACTCATGGTGGACAGGTTTCAGAGGAGCTTCCAGACTAAGACAGACTAGGAGAAAGAACTTGCCAGACTAGTTGTGAAAAAATTGGACAGTGAAAAACTTATAAATAGCAGTGAAACATTGTCTGATATAGGGCTGGAAAATGAGCCCCTCTGGTTAGAGTACCCCCAAAATATGACTGGGGAAGAGCTGCCTCCACAAAGTAGAGTGGGCCTTATTAATGTGGATAGAGTTAAACTTTTGGAACCTTGATTTGCTAGTGTGGCATGACTCAAAATGAGAAAAACAGCTTCAAACATTCATTAATGATCAAAATGTAAAATGTTCAAAGTATGAATCTAGGAAAATTGCAAGTCATCAAAAATGAAATGGAACACATAAACATCGATATCCTAGGTATTAGTGTGCTCAAATGGATTGACATCCATTGTCAAAAAGAACATCTCAAAATCTATCCAGAAGGACAACCTTGTCAGTGATATGATAATATCCATACGCCTACAAGGAAGACCAGTTAACACGACTAATATTCAGATTTACGCACCAACTATTAATGCCAAAGATGAAGAAATTGAAGATTTTTACCATCATCTGCAGTCTGAAATTGATCAAACATGCAATCAAAATTCATTGATAATTATTGGTGATTGGAATGCAAAAATTGGAAACAAAAAAAAAAAAAAAAGAATTGGTAGTTGGAAAATATGGCCTTGGTAATAGAAATGATGCTGGAGATCACATGACAGAAGTTTGCAAGACCAGCAACTTATTCATTGCAAATACCTTTTTTCAACAACAAAAATGGCGACTATACATGTGGACCTCGCCAGATGGAATACACAGGAATCAAATCGACTACATCTATGGAAAGAGATGATGGAGAAGCTCAGTATCATCAGTCAGATCAAGGCCAGGGGCCGACTGTGGAACAGACCATCGGTTGCGCATAGGCAAGTTCAAGTTGAAGCTGAGGAAAATTAAACCAAGTCCACAAAAGCTAAAATATGACCTTGAGTATATCCCACCTGACTTTAGAGACCATCTCAAGAACAGATTTGATGAACTGAACACTAGTGACTGAAGACCAGAAGAGTTGTGGGGTGACATCAAGGGCATCATACATGAAGAAATGCCTGGGGTTAGAAAACCAAAAAAGAAGAACACACTCAGCGTTCCTCTAACTGAAAGAGCTGAAGATAAAAATTCAGTCCGAGTTGTGACATTATAGAATGTTACGGGCAAAATATTGAATGATGCAGGTATCATCAAAAGAAGATGGAAGGAATACACAGAGTCACTGCACCAGAAAGAATTGGTTGATGTTCAGCCATTTCAGGAAGTAGCATAAGATCAAGAATTGATGATAATGAAGGAAGAAGTCCAAGCTGCACTGAAGGCATTGGCGAAAAACAAGGCTCCAGGAATTGACGGAATACCGATTGAGATGTTTCAACAAACGGATGCAGCATTGGAGGTGCTCACAGTTCTATGCCAAGAAATTTGGAAGACAGCCATCTGGCCAACTGACTGGAAGTGATCCTTGTTTGTGCCCAGTACAAAGAAAGGTGATCAAGCAGAATGCTGAAATTATCACACTATATCATTAATATCATACACAAGTGAAATTTTGCTGAAGATCATTCAAATACTGTTACAGCAGTACATAGATAGGGAACTGCCAGAAATTGAAGCAGGATTCAGAAGAGGACGTAGAATGAGGGATATCATTGCTGATGTCTCTGATGGATCTTGGCTGAAATCAGAGAATACCAGAAAGATATTTACCTGTGTTTTATTGACTATGCAAAGGCATTTGACTATGTGGATCATAACAGATTATGGATAACATTGTGAAGAATGGGAATTCCAGAACACTTAATTGTGCTCATTAAGAACCTGTACATAGACAAGAGGCAGTTGTTCGAACAGAACAAGTAGATACTGCATGGTTTAAGATCAGGAAAGTGTGCATCAGGGTCGTATCCTTTCACCATACTTCTTAAATTTTTATGCTGCGTAAATAATCCGAGAAACTGGCCTATATGAAGAAGAAAGGGGAATCAGGATTAGAGGAAGACTCATTAATAACCTGTGTGCAGAAGACACAACATTGCTTGCTGAAAATGAAGAGGACTTGAAGTACTTACTGATGAAGATCAAAGGCTACAGTTTTCAGTATAAATTATACCTCACCATAAGAAAACAAAATTCCTCACAACTGAACCAATAAGCAACATCATGATAAAGGGAGAAAATACTGAAGTTTTCAAGGATTTCATTTTACTTGGATCCACAATCAATGCCAATGGAAGCAGTATTCAATAAATCAAATGACCTATTACACTGGGCAAATCTACTGCAAAAGAACTCCTTAAAGTATTAAAAAGCAAAGATGTCACTTTAAGGACTAAGGGGTGCCTAACCCAAGCCCTGGTATTTTTGTACACATGTGAAAACTGGGCAATGAATAAGGAAGACAGAAGAAGGATTGCTGCCTTTGAACTATGGTGTTGGTGAAGAATATTGAATATACCACGAACTTCCAGAAGAGCAAACAGGTCTGTCTTGGAAGAAGTACAGACCTTCTAAGTGCTTCTTAGAAGCAAGGATGGAGACACTTTGCCTCACGTACTTTGGATATATTATCAGGAGGGACCAATCCCTGGAGAAGGATGTCATGTTTGGTAAAGTAGAGCATCAGTGAAAGAGAGGAAGACCCTCAACGAGATGAATTGACATAGTGGCTGCAATGATGGGCTCAGGTATAGCAACAGTTGTGAAGATAGCGCAGGATCCTGCAGTGTTTCATTCTGTTGTACATAGGGTCGCTGTGAGTTGGAACCATCTTGATGGCACCTAACAACATCAACAACAACCGGCAGGGTCTTGGGACCTATAACTGAAACCATATTTAACTACTAAGTATACAAAAGGAGGAAATTTAACTTACACTAATTATCGTAATAGGCAATAATCCCGAAACCTTTTTATTTTGAGACCCCTTAAAGCAATATTATAAATAGTGATCTGTACAGGGAAGACTTTCAGGGACTGCTTCCCACCTCTCGGTCTCAGCATTGAGCCGTTTTTTCTCAACTTGCTTCCAAGAGTCTGCCTCAGAGTCTGGTATCTTCAGTCTCTCTCTTTGCCTGGCTTTTTCTGCCTGATGACCCCAATGACTAATTCCTGATTTTTATTTCATTTTCTATTCTACGTAGTTCCTCTCAGGCTGCCCAGTTTTATGTCATGTTCTGTATTCTGAGAATACATTCTGTAACTGCCCCCATTCATGCAGTCTGTTTGATAGTTAACCACTCTAAGCCCATTTCCAGTGTCCTGGCTTCATGATTGCTTCAAATGAGTCAATCAAGTGGTGGCTCTTTCAACTTCTAAACCTTTGAAACCAAGTCCACTCTAATTGGAATTAATCTAAGTAGTCATCATAAGAATTTATCAAATCCCACTAAGGGCCAAAGTATCGTTTTTCCCTTTGTCTATATATGTGGGGTCACAGGCTCTCTTTTTGGTTTTTATGACAAACACCATTTCTTTAAGTAGAGATCATAGGAAAAGTGAGGAAACATGGAAAAGGTAAAAAAGATTAAAAATCACTTCTGCAAAGAACATCTTTTTTTATGTGTGTTTATTAGCTAATGCCTGATAAGTGGGACTGAGGAATGAAATACATAGGTAGCCATAGAAGACACTTTAAAAAGTACCATATATGACGCAGAAGAAATCACAGGGAAGGAGTCAAAGCATAAATCTGTGTGATGAATGTCCATGGAGTTTGGAATGGATCGTCTCCTTAAAAGGAAAATAGAAGCAATATTTGTTGTCTTTTACCCGTGTTGTTGTTGTTGTTAGGTGCCATCGAGTCGGTTCCACTCAGAGACTTCATGTACAACAGAACGAAACACTGCCCACTCCTGCGTCCTCCCCCACAATCATTGTTATGCTTGAGCTCATTGTTGCAGCCACTGTGTCAGTCCGTCTCATCGAAGGTCTTCCTCTTTTTCACTGACCCTCTACTCCAACAAGTACGATGTCTTTCTCCAGGGATGGTCCCTCCCGATAACATGTCCAAAGTATGTGAGAAGTCTCGCCATCCTGGCTTCTAATGAGCATTCTGGCTATACTTCTTCCAAGGCAGATTTATTTGTTCTTCTGGCAGTCCATTCAATATTCTTCACCAACACGGTAATTCAAAGCCATCAATTCGTCTTAGGTCTTCCTTATTCATTGTCCGGCTTTCACATGCATATGAGGCAATTGGAAACGCCAAGGCTTGGGTTAGGTGCACTTTAGTCCTTAAAGTGACATCTTTGCTTTTTAACACTTTAAAGAGATCTTTTGCAGCAGATTTGCCCAATGCAATGCATCGTTTGATTTCTTGACCACAGCTTCCATCGGTGTTGATTGTGGATCAAAATAAGGGGCCTGCAGCCCACCAAGGGGATTGGACAGCCTGCTAATTAAGCAAATAAAGTGCATGGAACCCTTTTGGTGGTGAAACCATTAAAATAAGGTATATTCCCTAATGAGGGAATTGGTTAGCTTTGCCATCCCGATAATCTTGTTGTTGTTGTTGTTTTTAGGTGCCATCGAGTTGGTTCTGACTCATAGCGACACTATGTACAACAGAACAAAACACTGCATGGTCCTGCGCCATCCTCACAATCGTTATATATGTGAGCTCATTGGTGCAGCCACTGTGTGAATCCATGTCGTGGAGGGTCTTCCACTTTTTGGTGGACCCTCTACTTTACCCAGATCTGTTGGTGGAGCTAGGCATGCCCACCCAGAGAGAGAGAGCTGAGATCTGTCAGGCAGGATGCTTCCTGGTGGACTGGGGGTGCTTCCAAGAACTTATTAGCAGAGTTAAAGAGCGTTGTAACACTTTCCAGAACAGGGCAGAGGCCAGAGCTGAGGGCCAAGGGAGAGGCCTGCCCGCAGGCACAGCTGAGAAGCTGTCCTGGTTGAAGAACTGTATCCTGACTTGTTCCTGATCCTGAATTGTAAACTGTTACTTCCCTAATAAACCTCATAACTATGAGTAGGATCTGTGTGGCCATTGCAACAAATTATAAAAGCCAGTAGAGAAGTAGAGGGTGCAATATGAGGAACAACTGGTGTCTGGATTGGTAGAAAGATTGGAGGGTGGAGGTATGTTTGACCTCAACCTCATAGGGATCAGTCTTAGACCAATGATCTTGAGTCTCTCTCCTCCCCCTTGTGAAGTTAGATGAAGTCTGACACCATCATGCCGTTTACACAGCCACAAACCTCAAACTCTACATCTCTAAATTGATTGCTTTCCTACACTCCAAAAGGACTATTTTATGCTTTCTTTTCTCTCCATAAACCCTCAACAACAAACCCTCTGGTGGCTTCCACTTGTGATTGACCTAGAAGGTCCACCATAATCCAGAGGTTCTAAATCTGCCCAGCTCATTGCATGCTCCCATATATCTTGCTTATTGTGCTTCAGGTACCCCAGCCCTCTTGAGACTCTATAATCACTCTAAACACACTCTTAAATTGGGGCTTTAGTACCTCCTATTCCTTTTTTTCCAGGAATATTCTACCTTTAGCTCTCCCCATGTCTGACTCCTTTTTCTTTTAGGTATCAGCACACACACACACACACACACACACACACACACACACACAAAACCTCCTCAGAGAGGTTCATAGACAGCTTCTAGCCCCATTCATCTTCATTACATTATCCGTTTTCTTTTTGTTCAGGTCAGGTTCCCCAGGAAGCAGACTGAGATGTAGATTAGTATGTAGGGAGTATATTAGGGAGTGTTCTTGCATCAAGGGATCTTGGGAGCAGGGAAGGAGGCAGTATTGGACAGACAGAGAAGTCGGGCTACGATGCAGTCTTAATAAAGACCAGCCAACCCCAGTAGGGAACTCTGAAGCTGTGATAGACCTTTCGAGTTGTCTCAGGTTGAGGCAAAGGGCCAGGGCTTTAAGCCTCTGCATCACCAGTCATTGCAGGTGGGCTGCCACCAGGGAAGGAGCATGAATTTGGGTGAGGTGACCCTCTTCTACTGAAGGGAATTTCCAGAGAGGGATTCACTGAGAGTTCTCAGCCAACAGCACTCCCAGCAGCTGGAGAATAAGTCCTTCATTTCTGGAGGATTTGGGAGGTACATCAGAGCAACCACTACACCAATGCCTACATAGGTGCTTGACACATAATGGGTGCTCAGCAAATATTTTTATATGGGTGAATGAGCATTAAATAAGGAGTATGGGCTTTGATATCTACCTGACCTGGGTTGAAATCATGCTGGAGTATATTTAACAAGTTCCCGCTGACTCCCTTGATGAACAAAATGATAGACAACAAGAAGCAGAGACAAGCAGTTAAGGATGTGAAGCAACTTTTCATACTTGTGATACTCAGTGAGTGAATAGCAGATCACTTGAGACCCATGAAATATGGTAAGGCACAGGAAATAAGAGAGTTCTTCAAAGTGTTCATTTTCCTGGAGATGTGACTCAGCCTTAAAATTAAGAAGAATAAACATAAAAAATAATGATGACTATTGAGCCAGACAGAAATACTCAAAGCTCTTTGTTTGCTAGGCTTATAGTTGAGAGCAGAGGAAGGAGAAGATCCATGGAACTCTGTCTCTGATCTCTTCCACTAGCTAAACACATTGGAATCACGTGAACTTTATGAGAAGTGGGGGAGGGGGAGGGAGACAACTTAGTCAAGCATATTAACTTCTTCAAATTATGCTGTTATTTACATAGCTTTAGTAAGAAGCACTGGTGGTGCAGCAGTTAAAGCACTCAACTTCTAACCTAAAAGTAGACAGTTTGAACCCACTAGTTGCAGGAGAAAGATGTGGCAGTTTGCTTCCATAAAGGTTTATAGCCTTGGAAACCTATGGGTAAGTTCTACTCTGTCCTATAGGGTTGCTATGAGTTGGGATCGACTCAATGGCAATGGGTTTAGTTCATTACAGTAGTCAAATATTCCCAGGGGATTTTGAAGGTTTGATTCTAGACTCTTGTATCACTGAATATAAAAAGAAGTGAAAGGACTGGAGAACAGTGGGTGTGACCTTATAGAGGAAGAGGCACCTTCATTTTACTGTGCAATAATTGTACTGTGCAATAATGCCTGCACTCTCCTTCTCAGGGAGCCTACAGGCTGCACAAACTCACCAGGGAAGGCAGGTGGGAAGGAAACTGGGGCTTCAGTACCCAGAATGTATTCTGGCCAAGAGAGAGGACCATGGATAACCCAAGAGGGGCAGGACCAGGATACATGGCATAAGCTTCTCAGTGAAACCGCTGTTGCTTTTACATAAGCAGATAGATGTGGGACAAGAAACCATTCCCAAACCCAAAGCTAGAGACCAAAAAATCTCAGCAAGTGATTGAAAGGGAGCTCTTCCCTTCATGTCCAGGAGGGGTGTTCTTTTCTTTGCAGAAATATCAACAACTGTCTTGAAGACACTTTCCCAGGGCTGAAGGACTCTCTTGGCAGGGATGGTCGGGGGTGTTACTCAGGGATGAGGAAACCCTCAGATGGCGCACAGCAGCCATCAACTCGTCTCTCAGTATGAAGAGCTGGCTCCAGGCAGTGCCACAGATGGATGAAAGTTTTTCTGTATCTAATTTGAAAGCTTCTCAAGAGGAGTAACAAAAGATGAACATGGCATTTAGCAATAAACATGCAGGACCTGGAATTTTAGCCAGAAATAAATTCAGAGCCCCTGAATAATCTGTGCAGACATTTAGTAAGCCATGTAGACATGGGTTGGGGCAGATACTGATGATGTTTTGTATTTCAATATAATTGGGGTGGCTTAATTTTTATTATAAAATGATTCTTCTGTTTGGCTATAATAGACTTTTTAAATAAAGAATCCTCTTGCTTGATGACTTCAATTCAAGAAATACTTAGGAAGTAACTTATGTGTGCCAGGCTTTTTGTGAGGATATAAAAATAAAGAATTTGTAAACCTTGGACTGAAGGATGATAAAACCATAGTTTAAATTTTATAATATGATTTGCAAACTATTTAGTAATGATGATAACAATTATTTTTATTTTTATTCACATACGACGTTATAGTCTATGAAGCACTTTCACATGCATTAGCTCGTTTGTTTAGGGACAGGTGAATGAAGTTTCTTTGTCTGCCTAGGGGATTAAGAAGAAGTAACTTCTGAGATACATCTTGAAGAGTGACTGAAAATTAACCATGGAGACAGAGACATTGCAGACAAGTGGAAATGCTAAATACAAAGGAGAGGGCTGAGAATGTCATGATACGGTTAGGGAATTGTGAAAACTTAAAATAATGGGCTTAACTCAATGGAAACATATCCAGATGAAAATATAGAATGAAAGGAACAGAAACAACAATCCTTTTCTTTCTTTGCAGATTATTATGTATACAGAAACCCTAAGGATGATATGTGATCTTATTTTCACTTTTCAAACATTGTTCACAGCATTTAAAGCTACAGCGACCATTTAGGAATTCATGAAACTCTTTCTAGAAGGAAAAGGTAACTGAATTCATAAACCAAGCAGTAAGTTTTCTGTCATGTGGTGAGTGGTGAATTTTTAATCTTAGTGAGTTTGGAGGAAGGAAAAAAAAAGAGTGGTGAATACAGTAGACAGTGATCAATTTATTAAGCCAGTTGTCTTGGATGACCATGTCCTGCCATCCATACAGATGCCTCCGACTCTCACCCTGCCCAGAAGACAAACATTTGTCTAGACTTCAAAATTGTATTACCAGGGAATATTTAAAATGATCCATGAGAGGAATTTGAACAGGTTAGCATTTCACTAGCTCAGACGTGTGTGTTCTAGCTCAGCTGAGAATAATTTAGACCACAGTAGATTTGGTGCTTTACCACTTCATGTTGTGTGTGGCACCTCCCAGAGCTTCCATTTTATGTAGTCCTGTTCCACTGTCTTTTCTGAGAAGCCAGTGTAGCCTTTTGAGTAGGAGCAAGGCTTCTCACATAGATACACCGAGTTTAGGTTTGGTCCACTATGCATAGCTGAAGTGAGTCATCAGGGAAACTACAGTGGTATGTAGAGAGGGGAATAGCTGTACATGCCTGAGGATAGTGAGAGGAGCAGGAAAGAGCGGAGTTTTTCCTCTATTCTTCACTTTTGTTTTTTTCCTTATCCCACTTTAAGCTGCTCTTCTGTTTACGCAAAGTACATTTGTAGGTGACTGATTTCCCCTTGAATTCATGTAATTGTTCCCTGGTGGCAGCTGAATAGTATTCCCATAATGATGTGATAAAGATAATTTTTCTTCTTTGTTAAAAAGATTCCTGCACCTCATAAGAAGATTTAAAATATTATTTTTCACTCCTTTCAACATACTTATCTAATTACTTATTTATTCTTCTCACAATGGTAGGAGGTCTTTGGTTTGACCATATCAAAGGTTGGTATGAGCACAAAGGCCACTTCAATATTAAGTTCATGATATATGAGGAGACGAAAAGGTGAGATGAAACCGCATTTGTGATTAGATCTACACTGTAACCCGACATGGTGTGTTGAATTGGTAGTTCAGGCCCAGAGTTGGAAATCCAAGATGAAACGTAACATGAGACTTTTTGTCTGCATCATGTCAGTATTTTGCCTACTGGGTTTTCATTTACAATTAATAATATAAAAACTTTTTTTCTTAAAAATTTGTATGAGAGTGAGAGATCGTCTGTGTGCATGTGTGTGCCTGTACATGCTTGATTTTTTCAAACCAGACTATTAAGATCTCAAAGTCACAGATTATTAATTCTATTTTTCTGCATTGTTTATGCTTTTAACATTCCAGATTTTATGTTCATCACAGTGGGATGCACTTCTTAGGAAACTAATCTTGTCTACATTGTGTTCAGTGAAGCATTGCATGATAAATTAAATGAAAACATCTGTGTATTTGCTAGGAAGACTCCAGCTCCCAGTAGCAGGCAACTATAAGTGACTTAAGACATAAGAACATTTATTGTTTATTGTCTCAAGTCCAGAGGTAGGCTATCCCAAGGCTGAGTATGGAAACTACATGATGATGTGAATGTCCCAAGCATTTTCTGTCTTTCCATTTTATAATACTTGGCTTGTCAATGGTGTCTCCCCTCACAGTTGTGAGATGGTTGCCACAGATCTAAAACACGTGTCCTCATATGACAGCATCTAAACAATGTATTAAGAGGCTGGGGAAAAAATGGCTTTTTCCCTTGTTCTGCTCCTACCTTTACTCCAGAAGGAAAATTATTTAATTTCCTCTTTATGTTTCAATGGCCAAAATTGGGTCATATGGCCACCCCAGACTGATCTCTTACGAAGGAGAATGGAATTTCCATGAGGCTATTAGATCAATTAGTCCCTGAATGAGACTAAGCTCTGCTGCCAAAAAACAGCCTGCGAAATCTGTTACCAAAACACAAGAGAAAGAGCTGAAATGTAGGCAATAAGCATTGACTTCCACCTACTACATAATTATGAATAACTTTGTATGAAATCTCTCCCAAGGTCATGGTACCAAACCTAGAATCTCCTGTTGCATCTACATCACCTACCAAAAAAAAAAAAAAGGTTCAAGTATCTGGTTGGCTTTGTGGCACTCTTCACAGCCTGGCCCCATCCATGCTCTTCATCCATATCCCCCAACTCTCTCATCCCAGACCTGTTCACATCAAGCTCTAGGGGTACTAACTTCTAACTTTTTTGTGAGCTGATCTCTCACACATTCCATGCAACCATAGTATTGCATATGTCATTTCATATGTCTAGGCTGTCTATCTCCAATTTTGTCCACCTAGCTAATTCCTGTTTTTCCTTCAAAACCCAAAACAAATTTCTCTTATTTGTTGATACTTTCTCTGAACTCAGTTACAGGATTACTCTTCTCCCCATGGTGCTTTGTACTCAGCTCTCAGCACTGATTCCATTGTACAGTGATTACATGCTTTCCAGTCTCGCCCCCACAGAAATGCATATAAGCTAGCCACTCTGGTGTTTTACCTCACTGCTCACTAGAGCTACTACCTATGACAGTGCCTGACCTGTAGTAGCTGTTCCTAAAGTTTTGCTTAATTATTAAAGAAAAAAATTAAAGACAAATGCTCCTAACATTAACCAAAATAAGCACTAAAACAGCAGACAAATGAAGGATTAATTTACCAAGAAGGAATAAGAAAGTAACTTCCCAGTGTCCAGCTCCAGACTTACAACCAGCCTAAGCACTCACATTTTTCACTACCTTTATGGTATTTAGCCATGACACTTGTGTAATTCTTCTTCCTCATAAGCTATATCATTTATTATATTCGGATTTATTTCAGGATCTCAGAAGTTATGTAAATTTCTGGGGAAAGAACTGAATGTTGAGGCTATGAATAGTGTTGTGAGACAGGCCATGTTTCAAAACATGAAGTATGACCCATTTGCAAATTATGAGAACATACTAAACAGCCAACCTAGGCTAAAAAGAGAAGGTCATCTCCTATGTAGAGGTGAAGCTCAGCAGAGATGCAAGGAATTTTTGTTTTGGACTGTGATGCAAATGGACCAAAGTTCGTTCCCCAGAAGTGCTGCCAAAGTTTCAAAAAAAAGGAGGCCTCACGTCCCCGTTGCCTTCCCTAGACATCTTATTTTCAATGATTTCGGCATGATACTCTCCACGAGACTATATTATCTGGTCCCTGAACTACCCTTCTGATGAATAATCTAAAATCACAAGGTCTTCTACCTGGCCCCTGAAAATCTACCAGTGTCCAGTGTAGTGCCTGCCACAAAATTGATGTTCATTTAGTATTTGATCTTTTTCCCCCATAAACATGACCACAGCATCTAATGATTGAGTAACGACAACTCTGTTTGCCATCATTGGCCACTATTCCATTCATTCTCCATAAATTATCCTGAACCACTGCCAGGGGTGAATTAATAACATTCTCTCTATTTTTGTTACTGGGGGGGACTTTAACTTGTTTTTTATTAAACTAGAATCACACATTATAAATATTTATAGTAATATCTCATTCATCTGACTTTTGGTGAATGAATTTTTAGGATGAGTGAATTCTTCATATAACAAATTTGTGCATATTAAAATACTTTATTGTTTTGTGGAATGATTTAAAATTATATTTCATGATTTTCTAGCTTAATATCATGGATACTGAGCAACTTAGGATTATAGACATAGATTTTGCACTTAATTATTGGGCTATGTGCCTCCATGTCAAGTAGCAATAGATGTTGGTTTGTATTTCTCTAAGTTAGTAAAGTAGACCTCCCTTATCGGTGGGGGATATGTTCCAAGACCTGCAGTGGATGCCTGAAACCCAGGATAGTACGGAACCCTATACATACTATGTTTTTTTCCTTTACATACATTCCAATGATAAAGTTTAATTTATAAATTAGGCACGGTAAGAGATTAACAACAATAACTGATAATAAAACAAAAATTTTAACAACATATTGTAATAAAAGTTATGTGAATGTGGTCTCTCTCTCAAAATATCTTATTAAGTCAAGAACTTTTACCTTGAACCTTTACTTACGGCTTCTCTTTGGCACATTCAAATTGCCAGTATCACTACTCCTGCACTTTGGGGCCATTATTAAGTAAAATAAAGGTTACTTGAACACAAGCATTGTGATACCTCAACAGTCATCTGATAACCGAGATGACTAACAGGTGGGTAGTGTATATAGCATTCTTATGCTGGACAAAGAGATGATTCACTTCCTGGACAGGATGGAGCAGGACGGTATGAGATTTCATCATGCAACTGAGATCGGTGGCAATTTAAATCTTATGAATTGTTTATTTCTGGAAATTTTTCATTTACTGTTTTTGGACCCCAGATGACTATGGGTAATGGAAATCATGGAAAGCAAAACTCCCTCTCTTAGGCATATTATTCCCCCTTCTGTTGAAAAATCTGAAGCACTGGTAACACTGAGCCAACCTGAAGAGGAGACGTGCCCCTTGTCTTTAACTATCGTCAACTTTCATTATTGTTGCACTTATATTTCGTTTTGTTTTGTTTGTTTTTTTGAGAAAAGAGATTTTTAAGTCTTTAATGAAACCTGAAAATGAGACCAAAATGGCTAGTAATTAAAAAGGGAGTGAATAGGAGGCAGGGCCAAGATGGCGGAGTAGTCCCACGCTTCCAGTGGTCCCTCTTACAACAAAGAACCAAAAAAACAAGTGAATAGATTATATATGACAGTCTAGGAGCCCTGAACACCAAAAGCAAAGTTGAGAAATTGGACTGAGTGGCAGAGGGAGGAAGAGATGGTTCGGAAGCAGTGAGCAGTTGCCAGACTTGATACAGCAGGATCCGGAGCCATTCGGCCAGGATCAGTTCAAGGCGCCTGGTGAGGCAGGCAAGCTGCAGTGTTGGGGAGGCATTTTCCACACCAGGAGAGACCCAGCGGCAGAACGTCTACTCGGCCATCCAGAACCCGTGAGAAGCAGCCCTCGATCAGCAAAAGATAAGTAATTGCATCTGTCCTACCACGCAGATCGAAAACAACTCACTTGGGGAAAAATCTCTCTCCCATTGACCTCCCTGCTCCCTGCTCTGCACTGGGTCCGGGACTGGCTTCTGCAACTGTCATGTCCCCTGGGCAGGAAGTAGGACCCACCATGCACCCTGAGCCATTCTCCTGGCCTTGGAGAGAGAACAAATTAACAAACAAGGGGAAAAAATAATCTGCCGGCTCCCCTAAGCCAGGAACTCGGGGTAGGCACAGCTCCTTTACCCAGGCTCAGGTGTAAGGGGTCCACGGACTTTGGGTGCCTTTCCCCCTGCATAGACTTGTGTGGGCCCATTACCACAGGACATCAGGGTAGATACCTGAAGTCTAACTTCAACTGTTTCAGCTGTGAAGTGGCAGGTTTGTGATATTTGACATGCTCTGCCCATGAAGCAGGGTCTTCACCTACCCACTTCAAAGGCTTGAGGATTGGTGGCTCCACCCACGCCACCTAGCCACCTGCGACAGGGGCCCAAGAATAAGTCATGCCCCACAGTCCTTACAGCCAACAGCATTGGGTGCTCATAGTCTGGCTGCAAAACCCACTGGCCTACGCACTCTAGGAAATAGGGACACACTTTTCTCCTGGACACTCGGGGACCACTGTCAGCCTGCTGCCTTGCTCAACTTGCGACCCCCTGCTGCAGCCGGGTGCTTGTGCCTACACCAATCACTCATGCCTGTCTAGGACTGTAGGTGAGGGCCCACACCACAAACTTGGTGCCCAACTACCTGGACACCTGAGCTGAATCCATACAGGAGGAGTGGGTGGACTCCTGGGCTCACATAATTAGTGGCAGTTCTGGCCACCTGGTGGCAGGACATTGGAGCTTCAGGGGTGCTGGTGATCGGCTCACACAAGCAGCCTATTTGGGCATATCAAAACAAAACAAAACAAGAAGCTAGGACACAGTGAGCAAACATAAAATAAATAAATATAATAACTTATTGACAGCTTGGAGACAACAGTCAATATCAAGTCACATAAAGAGGCAGACCATGATAGCTTTAGTAAGCTCCCAAAATAATCAAATTTTCCAGAGGAAGAGAATTTCTTAGAATTACCAGAGGCAGAATACAAAAGATTAATATACAGAACTCTTCAAGACATCAGGAAGGAAATTAGGCAAAATGCAGACCAAGCAATACAGGAACTTAAGAAAATTATAGAAGAGCATAATGACAAATTTAACAGTCTACAAGAATCTGTAGAGAGACAGAAATCAAATCCAGAAGATTAACGATAAAATTTCAGAATTAGACAATTCAATAGAAAGTCTTAGGAGCAGAATTGAGGCAATGGAAGTCAGAATTAGTGAGATTGAAGATAAAGCACTTGACACCAACTTATTTGAGGAAGAATCAGATAAAAGGATTAAAAAAAAATGAAGAAGCCCTAAGACTTATGTGGGACTCTATCAAAAGGAATAACCTACAAGTGATTGGAGTACCAGAACAGGGGAGGATAACAGAAAATACAGAGATAATTGTGGAAGATTTATTGGCAGTAAACTTGATATCATGAAAGATGAGAAGACATCTATCCAAGATGCTCATTGAACCTCACATAAGGTAGATCCCAAAAGAAATTCATCAAGATATGTTATAATCAAACCTGCCAAAATCAAAGATAAACAGAGAATTTTAAGAGCAGTTAGGGAAAAACAAAAGATCATCTACAAAGGAGAGTCAATAAGACTAAGCTCGGACTACTCAGCAGAAACCATGCAGGTGAAAAGACAATGGGATGACATATATAAAGGAAAAAAACTGCCAGCAAAGAATTATATATCCAGCAAAACTGTGTCTCAAACATGATGGCAGAATTAGGGAATTTCCATATAAACAGAAGCTTAGGGAATTTGCAAAATAAAAACCAAAATTACAAGAAATACCAAAGGAATCCTCTGGTTAGAAAATCAATAATATCAGAAAACAACCCAGGACTAGAACACAGGACAGAACAACCAGAGATCAACACAGATAGGGAAGTCAAAAAAAATAAATTAAAGCTAAAACGCTGAACATAGGGAAACAGAGATGTCAATATGTAAAAGATTACAACATTAAAACAAAAAAGAGGGACTGAAAAATGTAGTCAAGATTTTTCGTATGGAGAGGAAGCCAAGGCAATATAAAGAAATAAAAGACTGGTTTAAATGTAGAAAAATAGGGGTATATATTAAGGTAACCACAAAGGAAACTAACAATCTTACACATCAAAATAAAAAAACAAGAAAAACATAAAGACTCAGCAAATACAAAATGAGCTGCAATGAAAAGAAAATACATAAAGAAAAACGACTCAGCAAGAAAATCAAGTAGAACAAAGAAACCGTGAATATCACACAAAAACAGACATCAAAATGACAGCACTAAACTCATACCTATCAATAATTATGCTGAATGTAAATGGACTAAATGCACCAATAAAGAGACAGAGAGTGGCAGAATGGATTAAAAAAAACCCACAATCCATCTATGCCTACAAGAGACTTAAAGACACAAACACCTTAGACTTAAAGACACAAACAAACTAAAACTCAAACTATGGAAAAAAATACATCAAGCAAACAGCATTCAGAAAAGAGCAGGAGTGGCAACATTAATCTCTGACAAAACAGACTTTAAAGTAAAGTCCATCACAAAGGATAAGGAAGGAAACTATATATAATGATTTAAGGGTCAATACATCAGGAGGACATAACTACAATAAATATTTATGCACCCAATGACAGAGCTCCAAAATACATAAACTCTCACAGCACTGAAAAGAGAGATAGACAGCTCCACAATAATAGTAGAAGACTTCTACACACCACATTCGGTGAAGGACAGAATATCCAGAAAGAAGCCCAGTAAAGACATAGAACATCTAAATGCTATGCTCAACCAACTTGATCTCATAGACATATACCAAACTCTGCACCCAACAGCAGCCAAGTATACCTTCTTTTCCAACGCACATGGAATACTCTCCAGAATAGACCACATATTAGGCCATAAAGTAAGCCTTAATAGAATCCAAAACATCGAAATTTTACAAAGCATCTTTTCTGACCATAAAGCCATAAAAGTAAAAATCAATAACAGAAAATGCAAGGAAAGAAATCAAACACATGGAAACTGAACAACACCTTGCTCAAAAACTACTGCGTTATAGAAGAAATTAAGGACAGAATAAAGAAATTCATAGAATCAAATGAGAATGAAAACATATCCTACCAGAACCTTTGGGACACAGCAAAAGCAGTGCTGAGAGGTCAGTTTACAGCAATAAATGCACACATCCAAAAAGAAGAAAAGACCAAAAGCAAAACATTAACCTTACAACCCGAACACGTAGAAAGAGAGCAGCAAAAGAAGCCCTCGGGTGCCAGAAGAAAGGAAATAATAAGAATTAGAACAGAACTAAATGAAATAGAGAATAGAAAAATAATTGAAAGAGTTAACAAGACCAAAATCTGGTTCTTTGAAGAGATCAACAAAATTGATAAACCATTGGCCAAACTGACAAAAGGAAAACAGGAGAGGAAGCAAATAGCCCATATAAGAAATGAGGTGGATGATATCACAACAGACCCAACTGAAATTAAAAGAATCATAGCAGAATACCATGAAAAATTGTACTCTAACAAATTCGAAAACCTAGAAGAAATGGACAAATTTCTAGAAATTTACTACCTACCTAAACTAACATAAACTGAGGTAGATACAAATAAATAAACCTATAAGAAAAGAATAGATTGAAAAGGTAATTAAAAAACTCCCAACAAAAAAAGCCCTGGCCTGGATGGTTTCACTGGAGATTTCTACCAAACATTCAGAAAAGAGTTAGCACCACTACTATTAAAGGTATTTCAGAGCATAGAAAAGGATGGAATACTCCCAGACTCATTCTATGAAGCCAGCATAACCCTGATACCAAAACCAGGTAAAGACACTACAAAAAAAGAAAATTAAAGACCAATTTCCCTCATGAACATTGACGCAAAAATTCTCAACAAAATTCTACCCAATAGAATTCAGCAACATATCCAAAAAATAATTCACCATGATCAAGTGGGATTTATATCAGGTATGTAGGGATGGTTCAACATCAGAAAAACAATCGATGTAATTTATCACATTAATAAAACAAAAGACAAGAACAACATGATCTTATCAATCAAAGCAGAAAAGGCATTTGACACAGCCCAACGCGCAGTCATGATAAAAACTCTCAACAAAATAGGAATAGAAGTGAAATTCCTTAACATGATTAAGGGCATTTATACAAAGCCAACAGCCAACATCATCCTAAATGGTGAGAGTCTGAAAGCATGCCCCTTGAGAACTGGAACTAGACAAGGATACCCTTTATCACCACTCTTATTCAATATTGTGCTGGAGGTCCTAGCCAGAGCAATTAGGCTAGAAAAAGAAGTGAAGCGCATCCAAATTGGTAAGGAAGAAATAAAAGTTTTTCAATTTGCAAATGATATGATCTTCTACACAGAAACCCCAAAGAATCTACAAGACAACTACTGGAACTAACAGAAGATTTTAGCAAAGTATCAGGATATAAAATAAACATAGAAAAGTCAGTTGGATTCCTCTATACCAACAAAGAGAACTTTGAAGAGGAAATCACCAAATCAATACCATTTACAATAGCCCCAAGAAGATAAAATACTTAGGAATACATCTAACCAGAAATGTAAAAGGCCTATACCATGAAAACTACAAGGCACTACTGCAAGAAATCAAAAGAGACCTGCATAAGTGGAAAAACGTAACTTGCTCATGGATAGGAAGACTCAACATTGTGAAAATGTCAGTTCTACCCAAAGTGATCTACAGATACACTGCAATCCCAATCCAAATTCCAATGGCATTTTTTAATGAGATTCAGAAACAAATCACCAACTTCATATGGAAAGGGAAGAGGCCCCAGATAAGTAAAGCATTAATCAAGAAAAAGAACAAAGTGGGAGGCCTCACACTACCTGATTTTAGAACATATTATACCGCCACCATAGTCAAAACATCCTGGTACTGGTACAACAAGAGATAGATAGACCAATGGAACAGAATTGAGAATCTGGACATAAATTCACCCATCTATGAGCAGCTGATATTTGACAAAGTCCCAAAGTCCATTAATTGGGGAAAAGACAGTCTCTTTAACAATGGTGCTGGAATAACTATATATTCATCTGCAAAAAACTGAAACAAGACTCATAGCTCACACCATGCATAAAGACTAACTCAAAATGGATCAAAGACCTAAATACAAAATTGAAAACGATAAAGGTCACGGAAGAAAAAATAGGGACAATGCTAGGAGCCCTAATACATGGCATAAATAGAATACGAACCATAAGTAACAACGCACAAATACCAGAAGAGAAACTAGATAACTGGGAGCTCCTAAAAATCAACACTTATTCTCATCAAAAGACTTCTCCAAAAGAGTAAAAAGACAACCTACAGACCCAGGAAAAAATTTTTGGCTACGACAAATCTGATCAGCGTCTATTATCTAAAATCTACAAGATACTGCAAAACTTCAACAACAAAAAGACAAATAGCCCAATTAAAAAATGAGTAAAGGATATGAACAGGCACTTCACCAAAGAAGACATTCAGGTGGCTAATAGACACATGAAGAAATGCTCATGATCATTAGCCATTAAAGAAATGCAAATCAAAACTACAATGAGATATGATCTCACCCCAACAAGGCTAGCATTAATCCAAAGAACACAAAATAAGAAATTTTGGAGAGATTGTGGAGAGACTGGAACACTTATACACTGTTGGTGGGAATGTAAAATGGTACAACCACTTTGGAAATTGATTTGGCACTTCCTTAAAAAGCTAGAAATAGAAGTACCATACAATCCAGCAATCCTGCTCCTTGGAATATATCTTAGAGAAGTAAGAGCTGTCACAGGAATAGATATATGCACACCCATGTTCATTGCAGCACTGTTCACAATAGCAAAAAGATGTAAACAACCTAGATGTCCATCAACGGATGAATGGATAAACAAATTATGATATATTCACACAATGAAATACTACACAACAATAAAGAGCATTGATGAATCTGCTAAACATTTATAACATGGAAGAATCTGAAAGACATTATGCTGAGTGAATTTAGTCAGTCGCAAAAGGATAAATATGGTATAATACCACTATTATAAGAACTCAAGGAAAGGTTTAAACACAGAAGAAAATATTCTTTGATGGGTACGAGGGTGAGAAGGGAGGGAAAGGGTTATTCACTAACTAGATAGTAGACAAGAATTATCTTAGGTGAAGGGAAGGCCAGCTCACACTACAGGAGAAGTCAGCACAACTGAGACAAACCAAAGCTAAGAAGTATCCTGAATACAACCAAACACTTCGAGGGACAGAGTAGCAGGAGCAGAGGTCTGGGGACTCTGCTTTCAGGGGACATCTAGGTCAATTGGCATAACAAAGTTTATTAAAAAGTTCTACATCCTACTTTGGTGAGTGGTGTTTGGGGTCTTAAAAGCTAACAAGTGGCCATCTAAGATGCATTAATTGGTCCCAACCCACCTGGAGTAAAGGAGAATGAAGAACACCAAAGTCACAAGGAAAGCATTAGCCCAGACAGAAAGGACCACATAAACCAGAGACTGCAACAGCCTGAGACCAGAAGAACTAGATGGTGCCTGGCTACCACCAATGACTGCCCTGACAGTGAACACAACAGAGAGTCCCTGTTGGAGCAGGAGAAAGGTGGGGTGAAGAACTCAAATTCTAGTGAAAAGACCAGACTTAATGGTCTGACTGAGACTGGAGGAACCCAAGAATGCATGGCCCCCAGACTCTCAGTAAACCCAGCAAGCACTAAAACCATTCCTGAGGCCAACTCTTCAGTCAAAGATTAGACTGGACTGTGGGACATAAAATGGTACTCATGAATAGTGTGCTTCTTAACTCAGGTAGATACATGAGATTAAGTGGGCAGCTCCTGTCCAGAGTTGAGATGAGAAGGCAGACAGGTTCAGGAACTGGTTGAATGGACACAGGATATTAGGGGTAGAAAGGAGGAATGTGCTGTCACAGTATAGGGAGAGCAATTAGGGTCACACAACAATGTATGTAGAAATTTTTGTGTGAGAGACTAACTTGAATTGTAAACTTTCACTTAAAACAATAAAATAAAATTTAAAAAAAGTAAAGGGAGTGGGCAAAATTTCTTTGTGAAAGTGAAGCACATGCCCATATGACACTTCTCTCATTGAACTTACCTTCCTAAACCTCGTTTACATCAACTGGGTATTTGTTTCCATTTTTTGTTCTTTTGTTGTTTTTTTAAAAGTCAGTGTTTCTTTCCTTGCCTGTCTTTCTGTCAGCTTCTATTTCTCATCACAGCTCTAAATGTCTGTAAGTTTGGTTTTAAGCTGTCTTGTGCCTAAATGGAGTAAAGGTAGGGTAATTTCAGCTCTGCCATTATACCCTGTATGACCTCAGGCTATTTGTTTAAATCTCTCTGAGCATCCGTGTCATCATTAGCAAACATCAGCCTAATAATATTTGATCTTGTTGAATTTTTAAGAGACTTCTGTAAGATACAGTAACCAATGTGGTACTTGGAACAAAATAGCGATCACATTGTATTAATTCTCTTTTTTCCCAGGTAACTAACAGTTGAAAAGATGACTATGATGTATCTAGAATTATAGTATAATTGCAATGGTAAGTTTGTTTACCTGCTTGCCATGAAGTGGAAGAGTGAAGAGTCATAGCTATGTGGATGAGTAAGTTGGAGTTTAGTTGGGGGGAAAAGTAAAAATAGAAAAAATAGTTTCTCCCAACACTGTGTTATCATGTGTGTTTTTTTCTGTTCCAAACTTCACTGAAGCAATTCCTTTGTTTTTCCCACCAGGTACTATTGGAGAATGGAAAAATCACATGACCATGGAGCAGAGTGAAAGTTTTGGCATGATCTTCCAAAGGAAGATGAAAGATTTTTCCTTTTCCTCATCTGGGATATAAATGAGGAGTAGAATTCTAAGTTCAGCACACAGAGTCCTAAGAAAGCACTTTGAGAAAAAAATGCACTTAATTGTACACTTCAGTTTTTGAATATCATTGGATCATTATTGAAAAACTCGGACTCAGTGATTAATAAATATTAATAAAGTAGCCTGGAGATCACATGCTATCTGTTTTCCATTTTCAGGGATGCCTCAGTGTCTTGGTCAACCAGTGCTGCTACAACAGAAATACCACAAGTGGATGGCTTTAACAAAGAGAAACTTATTTCTTCACAGTCAAGTAGGCTAAAAGTCCAAATTCAGGGCATCAGCTTCAGGGGACGGCTTTCTCTCTGTTGGCCTTCTCATCAACGTTTCCCTGGACTAGGAGCTTCTCAGCGCAGGGCCCCCGGTCCAAAGGACGCACTCTGCTCCCGGCACTGCTTTCATGATGATATGAGGTCCCCCTGTCTCACTGCTCACTTCTTTCTTTTATATCTCAAGAGATTGCCTCAGGATACAATCCAGTCTTGTAAATTGAGTCCTGCCTCACTAACACAACTGCTGCCCATCCTCCCTCATTAACATCATACAGGCAAGATTTACCACACATGGGAAAATCACACAATACCAGGAATCACGGCCCAGCCAAATTGATACACACATTTTCGGGGGGACACAATTCAAACCACGACACTCAGTTTCTGGTCCTGTTAGAGGATTCCTCTTACTGTTTTGGCATACAATTATTAAATATTTTTCATTTTACTTTTCAATAAGTCCTAAGTTCTTGAGCAGAAAGGGAGATCATAACATGTGATCAATTTGCCATCTAGACATGAAAGCCTTGTCAAATTTTTAGAACTTTACTTATGGTCTTTTTGTCATATGCAAGATTTTAATTTTTATGTAATCAAATGAGTCAACTTTTCGTTTTATGGCTTCTAAGTTTTGCCTTTTACTTAGGAAGGTCCCTATCTTAAACATAGTTATATGTTATTAACTCATACTTTATTTCATCTGGATAGTACTATTATGTTTGTTGTAAGAAAACAATTCAGTTATTTTTTTCAAATAGATATCAAAGTGACCCAACATCATTTATTGAATACTCCATTATCTTCCCATTGATTAAAATTGGCGTTATCTTGTTCAAAATGATTTTATGTACATGAGTTGACTCTGTGCACATCGTTCTATTGATTTACTTGTTTCTTTTGCCAAGATCATGACATTTTAATTTCTAAAATACAATAGTAAACTTCCGTAAAGAATCCTGTTAGAATTTTGTTACATATTGCTTCACATTTTAGAAACAATTTAAACAGAATTGACATCATTACAAATTGAGTCTTCCCATCTACAAATATTGTAAGCCTCACCATTTATTTGTTTTATTTCAGGTCATTTGATGAAGACATAGGGTCATTATAAAAGTCTTGCTCATATGTTAAGTTTATTCCTAAATATATGAGAATATTTGTTGCTATAGTGAGTAGGATATTTTTTTCAGTTACATTTTATAACTGCTTATTGCTGCTAATATGTTTTTGCTTGCTTATCCACCATCTGGAGCCCTAGTGGCACAGTGGTTAAGAGCTCAGCTGCTAACAAAAAGATCGTCAGTTTGAACCTACCAGCAGCTCCTTGGAAATCCTATGCAGCAGTTCTACTCTGTCATATGGGGTACTATGAGTCGGAATCCACTAGATGGCAATGGATTTTGTTTTGCTTGGGTATCCACCATCTGGGCTTCTGGTATTAGGCCCGGCTGAGTGGGAAACAATGCAATTAGTCTGATGCCAGCAATAGTACAAGTCCTGACACCACCAGTCATCTGACTCTGCAGTCCCAGTGGGACACCTCTGTTCACTCATGTCCAACTTATGGCTGCTAGCTGCCTCACTTGCTTTTATTTCAACTTGCTTCATCACTCTGCTCATCCTTCTTGAGAAACAAGATATCATGCTTTTTCATAAGCTGCTGGTTTAAACAAGGATATAAAAACCCTGAAATTTTTGCACTGGGAGAGGATTTCCCATTCTCTGTGTCCCCTCCTTGCACATTACTGCCTGCCTTTCTTGGTTCCTTTGCTGAAAGGGCTCACAACTTCCACCAGTCTAGGCTTAACCCATTGCCATTGAGTTGATTCTGACTCATAGGAACCCTACAGGGCAGAGTAGAACTGCCCTATATGGTTTCCAAGGCTGCAAATCTTTACAGAAGCACACTGTCACATCTTTCTCCCATGGAACTCCTGGTGGGTTCAAACCACTGACCTTTCATTTAGCAGCCTACCTGTTTAACCATTGTGCCAAGACGCCTAGAGTCTGGGCTTAGGAAGGGATGTAAGTCTCAAGAGAAACATTCCTTTTCTCGTCTTTCTCCTCAACCAAGGGTTTTGGTTGGCAGTAGGAAGGAATTTTTGTGCTTTAAAAAATAAGTATTAAACACCTTCTGTATACTAGATATTGAGATTAGAATTTTATATAAATGATCTCATTTAATATTACCAATAAACGTACAAGGCAAGTGCTATTTCATAAACGAGAAAAAGGAAACTTAAAGAGGCAAAATTTAGTGTTATCACCATGATTCAGAATCTTTTCTGACTTTAGAATCAAAAGTCTTTAATACTCTTTTCTTTAGCTTTTAATTCCCAATGCGGGATCAAGTTGCTTGGGGGCTAGGCTGTTCTTTTAGTATGATTCAATTGACCTCTGATTCATTCACATTCCATTGAGAACCCAGAAGTTTTTTTTAATCTTCTTAGCCCTTACAAATTAAAAGATTCACTTCTTATTATCTGAGATTTAGATCTCTTTCCTACAATTTTAAAATTGGCAAAGATTCTGACTGTGTGTTTGAGGCCAGCCTCCCTCTTTCTGCTGAGTCTTTTTCTCATAAGTATCATGGAACTTCAGGGATTTCACTCTGATTCATAGAATTATTTGGCCCAACCCCACTAACCTCCAGTTCTGCCCCAGAACTCAGGAAATATCCCAGGGGAGTAGGGTGGGGAGGAGAACTCTGACTGGGCATCTGAGTGTCCTCTAGATTCCAATTCATCATGCCAACCTACCTGCCCATCAAAATCTCTGCTAACTCACCCCCCTCAAGGCTGAGTCTGATCCTTAGACTAAGCCCCAAATTGGGAAATGTACCCAGGAAAGAAAATCAACAATAATCTACCTAAAAAGGGTTCTTCTCCCTCTGGAATTGTAGTTCTGGAATTGTTGTTTCCACAGATTTTGTTTCTAAAAATATAATTTTTGTACTTGTCATGGGTTGAACAAAAATATCTGTCAATCTGGCTAGCCCATGATTCCCAGTATTGTGTGATTTTCCACCATTTTGTCATCTGATGTGATTTTCCTATGTGTTATAAATTCTACCTCTACGATGTGGATGAGCTAGGATTAATGGCAGTTGTGTTAATGAAACAGGATTCAATCTACAAGATTTGATTTTGTCTTAAGCCAATCTCTTTTGAGACATAAAAGAGAGAAGGGAGCAGAGAGACATGGGGACCTCATACCACCAAGAAAGGAGAGCCAGGAGAATAGCTCATCCTTTGGACCCGGGATCCCTGAGTTGAGAAGTTTCTCAACCAGGGAAGATTGAGGACAAGGACCTTTCCCCAGAGCCAACAGAGAGAGAAAGCCTTCCCCTGGAGATGGCACCCTGAATTCGGACTTCTAACCTCCTAAACTGTGAGAGAATAAATTTCTCTTTATTAAAGCCATCCACTTGCAGTATTTCTTTTATAGTAGCACTAGGTGACTAAGACAGTAATTTACTTGTTTTTTACTGGTTGTTGCAATGGAAACACTGACTACCTGTGACCTACTACATCCTAGCAACATGGGTCTTAAGTGAGAGTCACAGTCTATAAATAAATTAGATAGCCTAAGTACATGGCCCTATTGGTGGCTCAAGTACTTTATCCAATGATTCCCAAAGCTGCGACACACTTTGTCATATAAGGCATTCCTCTTTTTTAACATATTGCTTGAGTGTGTTCCAGTTGTCTTATCATATTGGAAGATTGATAATAAAAAAACCCCACAACTTTGAATATTTAAACATCTCTGTCACATACTATTTTATTAAACTATTATGTATTATGGAAAGAGAGATAAACTGATGAACATGATTTATCAGTGGAAAGACCAATATTTCTGATATGTTGTTGTCAGGTGCCGTCAGGTAGGTTCCAACTCACAGTGACCCTATGCACAAAGAAACAAAATACTGCCCAGTCCTGTGCCATTCTCACTATCACTGTTATGCTTGAACCCATTGTTGAAGCCACTGTGTCAATCCATCTCCTCAAGGGTCTTCCTCATTTTTACTGACCCTCTACTTTATCAAGCATGATGTCCATCTCCAGGGACTGGTCCCTCCCAACAACATATCCAATGTACATGAGACCAAGTCTTGCCATCCTCACTTCCAAGGGGCAGTCTGGCTGTACTTCTTTCAAGACAGATTTGTTCATTCTTCTGGAAGTCCACGGTGTAGTCAATATTCTTTGCCAACATCATAAATCAAAGCTGTCAATTCTTCTTTGGTCTTCCTTATTCATTGTCCAGCTTTCACATGCATATGAGACAATGGAAAATACCATAGCTTGGGTCAGGCCACTTCAGTCCTTAAAATCACATCTTTGCTTTTTAATACTTTAAAGAGGTCTTTTGCAGCGGATTTATCCAAAGTAATATGTCTTTGATTTGGTATATCATTTATATATCCTTTGTGAGATACGTAATCTGGAAAAAATTTTATATTATATCTCAGCTGATTAACTAGGTTAAATAATCTAACAACATATCTGGAGGCTTTTGTCTTCATGAGCTGAACATTTATTACTGAGTTTCACATATATCCATTCCCAAATTTACCTTCCGCAAATGGCCTTCCCTGAGTTGAGGCAAAGGTTTTATTGCAACCAAGATAAACTTTTACTGTGACAGCGTTCTTTGAACGTTAGAATATACAGGAGCCTCCTGGTATATGTGTAAAAATACTAATTTCAACCCCCCATCCCACAGAGATTCTGATTTAACAGGTCTTGGGTAAGGTCAATAAAACTGAAATTTTTGGGTAGTTTGCATTGACATTTTGAGTGATATTAATGTATGACTTTCTTGTATTTATCAGAATTTTTATCTGATGTGTACGTGTATGTATCTATGTCTCTACCTGTCTTAGTTATCTAGTGCTCCTATAACAGAACTACCACAAATGGATGGCTTTAACAAACAGAAATTTATTCTCTCACAGTCTAGGAGGCTAGAAGTCCAAATTCAGGGTGCCAGCTCCAGGGAAGACTTTCTCTCTCTGTTGGCTCTGGGAGAAGGTCCTTGTCATCAATCTTCCCTGGTCGAGAAGCTTCTCAGCTCAGGGACCCCAGGTGCAAAGGACAAGCTGTGCTCCTGGCTCTTCTTTCTTGGTGATATGAGGTCCCCATGTCTCTCTGCTCCCTTCTCTCTTTTATATCTCAAACGAGATTGGCTTAAGACAAAATAAAATCTTGTAGATTGAATCCTGCCTCATTAACATAACTGCCACTAATCCTAGCTCATCAACATTGCAGAGGTAGAATTTACAACACATAGAAAAATCACATCAGATGACAAAATGGTGGAAAATCACACAATACTGGGAATCATGGACAAGCCAGTTGACAGATATTTTGGGAGGGACATAATTCAATCCCTGTCACTACCTTTCTACAAAGCTATTTCATACTAAAATTTTATTTTGGAAAATTTAATCAATGGCTTATAAACTTAGATTCTAAAACTAATTTTATTAATATTTTCCAAATCTCTTTATCCTGAACACTCTGAAAGAGGTTTTGATGGATTCAAGTAATGAAGGACTGTTTTTGTTTGTGCGTTAGGTGTCGTTGAGTCAGTTCTGACTCACAGTGACCCTCTATACAAAAGAACGAAACACTGCATGGTCATGTGCCATCCTCACAATTGTTGTTATGTTTGAGCCCATTGTTGCAGCCACTGTGTCAATCCATCTCATTGAGGGTTTTCCTCTTTTTCACTGACCCTTTACCAAACATGATGTTCCTCTCCAGGGACTGGTTCCTCTGGATAACAGGCCTAAAGTACCTGAGACAAGTCTTGCTTCTAAGGAGCATTCTGGCTGTATTTCTTCCAAGACAGATTTGTTCTTTCCTCTGGCAGTCCATGGTATATTCAAGATTCTATGCCAACACTACAATTCAAAGGCATCAATTCTTCTTTGGTCTTCCTTATTCTGTTCATTGCCCAACGTTTGCATGTATCCAAGGTGATTGAAAACACCATGGCTTGGGTCAGGCACACCTTAGTCCTTAAAATGACATCTTTGCTATTTAACACTTTAGAGAGGTCTTTTGCAGCAGATTTGCCCAATGCAGTATGCTGTTGATTCCTTGACTGCTGTTTTCGTGGGTGTTGATTGTGGATCTAAGTAAAATTAAGTCCTTGACAACTTCATCTTTTCTCCGTTTATCATGATGTTGGTCACTGGTCCAGTTGTGAGGATTTTTGTTTTCTTTATGTTGAGGTATAATCTATACTGAAGGCTGTAGTCTTTGATCTTCATCAGTAAGTACTTCAAGTCCTCTTAACTTTCAGCAAGCAAGGTTGTGTCATCTGCTTAATGCAGGTTGTTAATGAGTCTTCCTCCAAACCTGATGCCCTGTTCTTCTTCATATAGTCCCCCTTCTCGGATTATTTCCTCAGCATACAGATTGAAGAAGTATGGTGAAAGGATACAACCTAGATGTACACCTTTTCTGATTTTAAACGACATAGTATCTCCTTGTTCTGTTTGAACGACTGCCTCTTGGTCTATGGACAGTTTGCTTATGAGCACGATTAAGTGTTCTGGAATTCCCATTCTTAGCAATGCTATCCATAGTTTGTTATGATCCACACAGTCTAATGCCTTTACATAGTGAATTAAACACATGTAAACATCTTTATGGTAGTCTTTGTTTTCAGCCAAGATTCATCTGACATCAACAATGATATCCCTTGTTCTACTTCCTCTTCTGAATTCGGCTTGAATTTGTGGCAAGTCCCTGTAGATGTACTGCTGCAGGCACTTTTGGATGATCTTCAGCAAAATTTTACTTGCATGTAATATTAATAAAAATAATCAAGACAATACTGAAGAAGAACAAAGTTGGAGGACCACACTACCTGATTTCAAGACTTCCTCTATATCTACATTAATAAACATCAGGTTGTATTGGCAAAAGAATAGACACATAAATAAATGGAATAGAATAGAGAACCTAAAAATAAGCTCACACAGATAAGGCAATTGATCTTTAACAAAGGAGCAAACAATTAAATGGAAAAAGGATAGATTTTTCAACAAATGGTAAAGAAATCATTTGATATCCATATGCAAAAAAAAAAAAATAATAATGTCAACATAAACCTTGAACAAAATTTAACTCAAAGTGGATCATAGACCTAAATGTAAAACTATAAAATTTTTTTGGTAAAAACTACGTGAACTTGGGTTTGATAACGGGTTTTTAAATACGATACCAACAGAATGATCCATTAAAGAGAAATTGATAAGTTGAACTTTATTAAAAGAAAAATACTATTTATCGTGAAATACATCCTTAAGGGAGTGGAAAAACAAACCATTGATTGGGAGGAAATATCTGCAAAACTTGTAGATGATAAAGATCTTATACCTAAAATATACAAAGAACTCTTAAAACTCAGCAATAAGAAAACAAACACCTCAATTGGGTGCATATAAAAATATTTACAGATATATGTATATACACATGTTAGTATACACACATGTATCTCCTTGCTGTTAGCCCAGAGGTCCTAGAAGCAACAACATCACAGCAGTAATGAGCACATCTAGTGCCCAAATTCTTGGTTTCTGGTACTATTCTTTAAAAGGAACCAGGCCTACTTAGAAAAATGGATGATTCTAGGACTGGGGCAGTAAATGGACAAGACGAGCCTGAAGCATCTTGTATCACCAGAAAATAAGGAAGTATGAAAAAAAGCCCTCCAAATAAAATTAAATATAAAGCATCACTCAGTGATGGGAGTATACTAAAGGAATTCAGGAGTGAACTGAAAGACCTCCTGACGTTCATGTCTGGAACAGTTTGAGCCACAAAAATAAAGGAGTATCAGAATATTACCAAAAATATTAAATAAATGCCTATGATTCCATACCAATATAAATAAATCATTGAATTCATAGATCATTGAGGAAAATAGACAACTCTCCTGTGCAGAAGGATTTTAAATAATCTATATAGATACTCCACTCTTAAGGAGGCAGAGCATAGCTTCCCATTTCTTAAGTGGGTGCTGTGCATAGTGACTTTCTTCCTAACAGTACACTATGGAAAAGGAGAAAAAAAGAGGAACTTTACAATGAAGAATCTTTATAAATATTATCTCAAGGTAGCTGATCAAGGTTAACATCAATAGTGATAAGTAATATGCCATATTGATGCTATGATGTGATGAAAATAGCACTTTATCTCAGTGGTTCTCCTCCCTAAAACACATTACTCCATTCTAACCAGGAGAAAAACATCAGACAAATCACCATTGAGGTACATTCTACAAAATACCTGACTCATACTCCTCTATCAAGATCTTTCAAAGCAAGAAATTTAAGAAACTGTCACAGCCAAGAGAAGCCTAAGAAAACATGATGATTAAATGTAATGTGGTATCCGGGATTTTATCCTGGAAGAGAAAAAGGACATCATGTAAAAAATAAGGAAATTTCAATGAACTATGAATTTTAGTTAATAATAATGTATCAGTATTAGTTCACAAATTGTGATAAATGTACCATACCAATGTTGTTGGCGTTAGGTGCCATCAAGTAGGTTCTGACTCATAGCGACCCTATGTAGTATAGAACAAAACACTGACTGGTCCTCCACCACCCTCACAATAGTTGCTATGTTTAAGCCCATTGTTGCAGCCAGTGTGTCAATCCACCTTGTCAATGGTCTTCCTCTTTTTCACTAACCCTCTACCCTACCAAGAGCCCTGATGGCACAGTGGTTAAGAGCTAAGGCTGCTAACTAAAAGGTTGTTAGTTCAAATCCAGCAGCTCCTTGGAAACCTTATGGGGCAGTTCTCTGTCCTATAGGATTGCTATGAGTTGGAATCGACTAGATGGCAACCAGTGTGGATTTTTTTGGGTTACCATGCATGATGTCCTTCTCCAGGGATTGAACCCTCAAGAAAACTCCAAAGTACATGAGTTGAAGTCTTACCATCTTCACTTCCAAGGAGCACTGTGGCTGTACTTCTTCCAAGACAGAGTTGTTCGTTCTTCTAGCAGTCCATGGTGTATCTGATATTCTTCACCAACACCATGACTCAAAGGCATCAATTCTTCTTTGGTCTTCCTTATTCATTGTTCAGCTTTTGCATGCATATGAGGTGATTGTAAATATCATGGCTTGGGTCAGGTGCACCTTAGTCCTCAAGGTGACATCATTGCTTTTCAACACTCTAAAGAGATCTTTTACAGAAGATTTGCCAATTGCAATGCATCCTTTGATTTCTTGACTGCTGCTTCCAGGAAAGTCAATTGTGAATCCAAATAAAATGAAATCTTTGACAACTTCAGTATTTTCTCCGATTATCATGATATTGCTTATTGGTCCAGTTGTGAGGATTCTTGTTTTCTTTATGTTGAGGTGGAATCCATACTGAAGGCTGTGGTCTTTGATCTTTATCAGTAAGTGCTTCAGGTCCTCTTCACTTTCAGCAAGCAAGTTTGTGTCATCTGCATAACACAGGTTGTTAATGAGTCTTCCACCAATCTTGATGCCCTGTTCCTCTTCATATAGTCCAGCTTCTCGAATTATTTGCTCAGTATACAGACTGAATAAGTATGGTGAAAGATTATAATCCTAATGCACATCCTACCTGATTTTAAATCACCCAGTATCCCCTTGTTCTGTTTGAATGACTGCCTGTTGGTCTATGTACGGGTTCCTCATGAGCACAATTAAGCGTTCTGGAATTTCCATTCTTCACAATGTCTTCCATACTTTTTATGATCCACATAGTCAAATGTCTTTGCCTAGTCAATAAAACACAGGTAAACATCTTTCTGGTATTCTCTGCTTTCAGCCAAGATCCATCTGACTTCAACAATGCTATCACTTATCCCATGTCCTTTTCTGAATGCAGCTTGAATTTTTGGCAGTTCCCTGTCAATGTATTGGTGCAACTGTTTTCGAATTATCTTCAACAAAATTTTACTTGCGTGTGATATTAATGATATTGTTTGATAATTTCTGCATTCTGTTGGATCACCTTTCTTTGGAATGAGCAAAAATATGGATCTCTTTCTGTTGGTTGGCAGGTAGCTCTCTTCCAAATGTCTTGGCATAGAGAATGAACACCTCCAGCACTGTATCCGTTCATTGAAACATCTCAGTTGGTACTCCACTGATTCCTGGAACAGTGTTATTTCCCCACTGCCTTTGGGCGGTTTGGACTTCTTCATTCAATACCATCAGTTCTTGATCATATACTACCTCCTGAAGGAGCTGAATGTCGACCTATTTTTTTGATACACTGACTGTGTGTATTCCTTCCATTTTCGATTAATGCTTCTTGCATTGTTCAATATTTGCCCATGGAGTCATTCAAAACTGCAACTTGAGGCTTGAATTTTTTCTTCAGTTCTTTCAGCTTGAGAAATACTAAGCCTGTTCTTCCCTTTTGGTTTTCTAACTCCAGGTGTTTGCACATTTCATTATAATACTTTACTTTGTCTTCTCAAGCTGCCCTTTGAAATCTTCTGGTCAGCTCTTTTATTTTGCCATCTCTTCCATTCACTTTAACTAGTAGATGTTCAAGAGCAAGTTTCAGAGTCTCTTCAGACATCCATTTTGGTCTTTTATTTCTTTCCTGTCTTTTTAAAGACCTTTTGCTTTCTTCATGTATAATGTCCTTGATGTCATCTCACAACTTATCTGGTCTTCAGTCATTAGTGTTCAGTGCATCAAATCTATTCTTGAGATGGTCTCCACATTCAGGTGGGATATACTCCAGGTCATGTTTTTGTTTTCGAGGCTTTAATAAAATTTTTTTGAGCTTCAACTTGAACTTGCATATGAGCGATTGATGGTCTATCCTGTAATTGACCCCTGGCCTTGTTTTAACTGATGATATTAAGCTTTCCCATAGCCTCTTTCCACTGACATAGGTGATTTGATTCCTGTATTTTCCATCTTGTGAGGTCCACATGTATAGTTGCCATTTATGTTTATGAAAAAAGGTATTTGCAAGGAAGAAGTTGTTGGTTTTGCAAAATTTTGTCATGGTTTATATCACCAAGATCATATTTTCCAAATGCAGATGCATCTTCTTTTTTCCAACTTCCTCATTCCAATCACCAGAAATTATCAATGTGTTTTGATTGCATGTTTGATCAATTTCAGACTGCAGAGATTAGTAGAAATTTTCAATTTCTTCATCTTTGGCATTAGTGGTTGGTGTGTAAATTTGAATAGTTGTACAAGATGTTACTTACTGGGAGGTATGGATATCAGGTATCTGGGAACTCTCTATACAGTCTGTCTAAATCATCTAGTGCTGCTATAACAGAAATACCACAAGTGGATGGCTTCAACAAAGAGAAATTTATTCTCTTACAGT
The DNA here is from genome assembly GCA_030035585.1 of Dugong dugon. Taxonomy (NCBI): domain Eukaryota; kingdom Metazoa; phylum Chordata; class Mammalia; order Sirenia; family Dugongidae; genus Dugong; species Dugong dugon. The sequence continues at coordinate 136,296,967 of CM057464.1, forward strand.
CTAGTAGGCTACAAGTCCAAATACAGGACATCACCTCCAGGAGAAGGCTTTCCCTTTGTCAGGTCTGGAGAAAGGTCCTTGTCATTAGTCTTCCCTTGGTCTGGGAGCATCTCAGCACAGGGACTTCAGGTCCAAAAGACATGCTTTGCTCTCAGCACTGCTTTCTTGGTGGTATGAGGTCCCCATATCTCTCTGCTCACTTCTCTCTTTTGCATCTCAAAAGGGATTGGCTTAAGACGCTGTCTAATCTTGTAGCCCTCATCAATCTAACTGCCACTAAACCATCCTATTACATCATAGTGCTAGCATTTACAACACACAGGGAAATCATGTCAGATGACAAAATGGTAGACAATCATACAATACTGGGAATCACGACCTAGTCAAGTTGACAGATTTTTTGGGGGGACACAATTCAATCCATGACACTGCCTTCATAATAATTCTGTAAATCTCAAACTTTATAATACAAAGTTTATCCCAAAAAACTGAAAGGATTGTTTTAGTTTGGATTCCTCAGAAAAAAGAGTCTGAGACAAGGACCTGGATGGGAAATATTTTATTTGGGACATAATTTCAGAAGGAAGGAGTGAGAATGAGATAGGAAAGGAGAAAAAGCCAACACGAAAGCATGTTATTGAGGTAGCTGCTGTGAGTAATCTGAGATAATCTTCTGAATCTTTGAGAAGTGCACAGAATCCTTCCCAGAATTTTTCTTGTACGATTCCTGAGGTTGGCACAGTTTTTCCTCTGTCTCTCAAGCCTCATTGGTTTTCCCTGAAACTTTGTGCTCACAGTCTCCCAAACCTGTGGGTTCCTGGGGCTGAAAGATGTGCAGTTTGCCTGAGGTGAGTCCAATCAGTATGTCAGTATGACACACTGTCATACTGTCAGTATTAGATGAGTTGAGGCCTATGTGGAACAATATGCCACAGCTGAGGATGAAATAAGAACTGGGCTGAGAGATCTCATGTGAGACTTGACAAATGTCTCCTCCAAGAAAACAATTATTTGAACATCTCATTGTCTTCTTAATTGTGATGAATAATGCATTTGATATTATTCTTCACACTTCATGAGAGTAGCAGGTAACTTTCATAACTAAAAAAGGTGTCTCTAAAAAGAATCCAGTAAATATTAATTTAATGATAAAATGATAGAACCATTCCTTTTGAAATTAAAATAAGACACAGAATGCTCCTGTCACAACTTGCATTCAACATTAGGCTTAGAAGTTCTAAACATTGCAGTATGATAAGCAAAAGGAATAAAAATATATATATGTGATTGGAGAGGGAGAAACATGCAACTGTAATTTCCAATCTATATGATTCTTTACTGTTAAATCTAAGAGTATCTACAAGCAACTTATTTCAAATCAGTAACATAACTGGATGAAAGACAAATACATAGATATCAATTAAATTTATCTACTTTAGCAAATAAAATTTGAAAAAAAAATTAAAAAATATCATTTGACCTTCCACTTTCAACCATGCCAGATTTGGGTGTATCAAAAAATTTCCTAATTAAAACAACAAAAATACATAGAATAAAACAAACAAATGACAAAACGAGCAAACAAAAACAATGTTTGAACTCACTGAAAAGCAAAGAAGACCGTCAGAGCTTGAGGGTCAAAACCCTAGAAAGAATTGTAGTACACTGTGGTAAATCCCATAGTTTCCTCTGATTTTTACCTGAATGTATTTTCTGATTCATGGCATGAATAGTAAAGGCATATCAGAAAACTTAGATCTATGGCGTGTGGAAGTCTCATTGGGCTTGGGAGGCATAATTCAAACTCAGGGTTTCTAAAATGACTGTTAGTTGAAAGGTCAATATCCCAGGCAGGAATGAATTAAGTAAAAGTGTGCTAAAAATTCTATTTGCAATTGTCATCATTGTGTTTCTGTGTTCTTTTAAAATAAGATGTGTATACACAGGGAAATACAACAATAAATAAATAAATAAGAAAGTTGCCAGGAGCCCCAAGAAGTCAGCAGAGATTTCTGCATTCTTGTCATGCTGAGAAGATACATATTATAATCCAGGGCTCTGGTAACCAACTCTAACAAATCCTGAAACCCAGCCTTGACTTTTGTACTATAATAGCCCTCACTGGGCAGGTCAGGGAAACAGTGTTGGGATTCTGCCTTTTCCAGACTATGCACTCCAGAGGTGGGGAGATAGCCACAGGATGGGTTTGCAGACCCATCAGACCCATTGTCAGATAGAATTAAGCTAAAACTTCATTGATCATTTGTTCTCCTCAAACCCCTACTCTGACTAGTGGGTCACAGCGATGTTTTGGGTCTCCTTGGATTCCTGTCAGTTCAAAGTCATTGTCAAATAATCCATGAAAAGTCTGATTATTTCCTTTTCCACAATGCACAGTTGTCTTAGGTATCTAGTGCTGCAGTAACAGAAATACAAGTGGATTGCTTTAACAAACAGAAATTTATTTTCTCACATTTTAGGAGGCTAGAAGTTCAGATTCAAGGCAACGGGTCTGTGGGAATGCTTTATGTCTCTGTCGGCTCTGAGGGAAGGGCCCTGTCTCTTTTCAACTTCTGTTCCTCCTTTCCTTGGCAATATTCATGTTGTGTGGCATCAATCTTCCCCTATCTCTGCTTGCTTGTTTCCTTGCTTTATCTGCTCTTTTATATCTCAAAAGAGATTAACCAAAAACACATTCTTCACTAGTTAATACTGACTCATTAACAGAACAAAGAAAAACAATTCCTAAGTGCGATTACAACCACAGTTTTAGGGGTAGGATTTACAACACATATATTTGGGGGACACAATTCAACCCATAACAACAGTCATCCTGTGTAAGATTGTAGGTCCCTTTGGGAAAGTTTTAGGAAAAAAAGTTTAACAACATAAATATTTGACAGTGTAGTGTCACCTTTCCTTAAGTGTACCTGCTCCCTGGGTCCCTTCTTTTAAGGAGTTCTGGGTTTAAATGGCTCAAGCTTGGAAATTCATTGAGGGATCTTTGCTCTCTTTTATGGTGATCCAAGTTAGATTTATGGTCACTTGACAGAGAACTCTTCAACTTGTATTGATCAAGTAAGAATTTATTACTTCTTATCTATTTTACTTATAGGGACACCATGGTCAACTAACCAATGTCATAATGTCCTTTAGTTGACTATTGTGATTTCTGCTTTGACTCTACTGTCATCTATGGTAACCACGTCTACTTGTCTTTGGTGATTAAATGCTGCCACTTGTTACCTGCCACCTCAGGATCCAATTATCCTCGTTGGATTTAGGTTTCCCAATTCAGTTACAACAGTTCCTAGTGTAATATCTCACCTACAAAGAAGAGCAACTATAGAGTTCTTCAACGATGCTGGGACTCACCTGCACAAATTTATTCCTCAGTTGTGGGGAAAGGTGTGTCCTTTGGACACTCCTCGGGTGGGTGAACAGTTCTTACATGATAAATACACTCCAAAACTCCAATCTTCCTAAGCCTTTGGATATCTTCTACAGTTCACAGTTTCTCTGGCTGTTTTCTACCTGGCCGGGGAAGGGACTCTGTGTCCTGAAGGACACATTCAACTCCCAGCTCCTGTCAAGTAGGAGGCCTGTGAAAACCTCTGCATTTCAGTTGTTTATATATCACATTTCTCATCAGTTACAAGGCAGGGCCTCCCTCACCAAACCAGAGTTCAACCAGTTCTCAATTATCCATAAGATGTCCATCAACTCACATCTTGTAGAAAAGTAACTTTTCCTGCTGACAGAGACTGGCTCCTCCCTAGGACAAAAGAACAAAACCCCTGTAGTAGAAGGCACCCTGGAAGGCCCCTCAAGTTGCTTCTCAATAGAACTAAGGCAAAGATAACAACTACTTAGGGCTTAGGAGAAAAATCTCCCAAGCTGTTATTCCAAAGAAGGAAGGCAAAATGCCACAGAAGGGAATTTACTGTACTAAACAGAGGAAGAGAAAGATATAGCTTCACATGGAGATCATAGAGATGAGAGACCATAAAGTCCCATGAAAAGTGAGAGAAAAATAAAATTTGAGAATATGTATGTATCTCTAACTGCTTTGTAGTTCTCAGTTCCAGTTCTTTATGAAGCCCAAGACAATTCATTTTCTCTTGTTATATGAATCATTTTAATGAACTACTATTTTTGCATAAGCTGTTTGTTGCTATTGTTAGGTGCCATTGATAGCGACACTATGTACAACAGAACAAAACACTGCCTGGTCCTTTGCCATCCTCATAATTGTTGCTAGGTTCGAGTCCATTGTTGCCGTCACTGTGTCAATCTATCTCATAGAAGGTCTTCCTCTTTTTTGCTGACCCTCTACTTTACCAACCATGATGTCCTTCTTCGGGGACTGATCCCTCCTGATAACATGTCCAAAGTATGTGAAACGAAGTCTCACCATGCTTGCTTCTAAGGAGCATTCTGGCTGTACTTCTTCCAAGACAGATTTATTCGTTCTTCGGTCAGTCCATGGTATATTCAATATTCCTTGCCAATACCATAATTCAAAGGCATTGATTCTTCTTCAGTCTTCTTTACTCATTGTCCTAAGCTGCTTAGAGATAGATTATTGTAATTTACAATAAAGTATTTGATAAAGATGCCAAGAGAAAGTTGTTTAAATGAGATAAAACCTCAGATTTTTGTTCTTCACAAAGAATAAATAGACGCTATAGCTACGCAATAAAAATAATCCAACTGCATGGTCATGGAGAAGTATACTATTTGAATTAGAAATGTAGTTGTCCCAGCAGATTTTATCTTAACAATGAATAAAGAGACGCTTAGGTTTGTCATGCGTAAACTTGTTCAGTTTATTGCAAGGTAGTCATGGCAAGGCACACACATAAGACCTCAAGACATTCATTTAGCATTGAAGAATCAGAATTAACAATTACAATGCTACTTTAAATTTCAGAGTCCAAATTATCAGACTTCAGGCTGTTACTTTTAACAAGTGGTCTTGGGGAAGAGACTTGACCACCCCTCGAACTCAGAGGTGAGCCCCTGTAGCTAGGACCTGAGGTCGGTTATGGCTTCTAGTCTTCAGACAGAGAGTCAGAGAGAACTTTTGCTCTGTCTTCCTCTCCAAAAATGAGCAGAAATCCGTGGGTTTATATACCCTGTGGGTTGTCATGTCCAACTATAATTGGTATGTTTTACTGCCAGTTGACATTGTTGCATGACATATTTATGTACTTATTTACTACATGTTTCATGATCAAGTTAATTAAGCAAAAACTATGGGAGTTGTTTAGTAACATATTTATGTTGTGTTAATTTACAGAGATTTGATTAATGTTACATCCTGTTATCACAAAGTGCAGGTGAACAGCACGATTTTCAGAAAGTTATTTACGACCTACTTCACATACTTCCATTAGGTATTTTCAAGGTTAGAACAACTTCCTAACAATTACAGTTAATGATTAGAAAGCATTATAGAAATATAGGTGTTTGTAATTCTAAGTTCAGAAATTTTCTATTTAGAACCTCACATTAGAAGTGACCTATCCATAGGTGATTAAAAGTATTATAAAAACATCGTAACAGTGTAAAAAGCATTCTAGAAGTAGTTATAAGAGTGACTTACACATATGAGTTTTAAGACCATTACAGAATCAGATGTGATTTGAGAGCATACAGGAAGTATACATAACAGTAGTGAAGGTAAAGTGAATATTGCAGAAAATTGAGTTAATTAAACAGCAGTTTAAAAGTTTCCTAAGAGTAAAATTACAAAATCAAAAGGTATAAATATTTTTAAGAATATTCATTTTGTTTTGTTCCAAAATTTCTATTTTGGAAATTTTTAACTGATTTATATTTCCACCAAAATATAAAAGAATTTATATTTCACCTTACTTTCTCTAACATTAGGCATTCCCCAATTTTTCAACTTTTTCTCACTATAAATTAATCTTTTGTCTTTCTAACAATCCGCAGGCTTTCTCTTTGACTATTTTTTAAGAAAATTTTCATGTTTATGAATTTTTTTGTAAATGTTATTGGAGTATGAAAATAATCCAGAAAAATGCATAAATCTTACATGTAGAGCTCAATGAATGTTCACAAAGTGACCACACCTCTGCAGCCAACACTGAGACCAAGAAACAAAAAAATTACGGACACTCCAGTAACTCTCTCATTTACACGTCCAGTTACTACCGCATCCTTCAAAGGATACCACTCTCCTGACCTCTAGAATCATAGATTAATTTTGCCTGGATTCAAATGTTATACAATGAACCATATAATAAATGCTGTGTATGTCTGGATTTTTCCACTTAATATTATGTTTCTGAGATTTACATATGTTTTCACGGAGTTGGAGTTATTCATTCTTACTGATGTACAGAGTTCCCTTATAAGAAATACTATAATTTACTTATTTATTTTACTACTGATGGACACTGTGTTGTTTCTATTTGTTGATGCGTAAATGGTGTTGCCGTGAAATATTATGACTGTAAATTTACTAAAGTTTTCCTTTTTATCTTCTTTCACTGCTTTTATGCTTTAATAGTTTTTCTACATTTGGGAATTATAAACAGACTCACATATATTTTTATAGGTATTAATTATTTTATCATAAATATTTAAAAAACAAATACAGAATTTGTTTGGTGAAAAAAAATTATTGTGAATGATGTGTTTTATGTCTAAATAGTTAAATGACTGAACCATTAAACGATTAACCCATCCTTCATCCACTGATCTTCAGTGAAAACTTTGTGATCTTGTATTATCATAAAGCTGCATGTATTTATATTTGAGTTGTTATTTGTCCTACTTACTATCATATTTCCACATTCACATAAATTTTGAAACCAAAGAATTAAAGCTTAACTAAAGAATAAAGTAATTATTAATGTTTAACTGATCCTAAGTTTAACTGTAGATAAAGAAATAAGTGCACACTACAGAAACATTTTTCAAAACACTTAGAATTCATGCTGCATGTTTTCTATTTTTTCCATTACCTTGCAGGCTGCCAGTGCAGCTATCTATCTCCCAAATCATTTTAATGTTTTGAAATTTAAAAGAGTTAATAAAACTCATCCCAATTGATCTAAATTTCCTCATACTCGTCATTGATAAAGTTATTCAATTAATGAATTTTTATAATTAAATGAGAAGCACAAATTAATAAGTACATTAAAATATGTTTTCTGGTTAGTAGGTTTTTATATGATTATTTTCTACTGTAATTAGAATTCTACTCCTCATTCATGTCCCAGATGAACTTCAAGGGAAAATCTTTCATCTTCCTTTGGAAGATCCTTTCAAACATTTCACTCTGCTCCACAGTCAATTGTCTCCAATTGTACCCAACGGGATAAGCACATAAACAGCACCTCCATGAGGAAGTAGCACTATAAAGGCAAAGGTTACCCCCAACCCACTTAAATCTTTCTCTAAGTCAAGCTAAATAGCTCTGTTAGTTCTCATGGGGTTTGACACCTCATCTTTCCTTATACAGGAATGAGTTAAGGAACTAACTTGGGAATGCAATAACACTGTAAATATAGTTAATAGTGTGCTTCCCTATCTGTTAGACTTCCACTAACTACTACCAATGAATACTAATCTTTCTTTAGAAGAAAAAAAAACTCTAAAATATATGAATAGATATTTTAAATTTTTACTGTGCATACTAGCCAGAATATGTACATCATATAATTCTTAAGACAATAATGCAATGTAGATATTCTTTCATCCTTAAAATTAACAAAAATGAGGCTTAAAGATTTTCAAGTAATGAAGTTAAGGTCACAGAGGGTACCTAGAGCTGTCGTTGTTGCAGCTTTACTTGGTAGAGTTTGAAGCCACCCTTAACCCAATTTGTGTAAATAAAGAGTATTGAGTTAGCATCTTCTGGTATCAGATTTTCCTTTGTACACATTCTTACTGACATTTACAGTAAATAGAAAACTGTTGGGATATGAAAATTGTATCATATCAGATTAAGTTGAGCAAAGAGAAGGGAGTTGATGATACATGGGGCTAAAGAAGAAACAACAATTTTTTTAAATATCAATATCTAGAACAATTTCAGTTAAGACCCTTATATAATTAAGTATAAATTAATGTCCATTATCCTTATTCTAAGTTATAAATAAGCTAGAGAATAAAATAAAAATGAAATAAAGAAATACAAGTTATATTTTCCAGTGATGTACATTAAAATGATTAAAATAAAGTGTTGCAACTTAAAGGACATCAGTTAGGAGGAAAATATATTCATTCTAAACAACACCTCCTGATACATAATAGATGCACAATAAAAATTTACTGCATGCTGTTAAATAAGTGAACTCGTAGCAGATTGGGTTAATGGGGTATCACTTTACTTTTTACAATGGAGAAGTCTAACATATGAGAAATAACAGTAATAGAAGCACCCTCACAGACAGACAACAAATAAGTATTACACTTACCTTTTGGAATGTTCTAGGGGAAATAAAGGAAAACAAAAATTGGAGCTGTTGTGGTCACATATATCCACTACCTCCAGACAAAACTTTGCTGTTAAATTTACAGGGGTGGCATCACATGGCCTAGAAAGAAGGGACCTAATATTTATTAGACAGGCTCCAATGTCAGACTCTGTACTAAAGCAGAAGGGTTTCTGAGACACCCTTCAGGGCCATTTTTAGTTAGGACCTTAGATTATCTCTAGAGCCCAAATGCCAGTATTGCTTGGGGAGGCATGTTGGAAATAACCCTTAGTTCCCCTATGGGCCGAGAACTCAAGGGAAAGCTCGACACTTTTGCTGCTATAAACCCCTGGGCAACACCTTTGCATAGGAAATATCCCTCATCTGTTTTTACTCCATTTTTTAGAATTTGATCGTAATTTGCTTGTGGATCAGACTTCATGTTCTGAAAAGCAGCTTGTCTCACAACAGCATCCACGGCCTCATCGCTCAGTTCTTTCTCAAGAAAATGGCACATTTTAAGCACGGAACTTCTGAGATCCTAAAGGAGTTATGGGTATGAGAAACTAGTCAGCTTATGCATGAGTTACAGAATAACATTTTTACCACATTTTGGAAAAGTGTTGGTGCTTGGGCTCATTCTAAGTCTAAAATTTGACGATGTATCACTTCCTTATTCCCTCTTTGAAAATGAGTGCTTTGGTTGTCATCTTTTTTAGAGCTTCCTACTGTTTGGATTGAAGCCCTGGTGGTGCAGTGGCTAAGCATTTGGCTGCTAACCAAAAGGGGTTGGGGTGCGGTGGTTAAAGAACTCGCCTGCCAAATGAAAGGTGTACTGTTCATACTCACCACCTGTCCCGCGGGAGAAAGCTATGGCAGTTGGCTTCTGTAAAGAATTACAGCCTTGGAAATGCTACAGGGCAGTTCTACTCTGCCCTACAGGGTCGCTATGAGTTGTAATCCACTATACAGCAGTGGGTTTGGTTTTTGGATATTGTTTCAGTTTAGAAGGATAACTCATTTTCATTCATTCACTAAACCAACGTTTTTAGAATTTTATGTTTCAGAAACTGTGTTAGATGCTGGAAAAGTTAAGACAGCAATAACATATTATCTGTGCTTGTTAAGAGTTCACAGTTTCATGAGGAAATTAGTAGAGAAAGTAATTTCATCAAGGGGGAAAAAAAAACCTGAAACAGAAACACAATGTGTAATGATAGCTCACAGGAGAGAAAGATTAATTTTACCTTGGAGGAGTTAGTACAATTTTCAAGAGGAAGAAACTTTTCTTCAATTTAAGAAGGAAGGATAATAAATATCCCTGGAAAAGCATGAGAACCCATTTCTGACTGTAAAAGTAAGTCCCAAATTACAGAAAATTATAATGCCTTCCATATTAAATGAAAATTGATGCTTAGTGTGCTTGGTACTTGATGGACTAGAAGAGAAATGGAACTGGAGAGGAAAGGAGAAAAAGGGCTTTGGTAAGCTGGCTGAGTATCTTGGTCTATATCCTTGTAGGTAATAGACAGTGGAAGTATGTTGAGTGTGGAGGTGAGTAAAATAATAGGATTCTAGTTGTTAAATAGGAGTCTCTGTGTGATGTAAATGGTTAAGTGCTCAAGCAGGAGCTAAAAGGTTGGGAGTTCAAACCCAGCCAGAGGCACCTCAGAAAACAGGCCTGGAGATCTGCTTCCAAAAGGTCACAGCCTTGAAAACCCTACGGAGCAGTTCTGCTCTGTACATATGGGGTCTTCGTGAGTTGGAATGGACTCTATGGCAACTAATAAGAAGTCATCGAATAATTTCAACAAATTATTTTTATATACAGTGACTAACACAGAATCAGATAGCCAAGAACCAGAAGAAGTAAAAACAGTAGAAACAGAACCATATATTCTATAATTACTGTATTTATCAGAAATAATTTTTAATAACTATGTTTATGATGTTAAAGGTAATAAAGACAAAAAATAAAATTTGGCAAAAAACTGAAAATCATAAAAAATAACAGGAGATTTCAAATAAATCTCATCTCATCAATAGAAATTAAGATCTTGGTGAATCATTTTAATAGCGGGTTAGAATAGAGAAACTGAACCGGAAGCTAGGGGCAGAAGGAAAAATCCATAATGAAACATCATGGAGAGAGAAAACAGAGATCAGCTTCCTCTGAAACAACATTCCTGTTGTGAGACAGCTTGTAAGACTCTTTGGCATGTCTCACTAAATTTCTTCACCCAGAATGGTTATTCAGCTAAGAGACATTCCTCAATCACTGTCCATAATTCTGAGCCATATTTCACATTATAGGGTAAACTCGCATGAAGGAGAATCATCAGTTTACCTCCATTTCAACTATATACTGCTGAACCCTTGAGATACAGAAATAGATGTTAATTCTGTGTGGTCACCATGGTCCTGGAGATATCACTTCCAGTTAGTGAGAAATGTGTAGAATTTTCTGATAAGCTTCATGGGCTTTGGGTATTTCTGATGTGAGTCGACTGTATGTGTAGCTGGAAGCTGACATTTAATTCCAATGATTTTGGATGGGACTCAGAAAATAACGCTTTTATCTACTCAATTTAAAGATACACACGTATCCCAAGACCCAGAAATTCATATCTGAATATTTACCTCAAAAGGAATGCATGTGTACATCAGGAGATATGCACGGGATAAGTACAAAAAATTTCAGATTGTTCATAATGGGCCAAAACTTGAAGCATTCCTTTTTTCTCATCAGTGATAGAATTGGTAAATGATTTGTGTCTGACCCTCTGGTGAAGGATGGTGATATAGACCTGGGATTCACCAAATTATTTCCAGCCATTTCAGTCTGACTACTAAGCCTCACACTTCACTTCAGGTCACTAAATTCAACGGACATTTTTAACTCATTTTTACTTTATTTTTTTGCAGCCTTAATGATTATTTTCATTCCCTCCTTCCTGACACACTCTCTTGGTTTCTGTGTCACCACATACTCCTGGCTTTCTTTCTACCTCTATAATTGCTCCTTTTCTGGTTCCTTGGAGGGCTCATCTCTCTTTACTCAAATCTGACATGTTAAAGTCTCTCAGTAGTTCGTTCTAGTTCCCCTTTACTTCTTGTTCTATGCGTGCACACTTTCTCACTCTGTTTTGATTTCATCATTTCATCCATGTTCATGGTTTCAGTTATAGTCCGTAAAGTGACAGGGATTAAATGAATACATTCAGCTCAGACCTCTTCTTTGAGCTTTAGACATGTATTTTCCACTTATTTCTCAATATCTCCACTTAGATGCTCCTAAATCACCTTAAACTGCACATGTCAAAATAACCTCATAATCTCTTCCCTCTAACCTGATTTGGCTTCAGGGTTCATCTTCATGAATTGTACCACTTTCTACACAGATAAATCAACCAGAAATCTTGACAGCTCTCTTTTTCTTATTATTCCTATATGTAATCCCCTTCCCTTCTACCTCTTAAACATGTCATAAAACTGCATTCTCTCCAGGCCTAATGATGCCACTGTAATCCAAGGCACCATTGTTTTTCACTGAATTAATGCACTGGTCTCTACCTGTTATTGTTAGGTGCCATGGAGTCGGCTCCCACTCATAGCGATCCCATACACAGAAAGAAACCCCGGCCTGTCCTGTGCCAGCCTCACAATCGTTGCCATGCCTGAGCCCTTGTTGCAGCCACTGTGTCAATCCATCTTGTTGAGGATTTTCCTCTTTTTTGCTGGGCCTCTACTTTACCAAGCATGATGTCCTACTCCAGGGACTGATCCTCCCTGAAAACGTGTCCAGAGTATGTGAGAAGTAGTCTCGCCATCCTTGCTTCTGCTTGATCTCTACCTGGTCTGTCTAAATTCACTACTATCACTTTTCAAGGCACTAATAAGAATGCTATTCTAAAACTATCAGTTTTACCACATTTTAATCCTTGTTTATAACTCTTAAACGTCTTCTTACTGTTTTAAGATTTAAAAGAATCACTATTACTAATATAATCTATAACCTTGCACAATCTGACTCTTACACACCTCTGTATCTTCATCTTTCACCACTTCCACCAAGTTCGTTTAAGTTCTTCCTTCAGTTCCTCAAAGGAGTCACGCACTTTACGGTTTCAGAAAATTTGCACATTCTGTTTACTTGGCTTGGAATACTCATATACCTCTCTACCCTTCGTTAACTTATATTCGTCTGACTTGCAGTTTCCATGTTACTTCTTCCAGAAAACATCACCTATTACCGTTGACTATGTAAGATCCCCTCTTCTAATGAGCATTCTGGCTGTGCTTCTTCCAAGACAGATTTGTTTGTTCTTCTGGCAATCCACGGTATATTCAATATTCTTCACCAACACCGTAATTCAAAGGCATCAATTCTTCTTTGGTCTTCCTTATTCATTGTCCAGCTTTCACATGCGTAAGTGGGGATCGAAAACACCACGGGTTGGGTCAGGCGCACCTTAGTCCTTAAAGTGACATCTTTCCTTTTGAACACTTTAAAGAGATCTTTTGCAGCAGATTTTCCCAATGCAATGCATCGTTTGATTTCTTGACTGCTGCTTCCATGGGCGTTGATTGTGGATCCAAGTAATATGAAGTCCCTGACAACTTCAATATTTTCTCCGCTTATCATGATGTTGCTTAGTGATGGGTGTAAGTGAGAGAAAACAGTGACAAGCTCAGTTTCAAGAGAGTTTTGCTCAGATAAGGTGTATTTTGTTGAGAATTTTCATATCTCTGGTAAATTTTATTATCACTCTTCCACTTTGAATTTTGGGAAGTTTGATGTAGTTCCTGGAGCAGGTCCCAAAGCTCAACATTTCCCTTAATGATGTCAGGTAACCACGGACTAAGGGTCAAATAACCTCAGTAAAAGCCTGGACCTTAAGCTATTTTAAATGAATACTGACATTACTTCTATTTCCATTTTATAAATTACAGATTATTTGCTTATATATAAATAAAATGAACTGACTACATTATCGAAGCAAACAATAACATGGACCACTCAAGTGAACATAATTCATAAAAAGATAATATATCAAAATGGAACTATTTGAGATCTATTTCTGTAATCAATTATCAGGCTCTTTGGTACTCTGATATGTCAGCATTCCTCTACAGGTCATGCCCCACTATTCACATCATTTTCTCTTTGTTACTAGCTTTCCAACAGCACAATTACACTCTTGGGCACAGGTGTCCTTTGCACAAGTAGGATCTCACTGAGAGAGGGTCGTATCTCTGAGGACTGGCCTGGTTGGGATTGTATTCCCCTTCCTCAGTTCTGCTCTCACTTCTTACCCAGATCTTGCCTTGTCGATAGAGCAAAGGTCCTGTCTCAACAACCCATAACTGAGAAGTCAGAGACCCTACTTTTATCTTCTAATTCATACTCATTGTGATCATTGACATAAAACACAATAATCTGGAATGAGATCAAGTTTCAACTTCTTTACAAATTATTTGCATTTTGCTCTTAGTAGCTAAGAGACTGTCTACACGGACCTCATTCCTAGCTTTGGTATTAACTAGCTGTGTGATCTTGGGGCCAATAATACCAGCCCAAATGGATATTTCTGAAACATATTGGGGAGGGATTGTACATTATAAATGCTATATAAATAAAGGTAACATTTAAATTTGAATAGTAATAGGGAGAACTATCTTAAGTAGTATATATTTGCAGTTCATAGTAATTTTAAACAACAAACACTCAGTTTATAAGGGGACAATTGGATCACTGCTAGGCACTCTGTGATTTTGAGAGTTTGAAGAAATAACCACTATTTCCCCAGAGAAATTTAACATCTGTTTGAATAGTGAGGTAACCCCAAATATAAATGAATACATAAAGAAATAGAACTCACTAGTGGAATTTAAAACGCATATTTCTAATGAGGTTAATTGAATTAAATGTCAAGGTGAATGGAGTAGGTGATAAATTTTAGGATAAACTGTAAAGTTCTAAGAGGAACTAGATTAGTAACAAGCAGGCATAGAGCACAGAAAGGGGAAAAATCATATGTTTCACTGGTAAAGAGTCTTGAAGCAGAGGCCACGGCTCAGGTTCATAAAATATAAGAGTTGAGAGAGAACTTAGAAGTCTCCAGTTCAACCTCCCATGAAGTAGGAAACCATCCACAACAGGCTAACAGAAGACCACACTGGTTCTGATTAAACCCTAGTATTGCAACGGGCACACCATTCCTGCAAGGTAGCCAGTTCAAATTTCAGGCAATACAACTAGCAGGAAAGCTTTGATCTATTATAATGAGCCAAAACTTACGAGTGAATTGACAAAGAGAAGATGGGCGTGATTACCGTAATGGACAGCAATAATCAGAATAGCATGAGTTGTATAGACTTATGGCTTTGGTTAGAGAGTTGATATAGCCCTGATGTAGGACACTGAAGGCAAATTGCTTCTGGTGGTCCTTCGAAACAGATACAGAGAGAAAGGCATTAGCCAGATCAATAACTGCATACTAAGCACCAGGAAATGTATTAATTTGTTCAAGCAATGAAACCACATCTAGAACAGCAGCCGCAGTTGTAGTCACCACTTGATTAAGTTTTCAATAACCCACTGTCATGCTCCAAGATCCATCTGTTTTTTGCACAGGCCAAATAGGTGAGTTTAATAGGGATATGGTAGTAATCACCACCCCTGCATCCTTCAAGTCCTTGATGGTGGCAGTAAAGTCTGCTATCACTCCAGGAATTCAGTATTGCTTTTGGCTTACTATTTTCCTAGGAAGGGGCATTTCTAATGGCTTCCACTTGGTTTTTCTTACCAAAATAGCCCTTACGCCACCTGTCAGGGATTCAATGTGGGGGTTTCACCAGTTGCTCAGTATGTCTATTCCAGTTATGCATTCTGGAACTGAGGAAGTCACTACAGGATGGGTTTGGGACGCACTGGACCTACTGTGAGATGGACATTAGCTAAGACTCCATTAATAACCTGACCTCTATATGCCCTACTCGGACTGGTGGGCCACAGTGACATTTCAGGTCTCTTGGAATTAGTGTCATTTTAAAGTCAGTATCCAAAATTCCCCAAAAGTCTGATTCTTTCTTTTTCTCCAGTGGACAGTCACTCTAGTAAAAAGTCATAAATCCCTTTGGGGATAGCTGAGAGAAAGATTAACAGTAGAGTTTTTGGAAGTTTATTGGCTCCCTTCCTGAAGGGCACCTGGCCTCTCCCACATTCAAGGGGTTGTGGGTCTGTCAACTCCCTCAAGTCTGGGAATTAATTGAGGGGCTGTGACTCTCTATTTCTGGTGATTCGAGTTAGACTGCTGTTCACTTGACCTAGAATTCCTCCTCTTTTACAGATTAAGTAAATATTAGCAGACTTTCTATCTGTTTCACTTCTAGGGACGCCATGACTAAGTAGCCAATGCCATAAGTTGTACAAATCAGACTATTCTGGTTACTGCTGTGACTTCAGTGTCCATTACGATAACCACGCCCACCTTGTCTTTGTCAGTTGAGTGCAGCCACTTGACCCCTACTACCACGGGGTCTAATAAGCCCCATTTGTAGTTAGGTGTCTTAATTCAGTTAAGGCAACTTCCACTGTCAAATCTGACTTACATAAAATAGCAATCACAGCAGTCTTCAAGGATGCCAAGGTTCCCTTCACAAATTTATTCCTCACCGTTGTGGTAAAAGATGTGTCCTCTGGTCCCTTCATGTGTGGGTCTGTGGGTCTAAACTGATAAATCCACTCTAATATGCCAATTTCCTTAAGTCTTTGGATGCATTCCACAGTATGCCAAGGCAGGTCTGGTACTTCAACTTGATTTAGTGTAAGCTACCACATAACCCATGCTTCAGCAACCCAGACAAATAAACTATTAGATCATTTCCTAACCTCTCAAGCTAAAACTTGGATGAAGAATCTGTGTTTAATGAGCCCATATCAATAAACTCAGACTGAACCATCTTTATGTTGTTTGCGCCATTATCCCAAACTCTTAATAGCCGTTCCCACGCATATATATATTCTCTAGGTTTCTGTTTGTACTTGTTAGAAAAGTCAAGCAGTTCTTTTAGAGTGTAGTATACCTCCTCCTGGGTCCACTTTGTAATTCACCTTTTGGGCTCACTGGGACTTAAGTCTAGTTATAGGTCTAGAAGCCAAAATGGGTGGTGGGAATGTTTTGGGAACATTCAAAATTGTCTTGTAAGGCAACTGCTTCAGGCGATGCCCCAGGTGATGATTCAGACAAAGGCTCTTTAGACACAGTTGGGTTAATCTCATTAGATGAAGGTGGAGGGGCTGATGGTTTTACTGTGGAGGGTAGTTAAGCAGATAAAGATTGAGTAATCTCTTCAAATGGGAGTAAGAGAGCTGCTTCTGTTGGCAGAACAGAATCAATGGAATTTAGGGGCTGAGTGTTTCCAGCTTCCTGATAATCTGGCCATATGTCCCCATTCCAAGTTTCAGGTTCCCATTTCTTCCCAGTCAATGACCTCATTTTAACTTCAGACACCATTCAAAGTTGTGTATTCAGCTGGTATTGTGATTCAGCCACTCTTACAGTAAAACTCTAGGTTTGGTTTTCAGCAATTACAAGAAATAAAGCTTTCATTCAATTCACAAGTGGAAACTTTGAGGTCGTTTATGTGGCACTTGAGATTTGCCTCTGAAGCCCTGACCTGAGCTCATCTCTTTCTTCCACCACTTTGTCTAACAAAAGTAGGACCAACCAACCAGCTTCCTTTTGCTTCTAATTTTGACAAAATTCTAGAAAGATATCAATCGTGCAATCACCCAGAGCCTCACCTTTCACCAGTACCTGATCTACTGGTGGTGATGTTTTGTGTATTTCTATTGCCACCTCACGCTGTGCATTAGCGGTGCTCTCTTTACTACTGAAAGTAGAGTCATCAATATATTTAAGACAACAGACTTGAGAACCAACTTACACAACTCATCCTTACAATTTTGTCTCTCTAGAACCACTCTCAGTACCAAATGTCTTAGGCTGAATTCTCTAGAGAAGCAAAACCAGCAAATCATATAATTATACACTGAGAGAGAGTTATATCAAGGAAACAGTTCATGCAGTTATAGAGGCTGGAACATCCACAGTCCGTGAGTCAGGCTGGAGGTTTCTCCTGAGTCGCATAGTCACAGAGGCTGGCAAACCCAAGACTGGCAGGTCAGACAGAAAGACTCTTGCTCATAGGCTGCAAAGACTGTTGAATCTCAAGATCATCAGGCAAGGCGGCAGGTAAGCTGCTAGCTGAAGTCCCAAGAAACAGAGATCAGATGATCAAGAGCCAGGTGCAGGATCCAGAGCCAACAAAAGCCCGCAAGCCTCATCAGAAAGTCCACCTATACTGGAAACTCCTTTTTGACTGACTGGCTGCTCACAACCGATCTCATCATGCAGGTGATCACATTATATTAGATCTCATTATGGAGAAGATTATGTCATTAAAAAGCTACCAAACTACATCATAACTACCAAACCACTGAGGATCATGGCCCAGCCAAGTTGACACACAACTTTAACTATCACACCGCTGTAATATCTGACCTGCAGAGAAGAGTGACCACAGTACTCTTCAAAAATGCTGGGACTCCCCTTCACAAATTGATTATGCACAGTTGTGGGGAAAGATGTGTCCTCTGGGCAATCCTTGCATGGGAAGAGCAGGTCTTACATGATAAATTCACTCCAACACTCCAATCTTTCTAAGATTTTGGATGTCTTCTACCGTTTGCAGTTTCTGCAGCCTTTTTTTTTTTTTTTTTTTAACCAGGAGTGGGAAGAGACTCAGTGTCCCAAAGGACACACTACCTTCCTGGCTCCTGTCCACTAGAAGACTTCTGAAAATCTCTGCATTTCAGTGTTTTATATATTATAGTCCTCAGCAGGTACAAGGCAGGTCCTCCCTCAGCTGACCAGAGTTCAACCGATCCTCAATTACCCATAATATGTCCATCAACTCTGGTCTTGTACAAAAGTAACTTTTTACGTAGGCAGAGACTGGCTCCTCCCTAGGGCAAAAGAAACAAACCTTCTGAGGTAGAAAGCACCCTGGGAGGTCCCTCAAGTTGCTTCTTGGTAGAACTAAGGCAAAGGTAACAAGTCTTCAGGGTTAGGGAAAAATATCCCAAGATGTATCCCAAAATATCCCAAAGCAAAAGGTCACATAAAGGAATTCACTACACAAGCAGAGGGACAGAAGATGTAGCTCCACATGGGAAACAGAGATAAGAGACCATAAAGTCCCATGAAAAGTGAGAGAAAAATAAAAGTTGAGAAGATATATGGTAGTTCTCGGTTCCAGTTCTTCATGAAGCCCAAGACAATTTATTTTCTCTTGTTCCACGAATCATTTTAATAAACTACAATTTTTTGCATAAGCTGTTTGCAGGTGGGTTATTCTATTTATTTTTTACTTTTTTTATTGTGCTTTAGGTGAAAGTTTACAGCTCAAGTTAATTTCTCATACAAAAAATTTATACACATATTGTTTTGTGACATTAGTTGCAATCCCCACAATGTGACAGCACACTCCCCCTTTCCATTCCAGGTTCCATGTGTCCATTTAACCAGTTCCTGCCCTTCCTACCTTCTCATCCTGCCTTCAGACAGGAGCCACCCATCTGGTCTTGTGTATCTGATTGAACTAAGAAGCACACTCCTCAAGTGTATTTTTTGTTTTATACTCCTGTCTAATCTTTGTCTGAAGTGTGGCCTTCAGGGGTGAAAGTTTCACTTCTGGTTTAACAAAAGATTCAAAGGCTGTGGTTTCCGGGGTTCCTCCAGTCTCTGTCAGACCATTAAGTCTGGTCTTTTTATGTGAATTTTAGTTCTGCTCCACACTTTTCTCCCATTCTGTCTGGGACTCTCTGTTGTGTTCCCTGTCAGGGCAGTCATTGGTGTTAGCCAGGCACCGTCCAGTTTTGCTGGTCTCAGGTGGTGGAGTCCTTGTGCTAATGTTTTCCTTGTATCATTGGTTCTCTTCATTCTCCTTGGCTCCAGGTGGGATGGGACCAATTGATGCATCTTAGATGGCCACTCACAAGCTTTTACGGTCCCAGATGCCACTCACCAAAGTGGGATGTGTAACATTTTCCTAATAAACTTTGTTATGCCAATTGACTTAGATGTCCCCTGAAACTATGGTCCCCAGGCCCCAGCCCCAGCTACTCTGTCCCTCAAAGCATTTGGATGTGTCCAGGAAACTTCTTAGCTGTTACTTTGGTCCAGTTGTGCTGACTTCCCCTGTACTGTATGTTGTCCTTCCCTTCACCGAAGTTGATCCTTGTCTACTATCAAGTTAGCGAACTACCCTCCACTTCCCTCTCACCCTCGTAGCCATTAAAGAATGCTTTTCTCTGCGTTTAAACCTTTTCTTGAGTTCTTATGATAGTGGTCTCATACAATATCTGTCCTTTTGTGACTGATTAATTTCACTCAGCATAATGCCCTCCAGATTCACCCATGTAGTGAGATGTTTCTCGGATTTGTCATTGTTCTTTATTATTGCGTTGTATTCCTTTGTGTGTATGTACCATAATTTGTTTATCCATTTGTCTGTTGATGGGCACCTAGGTTGTTTCTATCTTTTTGCTATTGTGAACAATGCTGCAATGAAAATCGGCGTGCATATGTCTATTCATATGACAGCCCTTATTTCTATACGATATATTCCTAGAACTGGAGAGGTAGATAATTTTAATGTGTAACAAAGTGTTTGATGAAGATGACAGGAGAAAGAGTTTTTAAAATGAGATAAAACCTCAGATTTTTGTTCTTCACAAAGAATAAGTAGATGTGGTATCTGTACAATAAAAATAATCCAATTGCATGGCCATGGAGGAGTATGCTGTTTGAAATAAGAAATGTAATTGTCCCAGAGGATTTTATCTTAACAATAAATACATGCTCTGGTTTATCATTCATAAATTTCACGCGGTTTATTGTGAGATAGTCATGGCAAGGCACACAAATAAGACCTCAAGACATTCATTTGTCATTGAAGAATCAGAATTAACAATTACAATGTTAGTTTAAATGTTAGAGTCCAAATCTTTAGACTTCAGGCTTTTACCTTTCACCAGTGGTCTCAGGAGGATACTTGACTATGCCTCTAACTCAGATGAGGTCTCCATATCTAAAGTCTGAGGTCAGCTGTAGAGAGTAGTACCTCAGTAACCTTCTCAGTCTTCAGAATGAGAGTCAGAGAGACCTTTTGCTCTGTCTTCATCTCCAAAAATGAGCAGAAATCCATGGGTTTACATCCCCTGTGTGTTGTCATGTTCAACTATAATTGGTATGTTTCATTGCCAGTTAAGGGCATTGTTGTATGACATGTTGAGGTACTTATTTACTACATGTTTCAAGGCCAAGTTAATTAATTAAAAATTATGGGAATTGTTTAGTGACGCATTTATGTTTTGTTAATTTATAGATATTTGATTAATGTTACATTCTGTTACCACAGACTGCAGGTGCACAGTACAATTTTCAGAAAGTTATTTACAACCTACTTCGCATACTTCTATTAGGTATTTTTGGGGTTAGAACAACTTTCTAACACTTCCAGTTAATGGTTACAGAGTATTATAGAAATACATGTTTGTAAGTTCAGAAATTCTCTATTTAGAACTTCACATTGTAAATGACTTATCCTTGGGTGTTTAAAAGCATTATAAAAACATCATGACAGTGTAAAAAGCATTATAGAAGCATGTATAATAGTGACTTACACATCATGTTTTAAGAACATTACAGAATCCAATGTAATTTGAGAGCATACAGAAAGCACACAAAACAGTAATGAAGGTAAAGTGAATACTGCAGAAAACGGAGTTAATTAAACATCAGTTTAAAAGATTCCTAGAAGTAACATTACAAAATCAAAAGGTATGACTATTTTTAAGATTTTTTGTTTCAAAATTTCTATAAAGAATACTTGAACTGTGTGAGGAACCATTAAATATTGAGGTGCCAGTAGGTCTAATTGAGGACATTAAGGAACTGAAATTAAGCACTCCATTCAGAAATTAAACTGAGGATTTTACTTCTACGCTACTGATAACCCTTTAGGCTTCTGTTAAAGTTGCCCTTTGAAAAACAAAGCTCAGTTGTGTTTGTTAAGAGTGTTCCTACAGCTGGCCTTAGAAAAAGCTTCAGTGAGTTGTTACAATAAATTAGAGCCTATAGATAAACATGTTGTTTAACTACCTTAAAGAAGTTGCCCAGTAAGTCCCTAGGCATTATCTCTTCTCTCTTAGCTAAATAAACAGTTTCTTTACACTTTCATAACTAATGGTCAGTGCTGTAACCAAAAATTCCAATTCAGTTAGCCCAGCTGCAATTATATCACTAACTTCCAAACGACTAAACTTTCATGTTAAAATTGTTTATACTTTTCGTTTAAGAACTATTGCCTTAATTAAAATGTATCAAGTATGAGAGATTTGTGTTAGGCTAGAAACTGATGTGAAGAAAGTTTCATAGTTAATTGCCAGCCTTGTGAATCTCACCTCCTTTCCCGCCATTGTTTTGATGTGAAGTTGTTAACTGTACTAACTCTACTTGTTAAATATTCTTTGTTTTGCCTGAAAGGCAGAGCATGTCACTAAAGTAACTCTCTCATTTATGTGTCCAGTTACTACCCCATCCCTCAAAGGAAACCACTCTCCTGACTTCTAGAATCATAGATTAGTTTTGCCTGGATTCAAATGTTATAGAATGAATCATACAATCATAAGTGTATATGTCTGCATTTTTCCACTTAACATTATGTTTCTGAGATTCATATATGTTTTCATGTGGTTGGAGTTTATTCATTCTTACTGATGTATAGCATTCCCTTATAAGAAATGCCACAATTATTTATTTTGTGGCTGATGGACATTGTATTGTTTCTATTTGTTGACTCTGATGAATGATGTTGCCCTGAAATATTATGATTGTAAATTTACTAAACTTTTCCTTTTTTATTTTTTCCACTGCTTTTATGCTTCAATTGTTTTTCTTCATTTGGGAATTACAAACAGACCCATCTATATTTGTTATACTTATTAATTATTTTATCATAAATATTTAAGAAACAAATACAGGATTTGTTTGGTGAATGATATGTTATGGTTGGTTTTGTGTGTGTGTGAATGATGTGCTTTATATCGAAACAGTTAAATAATTGAAACATTAAATTAATTAATCCATCCTTTATCCACTGATCTTTAGTGCAAACTTTGTGATCTAGTATTATCATAAAGATGCATGAGTTGTTTTTTCTACTTACTATAACACACATTCACATAGATTTTGAAAGTAAATAATTAAACTTTATCTAAAGAATAAAATAATTTTTAACATTTAACTATTCCTAAATTTAATCATAGATAGAAAAAATGCACACTACACAAAAATTTCTCAAAACATTTATAATTCCTGCTGCATGCTTTCTATTTTTTCTATTAGCATGCAGGCTGCCCATGTAGCTACCTCCAAAATCATTTAAATGTTCTGAAATTTAAAAGAATTCAGCAAACTCGTCCCAAGTAATCTAAATTTCCTGATATTTGTCATTAATAAAGGTATTAAATTAATAAAGAAGTTTTATAATTAATTACATGAGAAGCACAAATTAATATGCAGATTAAAATATGTTTTCTGGTTAGTAGATTTTTATATGATTGTTTTGGACTGTAATTAGAATTCTACTCCTCATTTATATCCCAGACAAACTTCAAGGGAAAATCTTTCATCTTCCTTTGGAAGATCCTGTCAAACATTTCACTCTGCTCCACAGTGAAGTGACGCTTCCAGTCTCCAATTGTACCTAGTGGGATAAGCAAATGAACAGCACCTCCATGAGGAAGTAGCACTATAAAGGCAAAGGTTACCCTCAAACCACTTTCATCTCTTCTCTAAGTCAAGCTAAATAGCTCTGTTAGTTCTCATGGGGTTTGACACCTTATCTTTCCTTATACAGGAATGAGTTAAGGAACTAACTTGGGAATGCAATAACACAGTAAATACAGTTAATACTGCACTTCCCTATCATTAGACTTCCATTAACTACTACCAATGGTTCCTAATCTTTCTTTAGAAGAAAAAAAAACCTCTGAAATATATGAAGAGATAGGATTTTTTAAAATTTACTATGCATCAAACACCATACTAGACAGACTACATACATCATATAATTCTTAAGACAGCAATACAATGTAGATATTTCTTCATCTTTAAAATAGAAAAAGGAAGCTCCAAGATTTTCATATAATGAAATCAAGGTCGCAGAGGTTACCAGAGCTGTCATTGCTGCAGCTTTACTCGGTAGAAGTTTGAAGCCATCCTTAAGCCAATTGTTTTAAATGAAAACTTAGTAATTTACTATCTTCAGCTATCAGATTTATTTTTGTACACGTTCTTATTGGCATTTACAGTAAATAGAAAACTCTCATGAGTATGAAAATCGTATCATATCAGATTTAGTTGAGTAATGAGAAGTGAGTTAATGATACATGGAGCGAAAGAAGAAACTTTGCTAACGAATTTTAAAGAGTGGCATTACATGGCCTAATATTTATTAGATAGGTTCAAGTGTTAAACTCTGTACTAAAACAGTATTAGGGTTTCTGAGACACACTTAGGGCCATTTTTAGTTAGCACCTTAGATTGTTTCTAGAGCTCAGATGCCAGTATCACTTGGAAAGGCATGTTGGAAATACCCCTTAGTGTCCCTATGGGCCAAGGACTCAAAACAACTCTCAACCCGTTTGCTGCTATAAACCCCTGGGCATCACCTTTGCGTAGGAAATGTCCCTCATCTGTTCTCATCGCTAGTTGGCTTTTTAGAATTTGAACATAATTAGCTTGTGGATCAGACTTCATGTTCTGAAAAGTAGCTTGTCTCACAACAGCATCCACGGCCTCATCGCTCAGTTCTTTCTCAAGAAAATGGCATATTTTAAGCACAGAACTTCTGAGATCCTACAGGAATTGTGGTTATGAGAAATTAGTCAGCTTCTGCATGAGTTATAGAATAACATTTTTATCACATTTTGGAAAAGTGACGGTGCTTGGGATGATTCTAAGTCTAAAATTTGACAACAGTATACCACTTCCTTACTAACTCTTTAAAAATGGGCGCTTTCGCTGTCATCTTTTTTTAGAGCTTCCTATTGTTTGGATTGGAGCCCTGGTGGTGCAGTGGTTAAAGCACTCGACAGCTCACTGAAAGGTCTAGGGTTCATACCTACCACCTGCCCCAGGGGAGAAAGATGTGGTAGTCTGCTTCTGTAAAGAATTACAGCCCTGGAAACCCTATGGGGCAGTTCTACTTTGTCCTACAGGGTCACTATGAGTTGTGATCAACTACACAGCAGTGGGTTTGGTTTTTGGGTGTTGTTTGAATTTACAGGGATAGCTCATCTTCATTCATTCATTAAACCAGCATTTTTTTGGAAGTTTATGTTTCGGAAACTGTGCTAGATGCTGGAAAAGTTTCAGAGAACAAAAAAAATACTATCTGTGCTTGTTAAGAGTTCACAGTTTCATTAGGAAATTATAGAGAAAGTAATTACATAGGGGGGTGGGGAAGGTGAAACAGAAACACAACGTGTAATGATAGCTCATAGGAAAGAAAGATTAATTTATCCTGGAGGAGTTAGTACAATTTTCAAGAGGAAGAAATATTTCTTCCAATTTAAGGAGGAAGGATAAGAATTGTCCCTGGAAAAGCATGAGAATTCATTTCTGATCGTACAAGTAAGTCCCAAATTACAGAAGCTTATAATGTCTTCCATATTCGATGAAAATTTTGAAGCTCAGTATGCTTGGTTCTTAACGGACTCAAGAGAAATGGAACTGGAGAGTTTTGCTGAGGAAAGGAGAAAAGGGCTTTGGTAAGCAGGCTGAGTATCTTGGTCTGTATCCTTGTAGATAATGGACAGTGGAGGTAGGTTGAGTGTAGGGTGGTGAGTAAAATAGTAGGACTCTAGTTATTAAATAGGAGTCTCTGGGTGATGCAAATGGTTAAGCACACAACCAAGAGCTTAAATGTTATGAGTTCAAACCTAGCCAGAGGCACCTTAGAAAACAGGCCTGGAGAGCTGCTTCTTAAAGGTCACAGCCTTGAAAACCCTGTGGAGAAGTTCTACTCTGCACATATGGGGTCTCCATGAGCTGAAATTGACTCTATGGTAACTAACAACAACAAAAACCAACTTTTCAAATTATTTCAACAAATTGCTTTTATATACAGTGACTAACACAGAATCAGCCATGAACATGAAGAGACAAAACAATATAGCCAAGAACCAGAAAATGAAAAAAAAAAAATAGAACCAGAAATAATTTTTAATGACTATGCTTATTATGTTGAAAGCAATAAAAGAACAAAAACAATTTTGACAAAAAAATTGTAAAAAATAACAGCAGATTTAAAATAGATCTCAATTCATGAATAGAAATTAAGATCTTGGTGAATCAGTTTAATAGCAGCTTAGAATAGAGAAACAGTGAACAGGGATCTAGGGACACAGAAAAAATCCACAAGAAAACATGGAGAGATCAAGCAGAGATCAGCTTCCTCTGTTTGTAAGACAGCTTATAAAATTCTTTGGAAGGTCTCTCTAAACTTCTTCACCTAGAATGGTTACTTATCATATAAGTCATTCCTCAGTGCTATCACCTATCACCATCCATAATTCTAAGTCATATTTCACATTGTAGAGTAAACTCACATAAAGGAGAGTTAGCACGTTAACTCCATTCTCACTATACAATGCGGGACACTTGAGAAAGGGAATTAGAAATTGATTCTATGTGGTCACTGTGGTCCTGGGGATATCACGTCCAATTCGGTGGGAAATATGCAACATCTTCTGAGATAAGCTTTATGGGCTTTGGGTATTTCTGATGTGAGTTGACTGCATGTGTAGTTGAAAGCCGACATTTAATTCCAATGATTTTGGATGGGACTCAGAAAATAATGCTTTTATCTACTCAATTTAAAGATATACACATATCCCAGGACCCAGAAAGTCATATCTGAATATTTACCTCAAAAGGCATGCATGTGCACATTAGGGGATATGTACAAGAATTTTCAGATTGTACATAATGGGCCAAAACTTGAAGCAGTCTTATTTCTCATCAGTGATATAATCAGTAAATAAATTGTGTCTGAATCTCTGGTCAAGGATATAGTCTGGTGGTATAGATTTGGAATTCACCAAGTTATTTTCCAGTCACTCAAGTCTGGCTACCATGCCTCACAGTACACTTTATGTCACTAAGTTCAATGGACATTTGTAACTCTCATTTTTACTTTCTCTCTCTGCAGCCTTAAAGAGTGTTTTCATTCCCTCTTTCCTGACACACTCTCTTGGTTTCTGTGTCATCACATTCTCCTGGCTTTCTTTCTACCTCTATAATCGCTCCTTTTCTGGTTCCTTGGAGGGCTCATCTCTCTTTACTCAGATCTGACATGTTAACGTCTCTCAGTGGTTTGTTCTAGTTCCCCTTTACTTCTCGTTCTATGCTTGCTCACTTTCTCTCTCTCTGTTTTGATTTCATCATTTCATCCATGTTCATGGTTTCACTATATTCTATACAGTGACAGGAATCAAATTAAACATTCAGCTCAGACCTCTTCTTTGTGCTTTAAACCTGTATTTTGCACTTATTTCTCAATATCTCCGTTTGGATGCTTCTAAGTCACCTTAACCTCCGCATGTTAAAACCAACCTCATAATCTTATCCCTCTAACATGATCGTGCTTCAGTATTACCTATCATCTTCATGAATGGCACCACTATCTACAGAGATACATCAACCAGAAATTTGACTGCTCTCTTTTTCCCATGATTTCTGTGTATAATCCCCTTCCCTTTTACCTCCTGAATATTTCTTAAAACTGCATTCTCTCCAATCCCAATGATACCACTCTAACCAAAGGCACCTTTTTTTTTTCTCATTGAATGAATGCACTGGTCTCTTACTGGTCTGCCCAAATTCACTGTTATCATTTTTCAACACACTAATGGGAATGCTATTCTAAAACTATTAATTCTATCACATTTCTCTCCTTTTTTATAACTCTTAAAGGGCTTACTGTTTTAGATTTAAAACAATCACAATTACTAACACAGTCTATAGACCTTGCACAATCTGGCTCCTACACACTTTTATATCTTCATCTTTCACCACTTCCACCAAGCTCTCTTAAGTTCTTCCTTAAGCTCCTCAAAGGAGCCATGTACCTTATGGTTTCAGAAAATTTGTCCATTCTATTTTTCTTGGCTTGGAATACTCATCTACCTCTCTTTCTTTCGTTAACTTATATTTTTCTAACTTTTAGTTCCCGTGTTACTTCTTCCAGAAAACACCCCCATCACCCTTGACTGCTATATAAGACCCACTCGTTACATAAACAGACAGTATATCTGTACTTTTACTTAGTAATACTTATCAAAGTTTTTAATTATATATAATTATGTATACTTTCTTGATGAATACATGTCTTCCCTGTTAGATTACGAGCTCCATGAATAAAGGGTACAGTCCTCTTTTTCTCTTGAATAAGTACCTGTCCCATAGTAGGCATGCAATATTTTTGAATAAGTAATATATAAATGAGTTAACATATGAATCAGAGATCACAAAATAGTGAACTTCAAATGTGTTTTGTCTGGATTACACAATGTTTAAAACCTCTTTGAACCGGCTGACAGCATTTAAAGCTTATGTGATTTCACACGAAATCTACATTTCAAGCTTCTCTTATGAAACAGGAAGGCTGTGTATCATAGGGCACACATTCACCTGTGGCAATCATTAGCCGTATCTTAGGAGTAGCTTCTCATCCCAGTGCTCCAGAGTGTCCTCCCTCTTTTTATGTCCTGCTACTCTGGCATTTGGGTTTGCCTTTATTGCTGTAAGTGGTTGCATGAGAAGGCATCACTATAAAAGACTGAGTATAGGGAGAAGAGACCTGGAAGTGAGCGCTGAGGAAGACTACTAGTAAAGTGATAAGTGGAAAATTAGAAGCTCCAAAAGAAGCTTGAGGAGTACTTGGTGAGATCCAAAGAAAACTAGGAGAATGTCATTGACTAAAACTAGGAGAAAAAAGGATTTTAACGAAAGAGTATTAATAATAAAATAACCATCTCATCTTACCTTCTTCATATCTTCATACATCATGAATAGTATATTGAAATTATGTTTGTGCTCATACCAGCCTCTGATGTGATCAAACCAAAGGCTTCCCATGACTGTGGAAAAAGTAGTAAGTGACAAAGTAAAGATATCGCACTTTTTATGAACAATACACTATACTTTTTCTTTTCTGTTTTGGAGTCCTTGGGGGAAAAAATAAACCTCCCACTACTGGACATCTATATTCCATCCTTTTAAAATGGTTAGTGCCTTGGGAAACAACCAGATGATTTTAATAGGTATTTTTCTTATGATAAGTTACTCTGCGTACATAGGAAAGCAGCAATGCAAGGATAAGAAGGCCAAATATCAAATTTTGAAGTTTTTTTTTTTTTTTTAGATAAGACCCTTCATTTTCCTACTTCCTCTACCTGAAACCGCCTATTTCTATTTACCTTGCTGTTCTCTATTTTAGGATCTCTGGGCAGTGATTTTAGCTATCTACAACGGGCAGACCCAAGTATAATCTCAGTGAGAGTCCTGATTCCACTTTCCACAAGCTTATTGCCCCAATCTATATTCTTCAGTGGTGGCCTGAAACTTCACAGCTACTATATAAGACCTACCATGGATCCATGACATGGCACACAAACTACAATCACCCTGAACATTAGCTATTCTAGAGCATGTAGAGCTATGGGTCTAACCAGTTGCCATGGAGTTGATTCTGACTCATGGTAACTCCACATATGTCAGAGGTGTAGAATGCTACATAGGGTTTTCAATGGCTAATGTTTCAGAAGTAGATTGCCAGGCGTTTCTTCTGATGTGCCTCTGGGTGGACTTGAACCTCCAACTTTTAGGTTAGCAGCTGAGTGTGTTAACTATTTGCACCACCCAGGGACTCCAGTGTGGGTCTAGTTAATATAAATTGCTAAAATGTTAGTGATCCTTTTATAATTTGGTCAAAATATTCCCTAAAATATACGACTTTGCAAACTTGACATCCTTCAAAGTGGTCCTTGCAAGGATAGAAAGGCCAGTGGGTGATAGAATAAATTCATATACAATAGTAACTACTCATATGCATTCCACCTTTGGTCATTTCCCCTCGCCATCCCCAAAATATGTTTCCTAAATTTGAGAATTTGGCTAAATATCAACATTACCTCATAAATACACTGTTTGGTTAATAAATTCATAGTTACCTTTTCCATCTAGAAACTTTTTCATGAATTCTTCTATAGTATCTGAAGCTTCAAACAAAGTCACAAACTTCGAAAAATGGAAATATGAGATCAAAACATCCTTTGGGTTTCTGTAGATGTAAATAATCTGCAGGGGGAATAAAGAAATAACTTTAACAATTCCTTGGTTAGATTTCCAGATTTTTTTTACATCTGCATAATATTTTATTACATGAATGCACAATAATTTATTTACCCAGTCTACTATTTATAGAAGTTTAGGTTGTCCCCATTTTTTTGCTATTACAAAAAGAATTGCAAAAAATGACTTAATTCACATGACATTTCACATCTGTGCAAGCGTGTGAAATAAATTCCTAGATTGTGATTGATTACTTGTAAGACAGACAAATACTGAAAACTGGTTTCCATAGAAGTTGTATCAATTTATCCTCCACCAGCAATATGTGATATTTGATATACAGCCTAAGTAGCACTGGAGATAAACAAGGAAAGAGAAAACTATTTAACAGATGGTGCTGGAGAAAATGATTATCTATATGGGAAAATAAATGAAAATGAATCTCTAGCTCATATTCTACCATAAAATGAATTACAAATAGATTAAGGATTTAAATAAGAAAGCAAAATTTTGTCATCTAAAAATATATATAAATAGATATCTTTCTGCTGTCAGAGCAGAAAAAGATTTCTTAAGAAAAATTTATTTAAACTAAAAATTGATCAAATGACATTAAAATTAAGAATCTTGTTCATTAAAATGTACCATAAATAAAGCTACAAAAAAACAACAAAATGTGAGGGAAACAATACGTATAACCTAGCGTAGATTAGTATCCAGAATATGTAAAACAAAGCAATAAAAAAACAATAGAAAATTGGGCAAAAGTCAGAAATAGTCACTTCACAGAAGAGGTAATAATTAAGGCAAATAAACACATGAAAAAGTGCTTAATCTTTTTACTGACTAGGGAAACACACATTAAGATCAGTGTGAAACACCATTTACTTTGTAGCTATCAGATTGACAAAAATTAAGAAGTCTGACAAGACAAAGTACTAGGGGATGAGGATCAGTATGAACTCACAGAATTGCTTTGTAAAGAAAAGATAGCACCACCTTGTAAAGCCGAGTCTTTCTGCATTTGTGTCTTTACCATTCTATTCTTGGGTGGATAGCCTAGGGAAACTCTAGCAGATGTTTTCCAGGAGACACGTTCATGAATGTGGATAGCAGTGTGTGTCTTAATACCGAATACTAAAACCTGCTGCTGTTGAGTCGATTTCGACATTTCATAGCGACCTCACTGAATGCTAGAATAACCTAATTATTTAGTGAACGAAAAGCATAGACAGATAGTGATCTAATCACACGATTGGTAAAATTATACAGCAGTGAAAATCAAGAACGAACAAAGGCATACAATTAATCTCCGGCAAAAAGAATACAATTGACGATATAAACATAAAGTTAAGAAAAATTTAAGACCAAAAGATTTAACAGGATGACAGTTTGTTTGCAATGACTAATGGAACATGAATCTTTGTGTACTGAATAACACAACAGAGCTACTTTAATGGCACAAATTCTGATAAGTGCATAAAGATTTTGATTTAGCAGTAACCATATAGAAACTCACGCGTGCTTGCCTTCAGACATAAAAAAAGTGAATAATACAACGGAGTTAATTTTACTTATTTGTATATTAATATCTCATAAAGAGAATCTATATACTTTTCTTATACAGAAAAAATTGATCATAGAATTGGCCATAAACATTCTTAATCAATTTCAAAGATTAGAATTCTTACAGCATCATTACCTGATGATAGTGTCGGAGTACTAGTTAGCCGCAATGCAAATGTTACAAAAAAGAAAACAATATAAATGTTTGGAAATAAAAACTTGTAAAAATAACTTGGGCCAATTAAAAAATTAAAACTGAAATGATAGATTACTTAGATATTAACAAAATTATGTCAAAAGAGTATACACAGCCTTGTTGTTGTTAGGTGTCACTCAGATGGTTCTGACTCACAGCAACTCTACGTACATCAGGTCAAAACACTGCCTTGTCCTGCACCATCTTCACAACTGTTGCTATGTTTGAGCCCATTGTTGCAAATTCATAGTCTTAAAATGTTAAAATTTTAAAAATAAATTTGGAAAGAAATATTTAGTTAAGAATGATAAAAAGTAAATGTAAACAAATTATGAGGAAATAATTAAAACGACAGGCATAAACTAGAAAACATTAAAAAATGTTTCGAAAAAGAAGCTAGCTATATGGAGAAAAACATCAATAAAACTTAAAAAAATCTTTATAATATAATCCTGAAGAATAATTACAGAGATAATTAAAAACGTTTCATCATTACAAATGAATGAAAAGGATAAAATCACAGAATTAGAGAAAATTCATTAGCTCATAAGAGAATATGTTGTAATTTGTTTAACTAAGTCTTGAAATCTAGATGAAATATGGATGATTTATTTTGAAAAGAAATTCTAATACTAGTTTAGGGAAAGAAAACGAACTTCCTGAAATAAACAGATGAGGACAATGAAAACACTAAAAATTTCCACTAAAACTCCAGCAGGATCAGATATATAAAAAAAAGGGTGTATTTTAATAAAATTTCCCAAAACAACATTAATTTATATTATTTAAACTACTCTCGAACATTCTAAAAATACAAAAAATCTTTGAAATTCATTTTACTGAAACTAAATATAGAATTATAGAAAATCAGAGACAATTTTTTAAATAATTACTGATAAAGAAAACCAGGGTGAACATTAACAAAAGTCCTTCTTCAATATGTTAAAAGAACTGTATTATACTCTAATTATACTGTAAGCAAGTAGTATTTATTCCAGAAATGGGATATTATTAAATTAACTAGTAGAGTTCACTGCACGACAGATTAAAAGAAAACAAAACAAAACAAAACAAAAAAATGGCATCTTCATAGTTGCCCAAAAAAAGGCATTTGATATCATCAGTCCTTCTGTGAATAAAATGAAAATAAAAGTAAAACTCCAAGTAAATTAAGAATAAAAAATATCTTCACCACTTTATGCCTTAGAAATTCACAGCAAAACAAAACAAAAAAACTCAAGTGGAAATTCTAGATGGTCAAGGATAAGAGAAAAATATCTGCAATTACCTTTATTATTCTTTTTTTTCTGCAGATTTTAGATAATGAATTAGAAAAAAGTAAACATTGGAAAGTAAAACAAAATCAGATTTATTATTATTCAAGATGATGAAATAAATATATCTGAGACAATAAAGGAAAAATTTAAAAAGCCAATAAAAGAGATTAAAGAGGACAGATATAATAAGTCATTGCTTTTTTTTCCTCATAAAAGAAATAATTAAATAGAAAATCAATAGTGAAAACAAATTTCCGATTCATAATAGCAATAAAAATAATAAACAAAAAAACAAACTGAGAATTAGTTCAGTAAAAAAATGTGTAAGATGTAGATGAAGAATAATACAAAACACATTTGGAGGACATGTAAGTAGACCTGATAAATAAAGAGTCATAGAACGATGCTGGATGGAATGTTGGAAACTTACAATGCTAACAATTGTCCCAGAATTAATCTGTATGTTTAATAAATTCTAATGAGCATCTAGAAATCATTAAGGGATTAAAATGTTAAAAAGTAAAGTTGATAGAGGATTTGATTGGAAAATTTCTACATATTTACAATAATTTAAACAGTAAACAACTGGCACAGATTAAATAGATCTATCAATATCTGGAATAAAGTGTGCAGAATCAGAAGGGAAGGAACTACAGAAATTTAGTATATCAAAATGTAGACTCAAAATACTGGGGAAAGAGTATATGATTTAACAAGTCACGCTGGGGTAACGGGCTAACCTGTTGGGCAAATATGGTGCAATATTCATACCTCACATCACATGAGTGTCAGATAGAATTTATAGCTAAATGTAAAAAATAAAAGCTAATTATAAAAAACCTGGAGAGTATTTGCATAATTTTTGTGATGAAGCAGTTTTTTCTTAGCAACACAGGAGAGGCAGAAGCCATGAATGAAAGATGAACAGATTGGTTATATAAAATTAAAAGCTTTCAACAACTTCTAAAGGGAAGGTATTAATTGGGAAAATATTTGCTCCAAATAAGTGCTTCTACCCATTGCCATAGAGTCGACTCAGACTCACGATGATGCCATGTGTTATAGAGTAGAACTGCTCCGTAGAGTTTTCTTGGTTTCAATCTTTACAGAACCAAATCACCAGGCCTTTCTTCCTTGGTGCTGCTGGGTGGAATTCAATTGTCAAGGTTTTTATCAGTAGCCAACCTTTAGGTTAGTAGGTGAGCACAAACCATTCGTGCCACCCAGAGACCAGAAGTGTTTCTAGAAAACAGTAAATAAAAGACAAACAAACTAAAGAAAAATGGGCAAAAAATACAAAGGATATTTAAAAGCCTAGGAACATATAAAAGAAATGCTCGATTTTATGAAAAATTGAAAGGAATGCAAATTATTCAAGAATGAATTTTTTTCTTACCTAGCACATTAGCAAAACTGATCATTCCAAACACTAGGAAGCATGTGAGGAAAGAAGCATTCTCATATGCGATTTGAAGAAGTATAAGTTGATACGTTATAGAAAGTACCTAAAACCACCAACATATTTAAAGTATTTGGATACTTTAACCTGAAAACTCCACGTTTAGGGAAACATTTCACCAGAATAGAAAAGTACAAAGATCTATAACAATGCTTATTGCAATATGACGTATACGTATGCTACAACCTACCTGTCCATCAGTATTATATATATAGCTCAAAATGTAATGCTATCAAACCACTAAAAAGAATGGAGTTTTATGTGCTGACCTAAAAGATATTTTTCTATATAATTACACCGAAAAACAACATTGTGGTGACCCATTGTATTTATATTCTTATAATTCCATACATATATTTTAATATGTAAGGCAATATCATCATGATATAATAATCAAAACACTTGAAAGAATGTGGATGAGTAGGGCCAAAGAAGAAGACATGTCTGGGGAAAAAGTCCATAAGCTATTTCTATGTCATACTTTAGCTTTCTTGTTCTTGAGACCCTTTGGTGCTAAATAATATGGAATGTGGGAAGTGAAGAGACGAGGAGACGGTCGGTTCACAAAGTCCACTTCGCGCACATTGTACTCAAGGAAAGGGACTCTGTCGAGTGTTTCCAGATGTGAGGTGCTGTTACGATGTTCCTCGAAATAAATCAAGCTTAATATCTGCTGAGTCCATATTGTACCTGTAAAAATAAATAATCTTGTTTTCAACTCTGAATTGATTTTTAATCGTAAACGTAGTCATGCCATCCATTTTTCCCCACCCCGCTCTGCCTCCCTTTTAACCTCTCTAACGGTCAGCAGAAAAGAGGAAGACCCTCAAGGGGATGAATTGACATAGTGGCTGCAACAATGGGCTCAAACATAACAATGATTGTGAGGATGGCGCATGACCGGGCAGTGTTTCATTCTGTTGTACATAGGATCGCTATGATTTGGAACGGACTGTAAGGCGCCTAACAACAGCTACCTAAGTATGCCTATGATTTGTACAAGTGTTTTGGTTTTTTGTTTATTTGTTTTCTACTTTACATTAAAATTTGTAAGGCTAAAATCAAAGGCTGTTAGTTGTTTTTCACTTTGAAAAGTCATGGTTTTTCGAATTCCATGGTACTGCTGATTCAGATTAATGCTTCAGCTCCTGCTCTGTTTTCTCTACTTAATGAAAGGTCTCTTTTTACTATCTTCTTTGGCTGTATCTGTTTTTACTTCCTTAGTCTCCATTCTCAGAACTTCATCTTTTAGAAGTATGGACAAATTCAGAGCCCAGATGCCTCTTCAAAAGTATGTTCTGTTTCTCATCCTCCTCTTGCTTCCCATCATTTTCAGCTTCACATTATGAAACTTTTTCTGTTTTTATACTAAATGCCCAGGGATAGTCCTTGACTTCCCATATACACATTAAGGAGGAAGGAGAGACCAAATTTCAGTATACTTATAGATTCTTGGTTTCCAAAACAATCAATCCTGGTCATTGTCTCTATACAAGGGATTTGGGAAATCATAGAAATGTTTTGAATAATTCCAGTTCCATTTAGAATGCACACGGGTATGATAAAATATAACGGTACTAATGTTTGGCCATATTTATTAGAGATTACTGTGGATGATTTATTAGTTGTAATATGAGGAATTGAATGCATTATTCCAACTATTCCTAGAAAGAGCCAGTAGTGCTTTTATGAAGCTGAGTCTGGCTCTTTGAAAGAAAAGTTTGTCATTTCAGACAAAACTTTCTGTCTCCTCAAAATAACAAAAGAGGAGCTTTCAATATGTTGGGGATCCATGAAGATGATAATCAGTATTTGTAGGCAATTCTTCAAAGGGAATCAACACAAACATAAATTAATGCTGACTGCTGTGCCTGAGTAATAAAGTCCTTTGTCCCTGACCCAGGAGTCTCATATCTGCCAGCATCTATGAAACTGGCAGTTTCTTTTTGACATGCATGCAGGACAAATCTCAGACCCTTCTCAGAACTTGACAATCAGAACCCTGAGTTTCAAATCTACAATAAGGCAAAATGATTTCCTCAAGTTGCTCGTAAATTCTGTAATACATTTATGCATTCCAAAGAGGAGGTAAAGTCAGCAAAGTGATGTATTTGAAAAACATCTTTATTTACTCTCATGACTGAACCATGTATGACCAACTTGTTCATGGTGTTCCTGGACACCCACACCATGAATAAATGTAAAATTGTGTGTGAGAGTGTAACAACTCTAGCTTTACTTCTACCTTAGTCATCTAGTGCTGCCGTAACAGAAATACCATAAGTGGATGGCTTTAACAAACAGAAGTTTATTCTCTTACAGTCTAGTATGCTAGAAGTCCAAATTCAGGGCGTCAGCTCCAGGGGAAGGCTTTCTGTGTGGGCTCTGGACAAAGGTCCTTGTCATCAATCTTCCACTGTACTAGGAGCTTCTCTATGCAGGAACCCTGGGCCCAAAGGACAAGATCTGCTTGTGGCACTGCTTTCTTGGTGGCATGCGGTCCCCCTCCCTCTCTGCTTGCTTCTCTCTTTTATATCTCCAGAGACATTGGCTCAAGCCACAATCCCATCTTGTAGATTGAGTCCTGCCTCATTAACATAACTGCTGCCTATCCCACCTCATTAACATTATAGAGGTAAGATTTACAACACATAGGAAAATCACATCAGATGACAATCACACAACACTGGGAATCATGGCCTAGCCAAATTAATACACATAGTTTTGGGGAACACAATTCAATACATGATGCCTTCTTAGTCTACGTCAACCAAGCCTTCCAAGTTTCATCCTGTGCTAAAGCAGCCATCCCCATTTGGACTATCTGAGACCTGTCATGAGGAAAACAATATGATTGCCTGAGCTAGAACTAAAGACCAATATGAGAAATCCAAAATACCATGCTTACATATCAAATGACTGAGTTTAGTGGATTATGTTCACAGATTTTATTACAGACCTGTCACGTTACAAAGCCATAATGTAAATCTAACAGTAAGGGTACCGTTACTAACAAGGCCTCCTTCCCTATTTAATCTCCCTGATGATTTATATAACCCTTTTTCTGCATACTACCTCTAGTGTCACAACATTCTAGTCCAAAGACTTCAGGTTCCAGCTTATCTTACACTGCTACAGGGTCCTCCTCCAGGTTCTGCCTGTTCAGGTGAATATGTTCCCAAATCTCCAATTCTGATGTACCAATATAACTCCTGTTAATGTTTAGCAAATATAGATTCACTGTTTAGCAAGCATAGATTCTCCTCCTAGTGTTTCTCCTTCACCCACTTAAAAATACCTTGGTATTGTTTTCATTTGAAATTAAAG
Organism: Dugong dugon; assembly: GCA_030035585.1. Lineage (NCBI taxonomy): Eukaryota > Metazoa > Chordata > Mammalia > Sirenia > Dugongidae > Dugong > Dugong dugon. Next base: position 136,334,739 of record CM057464.1, read on the forward strand.
ACAACATATTTTCTTGCTAAATAAACTTCAAGAAACAGTCAAACATATAAATTCTAAAAAATGGAAATTCCTCCAACTCACTCAAAGTTACTCTATTCTCAGGCATAACTGCTATTAACAGGGTGAAGTGTAGCCTTCCAGAATTTTATATGCATATGCAAATAATATGTAAACAGTACTTTTTATAACAAAATAGACTCCTGTTATACCTACTATTCTGTAATTTGCTTTTTTAAAAACCAACTATATAACATGGAGATCCTTCCTTGTCATTATATCTAATCATCTATATACTCATCAAGGAACTAGTTAACTAGTGCAATTCATTATTTTTTTCCCTGCGGTCAATACAGTACTCTTCTTCCTGAAGACACGTCCAGCCATAACGTATACTTTAAGATGCGCTGATCACTCCAGGGCCACCATACATCCCTCTACCCAACATCCCTGTCCAACAACCTCAATAGTATAAACCAGGGCTTGATGTGATGGACATTCTAAGGAATAATCCAATACCCCATGTACTGTGAGAAGCACTAAAGTAAGAAATAGGTACAAGGATGATGACCCCCAAATTGTGTATAGGGTCCCACTCCTGCTGCCACAGGAAGCTCTGATTCAGCCTCATAGAAGAGTGACAGAAAGACCACATGGAGCTTTTATAGTTTCCTTGGGAAAAGAGCTGCAGGCGACAGGCAGGATAAATCAAGTTAGATGAGACACCACCAACATGTGCTTCAAGAACTCCCTAAGTGCTGCGATTCCCCTGCTAGGAGCTCCTAGTATTTGCAGCCCACACTTCAGCTTGCTTAAAGTGAAATGTCCTATTGTAATGACATTATTAAATTATTTATTTACCTTTACACTGTTGTTGTTGTTAGGTTCCAACTCATAGTGACCCTACACACGATAAAACAAAACACTTCCTGGTTCTGCGCCATCCTCACAATTGTTGTTATGCTTGAGCCCATTGGTGCAGCTGCTGTGTCAATCCATCTTGTTGAGGGTCTTCCTCTTTTTTGCTGACCCTCTATTTTACCAAGTGTCATGGTTTGAACTATGGCCCCCAAAAAATGTGAGTATCAGTTTGGCTGGACCATGATTCCTGGTACTGTGTGATTTTCCTGTATGTTGTAAATCCTGCCTCTATGATGTTAATGAGGGAGGGTGGGTCGCAGTTGTGTTAGTAAGGCAGGACCTGATCTACAAGACTGGACTGTGTCCTGAGGCAATCTCTTGAGATATAAAAGACAGAAGTGAGCAGTGAGACAGGAGGACCTCATACCATCAAGAAAGCAGTTCCCAGAGCAGAGCGCATCATTTGGACTGGGGTCCCTGCACCGAGAAGCTCCTAGTCTGGGGGAACACTGAAGAGAAGGATTACAGAGAGAAAGAGCCTTCCCCTGGAGCTGATGCCCTGAATTTGGACTTCTAGCCTACTCTGACTGTGAGGAAATAAACTTCTCTTCATTAAAACCATCCACTTGTGGTATTTTTGTTGTAGCAGCACTAGATAACTAAGACACCAAGCATAATGACCTTCTCCAGGGACTGATCCCTCCTGATAACATGTCCGAAGTATGAGAGATGCAGTCTCACCATCTTTGCTTCAAAGGAACATTCTAGCTATACTTCTTCCAAGACAGATTTGTTCGTTCTTTTGGCAGTCCATGGTATCTTCAGTATTCTTCAAAACACCATAATTCAAAGGTGTCAATTTTTCTTCAGTCTTCCTAATTACTGTCCAGCTTTTGCATGGATATAAGGCAATTGAAAACATCATGGCTTGAGTCAGGCACAAGCAACTGATGGTCTGTTCCACAATCGGCCCCTGGCCTTGTTCTGACTGATGATATTGAGCTTTTCCATTGTCTCTTTCCATAGATGTAGTTTATTTGATCCCTGTGTATTCCATCTGGTGAGGTCAATGTGTATAGTCACCATTTATGTTGTTGAAAAAAGGTATTTGCAATGAAGAAGTCATTGGTCTTGCAAAATTCTGTCATGCGATCTCCAGCATCATTTCTATCACCAAGGCCATATTTTCCAACTACCAATCCATCTTGTTTCCAACTTTCACATTCCAATCACCAGTAATTATCAGTGCATTCTGATTGCATGTTGGATCAATTTCAGATAGCAGAAGTTAATAAAAATCTTCAATTTCTTCAGCTTTGGCCTTATGGTTGGTGTGTAAATTTGAATAATATTCAAATTAACTGGTCTTTCTTATAGGTGCATGGATATTATCCTATCACTGACAGCATTGTACTTTAGGATAGATCTTGAAATGTTCTTTTTGACGATGAATGCAACACCATTCCTCTTTAAGTTGTCATTTCAGGCATAGTAGACCATATGATTGTGTGATTCATAATGGCCAATACCAATCCATTTCAGCTCACTAAGGCCTAGGATATCGATGTTTTATGCGTTCCATTTCATTTTTGATTATTTCCAATTTTCCTAGATTCATACTTCATGCATTCCACATTCTGATTGTTAATGGATGTTTTCAGCTGTTTCTTCTCATTTGAGTTGTGCAACATCAGCAGATGAAGGTCCTGAAAGCTTGACTCCATCCACATCATTAAGATTGACTCTACTTTGAGGAAGGCAGCTCTTCCCCAGTCGTCTTTTGAGTGCCTTCCAATCTGAGGTGCTCATATTTCAGCACTAATATCAGACAGTGTTCTGCTGCTATTCATAAGATTTTCACTTGCTAATTCTTTTCAGAAGTAGACCGCCACGTCCTTCTTCCTAGTTTGTCTTAGCCTGGAAGCTCAGCTGAAACCTGTCTACTGTGGGTGATCCTGCTGGTATTTGAATACTGATGGCATAGCTTCCAGCATCACAGCAACTCACAAGCCCCCACAGTATGACAAACTGACAGATGCATAGGGGACCATTACATTGTCTTTCCTTTCATTATTATTATTTTTTTTTTTTTTTGCTGTTTGTCTTGTTCCTGATTTTAAATGTAATATTTTATATGTTTCACCATTGAATATGATACTTGTTGTAGTCTTTTGGTAGATTTCATTTATCAGGTTAAGGAAGTTACCTTTTCTCCCTAGATTGCTACTAGTTTCCATTGTGAATGGATGCTAAATGTTAGTGAATGCCTGATCTGCATCTGTTGAGATGATAATGTAGGCTTTCTTCTATAGGCTAGTAATGCAGGCAAACTATATTAACAGATTAAAGGGGTTTTCAACCACTCTTGACTCCTCAGATAAATCCAACTTGGTCATGGTATACATTTTTTTTATTGCTAGATTTAGTTTGCTTTATATTAAGTTTAGGATTTTTGCATCTATGTTCATGAATACACTGTCGATGTTCTAAAATAATTTGAAGTGCCAAAAATCCTGCAAATGTCACTGCTCAAGTGACTTGTCTACATGATAGATTTGGCACAATTTATGGTGAATCCTGGGAGACTCACTCTATCCTCTCTGAGATGAGCAAGAACCCTGTGCAGTGCACTGAGGATTGGTGTGTGGTGTCCAAGAGGCTTGAGCCTGGTTTAGGGAAAGGAATAGACTCTTCTATGGACTGCAGTGCTTGACCTAAAACTAAGCAAATATCTAGGGGAGGAAAAAAACAACCAGTTTCATTAGTATTGGGTTGAATCATGAACTCAGAAAGTTTTATAGAGTAAAAGACTCCAGGGTTAAAGCAATGTGTTTCTAAGTAAACAAGGTCATGAATTTCAAAGTAGAGAATAAAAGGGAAAGACTGGACAATTTCTATGAGCACAAGGAATAGTTTCTATTGTACTGACTTAGACTCCAGTATAACTTTGAACATTAACCACTCCATACAACATTGCTTCAATGGCAACATACATCCTATGTTCTAGGAAGCTCAATGTAAAAACTAAACTTTTGGAATAGAACATTTGAGGGTAATTAATTTGACTTCAAAATGATTTCATTACTATAGATAAATGTAAATCAACTAACATAAGTCAGAAACATATTAGGAATTAGTTCTGACTTCAGATATATACTACTAACAAAAACTCTGCTAGTTTCTCAAATATTTTTTCTCCCTTTCTAAGCCCAAGTCAACAGGTTGTCATTTACTAAGTATTTGCTCTTGACTCAGTATTTGATTTCTTTGTGTTTGCCTTCAGAAATGACAATATCTGCATTGTAAATGGCCTTAAATCATAAAAGTTTGAATTTAATTTAATTTTTTTTCTTCTGTCCCTCAGTGATACCTAAATATAGACTGGGTGGCTGTCAATGTTGGGGGAAAAGACACATTTGTACACACGTATTAACAAACCAGAGTAAAGACAGATAGCAGGAGGGCTAGTCCTCAGACTTACCAGATTTTGGATATGTGATTATGAAGATATCGTCATCTCTAATTTCAAAATCTTCTAGATTTTCCAGTAGGTCAATATCAGACATAGAACGCTGAAAATAAAAGCCTTTAAAATTCAATAAATATGTGTCTATGTCATCCATAATTATTCACCTGCAAGTAAAAACATGAAATTCTTTTCAAGTTTTCAATATTTTATAATAATGATTAACACTTATTGAAGGTTTAATATGTACCAGGCACCATTTAAAGGTATTATCAACCCATTCAGCATTGTAAACATCTTAAAAATATTAATTAGGACTTCTGGCAACATGGCACTCTAGGCAGAAGCACCACGCCATCCCTCCACAGCAAAGATCTGAAAAACTAAGCCAAACAGAGAAAACAGCAATCCTGAAACCCTAAGCATCAAAGGAAGAGATAAAGAACTCAGCCAACCACCAACTGGAATAAGAAACTGACAGAGAACAGACAGCGAGGAAACATACATGCAGAGGTCCCGTACCAGCTAACACAGCACAGATCCGCCATCTTGGACTCCTGTCAGAGACCAGCAAACAGGGGGTACAAGAAAGCAGCTTCATGGAGCTTCCAGCAGAAGGAATAACCAGTAACCAATGATATACTCTGTCCCACTCTCACCCTTCTTCACACCCACTTGGCCTCCTCTGCTTCATGCAGCCACAGTCTCTTAGCTGGGAAGCACTGGCTGCTTGGATTCCACCCGCCCACTCTGGCCGACTCCCTGAGTGCCATTTGTTGGCTGCTGGTGTTGCTTTTTTTCTGCTTCTTTTGATTTCTTCCTTACCTCTCACCACCTCCCCCAACTTTCACTTAAATACCAGGCTCCATACGCCAACTTTGCCTCTCCTTGAGGGGCTGTGGAGCTTTGCTCGAGTGTGGGGCTGCTTCCCAGTCCATGTTGCCACACTGGTAGGATCCCAGGGCTTTTTTGTTTGTTTGTTTTGAATTGTTTGTTTTCTTTTTCTTTTATCAAGTTGGGAGCCTGTTCTGGCCGGGCAACACTTCAAGGCTTGGGACCTACCTCCTCATCTTGCGCAGACACGCAGAGGGATCCCTGAGAGCATTTCTTTTTCAGAGGTTTTTCTTTTCTGTTTTTTTGGGGGTTTTTTCTTGTTATTTTTTTAAAATTTGTTTTGTTTTCTATTCCTTCTTTGCTCTTTTGTCATTCTTCATTAGTCAGTTTCTCGTCTCTGTATACCTTCCTTCTCTTCCTGTCCCCTGAATACCTGGTGCTGAGTGACACCTCTATGCCTTCTAGCCAGGCTGTACTTCAACACCTGGGAACAACTTCCCCAGACCTCATAGCCACACCAGTGGGATCCTTGGGAGCTTTTCTTTTCTTTTTTTCTTTCTAATTTTTCTTTATTCATTCTTTTCTTTTCTTCCTCTTCCCCTTTCTGTTTTTCTCCATTTCATAGTCTCTCATCTCTCCATTCCAACGGCAAGCTCCCCTAGCATTCTTTTTTGTTTGTATGTTTTTTGGCTCCTGTTCCTCTCTCCTCTCTCCCATATACAGCTTAGCTTCACACATAACCATCTCCCTGCTGCATCCTGCCTACCTGCACTGTGTGCTTGACATCACACCACCAAGTAGTGCAGGCACGGACTACTGGAACCTGCCCTGCACTGATTACTGGCCCGCTCTGGTGCCTGTAGTAAGTGCCACAAACAACCCATCCCAGCAACTCCTTTTCAGCTAGATCTGCCCTGATTTACCATATCTGAGTGACTGCTCCTGCTAATTGGAGAAAGAGGCAAAAAGTATCGTGCCCACAGATGAGCAAACAACAAAGAACACACAGCCCACCAATTCAGACATAGCCAAATTTAAAAAAAAGGATGAAACAAACAAATCTACACTCAATAAATGAGAAAAATAACTACTGAATGCCCCGAAGACGGCAGGCAATATCAAAACATTTAAAAAAACAGGACAGGATGGTTCCAGTAGGCATCCAAAATAAAACACCAGATGACTTTCCAGGGGAAGAAAAGGCACTAGAACTACCTCATCGGGAATTCAAATCTCTAATGCTCAGAATTCTCCAAGAACTGAGGCAAAAAGCTGACAAACATGAGGAAAAAGTAGACAAATTCAGGGAAAATACGGACAAAAAATTGGAAGAATTAAGGAAAATAATGCAGGAACAAAATGTCAAAATAAACTCACGACTAGAAACTATACAAAAACAACAATTAGAAATCCAAAAGATAAACAACAAGATTTCAGAAATGGACAGTGCCATAGAAGGGCTGAAGAACAGATTTGAAACAGTGGAAGACATGATCAGCGGAATTGAAGCCAAACACTTGGATACAACTCTGTTCGAAGAAAACTCAGAAAAAAGAACAAAGAAAAATGAAGAGACCCTGAGAATTCTGTGGGATACAATCAAAAGCAAAAATTCGCGAGTGATCGCAGTTCCAGAACAGGGGGAGAAAACAGAAAACACAGAGGATCATTGAAGAACTGCTGACAGAAAACTTCCCCAGTATCATGAAAGATGAAAAGCTGACCATCCAAGAAGCTCAATGAACCCCAAAAGAAAATCACCAAGGCATATCATAATCACACTCACCAAAACCAAATACAAACAAAGAATCCTGAGAGCAGCTACTGAAAAACAAGAAGTCACATACCGAGGAGAAACATTAAGACTAAGCTCAGATTATTCAGCAGAAACCATGTGGGCAAGAAGGCAATGGGATGACATATATAAAATCTTGAAAGAAAAAAATTGCCAGCAAAGAATAATATAGCCTGCAAAATTCTCTATCAAATATAATGGTGAAATTAGGACATTTCCAGATAAACAGAAATTAAGGGAGTATGTAAAAACCAAACCAAACTTACAAGAATTATTAAAGGGAGTCCTTCAACCTGAGAACAAACAACTTCAGCTAACAGGCTGAATCTAAGACACAGGATCATACCAGCCAGATACCAATCTAAGAAATGAACTCTCAAGGACTATTCAAAACCAAAAGAAATACAACAAAGAATCAGAGCAGTTAATCTGTAAATGACAACAACATCAGAACAATAAGAGAGGGAATAAACGGTGTAGGTATAGAACCTTCTAATGGAGAGGAAGGCAAGGCGCTACCAAGTACTAATAGACTGCTTCAAACTTAGAAAGATAAGGGTAAATTTAACGGTAATCACAAAGAAAGTTAACAAACATACTCATAAAAATAAAGAGGAAAAACATAAAGTCAAAGTAAAAACAAAGCCTACAAAAACAAAAGAAATGAAAAAAAATCCACAAACAAAAGGAATTCAGCACAGGAGAGTAAAAGGAACAACGAAAATGTCAGCACCACAAAAAAAAAAAAAAAAAAGCGCACTACAAAATGACAGCAATAAACACACATCTATCAATAATTACACTGAATGTAAATGGCCTCAATGCACCCATAAAGAGATGGAGAGTGACAGAATGGATAAAAAAACAGGATCCATCACTATGCTGTCTACAAGAGACACACCTTAGAAACAAAGACATAAATTTATTAAAAATCAAAGGTTGGAAAAAAATATATCAAGCTAACAACTACCAAAAAAGAGCAGGAGTGGCAATACTAATCTCAGATAAAATAGACTTTAAAACAAAATCCACCATAAAAGACAAAGAAGGACACTATATAATGATTAAGGGGACGATCCATCATGAAGACAACATAATAAACATCTACGCACCCAATGACAGGGCTCCAAAATACATAAATCACACTCGAACATTACTGAAAAGAGAAACTGACAGTTCCACAATAATAGTAGAATACTTCAACACACTACTCTCAGTAAAGGACAGAACACCTTAAAAGAAACTCAGCAAAGATACAGAAGACCTAAAGGGCACAAGCGGCCAACCTGACCTCATAGACATATATAGAACACTCCATTCAACAGCTGCAAAGCACACATTCTTTTCCAATGCACATGGAACATTCTTCAGAATTGACCACGTCTTAGGCCACAGAGCAATCCTCAACAAGATCCAAAATGTTGAGATAATACAAAGTATCTTCTCTGACCACAGTGCCATCAAGGTAGAAATTAACAACAGAAAGAGTAAGGAAAAAAAATCAATTGCATGGAAACTGAATAACACCCCGCTTAAAAACCGCTGGGTAATAGAAGAAATCAGAGATGGAATCAAAAAATTCCCAGAATCAAACAAGAATGAAAAAATATCATACCAAAACCTTTGGACACAGCAAAGGCAGTCCTCAAAGGACAGTTTATAGCAAGAGATGCACACATCTAAAAGAAGAAAGGGACAAAATCAAAACATTAACTATACAACTTAAACAAATAGAAAGAGAACAGCAAAACAAGGCCACAGCCACCAGAAACAAGGAAATAATAAAGATCAGAGCAGAAATAAATGAAATAGAAAATAGAAAAACAATAGACAGAACAACAAAACCAAAATTTGGTTCTTTGAAAAGATCAACAAAATCGACAAACCACTGACCAGACTGACAAAAGAAAAACAGGAGAGGACACAAATAACCCAAATAAGAAATGAAATGGGTGACATTACAACAGACCCAACTGAAATAAAAAGGATCATAACAGAATATTATGAAAAACTATACTCCAACAAATTTGAAAACCTAGAGGAAATGGATAAATTTCTAGAAGCACACTACCTACCCAAACTACAACACAGTGATGTTGAAAATCTGAACAGACCCATAACAAGAAGAAGAGATTGAAAAGGTAATAAAAAAAAAAAACTCCCAACAAAAAATGCCCCAGCCCAGATGGCTTCACTGGAGAATTCTACAAAACATTCAGAGAAGAGTTTGTACCAGTACTACTCAAACTATTTCAGAACATAGAAAAAGAAGCAACACTTCAGAATTCATTCTATGAAGCCAGCATAACACTGATACCAAAACCAGGCAAAGATGCCACAGAAAAAGAAAATCACAAACCAATATCTGTCGTGAATATAGATGCAAAAATTCTCAAAAAAAATTCTAGCCAATATAATTCAACATCATATCAAAACAATAATACACCATGACCAAGTAGGATTCATACCAGGTGTGTAAGGATGGTTCAACATTAGAAAATCAATTAACGTAATCCACCACATAAATAAAAGGAAAGAGAAGAATCACATGATCATCTCAATTGACACAGAAAAGGCATTTGACAGAGTCCAACACCCATTTCTGGTAAAAACTCTCAATAAAATAAGTACAGAAGGAAAATTTCTCAACATAATAAAGGGCATCTATGCAAAACCAATGGCCAACATCATTCTTAATGGAGAGAGGCTGAGAACATTCCCCTTGAGAACAGGAACACAAGGATGCCCTTTATCACCACTCCTATTTAACATTGTGCTGGAAGTTCTAGCTAGAGCAATAAGCAAGACAAAGAAGTAAAGGGCATCCAAATTGGTAATGAAGAAGTTAAACTGTCCCTGTTTGCAGATCATATGATACTATACATAGAAAACCCTAAAGACTCCATGAGAAATCTACTGGAACTAATAGAAAGATTCAGCAGAGTAGCAGGATGCAAGATAAACATTCAAAAATCAGTTAGATTTCTATACACCAATAAGGAGAATGATGAAAAGAAATCAGGAAAACAATACCATTTATAATAGCCCTAAAAAGATAAAATACCTAGGAATAAATCTAACCAGGGATGTAAAAGACCTATACAAAGAAAACTACAAAACACTACTGCAAGAAACCCAAAGGAATCTAAATAAATGGAAAAATATACCATGCTTATGGATAGGTAGACTCAACATTATGAAAATGACAATTCTACCCAAAGCAATTTACAAATACAATGCAATCCCGATCCAAATACCAACAACATTCTTCAAAGAGATGGAAAAACTAATCATTCACTTTATATGGAAAGGGAAGAAGCCCCGAATAAGTAAAGCTCTATTGAAGAAGAAGAATAAAGTAGGAGGCCTCACACTACCTGACATCAGAACCTGCTATACAGCTACGGCAGTCAGAACAGCTTGGTACTGGTACAACGACAGATACATTGACCAATGGAACAGAATTGAGAACCCAGATGTAAATCCATCCACCTATGGTCACCTGATCTTCGACAAGGGCCCAAAGTCCATCAAATGGGGAAAAGACAGTCTTTTTAACAAATGGTGCTGGCAAAACTGGATATCCATCTGCAAAAAAAAATGAAACAGGACCCATACCTCACGCCGTATACAAAAACTACTTCAAAATGGATCAAAGACCTGAATATAAAGCCTAGAACTATAAAGTTCATAGAAGAAAAAATAAGACCAACACTTCAGGCCTTAATACACGGCATTAACAGGTTACAAACCATAACCATCAATGCACAAAATCCAAAAGATAAGCTAGATAACTGGGATCTTCTAAAAATCAAACACCTATGCTCTTCAAAAGACTTCACCAAAAGAGTAAAAAGAGAACCTGCAGACTGGGAAAAAATTTTTGGACATTTCAAGTCAGACAAAGGTCTACTCTCCATAATCTACAAGAAAATCCAACACCTCTACAACAAAAAGACAAATAATCCTATTAAAAAATGGGCAAAGGAAATCAACAGACACTTCACCAAAGAAGACATTCAAGCAGCCAACAGACACATGAGGAAATGCTCGGGATCACTAGCCATTAGAGAAATGCAAATTAAAACCACAATGAGATACCATCTCATCCCGGAGCTACTGGCACGAATCAAATGTTGGAGAGGTTGCGGGGAGATTGGAACTTTTATGCACTGCTGGTGGGAATGCAAAATGATACAACCATTTTGGAAAATGATATGGCACTTCCTTATAAAGCTAGAAATAGAAATACCATATGATCCAGCAATCCCACTCCTAGAGAAATAAGAGCCGTCACATGAATAGACATAAGCACACCCATGTTCATGGCAGCATTGTTCACAATAGTGAAAATATGGAAACAACCTAGATGCCCATCAACAGATGAATGGATAAACAAACTATGGCACATATACAGAATGGAGTGCTACGCAATGATAAAGAACAATGATGAATCTGTGAAGCATCTCGTAACATGGATGAAACTGGAGGACATTATGCTGAGTGAAATAAATCAAATCACAAAAGCACAAATATTGTATGAGACCTCTATTGTAAAAATGCATGAAAAAGTTTACACACAAAAATAACAATCTTTGTTGGTTACAAGGGATGGGGGGCGATACTAAATAGATAATAGATAAGTGGTATCTTTGGTGAAGGGTGGGACAGTACACAGTATTGGGGAAGCCAGCACAACTTGTACAAGGAAAGGTCATGGAAGCTCCATAGACACATCCAAACTTCTTGAGGGACTGAATTGCTGGGTGGAGGGCTGTGGGGACCATGGTCTCGGGGAACAACTAGCTCAGTTGACATGGCACAGCTTATAAAGACAAAGCTCTACATTCTACCTTGGTGAGTAGTGTCTGGGGTCTTAAAAGACTGTGAGCAGCCATCTAAGATACTCCACTGGTCTCACTCCCTCAGGAACAAGGGTGAATGAAGAGAACAGGATGCAAGGAAAAGATTTGTCCAAAGGACCAATGGGCCACAGCTACCAAAGCCCCCACCAGACTGAGTCCAGTACAGCTACATGGTGCCCGGCTACCACTGACTGCCCTGGCTGGGATCATAACACAGGGTTCTGGACAGAGCTGAAGAAGGATATAGAACAAAATTCTAACACACACAAAAATGACCAGATTTATTGGCCTCAAAGGGACTGGAGAACACCGAGAGTATGGCCCCCAGACACACTTTTAGCTCCGTGGTGAAGTCACTTCCAAGGATCACCATTCAGCCGGGGATTGGACAGCCCCATAAAACAAAATAGGACTAATGAGTCACAGCCGTCCAGGGACAAGGACTAGAAGGCAGAAGGAGACAGGAAAGCTGGTGATAGGGAACCCAAGGTTGAGTAAGAACAGTGTTGACATGTAGTGGGGTTGTTAACCATTATCATAGGGCAACATGTGTACTAACTGTTTAATGAGAAACTATTTTGTTCTGTAAACCTTCATCTAAAGTGAGAATAGCAGCACAACTGGAAGGACGTAATCGATGTCATTGAATTGTGCATGTAGAAATTTTTGAAATGGTGTATCTTTGTCTATATATATTTTCACCAAAGGAAAAAAAAAAAAAAGGTTGAGAAGGGAGAGTGTTGACATGTTGTGGGGTTGTTAACCAATGTCATAAAACAATGTGTACTAACTGTTTAATGAGAAACCATTTCTTCTGTAAACCTTCACCTAAAGTACAATAAAAAAAATTAACAATCTTCACAGCAACCAGAAGAAATAGGTATTGTTATTATTACTATTTTAAAGATGAGGAAATTGAGATTCTAAGAGGATAAACAGCTTTCTCTAAAGCCATTGAATGAGGCATTATCAAAATTTCAAACACACAGATGAAAAAATTAAGGCACAGAGAGGTTAAGCAAATTGCTCAAAGTTGCCCAGCTAGTAGAAAACAGAACCAAGATTTGATGCAAGCAGTCTGGTTATACAGTCCATGCTTTTAACCACATCAATATAAAATATAAAATAGAATAATCTGCTGTCTCTGAAAGAAGCTTCTGAGGCTTTGGGATCTGTTACACTGTGTCAAATGATTTGTGGAAAATGCTTTGCATGGGTAATAGCAATTGGTTTGATTTTGTAAATGTTGCCCTCAGATGCTTTCAAGATATCCTATCGTAATTGTTATAATAATTTCCAATAAAAGCTTTTTTAAAGATATATCTGATTAAATCTAAATGTGAAAGGCAAAATAAAAATAGGAAATAAACATGCTAAAGACATATCTTTCCCAAAATTTTACCAGCCAACAATTTTGTTATCATCTTTGCCTGAGAAATCTATTTTGGAATGTTAACAATGAGGAATTCTAGAAGTTCTAATAACATTACATTTAGAGCCAGCAAATAAATTAGACCGGTTATTGATTTTTTTAAAAATCTCTGTACACACAGAAAAACCATATTTTTAAGGAGTTGCAAATATGGCCTTGTCTAAATTGCATCTCAAGAAACAACATTTAATTCCTTTAGAAACAACCTAACCCACCTGAACAATAGAGGGCAGTCAGGGGTTAGTGTTATCATTTTTGTTAGAATAGCCTGGGTTTCTAATTAAAAATTCATGGTTCTGGGCCATATTCCACACTGGCAGAAACAGAATTTCTGGGACGTGGTACCAGGAAGTCTGCATTTTAACAATATCACCATTCACACTTAAAAATGAGAAGCAAAATAATGTGAAGTACTGTGTTGGTTTCAACAGATGTTTTATCTCAACCTTTGTAGGGTGTTACATGATGCTAAATTAAAACACACGTGACCCTATTAACCTGTAGAATTTTGCTCTCCTCCCTACAAGTTCAAGTCCAGGCAACCTAACTTACTGAGACTTGGGCATAGAACATCCTGGCTGATAAATCACAAAGAATGGTTTCAGTAAGGGTATATGGACAGTCATTTTACATTAACATCACAAAAATTCCAGAAAACACCTTGGAGAACTCAGGCTTTGGAGGAGGTGGGGAGAATTTGCACTGTGTAACATAGAAAAACAGATAATTCCATATGGAGGAAAAATAGTTGAAGTGAAAGGTAAAGATGAAAACATGGGTCACTATCACACACCCCTTGATACTACCTACATATAATGCAAAAAGACAGCCCTGATTTCAGAAACTCAAAAAAAAAAAACACCGGGAGAGAGACTCAACTAGCCTGTAAAAAGCATTCTGAACATCATTTCCCTTTTTTTGTTACTTCATATGTTTAGTCACTCAACTAACCTATCTTTCACAGTCTCGAGAGAGAGATTTTCTACTAGATGTTGCATCACAGAAGCAAGGGAAAAAAAGTGGGAAGGATTCAAGTAGGATCTCAGTTTTGGCAAGTCATATATTGTTTGCATCTCCCTGATGAATAAAAGAAAAGTAGTTGCATAGAGAGAAAGGACATCTTATTTAGACCTTTTGTTCTTTCATTGAGTTCTAAAGAAAAAGGGTTAAAGACAGAAAATTGGGGAGAAGAGAATAAAACACACTTGTTATACTTAAAACAGGGTAAGATTTGAAGAGGCTCTAGATCTACTCACTACTGAAGACCAGCCGATGCAGCAAAATCCACTTCTGGTAAAATTTTAGAGATGAGAGAAACTGATGTATTGCTGAGAAATAAATACTGCCAGCAGGGTTTTTTTTGGCTAATGAGAAGTGTTCTTGAGAATAAGCAATTGGCTAAGGTTTTGTTGATACTAGGAAAAGGATGTCAGGTTACTTCAGAAATATCAAACTAGTCAAACTTGTTGGACATACTAAAGAGAACTGTGGTTGAATAGTAGTTACATTTACTTAACTTGGGCAATTATAAAATTTTATCTCACATACTTTGGACATGTTAGCAGGAGAGGTCAATCACTGGAGAAGGACATCATGCTTGATAAAGTGGAGGGTCAGCAAAAAAGAGGAAGACCCTCAATGAGATGGATTGACACAGTGGTTGCAACAATGAGCTCAAGCATAACAATAATCATGAGGATGGAGCAGGACCAGGCAGTGTTTTGTTCTGTTGTACATAGGATCGCTGTGAGTCGGAAGTGACTTGACAGAACCTAACAACAACAGTGAACCAATATTGATACATTATTATTAACTAAAGCCCATAGTTTATTCAAATATCCTTAGTTTTTACATGATGTCCTTCTTCTGTTCCAGGATAAAATCCTGGATACCGCATTACATTAATCAACATGTATACTTAGGTTTCTTTAGGCTGTGACAATTTCTTAAACTTTATTGCTTTAGAAGACATTGACAGAGGAGTATTAGTTAGGTGTTTTGCAGAATGTACTTCAATGGGGATTTGTCTGATAATTTTCTCATGGTTAGAGTGGAGTAATGTGTTTTTGGGAGGAGGACCACTGAGAAAAATGTAATTATCATCACATCATAACATTGATAGGGCATATCACTTATCACTATTGATGTTAATCTTATGATAGTGTTTGTAAAGATTCTCCACTGTAAAGTTCCTCTTTTTTTCTCCTTTTCCATACTGTGTACTCTTTAGAAGAAAGTCACTACACACAGCACCTGCTTAAGAAGTGGGAAGTTATGCCCTGCCTCTTTAAGAGTGGAGAATCTACTCATGAAGAATGTGCTTCTTAGCTCAGGTAGATACATGAGACTAAATGGGCAGCTCCTGTTCGGAGGTGAGATGAGACGGCAGAGAGGGTCAGGAGCTGGCTGAATGGACACAGGAAATCCAGGGTAGAAAGGAAGAGTGTGCTGGCACAGTATAGGGAGAGCAACAAGGGTCACATAATAACGTATGTATAAATGTTTGTGTGAGAAACTAACTTGAATTGTAATCTTTCACTTAAAGCACACAAAAAAAAGAGTGGAGTAGCTACATAAATTATTTAGAATTCTTCTGAAGAGAAGATTTGTTTATTCTTCTCATACATCCATTTATTCAATGACTTATTTCTATCAGTATGGAATAATAGGTATTTATTTAATATTTTGGATTATAATCCGATCCTACTTTATTTTTGTTGCTCCAGTTATTCCAGCTTTGAACATTGGGGGGTCTTTCAGCTGGCTCCTGTATTCCTTTCAAATACTCCCCTCACTGTGAGTGGTTTTATTTTTTATATTTTATTTGAGGGTCTTTCTGTTGTTGTTGCATACTTCCTTATTTTCTGGTACTATAAGATGCTGCAGGCTCATCTTGTACATTTATTGCCCCAGTCCTAGAATTAGTCATTTCTCCAAGGAGGCCTGGTTCCTTATAAAGGAGAATAGTATTAGAAACCAAGATTTTGGCACTAGGTGTGCTCTTTACTACTGAGATGTTGTTGCTTCTAAGACATCTTGGCTGACAGAGCAAGGAGATATACATGTGTATATTAACCCATGTAGGTACATATATCTATAAATATTCATGCATGTATCCAATTAGGTTCCATTTCTCTTACTGTTGACTTTTAAGAGTTTTTTGCCTACTTTGGCTATAGTCCTTCATCATCTATGAGTTTTGCAAATATTTTCTTCCAATCAATATTTGTCTTTCCACTCCCTTAAGAATGTGTTTCAGGGAGTTGGGGCCAAGACAATTCCTGTGGTTCCTCTTACAACAAAGACCTGAAAAATCAAGTGAATCAATTATATATGACAATCTAGGAGCCCTTCATATCAAAATCAGACCGAGTGGCATGGTTCAGAAGCAGTGAGGAGTTGCCAGACCCGACCTGGTCAGCACTGGCAAGCTGCAGGCTGGATCGGCTGGTGTGTATGGTGAGGCAAGCAGTGGCACTCAGGATGTGTTTTCCACATCCGAGCAGCGGAGAGTCTGCTCAGCCCTCCAGAACCAGTGAGAAGCTGTGCTCAGTCAGCAAAAGATAAGAACATATGTCTAACCTACCACGTGGATCAAAAAAATCCCCTTTGGTAAGAACCTCTCTCCCATTTACCTGTCCCCTCCCTGCTCCACCACTCCTGGTCTGGCTTCTACAATTGCTGTGCCCCCTGGGCCAGAAGTAGGACCTGTCATGAGCCCTGAGCCACTCTCCTGGCTTTGGAGAGGGAACAAATTAACAAACAGGAAAAAAAAAAATATATACCAACCCCCTAAGCCAGGAACTCAGGCAAGGCACAGCCCCTTTGCCTAGGCACAGGCATAAGGGGTTCACAGACTTTGAATGCCTTTCACCTCTACATAGACCTGTGCGGGCCCATTTCAACAGCATAGGCCCTCATTAGCACAGTACAACCGGGTGTATACCTGAAGCCTATTTTCAACTATATCAGATATAAGGGGGAGTGGCAGATTCGTGACATTAAACACTGCCCTGTCCATTAAGCAGGTCCCTAACCAACCAATATCAGGGGCCTGAGGACTGGTGGCTCCACACGTGCATCTAGCCACTCCACGCAACAGGGGTACACGAATAAGCAGTGTCTCCCAATCCTTACAGCCAACAGCATTGGGTACTCATAATCCAGCTGCAAAACCCACCCAACTACACGCTGCAGGGAACAGGTACACACCTTCCTCCTAGACACAGGGGCAGCAATCAGCCTCCTGCCTTGCTCAGCACATGACCCCCTATAGCAGCCAGATACCTGTGTCTACTCCAGTCACCTCCCTGTCTAGGACTGTAGGTGAGAGCCTGCACCACACACTTGGTGACCGACTACCTGGACACCTCAGCCGAATCCATACAACAAAAGTAAATGGACTCCTGGGCTACCATACCTAGTAATAGCTCTAGCCACCTGGTGACAGGAAGTGAGAGCTTTAAAGACGCCAATAATCAAATTAGCTCACACAACCAGTCTATTTGGGCATATAAAAACAAAACAGAACAAGAAGCTAGGACACAGTAAGCAAACATAAAATAAATATAATAACTTATTGATATCTTGGAGATAACAGTCAATATCAAATTACATGAACAGAGGCCATGATGGCTTCGGTGAGTGCCAAAAACAAAGAATCAAGAAACCTTCCAG
The DNA here is from genome assembly GCA_030035585.1 of Dugong dugon. Classification (NCBI taxonomy): domain Eukaryota; kingdom Metazoa; phylum Chordata; class Mammalia; order Sirenia; family Dugongidae; genus Dugong; species Dugong dugon. The sequence continues at coordinate 136,352,666 of CM057464.1, forward strand.
AGGAAGAGAATTTTGGGGAATTACCAGAGATAGAATTCAACAAATTAATATACAGAGCTCTTCAGGAGATCAGGCAAAATGCAGAACAAGCCAAAGAACCCACAGACAAAGCAATAGAGGAACTTAAGAAGGTTATACAAGACCATAATTACAAATTTAACAGTCTGCAAGAATCCATAGAAAGGCAGCAAACAGAAATCCAAAAGATTAACAATAAAATTTCAGAATTAGACAACTCAATAGAAAGTCATAGGAGCAGATTTGAGGCAACGGAAGTCAGAATCAGTGAGATTGAAGATAAAGCATTTGACACTAACTTATCTGAGGAAAAATCAGATAAAAGAATTTAAAAAAATGGAGAAATCCTAAGATTTAGGTGGGACTTGATCTAGAGGCATAACCTATGAGTGATTGGAGTACCACAACAGGGGGATAACAGAAAATACAGAGAATTGTTGAAGATTTGTTGGCAGTAAGCTTCCCTGATATTGTGAAAGATAAGAAGATATCTATCCCAGAAGCTCATCAAACTCTACACAAGGTAGATCCCAAAAGAAAGTCACCAAGATGTATTATAATCAAACTTTCCAAAACAAAAGGTAAAGAGAGAATTTTAAGAGTGGCTAGGGAAAAATGAAAAGTAATCTACAAGGGAGAGTCAATAAGACTAAGCTTGGACTATTCAGCAGAAACCATGCAGGCAAGAAGGCAATGGGGTGACATATATAAAGCCATGAAGGAAAAACATTGCCAGCCAAGACTTGCATATCCAGAAAAACTATTTCTCAAATTAGATAGCAAAATTACAGCATTTCCAGATAAACAGAAATTTAGGGAATTTGTAAAAACCAAACAAAAATTACAAGAAATACTAAAGGGAGTCCTCTGGTTAGAAAATCAATGACATCAGATAACAACCCAAGACTAGAACACAGGACAGAGCACCCAGATATCAACCCAGATAAGGAAATCACGAAAAGAAATCAAAGCTAAAACACTGAAAATAGGGACACAGAGATGTCAAAATGTAAAGGATGACAACATTAAAACAAAAAAGAGGGACTAAATAATGTAGTCATAGATCTTTCATATGGAGAGGAAGTCAAAGCTATATAAAGAAATAAAAGACTGGTTTAAACTTAGAAAAATAGGGGTAAATATTAAGGTAACCACAAAGGAAACTAACAATCCTATACATCAAAATAAAAAACAAGAAAAGCATAAAGACTCAGCAAATACAAAATCAACAACAATGAAAAGAAAATACTTAAAAAAAACAACTCAGCACATAAAATTATGTAGAATAAGAAACTGTCAACAACAAAATACAACAATGGATATCAAAATGACAGCAACAAATGCATGTTTATCAATAATTACACTGAACATAAATGGACTAAATGCACCAATAGACAGATAGAGGCAGAATGGATAAAAAAAAATGATCTGTCTATATGCTGCCTGTAAGAGACACGACTTAGACTTAAAGAAACTAACGAAAACTCAGAGGATGGAAAAAAATATATCAAACAAACAACACTCAAAAAAGAGTAGGAGTGGCAATATTAATCTCTGACAAAAAAGACTTTGAAGCAAAATCCACCACAAAGGATAAGGAAGGACACTATATAATGATTAAAGGGTCAATACACCAGGAGGACATAACTATAATAAGTATTTACATACTGAACAACAAGGCTCCAAAATACATAAAACAAACTCTAACAGCATGGAAAAGAGAGATAGATAGCTCCACAACAGTAGTAGAAGATTTCAACACACCACTTTTGGTGAAGGACAGAACATCCAGAAAGAAGCTCAATAAAGACATGGAAAATCTAAATGCCACAATCAACCAACTTGATCTCATAGACATACACAGAACACTCTACCCGACAGCAGCCAAGTGTACTTCCTTTTCCATCGCACATGGAACATTCTCTAGAATAGACCACTTATTAGGCCACAAAGCAAGACTTAACAGAATCAAAAGTGCCAAAATATTACAAAGCATCTTTTCAGACCATAAAGCCATAAAAAAACAATAATAGAAAAAGCAAGGAAAAAAACAACCACATGGAAACTGAACACCTTGCTCAAAAACTACTGGGTTATAGAAGAAACTAAGGATGGAATAAAGAAATTCACAGAATCAAATGAGAATAAACACACATCCTACCAGAACTTTGGGGCACAGCAAAAGCAGTGCTCAGAGGTCAGTTTATAGCAATAAATGCACACATCCAAAAAGAAGAAAGGGCCATAATCAAAACATTAACCCTACAACTGGGACAAGTAGAAAGAGAGCAGCAAAAGAAGCCCTTGGGCACCAGAAGAAAGGAAATAGTAACAATTAGAGCAGAATTAAATGAAATAGAGAATAGAAAACAATTGAAAGAGTTAACAAGACCAAATGGTGGTCCTTTGAAAAGATCAACAAAATCAATAAACCATTGGCTAAACTGACAAAAGAAAAACACGAGAGGAAGCAAATAACTTGCATAAGAAATGAGATGGGTGATATTACAAAAGACCCAACTGAAACTAAAAGAATCATAACAGAATACTATGAAAAATTGTACTCTAACAAATGTGAAAACCTAGACGAAATGGACAAATTTCTGGACACTCACTACCTACCTAAACTAACACAACCTGAGGGAGAACAACTAAATAAACCTATAACAAAAAAAGCCCTGGCCCAGATGTTTTCACTGAAGAATTCTACCAAACTTTCAGAGATGAGTTAATACCACTACTACTAAAGGTATTTCAGAGCATAGAAAAGGATGGAATATTCCCAAACTCATTCTATGAAGCCAGCATAACCCTGATACCAAAACTAGGTAAAGACACCACAAAGAAACAAAATTATAGACCACTATCCCTCATGAACATTGATGCAAAAATCCTCAACAAAATTCTAGCCAATAGAATTCAATAACATATCAAAAAAGTAATTCACCATGACCAGGTAAGATTCATACCAGGTAGGCAGGATAGTTCAACATTAGAAAAACAATCAATGTAATCCATCACATAAATAAAACAAAAGACAAGAACCACATAATCTTATCAATTGATGTAGAAAAGGCATCTGACAAAGTCCAACACCCGTTCATTATAAAAACTCTCAGCAAAATAGGAATAGAAGGTGTCATGGATTGAATTGTGTCCCCCAAAAATGTCTGTCGGGTCGACAGGGTTATGATTCCCCATATTGTATGATTGTGTAATCTGATGTGATTTCCTTATGTGTTGTAAACTCTATCACTATGATGAGGTTATATGTGATTTCCTTATGTGTTATAAACTATATCACTATGATGAGGTTATACTGATGAGGTCTACAAGATTGGATAGTGTCTTGATCCAGTCTCTTTTGAGATATAAAAGAGAGAAGTAAGCAGAGACACATGGGAACTTCATACCACTAAGAAAGCAGTGCCGGGAGCAGAGCATGTCCTTTGGACCTGAGGTTCCTGCGCAGAAAAACTCCCAGATCGAGGGAAGATTGATGACATGGATCTTCCTCCAGAGCCAGTGGAGAAGGCGTTCACCTGGAGCTGATGCCCTGAATTTGGACTTGCAGCCTACTGGACTGTGAGAGAATAAACTTCTTTTTGCTAAAGACATCAACTTGTGGTAGTTCTGTTAGAGCAGCACTAGATGACGAAGACAGAAGGGAAAGTCCTCAAGATAATAAAGGGCATTTATACAAAGCCAACAGCCAATATCATCCTAAATGGAGAGTCTGAAAGCATTGCCCTTGAGAACGGGAACCAGACAAGGATGCCCTTTATCACCACTCTTATTCAACACTGTGCTAGAGGTCATAGCCAGAGCAAATAGGATAGAAAAAGAAAAGGTCCTCCAAGTTGGTAAGGAAGAAATCAAAGTATACCTATTTGCACTTGATATGATCTTATACACAGAAAACCCCAAAGAATCCACAAGAAAACTACTGGAACTAATAGAAGATTTTAGCGAAGTATCAGGATACAAGATAAACATAAAAAAACACCTGGATTCCTCTACACCAACAAAGAGGAAATCACCAAATCAATACCATTTACAATTGCCCTCAAGAAGATAAAATACTTAGGAATAAATCTAACCAGAGATATAAAAGACCTATACAAAGAAAACTACAAAACACTACTGCAAGAAACCATATCTTGCTCATGGAGAGGAAAACTTAACATGCGAAAATGTCTATTCTACCTAAAGCGATCTACAGATACAATGCAATCCCGATCCAAATTCCAATGACATTTTTTAATGAGATGGAGAAACAAATCATCAACTCCATTTGGAAAGGGAAGAGGATCCCAGATAAGTAAAGCATTACTGAAGAAGAACAAGGCGGGAGGCCTCACACTGCCTAATTTTAGAACCTATTATACTGCCATGGTAGTCAAAACAGCCTGTACTGGTACAACAACAGATACATACACCAATGGAACAAAATTGAGAATTCAGATGTAAATTCATCCACCTATGAGCAGCTGCTATTTGACAAAGGCCCAAAGTCTGTTCAATGGGGAAAAGACAGTCTCTTTAACAAATGGTGCTGGCAAAACTGTATATCCATCTGCAAAAAAATGAAACAAGACCCATATGTCACACCCCACACAAAAACTAACTCAAAATGGATCAAAGACCTAAATATAAAATTGAAAATGCTAAAGATCATGGAAGAAAAAACAGGACAATGCTAGGAGCCCTAATACATGGCATAAACAAAATACGAACCATAAGTAGCACTGCACAAACACCAGAAGAAAAACTAGATAACTGGGAGCTCCTAAAAATCAAACACACTCATCAAAAGACTTCACCAGACTTCGGGGCAACATGGCGCTATAGACAGAAGCAGTACACTGTCCTTCCACAGCAAAGATCCAAAAAACTAAGCCAAACAGAGACACATGTCAGTCCTGAAACCATAAGCATCAAATGAAGAGATAAAGAACTCAGCCAAGCACTGAATGGAATAAGAAACTGACAGAGAACAAAGAGCAAGGAGAGATACGTGCAGAGGTCCCCTATCAGCTACCACAGCATGGATCTGCCATCTTGGACTCCTAATAGAGATTGGTGAAGAGGGGGTATGAGAAAGCAGCTTCACGGTGTTTCCAGGAGGAGACAGAACAACCGGTAACCAGCGATATACGCCTTCCCACCCCCCACACCTCTTCACCCCCACTTGGCCTCCTCTGCTTTCTGCAGCCACAGTCTCTTGGCCAGGAAGCACCAGCTTCACCCCGGTGTCACTTGCATTCTACCCGCCCTCACTGGCCCGCTCCCTGAGTGCCATTTGTTGGCTGCTAGTGCTGCTTTTTTCCACTTCTGTAGATTTCTTCCCTATCTCTCACCAACCAACCACCCCCTTCTCTTAAATAGTTAGCTCCATGTGCCATCTTTGCTTCTTCCTGAAAGGCTGCGAAACACCATTCGACTGTGAAACTGCTTCCTGGCCCATGGTGCCACACTAGTGGGACCCCCAGGGCTTTTTTTGTTTGTTTGTTTCATTGTTCTGATGTATTCTGTTTTGATTTGTTTGTTTTCTTTTTCTTTTCTGGCTTGGGAGCCCCTTCTAGCCGGGCAGTACTGCATGGCTTGGGAGCTACTCTGTTACTCTGTGTAGACACACGGTGACATCCCTGGGGGCATTTCTTCTTTCTTGATTTTTTTGTTTGTTTGTCTCTTAGTTTTCTTTTCTTCTCTAGCTTTTTCTCTTTTTGTCTTTCTTCATTTCCAGTTTCTCGTCTCTCTATACCTCCCTTCCCTTCCTGTCTCCTGAATACCTGGTGCTGTGTGACATCTCCACCCCTTCTAGCCAGGTTGTACTTCACAGCCTGGAAACAACTTCCCCATTCTTACCAGCCACACCAGTGGGATCCCTGTGGCCTCTTTTTCTTCTTCTTCTTCTTTTTCTCCTCTAATTTTTATTTATTCATTTTTTCTTTTGCCCTTTTTCTTTTTGTTTTTCTCCATTTCTCAGTCTCTCATCTCTCCACTCCAACTCCCTTAACACTCTTTTTTGTCTGTTTGTATGTTTTTGGCTCCTGTTCCTCTCTCCTCTCTCTCCTCTTTCCCATGCTCATAATAGCTCCACACATCACAATCTCCCTCCTCCTTTTTGCCTACCTGCACCATCCACTGAACATCACAACCCCAAGCAGCACAGGCATGGCCTACCAAAACCTGCCCTGCACTGATTCCTGGCCCACACTGTCAGCCCTAGTATGTGTCACAAACAACCCATCCCAGCAACTCCCCTTCAACTGGATTTGACCTGCTATACCATACCTGAGTGACTGATCCTGCCCATTGGAGAAGGAGGTTAAAAGTATTATGCTGACATATAAGCAAACTACAAAGAATGCACAGCCCGCCTAATCAGACATAACCAAATAAAACAAAAAAAAAAAAGGACAAAACCAACAAATCTACTATCAGTAAACAAGGAAAAAACTACTGAATGTCCCGAAGACGGCAGGCAATATAAAAAAATATACAAAAACAGGACAGGATGGATCCAGTAGGCATCCAAAATAAAACATCAGTGACTTTCCAATAGAAGAAAAGACACTATAACTACCTGGTAGGAAATTCAAGTCTCTAATACTCATAATTATCCAAGAGTTGAAACAAAAAGTAGACAAAAATGAAGAACAAATAGACAAATTCATGGAAAATACAGACCAAAAATGGAAGACTATAAGAAAATAATACAGGAACAAAATGCTAAAATAAATTCACAACTAGAAATCATACAAAAACAACAACTAGAAATCCAAAAGGATTTCAAACAACAGGATTTCAGAAATGGATAGTGTCATAGAACAGCTGAGGAGCAGGTTTGAAATGATGGAAGACAGGATTAGTGAAATTGAAGACAAACACTTAGATACAAATCTGAGGAAAAATCAGAAAAAAAGAACGAAGAAAAAAGAAGAAACCCAGAGACTTAAGTGGATACAATCAAAAGCAAAGATCTGTGAGTGATCAGACTTCCAGAACAGGGAGAGAAAACAAAAAACACAAAGAGGATCTTTGAAGACTTGCTGACAGAAAACTTCCCCAATATCATGAAAGATGAAAATCTGACCATCCAAGAAGCTTAATGAACCCCATATAGGATAGACCCCAAAAGAAAATCACCAAGGCATATCATAATCACACTCGCTAAAACCAAAGACAAACAAAGAATCCTGAGAGCAACTCGAGAAAAACAAAAAGTCACATACAGATGAGAAAAAAATAAGAATGGACTCAGATTATTCAGCATAAACCATGCAGGCAAGAAGGCAATGGTTTGACATATGTAAAACCTTGAAAGGAAAAAGTTGCCAGCCAAGAATAATATATCCTGCAAAACTCTCATTCAAATTTGATGGTGAAATTAGGTCATTTCCAGATAAAAGGAAATTAAGGGACTATATAAAAACCAAACCAAATTTACAAGAATTATTAAAGGGAGTTCTTTGATCTGAGAATAAACACATCAGACCACAGGCTGAATCTAGGACACAGGATTGTACCAGCCAGATACCAACCTAGGAAACGAACTCTCAAGGAGTATACAAAATCAAAAGAATTACAACAGGGAACCAGAAAGTTTAATCTGTAAATGAAAACAGCATCAGAACAATAAAAAACAGAATAAACAGTGTAGGGATAGAACCTTCTAATGAAGAGGAAGGCAAGGCAATATCAAGTAATAATAAACTGATTCAAACCTAGGAAGATAAGGGTAAATTTCAAGGTAACCACAAATAAAGTTAACAAACCTACTCATCAAAATAAAGAAGAAAAAAAAAAAGTCTTAGTAAAAACAAAACCTACAAAAACAAAAGAAATGAAAAAGAAACCCACAAACAAAAGGAATTCAGCACAGGAGAGTAAAAGGAACAAAGAAAACGTCTGCACACACACAAAAAAAAGCACTACAAAATGACAGCAATAAGCTCACACCTATCAATAATTACACTGAATGTAAATGGCCTAAATGCACCCATAAAGAGATGGAGAGTGACAAAATGGATTAAAAACAGAATCTATCAATATGCTGTCTACAAGAGACACACCTTAGAAACAAAAATGTGAATTTATTAAAAATTAAAGGATGGAAAAAAATATATCAAGCAAACAGCTACCAAAAATGAGCAGGAGTGGCAATACTAATCTCAGATAAAATATACTCTAAAACAAAATCCACCATAAAAGACAAAAAAGGACACTATATAATGATTAAGGGGACAATCCATCATGAAGATATAACCATAATAAATATCTACACACGCAATGACAGTATTCCCAAATACGTAAAACAAACTCTAACGGCACTGAAAAGATAAATCGATAGTTTCACAATAATAGTAGGAGACTTCAACACAACACTCTCAGTAAAGGAGAGAACATGTAGAAAGAAACTCAACAAAGGTACAGAAGACCTAAAAGGCACAATCAGCCAACTTGGCCTCATAGACATATATAGAACACTCTACCCAACAGCTCCAAATTACACATTCTTTTCCAATGCACATGGAATTTTTCCAGAATAGACCACATCTTAGGCCACAGAGCAATCCTCAAAAAGATCTAAAACATTTAGATAATACAAAGTATCTTCTCTGACCACAGCATCATCAAAGTAGAAATTAAAAACAGGAGGAGCAAGGAAGAGAAATAAATTACATGGAAAATGAATAACACTGTGCTTACACATCACTGGATAATAGAAAAAATCAGAGATGGAATCAAAAAATTCCTAAAATCAAACGAGAATGAAAACACATCATACCAAAACCATTTGGACACAGCAAAGGCAGTTCTCAGAGAACAATTTATAGCAATAGACGCACACATAAAAAAGAAGAAAGAGACAAAATCAAAACATTAACTACAGAGCTCGATCAAATGGAAAGAGAACAGCAAAAAAAGCCCACAGCCACTAGAAGAAAGGAAATAATAAAGATCAGAGCAGAAATAAATGAAATAGGGAATAGAAAAACAATGGAAAGAATCAACAAAACTAAAAATTGGTTCTTTGAAAGGATCAGCAAAATCTACAAACCACTGGCCAGACTAACAGAAGAAAAACAGGAGACGATGCAAATAACCCAAACTAGAAATGAAATGGGTGACATTACAACAGACCCAACTGAAATAAAAAGGATTATAACAGAGTATTATGAAAAACTATACTCCAACAAATTTGAAAAGCTAGAGGAAATGGATAAATTTCTAGAAACACACTACCTACCCAAACTACAACAAAGTGATGTTGAAAATCTGAAGAGACCCATAACATAAGAACAGACTGAAAAAGTAATTAAAAAAAAAACTCCCAACAACAAAAAAAAATACCCTGGCCCAGATAGCTTCACTGACAATTCTACCAAACATTCAGAGAAGAGCTTATACCAGTACTACTCAAACTATTTCAGAACATAGAAAAGGAAGGGATACTTTTAAATTCATTTTATGAAGCCAACATAACCCTGATATAAAAACCAGGCAAAGACACCACAAAAAAAGAAAATTACAGACCAATATCTCTCATGAATATAGATGTAAAAATTCTCAACAAAATTCTAGCCAATAGAATTCAGCATCATATCAAAAAAATAATACCCGATGACCAAGTAGGATTCATACCAGGTATGCAAGGACGGTTCAACAATAGAAAACAATCAATGTAATCCACCACATAAATAAAAGGAAAGAAAAGAACCACATGATCATCTCAACTGACACAGAAAAGGCATTCAACAAACTCCAACACCCACTCCTGATAAAAAACCTCAAAAAAATATGTATAGAAGGGAAATTTCTCAACATAATAACGGGCATCTATGCAAAACAAATGGCCAACATCATTCTTAATGGAGACAGGTTGAAAGCATTCCTTTTGAGACCAGGAACAAGACAAGGATGCTCTTTATCCCCACTCCTATTTAACATTGTGCTGGAAGTCCTAGCTCGAACAATAAGGAAAGAAAAAGAAATAAAGGGCATCCAAACTGGTAATGAAGAAGTTAAACTGCCCCTGTTTGCGGATGATATGATACTATACATAGAAAACCCTAAAGACTCCACAAGAAAACTACTGGAACTAATAGAAAGATTCAGCAGAGTAGCAGGATACAAGATAAACATACAAAGATCAATTGGATTCCTATACACCAATACAGAGAATGATGAAAAGAAATCAGGAAAACAAAACCATTTATTATAGCCCCTAAAAAAAATAAAATATTTAGGAATAAATTTAACCAGGGATGTAAAAGACCTATACAAAGAAAACTACAAAACACTACTGCAAGAAACCCAAAGGGATCTACATAAATGGAAAAACGTACCATGCTCATGAATAGGTAGGCTCAACATTGTGAAAATGACAATTCTACCCAAAGCAGTCTACAAATACAACGCAATCCCGATCCAAATACCAACAACATTCTTCAAAGAAATGGAAAAACTAATGATTAACTTTATATGGAAAGGGAAGAAGCCGCAGATAAGTAAAGCTCTATTGAAGAAGAATAAAGTAGGAGGACTCGCACTACCTGACCTCAGAACCTAGTATACAGCTACAGTAGTCAAAATAGCCTGGTAGTGTACAATGACAGATACATTGACCAATGGAACAGAACTGAGAACCTACATGTAAATCTATCCACCTGTGGTCACCTGATCTTCTACAAGGGCCCAAAGTCCATCAGATGGGGAAAAGACAGTCTTTTTAACAAACGGTGCTGGCATAACTGGGTGTCCATCTGCAAAAAAAATGAAACAGGACCCATACCTCACACCATACACAAAAACTAATTTAAAATGGATCAAAGACCTAAATATAAAGCCAGAAACTATAAAGTTCATAGAAGAAAAAATGGGATCAACGCTAGAGGCCCTAATACACAGCATTAACAGGATACAAACTATAACCTACAACACACAGACTCCAGAAGATAAACTAGATAACTGGGATGTTCTAAAAATGAAACACTTATGCTCATCAAAGACTTCACCAAAAGAGTAAAAAGAGAACCTACAGACTGGGAAAAAATTCTTGGACATTACAAGTCAGACAAAGTTCTAATCTCTAAAATCTACAAGAAAATCCAACACCTCTACAAGAAAAAGACAAATAATCCAATTAAAAAACGGGCAAAGGAAATGAACAGACACTTCACCAAAGAAGACATTCAAGTGGTCAACAGACACACGAGGAAATACTTGTGATCACTAGCCATTAGAGAAATGCAAATTAAAACCACAATGAGATACCATCTCACCCTGGCATTACTGGTAAGAATCAAAAACACTGGAAATAACAAATGTTGGAGGGGCTGTGGGGAGATCGAAACTCTTAGGCACTGCTGGTGGGAATGCAAAATGATACAACCATTTTGGAAAATGATATGGCACTTCCTGAGAAAGCTAGAAATAGAAATACCATACGATCCCACAATCTCACTCTTTGGAATATATCCTAGAGAAATAAGAGCCATCACACGAATAGACATATGCACACCATGTTCATTGCAGCATTGTTCACAATAGCAAAAAGATGGAAACAACCTAGATGCCCATCAACAGATGAATGGACAAACTATGGTACATACACACAATGGAGTATTATGCAACAATAAAGAAAAATGATGACTCTGTGAAGCATCTCATAACATGGATGAAACTGGAGGACATTATGCTGAGTGAAATAAGTCAATCAGAAAAGGGCAAATACTGTACGAGACCTCTACCGTAAAAACACTTGACAAGGTTTACACAGAAAAAGAAACAATCTTTGTTGGTTACGAGGGATGGGGGGGGGGGGGACTAAATAGACAATAGATAGGTGGTAACTTTGGTGAAGGGTAAGACAGTACACAATACTGGGGAAGCCACCACAACTTGCACAAGGAAAGGTCATGGAAGCTCCATAGACACATCCAAACTTCCTGAGGGACTGAACTGTTGGGCAGAGGGCTGGGAACTTGGTCTCGGGGAACATCTAGCTCAGTTGGCATAACACATTTTATAAAGACAATGCTCTACATTCTACCATGGTGAGTAGCACCTGGGGTCTTAAAAGCCTGTGAGCAGACATCTAAGATACTCCACTGGTCTCACTCCTTCAGGAGTAAGAAAGAATGAAGAAAACAAGATACAAGGAAAAGATTAGTCCAAAGGACTAATTGACCACAGCTACCAAGGCCTCCACCAGACTGAGTCCAGCACAGCTAGATGGTGCCCGGCTACCACCACTGACTGCTCTGACAGGGATCAAAACAGAGGGTCCTGGACAGAGCTGGAGAAGGAAGTAGAACAAAATTCTAACACACAAAAAAAGAGCAGATTTACTGCCCTGACAAGGACTGGAGAAACCCCTAGAGTATGGCCTCCAGACACCCTTTTAGCTCAGTGGTGAAGTCCCTCCCAAGGTTCACCATTCAGCCCGGGATTGGACAGCCGCATAAAACAAAATGGGACTAATGAGGCACAGCAGTACAGGGACAAGGACTAGAAGGCTGGAAGGGACAGGAAAGCTGGTGATAGGGAACCCGAGGTTGAGAAAGGACAGTGTTGACATGTCGTGGGGTTGTTAACTATTGTCATAGGGAAATACGTGTACTGACTGTTTAATGAGAAACTATTTGTTCTGTAAACCTTCATCTAAAGTACAATAAAAAAAAAAATAAATAAAGACTTCACCAAAAGAGTAAAAAGACAACCTACTGACTGGTAAAAAATTTTTGGCTACAACATAGCTGATCAGGGTCTAATCTATAAAATCTACAAGATACTGCAAAACCTCAATAAGAAAATGACAAATAACCCAATTAAAAAATTGGCAAAGGATATGAACAGGAACTTCACCAGGAAGACATTCAGGCAGCTAACAGATACACGAGGAAATGCTCACAATCATTAGCCATTAGAGAAATGCATATCAAAACTACAGTGAGATACCATCTCACCCCAACGAGGCTAGCATTAATCCAAAAAACACAAAATAATAAATTGTTGGAGAGGTTGTGGGGAGACTGGAACACATATACACTGCTGGTAGGAATGTAAAATGGTACAACCACTTTGGAAATTGATACTTTCTTAAAAAGCTAGAAATAGAAGTATCATATGATCTAGCAATCCCACTCCTTGGAATATATCCTAGAGAAATAAAAGCCATCACATGAATATATACATGCAAACCCATGTTCATTGCAGCACTGTTCACAATAGCAAAAAGATGTAAACAACCTAGGTGCCCATCAGTGGATGAATGGATAAACAAATTATGGTATATTCACACAATGAAATACTACACAACAATAAAGAACAATGATGAATCTTCTAAACATCTTATAACATGGATGAATCAGTTGCAAAAGGACAAAGATTGTATAAGACCACTATTATAAGAACTCAAGAAAAGGTTTAAACATAGAAGAAAACATTCTTCGATGGTTACGAAGGTGTGGAGGGAGGTAGAGGGGTATTCACTAACTAAACAGTAGACAAGAATTATCCTAGGTGAAAGGAAGGACAACACACAATACAGGGGAAGTCAGTACAACTGGATTATACCAAAAGCTAAGGAGTTTCAACCAAACACTTCGAGGGACAGAGTAGCAGGGGAGGAGTCTGGGGACCATGCTTTCAGGGGACATCCAGTCAATTGGCATAACAAAGTTTATTAAGAAACTGTTCTAGTTCTGGCAAGATGGCGCTCTAGGCAGAAGCACCACGCCGTCCCTCCACAGCAAAGATCCGAAAAACTATGCCAAACAGAGAATACAACAATCCTGAAACCCTAGAACATCAAATGAAGAGATAAAGAACTCATCTGAGCACCAAATGGAGTGAGAATACTGACAGAGAACGGAGAGCGAGGAGAGATTCATGCAGAGGTCCCCTACCAGCTAACGCAGTGCAGATCCACCGTCTTGGACTCCTATCGGAGACCAGCAAACTGGGGTACGAGAAAGCAGCCTCACGGAGTGTCCAGTGGGAGACAAAACAGCCGGTAATTTGCAGTGTGCGCTTTCCCACCCCCCACCCCTCTTCGACCCGGCTCGGCCTCCTATGCTTACCGCGGCCACAGTCTCTTGACTGGGAAGCGCTGACTGCTTGGATTCCACACACCCAAGCAGGCAATTCTCTGGGTGCCATTTGTTGGCTGCTAGGGTTGCTTTTTTTTTCTGCTTCTTTTGATTTCTCACTTGCCTCTCGCCACCTCCCCCTTTTCACTCAAGTGCCTGGCTCCGTGCACCATCTTTGCTTCTTCCTGAGGGGCTCCAAAGCACCAGCAATTTGTGATATATGCTTTCCCACTCTCCACCCTCCTTCACCCACACTCGGCCTCCTCTGCTTCCCGCAGACACAGTCTCTTATCCAGAAACACCAGCCCTCACTGGCTGGCTCTCTGAGTGCCATTTGTTGGCTGCTGGTGTTGCTTTTTTTTTTTCTTTCCTGCTTCTTTGGATTTCTTGCTTGCCTCTCACTACCTCCCCCTCCTTTCGCTCGCGTGCCTGGCTCCGTGCACCATCTTTGCTTTTTCCTGAGGGGCTGTGGAGCTCCATTCGAGTGTGGAGCTGCATCCCGGTCTGGGCTACCGTGCTGGCGGGATCCCGGGGCTTTTGTTCGTTTGTTCGTTTTGAATTGTTTGTTTGTTTTCTTTTCCTTTTCTTGAGTTGGGAGCCCTTTCTGGCCAGGCGGAGCTGTGTGGCAAGGAACTTCCCTTTGGCTTCCACAGAAGTGCGGAGGGATCCCTGACGACATTTCTTTTTTCGTTGGTTTTATTTTTCTTTTCCTTTCTTTTTTTCTGTTTTTTTGGGGGGGCCTTTCTTGTTCTTTTTTTTGTTTGCTTGTTTTGTTTTCTTTTCCCTCTTTTTCCCTTTTGTCTTTCTTCATTGCTCAGTTGCTCATCTCTCTATATCTTCCTTCTCTTTCTGATCCCTGAATACCAGGTGTTGTCTGCCTCTGTGCCTTCTGGCCAGGCTGTGCTGTGACACCTGAGAGCGACTTCCCCAGACCTCATAGCTGCATCGGTGGGATCCCTGGGAACTTTGCGGTTCTTTAACCTTTCTGATTTTTATTTGTTCGTTCTTTTCTTTTCTTCCTCTTCCCCTATCTGTTTTTCTCCATTTCATAGTCTCTCATCTCTCCATTCCAACGGCAAGCTCCCCTAGCATTCTTTTTTGTTTGTATGTTTTTTGGCTCCTGTTCCTCTCTCCTCTCTCCCATATACAGCTTAGCTTCACACATAACCATCTCCCTGCTGCATCCTGCCTACCTGCACTGTGCGCTTGACATCACACCACCAAGTAGTGCAGGCACGGACTACTGGAACCTGCCCAGCACTGATTACTGACCCACCCTGGTGGCTGTAGTGAGTGCCACAAACAACCCATCCCAGTGGCTCCTCTTCAGCTAGACCTGCCCTGCTGTACCATATCTGATTGACTGAACTTGCCAGTTGGAGAAGGAAGCAGAAAGTATTGAGCGCACAGACGAGCAAACAACAAAGAGCACGCAGTCCGCCTGCTCAGACATACTCAAATTTTTTTTTAAAAAAAGGGACAAAACAAACAAATCTACAATCAAAAAACTAGAGAAATAACTACTGAATGCACCGAAAACAGCAAAAAATATCAAAACATTTACAAAAACTGGACAGGATGGTACCAGTAGGCAACCAAATTAAAACACCAGATGACGCTCCTGTGGAAGAAAATGCACTAGAAGTACCTGATAGGGAATTCAAATCACTAATACTCGGGATTTTCCAAGAACTGAGGCAAAAAGCTGACAAACATGAGGAAAAAATAGACAAATTTATGGAAAATACAGACAAAAAATTGGAAGAATTCAGGAAGATGATGCAGGAACAAAATGCCAAAATAAATTCACAACTCGAAATTATACAAAGACAACAATTAGAAATCCAAAAGATAAACAACAAGATTTCAGAAATGGACAGTGTCATAGAAGGGCTGAGAAGTAGATTTGAAACCGTGGAAGACAGGATCAGTGGAACTGAAGACAAACACTCGGATACACCTCTGTTTCAGGAAAACTCAGAAAAAAGAACAAAGAAAAATGAAGAGACCCTGAGAGTTATGTGGGACACAATTAAAAGCAAAAACTTATGAGTGATTGGCATCCCAGAACAGGGGGAGAAAACAGAAAACACAGAGAGGATCATTGAGGAACTGCTGACAGAAAACCTCCCTAATATCATGAAAGATGAAAAGCTGGCCTTCCAAGAAACTCAAAGAACCCCATATAGAAGAGACCCCAAAAGAAAATCACCAAGGCATATCATATTCACACTTGCCAAAACCAAAGACAAAGAATCCTGAGAGCAGCTCATGAAAAACAAGAAGTCACATACAGAGGAGAAACAATAAGACTAAGCTCAGATTATTCGGCAGAAACCATGCAGGCAAGAAGGCAATGGGATGACGTATATAAAATCTTGAAAGAAAAAAATTGTCAGCCAAGAATAATGTATCCTGCAAATTTGATGGTGAAATTAGGTCATTTCCAGATAAACAGAAACTAAGGGAATATGTAAAAGTCAAACCAAATTTACAAGAATTATTAAAAGGAGTTCTTGATCTGAGGACAAAACAGCTTCAGCTCACAGGCAGAACCTAGGACGCAGGATCGTATGAGCCAGATACCAATCTAGGAAATGAACTCTCGAGCACTTTGCAAAACCAAAAGATCTAAAACAGGGAATCAGAGCAATCGATGGATGACCACAACATCAAAACAATGAAAGAGGGAATAAACGGCATAGGTATAGAACCTTCTAATGGAGAGGAAGGCAAGGAGATACCAAGTAATAGCCCTGGCCCAGACGGCTTCACAGGAGAATTCTACAAAACATTTAAAGAAGAGCTTGTACCAGTACTACTCAAGCTATTTCAGAGCGTAGAAGAGGAAGCAACACTTCCAGATTCATTCTATGAAGCCAGCATAACGCTGATACCAAAACCAGGCAAAGACATCACAAAAAAAGAAAATTGCAGACCAATATCTCTCATGAATATAGATGCAAAAATTCTCAAAAAAAATTCTAGCCAATATAATTCAGCATCATATCATAAAAATAATACACCACGACCAAGTAGGATTCATACCAGGTATGCAAGGATGGTTCAACATTAGAAAATCAATCAGCGTAATCCACCACATAAATAAACGGAAAGAAAAGAATCACATGATCATCTCAATTGACACACAAAAGGTATTTGACAAAGTCTAACACCCATTCCTGATAAAAACTCTCAGTACAGTAGGTATAGAAGGGAAATTTCTCAACATAATAAAGGGCATCTATGCAAAACCAATGACCAACATCATTCTTAGTGGAGAGAGGCTGAAAACATTCCCCTTGAAAACAGGAACAAGACAAGGATGGCCTTTATCACCACTCCTATTTGACATTGTGCTGGAAGTTCTAGCTAGAGCAATAAGGAAAGAAAAAGAAATAAAGGGCATCCAAATTGGTAATGAAGAAGTTAAACTGTCCCTGTTTGCAGATCATATGATACTATACATAGAAAACCCTAAAGACTCCACGAGAAATCTACTGGAACTAATAGAAAGATTCAGTAGAGTAGCAGGATACAAGATAAACATTCAAAAATCAGTTGGATTCCTATACACCAGTAAGGAGAACGATGAAAAGGAAATCAGGAAAACAATACCATTTTCAATAGCCCCTAAAAAGATAAAATACTTAGGAATAAATTTAACCAGGGATGTAAAAGACCTATACAAAGAAAACTATAAAACACTACTTCATGAAACCCAAAGGGATCTACATAAATGGAAAAACATACCATGCTCATGGATAGGCAGACTCAACATTGTGAAAATGGCAATTCTACCCAAAGCAATTTACAAATACAATGCAATCCCGATCCAAATACCAACAACATTCTTCAAAGAGATAGAAAAACTAATCATTCACTTTATATGGAAAGGGAAGAAGCCCCAAATAAGTAAAGCACTACTGAAGAAGAAGAATAAAGTTGGAGGAATCACACTACCTGACTTCAGAACCTACTATACAGCTACAGTAGTCACAACAGCCTGGTACTGGTACAACGACAGATACATTGACCAATGGAACAGAATTGAGAACCCAGATGTAAATCCATCCACCTACGGTCACCTGATCTTCAACAAGGGCCCAAAGTCCATCAAATGGGGAAAAGACAGTCTTTTTAACAAATGGTACTGGAAAACTGGTTATCCATTTGCAAAAAAATGAAACAGGACCCATACCTCACACCGTATACAAAAACTACTTCAAAATGGATCAAAGACCTGAATATAAAGCCTAAAACTATAAAGTTCATAGAAGAAAAAATACGACCAACACTTCAGGCCTTAATACATGGTATTAACAGGATACAAACCATAACCATCAACGCACAAAACCCCACAGATAAGCTAGATAACTGGGATCTTCTAAAAATCAAACACCTATGCTCTTCAAAAGACTTCACCAAAAGAGTAAAAAGAGAACCTACAGACTAGGAAAAAGTTTTTGGACAGTACAAGTCAGACAAAGGTCTAATCTCCATAATCTACAAGAAAATCCAACACCTCTACAACAAAAAGACAAATAATCCTATTAAAAAATGGGCAAAGGAAATGAACAGACACTTCACCAAAGAAGACATTCAAGCGGCCAACAGACACATGATTAAATGCTTGGGATCACTAGCCATTAGAGAAATGCAAATTAAAACCACAATGAGATACCATCTCACCCAGGAGCTACTGGCACGAATCAAAAACACTGGAAATAACAAATGTTGGAGGGGCTGCGGGGAGATGGGAACTCTTATGCACTGCTGGTGGGAATTCAAAATGATACAACCATTTTGGAAAATGATATGGTGCTTCCTCAGAAAGCTAGAAATAGACATACCATTCGATCCAGCAATCCCACTCCTAGGAATATATCCTAGAGAAATAAGAGTCGTCACTCGAATAGACATATGCACACCTATGTTCATGGCAGCATTGTTCACAATAGCAAAACGATGGAAACAACCTAGATGCCCATCAACAGATGAATGGATAAACAAACTACGGTACATACGCACAATGGAGTACTATGCAACGAGAAAGAACAACAATGAATCTGTGAAGCATCTCATAACATGGATGAAACTGGAGGACATTATGCTGAGTGAAATAAGTCAATCACAAAAGGACGAATATTGTATGAGACCTCTATTGTAAAAACCCATAAAAAAGTTCACACGCAAAATGTAACAATCTTTGTTGGTTACCAGGGATGGGGGGGGGGGGGAATACTAAGTAAGCAATAGATAAGTGGTATCTTGGGTGAAGGGTGAGACAGTACACAATACAGAGGAAACTAGCACAACCTGTACAAGGAAAGGTCATGGAAGCCCCATAGACACATCCAAACTCCCTGAGGGACTGAATTGCTGGGCAGAGGGCTCTGGGGACCATGGTCTCGGGGAACATCTAGCTCAGTTGGCATGACACAGCTTATAAAGACAATGCTCTACATTCTACCTTGGTGAGTAGTGTCTGGTGTCTTAAAAGCCTGTGAGCAGCCATCTAAGATACTCCACTGGTCTCATCCCTTCAGGAGCAAGGGAGAATGAAGAGAACAGGATACAAGGAAAAGATTAGTCCAAAGGACTAATTGTTCACAGCTACCAAGGCCTCCACCGGACTGAGTCCAGTACAGCTAGATGGTGCCCGGCTACCACCACTGACTGCTCTGACCAGGATCACAACAGAGGGTTCTGGACAGAGCTGGAGAAGGATGTAGAGCATAATTCTAACTCACAAAAAAAAAGACCAGATTTACTGGCCTAAAGGAGACTGGAGAAACCTCAAGAGTATGGGCTTCAGATATACTTTTAGCTCAGTGGTGAAGTTACCTCCAAGGTTCACTGTTCAGCCTGGGAGTGGACAGCCCCATAAAACCAAATGAGACTAACGAGGTACAGGAGTCCAGTGACAAGGGCCAGAAGGCAGAAGGGGACAAGGAAGCTGGTGTTAGGGAACACAAGGTTGAGTAAGGATATTGTTGATGTGTTGTGAGATTGTTAACCATTGTCATAGGGCAACATTTGTAGTAACTGTTAAATGAGAAACTATTTTGTTCTGTAAGCCTTCATCTTAAGTGAGAATAACAGCACAATTGGAAAAGAGTAGTCAATATCACTGAACTGTGTATGTAGAAATTTTTGAAATGGTGTATCTTTGGCTATGTGTATTTTCACCAAAAAAAAAAAGGTTGAGAATTTAGAGGGTCAATATGTTGTGGGGTTGTTAACCAATGTCATAAAACAACATGTGTACTACTGTTTCATAAGAAACTATTTGTTCTGTAAGCCTTCACCTGAAGTACAATAAAATATATATAAAAAAAAAAGAGAGAGAAACTGTTCTGCATCACACTTTGGTGAGTGGTATCTGGGGTCTTAAAAGCTCGCAAGCGGCCACCCAAGATTCATTAATTGGTCCCAACCCACTTGGAGCAAAGGAGAATGAAGAACACCAAAGACATAAGGGAAGTACTAGCCCAAGAGACAAAAGGGACACATAAACCAGAGATTCCATTAGCCTGAGACCAGAAGAACTAGATGGTGCCTGGCTATCACCAATGACCGACCTGACAGGGAACACAACAGAGAGTCCCTGAAAGAACAGGTGAAAAGTAGGGTGCAGAACTCAAATTCTAGTAAAAAGACCAGCCTTAATGGTCTTACTGAGACTAGAGGAACCCCAGAAGACATGGTCCCCCTACTCTGTTAACCCAGAACTAAAACCATTTCCGAAGTCAACTCTTCAGATAAAGATTAGACTGTACTATAAGACATAAAATGATACTTGTGAAGAGTGTGCTTCTTAGTTCAAATGTATACATGAGACTAAATGGGCAGCTCCTGTCTGGAGGCGAGATGAGAAGGCAGAAAGGGACAGGAGCTGACTGAATGGACATGGGAAATTAAATGTGGGAAGGAGGAGTGTGGTGACATATTATAGGGATAGCAACTATAATACAATGATGTGTATATAAATTTTTGTATGAGAAACTAACCTGAGCTGTAAACTTTCACTTAAAGCACACACAAAAAAGAATGCATTTCACAGAGAATAATATTTTTATTTCAATAGTTCAACTTACCAATTTCTCTTTAATGGATCATTCTGTTGATGTTGTATTTAAAAATTCATTACCAAACTCAAGGTCATTTAGTTTCCCCCTATGTTTTCTCCAAAAATCTTTATAGTTTTGCATTTTACATTTAAGTCTATGATCCACTTTGAGTTACATTTTGTTTAAGGTTTATATTGACGTTCCTTTTTTTCCCCCTCGTTTGGCATATAGATATCAAATGGTTCCTGTACCATTTTGTTTAAAAGATTATCCTTTGTCCATTGAATTGATTTGTTCCTCTGTAAAAAATCAATTGACTTATCTATGTGGGCCTATTTCTAGGATCTCTATTCTGTTCCATTTATCCATCTGTCTATTCTTTTGCCAATACAACACTATGTTTATTAATGTAGACGTACAGTAAGTCTTTAAATCAGGTAGTGTACTCCTCCAACTTTGTTCTTCTTCAGTATTGTCTTGATTATTTTAGGTCTTTTACCTTTTCATATAAACTTTATAGTGAGTTTATTGATATCTCCACTGGGAGAGGACAACTGGAATCTCTGTATTTGGAACTTTCCTGGACTCTGCCCCATATACTTATTCCCTTGACTGATTTTAATATGTATCTTTTCACTGTAATAAACCACACCACAAATATAACAATTTTTATAAGATCGATATCATTGAGTATCATGGATTGAATTGTGCCCCCCTCCAAAAAATAATGTGTGTCAACTTGGCTAGTCCATGATTCCCAGTGTTGTGTAATTGTCTACCATTTTGACATCTGTTGTGATTTTCCTATGTGTTGTAAATCCTATCTCTATAATGTTAATGAGGTGGGATTAGCAGCAGTTATGTTAATGAGGCAGGACTCATTCTACAAGATTAGGTTGTGTTTTAAGCCAATCTCTTTTGAGATATAAAAGAGAGAAGCTAGCAGAGAGACATGGAGACCTCATACCACCAAAAAACAAGAGCCAGGAGAATAGTGCATCCTTTGGACCCAGGTCCCTGTGCTGAGAAGCTCTTCGACCAGGGAAGATTGATGACAAGGACTTCCTCCGAGAGCCGACAAAGAGAGAAAGCATTCCCCTGGAACTGGCAGCCTGAATTCGGACTTCTAGACTCCTAAACTGTGAGACAATAAATTCCTGTTTTTTAAAGACCCACTTTTGGTATTTTTGTTATAGCAGCACTAGATAACTAAGACAGTGATTTTCTCAATAGAAAAATTAAAACTAACAAAAAATAAGGTCCCATGAGTTCTTCTAGCAAACTATTAAAACTAAGAGTGGTCTTAAGGACTCTTAACTGTCACTGGTGTCAGAAGTTAAGGTAATTTTGTGGACTGTTCCCAAACTTCACAATAAGCAGCTAGTAGCAATGTATAAACCAGGCTTGTTGATTTCTACATGTATAAACTGGACGGTGACAAGTAGATCAAAAATATTCTATAAGTACAATTCTTTTATATCAAATATGCTCATGTGTAGTCATGCATGTATATACTTGATGAAGAGTTTTAATAAATGTAAGAAAAGAATGAACTGTGTATAAGAACTCATAGTAAACATACAAAAATTTTCTAGTTAAATATTGAAGTATAGATCAAATTGACTACAGTATCACAATAAAAGGCTATGACAATGAAGACAGATAGCATACAACTAAAAATGAATAAAACGAGGAGAGTCAAATACATTAAACCTAGCCAAATAAAAGCACCAGATTCATATAATGAACTAACCATAATTAACATGAAAGAAAATATCTTATTTAACATATGTTAAATTGTGAATCCTGGAATGCAAGGAATTGGAAAACAGAGTAGAAAAATTTATATAAATAAAGAAAAGCTGTCATGGAAATGTTTCACATTATTCAATGTCTGTCATACCTAGTCATTCCCCAAAAGAAAAAACCAAAAACCAAACCCATTGCCATCAAGTAGATTCTGACTCATAGTGACCCTACAGGACAGAGTAGAACTGCCCATAGTGTTTCCAAAGAGCAGCTGGTAGATTTGAGCTGCTGAACTTTCAGTTATCAGCCTGAGCTATTAATGACTGACACATCAGGCCTCCCAAAAATGACTTTTAAAATATCATTTGATAAATGGAGTTTCAAATTTAAACAAGGACTTGAAGTTGATCACTGAATTCTCTAAATGATGATAGTTAAAAAGAATGAGATTTTAAAGATAGTTAGCATCAAAATGTGAATAAATTAATAATTTACCACTGCATATTGTTAATGGATATTATGATCTACCAGAATGACATGTATAGCCTTAGGTTCTGCAATATTTATTATTCTGTCATAATGCTTCTACCACAGGGAAGTTATAGATTCATCATACATCAAAGCTGGAAAGGAGCCCTGAGAACATCTACCCACAGATTACAGGTGAGAAAAGGAGGTCAAAGGGCTCAGTGATACTGTTCCAATTTTTAGCTGATAGGATGAAAAAGAGAACTTGGAACTTTTAATTTCTTTTCCAGAACTTTTTGTGATTTATCATGCACTATATTCTTCACTTGTTCTCAGTAATCCTTACCTTAAAAGGTAAAATTACGTTCAAAATGACTGCCTTATTAAGGCAGAGAATGTGAAGATGGATATTAGTGAGTTTCCCAAAGGAAAAATTAAAACTGACAAAAAGTAAGGTGTCATGGATTAAATTGTGTTGCCCCAAAAATATGTGTATCAATTTGGCTAGGCCATGATTCCCAGTGTTGGGCGGTTGTCCTCCATTTTGTTATTACAATTTTACGTTAAAGAGGATTAGGGTGGGACTATAACACCACCCTTACCCAGGTCACATCCCTGATCCAATGTAAAGGGAGATTCACTGGGGTGTGACCTGCACCACATTTTATCTCGCAAGAGATAAAAGGAAAGGGAAGCAAGCAGAGAGTTGGGGACCTCATACCACCAAGAAAGCAGTGCCAGGAGCAGAGCGCGTCCTTTGGACCTGAGGTTCCTGTGCTGAGATGCTCCTAGACCAAGGGAAGATTGATGACATGGACCTTCCTCCAGAGCTGACAGAGAAAGCCTTCCCCTGGAGCTGATGCCCTGAATTTGGACTTGAAGCCTTCCCTTGGAGCTCATGCCCTGAATTTGGACTTGTAGCCTACTGGACTGTGAGAGAATAAATTTCTCTTTGTTAAAGCCATCCACTTGCGGTATTCATGTTAGAGTAACACTAGATGACTAAGACATAAGTTTTCAAGATTTAAAGTCCATTTAGCTGACAATACAGTATCCTGAAACTTGCTGACCAGTGGCTGAATAAATCAGGAGGCGTGTTGGCGATAACAAGAGTTGAGTAAATAAAAATACCTACAGCAATAGATTCATGAATAATAACCTAGAAGTCTGCAGTAAAAATAAAGCAGTACATAACAACTGGACCCGGTGAATACAATCTTTACACTTTGGCATTACCTTTATGGAAGAAGGATAATTCTACTCTTTTTCCAATTTTATTTTTAATCACATCTTAGCTAATGAGACTTTCATCGTGTTTCATATTCTCAAATGAGGTTGCTGCACAATATCATCTATGACCACGTCACTCAGTTCTTTTCCTAGAAACTTGTACATTTTTAACATAGAACTTCTGAGATCCTGAAAGAAATAGTAGACACGAAGTCAGAAATAAAAATAAGTGTAAGCATTTCACATTAGTTGTGTGAACTTGAGCTAATGTTTAATATCACTGTTGGTTTTAGTGTGTTTAAATGGGGAAATGTCATCTACCCGCACAGCATACTTGTATGGATTAAAAAAGATGATGGCAACAAAAAGACAAACCTAGAGAGAGCACAAAAGATGGTAGCTATTATCATGATTACTGATCTTAAGGGCCGGGAAATCCTGAATGTATGCAGTATCAGCTTCAAATTTCTAATAACAAATATAAAAAAGATCCTTGATAATTAATGTTGAATACCACTAGACAGAAACTGAAGAGTGTCGTATGGGTATGAAGAGAGATGATAATAATGTGGAGATTCTTTCAAATACCAGCAAATACTACTTGCTTTCTGACCAGTAATTAATATGTTATTTTTTGAAGTGACTCTATGCATGAGTACTGTCTTAGTTATCTAGTGCTGCTATAAAAGAAATACAAGTAGATAGTTTTAACAAACAGAAATTTATTTTCTTGCAGCTTACTAGTCTAGAATTTTTAATTCAGGGTACCAACTCTAGGGGAAGGCAATTTCTCTCTATCCTGTCTAGGAGAAGTTTCTTGTCTCTTTTCAGTTTCTATTCCCAGGTTCCTTGGTGTTCATGTGC
The DNA here is from genome assembly GCA_030035585.1 of Dugong dugon. Taxonomy (NCBI): domain Eukaryota; kingdom Metazoa; phylum Chordata; class Mammalia; order Sirenia; family Dugongidae; genus Dugong; species Dugong dugon. The sequence continues at coordinate 136,378,170 of CM057464.1, forward strand.
CATGTATCTTCCTCTCTGTGGGTGTTTGCTTGCTTTCTTACTTAATCTGCTTGTTATATATCTCAGACGTGACTGGCTTAAGGCACACCCTACAATGATATGTGTCATTAACATAACAAAGACAACTCTATTTCCAAATGGGATTACATGCACAAGTATAAGGATTAGGATTTACAGCTTTCAGTATGGATTACACTTCAACATAAAAGAAAACAAAAATCCTCACAAATGGACCAATAAGAAACATCCTGACAAATGGAGAAAAGAATGAAGTTGTCAAGGATTTCATTTTACTTGGATCCACAATCAACACCCGTGGAAGCAGCAGTCAAGAAATCAAACGACATATTGCAGTGGGCAAATCTGCTGCAAAAGACCTCTGTAAAGTGTTGAAAAACGAAGATGTCACTTTAAGGACTAAGGTGCGCATGACCCAAGCCATGGTGTTTTCAATCGCCACACATGCATGCAAAAGCTGGACAATGAATAAGGACGACCGAAGAAGAATTGATGCCTTTGTATTATGATGTTGTCAAAGAATATTGAATATACCCTGGACTGCCAGAAGAACGAACAAGTCTGTCTTGGAAGAAGTACAGCCAGAGGGCTCCTTAGAAGCAAGGATGGCGACATTTCATCTCATATACTTTGGACATGTTATTAGGAGGGTCCAGTCGCTGGAGAAGGACATAATGCTTGGTAAAGTAGAGGGTCCGAGAAAAGGAGGAAAACCCTCAATGAGGTGGATTGACACAGTGGCTGCAACAATGGGCTCAAGCACAGCAACAATTGTTAGGATGCTGCAGGTCCGGTTACTGTTTCATTCTCTTGTAGATAGGGTCACTATGCGTTGGAACTGACATGACGACACCTAACAACAACATTTGGGGGGGGACGCAATTGAATCCATAAAATTCCACCCTTTGGCCCCCAAAATTCATGTACTTCCCACATGCAAAATCACCCTATCACATCATCCCAAAAGTCTTAAGTCCACTTCAAATACAAAATCTCATCTTCTGAATCATCTATATCAAATATGGATGAGACTTAAGTCATATTCCTTCCTGGGGCAAAATTCTTGTTCATCTGTGAATCTGTGAAATCTGGAATAAACAAAAGTTATCTGCTTCCAAAGTACAATGGTGAAACAGGCACAAAGTAGACATTTCCATTATAAATGGGAGAGATTGGAGGGAAAGAAAAGATAACGGGCACCAAAAAAGTCCAAACACAGCAGAAAAAATTACATTAGCACCCAAGGCTTGAAAAAAATCCTTTATTCTTGGAGACCATCTGGGCAAAGGCCCTGCCCTCCAGACTCTAGACTCTGGGCATTGGTCATGCTCCCTGGATATTGAGTGGAAGACCCTTGGCCCTGGGCTTCAGCCCTGCCTTCCAGGCCCACAGGGATGGCAACTTTGCTCCCTCAGCTTTGGGCAGCCCCATTCTCCTAGTCCATCTGAGTAGCAACCCCACCCCCTAGAGCCTAGAAGTCTTCATTCTCCTGCATTTTAGGCATGGCAGCTCCACCGTCCTCAGCTTTGAGTGGCAGCCCCACTTGAACAGCAGCCCCACACAACAGAACCAAGTTGATGGAGATCTGACTCTTTGAAACCTAAGAGGCTATGGTTACACCTTTTGGAATCTAGGCAGTCATGCTTCCCTTGCTCCTTCCAAAAGTTCTACTGATCTTTACTACTCCAGGGATAATCTTTTTCTTTTCTTGGAGGACAACAAACATAACTGCTTTGGTCAGTTTCTTGCCTGTAGAATTCCAAGAGGCAGACAATTTTCCTTCCTTTTGTCCTATCTCTGTTCTTTTAAGTTTAAGCTGATGAGTTTTCTCCTGTGGTAATTGATTAGACCCACCAGTCACAGGCTTAACCTCTTCAGCAAAAGATTGTGTAGCCACATTCTTGGTGAAAGTTTTAGGACATGTACCCTTATATTGTACAACAAAATTTTTCAGATCATTAAGTTCTGTTTCCTTTTTGCACAGTTTATTTTTAAGCTCCTCTCTTTCCTCTTGCATTTACTATAAATGACAAAGAGAAACAATACTGCCTCTTTAAGATCACGATTAGAAATCTCCTCAGCCAAATATCCAAGTTCTTCACAAATTCTGCCTTCCACCAAACATTTCAGCATAATTCAGACAAGTTCTTTGCCACTGCATAAGAAGCATCACCCTTCCTTCATTGTCCAATTGCATGTTCATCATTTCCTTTTAAAGCCTCGCCAGAAGCATATTTAATCCATATGTCTATCAACATTCTGTTGAAGGTACCGTATGTATTCTCTAAGACGATAGAGACTTTCTCTATGGCTTTCCTCACTTCCTTCTGAGCCCTGACCAGAATTCCCTGAGATATTTGTAATTCTACTGAGAGTTTCTTCAAGACAATATTGGCTTTTACAATTAGGAACCTTAAAATTCTTCCAGCCTCCACTCATCACTCAATTCCAAAACCACTTCCACATTTTAGGAATTTGTTAGAGCAGCAGCCAATTCCTAGTACCAAATTCAGTCTTATTTATCTAGTGCTGCTATAACAGAAATGCCAGATGTGGGTGGCTATAACAAACATAAATTTATTTTTTCTCAGTTTAGGAGCCTAGAAGTTCAAATTTAGGGCACCTGCTCTGGCGGAAGGCAATCTCTCTCTTTCCGCTCTGGGGGAATTTCCTCGTCTCTTTTTAGCTTCTAGTCTTACATTTCTTGGTGATCATGTGGCGTGCATCTTTCCCTCCATTTGTGATTGCTTGCCTGCTTAATCTGCTTGTTTTATGTCTCAGAGGTGATTGGCTTAAGACACACACTACACTGATATGATCTCATTAACATAACAAATAAAATTCTATTACAAATGGGATTACAACCACAAGTATACCAAAACAAAAAAACAAACCTGTTGCAATTGGGTTGATTCTGCCTCATAGCAACCCTATAGGACAGAGTAGAACTGCCCCATAGGGTTTCCAAGGAGCAACTGGTGGATTTGAACTGCTGACTTTTTGATTAACAGCTGAGCTTGTAACTACTGCACCACCAGGACTCCTTTCACAAGTATAGGATTGAAAATTACAGGACATATTTTGGGAAGACACTACTCAATTCATAACAAGTACTCACAGGAATCATACCTTAATGCAATATTCCTCCTCACTCAAATTTAAAATGAAGGGTAATAAGAAGCTATAGGAAATTAGGATAATGGTGAATTGGTTTCATGTTCTGGCTCTGAAATTAATTCATTGTACCTGGAGACAATTTACTTTTGATCTCTAGGCCTGGTGCCCCTCAGTCTTTCTACAAAAGATTTCATACCACCACCTCACAAAGTTGTACAGGAATTTCTCTGGTTTTCTTCAACCAAGTGTTTGATAAAGACCTGAGTAGATTCCAGATATAATGCTATGAAATTTATGGATATGAATGTGCTTGACTTTCACAAGTGTAGAAGATTGTGGTTATTTCTAATTTTACAAACAAGATTGCTGAGATCAATATTCAAATAAGTAGTAACTGGTAGATTCAAATTCAAACCAACGTCACTCTCATTCTAAAACCTAAATTTCAGAACCTTTCCTATCAAATGTCACGGCTTCCCAGCCCCTTTGGATATGATATTGATTTGTCTAATAATATTGACTCTGCTCCTATGTGAAATTGACAGTCCTTGCCTGGGCTGTGTTAAAATTAGACTGAGACAGAAAGATGGTGTCATGAGCAGGTCAATGATCCAAAACTCCAAACATAATCAAGAAGAAAAGCAACTAGAAATTTGTAAACTCAACTCTGTAAGAATTCTGAAAAGCAAGCAGAGGGCTGCAGCAACTAACCATACACTAGAAGAAGAAAAAGGCAACTTTTAAATACTAGGAAAAATTTTTTTCTCTCTACTGTTTCTAGTCTTCCCCATCCCAGCCTGGCAGCAGCCATGGCAATACCTGCAACAAAGACATACTAACAGTCAACTTTCTCAGCAAGGACGCCTGATCTCTGCCTCTGGAATGAGCAGTGCAGGCTCTGCTGGCAGACTGTTTAGTGTGTCTGTTCTGATATGTCTTGGTGATGCCTTAAGTACTGAAGCCTCAGTCTGGCCTAACTCAGAGCTTACACAGGGCAGAGGAAGGAGCAGTGAGCAGCAACTGAAGGTTGTGACTGTTCTTAATTGTCTAGGATTAAATGGTACAACTGAAGCAGACAATTAACTTCTAAGAACTGAAAGAGAACCCAGAGTTAGAGTTTCTTGTAGAAATTAGTGCTTTTGAAAGCACTGAGTATACGAAAGAATTGAGAATGTCACACACATGCTCAGAGTTATCACACTGCAATAATATTCTAATATCCTAGTTTGAACAACAACAAAAAATTGCAAAGCATGCAAAGAAACTGGAAATGATGGCTGATTCAAAAGAGAAAGACAAAGGGAGCGAAATCATCTCTATGAAATTCTGGATCATGGACAGAACACTGTTTGTCATAGATTGAATTGTGTCCCCCCAAAATATTTGCCCACTTGGCTAGGTCATGATTCCCAGTATTGTATGATTATCCACCATTTTGTAATCTGATATGATTTCCCTATGTGTTGTAAATCCTATCACTATGATGTAATGAGATGGATTAGTGGCAGTTATACTGATGAAATCTACAAGATTAGATAGTGTCTTAAGTCAATCTCTTTTGAGATACAAAAGAGAAAAGTGAGCAGAAAGACAAGCGGACATCATACCACCAAGAAAGCAGCGCCAGGAGCAGAGCATGTCCTTTGGACCTGAGGCTCCTGCGCTGAGATGCTCCCAGACCAAGGGAAGACTGATGACAAGGACCTTCCTCCGGAACTGAGAGAGAGAAAGCCTTCCCCTGGAGCCGGCGCCCTGAATTTGGACTTCTAGCCTACTGGACTGTGAGAGAGTAAACTTCTCTTTGTTAGTGCCATCCACTTGTTATAGCAGCACTAGATTACTAACACAAAATTTGGTACCAGGAGTGGGTTGCTGCTCTAACAGATACCTAAAATGTGGAAATGGTTTTGAAACTGTGAATGGATAGAAGATTCAGAAGGAAGTGAGGAGAACTGTTAACATCAGAGATGGCACAGATGGTAACAAGCAGCAGCAGAGGACCAGCAGCAGCAGAACAAGGAGACCAGCACTAGAGCCAACCCATGGAGCGAGAGAGCTGAGTGCCTAGGCGCAGGAGGCTTCCTGGCAGAATGGGGTTCGTCTGGGCACTTAGGGTGGATCTAGGCTTGCCAACTCATGGAGCAAGAGAGCTGAGTGCCTTCCAGCTGAAGTTTACTGGCTGAGTGGGATACCTCCAGGCACTTATTGGTTGAGCTGCAGAGCTTTGGAGCACTTGCCCCAGCAGGGCAGATGTGGGCATGAGGTCCGAGGAACCAGGAAACAGAAGCTGAAGAGACAAAGAACATAGGAAGCTGAGCTGCCTCAGTCTCAAAAGGTATGGCCACAATCTCTCGGGTTTCAAAGGGTGGGGCCATGGCCTCTGGTGTTTCTAAGGGTGGAGTAGTCACTCAGATGGACTAGGAGAATGGTGCACTAAAGCTGAAGGAGCAGGGTTGCTTTCTGGAAGGGCCTGGAAGGCCGAGATGAACCCAGGGCCAAGGGGCCTCCACTCAGAATCTGAAGAGTGTGGCTAATATCTAGAGTTTGGAGGCAGAGCTACTGTGCAAATGGTCTCAGAGAACAGAGGACTATTTTCAAGCCTTGAGGGCTACAGTAGTTTGTTCTGCTGACTTGCCTGGTGCCTATTATCCTTTCTTTTCCTCCAGTTTCTCCCATTTGTAACGGAAATATCTACCTTGTGGCTGTTGCTCCATTATACTTTGGAAGCAGATAACTTGTATTCTAGATTTCACAGATGAAGAGGAATTTTTGTATTTTGGACTTGGAGTTGATTTAAGACTTTTGCTATGATATGATGGAGTGAATATATTTTACATGTGGCAAGGACATGAATTTTGGAGGGCCAAAGTGTAGAATGTCATGAATTGAATTGTGTCCCCACAAAATATCTGTTAACTTGGCTAGGTCATGATTTTCAGTCTTGTATGATTGTCTACCATTTTGTCACCTGATGTGATTTCCCTATGTGTTGTAAATCCTATCACTATGATGAAATGAGATGGATTAGTGGCAGTTATGTTGATGAGATCTACAAGATTAGATAGTGTCTTAAGCCAATCTCTTTTGAGATATTAAAGAGAGGAGCGAGCAGAGAGACAGGGGGATCTCATACCACCAAGAAAACAGTGCCAGGAGCAAAGCGTGCCCTTTGGACTTGAGGTTCCTGTGCTGAGATGCTCCCAGACCAAGGGAAGACTGATGACAAGGGCCTTCCTCCAGAACTGACAGAGAGAAAAAGGCTTCCCCTGGAGCTGGCACCCTGAATTCGGGCTTCTAGCCTACTGGTCTGTGAGAGAATAAACTTATCTTTGTTAATGCTATCCACTTGTGGTATTTCTGCTATAGCAGCACTAGATGACTAAGACAGTTGTTATTGTTAGCTGCCCCTAAGTTGGCCCCCAACTCACAGTGACCCCATGTACAACTGAACAAAACACTGCCCAGTCCTTTGCCATCTCTATGATCAATTGGGCATTTGGCTGTTATGATCCATAGAGCCTTAACTGTTTGATTTTTGGAAGTAGATTTCTAGGCCTTCCTAGTCTGGAAGTTCTTCTAAAACCAGTTCAGCATCACAGCAACATTCAAGTCTCCACTGAAAAATGGGTGGTAGTTATGCATGAGGAGCATTGGCTGCAAATCAGTCCTGGGTATCCTGCAAAGAAGGAGAGAATTCTACCAATGAGCTAGCACTGCTCTAACTGCAGAGATTAGAAAATTTTAAAATGACTGTATTAAACATGCTCAAAGAACTAAAGAAAAACACAGACAAATGATTAAAGAAAATACATGGACAAAATGAAAATATCAATAAAGTTATAAAACCAAAACAAAACTCTTTGCCATTGAGTTGATTCTAACTCATGTGAAGGAAAAAGAGAGAGAAAGGGACACAAAGAATAATGGAAGAAATAATGGCAGTAAACTTTAAAATTTTAATGAAGGATACGAATCTACAAATCCAAGAAGCTCAGTGAACTCCAAGTAGGATAAACCCAAAGAGATCCACACTTAGACATATTAAAATCAAGCTCTCAAAAACCAAAGATAAAGAGAGAATTCTGAAAACAGCAAAGGAGAAGTGAAATGCCACATACAAGGAATCTTCAATTAGATTAAATCCTGATTTCTCTTCAAAAACCTTGGACTCCAGAAGGCAGCTGAACGGCATATTTAAAGTGTTGAAAGAAAAGAACTGTCCACTAAAAATTCTATGCCTGGCAAAAATTTCTGTCACGAATGAGGGAAAAATTAAGACATTCCCAGACAAACAAAATCTGAGAGATTTTCTGATGACTAGAATTTCACTATAAGAAATTTTAAGGGAATTCCTCAGATAGAACTGAAAGGACACTAGAAAATAACTCAAAGATATACATAGACCATAAAGATCTAGTATTTTTGGTTTCTATCTCTAGAAGTTATGTTCAAAAAGACAAATGCATAAAATATAAGTATAAATTTATGTTATTGAGGACATAATGATAACAACATAAAGTGGGGAGGAATAGTATAGAAATAGAGTCTTTAATGTTAGTGAAATAAGTTGGAATCAATTTAAACTAGGTTGCTATAAATTTAAGATGTTAAGAAAATGGCTTATCTATCTACCTGTCTATATAAGCTATTTTCTTTGTGGTTACCATGAGGATTACATTTTGATTACCTTCTCCTTTCCATCTATATATACATGCAAATATGTGAAAATTAAGCAAAAAATGATTAAACAACCAATGAATCAAAGAAGTAAATATATATACACATATATGTATATATATATATATATATATATATACATATATATATACATATATCTATATGAAGGAGAAGGTAATCAAAATGGTTCACTACAAAAAAATTAACTGAACACAAATAATGGCAGTATTGGAAGAAATGAGGGACAAAAAAAGTATATGACATACAAAAAACAAATAGAAAAGTGGCAGAAATAAGTCCATATTTATCATTAATTGCCTTAAATGTAAATATATTAAATTCTCCAAGGCAAAGGCAGAGACTGGCCGAATGGATTAAAAAACAAATTCTCTACCTATATGCTCTCTACAAGTGACACATCATAGCCTCAAGGACACAGACAAGTTGAAAGTGAAAGGAGAGAAAAAAATACTCCATTCAAACAGCAACAAAAAGAGAGCTGGGTGTCATATTTATATTAGACAAAATAAACTTTAAGTCCAAATCTGATACAAGAGAAGAAGGGCATTATATAATGATAAAATGGTCAATTCATCAAGAAGATGTAACAATTATAATATATATGCACCTAAGATCAGAGTCCCAAAATGTACAAAGCAAACATTGACAGAATTGGAGAAATAGTTCTACACCACTTTCAATAACAAATAGAATATCAAGAAATAATATCAATAAGGAAATAGAGGATTTGAACAACACTATAAACCAACTAGACACAACAGACGGTATTCTAACAATAGCACAATTCACATTCTTCTCCAGTGCACATAGATCATTCTCTAAGATAAACTGTATGTTAGGTCACAAAGCTAGTCTCAATAAATTTAAGAAGATTGAATCAGTATTTGTCTGTCATTTTGTTGTACTATAGTGGCTTGTGAGTTGCTATGCCACTGGTATTTTAAGTACCATCAGCTCAACTACGGTCATGGTTTCAGTGGAGTTTCCAGATGAATAAAGACTAAGAAGAAGAACCTCACAGTCTACTTCTAAAAAAACTGGTCAGTGAAAACATTATGAATAGCAATGGAACATTGTCTGATATAGTGCCAGAAGATCAGACCCTCAGGTTGGAAGGCACTCAAAATAAGAATGGGGAAGAGATACCTCGACAAAATAGATTAACCTTAATGACTTGGATAGAGTAAATGTTTCAGGACCTTCATCTACTGATGTGGAATGACTCAAAATGAGAAAAAGCAGCTGCGAACATCCATTTATAATCAGGATATGGAATGTACTAAGTATGAATCTAGGAAAATTGGAAGTCATCTAAAATGAAATGGAATGCTTGAAGATAGATATCTCAGGCATTGGTGAGTTGAAATGGATTGATATTGGCCATATTGAATCAGGCAATCATATGGTCTACCATGCCTAGAATGACAAATTGAACAGGAATGGTGTCACATTCATTGTCAAAAAGAACATTTCAAGATCTATCCTGAAGTATCCCCATTTATTTGTTCTTTTACCTTCAGCTATTACTTCTCCTTCTTTTCATTTGTTATTTATTTGTACCCAAACTTTTCCACCTTGGGAAGGAACGTCAGGTTCAGCTTCTGTGCTAGCCCGTATTGCTGGTAGCAAGATCAGTCTAGCAAGTGCTTCCCACTCAGTCCATTCCTATTTATGTTGTTTAGGGTTACATAGGTACAATACTAGTAGGCTATCTCGATTAATGGGCAATACAGCAGTACTCACTGCCAACCCAAATTTTGCCAGGTAGGGAGAAGGTAAAATCCATCCCATTAGGCCCTTGGGAATTCTGGCATACATGTTCAGGGGTATAGTTACAGTCTCTTGCCTAAGAATCACCCCTGCTTCTGGCACCCACAGCTGCATCCCTGGTCCTGGAATCACAGCATCCAGCAGGAAAACAGCAATTTTAGGTGATGTGGGGAAGGACTGTACAGTGGCGCCAGCATCCTCCCACACCTCTCTTCCCCAGACCCCCCAGAGAAATGTAGGAATCTGTCCAGTGGTGATCCTCCCTTTGTCCCCCTCATGTTGAGTGCAAGCACACACTCATGAAGGAGTATGAGCCAGCCTTTCATGCCTTTGTCTTCCTCCATTTTAGATAACAAACGTCTTAATTGCCCATTCCAATTCTCTATCAAACCATTACTTTGGGGTGGTATGCAACATGGTATGTCCATTTAATATGATGTTTCTTGGCCCATTGCTGCACCCTGTGGTCTGTAAAGTGCCCCTTGGTCTGAAGAAATGTAACTTAGTGGCCCGAATTGGTACAGTATCTTTTGTTCCAATCCCTTAATGGTATTTTTGGCATTTGCATCTGCCATGGGATATGCGAAGTCTAGTCCAGAGTAAGTATCTATCCCTGTGAGCACCCATTTGTAGCCACCTGGTGCCACTAGCGTCATTAGTCCAATGTAATCAACTTGCCAGCTATGTGCAGGGTCTTCCCCCCAGGGAATCTGCCCCATAGCCATCTGCAACCTCTGTCTTTCTTGCTGGAGACAGACATGTCCTTATTGGCATTTTTGTGCCTCAGCGGGTGCAAGGGGAATGTGTCTAATTCAACCCATCTCTGCACTCCTACAGCACCTCCATGTCCACTCATTTCATTGACCCAGTTGGCCACATCAAGTGAGTGTACCAACAGGTCCATTTGCTGATTCCAATTGCCTTCCTATCCAGGAAGGGTTTTTTTTCTGATAAGCATCAATATGCCCTACTCTGATGTTCCCTCTAAGTTCCTAGAGTGCTTTCCGTAGGTTCATACCCCACACAGGTGTCCCCTTAATAGTCCAATTCTCCATCGCCCATTTGCCTGACCATATAGCCAGGCCATTGGCCACTGCACATGAATCGGTAAAAATCCAAACATAGGGGCTCTCACCATTGTGCAATCCTTCCATCATGGCTAGAAAGACAGCATGCAGCCCACTGAGCTGACCGCTTCTTACCCTCAGAGTCTTTCTATCTGCTGGTCTTAACACAGCAGCTTTCTACATCACATGTTGTTCATGTACCCTGAGTGCTTACCCACTGCACCACCAGGGCTCCTTTTATAGTATAATAGAAAAGAACAAGTCATGTTCTTCCCTTGCTAAACATGCCTCTTTTGTTCCAGCTGGACACAGCACAAGCCACAAACTACTAAAGCAGCTATATAACTCCAAGTCATAAAATCCCCAACTTTATTCTCTGATGCAGGTATGTTCTGCTGTTGTGGCACTGGTGTAAATAGTTGGCTTAATTTTGCATTAGGAGATGATGGTAGCCCTCTGAAGTGTTATTTGGTGGGTGATACTTCCACAGTCACTATGTTCCGACAAGGAGTATGTTTACCTTATATACAGAGCATCATTGATGAATGGACAAAGTTCCCATCTAGGTTTTGATTTGTTATGAGCCTGGACTCAAGAAGAACCTTAACCATACTGTCTCCAACTGGACTTACTTTCTCAAACCTTACCATTTTCTAAGCTGCTTGATAAAGTCCTCACACTGAGCTCTTACAATACTGCACATGGTGCCTCTGTTGGGGCATGTCCCCTGCCACCGTACACATTTATAAACATTAAAATTAAAACTCATTTTTAAATGATGACCAAACATATTAGAGGAGTACTATTACTATTCTCCTCTTCCATAAATCAGGTGAACCCAAATAAGGCATTGCATACACACAGGACTAAAGTAAAAGTAGATATTTTCAAATTAGTTCTGTAAATAAACAAATAAAAATTTACGGAGAAAGCATAATGAAAAAAGCTCTGGCTAAGGAGAAAAGAAATCTGGGTTTAAAGCCCATTCCACTCATTTATTTGCTGTATGACCATGGACAAGTTATTTTTGTGTTCTGAAACTCTATTTATGATTTTCCCTCATTAAACTTATTTTTTAAATTAAAAAAATAATTCATATAGACCTCACAAGACATGGCATGGCTACATGAAGATCTCCATGGATCTATTCCCCAGTAAAACTGTAAAAATTGTTTCAAAAATAAATAAAAACCCCACAGAACTATTTAAAGTCTATGGAAAAGATCCTAAGAGCATATACCAATTGAGGAAACATTTATTCAAGACAATTTACTAAAACTCGTAAGAACAGTGAGTCTGTGGCATTTACATCATGACCTGCTCCTTCTCTCTCCCGTCCAGCTCAGTGCAATGGAAACCCGACTCCATATGGGTGCAGCCAAGATATACAGCCTCTTCTCCCCCCAATTCCCAGTCAGAGGGATAGAGTATATTATCAGGAGGGCAAACCTTAACATTTCTCATCCTGCCTCCAGCTACCTGTTGTAAAGGATAAATTCCTGGTAAGAACAGCCGAGAGACAGGGGCTCACTGCTTCCATTCAGCTCCTATATGTGAAACAGAGGCTGTATCGTGGGCGTGACACACTGAGAATACTGGAGCCCTGATTGCCCTTGCCCTAACTTAGAAGGCAGAGATTCCACACCAGGAGAATCAAGCCTAGAAGACCTGAGGATACTGTCTCTCCATCCTTGCAAGCACTCAGCTTCTAAAGCAGGGATGTCACTCAGAGAGAAAAATCAATAGTCCTATCCCCAGCTCCAGAGCTGTGGCTCTGAGATTTGGTCTAGAGGGAGAGACATGCCAGAAAACAGAGAGCTCCAAAACTGTTTACAAAGAAACTGACTTCATTTTCAACACAATGTGAGGAGTTTCAAACCTAAAGACGCTCTTAAAAACAATGGAGGTCTTACTGAAAAGCAATCAAGAGACGACTGGTAGATCATTAGAGAAATAAGCAAATCATAGGCCAGCTAGTTTATTACCAAAGAGAGCCATGGAGAGAGACAGCAAGGAAGAGCCTTCTTGGGGTCAGAACAAATCTCAAACACTGATTTCAGTAATCATCTCTGCAAAGGAGCTTGAATTTAATTGGTTTAGTATGGAACAATTTGTGCTCCAAGTGACAGGTGAAAACAATAGAGTAATTAGTTCAGCTTAGCATCTGGGTGTGATCAGGGAAAGAGAAAGTCAACTAGAGCCCTGTCAAAGCCACTGTGGTGCGAGGGTGATTGTTTACATGCCCATGGCTGCGCCCTTTGAGGAGCAACATCAAAGGATTCACATTGTCGGGTAATTTGACTTCACTAAAATAATCCACCCAGTCACTAAACAAATAAGCAAATAACAATAACAAACATGGTGGTGGTCCAGAGTTGCTACAATACATTATCTAAAATATTCAGTTTCTAACAACAAAAAAAATCACATGAGAACAAGTATGTATATATATATATATGTTTATATACACAGAGAGAGAGATTTAAAGAATTGGCTCACATAACTATAGGGGGCTGGCAAGTCCAAAATATGTAGGTGCCAATATCCATTGGTCAGGTGAAGGGAAGAGTGAACTATGAGGGAATTCTGGAAAAATATCTATTGATAGTCTGGAGACAGAATATGCCCTAGGTAAACTCTCTTTTTGCTCTCAATGCATTCAATGATTAGATGAGGCCCACCTACAGGTAATCAACTTTACTTAAAGCCAACAAATTTAATCAAAGGTAACTACTTCATAACAGCATCTAGACTAGTGCTTGACCAAACAAGTGGGCACCATACTCCAGCCGAGGTGACATATAAAAATAACTATCACACAGACTATACTTGTACATTGTAAATGTAATTTAAAAAGTAATCAATTGATATAATTATAGTAGGAGATGAAAGAAGGAGAGGAGGTCATGCATGTGAGTGAAATACTCCCTAGCAGTACTGGAAATCAATAGCTAATATCTCAAATTAATAAAGATAAACTTTTCAAGAGATAATGAAAGTATGAACTATATATGAAAGACATGAAAATAACTAGCATAAAATCTAGATGAAGCGACAGTGAAAATGTTTAAGTACGAATTACACGGAGTTGTAGAAATAAGGTTTGGGAAAGGTGATGGAGGAGGCTCTTGCTTTTCATTATGTACTTTCAGAGTTATTTGATTTTACCCGTGTCTTTATATTACTTTATAACACAAAATATGATTTCATTATGTTTTAAATAGCACTCCACAGTATTAGAGTATTACAGTACTACTAAAGAAACAATTTTTCATGAAAATGTTTAATAAGCTAAGCAAAGATAGTATGATAAATTATTTCTATATTCTACTTTGGCTTTTTTGTTCTTCAGTCCCCTTGGGATCAAATAATATGGTAAGTGAGTACAAAGAACTCGTGGGGAGGGTATCTGTTCCAAGTTTTGATGATGAATATTGCACTCAATGAAGGGGGATTTTTTACTCATACTTAGTCTTATAGTTTTGTTACGATGGTCTTCAAAATTAGTCAAGGCTAATATATGCAAAGTCCAGATACTGCCTATAAAACACAAAGGTCATGTTTTTTAACTCTATATCTCCATCAGCGATAAAAAAAAAAAATGCAGGTCCCATTTATTATGGGACCTAGGATTTGTTTGTTTGCTCATTTTACCAATTTAGGTACAGTTTTCCTATTGTCTCAGTGTTCCATTTAGTTCATACTTAGCTAAAAAGGCAAAAACCAACCCATTAGTCCAAACCACCATCATCCTTTAGACTCCTGCAATAATAATCTCTGTTCTTTGGCCCATATTTTCTTGTCCTCTTCTAGTCTGTTTTCCATATAACAGCAGGAATTATTTTTTTGAAACATAAATATTATCATATCATTTTTCTGCCTAATCCTAATTGCAATTAAAATTAGAATGAAATCTAAACCGATTAACATGACCTACAAAGTCCTCAAATTATGACTCTGCCTCACTATCCATTGCATCTCATATCCTTCCCCAATTTATCTACTCTGTTTTAGCCACATGAGTGTTCTGTACATTCTAAGAACTCACAAAGTACATTGCTACTTTAATCATCTGCACTTGCTGCTCCCAGTGCCTAAAGTGTATAACAGGCTGTATGGGCTTAGTTACTATTTGTAGCTTTATTTTTCCTTTCAATAATACCACCTTGCTATAGAGTAGTATAGAGTAACTGTAGAGTAATACAGAGCATAAAGTTAGGTTTATTACTGGACTATAAAGGATTATGAGGAATTATTTCATTACTTGCAAGTTCTAGGAAGACATCTACCACGTGTCTGTCAGTTTTTCCTACTGTAGTGGCTTGCATGTTGCTGTGACACTGTAAGTTTGTCATCAATATTTCAAATACCACCACAGTTATCATTGGTGGACAGGTATCAGCAGAGTTTCCAGACTAAGACAGACTAGGAAAAAAGACCTAGCAGTCTACTCCTGAAAAAAAAATTGGTCAGTGAAAACATTATGAATAGCAGGGAAACAGTGTCTGATATAGTGCCAGAAGATAAGCCCCTCAGGTTGGAAGGCACTCAAAAGACAACTGAGGAAGAGCTGCCTCCTCAAAGTAGAGTCGACCTTAATGATGTGGTTGGAGTCAGGCTTTTGGGACTTTCACTTGCTGATGTGCATGACTCAAAATGAGAAGCAACAGCTACAAACATCCACTGATAATCAGAACAAGGAATGTATGAAGTAGGAATCTAGGAAAATTGCAAGTTGTCAAAAATGAAATGAAACGCATGAAGATCAATATCCTAGGCATTAGTGAGCTGAAATGGACTGGTATTGACCATTTTGAATCAGACAGTCATATGATCTTTTATGCTGAGAATGACAAATTGAAGAGTAATGGGGTCGTGTTCATCTTCAAAAAAACATCTCAAGCTCTGTCCCGAACTACAATACTGTCAGTGATAGGATAATATCCATATACCTACAAGGAAGATCAGTTAATCTATTATTCAAATTTACCCACCAACCACTAAGGCCAAAGATGAAGAAACTGAAGATTTTTACTAACTTCTGAGTCTGAAATTGATCAAACCTGCCATCAAGATGCACTGATAATTACTGGTGATTGGAATGCAAAAGTTGGAAACAGAAAAGAAGGATCGGTATTTGGAAAATATGGGCTTGGTGAAAACAATGACATCAGAGATCGCATAATAGAATTTTTCAAGACCAACAACCTATTCGTTGGAAATAACTTTTCTCACCAACATAAATGGCAGCTCTACAAGTGGACATTGCCAAACAGAATACACAGGAATCAAATTGACTACATCTGTGGAAAGAGATGATGGAAAACCTCAATATCATCAGTCAGAACAAGGCCAGTGACCTACTGCAGAACAGACCATCAATTGCTCTTAAGCAAGTTTAAGGTGAAGTTGAAGAAAACTAAAACAAGTTTACAAGAGCCAAGGAACGACCTTGACTATATCCCACCTGAATTTAGAGACCATCTCAAGAATAGATTTGACAAGTTGAACATTAATGACCAAAGACCAGACGAGTTGTGGAATGACACCAAGGACATCATACATGAAGAAAGCAAGAGATCATTAAAAAGACAGGAATGAAAGAAAAGACCAAAATGTATGTCAGAAGAGACTCTGAAACTTGCTCTTGAATGTTGAATAGCTAAAGTAAAAGGAAGAAATGATGAAGTAAAAGAGCTGAACAGAAGATTTCAAAGGGCAGCCCGAGAAGACAAAGTAAAGTATTCTAATGAAATGTGCAAATACCTGGAGATAAAAAGCCAAAAGGGAGGAACACGCTCAACATTTCTCAAGCTTAAAGAAGTGAAGAAAAAATTCAAGCCTCGAGTTGCAATATTGAAGGATTCTATGGGGAAAATATTAAACAATGCAGGAAGCGTCAAAAGAAGGTTAAAGAAATACTCAGAGTCACTGTACCAAAAAGAATTGATCGACATTCAAACATTTCAGGAGGTAGCATATGATCAAGAACTGATGGTACTGAAGGTAGAGGTCCAAGCTGCACTGAAGGCATTGGCTAAAAACAAGATTCCAGGAATTGACAAAATACCAACTGAGACATTTCAACAAGCAGATACAGCACTGAAAATGCTCACTCATCTATGCTAAAAAATTTGTAAGACAGCTACCTGGCCAAACAACTGGAAGATATCCATACTTGTACCCATTTCAAAGAAAGATGATTCAACAGAATGCAAAAATTATCAAACAATGTCATTAATATCACACACAAGTAAAATTTTGCTGAAGATCATTCAAAAATGGCTGCAGCAGTCCATTGACAGAGAACTGCCAGAAATTGAAGCCGGATTCAGAAGAGGACTCAGAACAAGGGATCAGATGGATCGTGGTTGAAAGCAAAGAATACCAAAAAGATGTTTACCTGTATTTTATTGACTATATAAAGGCATTCAATGGTGTGGATCATAAAAATTATGGATAACATTGCAAAGAATGGGGATTCCAGAACACTTAATTGTGCTCATGAAGAATCTGTACTTAGACCAAGAGACAATCACTCAAACAGAACAAGGGGATACTGCATGGTTTAAAGTTAAGAAAGGCATGTGACAGGGTTTTTTTTCTTTCACCATACTTATTTGATCTGTATGCTTAGCAAATTGTCCAAGAAACTGGACTATATGAAGAATAATGCAGCATCAGGATTGGAGGAAGACTCATTAACAACCTGTGATAGGCAGATGAGACAACCTTGCTTGCTGAAAGTGAAGAGGACTTGAAGCACTTACTGATGAAGATCAAAGACCATAGCCCTCAGTAAGGACTACACCTTAACATAAAGAAAACAAAAATCCTTACAACTGGACCAATAAGCAACATCATGATAAACGGAGAAAAGATTGAAGTTGTCAAGGATTTCATTTTACTTGGACCCACAATCAAAGTCCACAGAAGAAGCAGTCAAGAAATCAAACGACTCATTGCATGGGACAAATATGCTGCAAAAGAACTTTTTAATGCATTAAAAAGCAGAAATACCATTTTAAGGACTAAGGTGCTCCTGATCCAAGTCATGGTGTTTTGTTTTGTTTTTTTCCAAGCCATAGTGTTTTTAGTTGCCTCATATGCATGTGAAAGCTGGACAGTGAATAAGGAACACCAAAAAATAATTGATGCCTTTGAATAATCATATTGGTGAAGAATATTGAATATACAATAGACTGCCAGAAGAATGAACAAATGTATCTTGGAAGAAGTACAGCCAACATGCTCATTAGAAGCAAGGATGTTGAGACTTCATCTCATGTACTTTGGACTTGTTATCAGGAGGGACCAGTCCCTGGAGAAGGACATCATGCCTGGTAGAGCAGAGGGTCAGCGAAAAAGAGAATGATCCTAAACAAGATGGATTGACACAGTGGCTGCAACAATGGATTCAAGCATAACAACAATTATGAGGATGGGTTAGGACCAGGCAGTGTTTTTTTGTTGTACACAGGGGTCAATATGAGCTGGAACCAACTTGACAGCACTTAACAACAACAACAGGAAGGCATAGATTGCATCTACTTTGTTTGCCATTTTAACACCATACTTGACTCATAGATGATGTTGGTTATGGATTGAATTGTGTCCCCTCAAAGTAAGTGTTGGAATCCTAATCCTTACACCTGTGGATGTAATGTAATGTAGAGTTCCCTAGGTGGTGCAAATCATTTGAGCTCGACTGCTAACCTAAAGATTGGTGGTTTGAACCCACCTAGCAGCACAGTAGAAGAAAAGGTCCGGTGATCTGCTTCCTTTAGGATTACTGTCAAGAAAACCCTATGGAGCGGTTCTACTCTGTAACACATGGGGTCACCATGATCCAGAATCGACTAGATAGCAACTAACAGCAACAATGTAATGTAATCACTTTCCATACTGCAATATGATGTGATGCAGTCAATCAGTTGAGTTCAGATCAGTGTAGGGTGGATCCTAAACCTGATCACTTCTGAATCAAATAAAGAATAGCACAGTCACAGAGGCACATGCACACAAAGAGGAAGACAGAGGCCCTGTGAGGATCACCATGGAACCAAGGAATGTCCAAGGCTACTGACAAGGAAGGAATCAACGTGTCTGAGACCCTGATTTTGATTTTTAGCCTCCAGAACTGTGAGGGAGAAAAAAAATTCTGTTCTTTAAAGCCACAGAATTGTGGTATTTGTGTTACAATAGCACTAGGTAACTAACACAATGTTCAATAAATATTTGTGGAATACGGACTTCTTAGTGTCTTTCTCCCATTTGTTGTCTGCAGCCATGAGGACTGGAGTTTATCTAAACTAAACAAGCATAGCCCTTGAGTCTATATACAAATATGGTGTTGTAAGTAGATAATGAATTTTCCTTATTTTAATTACCTCTGATCTTCTTGCCCTGCTCACCTTGTCATCAGACTTTAAAGTGAAGGATTAATATTTGACTTAAAGTGACACAGAGAAGACCAGATAAATTTGTTATAGTTTGTTGTTACTGCTACATTCTCTTCTTGAGTATTGTGTACCTGGGCAATACCATAATATTCTTAAGGAAACTTATTAACAAGAAATTGCAAGTGTTTTGGATACTAGTTTATTGATAGAATTTTTATAGATGCATCCCTTTGGAATTTTTAAAAACATTTCAAAAAACAGAAAATAAATATTGGAGAGGCTGTGGGGAGATTGGAACTCTTATGCACTGATGGTGGGAAGGTAAAATGGTACAATCATTTTGGAATATGATATGATGCTTCCTTAAAAAGCTAGAAATAGAAATACCATATGATCCAGCAATCCCACTCCTAGAAATATATCCAAGAGGAATAAGAGCCATCACACTAATAGACAAATGCACACCCATGTTCATTGAAGCATTATTTACAATAGCAAAAAGATGGAAACAATCTAAGTGCCTATCAACAGAAGAATGGATAAACAAACTATGGTACATACAAACAGTGGAATACTATGCAACAATAAAGAACAATGATGCATCTGCGAAACATCTCACAACATGAATGAATCTGGAAGGCATTATGCTGAGTGAAATAAGACAATCACAAAAGGACAAACACCATATGAGACCACTATTATAAAAACTCATGAAAAGTTTTACACAGAGAAAGAAAGAATCTTTGATGGTTACGATGGAGGGGAGGGATAGGGAGAGAAAAATACTAAATAGACAATAGATAAGTGGTAACTTTGGTGAAGGGTAAGACAGTACACAATACGGGGGAATTCAGCACAGCTTGACCAAGGCAAGTTCATGGAAGCTTCATAGACACATCCAAATTCCCTGAAGGACTGAATTACTGGGCTGAGAGCTGGGGACCATGGTCTTGGGGGACATCTAGCTTAACTGGCGTAACATAGTTTATAAAGAAAATATTCTACATCCTATTTTGGTGAGTAGCGTTTAGGATCTTAAAAGATTGTGAACAGCCATCTAAGATACTCCACTAGTTCCACCCCATCTGGAGCAAGGGAGAATGAAGAAAACCAAAGACACAGGGGAAAGATTAGTCCAAAGGACTACTGGACCACAACTATCACAGCTTCCATGAGGCTGAATCCAGCACAAGTAGATGGTGCCCGGCTACTACCACCAACCACTCTGACAGGGATCACAGCAGAGGGTCCCATACAGAGCTGGAAAAAACGTAGAACATAATTCTAACTCACAAAAAAAGACCAGACTTAAGTGGAGAAACCCGAAAGTATGTCCCCTGGACACGCTTATAACATAGTAACGAAGTCACTCCTGAGGTTCACCCTTCAGCCAAAGATTAGATAGGCCCATAAAACAAGACCAAATGGACACACTAGCCCAAGGGCAAGGACAAGAAAGCAGGAGGGGACAGGAAAACTGGAAATAGGGAACCCAATTTGAGAAGGGGAGAGTGTTGACACATCATAGGGTTGACAACCAATGTCACAAAACAATGTGTATTGTTTAATGAGGAACTAATTTGCCTTGAAAACCTTCATCTAAAGCACAATTGAAAAAAAAAGTTAAAGAAAGAGCAAGTTTCAGAGTCTCTTCTGACATCTATTTTCGTCTTTTTTTTTTTTCTTTCCTATTTTTTAATGACTTTTTGCTTTCTTTACGTATCATGTCCTCCCACAACTTGTCTGGTCTTCGGTCATCATTGCTCAGTGCATCAAATCTATTCTTGAGATGATCTCTAAATTCAGGTGAGATATACTCAAGATCGTACTTTGGCTATCTTGATTTATTTTAATTTTCTTCGATTCAACTTGAACTTGCATATGAGCAATGGATGGTCTGTATCACAGTCAACCCCTAGCCTTGTTTTGATTAATGATATTGCGTTTTCCATTGTCTCTTTCCACAGATGTAGGCAATTTGATCCCTGTGTCTTCCATCTGGTGAGGTCCATACATATGCTGTTGCTGTTAGGTGCCATGGAGTTGGCTCTGACTCATACCAATCGTATGTACAAAAGAATGAAACACTGCCCGGTCCTGCACCATCATCATGATCATTGCTATGCTTGAGCCCATGGTTGTAGCCACTGTGTCAATGCATCTCGTTGAGGGTCTTCTTTTTTGCTGACCCTCTATTTTACCATGAATGATGTCCTTCTCCAGGGACTAACCCTCCTGATAACATGTCCAAAGTGTGTGAGACATAGTCTCACCATCCTTGCTTCTAAGGAGCATTCTAGTTGTACTTCTTCCAAGACAGATTCGTTCATTCTTTTGGCAGTCCATGGTATATTCAATATTCTTTGCCAACACTACAATTCAAGGCATCAGTTCTTCTTCGGTCTTCCTTATTCATCGTCCAACTTTCCCACGCGTATGAGGCGATTGAAAACACCATGGCTTGGGTCAGGTGCACCTTAGTTTTCAAGGTGAAATCTTTGGTTTTTAACACTTTAAAGAAGTCTTTTGCAGCAGATTTACCCACTGCAGCAAGTCTTTTGATTTCTTGACTGCTGCTTCCATGGGTGTTGATTGTGGATCCAAGTAAAATGAAATCCTTGACAACTTCAATTTTTTCCCTTTTTATCAAGATGTTGCTTATTGGTCCAGCTGTGAGCATTTTTGCTTCCTTTATGTTGAGGTGTAATCAATACTGAAGGCTGTGGTCTTTGATCTTCATTAGTAAGTGCTTTAAATCCTTTTTACATTCAGCAAGCAAGGTTATGTCATCTGCATAACACAGGTTGTTAATGAATCTTCCTCCAATCCTGATGCCCCATTCTTCTTCATATACTGCAGCTTCTCAGATTATCTGCTCAACATACAGATTGAATAGGTATAGTGAAGGATATAACGCTGATGCACACCTCTCCTGAATTTAAACCACGCAGTATCCCCTTGTTCTGCCCAAATAACTGCCTCTTGATCTATGTACAGGTTCCTCATAAGCACAATTAAGTGTTCTGGAATTCCCATCCTTTGAAATGTTACCCATAATTTGTTATGATGCACACAGTTGAATGTCTTTCCCTAGTCAATAAAACACAAGTAATCATCTTTCTAGTATTCTCTGCTTTCAGCCAGGATCCATCTGACATTAGCTATGATATCTGTCCTCTTCTGAATTCAGCTTGAATTTCTGGCAATTCCCTGTTAATATACAGCTGTGGCTTCTTTTGAATGATCTTCAGCAAAATTTTACTTAAGTGTGATATTAATGATATTGTTCGATAATTTCCTCATTCCGTTGGATCACCTTTCTTGGGAATAGGCATAAATAAGGATCTCTTCCAGTCAGTTGGCCTGGTAGCTGTCTTCCAAATTTCTTGGTATAGATGAGTGACCACTTCCGGTGATGCATCTGTTTGTTGGAATATCTCAACTGGTATTCCTTCAATTCCTGGAGCCTCGCTTAAGAGTTTGGTTGCTAACCAAAAGGTCAGCAGTATGAATCCACCAGGTACTCCTTGGAAACCGTGTGGGACAGTTCTATTCTGTCCTATATGGTTGCTATGAGTCGGAATCAACATGACAGCAATGGGTTTTTGCTTGTTTGTTTTTCTCCAGTGCCTTCAGAGCAACTTGGGCCTCTTCCTTCAGTACCATCAGTTCCTGATCGTACACTACCTCCTGAAACGGTTGAAGATCAACCAATTTTTTTGGTATAGTGACTCTGAGTATTCCTTCCATCTTCTTTTGATGCTTCCTGCATCATTTAATATTTTCCCCATAGAATCCTTCACTACTGCAACTCGAGACTTGAATTTTTTCTTTAGTTCTTTCAGCTTGAGAAATGTCGAGCAAGTTCTTCCCTTTTGGTTTTCTACCTCCAGGTCTTTGCACATGCCATTATAACACTTTACTTTGTCTTCTCGAGCCGCCCTTTGAAATGTTCTATTCAGCTCTTACTTCATTATTGCTTCCTTTCACTTTAGCTACTCTACGTTCAAGAGCAAGTTTCAGCGTCTCTTCTGACGACCATTTTGGTCTTTTCTTTCTTTCCTATCTTTTTAATTACCTCTTGCTTTCTTTATGTATGATGTCCTTGATGTCATTCCACAACTCATCTGGTCTTCAGTCATTAGTGTTCAACTTGTCAAATCTATTCTTAAGATGGTCTCTAAATTCAGGTGGGATCTACTCAAGGTCAAACTTTGGCTCTCATAGACTTGTAATTTTCTGCAGTTTCAACTTGAACTTGCATATAAGCAATTGATGGTCTGTTCTGAAGTAGGCCCCTGGCCTTGTTCTGACTGATGATACTGAACTTTTCCGTCATCTCTTTCCACAGATGTAGTTTATTTGATTCCTGTGTATTCCATCTGGCAAGGTCCACATGTATACTCTCCTTTACTTTGTTGAAAAAATGTATTTGCAATGAAGAAGTCGTTGATCTTGAAAAATTTTATCATATGATCTCTGGCATCATTTCTATCACCATGCCATATTTTCCAACAACCTATCCTTCTTCTTTGTTTCCAACTTGCACATTCTAATCACCAGTAATTATCAAGGCATCCTAATTGCATGTTTCATCAATTTCAGATTCAGAAGTTGGTAAAAATCTTCAATTTCTTCATCTTTGGCCTTAGTAGTTGGTGCATAAATTTGAAGAATACTCATACTAACTGGTCTTCCTTGCAGACTTATGGATATTATTCTATCACTGACAGCATTGTACTTCAGGATAGATCTTGCAATGTTCTTTTTTTATGCTGAATGCAGTGCCATTCCTCTTTAAGTTGTCATTCCTGGCATAGTAGACCATATGATTGTCCAACTCAAAAGGGCCAATACCAATCTATTTCAGCTCACTAATGCCTAGGATATCGATATTTGTGCCTTCCATTTCTTTTTTGACAATTTCCAGTTTTCCTAGATTCATACTTAATACATTTCATGTTCTAATTATTGATAGATGTTTGCAGCTATTTCTTCTCATTTTGAGTCATGCCACATCAGCAAATGAAGGTCCTGAAAGCTTGACTCCATCCATGTCATTAAGGTAGACTCTACTTTGAGGAGGCAGCTCTTCCCCACTGGTCTTCTGAGTGACTTCCAACCTGAGGGGCTCATCTTCCAGCACTATATCAGACAGTGTTCCACTGTTAATCATGAGGTTTTCACTGGATAATTCTTTTCAGCAGTAGACTGCCACGTCCTTCTTCCTAGTCTGTCTTAGTCTGCAAGCTTAGCTGAAACCTGTCCACCATGGATGACCTTCTAGTATTTAAATAGCGGTGGCATAACTTCCAGCATCACAGCAACAGAAAAGCTGCCACAGTATGATAAACTGACAGATGCGTGGAGGTCCACATGTATAGTCACTATTCATGTTGTTGAAAGAAAGTGTTTGCAATGAGAAAGTCATTGGTCTTGTGAAATTCTATCATGCGATCTCCAGCATCATTTCTACCACCAAGGCTATAATTTCCATCTAGTGATCTTTCTTCTTTGTTTCCAACTTTCACATCCCAATCACCAGTAATTATCAATGCATCTTGATTGTATGTTTGATCAATTACAGACTGCAGAAGTTGGTAAAAATCTTCAATTTCTTCACCTTTGGCATTAATGGTTGGGTGTACGTCTGAATAATAGTCATATTAACTCGTCTTCCAGGTAGGCATATGGATATTATCCTATCACTGACAGAGTTGTACTTCAGGGTAGTTCTTGAGATGTTCTTTTAGACAATGAATGCAATACCATTGCTCTTCAATTTGTCATTCTAGGCACAGTAGACCATATGATTATCTGATTCAAAATGGAAAATACCAATCCATATCAGCACACTAATGCCATGGATATTGATCTTTATGCATTCCATTTCATTTTTGACGACTTTTAGTTTTCTTAGATTCATACTTTGTACATTCCATGTTTCTATTATTAATGAATGTTTACAGATTTTTTTCTCATTTTGAGTCATGCCACATCAGCAAATGAAGGTCCCAAATGCTTGACTCCATCCATGTCATTAAAGTCCACTCTACTTTGAGGAGGCAGCTCTTCCCTAGTCGTATTTGAGTGCCTTCAGACTTGAGGGGCTCATTCTCCAGCACTATATCAGACAATGTTCCACTGCTGTTCATAAGGTTTTCACTGTCCAGTTCTTTCAGATTGTGAATGTATTTGGAAACCCTAAAGATGTGATGACATCTTATTTTCACTTTTCAAAAACACTCAAACTAATTTTGGAGCCAAAGACAATGGAGGGATTTATGGAAATATTTCTCACTGGTGAAGGTAATATTTAATATTAATTAAATGCAACAAGCATCCAGCTTGATGACTGTGAGTAGCAGGCAAGGAGATTTTCAGGAAGAAAGCGACATGCTCAGACCAGAGGACACAAATATGTCATTTACGACAATATTCAGGATTCCATACCATGAAGAGATACTCAAAGGAAATGGTGGCAATGATAAAAGGTCATAATGTGGAAATAAAAAATAAGTTAGTGACTTCACAAAAATCCCAAGACCTTACAACTGGGAGAAGAAACATCATAACAAGCTACTCTTAGTTATTTAAATAATGAGCACAGGAAATATATACTGAATGCTGTCTTGGTGTGATAAGTTCAGGATGCTGTCACATCTGTGATCTTTTATTCCCCACTTCCTCAGAAGTAGACATTCTTACTAACTTATGGTACAGGAGGAAATGAGGCTCAATACAGTTCAGTCCATTGACCAGGGTCACAGCAGGTCAATTGGGACAGTGAAAGGCCTCCTTGAGTCTCTGCTCACTCCTGCGTCTCTGCTGTACTTCTGACCAGTGAGAGTTTGTATTTGGTCTTCTTTGTCAGGTAGAATAACTATTAGTTGGTTGAACGCAATCCAGAAAGATAACAGCATCTGAATAGCGTGCAGAGAATTGTACTTTCCTTCAGGTCTTGCTATTAGATTTTTGAATTTCTGATTTATTTATTTCATGTTTGTTTTTACCAGTGTTTGACAGTTCCTGGCTTGATCATATTAGAGGCTGGCACACCCATAAGGATGACTTCAATATTCTCTTCCTTACCTACGAAGAAAAGAAGAAGGTTTGTAGTATGCTTGAGTGGACTCTAACAAAATTATTCGAAAATCAGCTAGTCACATAGAAATAAAATATATATATTTGAACCCACATTTTCTATGTCATATTTAAAAATTTAGCATTTTTAACTTTTTATTTTGAAGTAATTATAAATTTACACAAAGTTGCCAAAATAAATGTACACAGTGTCCCATACAATCTTAATCCAGCTTCCCCCATGGTAACATCTTGCATAACTACAGTACATGAATCCAAACCAGGAAATTGACATTAGCACCGTCCCTGTATCTTATTTAGATTTCATCAGCACTATAAGCAGGTCTCTGTGTGTGTGTGTTCTATGAAATTTTATCACATGTGCAGTTTCATGGATCATATATCCACTACCACAATCCC
The DNA here is from genome assembly GCA_030035585.1 of Dugong dugon. Classification (NCBI taxonomy): domain Eukaryota; kingdom Metazoa; phylum Chordata; class Mammalia; order Sirenia; family Dugongidae; genus Dugong; species Dugong dugon. The sequence continues at coordinate 136,404,745 of CM057464.1, forward strand.
TGACAACCACTAATATATTCTCTATCTGCATGATTTTATTTCAAGAATGTTAAATAAGTGTAATTATACAACCTATAACTTTTGGATATTGACCGAGCACATACTTTTTTTTCTTCATTTTGGTAAAATATATATAACAAAACATTTGCGGTTTCAGCCATGCTAGTGATATTTATTACCTTCACCATACTGTGCAACTATTACCAGAGTGCATGATTTTAAATTATACTTGCCTAAGGCCTTTTGGAGCCCTGGTAGCTCAATAGTTAAGAGCTTGGCTGCTAGCCAAAAGGTCAGTGGTTCAAATCCACCAGCTGCACCTTGGAAACCCTATGGGGCAGTTCTACTCTGTTCTACAGCGTTGTTATGAGTCGGAATTGACTCAACAGCAACAGGTTTAGTTTTGGTTTTCAAAGCCTTTTAGCTCTTAAAAAAATTGTGTTAGGTTATCAATGAGTGAAACGTGACTAAAAGATTTAAAAAATGCATTGTTTAAATTTATTCTTATGCCTTCATAGTTCCCTTTAAGTTAGAAAATAGTAATTTATCCTTTTATTCTTTCATCTAACAAATATTTATTTCATGCTGGGTACTTAACTGGGCACAGAACTAAGCACTGAGCAAAACTGATAAAATTTTCTTTTCTCTCACAGCTAACATACTAGTAAGGAAAGATACACTACAGAATATACATACTAAAGTATATTGTTTAATTTATTAGAAAGAAATGAATGCCCTGGGGAAAAAATAAAAAATAGAGCAGGAAGTGGTAATTAGATGTGCATGGAGTGGGCATTAGGGAGGTTGCATTATTAAATAGGATAGTCAGGTAGGCCTCATGAACACATAGGTAGGCAAAGATGAATGGAATGTGTTGTTAAAAGCTTCTTCTTGTATTTCTTCTTGATTCCTCAACAGCTTCCTCATATTATTTCAACTGTATTGGATGCACTCATATGTCTTTGACCTATAGTCTGCCGTTCAGAATTCTTATTCACACATCCAGTTACATGTGGGCCTTTACTCCGATATGCATATTATCTCTTTGCCTTGGTATTCATGTGTGATCTACTTAAAAAATTTTCAGGACCTCAGAAGCACTGTGTTAAAAATCAGCAAATTTCTTGGAAAGCAGTTGACTAATGAGGGTATAGAATCTAAAGTTAAACACACTACTTTCAAAAACATGAAAGAAGATCTCAGAGCAAATTATGTCCATATGGCTTACAAAAAAGGATGGAGACAAGTCCACCTCTGGATTTGAAAAGGTAAGAAATTGCTGTGCTTTGTTTCAAAATCAAGATTATGGGCCTACTATCAAAATGTTCTTTTAAATCTTTTCTATCATGTAGATGAATTTTGCTGAAGTCTTCTTACTCTCTCCTTGAATCTCTTGTGCCTAGTGACTCTTTCTGGTGAGCCAGTTCACTATGATTTGACAGCTATCAGGTAATGCTTGGAATTCTAATTGTTTCAAAAGGATATTGTTCTAGAAAATTGCTGTAATCCTTGACTAACACAAGAACAGCAAATATATGTATTTATGATTTAGCAAGAGTTGGCAAATAGATGACTAGGTAAACTAAAATTTTAAAGTTATCATATATAGTATGCACGCCACGTCTGGAATTAAAACAATACTTGATTTCTGGTATCTTCTAGAATCTTTTCTAGTACCATGTCCAGTATGATCATGCTTCTGTTATCCCCGTTAATTTTGCAAAATTTGATAGATTTCAAACTAATAAATTGAAACTATCAATTTTCCTCATTCATTTATGTGTCTGGGTACTACATAACACAGTACTCATGGAAGACCACCAAACTCTTTTCCAAACTCGGGTACCTTCTGTTTATCCTGTGTGTACCTTGAGAGTGTCTTTCTTCTCCTTTATGAATTGCCAATATCCTCTGCCCAAGAAAATAGATTTTTTTCTTTATCTTTCACAAATCCAAGGCTGTACCCTTTATTTAAGAGAACACAATGCTTTAGCAAGTTTTTTTTTTTTTTTTTTTTTTTTTAATGGATGATAACTTTCACCCAAGAAAACATTACTGCTTTATCAATTGTTTCCCCTAATCTGGAGCTAGAGCCTTAACAGCAAATATATCCACACATTCAGTCCTTCTCTAGATCTTTTCTTCATCTTCTCCACTGGAGCCAGATTTACCATGAAGCTAATGAAGCTTAAGCTTTAGGGCTCCACATTGCATGGGCCATTTGCTAGTCCCTCCACCTAATTTTATACTCATCATTTTGTGTTGTTTCTCTCAAGGAGGCCCTCCAAGTTATCTAAGCTTCAGCACCACAATCCTGACTCTGCCCTACTCGTATCTGTGTCTCCAGAGGAGAAGTCTAATACAAATCAAAAGCAACCCAGGGTCCTGATGTAAATCACATCATAATTTGGTACATTAGCTGTCTAATTCTCTTGAGTGGCCAACTTCCTAGGTTAATTGTAGTGAATGACTGCAATTCGCTTGTGGCTGTATGTAATTTTATGTGCAATCTTCTACAGGACCCTATTTTACAGTGAGAAATTAACACTTTTGGGAGAAACTATTTGCCATGTTTCTGACATAGTACACATTATTTGACCCTTACTGATAGCAAACAGTAAAAACTGTGTTCCAAACTCAGTCCAGGATAATTAAAGTAGTTTTCCTAAGGTCTTTGAGCTTCAAAGTTTGCACCTGGGATTCAGAACCTGTACAGCGTGACTCTAAAGTTCATGTTTTCCTCTGCCCAATGCAGTTGTAGTGGTCTTTTTTCATTTTCCCTGAATTGATATTTGATTTTACCAATGACCAGGATGGGAACAGCCTGGTTGGCCCCCACTTTGCTGATGTAGCCTGTCGGCAGGAGGCAGCCAGAGATAACCAGAAAGGTGCCAATCAAACACTGCATGGTGGTGCACCTAGTGGCTTTATAAGGGACCTTAATAGAACTTTTCTTAAACTTTAATAATAAATGAGATCTCGTGACATGTGGGCATCTTTTGGATCCAAAGCTGGATTCACCAGGTAAAGTTTACTTCTGAAAAGGTTAATGTGTCCATCATCTGTACTGGACAGCTTTGAATATTTCACTTTGCTTCTGGGGATCCCAGCAGCCATATTTGTATGAGTTGACACCATAACTCACAGAGACAGTGGGGCGTTCTCTTTCAGTGCTGTAGGGAGCACAGGTAGTCATGTCCAGTGGGAAACAACCCAAGGGCCTCCTGCATCCATGCAGCTTATTTTCATAGTATCTCTCTTTTGTTTGCCTCCCCTGTTGTAACTGTTTCTGGAAGACTCCCGGTTTTGGATGAAATATTTCTTTTATCATGCAGAGTGGAGATTACTTTGATGAATAGTCTAATGATCCATTGGCTTTTGTTGCCTCTATTTGTTATTTTCTTAGACAAGTTCTAGTTCTAGTAAATTCCCAGATTCCCTTATAATTAAAATTTTTAGATTGTATTAGATTATATTCCTGAGATTATGCTCATTACTAAATTGCCCAGTATTTCCATTTTCTCTAAATTTCATACTTGCATTCCATTCTGGCCTCTGTTCTCTTTCATTGGCCTTACATGCGGCAGACATACCTAATCTGATCAGCCTCAAAGGCCAATCAAGAGGAGAGAGAGATTGTTAGTTTCAGAACCAAACCTGAGTGAAATTCTGGCTCTGCCTCGTATTGTGTAAACCTGGCCTTACTACATGTCTAGCAGCCTAGTTTCTTCTGTAAAAAAGGCATAGTAACATCTGCTAAACAATATCATTGTGAATATTTACTGAATGAAGTATGCAGCCTGGTGCCCTTCATGAGCTCAGTTCCTGACATGATCAAGGACAAGGGGCTGTTCAAAGAGTTCAAGGTCTTTCACTCCTAAGTTTTAGCTCATTATAAAGGCCAAAGCTTTCCTGCTAGTTGTATTGTCTGAAAATTGAACTGGCTGCCTTGCAGGAATGGTGCGCCCTTTGGAATGCTAGGGTTTAATCAGAAACAGTGTGGTCTTCTGTTAGCTTATTGTGAAGGGAGGTTGAATAGGAGACCTCTACGTTCTCTCTCAACTCTTGATTTTATGAACCTGAGCCGTGGCCTCTGCTGCAAGAATCTTTACCAGTCAAATGTGTGATTTCTTCCGTTTCTGTGCTCTGTGATTACTTCTTACTAATCAAATATACCTTATTTGAGTAAAACTCACTTGAAACTGAGCTTGTCACTGTTTTCTCTCACTTGTACCCCTCACTATAACTTACACTCATTGGCAACTGAAAGCAACAAAATCATGTTTTACTAGAGTGTCCCTCTCTATTTACCATGCAGAACAGATTCATTATAAAAACCAAAACCAAACCCGTTGCCGTCAGTTCCGAATCATAGTGACCCTATAGGAGAGAGTAGTACTACCCCATAGGGTTTCCAAGGAGAGGCTGGTGGATTCGAGCTGCTACCCTTTTGGTTAGCAGCTGAGCTCTTAACCACTGCGCCACCAGGGCTCCAGATTCATTATAGGTAACTAGAATTTTTTTTTTTATTTTAAAAGAGCTGTTACCAACCTTCTGTAAATAATGTGTGTGTGTGTGTGTGTGTGTGTGTGTCAGTGTGTGTGTTAGTATGCGTTTCAGTTCAGTCTATTCTACATGATGATAAATTGATAGATTTGTTTTTCTCTCCTCTTCCAAGTACAACTGGAGATTGGAAAAATATGACAGTCTCACAGAATGAGAGATTTGACAGGATATTGCAGGAAAAGATGAATGATCTTACCATTAAATTTATCTGGGATATTAATGACGAACTTTAAATTCAAGTCAGTAGAAAATCACCTGTAAGTGTGTGCATTAGCATTACATAAAATCACAAGATCATTACAGTTCATTTTTTTGATTCTTTGATTTTTTTTTTTTTTTTTGCTCTGTATTTGCTTATTTTAAACCTTGATTTAAATTCTAGGTACAGATACATATATATAAAAGGAAACACTAGTGACGTAGTGGGTAAGAGCTATGGCTGCTAACTAAAAGGTCAGCAGTTCAAATCCACTAGGCACTCCTTGGAAACCCTATAGGGCAGTTCTAATCTGTCCTACAGGGTCACTATGAGTCAGAATCGACTCGACGGCAATGAGTTTGTATCCTGCATCCAGCTCAGCATCATTTGACCTCCGGTTCTTGGGACTTGAGCTAGAAGCTTACCTGCCAATATTGGGATTCTAGGCCTCTGTAGCCTGTGAGCCAGATGCCTGCCATCTGACCTGACAATCTTGGGTTCATCAGCCCCTGCAACTATGTGAGTCAGGAGAAGCCACCCACCTGACACCTGACACACAGACTTGGGACTTGCCAGCCTCTACAACTGCTTGAGCCATTTCTTTGCGATAAATCTCTCTCTCTCTTTCTCTATAAATGCTTCACTGGTTTTGCTTCTCTAGAGAACCCAGCCTAAGACACCCTTTAATGAACAGTCCCTCTGATTACAGTTCAGTCTCTTTCCAGTGGAGCCCTTCACTCTACTTCCCATTTTTTCCTTTCATGCTGAAGGAAGAATTGTTCTCACAATGAAATAATGCCAGAATCTGCCAGCCACTTCTGTTTATTATCATTCCAAGGGCCTTGAATGCCAGGGTCTATCTGTGTTTTCTTACAGTATTCCTTCTTCTTCCCTTTTATTGCAATTGCTCCATAGTAAGCTTGCTTTGAAGTCCCTGGGTAGTGCAAACAGTAAGGAGCTTGGCTAACCAAAGGGTTTTAGGTTCAGAGGTTTGAGTCTACCCAGAGGTGCCTCAGAAGAAAGGCCTGGCAATGTACTTACAAAAAATCAACCATTGAAAACCATATGCAGCACAGTTCTATTCTGACATGAGGTCTCCATGAATCGAGTCAACTCCATAGCAACTGATAATATATACGTATTACCAAAATATATATAAAATGTATTTTTGAATGCATATGTATTTAAATAAATAAATTCAAGAAATAATAAAATCTATATATTTTAAAGTCTCTTTGGATTACTATTAATTTAACTATAATGTAAACATCTTTCAGCCAAAGAACACCAGGAAAACACCTATCTTTGAGTATTTGGTTTATTACTTACTGCAGTGAAGGAGACCACACTCCATGGGGAATAATATGATGCTCAGTAAGAGGTTGTTATAAAGAATTTATTATAGGATCAGGGCTTTGTCAAAACGGTTCTGAGGAGAATTTAAGTAAATAGTCTTCTGAATTGGTTGCTTTCACGAAGTGGGGCTAATTCTACGATTTAGTGTCTTCATTATCTAGTGCTGCTACAACGGAAATACCATAAGATGGCTTTAACAAACAGAAATACATTTTCTCACAGTGTAGGAGTCTAGAAGTCCAAATTCATGGTGCTGGCTTTAGGGGATGGCTTTCTTTCTTTGTAGGCTCTAGGGAAATGTTCTTGACTCTTTAGCTTCTGTTTTCCGGTTCCTTGGAGATCTCCGCTTGGTTTGGCATTTATCTTCCCCCGTCTCTGCTGGGTTAATCTTCTCCTTTTGTATCTTGTAAGAGATTGACTCAAGACACACCCTGCACTGATCTTGCCACATTAACATAATGAATACAAACCATTCCCAAATGGGATTATAACTACAGGCATAGAGATTAAGATTCACAATACATATTTTGGAGGATGCAGTTAAATTCATAACACCGAGTATCTTAATCATTTCTGGAAGGAGAAAAGAATAGAACAAGTTTAAATCTTGAATTGGTTTGCACTGTTTGCTATTATTCTTTGTGAAATTGATTGAGTCCTACTTTTCAGCCTGATACATCACACATTTTAACAAATGTTTTTTATTCTCTTATGTTTCAACAACCTGTTGAGTACAGTTGGGCATAGAGATTATTATTATTGCTTTATTGTTACTATCAGTAGTGGTAGTAGTTTCTTGTATACAATATAGAGCTAGGATCTTGATCCGTTCTACATTTTCTGTCTTTTAACTGGCCTTTAGAGTGAGTTCTCATACAATCACGTGTTGCTTAACATCCACGGTGTGTTCTGTGCAATAGGACATTATGTGATTTGGACGTTGTATGAACATCCTATTATTTGCTGGGGCAAATAACCTCCCTCTACAATTTATTGTACCATTATACGCCTGACAGCTCAATCACTTTGTATACTGGAGACATGAGGTACACATGTGTGCGGAGAGCTGTTGCATTAGCTATATCTGGTGAAGTCCACTACATCCTTTTCTCCAATCAGGATTTCTGAACTCTGTTATAACCTTACAGGACCATGGACCTACAAGTGGCCAGACATTGCCCGAATGGAAATTATGTGGCGCGCGACTATATTTTGATTTCTTTTAACAATCCTAATTTGTGCTTTCTTTTACAACCCTGATTCTTCTATGCTTCCTTTTTTTCCTCTGCTTTAATTATAATTTGCCTGAGAAAAGAGTTCTAGGGTGGAAATAATTTTTTTCCTCAGAATTGTTTTCTAGATTCCAGTGGTTAAGAAGAGTGACACAATTTTGATACCTGATCCTTTATGTGTGATTAGTTTTTTCCTCTTTAGTATATTTTAGTAAATTCACTTTTTGTCTAGGTTCCTACATATGATAATAGGCCTCGGCGTGAGGTGTTCTGCAGTTGTTTGTTGTGGTTTAATCATCTATCTTGTTGGACTTCCTGTGGGTCCTCTCTATTCAGAAACTCATTTACTACAGTTTGAGAATTTGCTTAAATGATCTGTTTAACAATCATTCTCCTCCCTGTTTTGTCATCTCTTTTTACACTTCTATACAGTTTGATGTTGGACTGCCTGGATTAATCTTCTCATGTTCTAGTTTTTTCTCTCCTGTTTTTCTTCTCTTCGTGTTATCCTTCTGTGTCCAAAATGTTCAAAATCTTCAACTGATTAAAAAAAAATTGGCTAATCAATATGTGAGTGTGTATACACACACATACATACACTCATATATATGTGAAATTTGAAAGAATTTATTAAATTTTTAGAGCAGCGTTAACTTTATGGAAAAACTGTACTTATACTCCCTCCCCACCTGCACACTGGTACCCCAAATTATTATCATCTTGCCTTCCAGTGGTACATTTGTTATACTTGAAGAAGCAATATGAATACAGTATTATTAACTAAAATCCACACTTTACATTAAGGTCGATTCTTTGTGTTGTACAATTCTGTTGTTTTTGACGAAGGTGTCATGTCACGTGTCAATAATTATAGAATCATGCAGAATAGTTTCACTACCCTAAAAAACTATTATCTTTTTATATTCAGGAAAGATTCATCCTCTAAATATTTCCTTCTCATTAAAAATTTTTTCTATTGTTTTTTAATAAGTTGTTGCCTATTATTTAAATGAAAATTTAAAAGAAGCAAGCACAGAGCAAAAATAAAAAATTAAAGAATCAAAAATTGTATTGCTCTCTTGTAGTTTTTTGTAATTCTAATGCACACATCTATACATGATTTTCTATTGCTTTGAATTTAAAGCTCTTCATTAATATCCCAGATAAATTTAATAGGAAGATTTCCATCCTTTCTTGAAATACTTTGTCAGGCTCTCGTTCTGTGCAACTGTCATGTTGTTTTTACAATCTCCAGTTGTGTCTTTTAAAGAGAAGAGAAAAATGAATTTATTAATTTATCATCACGTGGAATGGGGTGAACTTAAACACACACACACACATTGTCTACAGGAGATGAATGACAGCTCCTTTAAAATATTTTTTAAAAAATGTAGTTACCTATAATGAATCTGGAGGCCTAACGGTGCAGTGGTTAAGAGTTCTGCTGCTAACCAAAAGGTCAGCAGTTTGCATCTACCAGTTGCTCCTTGGAAACCCTATGGGGTAGTTCTACTCTGTCCTATAGGGTCACTATGATTCAGAATTGACAGCAATGAGTTTGGTTTTGGTTTTTATAGTCAATCTGTTCTGCATGGTAAATAGACAGGGACACTCTAGTAAAACATGATTTTGTTGCTTTCGGTTGTCAATGAATCTAAGTGATAGTGAGGGGTGCAAGTGAGAGGAAACAGTGACAAGCTCAGTTTCAAGTGAGTTTTGCTCAAATAAGGTATATTTTGTTGAGAGTCTTCATATCTCTGGTCAACTTTATTATGACTCTTCCACTTTGAATTTTGGGAAGTTTGAGGTAGTTCCTGGGTCAAGTCCCAAAGCTCAATATTTCCCTTAATGATTCCAGGTAGCCATGGACTACGGGTCAAATAACCTCAGTAAAAGCCTGGACTCTAAGCTATTTTAAATGAATACTGACATTACTTCTATTTCCGTTTTAAAACTTAAAGATTATTTACTCATATATAAGTGAAATGAACTGACTATGTTATTGAAAAAACAGCATGGACCACTTGAGTGAACACAATTAATATAACGATAATATATCAAAGTCAAACTATTTGAAATCTATTTCTGTAATGAATTATCAGACTCATCTGTACTCTGATATGTCAGCATTGCTCTACAGGTGATGCCCTACCCTTCACACCATTTCCTCTTTGTTAGTAGTTTTCCACTGTTACCCTCTCAGGCACAGGTGTCCTTTGCACCAGTGGGATCTCACTGAGAGCAGGTTTATCTCTGAGGACTGGACTGATCAGGATTGTATTACACGGCCTCTGTTCAACTCTCGTTTCTTACCCGGATCCTGCCTTTCTGATACAGCAAAGGTCCTGTCTCAACAATCCATAACTGACAGGTCAGAGACCCTGCCTTTATCTTCTAATTTGTACCCAATGTGATCAGAGGTATAAAACACAGTAATCTGGAATGAAATAAAGTTTCAACTCCTTTACAAATGATTTTTCCTCTGACTCTTAATAGCTGGGAGATTCTCTGCATAGACCTTGTTCTTGGCCTTGTCATTACCTAGGTGTGTGGCCTTGGGGCCAATAATACCAGCTCAACTGGTTATTTCTGAGATATGTTGGCGGAAGGGATTGTACATTGTAAATGGTATATAACTATGGGTAAGATTATAATTTAAGTTTGAATAGAAATAGGGAGAACTATCTTAAGTAGTATACATTTACAGTTTATACTAACTTTAAATAACAACACTCAATTTACAAAAGGCAACTGGATCACTGATAGGCACTCTGTAGTTTAGAGTTTGAAGAAATATCACTACTTCCCTAGAGAAGTTTAAAATTTAGTTTGTAATTAGGCAACCTCAAATATAAAAGAATACATAAACAAATAGAACTCACCGGTGGGATTTAAAATGCATGTTCCAAATGAGGTTAAACTGAATTAAATGTCAAGATGACTGTAGTATGTGATACATCTTAAGGGGAACTATAAAGTTCTAAGGGGAACTAGATTAGTAAAAAGTAGGTATGGAGCACGAGAAAGGGGAGAAATTATACATTTGGTTGGTAAAGATTCTTGCAGCAGAGGCCATGGCTCAGGTTCATAAAATCAAGAGTTGAGAGAGAACTTAGAAGTCTCCAATTAACCTCCCATGAAGTAGGAACCTCCTTCACAATAGGCTAACAGAAGACCACACTGTTTCTGATTAAACCCTAGCATTCCAAAGGATGCACCCTTCCTGCAAGGCAGTCAATTCAATTTTCAGACGATACAACTAGCAGGAAAGCTTTGGCCTTTATAATGAGCTAAAACTTAGGAGTGAAAGGCCTTGAACTCTTTGAACAGCCCCTTGTCCTTGAACATGTCAGGAAATGAGTTCATGGAGGGCACCTGCTATGTTCTAGGCAGGTTGCATACTTCAGTAAATATTCACAATGATATTATTTAGCAGATGTAACTATGCCTATTTTACAGAAGAAACTAGGCTGCTAGACATGTACTAAGGCCAAGTTTACACAGTTAATACGAGGCAGAGCCAGAATTTCACTCAGGTTTGGTTCTGAAACTAACGATCTCTCTCTCTTCTTGACTGACCTTTGAGGCTGATCAGATTAGGTGTGTTTGCTGCATGTAAGACCAATGGAAGAGAACAAAGGCCAGAATGGAATACAAATATGAAAATTTAGAGAAAATGGAAATACTGGGCGATTTAGTAATGAGCATAACCTCATGAATGTAATCTAATCCAATCAATCTAAAAATTTTAATTATAAAGGAATCTGGGAATTTACTAGAACTAGATAAAACTGGTTTGAGAAAATAACAAATAGAGGCAACAAAAGAAGCCAATGGAGCATCAGACTATATATCAGAGTAATCTCCACCTTGCATGATAAATGAAAGATTTCACCCAAAAAAGCTGATCTATCAAAAACACATAGAGGAGAGAAATGAATGAAAGATACTGTGAAAACAGGCTGCATGGATCCAGGTGGCCTTTGGGTAGATATGCCCAGGCCTTGACTGCCTCTGCCCTCTTCACACCTTACGAGAACGCCCCACTATCTGTGAGTTGTGGTGTCAACTGTGGCTGCTGGGATCCCCAGTAGCAAAGTGAAATATTCGAAGCTCTCCAGTGCTGTACCCTTTACCTAGGGAATCCAGCTTTGCATCCAAAAGATGCTCACGTGTCTTGAGAGCTCATTTATTACTAAAGTTTAAGAAAAGTTCTATTAAGATCCCTTATAAAGCCATTGGGTGCACCACCATGCAGTGTTTGATTGGCACCTTTCTGGTTATCTCTGGCTGCCTCCTGCCGACAGGCTACATCAGCAAAGTGGGGGCCAACCAGGCTGTTCCCATCCTGGTCATTGGTAAAATCAAATATCAATTCAGGGAAAATGAAAAAAGACCACTACAACTGTGTTGTGCAGAGGAAAACATGAACTTTAGAGTCACGCTGTACAGGTTCTGAATCCCAGGTGCAAACTTTGAAGCTCAAAGACCTTAGGAAAACTACTTTAATTATCCTGGACTGAGTTTGGAACACAGTTTTTACTGTTTGCTATCAGTAAGGGTCAAATAATGTGTACTATGTCAGAAACATGGCAAATAGTTTCTCCCAAAAGTGTTAATTTCTCACTGTAAAATAGGGTCCTGTAGAAGATTGCACATAAAATTACATACAGCCACAAGCAAATTGCAGTCATTCACTACAATTAACCTAGGAAGTTGGCCACTCAAGAGAATTAGACAGCTAATGTACCAAATTATGATGTGATTTACATCAGGACCCTGGGTTGCTTTTGATTTGTATTAGACTTCTCCTCTGGAGACACGGATACTAGTAGGGCAGAGTCAGGATTGTGGTGCTGAAGCTTAGATAACTTGGAGGGCCTCCTTGAGAGAAACAACACAAAATGATGAGTATAAAATTAGGTGGAGGGACTAGCAAATGGCCCATGCAATGTGGAGCCCTAAAGCTTAAGCTTCATTAGCTTCATGGTAAATCTGGCTCCAGTGGAGAAGATGAAGAAAAGATCTAGAGAAGGACTGAATGTGTGGATATATTTGCTGTTAAGGCTCTAGCTCCAGATTAGGGGAAACAATTGATAAAGCAGTAATGTTTTCTTGGGTGAAAGTTATCATCCATTAAAAAAAAAAAAAAAAAAAAAACTTGCTAAAGCATTGTGTTCTCTTAAATAAAGGGTACAGCCTTGGATTTGTGAAAGATAAAGAAAAAAATCTATTTTCTTGGGCAGAGGATATTGGCAATTCATAAAGGAGAAGAAAGACACTCCCAAGGTACACACAGGATAAACAAAAGGTGCCCGAGTTAGGAAAAGAGTTTGGTGGTCTTCCATGAGTACTGTGTTATGTAGTACCCAGACACATAAATGAATGAGGAAAATTGATAAGTTTCAATGTATTAGTTTGAAATCTATCAAATTTTGCAAAATTAACAGGGATGATAGGAGCTGTAATTTGTTTGAGCTCCAATAGCATCATCATAATCATCCCTCTCATTAGAAACCATGGAATGTACAGAAAAGTTTACCGTAAAGATAATTGGTGAAGTCAACTACAACTTTAATATGAATAACTAAAATTATAAGAAACTCAGTCCTATAAAGACAGTGTCTTTTGAACCTATAGAACTGTTTATGAAATATACAATGTTAGTTAAGGAAAGTCAATTTAGGAATCAAAGATCCAAATAAGATCTATAGTGTAAAATTTAGTCCAGAGATTAACCTTATCAAAAAGAGAACTATTAGGCAAATGAAGACAAAAAGAGTGTCAGAGCATGAGCATACTAGACATGATGCCAGAAAAGATTCTAGGAGATGCTAGAAATCAAGCATTGTTTTCACTCTTGACATGGTATGCATACTATATATGATAACTTTAAAATTTTAGATAACCTTTTCATCTATCTGCCAACTCTTGCTAAATTATAAATACGTATATTTGGCTTTTCTTGTGTCTGTCAAGTTTTAAACCAATTTCCTAGAACAGCGTCCTTTTGAAACAATTAGAATTCCATGCATTACCTGATAATTGTCAAATCACAGTTAACTGGCTCACCAAAATGAATTACTAGGCATAAGAGATTCGAGGACAGAGTGAGAAGACTTCAGCAAAACTCATCTACATTACAGAAAATATTTGAAAGGACATTTTGATAGTAGGCCCATATTCTTGATTTTGAAACAAAGCACAGCAATTTCTTAGTACCTTTTCAAAACCAGTTGTAGACTTCTCTCCATCCATTTTTGTAAGCCGTATGGGCATAATTTGCTCTGGGATCTTCTTTCATGTTTTGGAAAGTAGCTTATTTCACTACAGATTCCATATCTTCATTAGTCAACTGCTTTCCAAGAATTTGCTGATTTTTAATGCAGTGCTTCTTAGATCCTGAAATGGTTTAAGTATATCACACTTGAATACCAAGACAAAGAGATAATATCCGTATCAGAGTAACGGCCCACACGTAACTGGATGTGTGAAAAAGGATTCTGAAAGAAAGATATACGTCTAAGACATATGAATGCATCCACTACAATTGAAATAATGTGAGGAAAATGTTGAGGTATCAAGAAGAAATATGAAAAGAAACTTTTAACAACACATTCCATTAATCTCTGTTTACCTGTGTGTTCACGAGGCCTACATTGACTATTCTATTTAATATTTAATAATTGCACAATACTCTCTCCATGCTCATCTGATGACCACATTCTGCTTTATTTATAATTTTGACCAGTGCATTCATTTCCTTCTAATAAATTAAACCATTATGTTTATTCTATAGTGTATTTTCCCTACTAGTATGTTACCTGTAAGAGACAAGAAAATTTTGTCAGTTTAGTTTTGTTCATTGTTTAGAACTATGCCCAGCATGTAACCAGCATGAAGTAAATATTTGTTAGATGAAAGAATAAATGGATCAATTACTATTTTCAAACTTGAAGGGAAATATAGAGGTGTAAGAATAAATTTAAACAATGCATGTTTTGAATCTTCAAGTTTCACTCATTAATAACAATTTTTTTTTTCTCTAAAAGGCAAGTATACTTCAAAAGTATGTGCTCTGGTGATGGCTGCACAATGTGGTGAATGTAATTAATATCACTGAACTTTACATGTAAACATGGTTGAAATTGCAAATGTTTTATTATCTATATTTTACCAAAATGAAAAAAAGAAGTATGTGCTCAGTCAATATCCAAAAGTTATAGGTTGTATGATTACATGCAGTTAACATTCTTGAAATAAAATCATGCCAATGGAGAATAGATGAGTGGTTGTAAGGGACTGTGGTGGTGGATACATAAAACTGCACATGTGATAAATTTGCATGGAACACACATACAAATACATGCTTATAATACTAATGAAATCTAAATAAGATCCAGGCACTGTTCCAAAGTCAATTTCCTGGCTTGGATTCATGTACTCTAGTTATGCAAAATGCTACCGGGGGGAAGCTGGATTAAGACTGCATGGGACACCATGTACATTTACTTTGGTAACTTTGTGTGAATTTATAACTATTTCAAAATAAAAAGTTAAAAAATACCAAGTTTATAAATATGTCATGGAAATATGAGTTCAAATATATATTTTATTTCCATGTTACTAGCTAATTGGCAAATAATTTTGTTAAAGCCCAGTCAAGCACACTATAAACCTTCTTCATTTCTTTGTAGGTAATGAAGAGAATATTGAAGTCATCTTTATGGGTGTGCCAGCCTCTAATATGATCAAACCAGGAACTGACAAACACTGGTAAAAACAAACATGAAATAAATAAATCAGAAATTCAAAAATCTAATAGTAAGACCTGAAGGAAAGTACAATTTCATGCACACTATCCAGAAACTTTTACCTTTCTGGATTTTGTTCAACCAACCAATAGTTTTTCTACCTGACAGAGAAGACCAAATACAAACTCTCACTGGTCAGAAATACAGCAGAGACACAGGAGTGAGCAAAGACTCGAGCAGGACTTTCGCTGTTAAAATTTACCTGTTGTGACCCTGGTCAATGGACTGAACTGTGCTGAGTCTCACTTAGTCCTATACCATGAGGTATTAAGCACATCTACTTCTGAGGAGGTGGGGAATAAAAGATCACAGATGTGACAGCACCCTGCATTTACCACGCCAAGACAGCACTCAATATGCATTTCCTGTGCTCTTATTTAAATAACTAGAAGTAGCTTGTTATAATGCTTCTCCTAATTGTAAGGACATGGGATTTTTGTGAAGTCACTAAATTATTTTTTATTTCCACATAGTGGCCTTTTATCCTTGTCATCATTTCCTTTGAGGGTGTCTTTCATGATATAGAATCCTGAATATTGTCATAAATGACATATTTTGTGTCCTCTGCTTGAGCATGTTACTTTCTTCCTGAAAATCTCATGGCCTACTACATCAGAGTCACCAAGTGGATGCTTGCTTTATTTAACTAATACCTTGAATATTACCTTCACCAGTGAGAAATACTTCCATAAATTTCTCCATTGTTTTTACCTCCAAAAGTAGTGTGAATCTTTGAAAAGTGAAAATAAGTTGTCATCATATCTTCAGGGTTTCTGAATACAAACAGAACCTGAAAGTAAAACAAGTTAATTTAGCTGTTCTAAATAGGCATATAAGAATCCTAATTTTTATTAAACATAGGACATTTGAAGAAACTACTAAGAGGTTTTAAGTAATAAATTAGACTATTGAGGCAAATTCTCCCAAACTCAAAGATTAAAAGACGCCAGCATAATTTTGGGTTTTATATTTGTCAGCCATACTTCTTCGCCCCAGGCACTCCAGGGATCTTGAAGATGTGGTACTAGTTCGAGACTGTCTATAACCCACTTCTGATCCAATTCTTTAATGAAGATAACACATCTCCAGATCTGGAAGATTTTCTTCCAGACATTCTGGGCATCCCACACACTTTGGAAAGGAAAAAGAAGTAGGGAAAGATACATAGAGATCTGATCCATGGAGAATTGATCTTTTGTTCTCGCTGCAGCAACACAATACTACCTGAAGGTTTCACACCTCTGACCCCAGGCATTGCCCCATGTTTCCCAATACCCAAGGGAGTGTGTGAAGTGCCCAAGATGAGCATTTACAAGGGTGTTATGACCCACTGTAGAGGACACACATAGATAAAATCTTAAAGATTGTTGTGCTCTCCTAGGATGAGGAAGAGGGAAACATCCAATATATTCACATTCTAGTATGATAGAATTGCATTTCAGGTCTCCTCTGTCTTACTGGCTACTCTCTGGTATGGTGTAAGCAGGCAATCAAGTGGAAAACTAGAAGATGGAATAAAAGAGAAGAAACGCCGAAGAGAAGCCACAAGATGGATCATTTGGCATTAAATTACTGACACACTCTTTGCTAGTAAAGGCCAATTTTAACTAATTAAATCTACGTGAATATAGCTGTCAGGATTCTGTTTTTGTTTGTTTGTTTCTTCCAGAAATAGAATGTGGCTCACTCAGTTAATAAAAATTTGTCTCTTTGAACCAAACCTAATAAAATTACAACCTACTTTTCACTTTTTGGCTTTCAAACCTTTGGGAACCAACTAATAAGGCAAGTGGCTGGTAAAGATGTGAGGCGACAGCCTGTTGTAATAATCAATTTTGTAATTAGTGTATTCAATCCATGGAGCTCTCTCAGAGTTTACTAAATTTTCAGTTCCACTCTGATGGCCATCATACAAAATTAAGTTCACTACCTGCTGAGTCCAGATAGTACCTGCCCCCACCCCCCCAAAAAATTGAACTTTGCACTGTTGTTCTGATTTTAAAAATAAGATAGAAGAATTAAATATTATCTCTTCCTTCAGTTCCTACCTTGGTTAAGTTTTTTAATGGCAAGTAACAGAAACTCCAGCAGCTACCTTTTAGAGAAGGAATGTGTTACAAGAATCTTGGAAAAGCTCAAGGACTGGAAGAAAGCGCCGAGAACCAGGAGTGACTTAGAGTCCTCTAGAATGAATTCAACAAGTTTCAGCCTCATTCTCTCTGTTAAAATTTTAAACTTTAAGGGCAGAAAATCTCATTGACCTTGCTTGGGTCAGAGTGCCTAGTCTTGATCTGAGCTGTAACAAGGAGCACAGGTGGGAAAAACAGATGTAGCCACTGAGGGAAATCACTTTAATACAAGACAACCATCCCAGTTCAAGGCCCTTTGTAATCTTGGCCAAACTTGAGTACAAAGAGACGTTAAGTGCAGTGCTTCTCATTTGGTCATTGTGAATCTTACTGGCAGGGACATACAATAGTCTAAAAAGCAACATTTAAGGAAAGATTGTATATCTGTAAAGTGAGGTATTTTAAGGGAGGGAAACTTTAAAGTGTGATGGTAACATTTTGCTGGCAGCTCTTCTCATACTCAGAGGCTTTATTTTGGCTCCAAATATATCACAACTAGAACTATATGATGTAAGTAAGCCATCCAGATCTAGATCTCTGATAATACCCACAAGCCAGAGGCAGTGAAGAAACAGGATCACACAGAACTGAGTTCAGGAAAGGGGGCGGGAATCAGAAGACAATGTCTTCATCACAGAGTAGGTCCAGCTCACATTTTAAGGTCTTTCAAGTCAATAATCAGTGATAGCGAATTCTTAGGCTCCCTCAGTCAGGAAGAAAAATGATTTGTACTTTTGAAAAGGAAGTGAAATATTCTATTCAAACTTACCAAGATGCATACAAATTCACACACACTTCCTCTCTTGGGACATTTTTGGGGAAATAATTATCTTAGTAATTATTGACATGTACATTAATATCTGTTTTAAAAATCAAAATAATTATATGACTTACCTGATTTGGGATAAGAAATAATAAAGATACCACTGTCTTGCATTTCAAAGTCTTTCAGGACATTTAGAAAATTTGGATCAACATATTGGCGTGGAAAGTTATAGCCTTTGAAGGGTAGCCAATGATGATGACTTTCCTTTATTTTTGTTTGTTTTGCCATTGTTCAGCGATCTCCTACCAAAGCATAGTAATAATTTAGAACTATTGAGAAGTTTGATTTTCCTATCTATTTACTGTGTAACATAGCAGTTTACAAGGAATAAGAACAAGATAGTTTGGAGTCTTGGCACTGCTGTGAGCCAAGTAAATGTTTAATCACTTTTGTTCTTACACAGCCACATTTAGATTCCAATTGTATAGGGTTCATTAGATGGTTTTGTGCTTTATCCAAGCACTAATTCATAAACAGGATACAAATACAAGATTTTTTTAATGGTCAAAATACTGAAACATAGTGTTTGGCTACACAAATCAAAATTTTAAATGTAGTTAAATTTTTTACCCAGAAATTTTACTTCCAGAAATTTGTAGACACACATACACACACACACACACATATATATATATTATATACACTTTAAGAACAGAACCAATATAACAGTGCTAGGATATTTAGTGCTACATTGATTTTAAAAGATATTGATAAATCAAGTCTCCATCAACAGCCACTGAGTTAAATAAACTGACATTTATGTGACATCAAATATGTTACACTTGCTGTATATACATATATATATTGAAATTTATATACACACAGATATACACACACAAAACCAACAAAACCAATGAAGGTTTTGAATTATTAAGTGAAAAAAAGTTGTAGAACAGTACCTAATGTGATCCCATTTACTTCTTTAAAAATATTTTTTCATAAATACATTTTTTTACTGTCTTAATCAAAAATATAAACTACACATGGGAAAATACATTTTTTTTTTTAATATTTTATTGTACTTCAGGTGAAGGCTTACAGAACAAACAGTTTCTCATGTTAACAGTAGTACACATGCTGTTTTATGACTTTGGTTAACAACCCCACAACATTTTAACCCTCTGAATTCTTTTTTTTTGTTTGTTTGTTTGTTTTTTGGTGAAAATACACATAGCCAAAGATACACCGTTTCAAAACTTTTTATGTACACATTTAAGTGACATTGACTATGCTCTTCCAATTGTGCTGCCATTCTCACCCAAGATGAAGGCTTACAGGACAAAATAGTTTCTCATTTAACAGTTACTACAAATGTTGCCCTATGACAATGGTTAACAATCTCACAACACATCAACAGTATCCTTACTCAACTTCTGTTCCTTATCATCAGCTTCCTACTCCCCCTCTGCCTTCTGGCCCTTGTCACTGGACTCCTGTACCTCGTTAGTCTCATTTAGTTTTACTGGGCTGTCCACTCCCAGGCTAAACAGTGAACCTCGAAGGTAACTTCACCTCTGAGCTGAAAGGGTGTCTGGGGGCCATAATCTTGAGGTTTCTCCAGTCTCCTTTAGGCCAGTAAATCTGGTCTTTTTTTTTTTTTTTTTTTTTTGTGAGTTAGAATTATGCTCTACCATCCTTCTCCAGCTCTGTCCAGAACCCTCTGTTGTGATCCTGGTCAGAGCAGTCAGTGGTGGTAGCCGGGCACCATCTAGCTGTACTGGACTCAGTCCGGTGGAGGTCTTGGTAGCTGTGGACAATTAGTCCTTTGGACTAATCTTTTCATTGTATCCTGTTCTCTTCGTTCTCCCTTGCTCCTGAAGGGAAGAGACCAGTGGACTATGTTAGATGGCCGCTCACAGGCTTTTAAGACCCCAGACACTACTCACCAAGGTAGAATGTAGAGCATTATCTTTATAAGTAGTGTCATGCCAATTGAGCTAGATGTTCCACAAGACCAAGGTCCCCAGAGCCCTCCGTCCAACAACTCAGTCCCTCAGGGATTTTGGATGTGTCAGTGGGGCCTCCATGACCTTTCCTTGTACAGGTTGTGTTAGTTTCCCTTGTACTGTGTACTGTCTCACCTCTCACCCAAGATACCACTTATCTATTGTCTATTTAGTATTCCGCCCCCCCATCCGTGGTAACCAACAAGGATTGTTACATTTTGCATGTGAATTTTTTCATGGGTTTTTACAATAGAGGTCTCATACAATATTTGTCCTTTTGTGATTGACTTATTTCACTCAGCATAATGTCCTCCAGTTTCATCCATGTTATGAGATGCTTCACAGATTCATTGTTGTTCTTTCTCATTGCATAGTACTCCATTGTGTGTATGTACCATAGTTTGTGTATCCAGTCATCTGTTGATGGGCATCTAAGTTGTTTCCATCGTTTTGCTATTGTGAACAATGCTGCCATGAACATAGGTGTGCATATGTCTATTCGAGTGACGACTCTTATTTCTCTAGGTTATATTCCTAGGAGTGGGATTGCTGGATCGAATGGTATGTCTATTTCTAGCTTTCTGAGGAAACGCCATATCGTTTTCCAAAATGGTTGTATCATTTTGCATTCCCACCAGCAGTGTATAAGAGTTCCCATCTCCCCTCAGCCCCTCCAACATTTGTTATTTCCAGTACTTTTGATTCGTGCCAGTAATGCCGGGGTGAGATTGTATCTCATTGTGGTTTTAATTTGCATTTCTCTAATGGCTAGTGAACGCGAGCATTTCCTCATGTGTCTGTTGGCCATTTGAATGTCTTCTTTGGTGAAGTGTCTGTTCATTTCCTTTGCGCATTTTTTGATAGGATTGTTTGTCTTTTTGTTGTAGAGGTGTTGGATTTTCTTGTAGATTATGGAGATTAGACCTTTGTCTGACTTGTACTGTCCAAAAATTTTTTCCCAATCTGTAGGTTCTCTTTTGACTCTTTTGGTGAAGTCTTTTGAAGAGCATAGGTGTTTGAATCCCAGTTATCTAGTTTATCTGTTGGGTTTTGTGTGTTGATGTTTATGGTTTGTATCCTGTTAATGCCATGTATTAAGGCCTGAAGTGTTGGTCCTATTTTTTCTTCTACGAACTTTATAGTTTTAGGCTTTATATTCAGGTCTTTGATCCATTTTGAAGTAGTTTTTGTATATGGTGTGAGGTATGGGTCCTGTTTCATTTTTCTGCAAATGGATATCCAGTTTTGCCAGCACCATTTGTTAAAAAGACTGTCTTTTCCCCATTTGATGGACTTTGGGCCCTTGTCGAAAATCAGGTTACCGTAGGTGGATGGATTTACATCTGGGTTCTCAATTCTGTTCCATTGGTTAATGTCTCTGTTGTACCAGTACCAGGCTGTTTTGACTACTGTAGCTGTATAGTAGGTTTTCAAGTCAGGCAGTGTGAGTCCTCCAACTTCATTCTTCTTCTTCAGTAGTGCTTTACTTATTCGGGGCTTCTTCCCTTTCCATATAAAGTTAATAATTAGTTTTTCCATCTCTTTGAAGAATGTTGTTGGTATTTGGATCGGGATTGCATTGTATTTGTAAATTGTTTTAGGTAGAATTGCCATTTTCACAATGTTGAGTCTGCCTATCCATGAGCATGGTATGTTTTTCCATTTATGCAGATCCCTTTGGGTTTCATGCAGCAGTGTTTTGTAGTTTTCTTTGTATAGGTCTTTTACATCCCTGGTCAGATTTATTCCTAAGTATTTTATCTTTTTAGGGGCTATTGAAAATGGTATTGATTTCCTGATCTTCTTTTCATCGTTCTCTTTACTGGTGTATAGGAATCCGACTGATTTTTGAATGTTTATCTTGTATCCTGCTACTCTACTGAATCTTTCTATTAGTTCCAGTAGATTTGTCGTGGAGTCTTTAGGGTTTTCTATGTATAGTATCATATCATCTGCAAACAGGGAGAGTTTAACTTCTTCATTACCAATTTGGATGCCCTTTATTTCTTTCTCTTGCCTTACTGCTCTAGCTAGAACTTCCAGCACAATGTTAAATAGGAGTGGTGATAAAGGGCATCCTTGTCTTGTTCCTGTTTTCAAGGGGAATGTTTTCAGCCTCTCTCCATTAAGAATGATGTTGGCTGTTGGTTTTGCATAGATGCCCTTTATTATGTTGAGAAATTTCCCTTCTATACCTATTTTATTGAGAGCTTTTATCAGGAATGGGTGTTGGACTTTGTCAAATGCCTTTTCTGCGTCAATTGAGATGATCATGTGATTTTTTTCTTTCCTTTTATTTATGTGGTGAATTACGTTGATGGATTTTCTAATGTTAAACCATCCTTGCATACCTGGTATGAATCCTACTTGGTCGTGGTGTATTATTTTTTTGATATGATACTGAATTCTATTGGCTAGAATTTTGTTCAGAATTTTTGCATCTATATTCATGAGAGATATTGGTCTGTAATTTTCTTTTTTTGTGACGTCTTTGCCTGGTTTTGGTATCAGGGTTATGCTGGCTTCATAGAATGAATTTGGAAGTGTTACTTCCTCTTCTATGCTCTGAAATAGCTTGAGTAGAACTGGTACAAGCTCTTCTGTAAATGTTTTGTAGAATTCTCCAGTGAAGCCATCTGGGCCAGGGCTTTTTTTGGTTGGGAGTTTTTTTATTACCTTTTCAATCTCTTCTCCTGTTATGAGTCTGTTTAGATTTTCAATATCACTTTGTTGTAGTTTGGGTAGGCCGTGTGTTTCTAGAAATTTATCCATTTCCTCTAGGTTTTCAAATTTGTTGGAATATAGTTTTTCATAACATTCTGTTATAATCCTTTTTATTTCGGTTGGGTCTGTTGTAATGTCCCCCATTTCATTTCTTATTTGGGTTATCTGTGCCCTCTGCTGTTTTTCTTTTGTCAGTCTGGCCAGTGGTTTGTCAATTTTGTTGATTCTTTCAAAGAACCAACTTTTGGTTTTGTTGATTCTTTCTATTGTTTTTCTGTTCTCTATTTCATTTATTTCTGCTCAGATCATTACTATTTCCTTTCTTCTGGTGGTTGTAGGCTTTTTTTGCTGTTCTCTTTCTATTTGTTTGAGTTCTGTAGTTAATGTTTTGATTTTGTCCCTTTCTTCTTTTTTGATATGTGCATCTATTGCTATAAATTGTCCTCTGAGGACTGCCTTTGCTGTGTCCCAAAGGTTTTGGTATGATGTGTTTTCATTTTCATTTGATTCTAGGAATTTTTTAATTCCATCTCTGATTTCTTCTATTACCCATTGATGTGTAAGCAGAGTATTATTCAGTTTCCATGTGTTTGATTTTTTTTCCTTGCTCTTTCTAGTGTTAATTTCTACCTTGATGGCATTGTGGTCAGAGAAGATACTGTGAATTATCTCAACATTTTGGATCTTGTTGAGGATTGCTCTGTGGCCTAAGATGTGGTCTATTCTGGAGAACGTTCCATGTACATTGGAAAAGAATGTGTACTTTGCATCAGTTGGATGGATTGTTCTATATATGTCTATGAGGTCCAGTTGGCTGATTGTGTCCTTTAGGTCTTCTGTATCTTTGCTGAGTTTCTTTTTAGTTGTTCTGTCCTTTACTGAGAGTGGTGTGTTGAAGTCTCCTACTATTATTGTGGAACTGTCAATTTCTCTTTTCAGTGCTGTTAGAGTTTTTTTTATGTATTTTGGAGCCCTGTCATTGGGTGCATAGATGTTTATTATGGTTATGTCTTCATGATGGATTGTCCCCTTAATCATTATATAGTGTCCTTCTTTGTCTTTTTTGGTAGATTTCGTTTTAAAGTCTATTTTATCTGAGATTAGAACTGGCACTCCTGCTCTTTTTGATAGTTGTTAGCTTGATATATTTTTTTCCAACCTTTGATTTTTAATAAATTCACATCTTTGTTTCTAAAGTGTGTCTCTTGTAGACAGCATATTGACAGATCCTGTTTTCTTATCCATTCTGCCACTCTCTGTCTCTTTATGGGTGCATTGAGTCCATTTACATTCAGTGTAATTATTGATAGATGGAAGTTTGTTGCTGTCATTTTGTAGTGCTTTTTTTTGTGGTGCTGAAGTTTTCTTTGTTCTTCTTACTCTCTTGTGCTGAGTTACTTTTGTTTGTGGATTTTGTGTTCATTTCTTTTGTTTTTGTTGCTTTTGTTTTTGCTGAGACTTTATGTTTTTCGTCTTTATTTTTATGAGTTGGTTTGTTAACTTTCTTTGTGGTTACCATGAATTTTACCCTTATATTTATAAGTTTGAAGCAGTCTACCCTTGCCTTCCTCTCCGTTAGAAGGTTCTATACCTATGCCGTTTGTTCCCACTTTCATTGTTTTGATGTTGTTGTCATCCTTTGATTGATTGCTCTGATTCCCTGTTGTATTTCTTTTGGTTTTGGATAGTCCTCAATAGTTCATTTCCTAGAATGGTATCTGGTTCGTATGAACCTGCGTCCTAGGTCCTAGGTCCTGCCTGAGGGCTGAAGCTGTTTGTCCTCAGATCGAAGAACTCCCTTTAATAATTCTTGTAAGTTTGGTTTGACTTTTGCATATTCCTTTAGTTTCTGTTTATCTGAAAATGACCTAATTTCACCATCAAATTTGAACGAGAGTTTTGCAGGATATATTATTCTTGGCTGACAATTTTTTTCTTTCAAGATTTTATATATGTCATCCCACTGCCTTCTTGCCTGCATGGTTTCTGCCGAATAATCTGAGCTTAGTCTTATTGTTTCTCCTCTGTATGTGACTTCTTGTTTTTCACGAGCTGCTTTCAGGATTCTTTGTTTGTGTTTAGTTTTGGCGAGTGTGAATATGATATGTCTTGGTGATTTTCTTTTGGGGTCTCTTCTATATGGGGTTCGTTGAGCCTCTTGGATGGCCATCTTTTCATCTTTCATGATATTGGGGAAGTTTTCTGTCAGCAGTTCCTCAATGATCCTCTCTGTGTTTTCTGTTTTCTCCCCCTGTTCTGGGATGCCAATCACTCGTAAGTTTTTGCTTTTAATTGTGTCCCACATAACTCTCAGGGTCTCTTCATTTTTCTTTGTTCTTTTTTCTGAGTTTTCCTGAAACAGAGGTGTATCCGAGTGTTTGTCTTCAGTTCCACTGATCCTGTCTTCCACGGTTTCAAATCTACTTCTCAGCCCTTCTATGACACCGTCCATTTCTGAAATCTTGTTGTTTATCTTTTGGATTTCTAATTGTTGTTTTTGTATAATTTCGAATTGTGAATTTATTTTGGCATTTTGTTCCTGCATCATCTTCCTGAATTCTTCCAATTTTTTGTCTGTATTTTCCATAAATTTGTCTATTTTTTCCTCATGTTTGTCAGCTTTTTGCCTCAGTTCTTGGAAAATCCCGAGTATTAGTGATTTGAGTTCCCTATCAGGTACTTCTAGTGCATTTTCTTCCACAGGAGAGTTATCTGGTGTTTTAATTTGGACGCCTATTGGAGCCATCTTGTCTTGTTTTTGTAAATGTTTTGATATTGTTTGCTGTCTTCGGGGCATTCAGTAGATATTTCTCTCATTTATTGATTGTAGATTTTTTTTTGTTTCATCCTTGTGATACAGCTGAGTGGGTCTAGCTGAAGGGGAGCCACTGGGACGGGTTGTTTGTGGCACTTACCGCAGCCACCAGGACAGTCGGTAGTCAGTGCTGGGCAGGTTCCAATAGGGCGTGCCTGCACAGCTTGGTGGTGTGATGTCAAGTGCATGGTGCAGGTAGGCAGGATGCAGCGGGGAGATGGTTCTGTGTGAAGCTAAGCTGGATATGGGAGAGAGGAGAGAGGAGCAGGAGCAAAAAGCATACAAACATAAAAGAATGCTAGGGGAGCTTGTCGTTGGAATGGACAGATGAGAGACTATGGGATGGAGAAAACCAGAAGGGGGAAGAGAAAGAAAAGGAAAGAATGAAAAAATAAAAATCAGAAAAGTTAAAGAACTGCAAAGTTCCCAGGGATCCCACCGATGAAGCTATGAGGTCTGGGGGAGTCAGTCTCAGGTTTCACAGCACAGCCTGGCCAGAAGGTGCAGAGGCATACATCACCTGGTATTCAGGAATCAGAAAGAGAAAGAAGAGATAGAGAGATGAGAAATTGAGCAATGATTAAAGACAAAAGGGAAAAAGAGGGAAAAGAAAACAAAACTAATAAAAAAAAATACAATTAAAAAAAAAAAAAAAAAGCAACACCAGCAGTCAATGAATGGTACTTAGAGAGCCAGCCAGTGCGGGCTGGTGTTTCTGGACAAGAGACTGCATCCGTGGGAAACAGAGGAGGCCGAGTGTGAGTGAAGAAGGGTGGAGAGTGGAAAGCGTATATCACAAATTGCCTGCACTCTGGGTACCCTCAGAAAGGAGCTAAGAGGGTGCAAGGAGCCAGGCACCCGAGTGAAAGGAGGAGGAGGCGGCGAGAGGCAAGCGAGAGACCAAAAGAAGCAGGAGGAAAAAAAAGGCAGCACCAGCAGCCAACAAACAGCATCCAGAGAGCCGCCCGCCCGGGTGCGCGGAATCCAAGCAGCCGGCGGACCCCAGTGAAGAGACTGTGGCCACGGGAAGCAGAGGAGCAAACCAACAAAAGCCCCGGGATCTCACCAGCATGGCAGCCCAGACCTGGAAGCAGCCACACGCCCGAACACAGCCCCACAGCCCCGCAGGAAAGAGCAAAGACGGCGCTCAGAGCCAGGCACCCAAGCAAAAGGAGGGGGAGGCAGCGAGAGGCAAGCGAGAAACCAAAAGAAGCAGAAAAAGCTATGCCAGCAGCCAACAAACGGCTCCCAGAGAGCCGCGGGCCCGGGCGCGTGGAATCCAAGCATCGGCGCCCCCCGGCCCAGGGACCCTGGCCACAGGAAGCAGGGGAGCCCCAGCCGAGGTGGAGAGGGGTGGGGGGTGGGAAAGCGCACACCGCAAATTACCGGTCGTTCGGTCTCCCACTGGATGCTCCACAAGGCTGCTCTCCCATTCTCCCGTTTGCTGGTCTCCAATAGGAGTCCAAGATGGTGGATCCACACTGCGTTAGCTGGTAGGGGTTCTCTGCATGAGTCTCTCCTCGCTCTCCGTTCTCTTTCAGTATTCTCACTCCGTTTGGTGTTTGGCTGAGTTCTTTATCTCTCCATTTGATGTTCTAGGGTTTCAGGATTGTTGATTCTCTGTTTGGCTTAGTTTTTCGGATCTTTGCTGTGGAGGGACAGCGTGGTGTTTCTGCCTAGAGCGCCATCTTGCTGCTGCTTCCTAGGTTGTCAATACATTTTTTTTTTGATTGACTAGTTCATACTTTCTATCATGGGTTTAGAAATGTGCACTATTGTAACATTCCTATTTGATTAAGGAATTCCAAATTGGAGCGCATCATTTTTATTTACATTGTACCTGGACTGCTTTTTTAAAAAATTATAAGACTATATTATTTTTATGTATTACAACTATTTTAAAATGCCCTAAATAATCAAATCATGTGTTATTAAAAAATACTACTTTTTAAAAAGTAATAATGATGAAATAGAAATTTATGTCAATACAATAGGAGTCCCTGAGTGTTGCAAATGGTTAATGTGCTAGGCTGCTAACCAAAAGGTTAGAGATTCAAATCCACCCAGAGGCACCTCAGAAAATAAAAACCTTATAGTCTATTGACGAAAAATCAGCCATTGAAAGCCCTGTAGAGCATAATTCTACTCTGGCCCACATGGAGTCTCCATGATTTGGAATTGACTTGATGACAACTGGGTTTACTGGTCATTAAAATAAAACCAAACGCATTGCCATCAAGTTGATCTCAACTCATAGAGGTCCTGTAGGACAGAGTACAACTGCCCCATAGGGTTTCCAAGGCTATAATCTTTATGGCAGCAGGCTGCCACGTCTTTCTCCCAACGAGCTGCTGGTGGGTTCAAACTGCCAACATTTTGGTTAGCAGCAAGCACTTAACCATTGCACCACCAGGGCTCCTATCACAAGTACAGATGTTAGGATGTACGACACATGTTTTGAGAGGATGCAATTCAGTCCATAACGTACGTAATCCAACATGCCTCACCTAAAAGTCTTCTATTTTAAAAGAAAATTAACATCAATGTTAGGAGAAGGTAAACGTAAAAATATGTGTTAGGTTGTTGCTACTGTTTGTGTTGTAGTTAGCTGCCTTCGAGTCAGCCCCTTACTCATAGCAACTCTATGAACAATGGAAAAAAACACCGCCTGGCTCAATGCCGTCCCCACAATCTGTTGTTGATCTGACCTTTGTGATGCATAGAGTTTTTATTGGCTGATTTTTGGAAGCATATCCCCAGGCCTTTCTTCCTATTGCTACTATTAATCTTATCAAAACTCACTGCATGATTGAAATGAAATTACCTTCGATTTAAAAGATCGAGATATCAAATTTCTTTAAAGGGAAGTAGTTTTTTTAGAGACCTATCATAACAAAACTATCTATGAAAATATTCCTCAATAGAAGTACTCCTAAACGCAATAAACAGAACCTGTCCAACCTACTTTTGTGATTTCTTTGTTATAAACACACCCTGGTAGCACAATGGGCAGCTCACCAAAAGGCCAGTGGTTCAAACTCCATCGGAGAAAAGACCTGGTGATCCGCTCCTATAAAGTTTATAGTTGAAGAAACACAATGGGGCAGTTCTACTCTATCCTGTAGGGTCGATGTGAGTCAGAATCAACTCAACAGCAATAATGTTTTTCTTAAGCATAGTACCATGTCCCATGAAAGCCCTGCATCATTAATTTGCTTTGCAATTTTTTTCTTTTTTAAATATAGATGGTGCAAAATACCATCATTAGATGGTATTTCATTTCTCTTTCAGATGGTTGGCACTGGATACTTGCTGATTATAACTAAACCAGTTTTATAAAATAAACTTAAATTAATAAAATGGTGCTTTGTTATAAGATCATAATCTAAATCAGCATTGGCTTGTATGGCTAATTTTTCATAAGGAATAAATAAATTTACTTCATAAAAAATCTTAAAATAAAAATAAGAGAAAAGATTGGTAAATAATAGAGTTAAGTTTTTGTCATCCCATTGCCAGGACATGTAGAAGCCAAACTGATTATCGCAAAAGACTGTCTCCACAGTGACAAACACCCAGTAAGTTTTACATCATTAGATGGTATTTCACTTCTCTTGCAGATAGCTGGCACTGGATACTCAACTAAGTGAAACAGAAAATGGAGGATTTTTTTTGTTTAGGGCTAAAAGAATTGTTACCAACCCAGCACAAATCAGCACATTTCCCATATAATTTTCTCATTCAATAATAGAGTAAATTTCAAAATTATACCTAATAGTTTTGCCATATTAGTTGAATTGGAAAGAAATATAACAAAATTAAATATACAAACACTCAGGAAAAAATCTGCTTTGCATAGGGTGAAATTACTAAATCTGATAGACATAGACTTTAATTATTTAATATAATTTAGCTACTTAACCACATCAGATTGGTTGCTTCTTTGAAAAAAAAACTTCCATTTACCTTATAATTAAGTGACAGACACAGCCCAATAAACAGTAATATGCCTTAGGCTTCTGAGTAATGGAATTTCTTGCTCTTGTTTATGCTCACTACTCTTCCTATCACTGACCCCATACAAAACCCACCCATTGCCATTGGGTTGATTCCAACTCATAGCGACCCTACAGGTTGGAGCAGAATTGCCCCATAAGGCTTCCAAGGAGTGGCTGGTGGATTCAAACTGCCAACCTTCCCGCTAGTAACAGAGCTCTTAACCACTGCACCACCAGGGCTCCTGTACCACTGAGCAGAGGTCCTAAATAGAAGAGTTATTTCCCAAATATAGATATGATAAATCAAAAGCAAACATGAACTCTGTTAAGGTTAATCCCAGCATCTAAATAAATAATTACAGCTTTTGTGATTTTCATTTTTATAAAATCTTTATCACAATTCCCATTTCTAATTCTTAATAATCAGTAGCGAGTTTATTATTATTATTACTGCACTTTAGATGAAGGTTTACAGAACAAACTAGTTTCTCATTAAACAATTAGTACACATATTGTTTTGTGACATTGGTTACCAACCCCACGACATGTCAACCCTCTCCTTTCTCAATCTTGGGTTCCCTATTACAAGCTTTCCTTTCCCCTCCTGCCTTCAGACCCTTGTGTTATGAACCCAGGAAGGTGGGTCCTTGTCTGACACTCTCAGGCTAGCCAATTATCTGGACACTGGTCTTTGAGAAAGTAACTTTATTGCAATGCTCAGAGCAAGGAGCCAGGAGGAAGCTCCTCACATCCAGCTCCCCAAGCTACGGGGATGCAGAGCTTATATGCGATTTAGGCAGCAAGATAGTGGCCACCCAGGCATACTGGGGAGAGAAAATTCTAGAAAGCAGCCAGGAAACAGGAGGTGACATTGTTCTTGTTGGGCCTCTCTCTTCCGAACAGGGTCCGGGTGACGATTTTCCTTCTGATTTGTTCCTGCTGTTGCTGCATCCTCTGCTGAGGCCAATTAGCGGTCACAACTTTCCCTTCTGTGTATTCGGGGTGGGCCAAATCTATCTTGGGCTAGTTTAAGGACTAATGGAAATTTACTGACATTCGTAGGATCAGGTTACAACCCCCACTTGAGTTGTAGCAATTCCTTAATCTTAAGGAATAAGGGTTGGTGACTCATCTGGCTACTTCCTGCTGACATGTGGTGGAGTTTTAGGGACCTAGGAACAGGCAAGAAATGATTAGCTCATAGGGGTAAGAGGCAAAGAAGACTTAAAACCAAAGACACAAGGGAAAGATTAGTCCAAAGGACTAATTGACCACAAGTACCACAGGCTCCATCAGACTGAGTCCAGCACAATTAGATGGTGCCCGGCTACCACCACCAACTGCTCTGACAGGGATCACAATAAGGGTCCCACCCGGACAGAGCTGGAGCCTGAGGTTCACCCTTCAGCCAAAGATTAGACAGGCCCATAAAACAAAATGAGAGACAACAGATAAATGGTAACTTTGGTGAAGGGTGAGACAGTACACAGTACTGAGGAAGCCAGCACAACTTGTCCAAGGCAAGGTCATGGAAGCTCCATAGACACATCCAAACTCCCTGAGGGACAAAATTACTGGGCTGAGGGCTGTGGGGACCATAGTCTCAGGGAATATCTAGCTCAATTGGCATAACATAGTTTATAAAGAATGTATGCCAATAAGCTAAGTAGTTTTTGGTTTATCATATTTAATCTTCACAATAACCCTATAAATTGTCCACTGTTGTTTACCACTATTTTTCAGATAAGGAGGCTGAGCCACCTGGAAGTGAAGCACCTTGACCCAAAAAACAAAAGCTAGCAGAGCCAAGATTTGAACCCAGCTGGAGGAACCCCAGAAAGCATGGCCCTCGGACTCTCTATCAACGCAGCACTAAAACCATTCCCAAGGCCAACTCTTCAGTCAAAGATTAGCCTGGCCTATGGGGCATAAAATGATACTCACGAAGAGTGTGCTTCTTAGCTCAAGTAGATACATGAGACTAAATGGGCAGCTCCTGTCTGGAGGTGAGATGAGCAGGCAGAGAGGGTCAGGAGCTGGTTGAATGGACACGGGAAATCAGGGGTGGAAAGGAGGAAGGTGCTGTCACAGTATAGGGAGAGCAGCTAGGGTCACATATGTATGTATAAATTTTTGTACAAGAGACTAACCTGAATTGTAAACTTTCACTTAAAGTACAACAATAAATCTAAACAAAAAAAGATGTGAACCCAGGCAGATGGTCTCCAGGACCCTTCTGTTATACTGCCACCAGAAGTTTTATTGGCTTTCTCCTGCTGCCAAGCCCTTTCATACACTCAGAGGTTTTTCCTTCAATCCAATTAACAACCTCCCCATAAACACTGTACACATGCTGATGGCATTCAACTTCTAGGGACAAGTGCTCCTCACCAGCTTCTGCCGCCTTGCTCCACCCCTAAGATTTAGGAGGGCAAAGAGAACGGCCAATAAAAGTTGCTTAGGTGCTAAAAGAAGCAAAGGAAAAAATGCCTTGTATAAGCAGAACACACACCAATAACCACTGAAATACAAGTCGGCTTCACCCTTGGCCCAGGAGACTGAAATAGAAATGGAGCAGGGAACAGGGGGCCAGGATGCAAAAGTGTTTAAGCTAATGTTACCTAAGATACCTGGAAACATTTAAGTTCCTGGGCTACTTAAGGATCATCTGAAGCACTACATCCCCAGGCTGCCATAATGAAAGGTCCCCCATATGGCATTTTATAGGGGCTCAATTGGAACCTGCTTCTAGGGGCCACTTGGACTCTCAACAGGGCAATGTAGCAGCTTGATCCAGGGCAGGATGGTCTCTTAGAATACAAGTATTCACCTACATTGCTCACATTAGCTTAAGTTTCTAATTAGCCCTTTAAGCATACAGTCAATGCAGTAGTTACCGTAGTCTCCAGGGGGTACTTAGCTTCCACCAGATTCCTGAATGTCCTGACTCTGGGTACAAAGGCTCCTTCATTATCACTTTGAATTGAATAAGGTAGGCCAAATCTAGGAATAATTTCATCGATGAGAGCTTTGCTTACCCCGGATGCCTTTTCCGTTCAGAAGAGAAGGCTTCTACCCACCCAGTAAAGGTATCTCAAACACTAAAAAAATACTTGAAACCTCCTGTAGCTGTCGGCTCTTAAGTCCACCTGCCAGTCTTCTCTGGGTCTCGTCCTGCAGGCTTATACCTTAGGCATAGGAGGTGGTGGGGTCTGTTTTTGAAATTGTACAACCACCCACCTTCTACTCTGTTATTAAGGTCAAAGCCCATTCACAAGGTCTGTTTATATCACATTCAGTGCTCTGGGGTTTTCCTGTTGCTGAAGACTAGGAATTAAAGCAAGGCAAGTGGCTGAGGTTTTTGTTCTAGGGGCTTGTTTGGCCACCTGATCCTTTATTCTCCCTTCTGGTGCCCGGGGCAGTGTATAACTGCCACCTCTGTTGACTGTAGTACGTTATTCGAAAAAGGTATCTCTAATAGGCTTTCTTTCCTCCAGTCCCACCAACTGAGATGGTCTCTGCTGTCATGGGCCTGCCAGGGTTTAGGGGGAGGTAAGGATGGTGGCCATCTCATCAGGCCCTGAAGCTGTGTGCTGCCTCTGCCTGTGTTTGGCAGCTCTCCACCCTGCCGATGAAGCCAGCCAAGGGCTGGGACTGGAGACTTGTCCCTGCCTGGGGCAGCTGGAGAGTCCCCTGTGTGCCTGGGACAGCAGCAGACATCCTGAACTTTCCTGAGGCTCCTCCGTTTTGGGGCACCTTGTTGTCAAACAGTTTCTATAATGTTCTAGCTGTCCTGCCCCCGGCCGATATCTGTGGCAGGTACAGCCTGGGCTGCTGGGAGTCTAACACCATTCTGAGGGTTGAGGTTATGCAACCTGTCAGCCTCTTGGCGTGCCTTTTCTGAAACCATCTTTCATTCCTCTAGAGTTAAAAGAATATTTAGGCATCTCTACTATTCCAATTATACAGGTCAGAGGTGAAGAATCGTGTATGAACCCAGATAAACCCTCTAGGCTGGCCGTTGTGATCCAGTCCGGCAGGCATTTGTATCAACGGAAATTGCCCTGAAGAGATTTGGGTGGAACCCTGGCCAAATTGCACCCCACTACGTGCGTATGCTGGGGAGACTATTCCCTGGGCAGGACTGGGACTTTCTGACTCTTGAGGGGTGGCAGGGGGTTCTGCCAAAGGGGTAGCGGCTGCCACCAGTGAGGCAGCGCAGTGGGGCCACCGGCGTCAGGGCCTCAGCCAGGCTGAGAACCAGGCCTACACCTCCAGGTGGAAAGGGTATGGATAAACACAAATTTGAGTGAGGCTCAGGTTCTCCACTTCAGCCCCCACTCTATAAACAAAAGGCTGTGTTTCTCCTGGGCAAATCCTAGTTCACCTTTCATCCAATTAAGTATTGGCTGAAGGCAGAGTTACACGCTGTCTGTAGAACATTCAGATCCGAAACAGAAAACCTTTTTTAAAACATTCCAGTTTAGTCTTCTTGTTACCATGTGGAAACCCCAGGTTCTTACTTGGCATGATAAACGGGAGACCAAGATGGGAGAACAAGAAATGCACTTTTATTTCATTGTACAAGGAGATGAAGTCAGTCGGAGTTGCTGCTGCCAAGACTGCTCACCAAGGGCGGACGGGCAAGTTACTTTCAAAGGGGTTTATGAGAAGGGAGTTCAGACAAGTTACATCAAAGACATTCTTAATCACACTATGCAGGTGCAACGGGGTTTACATATAACCTCCTAGCAAAAGCAGGATACAAATGCAAAGCTGGTGGGGAGGAGTGGGGGAGCCCAGAAAAGGAAACGACTTTTCAATACAACACTGTAGGTTAGGAAGCCAGATAAAGAAAACAGCACTGTGGAGGCTCTGTCTCAGTGGTTAGGAGACCCACCTGATCCTCCTGAACAAGAGGCTTGGTGCATGTGGTCTAGGGGGTGCCAGGCTCCAGACAGAGGCCTCACGTTGGGCGCAAAAACTGTTACTGAACCCGGGAAGGTGGGTCCTTTGCTGGCGTGCTCAGATTTGCCAATTATCTGGACACTGGTCTTTGAGAAGGAGAAAGAGAATTTATTGCAATGTGAAGAGCAAGTAGCAGGGAGAAAGTTCCTCATATCCGGCTCCCCAAACTACGGGGAAGGAGGGCTTATGTGAGATTTGGGTAGCAAGATGGCGGCCACACAGGCATACTAAGGAGGGAAAATTCTAGAAGACAGCCAGGAAACAGAAGGTGACATAGCTCTTGTCACACCTCTTCCTTGGTAATAGGGTCCGGGTGATGATTTTCCTTTGATTCATTGTACCTGTTCCTGCATCAGCTGTTGAACTCAATTAACATTCACAGCTGGCCCTTCTGCGCTTGTGGGGCCAACCAACTCTGACTTGGGCTAGTATAAGAACTAATGGAAATTGGCATTCTTAGGTCAGATTACACTTGCCCAGAGTTGGTGTACCCCTTTAGTCTCATTTTGTCTTATGGGCATGTCTAATCTTTGGCTGAAGTGTGAACCTCAGGAGTGACTTTATTACTGAGCTAAAAGGATGACCAGGGACCATACCCTCAGAGTTTCTCCAGTCTCTGTCAGGCCAGAAAGCCTGGTCTTCTTTTGGGAGTTAGAATTTTGTTCTACATTTTTCTCCAGCTCTGTCCAGGACACACACTATTGTGATCCCTGTCAGAGCAGTCAGTGGTGGTAGCCAGGCACCATCTAGCTATGCTGGACTCAGTCTGGTGGAAGCTGTGGTAGTTGTGGTTCATTAGTCCTTTGGACGAATCTTTCCCTTGTGTCTTTACTTTTCTTCCCAATGGAGTGAGACCAGTGGAGTATCTTTGATGGCCACTCACAAGCTTTTAAGACCCCAGACACTACTCACCAAAGTAGAATGTAGAACATTTTGTTTATAAGCTATGTTATGCCAATTGAGCTAGATGTTCCCTGAGACCATGGTCCCCACAGCCCTCAGCCCAGTAATCCAGTCTCTCAGGGAGTTTCCATCTAACTATGGAGCTTCCCTGACCTTGCCTTGGATAAGTTGTGCAGGCTTCCCCAGGATTGTGTACTGTCTTCCCCTTCACCAGAGTTACCACTTATCTACTGACTATTTAGTGTTTTTCCATCCCTACCCCTCCCCGCCCTCGTAGCCATGAAAGATTGCTTCTTTTGTGTGTAAACCTTTTCATGAGTTTTTATAGTAGTAGTCTCAAGCAATATACATCCTTTTGTGATTGACTTATTTCACTTAGCGTAATGCCCTCCAGAGTCATCCACACTGTGAGATGCTTTGCAGGTTCATCATTGTTCTTCAACATTGTGTAGTACTCTACTGTGGCTATGTACCATAGTTTGTGTATCCATTCATCTGTTGATGGGCATCTAGGTTGTTTCCACCTTTTTGCTATTGTGAACAATGCTGCAATGAACATGGGTGTGCATATGTCTATTTGTGTGACGGTTCTTATTTCTCTAGGATATATTCCTAGGAGTGGGATTGCTGGACCATATGGTATTTCTATTTCTAGCTTTCTAAGAAAGTACCATATCATTTTCCAAAGTGGTTGTACCATTTTGCATTCCCACCAGCAGTGCATGAGGGTCCAATCTCACTGCAGCCTCTCCAACATTTGTTATTTCCTGTTTTTTTGATTTGTGCCAGTAATTCCAGGGTAAGATGGTATCTCACTGTGGTTTTCATTTGCATTTCTCTAATGGCTAGTGATGGTGAGCATTTCCTCATGTGTCTGTTAGCCACTTGAATGTCTTCTTTGGTGAGGTGTCTGTTTATTTCCTTTGCCCATTTTTTAATTGGATTATTTGTCTTTTTGTTGTAGAGGTGTTGGATTTTCCTGTAGATTTCAGAGATTAGGCCTTTGTCAGATTTGTCATAGACAAAAAATATTTCCCAGTCTGTAGGTTCTCTTTTTACTCTTTTAGTGAAATCTTTTGATGAGCATACGTGTTTAGTTTTTAGAAGATCCCAGTTATTTAGCTTATCTTCTGGAGTTGGTGTGTTGTTAGTTATCGTTTGCATCCTGTTATGGCTTGTTACATCCTGTTAGGGCCTCTAGTGTTGATCCTATTTTTTCTTCTATGATCTTTATAGTTTTTTGTTTTATATTTAGGTCTTTGATCCATTTTTAATTAGTTTTTGTGTATGGTGTGAGGTATGGGTCTTGTTTCATTTTTTTCACAGATGGACATTCAGTTTTGCTGGCACCGTTTGTTAAAAAGACTGTCTTTTCCCCATTTGATGGACTTTGGGCCCTTGTCAAAGATCAGGTGACTGTAGGTGGATGGATTTACATCTGGGTTCTCAATTCTGTTCCATTGGTCAATGTATCTGTCGTTGTACCAGTACCAAGCTGTTCTGACTGCCGTAGCTGTATAGTAGGTTCTGATGTCAGGTAGTGTGAGGCCTCCTACTTTATTCTTCTTCTTCAATAGAGCTTTACTTATTCGGGGCTTCTTCCCTTTCCATATAAAGTGAATGATTAGTTTTTCCATCTCTTTGAAGAATGTTGTTGGTATTTGGATCGGGATTGCATTGTATTTGTAAATTGCTTTGGGTAGAATTGTCATTTTCATAATGTTGAGTCTACCTATCCATAAGCATGGTATATTTTTCCATTTATTTAGATTCCTTTGGGTTTCTTGCAGTAGTGTTTTGTAGTTTTCTTTGTATAGGTCTTTTACGTCCCTGGTTAGATTTATTCCTAAGTATTTTATTTTTTTAGGGGCTATTATAAATGGTATTGTTTTCCTGATTTCCTTTTTATCATTCTCTTTATTGATGTATAGGAATCCAGCTGATTTTTTGTATGTTTATCTTTATCGTGCTACTCTGCTGAATCTTTCTATTAGTTCCAGTAGTTTTCTTGTGGAGTCTTTTGGGTTTTCTATGTATAGTATACCACCCGCAAATAGGGACAGTTTTACATCTTCTTTACGAGTTTGGGTGTCCTTTATTTCTTTTTGTTGCCTTATTGCTCTAGCTAGGACTTCCAGCACAATGTTAAATATAAAACCAAAACCCATTGGCATCCAGTCGATTCTGACTCATAGCAACCCTACAACAACCCTATAGGACAGAGTAGAACTTCCCCATACAGTATCCAAGGAATGCCTGCTGGATTGGAACTGCCGAACTTTTGGTTAGCAACCGTAGCTCTTAACCACTATACCACCAGGGTTTCCACAATGTTAAATAGGAGTGGTGATAAAGGGCATCTTTGTCTTGTTTCTGTTCTCAAGGGGACTATTTTCAGCCTCTCTCCATTAAGAATGATGTTGGCTTTTGGTTTTGCATAGATGCCCTTTATCATGTTGAGGAATTTCCCTTCTATACATATCTTATTGAGAGTTTTTATCAGGAACAGGTGTTGGACTTTGTCAAATGCGTTTTCTGTGTCGATTGAGATGATCATGTGATTCTTTTATTTATGTGGCGGATTACATTGATTGATTTTCTAATGTTGAACCATCCTTGCATACCTAGTATGAATCCCACTTGGTTGTGGTGAATTATTTTTTTGATACGATGCTGAGTTCTATTGGCTAGAATTTTGTTGAGAATTTTTGCACCTATATTCATGAGAGATATTAGTCTGTAATTTTCTTTTTTTGTGGTGTCTTTGCCTGGTTTTGGTATCAGGGTTACGCTGGCTTCATAGAATAAATTTGGAAGTATCCCTTCCTTTTCTATATTCTGAAAAGGTTTGAGTAGTATCGTTGTAAGCTCTTCTCTGAATATTTGGTAGAATTCTCAAGAGAAGCTAATCTGTAACAGGGATTTTTTGTTGTTGTTGGTAGTTTTTTTTTTGTTTTTTTTTTTTTTAATTACCTTTTCAATCTCTCCTCCTGTTATGGGTCCATTCAGATTTTCAATATCAGTTTGTGTTAGTTTGGGTAGGTAGTGTGTTTCTAGAAATTTGTTCATTTCTTCTGGGTTTTCAAATTTGTTGGAGTATAGTTTCTATAGTACTCTGTTATGATCCTTTTTATTTCAGTTGGGTCTGTTGTAATATCCCCCATTTCATTTCTTATTTGGGTTATTTGCATCCTATCCTGGTTTTCTTTTGTCAATTAGGCCAGTGGTTTGTTGATTTAGTTGGTCCTTTCAAAGAACCAACTTTTGGTTTTGTTGATTCTTTCTATTGTTTTTCTGTTCTCCATTTCATTTATTTCTGCTCTGATCTTTATTATTTCCTTTCTTCTAGTAGCTGTGGGCTTCTTTGGTTGATCTCTTTCAATTTGTTTGGGTTGTGTAGCTAATATTTTGATTTTGTTCCTTTCTTCTTTTTTGATGTGTGCATCTATTGCTATAAATTGTCCTCTGAGCACTACCTTTGCTGTGTCCCAAAGATTCTGGTAGGATGTGTTTTCATTCTCGTTTGATTCTAGGAATTTTTTTATTCATCTCTAATTTCTTCTTTTACCCAGTGGTTTTTAAGCAGGGTGTTATTCGGTTTCCATGTAATTGTTTTTTGTTTTTTTTTTCCCCTTGCTTTTCCTTTTGTTAATTTCTACTTTGATGGAGTTGTGGTCAGAAAAGATACTTCGTATTATCTCAATGTTTTGGATGTTGTGTATGGATGCTCTGTGGCCTGAGATGTGGTCTATTCTGGTGAACGTTCCATGCATTTTGGAAAAGAGTGTGTACTTTGCAGCTGTTGGGTGGAATGTTCTATATATGTCTATGAGGTTAAGTTGGCTGATTGTGCCCTTTAGATCTTCTGTATCTTTGTTGGGTTTCTTTCTAGATGTTCTATCCCTTACTGAGAGTGGTGTGTTGAAGTCTCCTACTATTGTTGTGGAACTGTCAATTTCTCTTTTCAGTGCTGTTAGAGTTTTTTTAATGTGTTTTGGAGTCCTATCATTGGGTGCGTAGATATTTATTATGGTTATGTCTTCATGATGGATCATCCCTTTACTCATTACATAATGCCCTCCTTTTCTTTTATGGTGGATTTTGTTTTAAAGTCTATTTTATCTGAGATTAGTGTTGCCACTCCTGCTCTTTTTCCATTCTTTGATTTTTAATAAATTTATGTCTTTGTTTCTAAGATGTGTCTCTTATAGACAGCATATTGATGGATCTTATTTTTTTATCCATTCTGTCACTGTCTATCTCTTTATGAGTGCATCTAGGCCTTTTATGTTTAGTGTAATTATTGATGGATGTGAGTTTATTGCTATCATTTTGTAGTGCTGACATTTTCTTTGTTCCTTTTATTCTCCTGTGCTGAATTCCTTTTGTTTGTGGATTTTTTTTCATTTCTTTTGTTTTTGTACATTTTGTGTTTACTGAAGTCTTATGTTTTCCTTCCTTATTTTGGTGAGTAGATTTGTTAACTTTCTTTGTTGTTACCTTGAATTTTACCCTTATCTTCCTAAGTTTGAACCAGTATTTTATTAGTTGGTATCACCTTGCCTTCCTCTCTATTTGAAAGTTCTATTCCTACACCATATATTCCCTCTTTTATTGTTCTGACGTTGTTGTCATTTACAGATTAACCTCTCTGGTTCCCTGTTATAACCTTTTAGTTTTGATTAATCCTTGAGAGTTCATTACCCAGGTTGTTATCTGGCTGATACAGTCTTGTGTCCTGGATTCAGACTGTCATCTGATGTTGTTTGTTCTCAAACCAAAGTACTCCCTTTAATAATTCTTGTAAGATTGGTTTGGTTTTACATAGTCCCTTAATTTCTGTTTATCTGGAAGTGTCCTAATTTCACCTTTATATTTGAATAAGAGTTTTGCAGGATATATTATTCTTGGTTGGAAATTTTTTTGTTTCAAGGTTTTATATATTGCCTTCTTGACTGCCTGATTTCTGCTGAGTAATCAAAGCTTGGTCTTATTGTTTCCTCTCTGTATGTAACTTTTCGTTTTTCTTGAGTTGCTCTAAGGATTGTTACTTTGTCTTTGGTTTTAGAAAGTGTGATTTTGATATGCCTTGATGATTTTCTTTT
Organism: Dugong dugon; assembly: GCA_030035585.1. Taxonomy (NCBI): domain Eukaryota; kingdom Metazoa; phylum Chordata; class Mammalia; order Sirenia; family Dugongidae; genus Dugong; species Dugong dugon. The sequence continues at coordinate 136,445,326 of CM057464.1, forward strand.
GAGGTCTATCCTATATGGGGTTCATTGAGTTTCTTGGATGATCAGCTTTTCATCTTTCATGATGTTAGGGAAGTTATCGGTCAGCAATTCTTCAGTGATCCTCTCTGTGTTTTCAATTTTCTCCCCCTGTTCTGGAACTCTGATCACTGGCAAATTTTTGATTTTGATTGTATCCCACATCATTCTCAGGGTTTCTACATTTTCCTTCATTCTTTTCTCTGATTTTTCCTCAATCAAAGTGGTATGCAAGTATTTGTCTTCTATTTCGCTGATCCTTTCATTGTTTCAAACCTGCTCCTCAGCCCTTCTATGACACTGTCCATTTCTGAAATCTTGTTTATCTTTTGGATTTCTAATTGCTGTTTTTGTGATTTCTAGTTGTGAATTGATTTTGACATTTTGTTCCTGTATTATTTTCCTGAATTATTCCATTGTTTTGTCTATCTTTTCATAATTTTGTCTGCCTTTTCCATGATTTTGTCTATTTTTTCTTTATTTTTGTCTGCTTTTTCCTTCAACTCTTGGATAGCTCTGCATATTAGAGGTTTGATTCCCTATCATGTAGTTCTGGTGCCTTTTCTCCTACTAGAAAGTTACCTGTTCTCTTATTTTTGACGCCTACTAGAACCATCCTGTCCTGTTTTTTTTAATGTTTTGATATTGTCTGTTGTCTTCAGGACATTCAGTAGTTAGTTTGTTCATTTATTGATTGTAGATTTGTTTGTTTCTTCCTGATTTTTTGTTTTATTTGGTTATGTCTGAGCATGTGGACTGTGGTTTTTTTGTTGTTTGCTTGTCTGTGGGCACGATACTTCTCACCACCTTGTCCAATGGGCTGGACCAGTCACTCAGCTATGGTGCAGAATGGTATGTCCAGCAGAAGGGGAGGGGCTGGGATGGGTTGTTTGTGGCATGTACTGTGGCCAACAGGGTGGGGCCATGGGTCAGTGCAGATCAGGTTCTGGTAGACCATGCCTGTGCTGCTGGGGGATGCGATGCTCAGCCTACAGTGCAGATAGGCAGGAGAAAGAGAGGAGGTTGTGATGTGTGGAGCTAAGTGACTCTGGGAAAGAAGAGAAAGAGGAGAGAGAAACAGGAGGCAAAAAGACAAAAGGAAAAAAAAAGTGCTGAACGTACTCGTGTTGGAATGGCTCAGATCCAGGGAAGCTGTGTGCTGATGGCTTTCTAGCCAGGCAGTGAGGCACAGCCCAACAAGAAGGGACAGATACTGCACATGCAGCTAGGTGGGAGGGAGAAAGTTAAGGATGAAGGGAGAGAGAGATAAGAAACTGGATTTTTAAAAAAAGGAGAGAGAAAGGCACACATGGCTAGGTGGCCAGGAGAAAGGAATGGAAGGAATGTAGAGAGAAGAAACCAAGAAAAAAAGAAGAAGAAGAGGAAGATGACTGGCAGTTGGGAGGAAGGAAAGGAAGGGAGGTAGAGAGACAAGAAACTGAGAGAAAAAAAAAAAAGAAGAAGAAGAAAGAAAGAAAAAAAATGCCCCAAGGGAGCCCACCAGAAGCTGGTCCCCAGCTGAGTGGCACTGCACAGCTCTTCCAGAAGGAGCAGAGATGGCACATGGCACCAGGGGTTCAGAAGAAGGGTAAGGAAGGAAGATAGAGAGAGACAAGAAATTGAGAAAAAAAGAAGAAAGCAAAGAAAAAAATGCTCCAAGGGAGCCCACCAAAAGTGGATCCCCAGCTAAGTGGCACTGCACAGCCAATTTAGAAGGAACAGAGATGGTACACAGTGCCAGGTGTTCAGGAGAAAAGAAAGGAAGGATGGTACAGAGAGAGAAAAAATCAAGAAAAGAAAGGAAAAGTCCCCAAGGGAGTCCACTGGCTTGGTGGCATGGACCAGGGAAGTGGGTCAAAAGCCACTAGGCACTGCACAGCCCATCTAGAAGGGGCACAGATGGCACACAGCACCAGATATTCAGCAGACAGGAAAAGAAGGAAAGTAGAGAGAGATGAGAAACCAAGAAATGATGGAAAACAAAAAAGAAAAAGAAAAAAAAATGCCCCCAGAAATCCCACCAACATTGTGGTGCCAACTGGGGAAGCAGTTCCTCGGCCAAGAGACACTTCACAACCTGTTAGAAGGAGCGGAGATGGCACACAGAGCCAGGTGTTCAAGAGAAAGGAAGGGAAGGAGATGAGAGAGAGAGAAGAAACCAAAAGAAGCCAAAAAAAGCAACAGCGGCAACAAAAAACTGGCACTGAAGCAGACGGCCAATGTGGGCAGGGTGAATCCAAGTGACAGCAGCCTGCAGGGAAGTGGTGGAGGCCAAGCAAGGGGAAGAAGGGTGGGGTGTGGGAACTGTATTACTGGTTACCGGCGCTCTGTGAAGCTGCCTTCCTGTACTCCCTGTCCACCAATCACAGTGGCTGAGGAGTCCAAGATGGTGAATCTGTGCCACATTAGCTGATAGTGGACCTCCACTCCATATTGCTCTTCACCCTCTGTACTCTGTCAGTTTCTTTTTCCATTCGGTGCTTGGATGAGTTCTTTATCTCTTCATTTGACACTTAGGGTTCCAGGATTGATGTTTATTTCTGTTATATTTAGTTTTTGGGGTCTTTGCTGTGGAGGGACAGCGTGGTGCTTCTGTCTATGTTGGCTCCATAAATCAATGGGAATATTTTGAAGCAAGAAGTGATTTTTAATTTAAATGAGTTTAAATAGCACCCAGGTTCCTTCTCAGGTTGTAGTATAATCCAACTCTGCCTTCTACCTTTGGCAATTCCAAGTTTATAAGAGAACGAGGGAAGAACCTTGGTCCTCCAAGTGAAGCCTGGTGCCACAACTCAGGGCATCTCTCATTAAAAGCTAGATTTTTTCTGTTTTGTCATTATAAAATAATGTTTTATTGTCCGAAAAAAAGGGAATCATTTCATGATGAAAACTAGTACAATGCAATCCAGATGGAGTAGCTGCAACAAAGACTAGTCAATAAAATACTTTATTAATGACAAAAAGAGTTGCCTCCAGGTACTGGTGTTCTGCTTACATAATGTCTGAAGAAATTTTTAAACAAATCTAGTTCATGTTAAAGACTCAAGCACGAAATGCTTTAGGTGTGAAGGCAGCAGTAACCATGTAATAGGACCAGAAAGGTAATCGTCCCGTCCAAATATGTCCCTACTCTGATTATTATGGTTATATTCCAAGATGCTAGAACTCCAGGTAGCACTGAAACTCAGCCAGCAGAAACTTTTCAGTTATTTGTGTCATACACTCTAATCAAAACAGTAGAAGTATCTACAGGAATCACTCGCAAACCCCATACACCTCAGGTTCTGAGTGTTCGCTCTGGCTGCTCCCTATATATGGAATGCACACGAAACCAAGTCCCCACTTCTTCATCTGGCTAACCCAACTCATCCTTCAAAATTCAGGTGAGACTTTAACTTCCCCAAGAAGCTCCTCTGACTACCATCCACTTACCCACTAACCCTATAAGCTCCCATAGCACCTTTTGCATTTCTGTGCATAACAGACCACATTGCACTTTTTGTTTGTCTTTCTCCCTGACTAGAATGTAAGCTTCTTAGTCTACCCAGGCACCTAGTACACTGCCAATACCATAGTAGTCAGTTCAGCAAATGTTCATTAATAAAAGTTATTTAGAATCTTGAAGAGTAGAAGTTTAGAGAGCTCTATCAGCAACAATCCCTAATGCTGCAAAGTGTTCCAGTGGTCATTAAAAGAAGAAAATATTGAGAAAAAACACTCTTGAATTTTCTTTAAATTCTTCTCTCCAGGAGGAAACCAGGGCTATGAACTGGTTCAAGCCAGTTCAGTCATGGCCAACAAAGTGAAACCGGAACAGACCCAAATTTTTACAATTTGCTTTTATGTTTTTAATTTTTTAAATTATACTTTAGATGAAGGTTTACAGAGCAAACAAGTTTCTCATTAAACAATTAATACACATATTGTTTTGTGACATTGGTTGCCAACCCCATGACATGTGAACACTCTCCCCTTATCGACTTTGGGTTCCCCATTACCAGCTTTCCTGTCCCTCTTGCCTTCTCGTCCTTGCCCCTGGGTTGGTGTGCACATTTAGTCTTGTTTTGTCTTATGGGCCTGTCTAATCCTTGGCTGAAGGTTGAACCTCAAGAGTGACTTCATTACTGAGCTAAAAAGGTGTCCAGGGGCTATACTCTCAGGGTTTCTCCAGTCTCTGTCAGACCAGCAAGTCTGGTCTTCTTTTGTAAGTTAGAATTTTGTTCTACATTTTTCTCCAGCTCTGTCTGGGACCCTCTATTGTGATCCCTATCAGAGCAGTCGGTGGTGATAGTCAGGCACCATCTAGTTGTGCTGGACTCAGTCTGGTGGAAACTGTGGTAGTTGTAGCCTATTAGTCCTTTGGACTAATCTTTTCTCTTTGTCTTTGATTTTCTTCTTTCTCCCTTGCTCCAGCTGGGGTGAGACCCATGGAGTGTCTTAGATGTCCACTCACAAGCTTTTAAGACCCCAGACACTACTCAGCAAAGTAGAACATAGAACATTTTCTTTATAAACTCTTATGCCCATTGTTCCCCTAGCTAGATGTTCCCCTAGACCATAGTCCCCACAGCCCTCAGCCCAGTAATTTGGTCCCTCAGGGAGTTTGGATGTGTCTATGCTTCCATTACTTTACCTTGGACAAGTTGTGCTGGCTTCCCCAGTATTGTGTACTGTCTTCCCCTTCACCAAAGTTACCACTTATCTATTGTCTATTTAGTGTTTTTCTCTCTCACTCTTCCCCTCCCTCATAACCATCAAAGATTATTTCTTTTTTTGTGTAAACATTTTCATGGGTTTTTATAGTAGTAGTCTTATACAATATTTGTCCTTTTGTGATTGACTTATTTCACTCAGCATAATGCCCTCCAGATTCATCCATGTTATGAGATACTTTGCAGATTCATCATTATTCTTTATTGTTGCATAGTATTCCATGGTGTGTATGTACCATAGTTTGTTTATTCATTCATCTGTTGATGAGCATCTACGTTGTTTCCATCTTTTTACTATTGTGAGCAATGCTGCAATGAACATGGGTGTGCATATTTCTATTCGTGTGACAGCTCTTATTTCTCTAGGATGTATTCCCAGGAGTGGGATTGCTGGATCATATGGTATTTCTATTTCTAGCTTTTTAAAGAAGCAGCATATCATTTCCCAAAATGGTTTTACCATTTTACATTCCCACCAGCAGTGCATGAGGTTCCAATCTCCCTGCAGCCTCTCCAACATTTGTTACTTTCTGTTTTTTTGATTCATGCCAGTAATGTCGGGGTGAGATGGTATCTCATTGTGGTTTTGATTTGCATTTCTCTAATGGTTAGTGATCGCGAGCATTTCCTCATGTGTCTGTTGGCCATTTGAATGTCTTCTTTGGTGACGTGTTTGTTCATATCCTTTGCCCATTTTTTAATTGGATTATTTGTCTTTTTGATGTAGAGGTGTTGGATTTTTCTGTAGATTTTAGAGATTAGGCCTTTGTCGGATTTGTCATAGCCAAAAACGTTTTCCCAGTCTCTAGATTCTCTTTTTACTCTTTTGGTGAAGTCTTTTGATGAGCATAAATTTTAATTTTTAGAAGATCCCAGTTATCTAGCTTATCTTCTGGTGTTTTTGTATTGTCAGTTATGGTTTATACCCTGTTAATGCTGTGTATTAGGGCCTCTAGCATTGACCCTATTTTTTCTTCTATGACCTTTGTAGTTTTTGGCTTTATATTTAGGCCTTTGATCCATTTTTAATAAGTTTTTGTGTATGGTGTAAGGTATGGGTCTTATTTCATTTTTTGCAGATGGACATTCAGTTTTGCCAGCACCATTTGTTAAAAAGACTCTTTTCCCCATTTGATGGACTTTGGGCCAGATCAGATGACACAGGTGAATGGATTAACATCTGGGTTCTCAGTTTAGTTCCATTGGTCAATGTACCTGTTGTTGTACCAGTACCAGGCTATTTTGAGTACCATAGCTGTATAGTAGGTTCTGAGATCAAGTAGTGTGAGTCCTCCTACTTTATTCTTCTTCAGTAGTGAAAAGCTAGATTTTTTCTAGGTAAAATGTGATCTTAAATTTATCTCAGTTAGCCTAAAAATGAATAATACTGTTGCAAAATACTCTATTGCTCTAAGAATTCTAACTGATAGGGGCCAGCATTTTTCATTCTTTGACCTTGTTGTTGTTAGTTGCTGTCCAGCCCGATCTGACCTTATGCATAACAGAATGAAACACTGCCATGTCCATACTTCCTCCACAATTGATTCTTTGATCTTAGGACCTGATAAATTTGTATCTTTTCTGTCTCACCTATAACTATCTATACCTTTTGCAAATGTTTATAAATTTATTTGATGCAAAAGTCATTTACTATATGAGTTTTCCTACATTCTCAAACTAATTCAAACATATTCAGCCTTTATTATATATAAATCAAACACTTCTGAAATTTTATTAAATTCTAGACACATTTGAAATTGTTATCTCATTTTTTTCTTATTTTTCAACTCTCATAACCCAATTTATCTGTCATCTATAACTCCAAAATGTACCCTGAATGTCTAACTCCCTTCCATTAAGACCAGGGCAGATTCACCAGTGAGCAGAGTATGCACTGAGCAAGGTACATACGGGCTTAATTGTATTTACTTGCTTGCTAATCTGTGGTGAGCAACTTCACATAAGTTTAACCACATCTTTCATGTGCATGGCATACCTTGCTTATTGGTTAATCCAGCCCTGATTAAGACCCTTGACTCAACTTCCATCTTTGCTCACTTGGAATATTGTGAGTTTCCTAATTTATATCTCTACTTCCACTCCCTTTCTCTATAGTGTATTCACAAGAAAATAGAATCGATTTTTTTTTGTAAATATTTATCAAGGGCAGAGCCAATATGGCACTACAGACAGAAGCACCACGCTGCCCCTCCACAGCAAATACCCGATAAACTAAGTAAAACAGAGAAAAATGTCAATCCTGGAACCCTGAGCATCAAATGAAGAGATAAAGAACTCAGCCAAGCACCAAATGGAATAAGAAATTGACAGTGAACAGAGAGCAAGGAGAGATACAAGCAGAGGTCCCCTACAGCTAACGCAGCATGGATTTGTCATCTTGGACTCCTGTCGGAGATCAGCAGACAGGGAGTATGGGAAAGCAGCTTCACGGAGCTCTCAGCAGGAAACAGAGCACCTGATAGATAACCAACAATATACGCTTTCCCACCCCCCACCCTTCTTCCCCCTGCTTGGCCTCCACTGCTTCCCGATGGCCACAGTCCCTTGGCTGGGAGGCACTGGCTTTGCCTCTGTGCCACTTGAATTTGCCCCAATCATACTGGCCAGCTCCGTCACTACCATTTTTTGCTGCTTGTGTTGCTTTTTTATGCTTCTTTTGGTTTCTTCCCTGCCTCTCACCTCCTCTACCCCTTTCTCTCGAACACCTGGCTCTGTGTGCTATTTTTGCTTCTTCTCGAAAGGCTGTGAAGAGCAGCTAAGCTGTGGAACTGCTTTCCTGGTCCGTGCTGCCACATTGGTGGGATCCCTGGGGCCTTGTTTTGTTTTGTTCTGTTCTGTTTTGTTTGTTTTCTTTTTCTTTTCCCAGCTTGGGAGCCCCTTCTAGCCCCAGGCTGTACTAGACAACTTGGGAGCCACTTCCACATTCTGTGCAGCCATGCTGGTGGGATCCCTGGGGGTATTTCTTTTTATTATTTTTTCATTTCTCCATTTCTCGTCTCTCTATACTTACCTTCTTTTCCTATTTCCTGAATATCTGGCAGTATGTGACATCTCTGCCCCTTCTAGCCAGGCTGTACTGCGTCGCCTGGGAGCTACTTCCCTGGTCTGTGCAGCCACACCAGTGGGATGCCTGAAGGCTTTTCTTTCTTTTATTTTTTTTAATTTTTATTTATTTTCTCTTTTTCTTTTTTGTTTTTCTCCATTTCTGGGTTTCTCATCTCTCCACTCCAACTGAAAGCTCCCTTAGCACTCTTTTTCTGTTTCTTTGTTTTTGCCTCCTCTTTCTCTCTCCTCTCTCTGTTCTTTCCCATACCCATCTTAGCTCCACACATCACAACCTCCCCCACTCCTTACTGCTTACCTGCACCATGCACTGAACATCACACCCCTCAGCAGCACAGGCACGGCCTACTGGAACCTGCTCTGCACTGACTCCTGGCCCACCTTGTTGGCCCTAGTATGTGGCAAAAACAACCCATTCCAGCCCCTTCCCTTCATCTGAACCTGCCCTGCTGTACAATAGCTGAACAACTGGCCCTGACCATTGGACAAGGATGTGAAAAGTATCATGCCAAAAGATGAGCAAACAACAAAGAACGCACAGCCCACCTGCTCAGACATAACCAAATAAAACAAAAAAGCAGGAAGAAACAAACAAATCTACAATCAATAAATGCACAAAATAACTACTGAATGTCCCGAAGACAGCAGACAATATCAAAACATATTTAAAAAAAAAAAAAAAAGGACAGGATGGTTCCAGTAGGCATCAAAAATAAAAAACCAGATGACTTTCCAGTAGAATAAAAGGCATTAGAACTACCTGATAGGAAATTCAAATCTCTAATATTCAGAGCTATTCAGGAGTTGAAGCAAAAAGCAGACAAAAATAAAGAAAAAGTAGACAAATTCATAGAAAAGGCAGACAAATTCATAGAAAATACAGACAAAAAATTGAAGAATTCAGGGAAATAATACAGGAACAAAATGCTAAAATAAATTCACAACTAGAAATCATACAAAAACAACAATTAGAAATCCAAAAGATAAACAATAAGATTTCAGAAATGGACAGTGTCATAGAAGGGCTAAGGAGCAGGTTTGAAACAATGAAAGGATCAGCGAAATAGAAGACAAATACTTGCATACCACTTTGATTGAGGAAAAATCAGAGAAAAGAATGAAGGAAAATGTAGAAACCCTGAGAATGATGTGGGATACAATCAAAATCAAAAATTTGCCAGTGATCAGAGCTCCAGAACAGGGGGAGAAAATTGAAAACACAGAGAGGATCATTGAAGAATTGCTGACAGATAACTTCCCTAACATCATGAAAGATGAAAAGCTGACCATCCAAGAAAGTCAATGAACCCCATATAGAATAGACCCCAAAAGAAAATCACCAAGGTATATTAAAATCACACTTTCTAAAACCAAAGACAAAGAAAGAAAACTTAGAGCAGCTTGAGAAAAACAAAAAGTCACCTGCAGAGAAGAAACAATAAGATTAAGCTCTAATTACTCAGCAGAAACTATGCAGGCAAGAAGACAATGGGATGACATATATAAAACCTTGAAAGAAAAAAATTGCCACCCAAGAATAATATTTCCTGCAAAACTCTTGTTCAAATATGATGGTGAAATTAGCACATTTCCAGATAAACAGAAATTAAGGGACTATGTAAAAACCAAACCAAACTTACAAGAAGTATTAAAGGGAGTCCTTCGATTTGAAAAAAAAAAAACAACATCAGACGACAGCCTGAATCTACGATGCAAGATTGCACCAGCCAAATACCAACCTAGGAAATGAATTCTCAAGGACTATCCAAAACCAAAAGAATTACAATAATGAACCAGAGAGGTTATTCTGTAAATGACAACAATGTCAGAACAATAAAAGAGGGAATAAACAGTGTAGGTATAGAATTTTCTAATGGAGAGGAAAGCAAGGTAATAACAAGTAATAATAGACTGGTTCAAACCTAGGAAGATAAAGGTAAATTTCAAGCTAACCACAAAGAAAGTTCTCAAACCTACTCATCAAAATAAAGAAGAAAAATATAAAGTCTCATTAAAAACAAAATCTACAAAAACAGTAGAAATGAAACAATTCCACAAACAAAAGGAATTCAGCACAGGAGAATAAGAGGAACAAAGAAAACATCAGCACCACAAAAAAACCACTGCAAAATGACAGCAATAAACTCACATCTCTCAATAATTACACTGAATGTAAATAGTCTAAATGGAACCATAAAGAGAGAGTGACAGAATGGATAAAAAAACAAGATCCATCAATATGCTGTCTACAACAGACACACCTTAGAAACAAAGAGTAAATTTATTAAAAATCAAAAGACAGAAAAAATACATTAAGCAAACAGCTACCAAAAAAGAGCAGGAGTGGCAATACTAATCTCAGATAAAATAGACTTTAAAACAAAATCCACCATAAAAGACAAAGAAGGGCATTATATAATTACTCAAGGGACGATCCATCATGAAGACATAACCATAATAAATATCTAGGCACCCAATGATAGGACTCCAAAATACATAAAACAAACACTAACAGCACTGAAAAAGAGAAATTGACAGTTCCACAACAATAGTAGGAGACTTCAACACATCACTCTCAGTAAAGGACAGAACATTTAGAAAGAAACTCAACAAAGATACAAAAGAGCTAAAGGGCACAATCAGCCAACTTGACCTCATAGACATATCTAGAACTTTCCACCCAACAGCTGCAAAGTACACTCTTTTCCAACGTGCACAGAACATTCTCCAGAATAGACCACATCTCAGGCCACAGAGCATCTGTCAACGCATCCAAAACATTGAGATACTACAAAGTATCTTTTCTGACCACAACGCCATCAAAATAGAAATTAACAACAGGAAAAGCAAGGGATAAAAAACAATTACATGGAGACTGAATAACACCCTGCTTAAAAACCACTCAGTAATAGTAGAAATCATAGATGAATAAAAAATTCCTAGAATCAAACGAGAATGAAAACACATCCTACCAGAATCTTTGGGACACAGCAAAGGCAGTGCTCAGAGGTCAATTTATAGCAATAGATGCACACATCAAAAAAGAAAGGAACAAAATCAAAATATCAGCTACACAACCCAAACAAACTGAAAGAGAACAACCAAAGAAGCCCACAGCTATTAGAAGAAAGGAAATAATAAAGATCAGAGCAGAAATAAATGAAATGGCGAATAGAAAAACAATAGAAAGAATCAACAAAACCAAAAGTTGGTTCTTTGAAAGGACCAACTAAATCAACAAACCACTGGCCTAACTGACAAAAGAAAACCAGGATAGGATGCAAATAACCCAAATAAGAAATGAAATGGGGGATATTACAACAGACCCAACTGAAATAAAAAGGATCATAATAGAGTACTATAGAAACTATACTCCAACAAATTTGAAAACCTAGGGGAAATGAACAAATGTCTAGAAACACACTACCTACCCAAACTAACACAAACTGATATTGAAAATCTGAACGGACCCGTAACAAGAGGAGATTGAAAAGGTAATAATAAAAAAAAAAAATTTTTTTTAAACTACCAACAAAAAAAAGCCCTGGTACAGATTGCTTCTCTTGAGAATTCTACCACATATACAGAGAACAGCTTACACCAGTACTACTCAAACCTTTTCAGAATATAGAAAAGGAAGAGATACTTCCAAATTTATTCTATGAAGCCAGCATAACCCTGATACCAAAACCAGGCAAAGACACCACAAAAAAAGAAAATTACAGACCAATGTCTCTCATGAATATAGATGCAAAAATTCTCAACAAAATTCTAGCCAATAAAATTCAGCATCATAGCAAAAAAATAATTCACCACAACCAAGTGGGATTCATACCAGGTATGCAAGGATGGTTCAACATTAGAAAATCAATCAATGTAATCCACTACATAAATAAAAGGAAAGAAAAATAATCAGATGATCAACTCAATTGATGCAGAAAAGGCATCTGACAAAGTCCAACAACTCTTCCTGATAAAAAGTCTCAATAAAATATGTATAGAAGGGAAATTTCTCAACATAATAAAAGGCATCTATGCAAAACCAATGGCCAACATCATTCTTAATGGAGAGAGGCTGAAAACATTCCCCTTGAGAACCGAAATTCATTCTATGAATGAACAAGACAAGGATGCCCTTTATCACCACTCCTATATAACGTTGTGCTGAAAGTCCTAGTAGAGCAATAAGGCAAGAAAAAGAAAGAAAGGGCACCCAAACTGGTAAGGAAGATGTAAAACTGTCCCTATTTGCAGATGATATGATACTATACCTAGAAAACCCAAAAGACTCCATGAAAAAACTACTAAAACTAATAGAAAGATTCAGCAGAGTAGCAGGATATAAGATAAACATAAAAATCAGTTGGATTTCTATACACCAATAAGGAGAATGATGAAAAGAAATCAGGAAAACAATACCATTTATAATAGCCCTAAAAAGATAAAATACCTAGGAATAAATCTAACCAGGGACGTAAAAGACCTATACAAAGAAAACTACAAAACACTACTGCAAGAAACCAAGAGATGTACATAAATGGAAAAACATCATGCTCATGGATAGGAAGGCTCAACATTGTGAAAATAACAATTCTACCCAAAGCAATATACACATACAAAGCAATTCAGATCCAAATACCAACAACATTCTTTAAAGAGTTGGAAAAACTAAACTTTATATGGAAAGGGAAGAAGCCCCAAATAAGTAAAGTACTATTGAAGAAGAAGAATAAAGTAGGAGGACTCACACTACCTGATTTCAGAACCTTCTTTACAGCTACCGTAGTCAAATCAGCTGGTACTGATACAACGACAGATACATTGACCCATGAAACAGAATTGAGAACCCAGATGTAAATCCATCCACCTACAGTCACCTAATCTTCCACAAGGGCCCAAAGTTCTTCAAATGGGGAAAAGACAGTCTTTTTAACAAATGGTCCTGGCAAAACTGGATGTCCAGCTGCAAGAAAATGAAACAAGACCCATACCTCACACCATATACAAAAACTAATTAAAAATGGATCAAAGACCTAAATATAAAAGGAAAAACTATAAAGATCATAGAAGAAATAATAGGATCAACACTAGAGTCCCTAATACGTGGCATTAACAGGATACAAACCACAACCAACAACACACAAACTACAGAAGATAAGCTAGATAACTAGGATCTTCTAAAAATTAAACACTTATGCTCATCAAAAGACTTCACCAAAGGAGTAAAAAGACAACCTACAGACTAGGAAAAAAATTTTGGCTATTAAAAATCAGACAAAGGTCTAATATCTAGAATCTACTGGAAAATCCAACACCTCTACAACAAAAAGACAAATAATCCAATTTAAAAATGGGCAAAGGAAATGAACAGACACTTTACCAAAGAAGACATTCAAGTGGCTAACAGACACATGAGGAAATGCTCACGATCACTAGCCATAAGAGAAATGCAAATGAAAACCACAATGAGATACCATCTCACCCCGGCATTACTGGCACAAATCAAAAAACAAGAAATAACAAATGTTGGAGAGGCTGCGGGAAGATCAGAACTCTTACTCACTGCTGGTGGGAATGCAAAATGGTACAAACATTTTGGAAAACGATATGGTGCTTCCTTAGAAAACTAGAAATAGAAATACCATATGATCCAGCAATCTCACTCCTAGGAATATATCCTAGAGAAAGAAGAGTCATCACATGAATAGACATGCACACCCATGTTCACTGCAGTAATGTTCACAGTAGCAAAAAGGTGGAAACAACCTAGATATCCATCAACAGATGACTGGATGAACAAACTATGGCACACACACAATGGAGTTTTATGCAACGATGAACGATGATGAATCTGCAAAGCATCTCATGACATGGATGAATCTGGAGGACGTTATGCTAAGTGAAATAAAACTATCACAAAAGGACAAATATTATATGAGACCACTACTGTTAAAACTCATGAAAACGTTTACACACAAAAGAAACAATGTTTGATGGTTATGAGGGAGGGGAGGGGTGGGGATGGAAAAATAGTAAACAGACAATAGACAAGTGGTAACTTTGTGAAGGGGAAGACAGCACACAATACTGGGGAAGCCAGCACAACTTGTCCAAGGCAAGGTCATGGAAGCTCCATAGACACATCCAAACTCCCTGAGAGACCTAACTGCTGGGCTGAGGGCTGTGGGGACCATGGTCTTGGGGAACATCTAGTTCAGTGGGCATAACATAGTTTTTAAAGAAAATGTTCTACATTCTGCTTTGGTGAGTAGCGCCTGGGGTCATAAAAGCCTGTGAGCAGCCATCTAAATACTCCACTGGTCTCACCCATTTGAGAGCATGGGACAATGAAGAAAAACAAAAAAACAAGGGAAAGATTAGTCTAAAGGACTAATGGACCACAACTACCATGGCCTCCACCAGACTGAGTCCAGTACAAATAGATGGTGCCTGGCTACCACCACTGACTGCTCTGATAAAGATCACAATAGAGGGTACTGGACAGAGCTATAGAAAAATGCAGAACAAAATTCTAACTCACAAAAAAAGACCAGACTTACTGGCCTGACAGAGACTGGAGTATGGCCCCCGGACACCCTTTTAGCTCAGTAATGAAGTCACTCCTGAGGTTCACCTGAAGCCAAAGATTAGACAGGCCCATGAAACAAAACAAGACTATAGGGGCACACCAGCCCAGGGGCAAGGACAGAAGGCAGGAGGGGACAGAAAAGCTAGTAATAGGGAACCCAAGGTAAAGAAGGGAGAGCGTTGACATGTCACAGGGTTGTTAACCAATGTCATAAAACAATATGTGCACTGTTTAATGAGAAGCTAGTTTGTTCTGTAAACCTTCATCTAAAGTACAATAAAAAAATAAATAAAAACACATTATTTCTTTACTTAGTACCCTATGAATGACTTTTGATTGCATGTAGACTACAACCCAAATTCCTATAGAAAGCATTTATTCCTACTGTAAACCTTGCTATAAAAGGCTCTGATTGTCTCCTGTCTCTCTGACCTACACTCCAGATATTCTCACTCAGACTCACTACATGCCATGTACATCAGTACTTGCTTCTGTTCAGATACCACAAGCCATTTTCCATATAGGGTTTTGAGAATAGCTGTTCCTTCTGAAGTGGAATACTTCATGATTCTTTCCCTCCACCATCATTCAGGACTCAATTTCAATGCTACTTTCCCAGAAAATACTTCCAGACAATTCTATGTACTCTTCTGGGGGAAGAATTTTAATAACTGATTCATTTTCTTTTAATAGACATCAGACCATTTGTGTGTTCTACTTTTTCTTGAATCAGTTTCATAATTTACTTCTAGGAATTTTATAATTTTACCACTTTTAAAATTTATTAACTGTAAATTTCTAGTAATATCTTTTATTTTCTTCTCTATTACATCTATAGTTAGGTTTCCATTTTCATTCTTTATATTGTTTATTTGTGCTTTTTGTACTTTTTTCCCCCCAATCTTGCTAGAGTGATTTTTATCAATTTATTTAGACCTTTTAGAAAATAGACTTTGAATTTTGTTTTCCTTTCTTTCGAATATTTACTACATATTTTATTAATTGCTGCTCTTTATTTTAATATTTAATTTCTTCTAATTTCTCTGAGTTGTTTTCCTAACTTCCTGTGCATCAAAAGATACCATTAAGATCTCTTTAATAAATGGTGCAGAGACAACTGGATTTCCACAGGCAAAAGAATGACCCATACCTCAAACCATATACAAAAATTAACTCAATATGGATCAATAACCCAAATATAAGAACTAAAACCATAAAACTCTTAAAAGAAAACATAGGCTTAATGCTTTAACACCTTGTTTCTGGCAATGGATTATTAGATATGATACCAAAAGGACAAGCAACAAAGAAAAAAATAGTTCTATCATCTTGATGTAGAGACATTCTACATAAGTTTTATAAAGAATCTGTTTTTCACTTGTCCTCCGTCCAACACTGTCCGTTGGGTAAGGGTAACATTTGGTCCCATTTCAACCCGTTTGGCCACCATTCTAACAGCATGTCCCCTCTCCTCACCTCCAGAAGTGGTATAGTTACTAAATCAAAGCAAAGCAAAGCAAACAAATGGACTTCTGGTGAGGAGCCTCTCAAAGCCATACTAGAAACTTTAATGTTTAATCATATGCCTCAAAACATGTATTAAAGCAGAATTTGGCTGAAATTATTGCATTTTTATGAAATAAACATAAATGATGAGGATTAAATTATTAATGAGAGGTGAAGAGAGGCAGGCATAAAATGCATATACAAGTGAATGTGAATTGTTCATATGTTCTAACAATGCCCTGCCCCACCCCAGGCACTCACGCATCCAGATTCCCTACTTGTTTATTAGTCCTTAATGCACCAGCAGCAGTTACTCAGCAGGCTACTAAATCGTTATAATTGCATGAGATTCTCTGATATAAAACTCCAGTTTTGCAGCATTTTTAATGAAGGGTTACTTCTCAGAAACAGATTGTGTAAGGAATGAGGAAAAAAAAAAGTTTTTGAACCTAAAATATGACTCACTTGTTTTTAGAACACTTGCAAGTAAACACAGCAAGCAAACATTTGTTGAAAGAATTTCAACTGATAGATTTTCCAAGATATTTTGTTATTTGTCCTTTGACCTAATGCTGTTTGCCTTCTACTTACTGAGTAATTTTTTCTCCATTTTCTCAATTATTTTGAAATTCTGTCTCACACACACGTACTTACGTGCACACAAAATCTCCTGTATGATTTTCTTTTCTTCTCAATTTTTCGTTTATTGAGTTTAAACTCTGTGCCAGACACAGAGCTGTTTTTCATATCTCATTTTTCATTCTCAGATTATCCTATTTTACTTACACATTATAAATGATCTATTAAAATAAGCGTTTCTCTCAACTTTGATCAAATTCTCTCACATTATAAATGCCAAATTAACCCCCCTTACTGTAAATTTACTTTTCCTCACCATTATTCTCAAACCATAAAAGATACCCTAACTGCAAAAGTGATGAAATAGCTAAATCCAAAACAAAACTTATTAAATAACCAACCCCACCAGGCACACATGTAAACACACACACACACACACACACACACACACACACACACACACACACACCCCACACACAAAGAAGTTAGAGGATCATCTATCATTACTGGAACTGATAAAGTTCTTCTAGCTGATCATAAGCCCTGTCTACTTTCATCTTTTAATACATTTTATTGTTATTTTCCTGAAAGTCAAAACCATATGTGAATTTTGGAAATTAACCCAAACTCTCCAAGATATATTCTTTTAAATAATTCTGTTAAATATCACTTGCCTATAATTTATTTAGAATTTTATGCGTCTCTATTTATTTATTTTTTAATTGGCGCTCTGGTGGTACAGTGGTTAAGAGCTATGGAGGCTAACCAAAAGGTCGGCAGTTCAAATCCACCAGTCACTCCTCAGAAACCCTATGGGTCAGTTCTACTTTGTCCTATAGAGTTGCTATGAGTCGAAATTGATTTGACGGCAATGGGTTTATTTATAAAATTAATTTTTGTTTTTAAGCTTCTTCAGGTTTTTGAGTAACAGTTACATTATCATTTTTAAAAAATAATGGAGAGACTTTGAATCATTTACTATGCTCTGTCATTGTTGTTAGGTTCTGTTGAGTCAGTTCTGACTCATAGTGACCCTATGTATGACAGAACGAAACACTGCCCAGTCAGTCCTGCGCCATCCTCACAATTGTTGTTATGCTTGAGCTTATTGTTGCAGCCACCGTGTCAATCCGTCTTGTTGACGGTCTTCCTCTTTTTCACTTACCCTCTACTTTACCAAGCAGGATGTCCTTCTCCAGGGACTGATCCCTCCTGATAACATGTCCAACATATGTGAGACATAGTCTCACCATCCTTGCTTTTAAAGAGCATTCTGGTTGAACTTCTTCCAAGACACATTTGTTCGTTCTTTTGGCAGTCCATGATATATTCAATATTCTTTGCCAACATCACAATTCAAAGACATCAGTTCTTCTTTGGTCTTCCTTATTCATCATCCAGCTTTCGCATGTATATGAGGCCATTGAAAACACCATGGCTTGGGGCGGGCACACCTTAGTCCTTAAAGTAACATCTTTGCTTTTTAACACTTTAAAGATGACTTTTGCAGCAGATTTGCCCAATGCAATGCGTCTTTTGATTTCTTGACTGCTGCTTCCATGGGTGTTGATTGTGGATCCAAGTAAAATGAAATCCTTGACAAATTCAATCTTTTTCCGTTTATCATGTTGTTGCTTATTAGTCCCGTTGTGAGGATTTTTGTTTTCTTTATGTTGAGGTGTAATCCATACTGAAGGCAGTGGTCTTTGGTCTTCATCAGTAAGTGTTTCAAGTCCTCTTCACCTTCAGCAACCAAGATTGTGTCATCTGCATAACGAAGGTTGTTAATGAGTCTTCCTCCAATCCTGATGTCCCATGCTTCTTCATATAGTCCAGCTTCTCAGATTATTTGCTCAGCATACAGATTAAATAGGTATGGTGAAAGGATACAATCCTGACGCACACTTTTCCTGACTTTAAACCATACAGTATTCCCTTGTTCAGTTCGAACAACTGCCTCTTGATCTATGTGCAGGTTCCTCATGAGCACAATTAAGTGTTCCGGAATTCCCATTCTTTAAAATGTTATCTGTAATTTGTTATGATCCACACAGTCAAATGCATTTGCATAGTCAATAAAATACAGGTAAACATCTTCCTGGTAGTCTCTGCTTTCAGCCAAGATCCATCTTAAATCAGCAATGATATCCCTGGTTCCATGTAAAAAAGAATTGAGAGACTTGGAATCATTTACTATACTCTGGGAAGTTTAAATAGAAAAGACTATCTGACCCTTGCAAGTTTGAAAGACCTCATATAGACACTGTCTGGCTCCGAGGTATTTTGTGGCTAGTCCCTTGATATTTTAATGTCCTTCACAGTTTATGAATACTTCATGGTTTTTAGCTACCCCTAATTCCATTTTGGTCATCCATATTTTCTCAGAAAATGTGTTAATGCCACAATATTTTACAGTTTCTTATCCAGGAGTTGTAAAGAGTAGTTTTATTTATTCACCTCTGTAACTGGGGTCATATAATGTTACTCTTCCTGTTTGTGTTTTCTATTTTCATACTAATTGGCCAGGTTTTTGTCAATCCTCTTTTCAGAATAACAGAGAAAAGAGAAACACTTGTGTTTATTGATCAATCCTAGTTTTAAATGTATTAATTTCAGTTTTTATCTTTGTTAATGCCTTTCTCTTTTTTCATATTCTAACTTGAATAAAATACTTAATTCATTGCTTTCATTCTTATTTGTTATAATAAAAGCACTTAAAGCTATGCATGTTCAGAGAGACCATCAATCAGCAAGTCCCCTCAAATCAGGGCCAGCACAATCAGAGGAAATCAATCTTCTACCTGCTAAGGTCAGGAGCACATTTCTCCATTCTCTCAGATTACTCACTATCCCTAGGCCAACACATGTCCATAAGCAAGATCCCAGTGGGATCAGAATGCTGAGTGATCCTGGCAAAACTCCCACCTCCCTCTCCTCAACTTTCACAGCAGCTCCACTCTGTTCTGCCTTGGAGTCTTCAGGGCTAATCCTGTCACAACCTTGATCCCCACCCATGTTGGTCATCAACAGAATTTTGGAAATTAACCCAAATTCCCCAAGATATATTCTTTTAATTCTGCCATATATCTATCACTTACCTATAATTTATTTATCTCTATTTGTAAAATATATCTTTGTTTTTATGCTTCATATTTTGAGTAACAGTTACATTATCTTAAATTTAATGTAACTTGGGAGACCTGGGACTCCCAAGTTATCACCACTCCTCCTTTCCTCTCCTTTTCTGAGACCATATTCTACTTTCCCCATCTCCTGAAATCTTACCTCTGTGCCCTTTGAAATTCAAGGTCAATTATCAAACAAATCCTCTATAGTCTCAACCTCTTCTAGGAACCTGTCCTCCACCTTCCTGCTCTAACTGAAAGTTGTCTCTCCCCTGCAAATATATTGCTTTCCTTGTTAAGTCTCTGAAGGAGGTGGCTGTTTTCTTTCTCATAGGTAGAGAAGTCCTCCTTACTTCTTATTGCTGCTTTCAGACTATTCCCAGCCTCCTCTTTAAAAGCACCCAGGTTTTAGTTTCATGTCATCAACACACACAGCCATTATCCCTCCTTACTACAGTCATCTACCAACTCCTAGGTCAATCCTTTCATTCCTTGAAGGCTTTAGCTCCTGATCACTGCTGTGCTCTCCAACAGGGCCTTTGCCAAAATTCTTTGTGATTTCTATAACCACACAGAAGATTCTTTATAAAACTTGACCTCGAACTTCCTTGATCTCGTTTTCTCCAATGGTCTTTCTCTTTGTGCTATTACCTCAGCAAATCATCTCTTTGGTCATATCTTGGATCTTGTTATTACCAATAAGCACAACACTTACATGATCTCGATTTCAAATATCTCAGCCTCTGACCACTGCTTTCTATCATCATAGCTCACTGTCTTCTTTACTCTAACTCCACCATCCTTAACCTCTCCTGAAACCTAAAATCCACTGACTTTATCATCTTTCACTGGCCCTAACATCCCATTGGAAACCATGGTGGCGTACTGGTTAAGAGCTACAGCTGCTAACCAAAAGGCCAGCACTTCGAATCTACCAAGTGCTCCTTGGAAACCATATGGGGCAGTTCTACTCTGTCCTCTAGGGTGGCTATGAGTCGGAGTCAGCTTGACAGCAACAGGTTTGGTTTTTTGGTTTAACGCCATCATATCCTCATTTGCCTCCTTAGTCAGCAAAAATTCCATGGCCAAACATTATAATCATTCCCTTCTACTCCTTTGCCTTCTCTTGTATCATTTTCTGCTTTGGTTAAGCCAGAATTCTTTTTCGATCCAACTTCACATTCCTTTGTCTGTACCTATGCATTAAACACAGATAGAGAAAAATGCAGCAGTCAGTTTTGTTCTTTGCTGTTTCTAGTGTATTTATTATTTCTGTATGAGTTGTTTCAGGCTTTAATTTATTTTCATAGTTCTGAAAGGTCTCCTTGCTTATTTTTTTATCTTTTACCTGTTTTTTTTTTTTTAAATTCATGTTCCTGTTGAATGCTCAAGCATGTGAAGCAAAGTTTTCTTCTGGTCTCTGGGATGTATTTATTTTTTGATTGGGCTCTTTGCCTATCCTTTGCATGCTATTTTAATTTCTTTCATTTTTGTTCCTATTTTAGTTTGAGTACATAGTTCCCACACATTTTGCTGTTTTGTTGTTGTTGAGGCGTTTGTTTGTTTTGTCCGGTGGTTTTTTTTTTTGTTGTTGTTGTTGTTTTTCCTTCTTCTTCTTCTATCTCACTCTTGGGCTCTGATATAGTGTGAATGGTTTCTTGACTATCTTTTGACTGGTGTATTTCCCCCTCTCATATGCCCTTCCCCCACCCTGCCTCAGCTATATTATGAGGGCTAAATATTTGATGTATGAAACATTTTTCAGACCTTTGCAAGACCCAGTGTGGGTTATGGTAAACTCAAAGATGCTGTGTGTAATCATCTTACAATGCCTACACTCTCATCATGCTTTCCAGATTTGCTTGAATGTCCTATTCCAGGGTTCACATTTCCTAATTATGATGACGTTGCAAAAGATATACTATTACCACAGGAAGACACAGTAGCCCTAAGTCCTTTGTTGGCATTTTACACTTGTCTTTGGCATTTCTACCCATCAATAATTTCCACGGCGCTCTTCAGTCAGAAGAGCAAAAATATAGAGATAACCACTTAAATATCTCCAGACCTGATTATATTAGTAAGAATTCTGAGAATTTTGTCTATTCACTAGTGCAGCTTAATGTGGTGATAAGAAGGCAGACTAGATTTAGAAGTTCAGTTGTGCTATGCCACCTTGCTGTGCAGTGCTTCTTTGCTCCACTCCAGAATCTTATCTGTCTGTGGTATCTTCTGTGATTCTTGTTCTTATTGTTAGCTATAGCACAAGATTTGCCACTTTCCCTGTTTGCTTAATATTGGTGAATTATTTTATTGCCTTTACTATTTTTTGTTCCATTTATTATGCATTTGGTGAGTAAAACCCTATAAGGAAGTTACAATGTTTTCCCCAAATCCAAGAGACTCTGCAGACACTTTTGTTCATGAAAATGACTTCCTGGTTTGTGACAGTAGGTGATTCCCAGTCATACCTTTGGTGTCATAAATTAAGTCTCTTTTTTCAGTCTTCATAAATATAGTAGTGGGAAATTGCTGAGGCCTGCATAGGATCTAATGGGCCAATTCTATTTTATCATATTATACCCCAAAGTTTAATACTTAGGTCTTTACAATGACTTGGAAATCTTTTTTGAGCACATTATTTAACTGATTCATGCTTTATTTCTAAAAACATGATTTAGAGAAAAATATTCTTTATTCAGATTTGTATAATATGTTTTAAAAAGCCAAGAAATCATACTTCAGAGAATAGATAAATACACATGACTCAACTGCATGCTATCAATAAGAAACTCACTTTAAATATAATGATATAAATAGATTATGAGTTTAAAAAAAAAAACGGACAAGTTCTACCATGATAACACAATTCAAAAATAAGCGTTGTTGTTGTTAGGTGCCGTCAAGTTGCTTCCGACTCATAGTGACCATATGTGCAACACAGCAAAATACTGCCCAGTCCTGCGCTATCCTCACAATCATGGCTAGGTTTGAGTCCGTTGTTGCGGCCACTGTGTCAATCCATCACATTGAGAGTCCTCCTCTTTTTCTCTGCCCCGTTATTTTACCAAGTATGATGTTCTTCTCCAGGGACTGCTCCCTCCTAATAACACGTCCAAAGTATGTGAGATGAGGTCTCACCATCCTCGCTTCTAAGGAGCATTTTGGCTGTACTTCTACCAAGACAAATCTGTTCTTTCTTCTGCAAGTTCATGGTATATACAATATTCTTTGTCAACATCCATAACTCAAAGTCATCTACTCTTCTTTGGTCTTCTTATTCGTTGTCCAGCTTTTGCATGCATATAAGGCCATTGAAAATATCCTGGCTTGGGTCCGGTACACCTTAGTCCTAAAAGTGATGTCTTCACCTTTGAACACTTTAAAGAGGTCTTTTGGAGCCGTTTGCCCAATACGTCTTTGATTTCTTGACTGCTGCTTCCATGGGCATTGGTTATGGATCCAAGTAAAATGAAATCCTTGACAACTTCGATCTTTTCTCCATTTATCTTGATGTTGCTTATTGGTCCAGTTGTGAGGATTTTTACTTTCTTTATGTTGAGATGTAAGCTTTATGTTGAAGGCTGTAGTCTTTGATCTTCATCAGTAAGTGCTTCAAGTCCTCTTCACTTTCAGCAAGCAAGGTTGTGTCATCTGCATATCTCAGGTTGTTAATGAGTCTTCCTCCAATCCTGATGCCACATTCTTCTTCATATAGTCAAGCTTCTTGGATTATTGGCTCAGCACACAGAGTGAATAAGTATGGTGAAAGAATACAATCCTGACACACACATTTCCTGATTTTAAACCACTCGGGATGCCCATGTTCTGTTTGAAGGACTGCCTCTTGGTCTATGTACAGATTCTGCATGAGCACAATTAGGTGTTCTCGAATTCTCATTCTTCAAAATGTTATCCCTAATTTGTTACGATCCACACAGTCGAATGCCTTGCATAGTCAATAAAACACAGGTTAAGTATCTCTATGGTATTCTCTGCTTTCAGCCAAGATCCATCTGACATCAGCAATGATATTCCTTGTTCTGCAGTTCACAGTCAATGTACCGCTACAAATGTTTTCAAATTATCTTCAGCTAAATTTTAATTTGTGTGATATTAATGATATTGTACGATAATTTCCACATTATGTTGGATCACGTTTCTTTGGAATGGGCACAAATATGGATGTCTTCCAGTCGGTTGGCAAGGTAGCTGTCTTCCAAATATCTTGGCATAGACGAGGAGCCCTCTAGTGTTGCATCCATTTGTTGAAACAACTCAATTAGTATTCTGTCGATTCCTGAAGCCTCATTTTTTGCCAATGCCTTCAGTGCAGCTTGGATTTCTTTCTTCAGTACCATTGGTTCTTGATTATATGCTACCTCCTGGAATGGCTGAACGTTGACCAATTCTTTTTTGTACAGTGACTTTGCGTATTCCTTCCATCTTCTTTTGATGTTTACTGCATCGTTTAATATTTTCCCCATAGAATCTTTCAATATTGCAACTTGAGGCTTGAATTAAATTTTTTCTTCACTTCTTTCAGCTTGAGAAATGCCGAGCATGTTCTTCCCTTTTGGTTTTCTAACTCCAGGTCTTTGCACATTTCATTAGAATACTTTCCTTTGTCTTCTTGAGCCACCCTTTGAAATCTTCTGTTCAGCTCTTTTACTTCATCATTTCTTCCTTTCACTTTAGCTACTCAACATTCAAGAGCAAGTTTCAGAGCCTCTTCTGACATCATTTTGGTCTTTTCTTTCTTTCCTGTCTTTTTAATAATCTTTTGCTTATTTTATATATGATGTCCTTGATACCATCCCACAACTCATCTGATCTTTGGTCATTAGTGTTCAACGAGTCAAATCTATTCTTGAAATGATCTCTAAATTTAGGTGGGATATACTCAAGGTCATACTTTGGCTCTCATGGACTTGTTTTAATTTTCTTCAGCTTCAACTTGAACTTGCATATGACCAGTTGATGGTCATATCTTCAGTTGGCCCCTGGCCTTGTGCTGACTGCTAATATTGAGTTTCTCCATCATTTCTTTCCACAGATGTAGTCGATTTGGTTCCTGCATATTCTGTCTAGCAAGGTCCACGTGTATAATCGCCATTTATGTTGTTGAAAAAAGGTATTTCAATGAATAGGTTGTTGTCTTGCAAAATTCTATCATGCGATCTCTGGCATCATTTCTTTCACCAAAGCCATAGCTTCCAACTACCGATCTTTCCTCTTTGTTTCCAACTTTTGTATTCAAATCACCAATAATTATCAATGCATCTTGACTGCATGACTGATCAATTTCAGACTCAGAAGTTGGTAAAAATTTTCAGCTTTTTCATCTTTAACATTAGTGGTTCCTGTGTAAATTTGAATAATAGTCATATTAACTGGTCTTCCTTGTAAGTGTATGGATAGTATCCTGTCACTGACAGCATTGTGTTTCAAGAGACATCTTAAAATGTTCTTTTTGACAATGGATGCAATGCCATTCCTCTTCAGTGTGTCATTCCCAGCATAGTAGACCATATAGTTGTCTGATTCAAAACGGAAAATACCAATCCATTTCAGTTCACTAGTGCATAAGATCTTTAAGCATTCCATTTCATTTTTTGACAGCTTTCAATTTTCCTAGATATATACTCTGTACACTGCATGTTCCAATTATTGATGTATGTTTGCAGCTGTTTCTTCACCTTTTGAGTTGTGCCACCTCAGCAAATGTAGGTCTCAAAACCTTTACTCCATCCATGTCATCAAGGTTGACTCTACTTTGAGGGGGCAGCTCTTACCCAGTCATATTTTGAGTGTCTTCCAACCTGAGGGGCTTATCTTCTGGCACTATATCAGATGATGTTCCACTGCTATTCATAAGGTTTTTACTGGCCAGTTTTTTTAGAAGTAGATTGTCAGGTCCTTCTTCCTAGCCTGTTTTCATCTGAAAGCTCTGCTGAAACCTGTCCACCTGGGTGACCCTGCTGGTATTTGAAATACTGGTGGCATAGCTTCCAGCATCACAGCAACACACAAGCCACCACAGTATGACAAACCAACAGACAAGTGGTGACAAAAATACATAAAAGTACTATATTAATATCAAACAAAATAAACTTTACAGCAAAGAACATTAATAGGGACAAAGAGGGACACTGCACAGTGATGAAAGGGTTAATTCACCAAGAAGATATAATTATCCTTAATGTGCATACACTCAACAACAGAGCCTCAAAATACATGCAGCAAAAATTGACAGAACTGGAGAGTGAAATAGACATATTCATAATCATAGTTAAGGAATTCAATATCCCTCTCTCAATAATTGACTGAGACATAAAATTGACTAGACATAAAATCATTGAGAAGAAATGAACAATACCATCAACCAATGGTATCTGATTGACATTTTTACAGCTGTCTACCCAAAGGAAGCAAAATATATATATATATTCTTTTCAAGTGTACATTGCATATTCACCTAGATAGATCATGTCCTCTGTCAAAAAACAAACCTTAACAAGTTTAAAAGAGTGTAAATCATACAAAGTATGTTCTCTGACAGTAATGAAGTTAAATCAATAACAGATAGATAACAAACACATCTCAAATATTTGGAAACTAATCAACATATTTTACAAATTAAACAAATATTTTATGAGTCAAAGGGAATTTTTCAAGGGAATTTAAAAATATATATATGGGACTGAAAAAAGAAAGGAAATAAATCATATCAAAATCTTTGGG
The DNA here is from genome assembly GCA_030035585.1 of Dugong dugon. Classification (NCBI taxonomy): domain Eukaryota; kingdom Metazoa; phylum Chordata; class Mammalia; order Sirenia; family Dugongidae; genus Dugong; species Dugong dugon. The sequence continues at coordinate 136,471,680 of CM057464.1, forward strand.
ATACAGTTGAAGAAGTGCTTAAAGGGAAATATGTAAAACTAGATGCTTATATTAGAAAAGAAAAATATATACCTTAAATCAATAACCCAAGCTTTCACCTCAAGACAATAGAAAAAGAAAAGCAAAATAAACCCAAAGTGAGCAGAAGGAAAGCAATAATTGAAATAAGAGCAGAAATCAATGAAATTTAAAACAAGCAAAATAATAGAGAAAATAAATAAAACCAAACACTTTAAAAAAAAAGAAATCCAATAAAAATGATAAAATACAAGCAAGACTGACAAAGAAAAAAAAAGAAGACACAAATTATCAGTATCAGGAAAGAAAAAGGAGATGTGAGTACAGACCTCAAAAACTTTAAAAGGATTAGAAAGGAATACTATACAGAACTCAACACACATAAATTGAATAACTTAGATAAAATGGGAAAAAATCTTTAAAATTACAAACTACTAAAATGCACCCAAGATGAAAGAGATCATCTGAAAAGTCCTATAACTATTTCAAAAATTTCATTTGTATTTAAAAACCCCCTGAAGTAGAACTCCCCGAGTGCAGACACTTTCACTGTATATTTTACTGAATATTTTTTTAATAACACCAATTCTACACAGTCTCTTCCAGAAAATAAGAGAACTTTCCCACTCATTTTATGAGGCCAGCATTACCCTTATAACAAGACAAAGACTGCACACACACAAAAAGAAAACAAGAAACAACGATATCTCTCATAAACATAGGCACAAATATTCTCAACCTTTAGCAAAAGAATTAGGCAGTATATAAAAATAAGTAGACTGGATTTATTCCAGGAATAAAGGCTGGTTCAATATTCAAAAATTAAACAATGCAAGCCACATTTTAGCAGTTTAAAAAAGAAAATCCACATGATCGTATCAATTTATATATAAAAACATTTGACAACTTCAACATCATTCATGATAAGTACTCTCAGCAAACTAGAAATAGAAAACAGCTTCCTCATACTAATAAAAACTATTAAAAAAAAAAAAAGATGAATGTCTCATACACTGTTTGTGATACAGCCACTCTGGAAAGCAATTTGGTTTCTTATAAAACTAAATACTTACCAAATGATTCGGTAATCCCATTCTTTGTATTTATCTTAGAGAAAGGAAAACTTTTATTCACCCAAAACCCTGTACATGAATATTCATAGCATCTTAATTCGTTTTTTAATAGACTTTATTTTTAGAGCAGTTTTAGGTTTAGAGAAAAATTATGCAGGAAGTACAGAGAGCTGCCATATACACCCTCCCCCTTCACACTGTTTCCCCTGTTATTACCATCTTTCATTCCTGTGCTACATTATTTGTTATAACTGATGAACCAATATTGAGACATTGTTATTAACTAAAGTCCACAGTTTACATTAGGGTTCAGTTTTTGTGTTGTACAGTTCCATAGGTTTTCACAAATGTATAATGTCGTGTGTCCACCATTTCCGTGTCATACAGAATAGTTTCACTGCCCTGAAAGTGCTTGTGCTCCACCTGTTCATCCTTACTCCTCCAGCTGATCTCTGACAACCACTGATCTTTTCACTATCTCTATACTTTTGCCTTTTCCAGAATGTCATATGGTTGAAATCATACAGTCAGTAGCTTTTTCAGACTGGCTCCTTTAACTTAGCAGTATGCATTTAAGTTTCCTCCATCTATTTTCCGGATTGATAGCTCATTTTTTTAAATCACTGAATAATACTCCATTGCATGGATGCACAAAAGGAGCCCTGGTGGAGCAGTGGTTAAGCACTCAGCTGCAAACCAAAAGTTTGGTGGCTCAAACCCACCAGTTGTTCTGCAGGAGAAAGGTGTGGCAGTCAGCTTCTGTAAAGACTATAGCCTTGGAAATCCCGTAACTCAGTTCTACTCTGTCCTACAGGGTCGCTAAGAGTCTGATTGACTTGACGGCAATGAATTTGGTTTGGTTTTGGGTATGGATGTACCACAGTTTGTTTATCCATTCACCCACTGAAGGACATCTTGTTTGCTTCCTGTTGAGCCAATGTCTGGGGGTGGTGTGGGGTGGAAGGGGCAACAAATCATGACCTACATACAGACATTGGATGGAACAACACTTTACTCACGTAGAGAAGAGACAGAGCAAGGTCAGCTTTAATAGTGGCACCAGTTGCCATACCCAGCAGGTCACTCCCTGCAGCTGACACAGGGATGGTGGTCTGCACACAGCCTTCGTGCTGCAGTTGAAAGACCTCAATCCTTCCCCGCTGGAACAGATATATATAGAAGTGTGGTTGCCCAGGTGCCATACAATGCACACACATGAGCAGAGCCGAGAGAGAGTTAACACCAAGAAGAGAGAGGAAGCCTCTCTGATAAGGAAAAAACACTGGAGGAAACAGACAGACTCTGTTCCCAGCCTCCCTTATCAGGGAATGTTCCAGGCCTAAGGCTTCTGATTAGGCATTCCACGTGTCGGGGCAGAAGACTGCGTGATAGACTGCTTTTCCATTTTGACAACACTTCCAGTTTGGCAATTATGAATAAAGTTGCTATAAGCATTTGTCTGCAGGTTTTTATGTGGACATATGTTTTCATCTCATTTGGGAGAAGTTTTATCTAGGAGTACAACCGCTGGTAACAAACATATTTAGGCTCAACTACACTGATATTTATTCATTCATTCACAAGACAAATATTTATTGAGTATCTGTGTGCTAAACACTGAAACATAACAAACTATAGAAAATATTGGGTCTGATATTGAAGTTTGAAATCCATTCACTGCCCTTCTATTAACTGTATCCAAACCTGACCATTGACATCCTGGTTTATTGTTTCATTTAACATGTATTTATTGAGCTACTTTCTGTTGCAGTCACTAAATGCCATGAATACAATCTGAGCAAAAAGACATGATTCCTGCCCTAATTGTGCCTAATAAAGAGAGAGATTTAAATAATAAATTTAAAAAACCTATGAAATGTTCCTTGCTGCACTCCTGTCAAAAAGCTTCTAGCTAAATATAAAATCTTCAAGTTATAAAGGTTCACCACATTTTATTTTTGGACTCTTTAAACTATCTCAACAATCTCTGCCCAGGGCCATTGCATGTAGTTATCGAACATATTTCAGGTACAAGGACTCTGGCCGAGGGGTGAGTAGAGGCTGAAATTCAGCCCACATCCCATGCCCCCTACCATGGGAGGATCTGGTGCAGAGTGCATGGCAGTGTGCCATTTTCTAAGTCATACCCGGACACCAAAAGGCTAGTGGACCCTGTCTTAACTAACTGAATCTTTGGCAATAACATTGCTCCAGTCTTTTAAACATACATTCACATGCCATCAAGAAATTATTTTAAAGTTTTTAAAGCACACACTTTGGGAAAACTTCACTTTAAGAGTACAAATTATCCCCAGCTCTGTCTTGGTTTTTGGAGCGCTGGTCCACGTAAAGTTTGAGTGCTTGCAGAGAGCTATTTAAATAAGCTTATAACCTCCAGTATGCTTATAAAACTAGCTCACAGCCACCAGATCTGCATGCTATTGAGAGTTCACATCTGAAATAAGTATTTTGTCTCTCGGAAATCTAATGCTCCTGTATTTTTTTAGTGTCCACCTCCTCACCTCTCAGACAGTTTATTATGTGATCCCTGTTTATCTTGACACCTATCCTTGAAATCTTCTGAAACAAAGTTGAGAAAGAGAAAAGTAGCCCATGACATCCAGGAGCTGGCCTAACACTACCAGCCGGTTCTTGGTATTGCTATGAGCTAGCCTGGCACACTCAACTGGGCTATCCTGGTGCTCTCCTATTGAACAGAAACAATGTCATAGAACACCACTTTATGACCATGAAGGATCAAGATAAAAACAAGATCACTCTGTAATCATGTCTGAACACTGACCAAAAGGTGGACATTGACTAAACCCACAAAAATGACCAAACACTCCTCTCTCCTGGCTGATATGTGTGACTCCTGCTTCTTTACCAAATAATAGCTTTAGCCTCACTCTAGTCTTTCCTCCTAGATAAGACTTATTAAGATATTCAATCACAGACTTATTCCTCCTACCTGAGAGCAGCCAATTCAGAGGAAATTACTACTTCCTTGAGAATCCCCACAATTACCTAACACAAACTCAAATCCTATAATAAGTCCTTTCTGACAACTTCTTACTGAAACACCCTTGGTTCCCCATGGTGTGTGTTCTCCCTCACCGCAAAAAGTAACAAATGCTACTTGTTCAACCACGGGTGTGCTCTTGGCAGTCTTTGGTAGAAAAGAATTGACAGGTGACAACACACCAAAGTCTTAATCAGCCTCCAAATACTAGTAAATATCTCTTAACAGATGCAATGCTTCAGATACTTCTGAGGACTTAATCCTGAGAACAATTACATTTATGCAAATAGTATTATGGTAAGTGAACAAAAAAGAACTAGCATTATGCTAAATGATAAAAGGAAGAAAGGCCTGGCAATGTACCTGTGAAAATTAGCTAATGAAAACCATGTGTATCGCAACAGAATATTGCCTGATATAGTGCTGGGAGACGAGCCCCCTAGGTTGGAAGTTAAAACACACAGGGGCTGAAACTAACGATTGTGAAGATGGTGCAGAACTGGGCAACATAATGGTTCTGTTGTACATGGGGTCATCATGAGTAGGAGCCTATGCCACAGCAACTAACAACAACAAGTGAAAAAGAAGCCAGACAGAAAAGATTACATACTCTATGATTCCACTTATGTGAAACTCTAGAAAGAGCAAAACTGTAGTCACAGAAAACAGATCAGGCAGAGGCCGTGGATGAGTGGAGGGTTTAGAGTGATAGAAATGTTCTAAATCTTCACTATGGTGGTGGTTACACAATTGTAATTCTAATGTATGTAAATTAAAAAAAAAAGTTGTCTTTGAGTTGATTCCAACTCATAGTGACCCTATAGGACAGAGTAGAACTGCCCCACAGGGTTTTCAAGGAGCAGCTGTGGATTCAAATTGCCAACCTTTTGGTTAGCAGCTGAACATTTAACCACTGCACCACCTCAATAAAGCTGACAGAAGTTTATACAATCATTAACTTATTACATTAGAGGTATTTTATTTGTTTTACTTTGTTTTCATGTATTGTGCTTTGGTGGGCATAGGTTCAAACAAATTTCAGTCGGTTCAAATATCAGCTTTTAACTTGTGATGCAATTTAGAACATATTTATGCAATGATCAAAAATAAAAACAGAACACTGCTTTAATCTCACAAAACTATGGTTTATGCCAGGGTTTCAGAAAAATTGGAGAATGAAGCTATATAAACACCTGGATAGGTTTGTCAGGTTTTGTTTTTTTTTTTTTGGTCTTATATATGATTCAGAACTGCTATGAATACTACCAGGGTAAAATGTAAGATCTGCATTTTATATTTAAAGTAGTTTATCATCACTAGAAAACCATGTGTTTTTATTTTAGAACACACCTCTCAAGTTTTCTTATTAAACAACCCTGATAGGTACCCAACACAAATGAGACAGCCTTTCAGGAGGACTAAGGTTCACCTAGGCTCAAGTCATGGTATTTTCAATCACCTCATACGCATGTAAAAGCTGGGCAATGAATAAGGAAAACCATAGAACAATTAATGCGTTTGAATTATGGTGTTGGTGAAGAATATTGAATGTACCATGGACTGCCAGGAAAATGAACAAATCCGTCTCGGAAGAAGTACAGCCAGAACGCTTCTTTGGACATGTTATCAGGAGGGACCAGTCCCAGAAGAAGGACATCACGCTTGGTAAAGTAGAGAGTCACTGACAAAAGATGAAGACTTTCAACGAGATGGATTGACACAATGGCTGCAATGATGGGCTCAAGCATGGAAACGATTGTGAGAACAGTGCAGGACAGGCCAGTGTTTCATTCTGTTGCACATAAGGTCACTATGAGTAAGAACTGACTCGACGGCACCTAACAACAAAACATTACACAGCTAGAGTCCCTGGGTTGTACACATGGTTAAACACTCAACTCAACTACTAGCTGAAAGGTTGGCAGTTCAAACGCACCCAGAGCTACCTCTGAAGACAAGTCTGGCCATCTTCTTCCAAAAGGTCACAGCCTTGAAAACCCTATGGAGAAGTTCTACTCTGTACACAAGGGGTTGCCATGATTCGCAATCCACTCAACGGCAACCAACAACAACAACATTATACACCCATTATATTGATCCATTTAAGACCTCAAAAGATATTTTAAAATAACCTATTCCGGGGTAGAGTTCCCAAGCATCTCATAAATTGCCTGCTTTTTCTTTAAAAGCCATGGTGAGCAGATGATCCTGAAAACTGACATGATTCTGCCTTGTCATCCAGACTTCCCTCACTATCTCTTGGTCAATTCAGCGCAGCAAAGGAAATAAATTCAATGATCATTGCAAAATTAAACCAAGTTGCATTTCCTCCTACTTTTGTTGTTGTTGTATGCCATCTAGTCTATTCTGACTCACTAAAAAAAAAAAGACAAATCTGTTGCCACTGAGGTAGGAAGCTGACTGCCTTGTGACATTATCAACTGCTCTTCCTGTTTAGCTTGATTTTTGAGTCTCCAGCTGGCAGACAGGACCAGGAGTCAGGTGGAGCCAAAGTAAGCTGGTAAATATTTACTCACAGTTCAATACCTTGCAGTTTGGCAGTAATGTCGGTAGTTAAAAGAACCTGATAAAGCCCTTTCCACTATAGCTCAAGGGCTGTTTTTCTTTTATGTCATTTCCGGAACACCCAGTTACCTGGAAATAGGACATGGTGAACTTGATCTTCTGAGTCAGGAGCAGGGAAGGTTTCCGTGATTTGTTGGGAATAACTTTTAGCGTACTGCAGGAAGGCTTTACAATACTGAGTCATCTCGGCATGAGGCATCCTAAGGTTCAGGGTAGGCACAATATCTAAAGACATGGGTCTTCCAGTCACAATTTCATAAGGGATCACCTTATGTTTTCCAAAAGGGATACTGCAAATGACCATAAGGGCCAATGGAAGAACTTCGGACAGGGGAAGTCCAGTAGTTTCCACTATTTTGGAAAGTTTTAATTTGAGGATTCCACTGGTTCTTTTGATGTTACCAGATAATTCAGGATGATATGGACAGTGATAATGCCGATTACTGTGCAGAATTTTGGTTAGTGTCCAGATAACCTGTCCAGCTAAGTGAGTACCCCAATCACTAGAAATATTGACTGGAATCCACCAAGTAGGAAAAACGTTCTTTAGAAGCCTTTTTGCCACAGTAAGTGTGTTGGCTTTTCAACATGGAAAAGCTTCATTCCACCCAGAAAATTTGCAAGCAATAACTAGTACATAATGATAAGACATAAAACCAAAAAGCCAAACCCGTTGCGTCTATTCCAATTCATAGCAACCATATAGGGCAGAGTAGAACTGCTCCAGAGGGTTTCCAATGCTGTAATCTTTACAGAAGCAGACTGCCACACCTTTCTCCCATGGAGCAGCTGGTGGGTTCGAACAACCAACCTTACGGTTAGCAGCCAAGTGCTTTAACCACTGTGCAACCAAGGCTCCTTATGATAAGACATACTCGGAGGTAATTCAATAAAATCCAATTGTAAACGTTCAAAAGGACCTGAAGGGGGAGATGAAAATCTTCTATTAACAGGAACAGATTTTCCCAGGTTATGAGTGAGAGAAACAGGTATTGGCTACCTGGATCTACTATCACAGTAATCATTTCACATCTGATAGTACTTCGGACAAAAGCATGTTGGGGTTTGGAACAACTCGTAATCAAGGAATCACTGCTTTGTTAATGTCCCTCAGGTCTTGGACAAACCTTCATCTCCATCCCCTGGGTTTGAAGACAGGTAATATTGGTGTGTTACATGGACTGGTGCACAGAAAAATTAAGCCTTAAGAAATTAAATCTTCTATTACAGTGGTAAGGAGCTCTAGTGGCACAGTGGTTAAAAAGATAGGCTGCTCACTAAAAGGTCAGCAGTTGGAATCCATCAGCTGCTCCACAGGATAAAGATGTAGCAGTCTGCTTCTGTAAAGATTACAGCCTTGGAAACCCTATAGGGCAGTTCTACTTTGTCCTATAGGGTCTCTACGAGTTGGAATAGACTCGACAGCAATGAGTTTGGGTTTCGATATTATAGAGGTAAGGCCCTGAATAGCTTCAGGTCTTAAAGAATACTGTGGCAGCTTAGGGAAAGGTTTGGTTGTATCTATTCATATTTTTATAGGTTCTTCTTTTTTCTTCCACTGTTTCTGTTAGAGGCAGGCCCCTCAGATAATTTAGGGATTATATAGGATGGTTCATTTTCTTGTACAATAAAACCTGTGAAAGATGGAAACTGTGTAAGGTGGGAACCTGTCAGAGAAGGAAAATGCTAATATTTTCCACTAAATACAGAGCGATAGAAAAGTGGTGACTGCACCCTGTCAAAGGCAGAAAATTTGCAAGACCCAGAAAAACAAGGTAGTCCCATCGAGTTCTGGCTCTCACAGGTTTCACTGTATATCTATAATAGTTTGAAAGAAACATAACATTTCTGGATCTGGTTGTTGGAAGAATTGGAAAGTGAGATCACCATTTGGGACAAAATGTACTAAATGTCCAAGTTTCTAAGAAGATCTCCAAGTTAACTGGAGCCGAATCACACAACAAAAGGAATGAAAAGGAGCCTAGGGTAAACCGAATCAGTTTGTATAAATGCTCACACTGGACTTTGTTAGACACTCTCACAATAGAAATTTCTTTTTGACTCTGAGGAATATCTTGTCTTATTAAGGTAAGGTTTAAAGGAGACAATGTAGATCCAGTATCTACTAAAACGTTGCAATGCTCACTATTTTTTAATTCAAGCTCTCCTTGCTTAGTCAAAAGGATTACTGGTAGTAGTTTACTGGCATTTTCCCCCAAGACTTGTCAAAATTTAGGAGTCTTCAGATCATTTTCATTCAGGGGTTCAAGTCCGGATATGGGAAGCTTCTCTTTGAGTCATTTTTTCCAATGTCCAGGTTGATTACAAAGAAGGCATGAGCTCTCATCCAAGGTTTTTGTTGAGACCCCTTAAATTTTTGGTTTTGCAGAAGGTGGGGCCCATGTTTCCCCAGGTCTGCCCCTGCAGTTGCTGCAGTTACAGAGCCATCAGCCTGGTGGTCTTTTGTTTCCAATCCTGCTCTAAGGTCCCTTCAAAATGTTTGGGCATGACAGTAAAAGTTCTGGAAGCCCTGTGGCTTCTCATCCATTTTTCTTTCTTTCTTTTTGCCCTTTTGTTAACCTGCCGATGTCAGGCAGGTATTAGACCATTAACAAATAAGGCGGCAAACTGAGCAGTCTCATCTGTAATCTGAAATTTTGGATGTCTTAAGAAACTGGCCTCTAAATTTGCTTTGAAATCTGCAACAGACTCATCTTTCGTCTGCATGACTGAATGATGGACAATCGGTTCATGCAGGAAAAACCTTTGTGATGGCCTTTAAGAGGTCATCAGTGGACACCAATGTTCACTGCAGCACTACTCACAATAGCCAAACGGTGGAAACAACTTAAACGCTCATCAACAGATAAATGGATGAATAAATGTGGTACAGACATATAGTGGAATGTTGCTCAGCCAGTAGGAGAACCCAAGTCCTGATATATGTGACAATACGGATGGAGCTTAAAGATATTATGCTGAGTGAAATAAGTCAATCACAAAAGGACAAATATTGTATGATCTCACTTATATAAAAAGATAAGGCAAATGTATAACGACCAAAGTTTATTAGTGGTTACCACGGGCAGGAGGGAGTGATAAAAGTGGGGTTAACAAGGATGGAAAAATCACATTGATTAAGGGTAGGGTTGCACAGCTGATTATTGTAATTGTGGTCACTAAGTTGTATACCTGTAAAAAGTTGAGTTGACAGAAGTTGTGTGATAGATATATTTACAACAATTACAAAAAAAAAAAAAAAGGAGCAGCTGCTGAAGCTGCTTAGGCACAATGAAACACCTCATGGGATTTAGTTGGTTCCTTGGCTTGGAGGTTTAGGATCATGGTTTCATGGGACATCCCAATTAGTTGGCCTAATAACATGTTTAGATGTTTAGTGCTTCTGTTATACTTCCTAGTTTGTTGCATAATGCCTAGGGTCTTAAAAGCTTGCAAGCGGCCATCCAAGGCACAACAATTGGTCTCTATTCACCTGCAGCAATAGAGAAAGGAGAGTCAGGAATAGAAGGTCGATATGGAATGTGTGGCTAATTACCTCCATGAACAACTGTCTCCTTTGCCATGAGACCAAAGAAATGGATGGTGCCCGGCTACCACTACTGAACATTTTGATCAAAGATTCTCTAGAAGAATCATGATCAAAAGGGGGGAAATGCAGAACAGAATTTAAAATTATCATGGACTCCAGACTTCCTAGAGCCGTGGAAACTGGAAGAACCCCTGAAACTATGGCCCTGAGATAATCTTTATATCTTAAACCAAAAATATCTCCTGAAGTCATCTTAAAACCAAACCATAGTTTAGTAACTAGTAAAAAAAAAAAAAAAAGTCTGCCTTGAATATTACAATCTTTTAAGAACTATCTATATGGGATCGAAATGACAACAGCAACTTGAAAGATTAGAAAGGAACTGACGGGGACAGTGAGTTTATGTTAATGAGGGAGGAACAATTCAGAGAAGGAGGGTGAAAATAGTTACACAACTCAAAAAATGTAATCAGTATCACTAAGTTGTACATGTAGAAATTGCTGAATTGGTATATCTTTCGCTGTGTATATTCTTAAAAACAGCAAGAAGAAAAAAGAAAAAGGTCATCAGTGAACTTATGTAACTGTTCATATTTGATGAGTCAGAGGACTGAGGTTTTCTACTATCTTCCTCCAGCTTGCTCCATTCAGCCTTCTGGAACCATTTTTGAGCCTCCTCTGGCTCCAAAGGCATACATACTGATTAATAAAGATTTGGCAAGCTGGGGTGGTAGGCACCAATTAGAATCCTAAATTCTTCATAGCATTTTTGAGGGTTATCCCCGGGCTTTGGAAATGCTTTAATTACAGATCTCAATTCATTCTTGACCATGGAGTGGTCAAGATATACTAGGCGTTTCACCCTCATCTGTTTCAGATCTGACCCTAAAAAGGAGTTGTTTAGCTGGTTCCTCAGTGAAAAAGGGGAGTTGAGATAGGGAGTTAGCAGACAGCTGGAATTCCTGGTAAAGAAGGATAAAGTGAGGCTGGGGGAGCACAGGAGATGGTGTTAGTCTTTTGTCCTAGATGACCATCTATCTTTGAAGTTCCCTAAGTTTTTAACTTTTCACTTGCCTTCTGTAATGAATCTTGCAATGAAGTTAGTTTAGATTCCTGAGACTTTCTGGAGGATTTGGCATACCAGTCAAAATAGCATCCCATTCCTTTTATTTAGTCGCTGTTGTTGTAGCGTGCGGTGGAGTGAATTCCAACACATAGTGACCCTACAGGATGCAGTAGAACTGCCCCTAGGGTTTCTTACTTTGTAATCTTTATGGGAGGAGATCGCCATGTCTTTTCTCCTGTGGAGAGGCCAGTGGGTTCCAACTGTCCACCTTTCGCTTAGCAGCTGAGCACTTAACCATTGTAGCACCAGGGCTCCTTTTTGACTAGTTAGAGGACTGTTTTTCTCAAGTTTTCCTCTTAAATAGGTTAGTGTATCTAATGAAAAGTTCCCCACACTGGCCATTGTAATTCTAAATTGTCTGTAGTGAGATTTTGCCATTTTTGTAAGAAGGCACAAATTCCTAGTCCGAAGTGTTGAAACACACACAAGGTGGGAGTTGCAAAGGTGGAGCGCTTGCTCCCTTAGAACCTAAAGAGCCCATCTTTAGTGTACAGACTAGTCTGCCTCATTTCAAATGTGCACGACAAAACCAAAAGAATCAAGAAGTGACTGTGGACTTACCTAGAGCTAGGGACTGAAACCCCACGAAGTGGAGCCAACTGTCAGTTTCTCCTAACTAACCTTCTGAACTCTGGACTGGAAACTTACCTAGGACTAGGGACTGGACCCCACGAAGTACAGTCTAATGTCAGTTTCAGATAACTGACCCACTAGCCCTGGACTGGAGACCTTACCAAGTTTGGAGAGCTTAACACAAAGTCACGGAGCTCAGATCCCAGAGGGACTCACCAGCATCTCTGGAAGTGGCAAAAAGAGCAGAGAACACAGAGGGTTCAGTGGGCACCATGCCTACATTTCTGGCAGTCTCTGAAAAGTGCTAATGGTCCACTTCTGATCCCATCCTTGTCGCCAGAACTTTTAAAACAAAATCTTGGCAGAACACAAATCAGAAGCATACAGCCTGAAAGTTAATTCTTTAGATTAATTAATTTCAATTATTGTTAGTTACTTAATTAATTATTTGCGTTGATTATTTAGATTAGCACCATCCCAGGTGGAAGAACAAAGGTCAGGCTTAAAAAAGTGGAAATCAGCTCAGATTGAAAAAGGAAAAAAGCAATTCTATGATTGGTTTATCAGGATGGATGAGATGCTAAAATAAATCCAGCTGCGAAGTTAACAGGAAATGTTGTTTCTCCCAAGGTCACACACATAATGTGAAATGCCATAATAATCCCCTCATTAACTGACCTCCAAAAACGTCTCCAGACATTGCCAAATATCTCTTGCAGGACAAAGTCACCTCCAGTTGAGAACCACTATCTTAGATTACCCTCAGAGAGTTTTAGTGGGAACCCAAACCTTAAAGAATATGCTTCCCTCCTCCCTCTTGTCAAGCTGCATTCCACAGCTAGTCTGGAATGTCCTACCTTGCTGCATTGAGTCAGTGAATCTGATTTTGTCAGACTACAGGTCTGTCCCTGATGATCTTTGGTTGATTGGACTTTAACATAGAGTTCAAGCCTATCTTGTCCTGGCTGCAAATGATATAATTAGGACCAGGTTTTTCTGTCTGCATTTTTTCTACTCTCCTTCTGTGGTAATGATTGTATTATTTGGCAAACTTTCCCATTATGGTTGCAAGATTTCTGCCACCAGCTAATTTGCTGTTGTTGTTAGTTGCCATCAAGTCAACTCCAACTCATGATGACATTAAGTACAAAACAGAATGAAACGTTGCCCAGTCCTGTGCCATCTTCGTGGTCATTTATATGTTTGAGTTGATTGTTGCGGCTATTGTGTCAATCCCTTTGATTAAGGGTTCTCCTTATTTTCACGCCCCTTTACCAAAAATGATGTCCTTTTCTAGCTATTGGTCTTTCCTGATGACATGTCCAAAGTAAGCAAGACAAATTCTCACCATCTTTGCTTCCAAGGAACATTCTGGTCATATTTCTTCTAAAACTGATTCATTCGTTCTTCCGGAAGTCCATGGTAAATTCAATACCCTTCGCAAACAATACAATTCGAATGCATCAATTCTTCTACCTTCCTTTCTCTTTGTCCAGCTTTCACATGCATGTTGTTGTTATTGTTAGGTGCCATCCAGTTGGTTCCGACTCATAGTGTCCTTATGTACAAAAGAACAAAACACTGCCCAGTCCTGTACCATGTTCACAATCATTGCTATGTTTGAGCCCACTGTTGCAGCCACTGTGTCAATCCATCTCCTCGAGGGTCTTCTTCTGTTTCACTGACCATCTACCTTACCAAGCATGATGTCCTTCTCCACGGACTTGTTCCCCCGATAACATATCCAAAGTATGTGAGACCAAGTCTCAAAATCCTAGCTTCCAAGTAGCACTCTGGCTGTACTTCTTCCAAAACAGACACGTTCATTTTTCTGGCAGTCCATGGTGTATTCAGTATTCTTTGCCAACATCATAATTCAAAGGCATCAATTGCTCTTCAGTCTTCCTTATTCATTGTCCAGCTTTTGCATGTATATGAGGCAACTGAAAATATCATACCTTGGGTCAGGCGCACCTTAGTCCTCAAAGTAACATCTTTGCTCTTCAACACTTTAAAGAGGTCTTTTGCAGTAGATTTGCCCAACGCAATGCATCCTTTGATTTCTTGACTGCTGCTGCCATGGGCATTGAGTAAAATGAAATCCTTGACAACTTCAATCTTTTCTCCATTTATCGTAATGTTGCTTGTTAATCCAGTGGTGAGGATTTTAGTTTTCTTTATGTTGAAGTTTAATCCATACTGAAGGCTGTAATCTTTGATCTTCATCAGTAAATGCTTCAAAGTCCTCCTCACTTTCAGCAAGCAAGGTTGTGTCACCTACCTAATGCAGGTTGTTAATGAGTCTTCCTCCAATCCTGATGACGTGTTCTTCTTCATATAGTCTAGCTTCTTGAATTATTTGATCAGAGTACAGATTGAATAAGTATGGTAAAAGAATACAACCCTGACACACAGCTATCTTGATTTTTAAATCACATAGTATCCCCTTGTTTTGTTTGAAGGATTGCCTCTTGGTCTATGCACAGGTTCCTCATGAGCACAATTAAGTGTTCTGGAATTCCCATTCTTCACAATGTTATCCATAATTTGTTATGATCCACACAGTTGAACGCCTTTGCATAGTCAATAAAACACAGGTAAACATCTTTCTGGTATTTTCTGCTTTCAGCCAAGACCCATCTGACATCAACAATGATATCCCTCATTCCACGTCCTCCTCTGAATCCAGCTTGAATTTCTGGCAGTTCCCTGTCAATGTACTGCTACAACCATTTTTGAATTATCTTCAGCCACATTTTACTTGTGTTGGTATCAATGATATTGTTCAATAATTTCTGCTTTCTGTTGGATCACTTTTCTTTGGAATGGGCACAAATATGGATCTCTTACAGTTTGTTGGCCAGGCAGCTGTCTTCCTAATTTCTTCACATAGACAAATGAGCACATCCAGCACTGCATCAGTTTGTTAAAACACCTCAATTGCTATTCCATCAATTCCTGAAGCCTAGTTTTTCACCAATGCCTTCAGTGCAGCTTGGACTTCTTCCTTCAATACCATCGGTTCTTAATCATATGCTTCCTCCTAAGATAAGTTGAATGTTGACCAAATCTTTTTGGTACGGTGTCTCTGTGTATTCCTTCTGTCTTCTTTTGATGCTTCCTGTGTTGTTCAATATTTTGCCCATAGAATCCTTCAAAGTTGCAACCTGAGGCTTGAATTTTTTATTCAATTCTTTCAGCTTGAGAAATATTCTTTCCTTTTGGTTTTATAACTCCAGGTCTTTGCATATTTCATTGTAATATTTTACTTTTTCTTCGCGAGCCATCCTTTTAAATCTTCTGTTCAGCTCTTTTACTTTATCATTTCTTCCATTTGCTTTAGCTACTCTACATTCAAGAGCAAGTTTCAGAGCCTCTTCTGACATCCGTTTTGGTCTTTTCTTTCTTTCCTGTCTTTTCATGACCTTTTCTTTCTTTATGTATGATGTCCTTGATGTCATCCCACAACTCATCTGGTCTTTGGTCATTCACTTTCAATATGTCATATAAATTCATGAGATGGTATCTAAATTCAGGTGGGATATACTCAAGGTCGTATTTTGGCTCTCGTGGACTTGTTTTAATTTTCTTCAGCTTCAACTTAAACTTGCATATGAGCAACTGATCATCTGTTCTGCATTCAGCCCCTGGCCTGTTTCTGACTGATGGTATTGAGCTTTTCCAGCGTCTCTTTCCACAGATGTAGCTGATTTGATTCCTCTGTTTTCTGTCCAGTGAGGTCCACGTGTATAGTCTGCATTTATGTTGTTTAAAAAAAGTATTTGCAATGAAGAAATTGTTGGTCCCCCAAACCATGGTTCCCCCAAATTATGTCCCCCAAAAATGTGTATCAGTATGGCTGACCCATGATTCCCAGTATTGTGTGGTTGTCCTCCATTTTGTGATTGTAATTTTATGTTAAAGAGGATTAGGGTGGGATTGTAACACTCTTACTAAGGTCACATCCCTGATCCAATGTAAAGGGAGTTTCCCTGGGGTGTAGCCTGCACCACCTTTTATCTTACAAAAGATGAAAGGAAAGGGAAGCAAGCAGAGAGTTGGGGACCTCATACCATCAAGAAAGCAGCCCCGGGAGCACAGCATGTCCTTTGGACCCAGGGTCCCTGTGCCTGAGAAGCTCCTCAACCAGAGGAAGATTGATGAGAAGGACCTTCCTCCAGAGCTGACAGAGAGAGAAAGCCTTCCCCTGAAGCTGACGACCTGAATTTGGACTTCTAGCCTACTAGACTGTGAGAAAATAAATTTCCCTTTGTTAAAGGCATCCACTTGTGGTATTTCTGTTACAGCAGCACTAAATGACTAAAACACTTGCAAAATTCTATTATGTGATCTCCAGCATTGTTTCTATCACCACGGCCATATTTTTTAACTACTGATCCTTCTTCTTTGTTTCCAACTTTCGAATCCCAATCACCAGTAATTATCAATGCATCTTGATTGCATGTTTGATTAATTTCAGACTGTAGAAGTTGGTAAAAATCTTCAATTTCTTCATCTTTGGCCTTAGTGGTTGGTGCATAAATTTGAATAATAGTCATATTAACTGGTCTTCCTTGTAGGCATGTGAATATTATCCTATAACTGACAGCATTGTACTTCAGGATAGGTCTTGAAATGTTCTTTTTGACAATGAGTGCGATGCCATTCCTCTTCAATTTGTAATTCCTGGCATAGTAGACCATGTGATTGTCTGATTCAAAATGGCCAACACCAGTCCATTTCAGCTCACTAATGCCTAGGATATGGATCTTTATGCATTCCATTTCATTTTTTAAGACTTCCAATTTTCCTAAATTCATATTCGTACATTCCACATTCCGATTATTAATGGATGTTTGCAGCTGTTATTTCTCATTTTCAGTCATGCCACATCAGCAAAAAAAAAAAAAAAAAAAAAGGTCTTGAAGGCTTTAGTGCATCAACATCATTAATGCTGACTCTACTTTGGACAGGTAGCTCTTCCCCAGTTGTATTTTGAGTGTCTTTGAACCTGAGGGACTCATCTTCCAGCACTGTATTGGACAATGTTCTATGCTTATCCACAGGGTTTTTATTGGCTAATTTTCCAGCCTTTTTTTCCCATCTGTCTTACTCTGGAAGCTCTGCTAAACCTGTCCACCATGGATGAGCCTACTGCTATTCGAAGTACTGGTGGCATAGCTTCCAGCATCATAGTAATATGCAAGCCACCAAACCAACATATAGACAGGTGGTAGAGCAGCTAACAGGCAGTGTAATTTCAAATGGAAATCCAACAAGAAAGAACAATAGTCTTTATTCCATTTCCAACCAAAATCTCATTGCATTTCATTGGCTCTCATCAGGGCATCTGTCACACCAAAACCAATCACGGTGAATGGAATCGTCTAATTAACTAAGATCTATGCCCCACTCTTGAGTAGAAACACACAGGCTATAATTCAAGGTGTGGATACTAGGAGATGGGTGAATAAATAATGGTTAGCAAAAACACTGGCAGTCCATTACAATTACAAATTGTGACCCATGGTATGAATGAAAAGTGTAGTGTGCTATGACAGACAGCACATGACAGGGAAAACTGAAATAGTCTGTGGGATCAGGAAAGATTTCTCTAAGCAAAAGAACTAAGTGAAAGAAAAGGGTGAAACATTTTAGGCAAAGGAAACAATACGAGTAATGAGTCTGAGGTAGGAACATGGGACATTTGAAAACTGAAAGAAAAATCAGATTGGCTGGATTGCAGAAAGAGAAATAGAGAGTGGTTCAAGATGAAGCTGGAAAGATAAATACACTAAGACCTTTGGTCTTTAGCCTAAGAACGATGAGAAACAACTAACAGATTACTAGAGTCAGTCTAGCTAGAGCTTTAGGCTGAAAATAAAGCTGGAATAAAGAATAGATTATTAGATTATTCATTGTGCATATACCACTTTGTAACCTTTCAGTTGATTTTCCCCCTTAAAGTGGAGAGATAGGCAAGCTCTAAGCCTGTTCCTTCACGCGTCCTTTCTCCTGACCCTACCACCCTTCAAGAAAAAGAAGAAGAAAAAAGTCTCCACTATATCATGCTAGTTGCAAGAGACTAGAGAAAGGAACCACGAGGGGGAAAAAATGTTAACACCTTCAATCCTTGCATAAGTTACCAGAAATCCCCAACTTGTAGTTTATCTTTCATTTTGTCCATTAACTCTACTTCAAGTGTTATAAATCTAGGGAATCCAATTTCAAGGAGTCCCTGAACCAGCAGAAATTGTGCAACATTTTGTGTGTCTGCACAACATGTGTATTTTGGGAGGGGTAAAGATCCACGGCTTTCATGAAATTATTGAAGGATTCCATGATTCACATATTGGAAATCACATAAATGTAAAGTGTCAAATATCAAGTATTAATTGGTTTATGAAAAAAGAGAAATGCAGAAAAAATTAAAATTAAGAACTTTAGTTTACAGGGATACGGTACAATTCTCTATTCCTTCTTTATGTTGGAGACTGTATAATATGAATTAATAATTGTAATCATGACCTGAAATCGTTGCAAACTTATGAATTCATACTTTATTACCAAATAAAGGTTGTATTACACTAACATAGTTTTAGGGTTAATTTCAATTTCAATTATTAGAAAACAGGTAACTCATGAACTGTTTTATTTTTATGGGATAACGTTCTGTGTTGCCTTTTGCTTAAAGAGAGTATTCTGCCAACTCACAGAGCAGATTTCATATAAGGGGAAAGGACAAAAGTCAGGACTTCGTCTTTGCGCTCTAAGTGTCAATCTTGGGCTCTCCCCATCAGCACACTGTGGTCCTATTGTTACCTGCACCTCCAAGATTCTCAAGGTGTCCCTTTCCCTCTCCCTCTCCTTCCCTCTCCTGCTCCCTGTTCCTTTCCCTCTTTCTTTCTCTCTCTCTCTCTCACACACACACACCCCATAAATGCGTTATTCCTCCATTAATGCGCGACCTACCCCTCTGCGGAACTTGGATCAAACCATCAGACCCTTAAGGTCCTCCTGCACGGGATTGCTGCTCCCCCTACAAAGGGCTTGGAATGCAGGCCTAAGAGTTCTCGAGTTTCCAGCCAAGGCTGGTCGAGTGCAGAGCGGATTGGCTGCAATCGGAAGAGGAGCAGGGACTTCATCAAATCACTAGACTAGCGTTTTCACCTTTCTTGGTCTTCTCTCTAGTATCCTGGCAACAGGCGTGCGTGCGTTGTTTTTCTTAGAGGAACCCTGCCCCTGGTTGCTATGGAGAAAGGACGCTACAACTAGCAGGGCAACCTGAGCCCTGAAATCGCTACGGAGGCCTCAGCAAAGCGACTGCCTGTTTTACCTTGTTCCATATCCACCTCCCCCTCATCCAGAGCGTTTCTCTTGACCCCTTCCATGGAAGACTCCACTTCCCAGAAGCAGGAAGAGGAAAACCAAGAACCAGGGGAAACAGGGGGGACATGGTTAGAAATGATAGCAGCTTCCTCCCAAGATCCGGAGCCTAAGTCATCTGAGCCGGTGGAATCGGAGCAGGGACCGGAAACAGGACCCCAGCCCAGGAGCAGCCTGCCTTGGAGCCCCCAGTCTAGAGCCAGCACGCCTACGGGTGACCTCACAGCATCAGGTGCATCACCTGCCCCAGCCCCTCCTCAGGAACTTTGTTCCAGTCCTCCTCCCCTGGATCTGGCCAGACAGGACCTTGCCACACCATGGCCATTAGACAAGACCACTACTGTGATTCTCGAAGCTGGGACACCTCACTCTGATCACTTGGAACAAGCACCTGATAAAGAAGAATCACCTCCTCATCAAACAAGCCAGTTAGAGGGAAAAGCCTTTCAACAGTCTCAGCAACCAAATCCTCACCTACATGGGCCAGGGCACGTGAGCTATAAAAAGTCTAAACAAAAAGAACTGAGATTTGATATTTTCTGGGAGGAAGACTCAAGCAGTAACTATGATCTAGATCAGGCTGAGCCTGAGGTCTCTGACGCAGCTCCCAGCACGCTTGAGATTGCTGTTCAGAATGCTAAGGCTTACCTACTGAAGACCAGTAGCAAGTCAGGCTTAAATCTGTAAGTTTTGGAGAGACAAGTTTGGCAAAGCAAAAAGGGGCGTGAGTATCTCTGTGTGAGGATGTGTTTCTGTGGATGAATGGAAATACATGTTTGCAAAGGTTGTATTGGTAAAAAAGAGTTAGGGACTTAATAACTCTTTGTATCACATGACTCAAAACAGATCATTGATGAGGATTCTTTTGGCTTCTTTAAAGAGCCTTGTTGTTTATCTTGTGCCATCGAGTTGATTCTACTCATGGTGTTCCCATGTATTACAGAGTAGAAATGCTCCACAGGGTTTTCTTGGCTGTAATCTTTACAGAAGCAGATCAACTGCCCCGCTCAGGGAATTTTTTAAAGATGCTAGTCACCCAGAAATAAAACCTAGGAATTTTAGGGTCTCAGGCTTAGAAAAAACAATAAGGATAGTGAAGTGCAAGCATCTCTCCAAGATGCTTGTAAAAAAATAATTGTCCACCAGTGAAGCAGAGCTCATATCTCCAGTCTATGCATTCTAATTCTTGCATGACTTGGGTTTGCATTCCCACACAGGCCAGTACTGGAGTGACCAGCCATCCCAGTTTTCTTTGGACTATCCTGATGTTAACCCTGTGGGGCACTTCTACTCTGTCCTATAGGGTCGCTATGAATCAGAATCGACTCAATGGCAATGGATTTGGTGGGCTTTTTTTTTCCCCCCTAAAATTAACACTAAACATCCTTCATACCAGGAAACCTCTCAGTCCTAGGCAAACCAGGAGAATAAGTCACCCTACAGGCCACTCAGAATACACTCTGTTTTATCCAGATGTCTCTTAAAATGTGGTCCAAGCATGTTCTGGCTATCCCATTATTGCTTTAATTTCAGAACTCATGACTGAGTACAGATTCCTAGTCATTCTTCCTTCCAGGGTTGTATAATCATAGATAGGGTCACAGAATTTCAGGACTAGAAGGGACCCTCTTGGAAGAAAACATCTAATACAACCTACTTGTTTTTAAAACGAGGGGACTGAGTCGTAGAGAAATTCATTAAGTTTTTCAAGGCTGCACTGACTCACAGCACTCACTGGCTCTTACCTCCCCCTCCATCACTATGCTCCAACCACAGGGCCTCTTTAGCTCCTATGCTGCTCCCTCTGCCCCGAAGGCTTCTTCCCCAAGTCTTGGGCTAAATCTTCCTAAGTCCTCATTCTTCAGAACCCAGCTTCCACGGAACTCTATTATAACATCCTGTTCTTTTTTTTCATAACATGCAATACCATTTATAATTTTATATATGTTTATAAACTTATTTTATATCTGACTCCCCCACTATATTGCAAGCCCCAAGAGCTGAGGTATCATGTCAGTTTCATACATCACTATATACTTAGTACTTAGCACAATGCTATCAATGATTTACTGAATAAAAGAAACAAAGAATGAATGTATAAATAAATAAATAAATGGCAGCACAGGGAATACAGTTCAGACCTTCTGAATCTAATTCAGTCCTCATCATATTCTGCTGACATGTCTCCTGAGTAACCAGTAAACACTGCGTGCTTACTGAATATACAGCATGTGGTAAATGTTTGAAGCTATTAATAGGCTTTTTAAAAGTATAAGATATAAGTTTAAGGTCTAAAGAATAAAAAACCAATTAATGTGTGAGGTGAGAAATCTTTCATCAAACCTGAGATTGTACAATTTAAAATATTATCTGTAAGTTATTGTTTTAAACTGCAATTTACTTAAGCTGCAAAGATGTGATTTGCTACTCAGTAAATGAAGCCCCGGTGGTGCAGTGGTTAAGATCTCAGCTGCTAACCAAAACTTTGAAGGTTTGAACCCACCAGTGGCTCCTTGGAAACCCTGTGGGCAATTCTACTCTGTCTCATAGGGTTGCTATGAGTCGAAATGGACTCCTGGGTTTGATTTTTCTTTTTTTTTTTAGTGGATTCTACTTGAATTTCGTACTTAAACTACTTGTCATTTAATGCTTGTTAAATAACAAGTTTGAATTTACAAACTTTGTTAAAATTCCAAAGGAATTCATTTAAATACTTGGGAGTTCACTAATAATTTAAAACCTGAATACAAAACATGAAATGGGAGCATTTCCTTTACTGAATTATTTTATGACTGACATTACTTAAATACCTAGATTTAATTTCATTTCCAAATACTAAGTCTCTGAGGTAGTAAATGAGTATCTTCCATAATATTAACTGTCATCCTCTAAACAGAGACTGCAGTTAACAGCTGCTTAGTAAAGGATGGCTTTACTTATATGAAGATTTTATTTAACAACCATAAAAGGTATTTTGTTGCAATTGTGACAATGTTTGACTAAAATGCAGGATCTAGTGTTAGTTTTTGCATCAGTGAAAAGTCTTCCATCTTTTCTGTCATTCTGTTAAAACAAGGTATTAATAAATCTAAATTTTTCAAATTATAGTTATGAATTAAAATATAATAAACATGTTTATAAGTTGACATGAAGGCATTTTCAGATGTGGTCTTCTTTACAAAATATATACACAATATCTGGTCTGAAGAACTAGCTAAAGCGCATGTAGACATTATGCTGATACCTGGAAAGTAAAACTAAAATTTGGACATAGAATCCTAATTTGATGTCATACATAGCCTCCATTGGAGCAAATTAAATACTCCACTTACAAAACCAGCTACTGCCTAGTGAGCAACAATAATTTCAGTTGGGAGGCTTCTCCACGGGTTTCAGTACTGTTCAATTGAGTTCAATACTCAAAACATACCATGTTTTTTAACTGCCGTTTACATTGGTTGCCCACATAATCTACATCTTTCAAGTTCCTCAAGTTCATTAGATAAATGCAGACAATAAAGAAAACACATAAAATAGTAACTAGGGTCAATTAATGGAAAAGTAGGCAATTACTGAGATTCTATTTTGTTTAAAATGAGGGAGGAGATATATGAAAAATAAAATCCTAATCTCTGCCATGGAACAGCCTAATGCAGTTGCTGAAATAGGAAGTATACAATGTACATGATTATATGGCAGAATATCAGTGCTCTCAAAAAGATCCACTCTGAGGAAAACTGGTTTTGGGGAATAACTTCCAGTGGCAAAGACTTGAGGATTAAGTGGGTTTTAAATTGTTTCTTGAGATAAATGAGGTATATGGGACACAGCAAGGAATACCTGGAGCAAAAACTTCTACGTAGGACTTCACAATTGTATAAAAGTGATTTTCAGTATATTTACCTCACTGTGGCAGAAGTTCTAAATGAACAAATAATTAGAAATGAAGTTGGAGAGATACAATGCATGTCTACCAGTCAGGCAATTTATGCAAGTTTCAGCATTGGACAGATTGGACAAATTCTGTCGGAGTACTGCTGAAATACAAATACCACAAATGCGTAGCTTTAAAGAACAGAATTTATTTTCTCACAGTTCTGGTCCAAATCATGTCTTAGCAATGTCAATTCCTTCCTTATCAGTGGCCCCAGGCATTCCTGGGTTCTTAGTGATGCTCACGTGCAATCTGTCTTCCTGGTGTGTGCACTTGAGCTGGGATGTTGAAACTCTTAGCTCATTCTTTTCTTTGCCTAGAGAAAGTAGGTATAACCAGCTAATATCATTATACTTGTCAGTTTGACAAAAATGTTCTAAGACATCAAATACACAATCACCCAGAACTTTGTCAGTCATAAGTATTTGATAAGGAGTGTCCAATGGCAATATTTTGCATATCTCCATTGCCACATCACACCACAGACTAGCAGTGCCCCCTTTACTGCTGTAAATGGAGTCTTTAGTGTTTTTAAATCTAACCAGATTTGAGAACCAATTCCAGGAACCTCAGAACCAAATCAAAGAACAAATTCTTAAGATTCTGTTCCTCTAGAACCACTCCTGGTAGCCTATTTAAGATGAGAGCATTTTAACAGACATTTTAGGTTCTTTAATAGCAAATTCACATTGTAAAACTGGTATTAGAAAAAGGACACTCTAGCAGTTATATGTAGAATGTAATGAATTAGTTTCACTAATTCAGGCATGAAATAAAAAGCTAGGCAGTGTTTTTCATAGAATAGGAAAAAATATTAGAGTGCCTGACATTTCAGTAAAAGTGAATAGCATTTGATGACACTTTTCTTTCAGTTGTGTGTGGGCAGGGAGATTGCAATGTATTTCTTATACATCTGAAAAACACTGAAGTGATCACTGGCTTAGGAAATGGGAAGGAAGTTAACAAATCTTAAAGATAAAGTCAACAGAATGGAGAAATCAAACTGGATTTGGTAAGGGTAGGGAAGGAAGATGAGAAAAAAGTTAAGGTAAAAAAGTGAAAAATAATATTAATTACTTTTAAATAAAAAACCAAGAGATTTCAATCTCAGAGATAAATTGTGAAAATGTAGCTATGTAGAATATGTGTCTTGCTGTAATATTTTTTTAATAAGTTAAAAATATATATCATATTGGAAGCATTTCCTAAGGAAAATTTTAGGGAAGTTCCTTTCTGGTAATGGTAGAAGTTATCCTAAATGTTCATCCACTTAAAATCTCTCAAGGCTTCAAGTTGTTGAAGTTCCCTAAAAGCCTTCTAAATGAGAGAAAAAATGCTCCTGCAAATGTGCATGGATATTCTCTGAAATGTTCTCTTTTGGGGTAGATATGATCATCTTTCTAACATACTGACCAAGATCTTAGATGAACGTCCTGAAAATGCTGTTGAAATCATTGAGAATATTAGCCAAGATGTGAAGATGGCACATTTCTGTAAAAAATTAGATACACTCCAAAATGAAAATGAGATGCTCCCAACATATGAAATAGCAGAGAAGCAAAAGGCTCTTTTTCTCCAGGGAAATTTGGAAGGAGCTGATCAAGATCTGGAAGATGAAATAGTAAGTTACTCCGTAAACTTGAGTAGTTCAAACCTGGGGTTTTAAATTCTTTTACAGCTTCCTAAACATAGTTTGCCCTCAGCTACTAACTAAAAGATTGGCGGTTGGAATCTACCAAGTAGCACTGTGGTGAAGAAAGGCCTGGCAATCTACTTCCATAAAACTCAAACCAAACCAGACCAAAGAAGACCCACTGCCACCGAGTTGATTCCAACTCATAGCAACCCTATGGGACAGAGTAGGACTCCTCCATAGAGTTTCCAAGGAGCAGCTGGTGAATTTGAACTGCTGACCTTTTGGCTCAGTCATAGCTCACCGTAGCTTTCAACCACAGCACTACCAGGGCTCCTCCATATGATTATAGCCATTGAAAACACTATGGAGCACAGTTCTACTTTGAAACACATGGTGTCGCCATGAGTCAGAACTGACTCAAGGGCAATGGGTTTGATTTTTGGAAATAGTATTTGAATTTTATTTTTTCAGTCAACCTCATTTCATAACATTCATTTCTTTGTTAAGGGTTTTTTTTTTTTTTTTTCGCATTGTTTTAGAATCTCACAGACCTTAGTTGTTTCTTGTGACTGTGAGGCTAAGTTCCATGATATCAGAGAAAACGATTGCTTCATCTTTTATAATCTCCAACACCCCTAGTACAGATATGGGCTTATAGCTTTTCTTATTAAACATTTGCTGTATGAATGAATGGATGTCAAATAATTAAAAATTAGGCTTTACATCAAGTTGCATATTTTTCCCTTTAATTTACTAGAAAAGTTAGAAGTACTCCAAATGTCATTTGGACTCTCTTCCAAGGTTTAAGTTCCTCATATTATGTTTTGATAGTATGCATATCATGTCTTCATGTTACTCTTGATATTTTGCATATTATGTCAATGGGATATAATGCAAGAAGAGAAGGATAAAGTATTTCTTTTATCCTCTATAGGCAAATTGTTGAAAATATTTGCAGTCAGAGAAAGTTGTTGACAGAGGACGAAAGTAATAATTAGAGAATAAAATCTGTTAAATCACTGAAATCTTAGATCCAATTGTTTCAAAATAAAACCCAACATTCTGTTTCCTAAATGCCTCGTATGTTTGTAATTTATATGTACTGACTGAGCTTCCATGCTTTTTTACCACCAGAGGGGTTGAAATCTGTCTAATACTTGCAAATTTATTGTTTGGGATAAAGTACTGTCAAAAAAGGGCTTCGGGGCAGGGACCTAGCCAGTAGGTGAACCTTCTAGGGCTTGGCAGCCTTTGGGGGAGAATCAACTTGACGCAGTGGGATCCAGAGTACTTAGAGGGAATAGATGATAGGTGTCAAGGAGTTGATATCGGGCTGCTTCAACAAGGTGGCATTTGGTTAAGTAGCCACATACAGTGATGATCAGTCTGGAAGGAAACAGCATGTGGGGATTAGGCAGATAGGCAGGCAATCTTATGGAGGAATTAATCAAAGAAAGGTCAGGCTATAGCATAAGAATGGAGCATTGGGCTTTCTACCAACCACAGCATTACAAGGTAGGGATCTGTGTCCTAAAACTAGGTTACAGAGTGAAAACACAAATAATCTGTTTTGATCCTGAAGCTTCTACCCCTTAACTGGATTCCATAAATTCTTCCTAATAAGGGGTAGGATTGGTTTTAGAGCCTACAAGTTCTGGGTCATCAGGAGAAGATTAAAAGCTTCATCTCAGAGAGAGGAAGGATACAGGAACAAGAAGACAGGCAAGTCTCAGAAGCACTGAAATATGAACTATGTGATTGACTCTGTCCTGGACTTACATGCTTAGAGTGTTCATGTTTCTGTTCCTACCTGTGACCATGGCAGAATTCCTGTGCTTAGCCTTCAGCATTTATTTATTTATTCATTCACTCATTCATTTGCCAACGTTTGTGACTACCTATTTCATGACAGGTCCTGAGATATACACATGAAAAAGGCTTTCCTGACTTTAAATTGCCAATAATCTAGTTCAAGAGGCAACCAAACAGTTGTAAAGCCATTTGATTAGTGCGTGATAGAGATAGCCTTATGTGGTGGAAAGAACATGGCCTTTGGAGTTAGACAGACCTGAGTTACAATCCTAGCTCAATCACTTACAAAGTGTGTGACTTTGAGCAAGTGACTAAACCTTTCCAAGCCTCAGGGATAATCACATATCAATAACATGACAGAGAGAGAGAAACTCACATATACTAAGAACTAAATAAATGGTAGTAATTATTATGTTGTTGTTTTCACAACAGCTATGAAACAGAACAGAGCCACTAACTCTGCTGTCTGGAATTGGGAAAGGGTTTATAGTGGAAGTGATATTTCATTTAGGTCGTGAAGGATAAGGATAAGTAGGAGTTCGCCAGGTGAAGACTATAAGGAATAAAATTCTAGCCAAAAGGACCAATAAAAAGTTGGGGAATATTATTTAATGTTTGGAAAGGTGAAGCATGAGTTTCTGGGAGTGAGTGATGGAAATGAAGCAAATGAGGTGATGAAAGCCAGACTCTGCTCTTTGTGCATTGATAAGAAATTTCTTTCTTGCATACAATGGGAAGCCAATAGAGGTTTTTAATAGAGAATAACATGGTCTGACTTTTGGTTTAGAAAGATAAGTCTGGTAGTAATGTGGAGGATAATGAAAGAAGAAAAATTAGAGTAGGAGTAAGGAGAGCATTAAAAGGCTTTTGTAACTGGACAGTCAGTAAGGATGGAGACCAGGGTGGTAGGAATGAGTTGAAGAGAAGGGGATAATGCCAAGAAATTTTAAGGTGGCAAAACCAATAGGGCTAATTAAATAAATATGAATTAAATATGAAAGGTCAAGGAAGTCAGAGGAAGCAAAGATGACTGAACTTTCTAGTTCAGGAAACTGAGTGAATGGTGATGTCATTGGCAAAGATAAGGTATATATATATATATAAAAGACTTCGAGAGAAATATAAATTCAATCTTAATTCAAGGTATCTGTAGAATATTCAGATTGAAATTTCTCATACGTAGCTGGAAATACAGGTGTGGAACATGGGAGAAAAAATCAGAGTTTAAGAGAGATTTTTTAAAGCCACATTTCACTGAAGTGGTGTGGGAAAAATCTTCAAAGCATAAGATATTGAGCGATGAGATGCTTGAAAAGGAAATTTTGGGGACAACATTCAAGAGACAATTAAGAAGAAAATAACCAATTAAAAAGACTAAGAAGAAAAACTCCTCAAGGGCAGGATAGGATCAAGAGTGAGTGGTACAGCAGATGCCAAAGAAAGAGTTTTACAATCCTACATCAAGGAGCTGAGAGTTGACAAAGTCTTTATGCTTATTTTGACACTATAGTTATAATATAAATAAGACAAGATCATTTGGAAGAATTGCAATTTCTCTCCCTTGAGAATCTAGGATTTGTCTTGCAAATTATCCCTCCCTCAGTTAAGGTTATTTCCTTCTTTCTCACAATTTCTTTTTTTTTTTCTAATGTTCACTTGAGACTCTGTTCATTTCCCTGTATCTCTTTTACGGAGTTGTTTCTTATTTTCTTCCTTGTTTTAAATCTGAACTTATTTATTATAAGGAAGGGCAAGCCTCTGACTACTTCATTATATCTTCAAGTGTAGTCATGCCTGAGCACTTATTTTATTATATATTCCTTTTAGTGGTTAAGAGCTATAGCTGCTAATCAAAAGGTTGGCAGTTCGATTCCACCAAGTACTCCTTGGAAACCATAAGGGGCAGTTCTACTCTGTTCTATAGGGTCACTATGAGTTGGAATTGACTCAATGGCAATGAGTTTTTTTTAGCTTATTCTATACACTTATCCTATATAGAGAGCAGCATATTGCTTTTTATTTACTTTACATATTACATACATACATATACATATGAGATATACATACTTAGGAAAATAAATACATATTACAGAGAAAAAAATGATACCACATATCTATATAGATATATAGATATAATCAGTAAAAAACTAGTTGCCATTGAGTCAATTATTACTCATGGCTACCCTGTATGGGTCAGAGTAGAATTGTGCTCCTTAGGTTTTCAGTGTCTGCTTTTTTGAAAGTAGATCTCCAGGCTTTTCTTTTGAGGTACCTCTGGGTAGCCTCAAACCACCAACCTTGCAGTTAGCAGCCAAGCCTATTAACCGTTTGCACAGCCAAGGACTTCATAGATACAGATATGCCATAAGTGTATGTATATACATACATACATACATACATACATGGGAGTCCATACATGGGAGTTAAGTATTTTTTTTATAAAAAAGAGATGTTGAAATGGTTATTATTAATAGTGGTTATTAAATTCTTTCTGCCTAAAGTATACACATAAAACAAGGTAACTATTATGTATATTAATGAATATAAGATACAGTGGTAGAAGCTACATTCCTAAGTAATGAGAGAGGAATTGAAATTCATCAATTATCCCAGTTTGATCTAAATCTTGATAGAAATGTTGAAGAAGTAGTGGAGCAAGAAAGTAGAGCTAGTGTCAACAAGGGCAGAAAAGAAAAGGAAAGCAAGCAGTTCTCTTATGGATAAAATTTTTAACTACAGTGTTTGTATTCCCAGGCAGAAAACTCTCTTCCAAATGTAATGGAGTCAGCTTTCTATTTTGAGCAAGCTGGAGTCGGTTTGGGCACAGATGAGACTTACCGCATATTTCTTGCCCTCAAGCAGCTCACTGACACTCACCCAATCCACAGATGTCGTTTCTGGGGCAAGATCCTGGGTCTGGAAATGAATTACATTGTAGCTGAAGTGGAATTTCGTGAGGGAGAAGATGAAGAGGAGGTGGAAGAGGAAGATGTAGCTGAAGAGAAGGACAATGGAGAAAGCGAAGCTGATGAAGAGGAGGAACATGAATTACCAAAGTCCTTTTATAAGGTCCCGCAGGCTGTACCAAAAGAAGAAAGTAGAACGGGTGCCAACAAATATGTCTATTTTGTTTGCAATGAACCAGGAAGATCATGGATTAAGTTACCATCAGTTACACCCATACAAATTGTTATTGCAAGAAAAATCAAGAAATTTTTCACTGGGCGATTGGATGCTCCTGTCATAAGTTACCCACCTTTCCCAGGAAATGAGAGCAATTACTTAAGAGCACAAATAGCTAGGATTTCAGCAGGGACCCATGTCAGCCCTCTAGGATTCTATCAGTTTGGAGAGGAAGAGGGAGAAGAGGAGGAAGAGGTAGAAAGCGGACGACAGAGCTTTGAGGAAAACCCCGATTTTGAAGGCATCCCAGTGACTGATCTAGTAGAATCCCTATCCAATTGGGTTCATCATGTACAACATATTCTCCCTCAGGTAGGCGCTTTGTAATTCTCAATCTATCAGCCAATCAGTAAATATTTATTAAATTCTCTCTACAGTGCACAAAGATAAACAAAATGAAGCCCTCAGACTCTAGACAGAGAAAAAGACCATAAAAATCAAGTAAAAACACAGAATACTATGTAATTGCCAAGTAGTTTGGACCAGAGATTTTTCAAACAGATTTTTATTTTCAAATGGAAAATAAAATAACTACTTCTATGGAATATTTGACCAATGACATAAAGATTAAGTTTGTATGTGTGTGTGTTATGAAATTACTATTTTTATATGGTAAATACAAATGGATGCATTAATTTTAGAAACTGTTCTTTTATTCTATTTCTACAATACACTGGCACTAATGGAGCTTTTATGCCAAGAACAATAAAGGATTATAACAAAAACAAGCAAACTGTGCTATATAACACAATAGCACCTACTGTGCCAGGTGCCTGCTGTTCTAGCACTTTATATATATTATTTCATTTAATCCTCACAACAACAGTATGAAAGTTGTACTATTATTACCCTTATATTACAAATTGAGACACAGAGTTTAAGAAATGTGACACAAGGACCCTAACTAATACATAGCAAGGTCAGATGTGAGGCGGAGCGGAATACGTCCAGAGTCGTCTTAACCACTTAGCTATATTGCCTCATCCAAAAGTAGAAAATCTTCATTGTACTTTGATCTAGATAAGAGATACCCTTAGATATCTCTAGATAAGAGATAATTAAATGAAAACTTATAACCTCCAAACCTCCATACCTAGCCTTGTTACATTTTTATTGTCTTGTATTAATAATCATCATCATATATAATATATAATACCTCCTTCATATAAACCATTTATTACAACCTCCTGGTGGTGCAGTGGTTAAGAGCTACGGCAAGCTACAGCTGCTAACCAAAACGTTGGCACTTCAAATCCATCAGCCGCTCCTTGGAAACCTTATGGGGCAGTTCTGCTCTGTCCTATAGGGTCACTAAGAGTTGGAATTGACTCGACAGCAATGGGGCTGGAAAACGTATTACCTTTTTCACTAGGGTCCTGCTAATTTTAAAATATAAATTTTTTTAACTTCAAGAAGCTGACAAATTTACCTAGATCAAAACAGCATTTGGTAAATGTGTGTTGAATGAAGGAATGAACGGTTTAAATTCCCACACAGTGGGACCTTTGCTTGAATCATGCTGATAATTGCTTTTAATCCAAGTGAACAGCCTGAGATTTTAAGGTCTTCATTAAAAATTAAATATTGCAACATTCATTCCTAGGGTCGCTGTAATTGGTTCAACCCCATACAAAAAAATGAAGAGGAGGAAGAAGAGGAAGAAGAAGAAAAAGGAGAAGAGCCTGACTACATAGAACAGGAAGTGGGGCCTCCACTTTTGACACCAATCTCTGAAGATTTAGGTGATTTTATATAACCAATCACATACAGACATACAAACTATATAATATAAAACCATAAAACAAACTCATTGCTGTTGAGTCAAGTTCTGACTCATGGCAACTCTATGAACCTTAGAACTGAGCTGTAGGGTTTCCAAGACTGTAAATCTTTAAGGAAGCAGACTGCCACATCTTTCTCCCATGGAGCAGCTGGTGGGTTCGACTGCTGACCTTTTGGTTAGCAGCTGAGCACTTAACCACTGTACCACCAGGGCTATATAATATGCTATGTTATTTTGTAGTAAATATATGGGAATTGGAAACCTCTGAAAAGTGAACAGGAGCCAAGGTTTCATCTCCTTTCCCCTTCAGGTGTTCTGGGGTGGTAGGGTGTCAAGTACGTAGCTGGCCACACCAACTTTCTCTGACAAAGGCTGAAGGAATGATGCAGGGAGGAAACATAACCTAGTTGTAGGTTTTAGTGGAAATGCGGATGGTTATTTTGTGTATCATTCTTGTGTGTCTTGCATTCTACAGGCAATAAACACTTGGCATTGTTAGTTATAATAAAATAGCATATGAGGTACTGTTTTTTTTATCTACTACTATCCCCATGTTTGTTTCTTCTATCCAGTATTTGTGCTTGGTCTCTTTCATAATAATGATTTGACCTTTCATTTGGTTGTCAGATATTACTCCCTCCATTCAAATTTCATTGTTCCAGAACAATGACATATAATATTCTCCTGATTTTATGTTAAGCTGTTAGTGTTTTAGCTCTTCTATGTTATGTGTGATATGAATGGGTTTTTTGTTTTTTAAGATTTACAAAAATAACTTCTCTGTTACACTGAGCTTTGTATTAGACCTTTGTTAGGAGCTAAGCTTTTAAATTTCTCTTTGGTTTACAGAGATTCAGAATATACCCCCATGGACAACACAGCTATCCTCAAATCTCATTCCGCAATATGCTATTGCAGTCCTTCGATCTAACCTTTGGCCTGGAGCATATGCGTTTTCCAATGGCAAGTAAGTATCTAGTCACTTACAAAGTCATTATTGTGACTATTTAAGCTCTGGAAATTATAAATTATCACTGTAATGTTAAGCTATTGTCGTTTTCCTCTTAGCTCTGCAGATATGGCATAAGACTTTCTAAAATAATACTTACTTATAGTAAAACATCAAATTCAGGAAATTAGGGTAATTTAGACTTCTGCCCTTTCATCTGAATTATCCAATTAATTAAGCTGAAATATTTTAGGTTTTCCTTTATGATTATTTAGATAATCGACTTATTCATTCACTTCAGTGGATTTGTGGAGGTAACTCTAAGAAGTGTTTAAATTATTTTAAATCTTTGATCATTTTTGTTAGACATTTTCATAAAAATAGTTAAAATATGAGTTATTTAGGAACCCTGGTGGCGCAGTGGTTAAGTGCGACAGCTGCTAACCAACAGGCTGGCAGCTCCTTGGAAACTCTATGGGCAGTTCTACTCTGTCCTATGGGGTCGCTATGAGTCAGAACCGACTCGATGGCAATGGGTTTGGTTTTTTCCCCCCACCACAGGAATTAGGATGTAGAAGATATTAAATGCCCTTTCATCTCTCACCTGGAACATAAACTTCTCTTTGTTTTATGCTCCCATATGGCTTACCTAATAACCCAGACAAGAGTTTGCTGGGTTAGTAGCTTTTAAATTCTTTTTAATTCTGTGGAAAGAATACCTTTTTAATTCTTAAGTACTTTTGCTGTCTCTCTTTTTTTCCTGAAAATAAATGATCAAAGAGGACCTTTTACTTGTGGTCTAGGTGTAGGGTACATTTTGACAAGATCTGTCCCCATAGTTTTCTCAATCAGCTTAAGTAGTTTGGAACAAAACAACTGCCTGTGGTCAAGAATTATTGAGAGAGATTTTACCTCTAGTATTTTAAAATGGATTATTTTTAAAAATTATGGGATGATGATAAATTTGAAGTACTTTACCTTTACAGAAGAAACCATTTTTCTTACCAAAAAAAAATATGTAATCATCATCTCCTTTTTTTTTTAACTTACAGAAAGTTTGAAAATTTCTACATAGGATGGGGCCATAAGTATAGTCCCGACAACTATACACCACCAGTTCCACCGCCAGTTTATCAAGAGTATCCCAGTGGACCAGAAATTACAGAAATGGATGACCCAAGTGTGGAAGAGGAGCAGGTTTTCAGGGCTGCACAAGAAGCAGCTATACTTGC
The DNA here is from genome assembly GCA_030035585.1 of Dugong dugon. Lineage (NCBI taxonomy): Eukaryota > Metazoa > Chordata > Mammalia > Sirenia > Dugongidae > Dugong > Dugong dugon. Next base: position 136,505,543 of record CM057464.1, read on the forward strand.
AGCTGAGAAAAATGAAGAAACTGAAGATGAAGAAGAGGATGATGATGATGATGACTAATAAGAATAAAATTAGCCCAATGTCCTCTGTGGGACTGACATACACACATACTCGAACACACACCTTATATGGGACTCATTTTTTTTATATATATATATATATTCCCCTGGTGGCACAGTGGTTAAGAGCATAGAAGCTAACCAATAGGTCAGCAGTTTGAATCGACCAGCTGCTCCTCCCTGGAAACCCTATGGGACAGTTCTACTCTGACCTATAGGACTGTTAGTCGAAATCAACTCAAAGGCAGTGGGTTTTATATATATATATGTGCAGAATTTTATTCCTTAAAAGTGTCAAACTTGGAATTTCATATTTGAAACTACTAATATCTGCTTATGGATTTTCCAGAGGCTAAATGACATGATTACATCATTATTTTGATGTCTACAGCTCTGGAATATGCTCTTGTATAGTGTTGTTTTAAGAATGTCTTAAGTTTAATTTCTAATATGATAAATATTGAAAGCTATAATTCACACAAGCTTCTTGGTGACTTTAGTATTTTTTAAGTGTCAAGAGGTACTGAGGCCAAAAATATTAATAAACACTCACCTAGAGCATTTATTCTTAACCAGTGATATTGTGTGCAAAGATTGTATGTGCATATGTTATGGATTGAATTGTGTCCCCCAAAAATGTGTGTCAACTTGGCTAGGCCATGATTCCCAGTATTTTGTGATTGTCCACCACTTGGTCATCTAATGTGATTTTCCTATGTGTTGTAAATCCAACCTCTATGGTATTAATGAGGCAGGATTAGAGGGAGTTGGGTTAACGTGGCAGGACTCAATTTACAAGATTAGGTTGTGTCTTAAATCAATCTCTTTCGAGATAGAGAGAAGCAAGAAAAGAGACAGGGTGACCTCATGCCAACAAGAATGAAGAACCAGGAGGGGAGCATGTCCTTTGGACCCGGGGTCCCTGCACTAATAAGCTCCTATACCAGGGGAAGATTGATGACAAGGACCTTTCCCCAGAGCCAATAGAGAAAGAAAGCCTTCCCCTGGAGCTGGCACCCTGAATTCGGACTTCTAGCCCCTTAGATTGTGAGAGAATAAATTTCTCTTTTGGTAAAGCCATCCACTTGTGGTACTTCTGTTATAGCAACACTAGATAACTAAGACAGCATATTTTTTTCTCCCCAGCGAGAGGGTTCATAATTCCATCACCTGCTCAAAGATTGTGGTAACACTCAAACCTTTATCCTTTTACTGTTACTTCTCAAAGAACTTTCTTAATCTGACACCTCTTTTATCCTATAGAAATTGGCTTGGATTGAGGAAAAATGATTTGCAGATGGTTAGCTGGGATACCCAAGACATCAGACTTAAATTTTCTACCACTGCTTCTCTAAAGCCAGTAATTATTTTCACTCACTCAGAAAGTATTTCTAAGGCTTATATTTTCCAAGCACCCTGAGGCTACCACTAAAAACTAAACATTGCCTCTGGAATTCTAAAGCTTACATTCAAGGAGGGAATATAAAAAAGTTAAACAGAAAATCAGAATAGATTGTAACTTAGCAAGTATTGTGATACGAATATTACCGGGCATCATAGAACAGTGTTTCTCAAATTCTTTGAAGGGCCAATTTAAAAAAAAAAACAAACTGTAATTCATTACAGACTGTTACTTTTGTAAAAGAAAATAAAAACGTCACAGCAATTCTCAATTCTGTCAGACTTACCTTGCAACAGATGGGCAAAGAGTTGATGGACTACAGATCTGCACTTGCAGTAATACTGCTATTAAGCACTTAGAAGGTACACTTAATTCAGGCTTGAGCAGTTCAGGAAGCACTTCTAAGAGTGATTAGGTAGAGTACTATGGGGAGAAGTGTTATAGGTAGCACAAGCTGTGTTTTGGCAAAGGACTTTTGGCTGAAAGGAGTGGCAAGAGATAAGACTGAAGAGAGAAGCAGGGGCTAGATTACGTAGGATGTCTGGGTTTTATCCAAGAGCAATGAAGAGGATTCAGCTAGAAAATCACAAAATCATATTTGTATTTTAGAATGTTTTAGCTTTAGTGTGGAAGATGGATTGATGGAATCAAGACTTGAGGTAGGAAGACCAGCTAGGAGTTAACATTAGAGAATCTAGGTAAGAGATAACAACAGCATGAAACAGGATAAATGCATGAGGATATGAAGTAGAAAACTGGTTACCAATCTGAAGGACAACTGGCAATACTACTTCATTCTTGGAGTGCACTTGGGAGTTTTTACTGGAGTACCTATAATTTATAAAAGTTTATTCAAGCAAGGTTCTTGTTCATTTTTCATGGTTGTAGTAAACACTTTTTTGTTGCTCAGTATCCATTTACTCATCTGCCCTAATATCCCTTTGAGGAACAGCTTATGTCCTGTGAGGGTACAGTCTTGTACCCTCTCTGGAATCTGAATTTTGAGCAGACATTCTACCTCAACTCCTAACCAGATTGTTACTGCTATGTATCAGACCATATTCTAGCCTCTAAAGCTGCTTTGGTTTCAGTTTAGTTCTCTAGTTTCCTGTGGATTCTGTGAGCACCTGATAATCTTTCAATGAATTCGCTTGTTTGTTTACCAGAGTAGTTTCTTATTTGCAACCAAAGACTTTTAACTGATATACATGGCATATCCAAGGTTTATCAACATCTCTCTCAAAGTTTGTTTCCTACAGGGCATATTAAACAAGAGATTCTAAATAATTATTTAACAGTATATAGAATAATAAATAATAGTCAGAGGTGGGGCCAAATGGTGGAGTAGTCAGACGGTTCTGGTGGTCCCTCTTACAACAAAGACCCAAAAAACCAAGTGAATCGATTATATATGACAATCTAGGAGCCCTGAATATCAAAGGCAAAGTTGAGTGATCAGACTGAGTGGCAGGGGGAGGGAGAGACGGTTCAGAAGCAGCAAGGAGTTGCCAGACCTGACTCAGTGAGAGCCTGAGCCTTTCAGGCCGGATCAGCTTGTGGTGCGCAGTGAGGCAGGCAAGCAGCGGTGCTCGAGAGGAGTCTTCCACACTGGGAGAGATCGAGTGGCAGAGAGTCTACTCAGCCATCCAGAAACAGTGAGAAGCAGCCCTCGATAGGCAAAAGATAAGTACTTGCATCTGGCCTACTGTGTGGATCAAGAACACCCCCGCTTTGGGAAAAACCTCTCTCCCATTTACCTCCCCGTTCCCTGCTCTGCACTGGGTCCCGGACAGCTTCAGCAACTGCCGAGTCCCCCTAGGCCAGAAGTAGGAACCATCACACGCCCTGAGCCATTCTCCCTGCCTTGGACAGTGAACAAATTAACAAACGGGAAAAAATAATCTGCCGGCTCCCCTAAGCAAGGAACTCAGGGTAGGCACAGCTCCTTTGCCTAAGCACAGGCATAAGGGATCCACAGACTTTGAGCGCCTTTCCCCCTGCATGGACTTGTGTGGGCCCATTTCAACAGCATAGGCCCTTATTACCAGAGTACAAGAGGGTACACACCTGAAGTCTAACTTCAACTGTTTCAGCTGTGAAGTGGCAGGTTCCTGACATCTGACACTGCTCTGCCTATTAGGCAGGGTCTTCCCCTACCCACATCAGGGGCCTGAGGACTTGTGCCTCCACCCACGCCACCTAGCCACCTGCAACACGGGCCCAAGAATAAGTGGTGACCCCAGTCTTTACAGCCAACAGCACTGGGCGCTCACAGTCTGGCTGCAAAACTCACCCACCAAAGTGCCCTAGGGAAAAGAGACATACTTTCCTCCTGGACCCTCGGGAATGGCCGTCGGTCCCCTGCCTTGCTCAGTGTGAGACCCCCTGCTGCAGCTGGATGCCTGTGCCTACACCAATCACCCATGCCTGTCTAGGACTGTAGGTAAGAGCCTGCACCACACAACTGGTGGCCGACTACCTGGACACCTGACCTGAATCCATACAGGAGTGGGCGACTCCTGGGCTCACATACATAATGGCAGGTCTGGCCACCTGGTGGCAGGACGTTGGAGCTTTAGAGGTGCCAGTGATCGGACTAGCTCACAGGAGCAGCCTATTTCGGCATATCAAAACAAAACAAGAAGCTAGGACACGGTAAGCAAGCATACAATAAATAAATATAATAACTTATTGATGGCTTGGAGACAACAGTCAATATCAAATCACATAAAGAGGCAGACCATGATGGCTTCAGCAAGCTCCCAAAATAAAGAATCAAGGAATTTTCTGGGAGTTCCTGGCAACATGGTGCTATGGTCAGAAGCACCACGCGGTCCCTCCCCAGCAAAGATCAGAACAACGAAGCCAAACACAGTCACACATCAATCCTGAAACCCTAAGGATCAAATGAAGAGATAAGGAACTCAGCCAAGTATCAAATGGAATAAGAACTGACCAAGAACAGAGTGAGGAGAGATACACGCAGAGGTCCCCTATCAGCTACCGCAGCACGGATCTGCCATCTTGCACTCCTATCAGAGATCAGCAAACAGGGGGTATGAGAAAGCAGCTTCATGGAGCTTCCAGCAGGAGACAGAACAACCGGTAACCAGCGATATAGGCTTTCCCACCCCCCACCTTTCTTCACCCTCACCTAGCCTCATCTGCTTCCTGAAGCCACAGTCTCTTGGCCAGGAAACACCAGCTTCACCCCGGTGTCGCTTGGATTCCACCTGCCTGCAATGACCAACACCCTGACTGCCTTTTCTTGGCTGCTGGTGTTGCTTTTTTTCCACTTATTTAGATTTCTTTCTCACCTCCCACTACCTCCCCCTGCTTTCTCTCTAATACCTGGCTCTGTGCACCATCTTTGCTTCTTCCTGAAAGAGGCTGTGAGACACCACTTGGCTGTGGGACTGCTTTCTGGCCTGTGTCACCATGCTGGTGGGACATCTGGGGCTTTTTTTTGTTTGCTCTGATTTGTTCTGTTTTGATTTGTTTGTTTGTTTTCTTTTTCTTTTCTCGGCTTGGGAGCCCCTTCTAGCCAGGCATGGCTTGGAAGCTACTCCCTTACTCTGCGCAGATGCACAGGGACATCCCTGGGGGCATTTCTTTTTTCTTATTTTTTGTTTTGTTTGTTTCTTTGCTTTGTTTTCTTCTCTTATTCCCTTTTTGACTTTATTTCCAGTTTATCAATTTATTAATTTTTTTCTTTTATCCTTTTTCTTTTTTCATTTTTGTTTTTCCTCATTTCTCAGTCTCTCATCTCTCCACTCCAATAGCAAGCTCCCTTAGCACTCTTTTTTGTATGTTTTTGGCTCCTGTTCATCTCTCCTCTCTCTCATCTTCCCCATACCCATCTTAGCTCCACACATCACAATCTACCCTCTTCTTCCTGCCTACATGCACCATGCGCTGAACATCACACTCCCAAGCAGCACAGGCATGGCCTACTGGAAACTGCCCTGCACTGATTCCCAGTCCACACAATCAGCCCTGGTACGTGTCACAAAAAAATCCATCCCAGCAACTCCCCTTCAGCTGGAGCTGCCCTGCTGTACCATACCTGAGTGACTGACCCTGCCCACTGAGAAGGTGAAAAGTATCGTGCCCACAGATGAGCAAACAACAAAGAATGCACAGCCCACCTGCTCAGACATAACCAAATAAAATAAAAAAGCAGGACAAAACAATCAAATCTACAATCAATAAACGAGGAAAATAACCACTGAATGCCCCGAAGACAGCAGACAATATCAAAACATTTACAAAAACAGGACAAGATGGTTCTAGTAGGCGTCCAAAATAAAACACCAGATGACCTTCCAGTACAAGAAAAGGACTAGACCTAACTGATAGGGAATTCAAATCTCTAATATTTAGAATTATCCAAGAATTGAAGCAAAAAGCCAACAAAAATGAGGAAAAAACAGACAAATTCATAGAAAAGGCAGACAAATTCATGGAAAATACAGACAGAACAATTGAAGAATTCAAGAAAATAATACAGGAACAAAATGATAAAATAAATTCACAACTAGAAACCATACAAAAACAACAAATAGAAATCCAAAAGATAAACAACAAGTTTTCAGAAATGGACAGTGTCACAGAAGGGCTGACGAGCAGATTTGAAACGGTGGAAGATAGGATCAGCAAAGAAGACAAACACTTGGATACAACTCTGTTTGAGGAAAAACCAGAAAAAAGAATGAAGAAAAATGAAACACGGAGAATTATGTGGGATACAATCAAAAGCAAAAATCTGCAAGTGATCGGAGTTCCAAAACAGGGGGAGAAAACAGAAAACACAGAGAGGATCATTGAAGAATTGCTGACAGAAAATTTCCACAATATCATGAAAGATGAAAAGCTGAGCATCCAAGAAGCTCAATGAACACCATATAGGACAGACCCCAAAAGAAAATCACCAAGGCATATCATAATCACACTTTCTAAAACCAAAGACAAACAAAGAATCCTGACAGCAACTAGAGAAAAACAAAAAGTCACTTACAGAGGAGAAACAATAAGACTAAGCTCAGATTATTCAGCAGAAACCATGCAGGCAAGAAGGCAATGGGATGACATATATAAAACCTTGAAAGGAAAAAGTTGCCAGCCAAGAATAATATATCCTGCAAAACTCTCATTCAAATATGATGGTGAAATTAGGTCATTTCCAGATAAACAGAAATAAAGGGACTATATAAAAACCAAACCAAACTTACAAGACTTATTAAAGGGAGTCCTTCAATCTGAGAACAAACGACATCAGACTACAGGCTGAATATAGGACACAAGACTGAACTAGCCAGATACCAACCTAGGAAATGAACTCTTAAGGACTATGCAAAACAAAAAGAATTACAAGAAACCAGAGAGGTTAATCTATAAATGACAACAGCATCAGAATAATAAAAGAGGGAATAAACAGTGTTGGTATAGAACCCTCTAATGGAGAGGAAGGCAAGACGATATCAAGTAGTAACAGACTGGTTCAAATCTAGGAAGATAAGGGTAAATTTCAAGGTAACCACAAAGAAAGTTAACAAACCTACTCATCAAAATAAAGAAGAAAAACATAAAGTCTCAGTAAAAACAAAACCTACAAAAACAAATGAAAAAAAAAAATCCACAAACAAAAGGAACTTAGCACAGGAGAGTAAGATGAACAAAGAAAACATCAGCACCACAAAAAAACCACAACAATGTGCAATCCCACTCCTAGGAATATATCCTAGAGAAGTAAAAGCCGTCACTCGAACAGACATATGCACACACATATTCATTGCAGCACTGTTCACAATAGCAAAAAGATGGAAACAACCTAGATGCCCATCAACAGATGAATGGGTAAACAAACTATGGTACATACACACAATGGAGTATTATGCAAAGATAAAGAACAATGATAAATCTGTGAAGCATCTCATAACATGGATGAAACTGGAGGACATTATGCTGAGTGAAATAAGTCAATCACAAAAGTACAAGTATTGTATGAGACGTCTACTGTAAAAACGTAAAAGTTTACACACAAAAAGAAACAATCCGTGTTGGTTATGAGGGATGGGAGGGGTGCAGGGGCAACTAAATAGACGATAGATGAGTGGTAACTTTGCTGAAGGTAAGACAGTACACAATACTGGGAAAGCCAGCACAACTTGTACAAGGAAAGGTCATGCAAGCTCCATAGACACATGCAAACTCCCTGAGGGACTGAACTGCTGGGCAGAGGGCTGTGGGGACCATGGTCTAGGGGAACATCTAGCTCAACTGGCGTAACACAGTTTATAAAGACAATGTTCTACATTCTACCTTGGTGAGTAGTGTCTGCAGTATTAAAAGCCTGTGAGCATTGATCTAAGATACTCCACTGGTCTCACCCCTTCGGGAACAAGGGAGAATGAAGAAAACAAGATACAAGGAAAAGATTGGTCCAAAGGACTGATGGACCACAGCTACCACAGCCTCCACCAGACTGAGTCCAATACAGCTAGATGGTGCCCGGCTACCACCACTGACTGCTCTGACCAGGATCACAACAGAGGGTTCTAGACAGAGCTGGAGAAGGATGTAGAACAAAATTCTAACACACACAGAAAAGACCAGATTTACTGGCCTGACAGACTAGAGAAACCGTGAGACTATGGCCCCTGGACACCCTTTTAGCTCAGTGGTGAAGTCACTCCCGAGGTTCACCATTCAGCCCGGGATCGGACAGCCTCATAAAACAAAATGGGACTAATAAGGCCCAGCAGTCCAGGGACAAGGATGAGAATGTAGGAGGGGACAGGAAAGCTGGTGATAGGGAACGCAAGGTTGAGAAGGGACAGTGTTGACATGTCATGGGGTTGTTAACCATTGTCATAGGGCAGTATGTGTACTAACCGTTTAATAAGAAAGTATTTGTTCTGCAAACTTTCATCTAAGGTACAAAAAGAGAAAAAGAACTATTTATGTGAGATCAAATTGACAACAGCAATTCAAAAGGTTTGATGGGAAGCCTAGGGGGCAGTGAGTTGAAGATAATGGTGATGGAATAATTTGGAAAAGGATACTGAGAATAGCAAGCAGCACAACTGGAAGAATGTAATCAATGTCACTGAATTGTACATGTAGAAACTTTTGAAATGGTGTAACTTTGGCTATGTATATTTTCACCAAAAAAAAGTCCTCCAAGGATGAGAAGGGAGAGTGTTGACATGTCTTGGGGTTGTTAACCAATATCAAAAAACAATGTGTGTACTGACTGTTTAATAATAAACTATTTGTTCTGTAAACCTTCATCTAAAGTACCATAAAAAAAATTTTTCAAAAAAATCATATTAGGCATTCTACATTGTTATCAAATTTGTTATAATCTACAGTACCCAAATGTGCTGAGCAAAAAATGGTCACTGGACAGTTTGTACACTGCTTTAAATGGGTGTTTCTGGTTTTTGTTCTTAAGTGCAATTAATTTCCTTTCAGTAGAGTCCATATTTTAAATTATTTTTTCCCCATGAGTATGTCTAGGTTTTGACTTGGCAAATCTCTCTTTCGACTGATACTTTCCCTGACCAAAAGTGGACATTATTAAAAGTTTCCCAGTAAATAAAATGGGTCCTGTGGAAACAAACAAACAAAAAAACCAGAACCAAGATTATCCCGAGATCACCCTTAGTGAAACAGTAGAGTGACACACAAAATAAAGAATAGTAATCATAAGATAGGTGCTCTACGTAAAAACCATCAGTATGAGACCAAAAGGTCAACAATTACTCAAAAGCAAAGATGAGAAGATAAGGGAGCAGGGAATCTAAAGTATCGGAAAGGGAACAAGCAAAACACAATTAGAGAATGTTGGCACATTTTGATAAATGTAACGAATGTCACTGAACAATCTGTGTGGAAATTGTCAAATGGAAACCTAACTTTCTGTGTAAACTTTCACCAACAACTCAATATAAAATAATTGAAGCAAGGGAAAAAAAAAGAAAGAATTTTCCTTAGGAAGAGAATTTCTTAGAGTTACCGGAGGCAGGATACAAAACATTAATATACAGAACTCTTCAAGAGATCTGGAAGGAGATTAGACAAAATGCAGACCTAGCAATAGAGGAACTTAAGAAGATTATAGAAGAGCATAATCACAAACTTAACAGGCTGCAAGAATCCACAGAGAGACAGCAATCAGAAATCCAGAAGATTAACAATAAAATGTCAGAATCAGACAAACTCAATAGAAAGTCATGGGAGCAGAATTGAGGCAATGAAGTCAGAATTAGTGAGACTGAAGATAAAGCACTTGACACCAACTTATCTGAAGAAAAATCAGATAAAAGGATTAAAAAAATGAAGAAACAGTTAAGAATTATGTGGGATTCTATCAAAAGGAATAACCTATGAGTGACTGGAGTACCAGAAAAGGGGGGTAAGAGAAAATACAGAGATAATTGTTGAAGATTTACTGGCAGAAAACTTCCTTGATACCGTGAAAGATGAGAAGATAGCTATCCAAGATGCTCACTGAACCCCACATAATGCAGACCCCAAAAGAAAGTCACCAAGACATATTATAATCAAACTTACCAAAACCAAAGATAAAGAGAGAATTTTAAGAGTGTCTAGGGATAAACGAAAAGTAATCTACAAAGGAGAGTCAATAAGAATAAGCTTGGACTACTCAGTGGAAACCATGCAGGCAAGAAGACAATGGGATGATATATACAAAGACTTGAAGGGAAAAAATTGTCAGCCAAGAATTATTTATATACAGCAAAACTGTCTCTCACATATGATGGTGAAATTAGGGCATTTCCAGATAAACAGAAGTTTAGGGCATTTCTAAAACCCAAAGCAAAATTACAATACTAAAGGGAGTCCTCCGGTTAGAAAATCAGTAACATCAGATAACAACCCAAGACTAGAACACAGGACAGAGCAACCATATATCAACCCAGATAGGGAAGTCGCAAAAATAAATCAAAGCTAAAACACTGGAAATAGGAAAACAGATGTCAACATGTAAAAGATGAAAATATTAAAACAAAAAAGAAGGACTAAAAAATGTAGACAAAGATTTTTCATACGGAGAGGAAGTCAAGGCAATATAAAGAAATAAAAGACTAGTATAAACTTAGAAAAATAGGGGTAAATATTAAGGTAACCACAAAGGAAACTAACAAACCTACACATCAAAATAAAAAACAAGAAAAATATAAAGACTCAGCAAATACAAAATCAACAATGAAAAAGATGAAAACAAAATAAAGAATAATGACTCAGCACAGAAAATTAAGTGGAAAAAAGAAACTGTGAACAACACACACAAAAAAAGACATCAAAATGACAGCCCTAAACTCATATCTATCAATAATTATGCTAAATGTAAATGGACAAAATGCACCAATAAAGAGACAGAGGGTGGCAGAATGGATAAAAAAAACACAATCCATCTGTATGCTTCCTACAAGAGATACACCTTAGACTTAAAGAATAAGTAATAGTGTAAATATTTAATAAAAGCAAATCCCCTTTTAGAGAGCTATGCCTATTAATTATCAAGGTTATTGTGAAGCTATAAAGAGTACATTATAGAACATTATACATATTCTGTAACAGAAAAAAGCAAAATGATACAACAGTAAAGAGCAAGAGCTTGGAAGTGAGAGAGCCTGGATTCAGAACCTGGATCATGATCATTTTCTAACTGTTATTTCCTGGGCAAATAATTAAATCTTAGAGCTTCAGCTTCCTCAGAAGGCTAATATTAGTACTTATCTCACAGGGGTATTTTGAAGATTAAATTAATCAGTATATATAAAATGCTGGGAAGAGTACCTCACACAGTGAAGACCAATAAATATTAGCTTATTGCTGTAACAGAAAATCTCTTTCTGAAACATAAGGAAAACAAAAACCAACAATGCAAAACAAGATAATTTATTGAAATAATTATTAAACATAAAGTACTAAAGGTATAATTAATGTAATTTAGACATTTCAGAAATGAAATTATGTTACAAGTTGAGTACTTAAGAGAATTACAATTCATAAATTGTATTACAGAGTTTAATATGTGAATTTGGAAAACAAAGTATACTCCTACAATCATCAAAATGCTCAGTTCTTCAAGGAATCTTCTCTGCAGTAAAGACTTGAGAAGCTTGTCTCCTAGCCTTGAAAAAAAATTTTAAAAAAAAATTTAATTGTAAACTAGAAGTCAATTAATTATCAAATATGCTAATTACCATTCTCATATTTAGAAAAAAAAACCTGAGATTTTAAAATCAATAACAAAAATTACTAAAGGAAAGTTACAAATTCAAATTTATGGTATGAGGAATATATATTTTTAAAGCCAAGTCATAAAGAAAGCAAAGTCCAGAAAAAGACAAAATAGAATAAAATAAAAATAAAATGTCATTTTTTAATGGAATAATGAGTCACAAGTAAAAATGCTGCCTCAAAGTCAGAGAGACAGAGAGGAAAAACAGAAAAGGAGAGCTAGAAAGAGACAGGGCCATGAGCAATGAGAGGCAGATCCTTTAAGAAAACTAAAGAAAAACATTCATTATGATCTTAAAAATGGCACTTCAAAAACTTTAAAATGTTTGTGCTATTTTCACTTACAAATCAAGGCATATTAAAACAAGCTAACTTAAAGTTAAACCAAGTTGAGAGTATAAGGATTAAACAATACAGAACTACAACCTATTAAAATGTGAAGAGAACTGAAGAATGTGGCTACTACATACATTTTTATTATTTAAGTGAATTTCATTAGATATTTTCTAAAACAAATCCATTAACTAAACAAGTGCTCTAACATCTAGAACAGGGTCTGGAATTACTAGATGCTAAAAAAGTATTTATGGCAGAATGTGTACATCCAAATTCCCTGAGGGACTGAAGTGCTGGGCGGAGGGCTGTGGGGACCATGGTCTTGGGGAACATCTAGCTCAATTGGCATAACACAGTTTATAAAGAGAATGTTCTGCATTCTACCTTGGCGAGTAGCATCTGGGGTCTTAAAAGCCTGTAAGCAGCCATCTAAGATACTCCACTGGTCTCATCCCTTTGGGAGCAAGGGAGAATGAAGAGAACAAGATATAAGGAAAAGATTAGTCCGAAGGACTAATGGACCACAACTACCAAGGCCTCCAGCAGACTGAGTCCAGTACAGCTAGATGGTGCCCGGCTACCACCACTGACTGCTCTGACCAGGATCACAACAGAGGGCTCTGGACAGAGCTGGAGAAGGATGCAGAACAAAATTCTAACTCACAAAACTAAAGACCAGATTTACTGGCCTAAAGGAGACTGGAGAAACCCTGAGAGTATGGCCCCCAAACACCCTTTTAGCTCAATGGTGAAGTCACTTCCGAGGTTCACTGTTCAGCTGGGGAGTGGATAGTCCCATAAAACCAAATGGCACTAATGAGGCACAGCAGTCCAGGGACAAGGGCCAGAAGGCAAAAAGGGACAAGGAAGCTGGTGATAGGGAACCCAAGGTTCAGTAAGGATAGTGTTGATGTGTTGTGAGGTTGTTAACCATTGTCACAGGGCAACATGCGTACTAACTGTTAAATGAGAAACTATTTTGTTCTGTAAGCCTTCATCTAAAGTGAGAACAGCAGCAAAATTGGAAGAGCGTAGTCGATGTCACTGAACTGTGCATGCAGAAATTTTTGAAACCGTGTGTCTTTGACTATGTATATTTTCACCAAAAAAAAAAAAAAAAAAGGTCAAGAAGGGGGAGGGTTGACATGTTGTGGGGTTGTTAACCAATGTCATAAAACAATATGTGTACTACTGTTTCATGAGAAACTATTGGTTCTGTAAGCCTTCACCTGAAGTACAATAAAAAAAATAAAATAAAAAAGATATAAAAACTAAACAAAATAAATGTAAAATATTTTGTCTTCATTTAAAGTTTATTCCCATCTTATCTGCAGATTAACCAGTACTCCAAGCGTTGCTGAATTCCTACAATGTATCTTTACACTGTTAAAAAGATCAGAAAAACTTTTTAAGACATAGATGGTGGAAAACAAAAAACTGAAAAACAAAAACAAAAGCCTGAAGGCAACATGAAAAAATAATACAGTAATAAGGTATGTTAAATTCATTATATTAGTTTTTTTCATTTTTCAAAATGCAATACCCTATTTTTTTTAAATAATAAATATAAAATTATTCCCCAAAAGCTTAGCAAATGTTAAACTATGAAGCTTTGTATCCTCACAGAAGAGGCAATAAAGCCTAGGGTTCTGTATACACACTGCCTGAAGTGGAGTCCTGACTCTGCTACTTAGTAGCTATTTGATTTTAGGAATCATAACAACCTCTCTGTGCCTCTGCATCTGCATCTGTAAAATGCCTACCTTACAAAGTTGTTGTGTAGATTAAACTAACATACATACAGGTCTTAGGATCGTGCCTAGCACAGAGTAAGCATTATACAAGTTCTATTTCTATTTAATTACTACAACTATACTTATTATTCCTTCTCCACTTGACAGTATTGTGTATTGTTCTCCAAGTTCTGATTCTTATTGTTAAAGCCACAGCTAGTCTCCATGACTGAAAAAAAATGAAAGAGCAACAATTATATAGTGTGGGAAGCACATTTTTAGTCTTCTAACACCACCAATCTCTCAGTTTCAAAACTACAGAGATAACGTCTAACTAAAATGTTCAGCTAGACTCCATGATAATATTTAAGCCCACTCATGCTCTCAAAAGCTATCTGTACATCAGTGAGCAAATGTCTTTGGGTTTTAGTAATAATTAAATTAACCTCTAACTTTATCTGACCAAATTAATGTTGTTGTTGTTATTGTTGGTAGGTACCATCAATTCTATTCAGACTCATAGTGACCCCATGTGACAGAGCAGAACTGCCCCACAGGGTTTTCTTGGCTGTAATCTTTATGGAAACAGATCATCAGGTCTTTCTCTGGCAGAGTCGCTGGGTGGGTTCAAACAACCAATCTTTAAGTTAGCAAAATAAATGCAATTTTGGTATTTAAATCATTGCAAAGAAACCTTTACTGTATCATAATTAAATTGAAGAATCTCTTAAACAATCTGTACCGTTGTATCCCATGTTGAGGCTGAAAAGATTACTCTAGCTCTGTCTCACATATGAAACCACCTTCGTCTTAGTTCCTCTAAGATCTTATTTTCTACATAAATGTTCCTCTCTAGTTCTCTGTCTCTTTTCTCTTTCGAGGGAAACAAATCAATGTGAAATAATCAAATACAGGTACTTTTTTTTAAGATTCCAGGACCTGTGCATTTTCCACACTTGCTATACCACTGCACAGCTTCAGTTCAGACCAAGTGGAGGGTTTTCAATTCTTAGAATTTTGTCTATAATGTACCACTCAACACTTAATTGCAAGGCCCCCACTAACACCCTGCTAACTTAGAACTGAAACCACTCTCGAAGTCCACCTTTCAGCCAAGGATTAGACAGGCCAATAAAACAAACAATAACCCACGTGAGGAACATGCTTCTTAATTCAATCAAGTATATGAGACCAAATGCACAACACCTGCCCAAAAGCAAAGATGAGAAGGCAGGAAGGGACAGGAAAACTGGATGAATGGACACAGGGAACCTGGGGTAGAAACGGAAGAGGGGTGAGTGTTGACACAATGTGGGGATTACAACTAATGTCACAAAACAATCTGTGTATAAATTTTGAATGAGAAACTAATTTGTGCTGTAAACGTTCATCTAAAGTACAATAAAAAAGTAATAACAAGAGAAAAAAAGAGGCAACTCTGAAAGCAAAAACCAAACCCACTGCTATCAAGTCAATGCTGACTCATCTACGCAAGTTAAATTTCTAGAACAATGTATATCCAACAAGCCCAAGTGCATAAAATACAGCCTCAGGCATCACAAGAGTCACATTTTAATAAACAATCATTAAGACCTATATGGTTAATTCTCCCTAGATTAAGATAGGTCTTCTTACCATATATGTTTTCATTACTTGTCACTTACCTGACATTAAAAATTAAATATTATAAAATTAAATATATTTGTGAGGCTCTGAATAAAGTAAATGAAATTAGGTACCATTTGGAATTTAAAGATGCCCATTCCAGAAATGAAGACATAAACACAAAATATATTTGCCAACTTAATGAAATAGAATGAGGTGTTAGGAGATAGGACAAAGGGATAACACTGATTTTAACTAAAAATGCTTTCAAGCTTCACATAATAAATATTTAGATACTTACAACTTTCTCCTCTTGAGAAAGAACACCCTTTACTGCCACTATCTGGTACTGCTTATGTTTTAAATTTCCCACAAACTTCCGAAGTTGCTTGAGACTGTTAGCCTCGATGTCTTGCTTTAATAGTTTTTGCATTTCTCGAGAAGGACATCCAGGGTCAAATATTAGTAAACATAATGTTCGGTTTTTTCTTTCTTCGATTCCAACAATTGTTCGACTATGACCTATCAAAAAATAAAATAACAGCTAATATATTTTGTACTTATCTATACTATAGCTATACATACACAGATACAAGTTACTATATATACATACCCCTTCCCCATGTATAATGTGTATGGGCATTTAGAATATAAGTATAGTCGGTCCCTCTTATATATATATGTAGCTGAGCTTCCTCACTCCTAAAACACAAGAGTTTTAGTTCTACTTCCTAACCTCCAGCTGTCTTTCCTTTAACTTATTTTTCTAAAGGCTTCATCACAAAAAAATTCTACTTCTATTCTGCCATATATATTTTCTTTCCCAATTCCTTACATCCCTCTTATTAAAATTATCTCAAATGAGAGGATTTGAAATTTATTTACCCTAGAACAAAAACTCTCATGGTTCCAAAGGTAAACAGAAGTAAATTTATATATACTAGAATTTTACTAGGGAGGGCTTGTATTCTTAAACAATTTAATGTCTCACATTTACTTCTCTTCTCTTAATACCTGTCAATCCAAATCATCCATTCAACAAAATTATCAAGTGTCTATGATGGGCACTATTCTAGGCAGTTAGGGATACAACAATACACAAAACATACAAACATGCCTGCCTTTATGGAGTTTATATTCTAACAGGAAGAGACATTCTATTAACAAGATAAATAAGTGAAATATATTTTATGTCAGAGAAATAAAAAAAAAGCAGAGGCAAGAGGTAGGAAATGCTAGCAGTGAGGGGCTAGAATGAGTTGCAATTCTAAATAAGGTGGTCAAGGAAGACCTCAATGAGGTGACATATGGGTAAAGACCTGTGAGGGAAGCATGAACCCAGCAAAAGGCCCTGCAGATTCCAGGAGTATCATCTTTCATTACCCAGGAATATACTGTAACAACAAAGTAGCTCTGGAAATTAGACTAATGTCACAATACCTCACCCCATCCTACCCCCATTATCAGGATCTTAACCTGTCCTAAAGCAAAAGCCAATTAATTGATCTGATCAACAACATTATTATCTACGATTATACTAACCTTGATGCTGAAGATAGACAGGAGGCTTAGATGTACACACTACCTTTGGACTTCCTTCCCTCTCTGAAGAATAGTAGTTTAATATCCACTCAAATAAGCGAGGGTGTGTACCCAAAGGACCAGTTGACTTATGAAAATCAACAATATGACACCTATACAAAATTTACAAAATGTATTATTTAGAGAATATTTTAAAAATAATTTCATCAAGGTTGTTACCAAATAATACAAAAAAATTCTCAGTTATGGACTAATTTTATTTAGTCATTATTTCCCTAAGAAGAAAGAAATTAAATATAAGCTTTTATAATTAGCCTGGCAAACTCTTATTTTTGTGGAGGAAATAACTATAAATTAACTATTCATAAAAAGGTAGATGGCTGATCTAAGTTACAAACATATTCTAATATATAAAATCTCTATAAATGAGGACTATACTTGACTTCTAAAGTCATCTACATATGGAATATAGCTTTTATTCTAACGTCTCTAAACCTGATAATTTTAACACCTTGAGAGCCATTTGGAGTTATCAAAAATAACCTGAATATTTTCCCCATCAGCTCCCTAAAATTCCAGTAGCAAACAAGAAAAGAATGCTTGTAAAGATCATAGAAAAACATGTGTGTACCCACAGGTATACATCTATCTCCCATCTACCAGAAGACCATAGTGGTATTTTTCCCTCAAAAGGAAGTTGTCATAGTTATCTAGTGCTGCTATAACAGAAATAACACAAGTGGGTGGTTTTAACAAACAGAAATTTATTTTCTCACAGTTTAGGAGGTTAGATGTCTGAATTCAGGGTGCCGGTTCCAGGCTCTGGGTGTTGTCCATGCTCTCTGGATTACAGGTGAGATCCCTCAGCCCAGGCTTCAGCTCTGCCTTCCAGGCCCTCTGGGATGGCAACTCTGCTCCCTCGGCTTTGGGTGGTCCCATTCTCTTAATCCATCTGAGTGGCAACCCCACCCGCTTGACCCAGGAGGCCCTGTTATACAAACTGCCCTTGGGCATGGCACCCCGCCCCCTCAGCTTTGGGCAGCGACTCCATTCCCCTGACACCGCTTAATGGCAGCCCTACACTCCAGAACCGAGTTAGCAAATATCTGACTCTTTGAAACCTAGGATGGTGTGGCCCCACCCTTTGAGATCCAGGAGGCCACGGCCCATCCTTGGAAACCAGGAGGGCCCTGCTTCCCGTGCTCCTTCCAACAGTTCTGCCAATCTCTGAGCTGCTCTAGGGATGATCCTTTTCTTTTCTTGAAGGACAACAGATGTAGCTCCTTTAGCCTGTTTCCTGACTGTAGAATTCCAAGCGACAGACAGTGTTCTTTCCTTTCGTTCTTTCTCTTGTCCCCTTCAGTCTAAGCTGATGAGTTTTCTGCTGTGGTAGCTGGTTAGATCCATTAGTCACAGGCTTAATCTCTTTAACAAAAGATTGTGTAGCCACATCCTTGGTAAACATTCTAGGACACGTGTTCTTAGTTTGTATAACAGAATTTTCCACATCTTGAAGTTCTGTTTTCATTTTGCACAGTTCATTTTTAAGTCCATCTCTTTCCTTTCACACTTTACTATAAGCGGCAAGGAGAAAACACATGACCCCTTTAAGATGTTGCTTAGAAATCTCATCAGCCAGATATCCTGGTTCATCACTTACAAGTTCTACTTTCCACCAAACATTTGAACATAATTCCAACAAGTTCTCCATCGCTGCATAAAAAGCATCACCCTCCATTGTCCAATCACATGTTTATCATTTTCTCTTAAAGCTTTGCCTGAAGCACATTTAACGTCCACATTTCTAGCAACATTCTGTTGCTGGCACCATATGTATTCTCTAAGACAACAGAGATTTTCTCTATAACTCTCCTCACTTCCTTCTGAGCCAGAATTGCCTCTGACATCCATAATTCTACCAACAATCTCTCCAAGGCAATCCAGACTTCTACTATTAGGCACCTTAAAACTCTTTCAGCCTCTACTCACTACCCAATTCCAAAACTGCCTCCATATTTTAAGTATCTGTTAGAGCAGCACCCCATTCCAGGTACCAAATACTGTCTTAGTTATCTAGTGCTGCCATAATAGAAATATCACAAGCGGGTGGCTTTAACAACAGAAATTTATTTTCTCATAGTTTAGAAGGAGAGAACTCCTAATTCAGGGTGCTGGCTCTGGGGGAAGGCTACCTCTCTGTCTTGGATCTGGAAAAAGGTCCTTGTCTCTTTGAGCTTCTGCTCCCAGGCAATCTTTATGTGGCTTGGCATCTCTCTCCCCTCATCTCTGCTTCTCTTGCTTGCTTGTGAAATCTCTTTTATATCTCAAAAGAGACTGATTCAACATACCCTACACTAATCCTGTTTAATTAACATAACAAAGACAATTCATTTCCAAGTGGGAATACAACCACAGCCATCCTAATTCATTGGTTAGGATTTACAACAAATATTTTCAGGGGACACAATTCAATCTATAACAGAAGTCAACCTTGAATAAATGAAAATTTCTTTAACCAGAAGTACTGCTCACACTACTCAACAAGTATTTTGAAAAGATCAGGTAAAATGAAAAGCAATTAATAGCTTCATAATCAGTTCAAACTACAGCACAGATATCATATTCTCATCTCTCTTAAGAATAAAATCTCCAAATATACCCAAGTTATAATGGTTAACTTTAGCCTCAGCAAATTTTATGTTGGCAATTTATAACAGATTACTGAGTTTTAAGTGCTCAAGTAAACGTCTGTATAAATTGTTTAGAAGTAGGAATGGTGCTTATGGATTTTCATGTTTAGATTTGGAATTTGAATGGTACCCCTATAGCAGAAGAATGATATTTAAATAACTAGAAAACATACTCAGCATATATTAATAAAAAAGCTTTACTAAGGACTAAACTATTTAAAGTACCAAGAAAGAAGCTAGATATAACAGGTATTTTAGAAGGGAATTTTCATTTCCTTAAAAATTACCTAAAAGTTTGCAAACGACACAGTTCATAACCTGAAGGTGCGAATAAATTGATAAAAAGAAAAGCAAAAATAAACTTAGAAGGCATTCAAGTAGCCCTTTAAGTTTAAATAATTCAAGAAAATTATATATGCAACATTAATTTTTTCTATTTAAAATGTAAGAAATACTTTTACCTCTGAATCTAATCAATTAATATGGTAAAACCTACATAAAACACTGGTTAAATTATTTAGAAACAAAGATAAAAGGAAATATAAAGCCACAAAAGTTAAGGCAAACTTTTCATTAAAGGTGAACACAAGCATCTATCTCTGTTTCCTCTTGAAAGCCCAACAACATAATGCAAAAGGAAAAAGTAATTTAAACACCTAAGGAAAAAGGGAATGAAAACAAACAAGAAATGGCCACACATTTCTGGAAACTGGAAAGCAAGAGAAGAAACATAAAGGTGAACAAAAAGAAAATAGAGATAATTTGTCTCAGAAAATCTAGACAGGCTGGAAGCTTAGAGGCACCAGGTACTGGGGAGAGCAGCAGTGAGGCTAAAATATGAGATTAGTTGATAAGTTTGCAAAGAAAGCAGATCACCCTCCAACTGCCCTTTCCACCAGTGCAGGAGCTCCAGGCAGGAGAGTGGAGAACTATTCTCTGAATGGCCTCTGACAAAAGATGTCTGTATACCGATAGTTGAGAGTTCTCCAACCAAATGGTAAGCTTCCAACTAAAACCCTTCAAACGAAATCTGCTAATCTACAAGCTCCATGCAGTCATATAGCACTTTCAGTTTTTTAATGTCTCATTCCTCACTGAATGGACAACTAAGTATTTACAAGAGTTACAAGAAACATTTCAAAATGGAAAAAGGTAAAACAAACAGACACGAAAACAAATTAACACAGAGGAAACAGAAAGTAAGTTTTGGGAAAAATTTTATTGCTACCATAAAAAAACATGATGCTATGAAATTACCCCTTAAAAATTAAAAACATGATTGCTAAGATAAAAACTTCAATAGAGGAGTTGAGATATAAAGTTGAGTAAACCCAGAAAGTAAAACAAAAAGTAAAGATAAAAAATAAGAGGCATGAGCAATAAACTTAAAAGGTCAAAGAAGTTCAGGGGCCAACAGGAGTTCCAGAAAGAAAAATAAGGAAAAAACAAGTATCCTAATCGTTAAATAACAACAGTTCTCCTATGAGCTCTTACTATGTGCCAGTCAGTTTTAAGTACTTCAGAAGTATTATCTCATTTAATCATCACTGTAACTCTACAGTTACTATTAATATCTTCTTTTATCAATGATAGAAGTAGGATACAGACTGGTTAAGTAATACATCTATTAAGTAGAAAAGCTAGAATCAAACACAGGCAGTCTTGACTCCAAAGTCTTAGCTCTTAACCACTACATTAAGATTTTAAAACTCACAATTCCAGATTCAAATGAAGAAAATATCCAACACAATAAATCAAAGTTCCACAACCCATGGTGAAATTTAATAATATCAGGACTAACAGAAGATCTGAAAAAATATCTGAAGAGGAAATAAATTAGTTATACGTAAAGGAATGAGAAGCGGATGGCAACTTACCTTCTCGATAGTAACACTGACAGCTAAAGGTCGATGGACTAACGACTTCACTTGATATGAAAACAATTTTGAATTTAGAATCAGATGTCCACCAAACTATCACTTAAGTAATAAGGATAGGCTACCCTTTCTTAAGGAGCTAATGAACAAAGTACTCAAGCAAAAGCAGATAATCCAAAAAGAGGAAGACATAGAATCCAGGGAAATCCAGGCACCAACACAAGAAAACAGTGAAGAAATACTACATCATAATAGCTGTGGAGGAAACCAGAAGGCAAATAATCCAGACTGGAGTAGGGAGAACAGAGAACTCTGAGGAGGTCTCCAGGAGTAAGGAGGGCCTCAGATTAGATGGTAAGTAGAGTGTCTGGAAAAACTTAAGATCATGATGAAATTTTTAAAAGTTTTTAAGGAAAAGACAAATTTAGCAATGAACAATATTTACAATGTCATAATGATGGAAACTCTGACTTTAATGAAAACATAAATAAAACCCTAGTGGGAGGATGGAGAGTGAGCAGGTGGGAGATATCAGGAGAATGCAATAGACAATGTTTAAAACTGATAAACCAAGAAATAGTTATGAAAACATATTATTTAAAAACAATGGAAGTAACTGTTGCTTCTGAGAAAAAGGATTTGAGAGTAAAGAGGAGCATGAGACAGGAAGTGAGTTGCTGGTTTTCACTGTAAGCCTTTCAGTGCTACCTAATTTTATTTAACTGTCTCTGTAGTTAAAAAAATCTTTATAGGAAAAAAAAGTCTTCCAGGTATGACAATCACACTAACTTTTGTTTTGAGATACGTACTTTACCCTGAGAGAGGTCAGGAGTGTATATACTTCACATGCTCCAATCCAGGCTTTTGTCCCCTGTAACCTATTATTGAGTTGAGAGGCTCCCTGTGGATCAAACCCTTCCTTCCATGCATCTTCAATCATAGACTGAATTTTAGGAATGCAAGGAACTGACATACCTAAAATTATACAAGCAAACACGTTACATAACAGTTACTAAGGTGTTCAATAGTTATCATTTAGCAGTATATCATGTACTAAAAAAAAAAACTACAATGCAGTTTTCAAGACCATTATCCCTGACATCATCTAGTATATCATTTTCTTCTCGTCACATCAGAATTCAGATTTCTAATGTAAATATCCACTAACTACTTCATTAAAGCTATTAATTCTGTCTGCTATATATTGATTCCATATCATATGTACTTTATCAGATGACAAGTTTAGAATACTGTATTTCACATACCTTTCAAGCAATCATCGTAAGCATCATTTTGTAATAGTGATGAAAGTAGCATTTGGAAATTTCTATAGCCACAACCCCAACCTTTGTCGCCTAGAGATGAATGAAAGTGATCCACCCCTGCAGAAAGCCACACGTGCCTCACATCTGTGGCAGCATTCTGATAATATCTATGAAGTGCTTCAATAATTCCTAAAGTAGAAAAGAGATTTAGAAGATTTAAAAGGATATGTTACCACCTTTATACAACTGAGTCATAAATTTCTAATATCAACCTCTCCCTCAAGCTTCACATCTAAATCTTATCAATTCCATTTTCTTTACCTTCTTACTGCTACAACCTTAGTTTACGTCCTTGTTTATTACTACTATCCAAGTTTCCTTACTCTAGCATATCGCTGATTACACTGAATTGAAATTGTGTGCATCTATCATCTCTGCATCTGCAGGGCCAACCACATATAACTGCTGAATGAATATTCATCTTATCTCTCCACCTTATTATACATACTGTCAGAGATCCCTCTTTCTCTGAAGCTTAGTCCTAAATCAAACTTCTCCCAATCAAAAAATAGCTCCCTATTACCTAGGGAATAGTCCTAATCCATTGTATATAAAGCCTATAGCAAGCTAACTTCAAACTTGCCTTTATTTTACACCATTCTTCTTGCCATAATTTTGGGTATGGCCTAACTGAACACATTAAACTCTATCCATGGAGTTTTAATTCAATTCCAGTGGTATATCGAATAAATATTACTGAGATAAATAAGCACTTAATAATAAATAAGTACTTATTGTAAATATTGTTACAAATAAAGGGGAAAATCACATCCCTATCTTCTCTGTCTCTCTCATATACACATACAGAAATAAATTCCAGGTAGATTAAAAATAAAAATATGAAGAGCAAACTCTAAATATTTAAAGAAAATATAAAGAAATAGATGAAGCTTCTTAAACAAGACTCTTAGAACACAAAGAGAAAGATTGAGAAATGTGTATATTTAAATTTAAAAATTCTAACTAAAGACACCATGTACAAAATTTAATGGCAAACTAAAGACCTGAAGAAGATATTTACATCTCATATAACCAACAAAGGATCAGTAGCCTGAATACTTAAAGAACTCCCACAAACCAATTAAACAACAACAAAAAAAAAAGAGAACAATCCAATAGAGAAATGGACAAAGGAAAGGAATAGGTATTTCACTGAAGAAGAAACTCAAGAGTAACTAGATAAATAGAATTTAAAATATGAATCATCTCACACCCCATTATAAGTGACAAAACTAAAAGAATGTCACCATATAAAGTGTGAGTGAGAATACACTGTTGTAACTGTAGATTAGTACAACCACTTTAGAAAACAATTCAGCAATATGTCAACAAAGTTGAAGATGCACATGGCCTTTAACCTAGCATTTCCAGTTCTGGATGCAATACTAGAGAAACTCTTAAAGGAAATCTGTTCATAATTTCTAAGAGTAAAAAACTGGAAATTATCTAAATGCCTGTCAACATGAAAACAAATGGTATGTAATTCATATAAGGAAGTACTACATAGCAGTCAAAAAGAATGAAGTACAGCTATAAAAATCAACATATCTGAGCAAAACTAATTACAGCTTACTTATAGTATACCCATTTAACACACGTAAAATATTACATATTGTTTATGGAAACATACGTACATTTCTGGCAAGAGTATTAAAACATGTATGTGATGCTAAGTACTAAATTCAGGATAATGGTTCCCTTTGTGTGGGAGGAGGGATTAGGATCAGACAGGGTATACAAGGGACTTAAAGTACATGTGAAAGGTTCTGCAGAATTTTGAAGAACATACTAAGAATGTAAACTATCTCATTAATAGTTTTAATGTTGAGTGAATGCTGAAATAGTATTTTGAAAACACTGGGTTTAAAATATTAGAATTAATTTCACCTGTCCCTTTTTACTTCTTCTAATACGGGCTACTGGAAATTGGAAATCATATATGGCTCACTTTATATATCTGTTTGACAGCACTGGTCTGCATGGTAAGCACACAATAAAAACTTTTTTTAAAGGTTCATTTTTAAATGTCAAGTAAATTAACACAATGTAAAAGTGAATTATTTTTAAGTGCATTATTTACTGTAAGAGTTCCCAAGTTTCAAAACAACACTTCTTTTTTTAATAAACAGCCTCACCTTAGTCTATACAAACCATGAATTATGAAAATTAAGGAAAAGTCAAATAATTCTGATTATTACTTCAGTGGGATATGGAATACTGAAAGCATGATTCTGATAATTAAGTACTCACCAGAAGATTTTGTTTTTCCATCATCAATACCAATAGCTAACGATTCCATCATATCAGCTTTTCTTCTGTGAAATTCAGATGGATGCATTCTTCCCCTATTTACTTCTATTTCCATATTTCGTAGTTGCTGTTGTTTGTATCCTCCAGAATTATCTAAACCGTATTGTCTCTACCGAACATAAAAAAGAATGAATTAATTTTTATGTCCCTGTACCTCAATGAAGATGGGAACTTACTACAATTTTATTTACTTGGAAATGTATTTTGAAACATTCTTATTCACAGATTTTATACAAGTGAACTTAAATATTTTTGTGAAAAATATATCACAAAATAATCCCTGATTCAATAATGGCCCTTTCACATAAACAATGACTATGGCAAGAAACTTGCTTTTCTTGTAGTATGGAAAATAGGGGATCCTGTCTTTCTATTAAAGATAATGTGAAGGCAGACACATTTCAAATATACTGCTGATTTTTTCAAGGCAACCTGTCAGTCTTTGTTACTTGTTCTCATCAGGCAACCCCACAAATGCCTACTAAGTCCATAATTTATTCAATCAATCATTCTATATAACGAATGAACTGTATTTTTGTAAACTGGTTGAGAATCTCAAATAATACGCATAAAACTGCTTCTATGGAAAAGCTTTCTGAGATTGAGTTCTAAACAACTAACTTGCAAAGTTATGTAATAAAACCCTTTTAAACATTGGAAACTTTTTGGACTGATGTTCATAATTACATAAGATAAAGACTAAAGAAAAATCAATTTTCTTTCCTTCTCTGAATCCTGGTGGGTGAAATATTTTCCACATAAATGAATCACCAGTGAGAAAAATAGCCTCAATTAGATATTTCAAAGAGGATTCCAAGGAACATTAGAAAAATGTGAGACATCTAAGGAAAAAAAAAAGGGGGGGGGGATCAAATAAGTCTGGGAAAATTATGATATGTTCAGTGTAAATTAGCATATTAAAGACTCTGGGAAGTCCTGAAGTATACAAACCTATCTGACCATAAATCCTATTTATTCACATACTATCTACTAATTCAGTATACATTACACCTCAACCTAAAGAAAACAAAAATTCTCACAATGGAGCACTAAGCAATATCATGACAAACTGAGAAAATAATCAAGTTATCCAGGATTTCATTTTATTTGGATCCACAATTAACACCCGTGGAAGCAGCAGTCAAGAAATCAAACAACAGTTTGCATTGGGCAAATCTGCTGCAAAGACCTTTTTAAATGTTGAAAAACAAAGATGTCACTTTGAAGACTAAGGTGCGTCTGACCCAAGCCATACTTTCAACTGCCTTACATACATGGAAAAGCTGGCCAATCAATAAGGTAGACAGAAGAACTGACACCTCTGAATTAGTGTGTCGGTGAAGAATACTGAATATAGTATGGACTGCCAGAAGAATGAACAAGTCTGTCCTGGAAGAAGTACAGCCAGGGTGCTTCTTAGAAGCCAGCATGGCCAAACTTCGTCTCAAGTATTTTGAACATGTCATCAGGAGGGACCAGTCCTTGGAGAAGGACATCATGCTTGGTAAAGTAGCAGGTCAGCAAAAAAGAGGAAGACCATCAATGAGATGGATTGACACAGCGACTGCCAAAGATGGGCTCAAACACAGCAACCATTGTGAGGATAGCGCAAGACTGGGAAATGTTTCATTCTGTTTTACATAGGGTCGCTATAAGTCAGAACTGACTTGACAGCACCTAACAACAACAATCCTACTCGCACACAGAAAAGGAGCCTTAAGAAATTCTATGAGCATTCTTAGCACAGATGACACCACAGTCCACAGCAAATTAGGACTGAAAAATGTAGAAAAGTCTATTAGAAATTTAAATACATTAATAATGTAACAGACGCTGCCAACTTAGTTCAATAGATAACACCACTTAAGATAACTGAAGTCTCAAATATCACCAAAAAGCATTTTCCATTAAAATTGCAAACTCTAAAATAATTTAAGACTTAAAGAGGAGACATTAATTCTAAGTATAGGTTTCATATTTAAGTATCTATACAAACACTAAAATTCTGAGTCTTGGTTTCCTCATTTGCCTCATCATCTTTTACACAGATTTGAACCTAGGCTTTACCACTTAGTAGCTGCCTGACCCTGAGCAAATTACTTAACCAGTCTTTGTCTCCATTTCTTCATCTGTAAAAAACAGGTTAAAACAACTTCTTTATACAGTTGTTGGAAAGATTCTGAGATGGTATATGTGAAGTGCTTATATCAGTAACTGATTAGAGTGAGTACTTACAAGTGTTGGCTGTTATGAACTATAAAATATATATGTAAAACAATTTTTGAATAATAAGGACAAAAAACAACAGACGGAAGTCTTGAAAGCATGTTTAAAAAATAAGAACCCTGGGGACCTCATACCACCAAGAAAGCAGTGCCGGGAGCAGAGCGCGTCCTTTGGACCCGGGGTCCCTGTGTGGAGAAGCTCCTAGTCCAGGGGAACACTGATGAGAAGGTCGACAGACAGAAAAAGCCTTCCCCTGGAACTGATGCCCTGAATCTGGACTTATAGCCTACTTTACTGTGAGGAAATAAATTTCTCTTTGTTAAAGCCATCCACTTGTGGTATTTCTGCTGTAGCAGCACTAGATGACTAAGACAGAATTTGGTACCAAGAGAGTTGGGTGCTGCTCTAACAGATACCTAAAATGTGGAAGTGGTTTTAAAACTGTGAATGGTTAGACGTGCAGCAGTGACAGAGGACCAGTAGCAGCAGAGAACCTACAGGAGCAGAGAAGCGGCAGCAGCAGAGAACCAACAGCAGCAGAACTAGGAGACCAGTGCGAGATAGCACTGGAGCCAACCCATGGAGCGAGAGAGCTGAGTGCCCATGCATAGGAGGCTTCCTGGCAGAGTGGGGTGCCTCCAGGCACTTATCGGTGGAGCTAGGCTTGCCAACCCACGGAGCAAGGGAGTTGAGTGCTTGTGTGCAGAAGGCTTCCTGGCGGAGTGGGGTGCCTCTGGGCACTTACTGGTGGAGCTACCAAGCTTTGGAACACTTGCCCCAGCAGGGCAGATGTAAGCATGAGGCCCGAGGGCCAAGAGGCCACAGGACAGAAGCAGAAGAGACAAGGGACACAAGAAGCTGAGCTGCCTCAGTCTCAAAAGGATCTAGTCGACAGCAAGGAAAAAGAAGAACAGGAAATCACAGCTTTGAGCTCTTCTGTCCCAGAGGCCCCAGAACTAGAGAGTGTGAAGGAGAACCCTCAGACCACAAACATGACAGAGAGTAATAATTCCATCATGAGTTTCTTTAAAACTCTGGTTTCACCTAACAAAGCTGAAACAAAACAAGATCCTGAAGACACGGGTGCTGAAAAGTCACCCCCTACTGTGGCTGACCCCACGTCAGACAAAGCCAACTTCATACCCCAGGAGACCCAAGGGGCAGCCAAGAATC
The DNA here is from genome assembly GCA_030035585.1 of Dugong dugon. Classification (NCBI taxonomy): domain Eukaryota; kingdom Metazoa; phylum Chordata; class Mammalia; order Sirenia; family Dugongidae; genus Dugong; species Dugong dugon. The sequence continues at coordinate 136,534,094 of CM057464.1, forward strand.
CTAAAGGCTCCAACCCCCTGGGACATGTGCCATCAGCGGCTTCCCCTGAGACGGCAAAGGAAGGTGCCAAGGAGAAAGCGGGGCCTACCTCCCTGCCTCTGGGCAAACTGTTCTGGAAAAAGTCAATTAAAAAGGATTCGGTCCCCACAGGTTCAGAGGAGAATGTGGTGTGTATATCACCAGTAGAGATTATAAACTCCAAGGAAGTAGAATCAGCCTCACAAACAGTGGATCTCAATGAGGATGGAGATGCTACACCTGAACCCACAGAAGTAAGACCCAAAAGAGAAGAAGGCAAACCACCAAGAACCTCCCTGATGGGGTTTTTCAGGCAAATGTCAGTGAAAAGGGAAGAAGAGCGCACCCACTCAGAAGTAAATGGGAAAGATTTGGACTAACAAACATCAGGCTCTACAGAGAAGGCCACCACGCCACCAGTGCCGGAGCCGGAGCTGGCCACAGCAGGCCAGAAGGGGAGAGAGGGCTCCTCGAAGGACAAGAAGTCACCAGTCGAGAAGAGCACGCAGAAAAGCAACAAGAAGCCGAAGTAATGGCCCCGAGCGTGGAGGAGTGTGTAGTCGAGGTGGACTCACTGCAGAAAGGGGACAAACCCCAAAAGAGACCCGAGAAGCGGTGGCAGTCCCTTGGGGGTTTCCTGAAGGGCCTGGGACCAAAGCGGATGTTGGACGCTGAAGTGCAAACAGACCCTGTATCCATTGGACCCGTTGGCAAATCCAAGTAAACAAACCACCACAGTTCCCACCAAGTTCTCCTGCCATCAAGATGCCTTCTCCCTCTTCAACCTCCTCCCCAAACCTGCTCCATGTATATATTTTTGATTCTCATGACCATCAAATGAAATTCTGCCTACCCACTAAGTCTGAGCTGTTGTATATTGAGGTGTATTATTTACGTCTCTGGTCCAGTCTTTGCTGGTAAATAACTATAAAGAGGGTTCAGTACGTTCACTAGTAAGGTCAGAAGAATTGATGGTTGTCAGGCAGGGGGAGGGAGGAGGTGGAGGAATGCATTCTAGTTAAGTGATGAAAAATGGCAGTGATGGTAAGCTGCAGAATCCATTTGCCTGCTAGGAGGAATTAAGCTCTGTAGTAAATACATGCTCATCCTCTGAGTTTGAAGAGGGAAAAACAAAATCAATTTAAGTTCGCATTTCAAAGGGGAAGAACACGGACTGTATATTGGGAGATTGCCAACTTCGTGGAATGGAATGTGTGGGGTGTGACAAAGGAATGAATAAGAGTGGTTTTTCAAATAGGGTCCTTGAATGTTATTGATGAGAGGAGAATGATTGACTGGAGAGGGCCTGAAATGATTTGGGAAAACAATTGCTTTTTGAGGCTCAGTGACAAGGGCGAGGATTACAACTTCAAAAAAAAAAAAAAAAAAAAAACCACCTAAATGAAGTTGCAAGTTTATTTTGCAACAGCAGGGGGCGCCAAGGCCTCCATTTTGATCCTGCATCCTGTTATCACTCACTAACAAAGATTTGGTTTTCTGCACTCATACATTATTAATGTTTCTCAGATGGCTGAGGGGCTTGCTTCATCTGTTCTGTCTGACACTTATCTCAAGTCTGTCTGTAATTTCCTAATGTTCTCAGGATGTGCTCTGATAAAACCTTCCCCATAACCCCAGTTAATAAAAAGTCACAGAATGAAAAAAAAAAAAAGAACCCTACCAAACCAAAATATTATAGTTGCTATTAAACTTTGTACCTGCAGCTTCTGAAATTCTTCCAATTCTTGTCTTGATTCTTCAGATCTCCTCTTTCTGTCTTCTTCCTGCTGAAGCTGGTGAGCCAATTCTAGATCCCTAGAACACTGGACTCTATCCACACCTATCAGACATTTTTAATGTTCAGAATAAACTAACTGCAGCAATCTAAGCTTACTTATTAGTTAATACATATTTTTAAAACAGAGTAAATGCTATTATTTTGCTATTTATTCACAATCAAGATGTCACGAAACCCGAGTACAAATCTAGCAAAGTTACAACTACTTCTCCAAGGGAAGAGCCTCCATTCAAAGAACTAATATTCACTGAGTGTTTAAGCTGTGACAAGCATTTTTCATTAATTATCTCATAAGGAAACCAGGGCTTACAGAGGTTAAGTAACATTCTTCATTAACGCTCCTTAATACAATGAAGGTAGATTGTTATTTCAAAGAAATACTGAGGGGGAAAAAAGAAATAAAGAGCATAAAATATATATTTCCAAAGCACAGGTGTTAGATCATAACTTGATTATAGTCTGGTCCCAAATAAACAGTACTTTGTAACATCTTCCCCTGTTTCCTCTATCTAGTGTCCTGCAGATCCATTAGTCAGTGGCTTCTGGCCAGCATCATGTCTTCTGACCTCCCAACTTGACAGTTTAATTATGTATCTGAATATTCTTTCTTTCTTTTCAAACCCCTCAGTCTCTGCTACGTCTTCCTATTTAGTCCCCCTTCCATTTTTGGGGATATTCAATTCACAAATAATTTTCAGAGCACTTCTGAGACTATATACAGTGACTTACTCAGACCATATCTTTCTCTCATTACCCACTACAGGCTTACAGAATAAGAAATGTACCACACAAAGCCTATCACAAACAAGAGTAAGAACTATCAGACATTCAACTTCAAAAGGTTCATTCTTCCAGTCGTCCCTAGTTATCTTGTCCAAAGAAAGATACCACACTAACTGGAACAGTAGTTAGTAGGGAACTACCAGAAAAAAGGATTGTTCCGTCTTTGCTCCAGGAATTCTCATTGTGGGGTTGGTTAGGGTGAGTGAGCCGGTAATACTGTGCATGAAGATCACTGATACAGGTCTAGGACCAATGTACTGGACACTAAAGGTCCCTGCATTAATACCAGATATCTTATGTTCTTTAGGAAACTGAAATTGGGTAGAACACAATCGTTATCGTTTACAGTCTACTTTATATTTTGCTTCAGGAGGACTGAGAAACTTATATATGATCTTTCTACTTTTAAGTCACCTTCATGAGTCTTTATTCAATGCCACTATTAAAAAGACCCACCAGTCGTCTGTCAGTTGGTTGGACTGAGGTCGCTTGCAAGTTGCTGTGATGCTGGAAACTATACTACCTGTATTTCAAATACCAGCAGGGTCCCACATGGGAGACAGGTTTCAGTGGAGCTTTTGGACTAAGACAGACTAGGAAGAAGAACCTGGTGGTCTACTTCTGAAAAAAACTGGCCAGGAAAAGCCTTATGAATAGCAGCTGAATATTGTCTGATATAGTGCTTGAAGATGACCCCCTCAGGTTGGAAGGCGCTCAAAATATAACTGGGGAAGAGTTGCCTCCTCAAAGTAGAGTCAACCTTAATGACATGAATGGAGTAAAGATTTCAAAAGCTTCATTTGCCGATGTGGCATGACTAAAAATAAACAGCTACAATCATCCATTAACAATAGGAACGTGGAATGTATGAAGGATGAATCTAGGAAAACTGGAAGTCGTCAAAAATGAAATGGAATGCTTGAAGATAGACATCCTAGGCATTAGTAAGCAAAAATGGACTGGTAATGGCCATTTTGAATTGGACAATCATTGATCTACTATGCAGGGAATGACAAATTGAAGAGGAATGGTGTCACATTCATCATCAAAAAGAACATTTCAAGATCAATCCTGAAGCACAACGCAGTCAGTTATAGGATAATATCCATATACCTACAAGGATTACTAGTTAATGCAACCATTATTCAAATTTACAAACCAACCACCAATGCCAAAGATGAAGAAATTGAAGATTTTTATCAACTTCTGAAATCTGAAATTGATCAAATACACAATCAAGATGCACTGATAATTACTTGTGATTGGAATGCAAAAGTTGGAAACAAAGAAGGATCAGTAGTTAGAAAATATGGCCTTGGTGACAGAAACGATGCTAAAGATCACGATACAATTTTGCAAGACCAATAACTTATTCATTGCAAATACCTTTTTCCAATAACATAAATAGCCAACTATACATGTGGACCTCACCAGACGGAAAATACAGGAATCAAATCGACTACATATGTGGAAAAAGACAATAGAGAAGCTCAATATTATCAGTCAGAACAAGGCAAGGTGCTTGTCTATCAATTGCTGATAGCAAGTTCAAGTTGAAGCTGAAGAAAATTAAAACAAGTCCACAAGAGCCAAAGTACAACCTTCAGTATATCCACCTAAATTTAGAGAACATCTCAAGAATAGATTGGACTCGTTCAACACTAAAGACAGAAGACCAAACGAGTTGGGGGAAGACATCAAGGACATTGTACATAAAGAAAGCAAAAGGTGATTAAAAAGACAAGAAAAGAAAAGTCCACAATGGATGTCAGAGGAGACTCTGAAATGTAGAGTAGCTAAAGCAAACGGAAGAAATGATGAAGTAAAAGAGCTGAACAGAAGATTTCAAAGGGTGCCTTGAGAAGACAAAGTATTACAGTGCAATGTGCAAAGAACAGGAGTTAGAAAACCAAAAGAGAAGAACATGCTCTGCATTTCTCAAGCTGAAAGAACTGAAGAAAAACTTCATGCTTCAAGTTGCAGTATTGAAGGATTCTATGGGGAAAATATAGAACAACGCAGGAAGCATCAAAATAAGATGGAAGGAATACACAGTCACTGTACCAAAAAGAATTGGTCGACGTTCAATCGTTTCAGGAGGTGGCATATGATCAAGAACAGATGGTACTGAAAGAAGAAGTGAAGTTCAAGCTACACTGAAGGCACTGGCGAAAAACAAGGCTACAGCAATTGACGTAATACCAATTGAGATGTTTCAACAAACAGATACAACACTGGAAGTGCTCACTTGTCAATGCCAAGAAATTCAGAAGACAGCTACCTGGCCAACCCATTGGAAGAGACCCATATTTATGCCTATTTCAAAGAAAGATGATTCAACGAAATGTGGAAATTACTGAATAAATGGGAATTCCAGAACACTTCACTGTGCTCATGCAGAATCTGTACATAGACCAAGAAGCAGTCATTTGAACAGAACAAGGGGATACTGAGTGGTTTAAAATCAGGAAAGGTGAGTGTCAGGGTTGAATCCTTTCACCAAACTTACATAATCTGCAAGCTGAGCAAATAATCCGAGAAGCTGGACTATATGAAGAAGAACGCGGCATCAGGATTGAAAGAAGATTCGTTGACAACCTGCGATACGCAGATGACACAACCTTGCTTGCTGAAAGTGAACAGGACTTGAAGCACTTACTGATAAAGACCAAAGACTACAGCTTTCAGTATGGATTACCCCTCAACATAAAGAAAGTAAAAATTCTCACAATTGGAACAATAAGCAACATCATGACAAAAGGGGAAAATACTGAAGCTGTCCAGGATTTCATTTTACTTGAATCCACAATCAACACCCATGGAAGCAGCAGTCAAGAAATCAAATGACACATTGCATTGGGCAAATCTGCTGCAAAAGACCTCTTTAAAATGTTGAAAAACTAAGATGTCACTTTGAAGACTCAGGTGCTACTGACCCAAGCCATGGTACTTTCAATCGCCTTATATGCATGCGAAAGCTGGACAATGAATAAGGAAGACCAAAGAAGAACTGATGCCTTGAATTACTGCACTGGCAAAGAATACTGAATATACCATGGACTGCCAAAAGAATGACTAAATCTGTATTGGAAGAAGTACAGCTGGGATGCTCCTCAGAGGCAAGGACGGCTAGACTTTGTCTCACGTACTTTGGACATGTTATCAGTTCCTGGAGAAGGACATCATGCTTGGTAAAGTAGAAAGTCAGCAAAAAAAGAGGAAGAGCCCCAACAAGACGGATTGACACAGTGGTTATGACAATGGGCTCAAACATAGCAACGACTGTGAGGATGGCACAGGACAGGACAGCATTTTGTTCTTTTTATATATGGTCACTAAGAGTTGGAACCAACTCAACGGTACCTAACAACAATATGAAAAAGAAAGAATACACAGAAAAACTTCATAAAATCACCATAAAACCAATAAGCGGAAGTTTAAGAAGCTTGGGCAAGCAGCTGGAAATGCACTTGAAGTACTCTTAAATCACAGTTTACACTTTCAAAAAAAATTGTATGTGCGATATGGCTGCGTCATAGTACAAAACTAGTTTGTGCTGACTAGACGCTAATTTCTGCTACATGCTGAGGGAGTGATCTCAACTTGTAAATAAAACGGATTTTTAAAAATTGTATATTACTTAAAAATCATTGTATTAAAAATTTGTATCCTCTGGATATTAGTGCTGTGGGGCAAAACTCTGAATGCATAGCCCTAGTTCAGGTCACAACAGTTCATCCTTTACAATTTTTCTGTGAAACAACTTCTAAAAAAAAGTTGAAGCTATACAAGTGACCATCCAAGACATGACAATTGGTCTCTATTCACCTGGAGTAAAAGAGGAGGAAGGAAAGTCAGGAATAGGAGGTGGATATGGAATGCGTGGCTAACTGCCTCCATGAATAACTGCCTCCTCTGTCATGAGACTAGAAGAACTGGATGGTGCCCAGCTACCATTACTAAACATTTTGATCAAAGATCCTATAGAAGCAAAAGGGGGAAAATACAAGAAGAATTTCAAATTCTCACAGACTCCAGACTCTCTGAGGCTATGTAGGCTGAATGAACCCCTGAAACTACCGCCCTGAGATAATCTTTACACCTGAAACCAAAAGTATCCCCTGAAGCCTTCTTAAAACCAAACAATAGCTTAGCTTAACTAGTAAAAAATGCCTGCCTTGGGCATTCTACTCTTTCAAGAACTATCTATATGGGATCAAAGTGACAACCTTAGGGGGAAGTGAATTTATGTTAACAGAAGAGGAGCAACTCAGAAAAGGACAGTGAGAATGGTGGTATAACTCAAAGAACATAATCAATGTAACTGAACTGTACATGTACTAGTGGTTAAATTGGTCTGTTTTGCTGTGTATATTCTCAACAACAACAAAATAAAATTTTTAAAAAAAGTTACAGCTAGATAAGAATAATTTAAAGGGATACAGATTTTTAATCAGTATGATTTCCCCTTCTACATCACTAATCTAAAAATTATACATGTCCTAGGATGTGGAAATTAAATCATGACATTTAAATCTTTAAACATATAAACATACCTTGTCTAAAGCTGCTTTCTTCCAAATGCAAGTCAACGTGTTCCTGCAGAATATGGTAATTTGAACAGATGAGCCCACACATAGGACAGTCATAGAGTGGTTGATCATGGTCTGTATTAGAGACATAATCGGCTGGTTTTATTTTTAAAAGATTTTTCACCCTGTGTCAAAGACTGTCTACCACCCACTAACCTTACTGTGTAAGTAAGTAGAAGCTCTATACAGTTGGATTTAAAAGCTTTTTTCCTACTTTTAGGGTCAAGATGGGAAACTGAACATAAACACAAACCTCTCTTACTACAATACTTATTAATGAAATAAAATATTAACTGTAAACATCACATGAGTAATGAAGAACAAAAAATAAAAACGTAAAAAGGTAAATCTAAGTGGTAAGTAGTGGCCAGTCTGGCTACTTTTGGGGCTAAATTCTCATCACCCACCAAACTGAGTGGTGAAGTACTAAACTCAAGCATCCAGCGTAAAGCTGGGAACTGGGATCATACTGTCCACCTGAGAGCAAGAGATCTAAAAGCTGCATCAACCAGCATTGCAGGCAGATAAATGCAGCTTGCCCGTAACAGAAGCAGCAGTCTCTCTCTCTGTTAAGACCAAGATATGCCCTATATAGAGCACAGAAGAAGGACTCAGAATTGTGCATATACACAGAGCGAAAGTACTGCATAATCCATATATGTAAGACTTGGCTTGGAAGTGGAGAATGGGCAGCTATAACAAGTGCTTGTACAAGAAAGCCTTCACGGCCTGAAAATCTCCTTTCCCATTGGGAGACAGTGGGGTATGAGGAACCAGTAGGAGGAACGAAGTCACACTCAAAAAGCTGCTTTGTTTTTGTGGACCTGAAAAACTGTCATAGTAACTACAGCCCACAAAGTAGGCCAGGACCTGCATGTTAAACCTAAAAGGGGAGTCAGGGCCAAGATAGCAGAGTAGTCAGATGCTTCTAGTGGACCCTCTTACAACAAAGACTTGAAAAAACAAGTGAATTGATTATATATGGCAATCTGGGAGCCCTGAACATCAAACCTAGACTTGAGGACCGGACTGAGTGGCAGGGGGAGGGAAAGACAGTTCGGGAACACAGAGGAGTTGCCAGACCTGACCAGGTGAGAACCTGAGCCCTTAAGGCCTGATCTGCTGGGGGTGAGCAGTGAGGCAGGCAAGCAGCAGTGCTCGGGAGGCGCATTTTCCACCCTGGGAGAGACCCAGTGTCAGAGAGTCTACATGGCCACCCAGAACAAGTGAGAAGCAGCCTTGGATTGGCAAAAGATAAGAACTTCCACGGCCTACCGCGGGGGTTAAAAACACTCCCCTTAGGGAAAAACCTTCTCTCCCATTTACCTCCCTGCTCCCTGCTCTGCACTGGGTCCCGGACCGGCTTCAGCAATTGCTGAGTCCCCTGGGCTGGATGTAGGATCCATCACACGCTCGGAGCTATTCTCCCTGCCTTGGAGAGTGCACAAATTAATGGGAAAAAATAAACTGCCAGCTCCCCTAAGCAAGGAACTCAGGGTAGGCACAGCTCCTTTGTCTAGGCACAGGCATAAAGGAACCACGGACGCTGAGTGCCTTTCCTCCAGCACAGACTTGTGTGGGCCGATTTCACTAGCACAGGCCCTCATTACTGCAGTACAACATGGTGTATACAGGAAGTCTAACTTCAACTGTTTCAGCTGTGAAGTGGCAGGTTCTTGATATTTGACACTGCTCTGCCCATTAACCAGGGTCTTCACCTACCCACATCTGGGGCCTGAGGACTGGTGGCTCCACCCACGCCACCTAGCCACCTGCGATAGGGACCCATGAATAAGAGGTGCCCCCCTGTCCTTACGGCCAACAGCATTAGGTGCTCATAGTCCGGCTGCAAAACCCACCCACCTACGCACTCTAGGGAACAGGGATACGCCTTCCTCCTGGACACTCGAGGGCACCGTGAGCCCCCTGCCTTGCGTACAGTGTGTCCCCCTGCTGCAGCCAGATGCCTGTGCCTACACCAATCACCCATGCCTATCTAGGGCTGTCAGTGAGAGCCTACACCACACACTTGGTGGCTATCTAACTGGGCACTTGAGCCGAATCCATACAGGAGGAGTGGGCTGACTCCTGAGCTCACATACTTAGTAACAGACATAACCACCTGGTGACAGGACATTAGAGCTTCAAAGGTGCCAATAATCAAACTAGCTCATACGAGCAGCTGATTTGGGCAAAACAAAACAAAACAAGAGGCTAGGACACAGTAAGCAAATATAAAATAAATAAATATAATAACTTATTGATGGCTCGGAGACAATAGTCAATATCAAATCCCATAAAGAGGTGATCTATAATGGCTTCAGCAAGCTCCCAAAATAAAGAATCTAGAAATTATCCAGAGGAGGAAAATTTTTCGGAATTAATGGAGGCAGAATACAAAAGATTAATACACAGAACTCTTCAAGAAATTAGAAAGGAAATTAAGCAACACACAGAACATGCAATAGAGGAAATAAAAAGACTAGAGAAGAGCATAATGACAAACTAAACAGGCTGCAAGAATCCACAGAGACAGCAATCAGAAATCCATAAGATTAACAATAAAATTTCAGAATTAGACAACGCAATAGAAAGTCATAGGAGCAGCAGAATTGAGGCAATGGAAGTCGGAATTAGTGAGATTTAAGATAAACCACTTGACACCAACTTATTTGAGGAAAAATCGGATAAAAGGATTTTAAAAAATGAAGAAACCCTAAGGATTATGTGGGACTCTATCAAGAGGAATAACCTACGAGTGACTGGAGTACAGAAGTGGGGGGGATAAGAGAAAATACAGAGAGAATTGTTGAAGATTTGTTGGCAAAAAACTTCCCTGATATCGTGAAAGATGAGAAGATATCTATCCAAGAGCGACTAGGGATAAACAAAAAGTCATTTACAAAAGAGAGTCAACACGAATAAGCTCGGACTACTTAGCAGAAACCATGCAGGCAAGAACGCAATGGGATGACATATATAAAGCCTTGAAGGAAAAAAACTGCCAGCCAAGAATTATACAGGCAGCAAATCTGTCTTTCAAATATGATGGCGAAATTAGGGCATCTCCAGATAAACAGAAGTTTAGGGAATTTGCAAAAACCAAAACAAAATTACAAGAAATACTAAAGGGAGTCCTATGGTTAGAAAATCAGTAACATCAGATAACAACCCAAGACTAGAACACAGGACACAGCAACCAGGTATCACCCCAGATAGTGAAGTCACAGAAGTAAATTAAAGCTAAAACACTGAAAATAGGGAAAGCGATGTCAATATGTAAAAAGATGACAACATTAAAACAAAAAAGACAGACCTGAAAAATGCAGACATAGATTTTTCATATGGAGAGGAAGTCAAGGCAATATGAAGAAATAAAAGACTGGTATAAACTTAGAAAAATAGGGGTAAATATTAAGGTAAACCACAAAGGAAACTACAATCCTACAAGTCAAAATAAAAAAACCAGAAAAATATAAAGACTCAGCAAACACAAAATCAGTAACAATGAAAAAGATGACCAGAAAATACATAAAAAAAATGACTCAGCACAGAAAATTAAGTAGAACAAAAAAAACTGTGAACAACATACAAACCAAGACATCAAAATGACAGCACTAAACTCATACCTGTTAATAATTAGGCTGAATGCAAATGGACTAAATGCATCAATACAGAGATAGAGAGTGGCAGATAGGATAAAAAAACACGATCCGTCTATATGCTGCCTACAAGAGACACACCTTAGACATAAAGACACAAACAAACTAAAACTCAAAGGATGGCAAAAAAATACATCAAGCAAACAACACTCAAAAAAGATCAGGAGTGGCAATATTAATCTCTGACAACACAGACTTTAAAGTAAAATCCATCACAAAGGATAAGGAAAGACATTACATAATGATTAAAGGGTCAATACACCAGGAGGACATAACTATAAAAAATATTTACACACCCAATGACAGGGCTCCAAAATACATAAAACAAACTCTAACAGCACTGAAAAGAGAGACAGACAGCTCCACAGCAGTAGTAGGAGACTTCAACACACCACTTTCGGCGAACGACAGAACATCCAGAAAGAACCTCAGCAATGACACGGAAGAGCTAAATGCTACAATCAACCAACTTGATCTCATAGACATATACTGAACACTTCACCCCACAGCAGCCAAGTATACTTTCTTTTCCAATGCACATAGAACATTCTCCATAATAGATCACATTTTAGGCCATAAAGCAAGCCTTAACAAAATCTAAAGCACTGAAATATTACAAAGCATCTCTTCTGACCTTAAAGCCATAAAAGTAGAAATCAACAACACAAAAAGCAAGGAAAAAAAATCAAACACATGGAAACTGAGCAACAGCTTGCTCAAAAACTACGGGGTTGTAGAAGAAATTAAGGATGGAATAAAGAAATACATAGAATCAAACAAGAATGAAAATGCATCCAGAACCTTTGGACACAGCAAAAGCAGTGCTCAGAGGTCAGTTTATAGCAATAAATGCACACATCCAAAAAGAAGAAAGGGTCATAATCAAAATATTAACCCTACAACTGGAACAAGCAGAAAGAGAGCAGCAAAGAAGCCCTCAGGCACCAGAAGAAAGTAAATAATAAGAATTAGAGCAGAATTAAATGAAACAGAGAATAGAAAAACAATTGAAAGAGTTAACCAGACCAAAAGCTGGTTCTTTGAAAAGATCAACAAAATTGATAAACCACTGGACAAACTGACAGAAGAAAAACAGGAGAGGAAGCAAATAACCTGTATAAGAAATGAGATGGGTGATATCACAACAGACACAACTGAAACTAAAAGAATCTTAACAGAATACTATGAAAAATTATACTCTAACAGATGTGAAAACCTAGAGGAAATGGACAAATTTCTAGAAACTCACTACCTACCTAAACTAACACAAACAGAGGTAGAACAATTAAATAAACCAATAACAGAAGAGACTAAAAAGGTAATTAAAAAAACTCCCAACAAAAAAAAGCCCTGGCCTGGATGGCTTCACCATCCAGGAATTCTACACCAAACTTTCAGAGAAGAGTTAACACCACTACTACCAAAGGTATTTTAGAGCATTGAAAAGGATGGAATACTCCCAAACTCATTCTATGAAGTCAGCATAACCCTGATACCAAAACCAGGTAAAGACACCACAAAAAAAAAGAAAATTACAGATCAATATCCCTCATGAACATTGATGCAAAAATCTTCAACAACAAAACTCTAGCCAAGAGAATTCAGCAAAATACCAAAAAATAATTCACCATGATCAAGTGGGATTTATACCAGGTATGCACGGATGGTTCAACATTAGAAAAACAATCAATGTAATCCATCACATAAATAAAACAAATGACGAGAACCACATGATCTTATTAATCGATGCAGAAAAAGCATTTGACAAAGTCTAACACCCATTCAGGATAAAAACTCTCAACAAAATATGAATAGAAGGGAAATTCCTCAATATAATTAAGGGCATTTATACAAAGCCAAGAGCCAACATCATCCTAAATGCAGAGAGTTTGAAAGCATTCCCCTTGAGAAGGGGAAGCAGACAAGGATGCCATTTATCACCAGTCTTATTCAACATTGTGCTGGAGATCCTAGCCAGAGCAATTAGGCTAGAAAAAGAAATAAAGGGCATCCAAATTGGTAGAGAAGACATCAAAGTAACTCTATTTGCAGATGATATGATCTTATACACAGAAAACCCCAAAGAATCCACAAGAAAACTACTGGAACTAATAGAAGATTTCAGCAAGGTTCCACGATACAAGATAAACATACAAAAATCAGTTGGATTCCTTTACATCAACAAATAAAACCTTGAAGAGGAAATCACCAAATCAATACCATTTACAACAGCCACCAAGAAGATAAGATACTTAGGAATAAATCTAACCAGAGACGTAAAAGACCTATACAATGAAAACTACAAGACACTACTGCAAGAAACCAAAAGAGATCTGCATAAGCGGAAAAACATACCTTGCTCATGGATAGGTAAACTCGACATTGTGAAAATGTCAATTCTACCCAAAGCGATCTAAAGATACAATGCAATCCTGATCCAAATTCCATCAGCATTTTTTGAGATGAAAAAACAAATCACCAACTTTATATGGAAAGGGAAGAGGCCTCAGATAAGTAAAGCATTACTCAACAAGAAGAACAAAGTGGGAAGCCTCACACTACCTGATTTTAGAACCTATTATACCACCACAGTAGTCAAAACAGCCTGGTACTGGTACAACAACAGATACATAGATCAATGGAACAGAATTGAGAATCCAGACGTAAACTCATCTACTTATGAGCAGCTGATATTTGATAAAGACCCAAAGTCCATTAACTGTGGAAAAGACAGTCTCTTTAACAAATGGTGCTGGCATAACTGGATATCCATCTGCAAAAAACTGAAACAAGATCCATACCTCACACCATGCACAAAAACTAACTCAAAATGGATCAAAGACTTAAATATAAAATGGAAAACAATAAAGATCATGGAAGAAAAAATAGGGACAATGCTAGGAGCCCTAATATACGGCATAAACACAATACGAACCATAAGTAACAATACACAAGCACCAGAAGAGAGATTAGATAACTGGGAGCTCCTAAAAATCAAATACTTATGCTCATCAAAAGACTTCACCAAAGAGTCAAAAGACAACCTACAGACTGGGAAAAAATTTTTCACTATGACAAATCTGATCAGCATCTAATCTCTAAAATCTACAAGACACTGCAAAACCTCAACAACAAAAAGACAAATAATCCAATTAAAAAATGGGCGAAGGATGTGAACAGGCACTTCACCAAAGATATTCAGGCTGCTAACAGACACATGAAGAAATGCTCACGCTCATTAGCCATTAGAGAAATGCAGATCAAAACTACTATGAGATATCATCTCACCCCAACAAGGCTAGCATTAATCCAAAAAACACAAAATAATAAATGCTGGAGAGGTTGTGGAGAGACTGGAACACTCATACACTGTTGGTGGGAATGTAAAATGGTACAACCACTTTGCAAATCGATCTGGCACTTCCTTCAAAAGCTAGAAATAGAAGTACCATACGATCCAGCTATCCCGCTCCTTGGAATATATCCTAGAGAAATAAGAGCTGTCACACGAATAAATATATGCACACCCAAGTTCACTGCAGCACTGTTCACAATAGCAAAAAGATGGAAACAACCTAGGTGCCTACCAATGGATGAATGGATATACAAACTATGGTATATCCACACAATGGAACACTACGCAATGATAAAGAACAACGATGAAGCCGTGAAACATCTTATAACATGGAGGAAGCTGGAGGTCATTATTCTGAGTGAATTTAGTCTGTTACAGAAGGACAAATATTGTATAAGACCACTATTACAAGAACTCAAGAAAAGGTTTAAACATAGAAGAAAACATTCTTTGATGGCTACAAGGGTGGAGAGGGAGGGTGAGGGTTATTTACTAACTAGATAGCAGATAATAATTATCTTACGTGAAGGGAAGGACAGCACACACTACAGGGGAAGTCAGCACAACTGGACTAAACCAAAGCTAAGAAGTTTCCTGAATACAATCAAACACTGAGGGACAGAGTAGCAGGGGTAAGAGTCTGGGGACCATGCTTTCAGGGGACATCTAGGTCAACTGGCATAACAAAGCTTATTAAGAAAATGTTCTGCATCCTACTTTGGTGAGTGGCGTCTGGGGTCTTAAAAACTTGCAAGCGGCCATCTAAGAGGCATCAATTGGTCCCAATCACCTGGAGTAAAGGAGAATGAGGAACACCAAAGACACAAGGAAAGTAGTAGCCCAAGAGACAAAAAGGGTCACATAAACCAGAGACTTCATCAACCTGAGACTAGAAGAATCAGATGGTGCCCAGCTACCACCAATGATCACCCTGACAGGGAACACAACAGAGAGCCCCGGATGGAGTAGGAGAAATGTGGGGTGCAGAACTCAAATTCTAGTAAGAAGACCAGACTTAATGGTCTAAGACTGGAGGAACCCCGGAAAGCATGGCCCCTGGATTCTCTATCAGCCCAGAACTAAGACAATTTCTGAGGCCAACTCTTCAGACAGGGATTGGACTGGACTGTGGGACATAAAGGGATACTCATGAGGAGTGTGCATCTTAGCTGAAGTAGACACAAGAGACTAAACAGGCAGCTTCTGTCTGGAGGTGAGATGGGAAGGCAGAGAGGGTTAAGAGCTGGTTGAATGGACACGGGGAATCAGGGGTGGAAAGGAGGTGTGTGCAATATAGGGAGAGCAATTAGGGTCACATAACAATGTATGTATAAATTTTTGTATGAAAAAAAGTAAAAAAAGAAAATTGAAAAGAGAAGTATGTATACTCTGACCATTAAAAAAAAAAAAAAAAAAAAAAACTAAATAAGATGACTGCCTGCTAAAATAAAAGATTTAAACTAGGACCCACAGTCTCCTAATATAATAGGTAAAATATCCAGGATACAATAAAAAATTAGTCACCATATCAAGTGCCAAGAGAATTACAACTTGAAGGAAAAAAAAAATCAATTGATGTCAACACCGAGATGAAGCACCAAATTAAAATTATAGAAATAAAAAAATACAGTAACAAATTGTAAAAAAAAACCTCACTGGATTGATGACAAAGGCTAAAATAAGTGAACCTGAGGACAGATCAAAATAATTCATCCAAAGAAAATCAACCTTTTTTAAGTGATTGAAAAAAAAAAAATTCTGAATAGAGCCTTAAGCACTCAACATTCCTATTATCAGAGTCCCAGAAAAAAGAGGAGAAACACAACATGCCTGAAAGAGTATTTGAAGAAATAATGGCTGAAAACTTCCCAAATTTGACGAAAGACACAAAACTGTGGACTCAAGAAGATGAGCAAATCCCACATAGGATAAACCCAAAAATTTTCTTAATTAAACTTCTGAAAAGTAAAAATAAAACAAAATCTTGAAAGTGGCCAGAGAGAAACACATATTATTTATGGCAAACACCAATTCAAATGTCAGGGGGTTTCTCATCTGAAACCATGCAGGCCAGAAGGAAACTGCACATAATTTTTAAAATGTTGAAAGAAAATAACTCAATGGCTATTTCTATATCTGGTGAAACTATTCATTTGCAGACAAAGCATAACTGGAAGGATTTGTTGCTGGCAGACCTCCCATTAAAGATTGGCTGAAGAAGGTCTTTAAACAAAAATGAAGTGACGAAAGAATTCTGGAGCATGAGAAAGGATAATGGAACAACAGAAAGAACAGAAATATGCGTACATAGAGTATCCTTTTCCACGTGAGTTTTATAAACCATATTTGATGACTGAAACAAAAATCTTAACACTATCTGGTACTCAAGACAATGATATTTAAAAATGGAGGAAGTAAATGAAAGTGAGTTTTCACTATTCACTGTAAGTGGTAAAATGTTGGTACTAGTAAACCGTGATAAGTAAACACACAAACACACACACAAACACCCCTTATACATAAAGCTACACAAGGCAACCACTATGAAAACTATACAAAGAGATACACTCAGAAACATACATCAAGATGGAATCCTAAAAAATGTTCTAGTAGGCAAGGAAAGGAAAGGGGGAAAAAAAAATAGAGGAATGAGAACCAAAGGAAATAAACAGAAAACAAATAATAAAATGGTAGGCGTAAGCATGAGTATACCAATAATTACCATAAATGCAAATGGTGTATATACACCAATCATAAAACAGAGATTGGGAGACTGAGTTAAAAAAATACCATGACCCAATTACAAGAAATTCACTTCAAATTCAACAACATACGTAGGTTGAAAGTAAAAGGATGTAAAAAGATATACCATGCAAGCATAAATTTTTAAAAGTAGGAGTAGTTATATTATTATAAATGTATACACACACAACAACTGAAAAAAAAAAGTTGCCATCAAGTCAACTCCGACTCATGGCAACCCCATGTGTCAGAGTAGAACTGTGCTCCACAGGGTTTTCGATGGCTGGTTTTTCAGAAGTAGATCACCAGACCTTTCTTCTGAGGCACCTCTGGGTGGACTTGAACTTCCAACCTTTCAGTTAGCAGCAGAGCTCATCTTTACCATTTAGGGACTACACTCAACAATACAGCCTCAAAACACATGAAGCAAAACATGTAGAACTGAAAGGAGAAACAGACAAATCCATAATTATAATTGGGGATTCAACAGCCCCCTCTGTGAAACTGACAGAACTACCAGAGAAGAAATCAGAAAGGATAAAGGATACAAAAGATCTGAACAACACAATCAAACAGGACCTGATACATATAGAACACTCTATCCAACAACAGGATACACTTTTTTTTTCCTCAAGTGTCCATACAACATGTAGCAAGATAGACCACATCTTTGGCCATAAAATAAATCTCACCAAATTTAAAAGAAATGAAATCATACACAATATTTTTTCTGATCATAATGGAATCAAAACAGTAATCAGTAACAAAAAACCAGAGTCTGGACTGTTCAGATGCCACTGGGCTTGTGGTAAATGACAGAACATCCCCTGGAAACTGGAGTCTTGAATATATTTCTCCATAGAAAGGTTCCAGAACTACCTCACTGTAGCTGAAACATTTTAAATATGCAACAAAAATGTTTTCCATTACTGAATTTTTATATTGCAATAATGGCAGATGAACAATATCACATAGACTAAATTTAAAAACATTTGTAGTAATCTGATTTACAAAACCAGCTTTTACACCCCCGTTAAATTGAGACTAATATTATTCATAACATAAAATTAATACTTTACCTTCTAAAGGAGTGTCTAAAAGATTGGCATGCTTTGTTTTCACATGAGTTTCCATATCTTGACTACAAACTTCTATTTTCCCACAGAATGGACATTCAGGAGGACTATATGTTGTTTCATAAATTGATCCTTTTATTTTGGTCAGATCAAATTGTTTTTCCCTACTTTTCAGCAATTTTCTAGATTCAGTTAAGTTCTCTGAACAAAAGGCTTTGTGTTTCAAAGTACCATCCTTAGGCAGGCTTTGAGCTGAACTTTTCGGATGATTAGATGCACAAGCTGACTGAAGATTTGAATTAACTTCCGTTCTATTTTGTAGAGTATTGTCCTTTTTGCTATCTGAAGTTCCATACTGCATTGTATTGATCCTCTCAAAGTTTCTTTCCAGTTCATTCTGCTCAAAATGAGCAGTTTCAATATGAAAACACATTTCATCATAATTTACACCTGACAACTTGCAAAATGGGCAGATAACTTCATTTTCCATATGGACAATTAGAAGGTGAGTCTTCATGTCTGGTTCTGAGGCCACTGTTTCACCACAAATATCACACGAAAACATGATACCACAGGTAACTAGAAAAGAACACAGTATTATTTTAAGTTCAAAAGTATGAGTTGAAGAAAAATAAGATACATCTTATAATTGGGGACAATGATACTTAGTGATTATTTCGATGAAGTAATTTTCCATATAAGGAATCTTGGTGGTACAGTGGTTAAGTGCTTGGCTCCTAACTGAAACGTCAGCAGTTCGAACCCATCAGCCACTCAGCAGAAGAAAGATGTGGCAGTCTGGTTCTGTAAAGATTTACAGCCTTGGAGACGCTACAGGGCAGTTATACTCTGTCCTACGGTGTCACTAAGAGTCGGAATTGACTTGATGGCAGTGGGTTTGGTTTTTGTTTTTAATTTTCCATATACTTGTTATTCCTCAAATATACAAACTTGTTTATACATCTCAACCAAAATTTCACTACAGTATTTTAAGTTTACTGTTTCACTAAAACAAAGGTAATAATAATGCAAACTGAAATAATTTTAAAATAAAATATTTCAAAAAGTGTGGTCTTAAGTGGAGGAAAAAATAACATTTAAAAAATTGTCCACATAAAATTAAGTCAGGTTAGAGAAAACATACAGAAGAAATTTATCAATTGATGTATCTAAATACAGATCCTTAAAGTTGATTATGATAGTGTAAGCAAACACATCTTAATAATAGCAGTTAACACTTAAAAATAATCCGAGAAGCTGGACTGTATGAAGAATGGGGTATCAGAATTGGAGGAAGATTCATTAATAATCTGCGATAGGCAGATGACACAATCTTGCTTGCTGAAAGTGAAAAAGACTTGTAGCCCTTACTGATGAAGATCAAAGACTATAGCTTTCACTATGGATTACACCTCCAACAAGCCTTGGAGGAAGTACAGCCAGAATGCTCTTTAGAATCAAGGACGGTGAGACTGTGGACATGTTACCAGGAGGGACCGGTCCCTGGATAAGGACATCATGCTTGGTAAGGTCATTGAAAGAGAGGAAGACCCTCAACGAGATGGACTGACACTGTGGCTGCAACAATGGGCTCAAACATAGCAACAATTGTGAGGATGGTGCAGGGCTGGGCTGAGTTTCGTTCTGTTGTACATAGGGGCGCTATGAGTCAGAATAGACTGGCCAACACCTAACAACAACATATAAAGAGCTAGACCGATCCCTAGAAAAGGACACCATGTTTGGTAAACTAGAGGGTCAGCTAAAACTAGGGAAACCCTCAATGGCATGGACTGACACAAGAGCCACAACTACAGGCTCAAACATATCAAAGATCATGAGGATGGTGCAGGCCAGGGCAACGTTTCCTTCAGTTAACACATAAAGTCCCTTAAGTAGCAGTTGATACTAAGGCAACTAACAACATTATCATTCCACACATGACAAAACCCTGGCTCAGAGAGGTCACCACAGCTAGAAATCATGGAAGCCAAAACGTCAACCCAGTCAGGCTTCAGAGCCTATACACTCAACCCAAAGAATAAAAGTAGAGTGGTATAGTAGAAAAGCACACTGACTTGAGTGATAATCTCAGATTTTGTAATTTTAGATAAAACATCTCACCTCGTTGAGGTCCGGTCTGTAAAATGAATTGTACTAGATCAGCAGTCACTTTTAGATTTTATGGACTAAGAAAGTACCGGCTACCAACATTAAGGTCATTTTGCTAAGAAAGAAGAATTTTTGATAAGCAACCACAGCCACTTTCTACTACACATCATCGTTCAGATAAGAACTATTAAAAATAAAAACAAAAACAAAACCACAGGAAAAAATTAATATCTTCAATTAAATAAACGTAGCTTTATGAGACTCCCTACATTGTCCTTACTTTTTTTCTCTTCAAAGAAGCGAAACTCTGATTTTAGAAGGAAGTTCTTCCAAACTTCTGGTGGAAAGAACGTCACACCCGGAGAGTTTCTTCTCTTCTGATGGCTAGGACATCGCCAGACACTGAAGGAAACACCTGACTCCCAAACAGTTGCTTCAGAAGTGGGTGAGAGATGTACGGAGGCCTACGGCAGGTGCCGGGGCGTGCACGAGGCGGGGGAGGCGGTAAGGGCTGGAATGTCTTAAAGGGTGGGAATGCCGTAAGGCCGAGTCTGCCCAAAGTCCCGCTCCAAGTCTCAAGCCAGAACACGAAACCAGCCCGAAAGCTAACCGGATCAAAGGGCTGGGGGCGCCAGATCGTATCTGCCAGGAGATGCCGCTAACACAGTGCACTCCACCTGGCTTCGTCTTCGGGTCCCGCCACTACCACCCTCCACCCCCGCCCAGAGAGGAGTGCGAGCACAGCGATTAATACCTCTCCTGGCTTGACAGCTAAGGCCAGTCCTTCCCAATACCCGTGGATTCACAGTTAACCGACGAAAGGATCAGCGGGTCCAGGAAACCTTGGCCTCGAGTACCACATTCAAAAAAATCTCTCCTCCTCAGTACCCCGGAAGGGAAGGAATCCCAGCATGCACCATTCCACGCCGGTCTTGACTGTAGTGCATTCTGGGAGTTGTAGTTATTTTTTTTGCCTCACTCGCTTACACCGTCACTTTCCACTTTTGATGACCGGAAGGGAACTATACTCCAGTCTTTGAAACGCGAGCTGAGTGAATGCCTAAAACAGATCTTAGGGTATACACCCGTCTACAGTGCCTATTGTTCAGGGCCTGGCTGACTAGAACTCTGTTGTCTTTGTTAGTAGCTATGGAGTCAGTTTCAACTTATGTCTACCCCATGTGTGCAGAGTAAAAGTGCTCCATAAGATTTGCAAGCCTGTGACCTTTCAGAAGCACATGCCAAGCATGTCTTCCCAGGCACCTCTAGGTGAGTTCCAACCGACAGCCTTTTGGCTAGTAGTTGAGCGCTTAATCATTAGTGCACTCTATTGTAGTATTAGTAGAGATCTTATAATGCTCGTAAGTATCAAGCCCCAAACTAAGCTCTGCAGATGGATTACTAAAACAGTTTCTTTCCTTAAAGGTACAAGCTCATAAGTATCTTATTTTCGTGGCTGAGTATTTATTTCATTAAGCAAATATTTAATGACTGTCTGCTTGGAGTTGGGATTGCAACAGTAATCAAAATACAAAAACACCCAACCCTCTTCAAGAGTCTTCCTCTTTTTCACCCTCTACCTTACCAAGCATGATGTCCTTCTCCAGGAATTGGCCCCTCCTGGTAACATGTCCAAAGTACGTGAGACGATGTCTCACCATCCTCACTTCCAAGGAGCGCTCTGGCTGTACTTCTTCCAAGACAGACTCGTTATTCTTCTGGCACTTCATGGTATAGCCAATATTCTTTGCCAATATCAAGCAAATGAACACTATTTATATAAACATCAAATACTGATTTAACCAAAATAATTTTGATAAAACTATATGAGGATGTGAGATGAAGAGCATTTGTGTGTGTGTGTGTGTGTGTGTGTGTGTGTGTGTGTGTGTGTGTGTGTGTTGGGAGGGTAGTGTGGTTGTAAGAGTGATAAATCCTCATCTTTCATAGAAGGATAATAATAATGTCTAATATTTTTTTAAAAACCAAGAAATTGTAGTTTAACTATATGATTTAGAACTATAAATGTAAATACCATAAGAAATAACTAAAAGTTGAAAGTGGTACTTTCTGGGGAGTGGCAATTGGGAGAACTGCTAATTTTTATTATAAATTTTATAATATTCTTGGACTTTTTAAACCATATACATGTATTAATCTGATTAAAATAAATAAAAATTTAATTTTATTCTGTCTTCTGGGTAGGGAATAGATTGCAGAGGAGTCAGGGTGGATACAGGAAGCTCTGTTAGGACACAACTACAGTATATGGAAAAGGTGATGGAAGCTTGGAAGTGGTTTCAGTAGAGGTAGACTAGACATATATGACAGCTATTTGGGAGGCAGAACCAGAAGTCAGGGGGCATTGTTAAGGGAAATATAATGGATGATTCCTAGGTTTTTTAGCCTGAGCTTCTAGCTGTATGGTGTATAATTACAGAGGTAGGGAAACTTGAGAAAGGAACAGAGCAGGGTGGGGAGGGGGTGAGCAAGATCAAGAGTTACTGTTTTAGCTTACTAAGTTTGAGATGCCTATGAGTCATTGAAGAGGAGATTGGATATATGAGTTTGGACCTCAGAGGATTGTCTGGGTGGAAGATGTGAATTTGAGAAAAAGCAGCTTATAGATGGCATTTAAAAA
The DNA here is from genome assembly GCA_030035585.1 of Dugong dugon. Classification (NCBI taxonomy): domain Eukaryota; kingdom Metazoa; phylum Chordata; class Mammalia; order Sirenia; family Dugongidae; genus Dugong; species Dugong dugon. Next base: position 136,556,873 of record CM057464.1, read on the forward strand.
CACAAGAGTGAGTTATATTGCCTAGAGAGGTAATGCAGATAGAAAAGCAAGAGGTCTAGTCTAGGGCATCAACATTTAGGGATTACTTAAAGAAGTGGGGATAAATAAGGAGGAAGAGGAAGAGCAGGCATGGACTGAAAGAAAGCCATGTGTTGTGTTTGTCTCAGCAAAATCAAAAAAGCAGGTGTAGTGGAAGCTGTAGTACAATGCTCAGATCTCTTCAACACTGAAGCTCTTATCCACCAGCTGTTAGAAGATTGACTACTGAGGGCTCTAGGCCAAGCTCCCGTCTAGGAATTGCCCTCCAGCCAAAGGGAGCTGCCTCATCCTAAATTAGGCCCTAGCTCTGGGGGCAACCCATTTACAACAACTGCTTAATTCAGGGATATAAATGCCAGCTGCTAGCTTCAATAGGGACAATTCTGAAGCGCCATCCCAGGTCCAGTGCTTCCTGTAGGATTCCCTGAGGACTTTGTTGTAACTGCATCATAGCTTGGTTTCTCTCTCTGTGGAATCCTCCTTCCCTCAGCTGTCACAGCTATAATTCCTGTAGAGCATTCTCCAATAAACACAATGAGATATATCTTGAATCGCAGTCCATTTCCTAGGAACAGACCTATGATAGGTGTAGAACAGCTTGTATTACAGAAATAAGGAGAATTTAATAATAATTCCAAAATCTAATAATTATGATGAGCATGTGTTCCACTTTGCCCAGAACAGCCTAGTTGTTGTCTATTGTCCCAGAAAAGTTACTAATGGTATTCCATTCCACTCTCAAAAATATTCTGGTTCAGACAATAAATTATATGATCATCTTACTGCTGATAACTTTTCAGCCTTGATCAAGTTCTTCTTATTAAGAAGTTATTCATTCAGAATATTGTGGTAGTTAAGTGCACAGACTCTGAAGCTAAACTACTTAGTTTAAATCCCAGCTGCTTCTCCTACTAGCACTGTGACTATAGGAAGTTTACTTACATTTCTCTTAGTGCCTCAGTTTCCCCTAGCTCATGGAGTCATGGTAAAGTGAAGTAAATCAAATTTTAATTTTGCACTGTTCAACAGGATCTAGCAATAAGTATGTTCTGATTTTTCAAATTTATCTGCCCAAGTGAGAAAAAAGAGTCAACAGGGGTTAGAACCCTTTCCTTTTCCATGGCCTTTGGAGTAAGTACAGCAATGAGGGAATAAACTCCCTACTTTGGAGGCAGCAGCTTATGGGGTAGAGACCACTGACAGGTGGCTTCTATTTTAATAGGCAGAGTTGGGAAGGATGCCATAAAATGTCAGATATTGGGCTGAAGTTACTGTGGTTGGCATTTTATACAGCCAATAAAGTTGACATCTTGATACTGACCTCATTTCTCCAGTTTTACCCTGGAAAGGAAAAGCGCAGTCCCAGAGCTTGCTGAACAGTGGTCTAGGAGACACCCTTACCATTGCCTCTGCCACGTCTATCTGAAGAGGAAGCATGTCTAGACAGCAGGAATCTTCTTTAGAAGGGATGGAGAGGTAGGAAAATAAGGAGGACAGTGGGGGCTCAGGTGATTAAGTCAAATAAACTGCTATTAATACTTCAAAACTTCTGTCTGGGGTTTCTTTGCCAGGCTTTCCTTCCCTTGTCAAGTAGCCATACGCATAATTAACTAATCCCTTCCCACGTGTTTGTTTTTTAACTATTAAACATACCAAACATAACAATTGTTCTCATGTTTTTCTCCTAATAAACCGTAAATATATTAAGGGCAGGAATCATGCATTAATTATTTTATATCTTGTGTGCCTAGCATTGCATCTAGAAAACAGCTTTCAATGTTTGTTGAACTCCAGGGTGTATTACAGATTACAGGTGTATTATAATAGAGTACGACTTTATCTGTCGTTATTTATTTCAAATATTAGTGACTACGTTTTTGTCAAATAGCCACAGATGTTAATCCAAAATTAAACGGCAAATTGAAAAGCTTGAAACAAATGAGCATAGAGGAAGAAGTTAATAGAGCTAAAGAAGGAAAAAAACTCTGTAAACTCCATGAGATTGGGATTTTTTAACCGTTTTGTTCACTGTTGGGGCTAGCACAGATTAGGCCCTCAATCAAGACTATGATATAGGATGAACGAATGATTGACTACATGAATGAACGTTAACGAGAAAGCGGTCTCCGCAGACCGACGACTAAGACCTGTAGGCCAAACTCCGCAACAGCCACGGTGCTGGGATTAAAATCCTGGGGTTGGCGCAGGTACCGGCTCCTCCTCCGGTGGGCGGGACTGCGGCGCGCATTTCACCCCGCCCCTCTGCTAATCGGTGTCGGGGTCGTAGCCGCCGCCGCCACTGCCGCCGCCGCCGCCGCCACGTGCAAAGGCTTCTGGGAGCCTAGCCACGGGGTCCCGGAGAAGGGACGCCGGTGGCCGCCATCTTGAATTGCGAACCTAGTCTCTGCGTTCCACGCTAGGGGCGGACTGGCAGCCTCTCTGTTACCAGCAGCAGACACCGTCTCCCGGAACTGAGAAGTCGGGGTACTAGATAGCACATTAATGGGTAAGAGGGAATGACACCGGCCAGGTTGGGTGGGGTTCGGGTATGGTCCCTTTGGGAGCTGCTAGTTTCTGGGGTCACTGTTTTTTTTTTTTAACCCTTTTCTTGCAAAGGGTTCAGGACCAGGCCATGCCTTGGTCTGTCCCCCGTTCGCCTAAGGGAGACAGCGATCGTGGGGGGCGTGGCAGGCGGCCCTTTCTCTTGGCCTACGCGGAGGCGCGGGGAGTCCAGATCCTCTCAGCCAGCTAGGCTAGCCCTCTAAAGAAGGTCTTAGGCAGCTGATCTCACCCTCTCGCTGCTCATCCTCACAGTTTGTCGGTAGTTCTGCTTCTCGGTACATGGTATTGTCAAACGTTGTTATTCACTCCTGGGATCCAGCTGTTGTCTGTGTCCGGCGGCTTATTAAAGTTCCACAGTGTCGGGAAAGCGGGTCGCTTTCGTCCTGGGGGCTTCTGCCAGCTGCCCTGCTTCACGTGGGTGCAGGTGCCTCGAAATGCTCAGTCCCGACTCCGTCGAGCTTCTTTTTAATAGTCAGCTGTGTTCCAAAATGAAGACTTAATACTGTTTCATCGATAACGCATGAGAAGTGAAAGGATTTAAAAGCTGTGAAACGACAAGTGATACATCAAAAGAATACAGCACTGGCATTGACTGTTGGGCTTTTTGAACACATTAAAAAACTGCTGACTTGATGTCTTTTAATTAAAACATTCAGTATAATTTATGATTCATGTTTTGTAGGAAAATGGCTTCCTTTCTTGGTAAACAACTAACAACCTTGTCCTTTAGACCTTTAAATATTGGTCGTTTGGTTGTGGGGCCTCTAGTCCACACATTTCCCCCTGCATACAATCTTGTAATTTTGCTAATGAGACCCCCAAAGCCATAGAAACTAAGGCTTTACTGGCATAAGAAATTCCATTAATTGAATTTTTATTATTAGTAAATGAAAACCCTAACTTCAGTTTCCAGTTATTTGCCCAACCTAAACACTGCTTTTCAGAGAGCTGGGTGAAAAATAAGCTTATGATTGTTAAGCAAGTTCCTCTGTTGGGTAGCTTTTAAATGCCTGGATAGTATTTGTTATATTTAAAATGACCTGTGAGACGGCAGCCTTTGAAATATAGTTTTTAAAATTTATTTGCCGGCGAACAAAACAATCCTGTTGGATAAGGCACTCTCAAATTATTTTCGTTAAACTTTCCAGTTAAAAGCTCAAGCTACAAATCATGGAGTCATTCTCAACTCCCTTTTCTTCCTCAGTATATATCCTTTGCATTCATTTGGCCCCTAATTCTTAGTGACTCAATTTCTGAAGTGTTTCTGGACTCCAGCCTGCTGTCTATACTTCCACTGCAGCTGCTAATTTAATTCAGATCCCGATCATCATCTTTCTATTTCTCCCTTGACCATTTGAAACAACTTTCTCTTTAATTCTCTTTTTTAGAATCAAGTTCAAACTGGCATGCAGGCACCGTATATGGGTATTCTAGCTTTATGTCATGTCCTTTTTCCCACTCATCCTCTTGTTGAGGCACACTGAATTTCTTATTGTTCCATAGTGATGCCAGGCTTCTTCAGGAACTCTGCCTTTGCCTGTATTCCTTCTGCTTGAAATTCTTCCTTCTTCCCTTTTCTGCCTCCATCTTTTCCCTGGCAAATTCCTGCTACTCCTTTAAGATAGGATAACTGAAGCTTTTCAGAGATCCCTAAGGGCACAGTTAGTTGCTAGGTCTTCTATGCACTTCACTACTGCCAATATAATTTACCAATTCACTAGTCTATCTCTTCTACATCAGGGATGGCAGATAAATCCCACTGTCTCCTTTTGAGTCTACTTCACAAGTGCTAATTGATAACATTCTGGCTAGACGCTTATGCGTCCTCAGAATTTATCAGAATAACTCTCTAGGCAGCCACCGTCTCTCACATTAAACTCAAACTAAAACCCTGGTTTATACTAGTTTCTTCAAGTATAAATTCAGAATAGGTTATAATATCAGTATTTCAGTATTCATTTCAGATAATATCAAAACACCAATATCAATGTTGTTGTTGTTGCTAGGTGCTGTCAGGTCGGTTCTGACTCACAGTGGCCCTATGTACCACAAAACGAAACACTACCCAGTCCTGCGCCACACTCACAATCGTTGTTATGCTTGAGCTCAATGTTGCAGCCACTGTGTCAATCCATCTCATAAAGTGTCTTCCTCTTTTTCGCTGACTCTGTACTTTACCAAGCATGATGTCCTTCTCCGGGGACTGATCCCTTCTGACAACATGCCCAAAGTATGTAAGATGTAGTCTCACCATCCTTGCTTCTAAGGAGTATTCAGGTTGTTATCTTCTGAGACAGACTTGTTTGTTCTTTTGGCAGTCCATGGTATATTCAGTATTCTTTGCCAACACCACAGTTCAAAGGTGTAAATTCTTCTTGGGTCTTATTCATTGTCCAGCTTTCGCATGCATATGATGCAGGTGAAAATACCATGGCTTGGGTCAGGTCCACCTTAGTCTTCAAGGTGAACATCTTTGCTTTTCAACACCTTAAGCAACTTTTTTGCAGTAGATTTGCCCAATGCAATGCGTCTTTTGATTTCTTGACTGCTGCTTCCATTGGTGTTGGTTGTGAATCCAAGTAAAATGAAATCCTTGACAACTTCAGTCTTTTTTCTGTTTATCGTGATGTTGCTTATTGGTCCAGTTGTGAGGATTTTTGTTTTCTTTATGTTGAGGTATAATCCATAATGAAGGCTGTGATCTTTGATCTTCATCAGTAAATGCGTTCTGTTCTTCACTTTCAGCAAGCAAGGTTGTGTCATCTGCATAACACAGGTTGTTAATGAGTCTTCCTCCAATCCTGACACTCGTGCTTCTTCATATAGTCCAGCTTCTGAGATTACTTACTCAGCATACAGATTGAATAGGTATGGTGAAAAGATACAACCCTGACACACACCTTTCCTGACTTTAAACCACACAGTGTCACCTTGTTCTGTCCAAACAACTGCCTCTTGATCTATGTACAGGTTCCTCATGAGCACAGTTAAGAGTTCTGGAATTCCCATTCTTCACAATGTTATCCATAATTCGTTATGATCCACACAGTCGAATGCCTTTGCATAGTCAATAAAACACTGGCTTGCGTGTTGCTGTGATGCTGGAAGCTATGCCATCGCTATTCAGATATCAGTAGGGTCTCCCATGGCTAACAGGTTTCAGCTGAGCTTCCAGACTTAGACGAGGAAGAATGACCCAGCAGTCTACTTGTGGAAAGAGTTAGCCAGTGAAAACCTTATGAATAGCAGTGGAAACAGTATTGATAGTGATATGTTATTAACAAGTTTATAATTCATTTCATGAAAGTAGAACTAGATATTACATATATTTTAAATGCAAAATTTCATCTTTACATAAAACTTTGAAGATAGCACAAGACTGGGCAGCATTTCCTTCTGTTATGCGTAAGGTTGCCATCAGCCAGAGCTGACTCGATGGCAACTAACAACAACATAATAAAATATTGTATGTTAATGTTTTTAAATACATTTATAATAAAATATTTAAAAATAAAGTGAGTATACCAGTATTTACAAAGAACTAATACTGAATTACTGAAAGCTGATACTGTAGTCATGACTCATGCAACCTTGTGGCCTCAGTTCTTAAGACAGTGTCTTAAGTATGGCAAAGGAGCCAGACTCCAATAAATATTTGCGTGTACTTACTGAAGCCTAATACCACAGTTCATTGAAAATAAGACATTTCAGCATTAGCTGTTTCTTAATCATGCCAGAGCTGAAATGAGAAGTTTTTCACCCAAAGTTTATGATTATTTCCTGGGTGACAGTAATTTGTAAGATGCATTTTACTCTCAGAGAGGTTAAAATGCTGGGGATGAAGTAGGGGATGTCATTTTAGAATCAATGAAATTAGTTTTATGACCTTGCGTTCAGACCAAAATATATTATTTGCTCAATATTTTATTCCTCAAATATCTGGGCATGTTCCTCCAGTCTTGATATGAGAGTGAGGGAATGTATTCTTTGTACATAATTTTCAGAATGGGATTTGTTGGTCTAATTCGTGAGCATGAATTTATTAGCTGTAGAGTAAGCACCTTATATTTGTTTTGAGAGCTATCAGTATCTTCTCTCCTTCCCTTAAGATACCATGGCTAGTTCAGGAAAAGATAACTACAGAATGAAAAATTATAAGAATAAAGCACTGAATCCCCAAGAGATGCGAAGACGAAGAGAAGAGGAAGGAATACAGCTTCGAAAACAAAAAAGGGAAGAACAGGTAAGTGTTTTTAAATATTTAATTGTGTCTAATACAAATACATTATCATGTAGAGGTTTTAGAAGTCTAGTATTGTTAATTTTTAGATAATTTTAAATTAAAAAGTGTTTTAGGAAATTTAATATAACTAAACATAGTCTTTAATTTATTGTTGTTGTTAGATGCCATCCAGTTGGTTCTGACTCACAGCAACCCTATGTACAACATAATGAAACGCTGCTCGGTCCTGCACCATCCTCGTGATCTTATGCTTGAACCTACTGTTACAGACCCTGTTACAGGGTCTTCCTCTTTTTTGCTGACCCTCTACTCTACCAAGCCTGATGTCCTTCTCTAGGGACTGGTCCCTCCTGATAATGTATCCAAGTATGTAAGACACAGTCTTGCCATCCTCACTTCTAAGGAGCATTCTGGCTATATTTTTTCCAAGACAGATTTATTCCTTCTTTTGACAGTCCATGGTATATTCATTATTCTTCACCAACACCGTAATTCAAAGGCATCGATTCTTCTTCAGTCTTCCTTATTCATTGCCAAGGTTTCACATGCATATGAGGTGATTGAAACTGCCATGGCTTGGGTTAGGCACACCTTAGTCCTTAGAGTGACATCTTTGCTTTTTAACACTTTAGAGGTCTTTTGCAGCAGATTTGCCCAATGCAATGGGTTGTTTAATTTCTTGACTGCTGCTTCTATGAGCATTGATTGTGAGTCCAAGTAAAACGAAATCCTTGACAACTTCGATCTTTTTTCCGTTTATCGTGATGTTGCTTATTGGTCCAGTTGTGAGGATTTTTGTTTTCTTTATGTTGAGGTGTAATCCGTGCTGAAGGTTGTGGTCTTTTGATCTTCATCAGTAAGTGCTTCAAGTCATCTTCATTTTCAGCAAGCAAGGTTGTGTCATCTGCGTGACGCAGGTTGTTAATGTGTCTTCGTCCAATTCTTATGCCCCATTCTCCTTCACGTAGTCCAGCTTCTTGGGTTATTTGCTCAGCGTACAGATCAAATAAGTATGGTGTAAGGCTACAACCCTGACGCACACTTTTCCTGGTTTTAAACCACGCACTATCCCCTTGTTCTATTCCAGTGACTGCCTCTTGATCTATGTACAGGTTCCTCATGAGCACAATTCAGTGTTCTGGAATTCCCATTCTTCACAATGTTATCCATACTTTGTTATGATCCACACAGTCAAATGTCTTTGCATAGTCAATAAAACACAGGTAAATATCTTTTTTTCCCCCATATTTGTTTTATTTTTCTTTTTATTGTACTTTAAATGAAGGTTTACAGAACAAACTAGTTTTTCATTAAACAGTACACATATTGTTTCCTGACATTGATTAACAATTCCACGACATGTCAACACTCTCCCTTCTCAACCTTGGATTCCCTATTACCAGCTTTCCTGTCCCCTCCTGCCTTCTAGTCCTTGTCCCTGGGCTGTTGTGCCCCTTTAGTCTCATTGTGTTTTATGAGCCTGTCTAATCTTTGGCTGAAGGGTAAACTTCGGGAGTGACTTCATTACTGAGCTAAAAGAGTGTCCAGAGACGATACTCTCAGGGTTTCTCCAGTCTCTGTCAGGCCAGAAGTCTGGTCTTTTTTTGTGAGTTAGAATTTTGTTCTATATTTTTCTCCAGCTCTGTCCAGGACCCTGTATTGTGATCCCTGTCAGAGTAGACAGTGGTAGTAGCCGGGCACCGTCTAGTTGTACTGGGCTCAGTCTGGTTGAGGCTGTGGTAGTTGTGGTCCATTAGTCCTTTGGACTAATCTTTCCTTTCTATCTTTAGTTTTCTTCATTCTCCCTTGCTTCCAAAGGGGTGAGACCAGTGGTGTATCTCAGATGACTGCTCATAGGCTTTAAAGACCCCAGACGCTACTTGCCAAAGTAGAATGTAGAACATTTTCTTTATAAACTATATTACACCAGTTGACCTAGATGTTCCCTGAGATCGTGGTCCCCATAGCCCTCAGCCAGCAATTCAGTCCCTCAGGGAGTTTGGATGTGTCTACGGAGCTTCCATGACCTTGCCTTGTACAAGTTGTGCTGGCTTCCCCAGTATTGTGTACTGTCTTACCCTTCACCAAAGTTACTACTGATCTATTGCATATTTAGTGAAATACAGATAAATGTCTTTCTGGTATTCTTTTTCAGCCATGGTCCATCTGACATCAGCAATGATATCCCTGGTTGCATATCCTCGTCTGAATCCGGCTTGAATTTCTGGCAGTTCTCTGTCTATGTGCTGCTGCAGCTGCCTTTGAATGATCATCAGCAAAATTTTACATGTGTGCTATTAATGATATTGTTCTATAATTTCCACATTCTGTTGGATCACCTTTCTTTGGAATGGGTATAAATATGGATCTCTTCCAGTCGGCTGGCCAGATAGTTGTCTACCACATTTCTTGGCACAGATGAGTGAGCACTTCCAGTGCTGCATCCATTTGTTGAAACATCTCTGTTGATTTTCTGTCAGTTCCTGGAGACTTATTTTTCAACAATGCCTTCAGCGCAGCTTGAACCTTTTCCTTTAGTACCATCAGTTCTTGATCATATGCTACCTTTTGAAATGGTTGAATGTCGACCAGTTATTTTTGGTATAGTGACTCTGTGTATTTCTTCCATCTTTTTTTGATGCTTCCCATGTCATTTAGTATTTTCCTCATAGAATCCTTCAGTATTGCAACTCGAAAGTTGAATTTTTTTTAATCAGTTCTTTTAGCTTGAGAAGTGTCGAGCATGTTCTTCCCTTTCATTTTTTATCTCCAGGTCTTTGCACATTTCATTATAATACTTTACTTTGGCCTCTCAAGCTGCCCTTTGAAATCTTCTGTTCAACTCTTTTACTTCATCTTCTCTTCCTTTCGCTTTAGCTACTCTATGTTCAAGAGCAAGTTTCAGGGTCTCTTTTGACGTCCATTTTGGTCTTTTCTTTCTTTCCTGTCTTTTTAGTGACCTCTTGCTTTCTCCATGTATGATGTCCTTGATGTCATTCCACAACTCATCTGGTCTTTGGTCATTAGTGTTCAGTGGGTCAAATCTATTCATGAAATGGTCTCTAAATTCACGTGGGTTATACTCAAGGTCATACTGGTTCTCGTGGACTTGTTCTCACTTTCTTCAGCTTCAACTTGAACTTGCATATGAGCAATTGATAGTCTGTTCCGCAGTGGGCCCCTTGCCTTGTTCTGACTGATGATATTGAGCTTTTTCATCATCACTTTCCACAGATATAGTCGATTTGATTCCTGTGTATTCCATCAGGGGAGGTCCAAGTGTATAGTTGCCATTTATGCTGTTCGTAAAAGGTATTTGCAATGAAGAAGTTGTTGGTCTTGCAAAATTCTATTGTGTGATCTCTGACATCATTTCTATCACCAAGGCCATATTGTCTAACTACCAATCCTTTTTTTTTTCTTTTCTTTAATTTTGCTTTAAGTGAAGGTTTATTAGTTTCTCATTAAACAATTAATACGCATATTGTTTTGTGACATTGGTTGCCAACTGCACAACGTGTCAGTACTCTCCCCTTTCAACCTTGAGTTCCCCATTATCATCTTTCCTGTCACCTCCTGCCTTCTAGTCCTTGCCCCTGGTTTAGTGTGCCAGTTTAGTCTCATTTTGTTTTATGGGCTTGTTTCATCTTTGGCTGAAGGGTGAACCTCAGGAATGGCTTCAGTAGTGAGTTAAAAGGGTGTCTGGGGGCCATACTCTCAGGCTTTCTCCAGTCTCTGTCAGTGCAGTAAGTCTGATCAATTTTACGAGTTAGAATTTTGTTCTACATTTTCTTCAGCTCTGTCCAGAAGCCTCTATTGTGATCCCTGTCAGAGCAGTGGATGATGGTAGCCGGGCACCATCTAGTTGTGCTGGACTCAGTCTGGTGGAGGCTGTGGTAGTTGTGGTTCATCAGTCCTTTGGATTAATCTTTCCCTTGTGTCTTTGGTTTTCTTCATTCTGCCTTGTTCCAGATGGGATGGGACAGGTGAAGTATCTTAGATGGCCACTTACAAGCTTTTAAGACTCCAGACGCCACTCACCGAAGTAGAATGTAGAGCATTTCTTTTATAAACTATGTTATGCCAGTTGAGTTAGATGTCCCTCCCTAGACCATGATCTCCAGCCCTCAGCCCAGTAATTCATCCCTCAGGGAGTTTGGATGTGTCTCTGAAACTTCCATGACCTTGCCTTGGTCAAGTTGTGTTGGCTTCCCTAGTATTGGGTACTGCAATCCTTTTTTGTTTCTAACCTTCACATTCTTATCACCAGTAATTACCAATGCATCTTGATTGCATGTTTGATCAATTTCAAACTGCAGAAGTTGGTAAAAATCTTCAGTTTCTTCATCTTTGGCCTTAGTGGTTGATGCATCAATTTGAATAATAGCCGTATAATCTAGTCTCCTTGTAGGCTTATGGAAATTATCCTGTCACTGACAGCATTGCACTTCAGGATAGATCTTGAAATGTTCTTTTTGACAATGACCGCGATGCCATTACTCTTCGTCATTCCCAGCGTAGTAGAACATATGATTGTCTGATTCAAACTGGCCAATACCAGTACATTTCAGCTCACTGATGCATTTCATTTTTGACAATTTCCAATTTTCCTAGATTCATACTTTATACATTCCACTTTCCGACTGTTAATGGATGTTTGCAGCTGTTTTTTTTATCATTTTTAGTTGTGTCACATCAGCAAATGAAGGTCCTGAAAGCTTGACTCCATCCACGTCATTAAGGGCAAGTCTTCTTTGAGACGGCCACTCTTCCCCATTTGTCTTTTGAGTGCCTTCCAACCTGAGGGGCTCATCTTCCAGCAGTATATATCAGACAGTGTTCTGCAGTTATTCATAAAGTTTTCACTGGGTAATTTTTTCAAAAGTAGACCGCTAAGTCCTTCTTCCTAGTGTGCCTTAGTCTGGAAGCTTAGCTGAAATGTGTCTACCACGGGTGACCCTGCTGGTATTTGAATACCAGTGTTATAGCTTCCAGAATCACAGCAACACACAAGTCGCCACAGTACGACAAACTGACAAACGTGGGAGAACTGAATCCAATTTAATAGACTCCAGAAATAACACTAGTAAATTTACTAGTCAGAATCCTGTGCTATATTTTAGTCACTGAAGAGGAAGGGCTCTCCTGTTTATGGTAAGATCTTGTTGAATAATTTAGTGTGGGTTATAGAATTTTAGAATGGAATTTAAATGTTAACATTGTAATTTATGATCAAGAATTCCATTATTTTGAAATTAACGGTATCTGATTCCTTCACTGGAGAGTGACTTCCTTAAGGACTGAGTACCATGTCCTTTTCATTTTTATATTCCTAGCACCTTGTATAGAGATGGGCGTGTGGTAGTTATTTAGTATATATTCTCAACGTGAACCACTGGTAAAAGACCCAAGGGTAAGAATGACCCAAATTAGTCTGTGCAGGGCAAGAGCTAACCTAGCCCAAACAGTTTGACCTCTCACAGACCATTTAGGTCTTCTTGGTGTAAAGACTGGGAAATACTAAAATATTCAGAATTTTAAATTATAAAATTATTAGTTTGTTTTCTTCACTTAAATGAAAAATGTAATTTTATGGAAATTCACTGCTTTATGGAAAGCTCATTGTATAAACTGATTTCTCTTTATTATAGTTGTTCAAACGCAGGAATGTCTGTCTGCCCAGAAATGATGAATCTATGCTAGAAAGCCCCATCCAGGATCCGGATATCAGTTCTACTGTACCCATTTCAGAGGTAGATATTATAAAAAATATATCAAATTATACTTCAACAATATTTCAAAGGTAAGAAATACAGCAAATGTTCATGCAGAATATGTAACTGTTAAATTATATTTTCTTTTGTTTTAGGAAGAAGTTATTACAACAGATATGGTTCAGATGATTTTTTCTAATAATGCTGATCAGCAGCTAACAGCAACACAGAAATTTCGAAAGCTACTCTCCAAAGGCAAGAATTATTTTCAGTATGCTTATTTGATATTAAAAGATTTTGTAGTAGTTTTATTTTATTATTTTTTTTATTTCAAGATGCTTTTCTTTGCAAGACAAAATAAGTCTTAGTTTTTTTAAAAATATATATTTCAAATAACATCTGTTTTTTAAACATTTTATTATTAAAGTAACACATGGGTTTTAGAACAATTGCAAAACATAAAAGAATATAAACAAAAGAAGAAATTAAAAAAAATCATTAGTACCAGTTCTGAGAAACAAGGTTAGAGATAGAAATCTTTTAGATTTTGTATAAGTATTTTTCAAAAACATGAGTTTTTTAAAAATGGCAATATAACATTATAGAGTATGGAGATAAAATAGTAATTTAATCAATTAATGAGACATTTAATTTTTCTAAAATTTTGATTATAAACAATGCTATATAAATCTTCATACAGTCTGAAACTTTTTTAGTATAAAAATCATAGAAGTGAAAGAGTGAACCAAAGAGAATAAACAGTGTACTAATATACACTTCCATCTTTAGTTTTTATAAATATTTATTTCACTGTATTTTTACCAACACTGACCATTATCTTTAAAAAAGAAAAAGGAAAAACAAAAAACAGCTTATGTAATAGTAGCTCATTTTGTATCATTTAGTTTTGGTATTTAGTGAGGTTGAATATTTTTCTATAACTATTAACCCTTTGTAATTTTTAGTTGCCTGTTTTTGTATTTTATCCAGTTTTATATTGATTTTGTAAGAATTTATTATATAAAAATTTAGCCCCTTAGTCTATCATGTGTTTCATATATGGAATTTGTAGAATTAGTAAGTCTAATTCTGTTGAATTGTGTATGTGAACTGATGAGATTTAGAAAATCCTCTTGGGGACTTTGCTTTTCCTATGGTAGCCCGAGAAATGTGTGGTCTTCATAGTATATAGCATAGTTCCACTGATTAGTGTGTTATTTTTTGTATTAGCACAGGTGACAGATAACAGTTCTAATGTCTGTTGCTCCTCTTGGACAGTCACTTGACTATGCTTGCTGAAATGCTTGTTCTGTTAAAGTGAAAAGAATTGACTTAGATCCCCATCCAGTATCTGAACAAGCAGAATAATTACCCAGAAGTTATGCCCGATAACCATGGCTTTGCCTTGTTGTAAATTGTCTCTCTACACAACTGTACTTGAGATCAAGGCCTGTACCTCAGTCATCCCTTCTATCTCCCACCCCCATTTCGTCACATGATAGATAGATAGCTGCCGTCAAGTTGACCTTGATTTATGGGGACCTTATGTACAATAGAATGAAATGTTGCCTGGTCCTATATCATCCCCATGATCGCCAGTGTGTTCCAGTCTTTTGCTGTGGCTGTCATGCCAGTCTATCTCACTAAGAGTCTCCCTCACCCTTCCTGGCCTTCTGCTTCACCAAACATGATGTCCTCCTCCAGTTATTGATCCTTCTTGATGACATGTCTAAACAAGCTAGTCAGACAGTGATCTGTTGTGATACATAAGGTTTTCACTGCCTAAATTATCAGAAGTAGATCATCAGGCCTTTCTTTTTAGTCTGTCTTAGTCTGGAAGCTCTGCTGAAACCTGTCCACCGTGGATGACCTTTCTGTTATTTGAAATACTGGTGGCATAACTTCCAGCACCACAGCAACGCATAAGCCACCACAGTATGACAAACTGACAGACTGGTGGTAGTTACACTGATAAAACACAAAAACCAGACCTGTTGTTATCAAGTTGATTCTGACTCATGGCGAATCGTGTGTTACAGAAGTAGGGTTTTCTTGCCTGTAATCTTTATGGAAACATCACCATGCCTTCCTTTCGTGGCACCACTGGGTGGGTTTGAACCACCAGCCTTTAGGTTAGCAGTTGATTGCAAACTGTTTGCAGGGCCTTATTTCTTGTTGGTTTAATTATTCATTAGGTTTACTTCAAAACTACAGCTTAATCAGTATTGACTCAGCTGCTTTATCTTCCTAAGAGAGACAGAATTTAGTAACATAGAAAGAATGAAAGAAATCTTGTGGTCAGGTTAGCAGTGATTATAGCTTTTTTACCTTTAGTTTTTTATTATAGTACTTGTGCATAAATAAATTTAACTTACGCTTTTCACTCCTCATTTCCCAAGCTAAAGTAACTGTCTTAGTTATCTAGTGCTGCTATACCAGAAATACTTCAGGTGGATGGCTTTAACAAAGAAAAATTTATTGTCTCACAGTCTAGGAGCCTAGAAGTCCAAATTCAGGGTGCCAGCTCCAGGGGAAGGCTTTCTCTCTCTGTCGGCTCTGGGGGAAGGTCCTTGTCATCAATCTTCCCCTGTTGAGGAGCTTCTCAGCACAGGGACTTGGGGTCCAAAGAATGCACTATTCTCCTGGCTCTTGTTTCTTGGTGGTATGAGGTCCCCCTGTCTCTTTGCTTGCTTCTCTCTTAGATCTCAAAAGAGATTGACTTAAAACACAACCTAATCTTGTAGATTGAGTCCTGCCTCATTAACATAACTGCCACTAATGCCACCTCATTAACATCCTAGAGGTAGGATTTACAACACATAGGAAAATCACATCTGATGGAAAATGTTGAACAATCACACAATAGTGGGAATCATGGATTAGACAAGTTGACACATGTTTTTGGGAGGACGCAATTCAATTCATAACAGTAGCTCAGCAGTGTTAAGAAGTCCTTATACACTCAAGAATGACTTCTTTTTTCTCCCCATACTTCACCATTTTTATTTCTTGAATTGAGATTTTTTGACTCAGATTAGTATTTTTAAATTTTTTTTTACATTATCATATTCTTTTTTTAAGATTTCTTTTTAACATATGAATTGTCTAATAACCAATTAACAGCATTAGTCTATATTTAATGCTGTTTGAGTTTTAGAATTTACCATCAGTGTTTTTATACCATAACTTCCCCAAAATTAGGAGATTTCTACAAACAGAACTTTTTGGATATAGCTGTATTAACTTTGCAGAAATCTCCTAATTTTTGATCAAATTAAGAAGAATAGCAAATGTGTACTAAAAAAAAAAAAGAAGAAAAGAAAGAAATCCATTCCTAAGTAAACCTTTATTAGAAATTGACAACATGGTTTCTAAGATCTAAACAGACTTAAAACTTAATAATAAGGTTTGTGTATACCAATAAGTAAGTTTTATACAAATGTTTTACTGTTATCATTCATTTATTCCTTTTATTGATTAAACACAATATGTCAGCATTTATATCTGAATTATTTATGATTAGTAACAGTCAAACAGAGGAAGTAAGAAGAAAAGCAAGAGTCATAAATATAAATGAGATTTATCTTTTGTGTGACTAGATGGACAGATAACTTAGTACTAGATTGGGTAGTGGGTATAGGTCAAGAAGAAGGAATAAGTCTAGTGATGTAATGAGTTTGGTTTTGCTACAGTTTAAGGAAGCTGTGGCAATAAAAACGTGTCTAATAGACACTTAGAAATATAATCTGAAATCCAGGAAAGAAGAATTGAGCTATGGAGGTTAGGTTTGTGAACTATGAGCATAAATTAATGTGATAATTGAATTAGCAAAATAGGTAAATAGGAAGAAAACTACCCCAAAGAACACCTAGAGAAGTTACTGGAAAACCACAAGAGGGCACTTTTTGCTGAAGCCAAGGAAGAAGGAAGAGTTCTTGGTACTTAGATTGCCAGTATCTGAAATGTCTGTTTTAATTTTATGTTAATTTCCTAAACATTTTATTATTCCAACAAGCTTCTGCATTTCATGAAAATTTATCAGGAATTCTAGATAACATGGAACATTCTCCAGAATGGACCACATATTAGGCCATAAAGCAAGCCTTAACAGAATCCAAAGCATCGAAATATTACAAAGCATCTTTTCTGACCATAAAGCCATAAAGTAGAACTCCATAACAGAAAAAGCAAGGAAAAAAAGTCAAACACATGGAAACTGAACAACACCTTGCTCAAAAACTACTGGGTTATAGAAGAAATTAAGGGGGGAATAAAGAAATTTATAGAATCAGACGGGAATGAAAACACATGCAACCAGAACCTTTGAGACACAGCAAAAGCAGTGCTGAGAGGTCAGTTTATAGCAATAAACGCACACATCCAAAAAGAAGAAAGGGCCAAAATCAAAATATTAACCCTACAATTGGAACAAGTAGAGAACAGCAAAAGAAGCCCTTGGGCGGCAGATGAAAGGAAATAAGAATTCTAGATAGCCCAATAGTATTTCTATAAATAATGTCCTGAGAAAATAGAACCTCACCTAACTAAGAGACATTAGGCATTTCATGATTGATAGTTATGGAGACATTTTTGGAAATTGAGTGCTGTAAAAAGTTAGTGGAAACTTTATCCCTAAGTTGATTTTTTTAGTATTGTACTAAAGTGCTCCTATGTTGTAAAGCTGCCCCCCTAAAAACTTTCCTCACCAAATAAACTTCAACTTATGAAATTTAAGCATTTCTGTAAGAAATACTTTAGAAATTTCTTAACCATTATGGTTACTGAAAAATAAGTATTTGCTTTATAGTAAACATTGCAGTTATGAGAACATGTATCTTCATTTGCACCCAGAGTTTTAAACTTGAATCAGTGAAATCTAAGAAAGAGTTGCTTTGTGTGTTCTGTAATTGACACAGGGACCAGATTGTTGTCTTTTCATGTCTATGTAATAACTTTAAAAAATTCATTTTTAATTTTTAGAACCTAATCCACCAATAGATCAAGTTATACAGAAACCAGGAGTTGTACAGAGATTTGTGAAATTTCTTGAAAGAAACGAAAATTGCACTTTACAAGTGAGTTGTTCTAAAAATTTCTTTCTTAATCTCTTTCTGGAAATGATACACGATTACAGTTTCTAGTGAAAGCAGCTTCTGTTACACTGAGTAAATTGTAAGCATTCAGTAACTATTTGACAATTAAAAGAAAAGGTAGTACCACCTTCTGGCCTTGGTCACGGTTGCACTGCTAGTTTTTTCTAGAAGCTATTAATTTATTAAACATTTTTGGAAAAGTACATAAAATGATTCCTGATGTTAATAAAAATGTAGTTGTCAACCTTTAATAACTTTTTTGTTTTAGAAAACCTCAAACTAAAATGTTAATTTAATGGTTAAATTTATTTTAGCTCTTCACTAACTGGGGTTGTGACTTTTTACTGTAAACTTGTAGCTGTTGAAACATTTTTATCTGATTGATTAGTTCTTTTTGTTTTTTAAAAAAAGAACAAATCAAATCAGTATAATGTACTAAAATGTGACTAAAAATAGTTTCTCAACCATGCTGTAGTGACAGTTTTAAGATATTTCCCAAATAATTTGCTACTAATTATAAATTACAGAAGTTTATAAATATTTTGCAGTTAAAAAAAAAAAGAATAGATTGCTCTCACTTTCATTATTATGTGTATCTGTATATATATTGCTGTGTATGCCTGTGGGACAGATCATCAATTGCTTATGTGCAGGTTCAAGTTGAAGCTGAAGAAAATCAGAGCAACTCCACAAGAGCCAAAGTATGACCTTGAATATATCCTACCTGAATTTAGGGAGCATCTCAAGAATAGATTTGACACACTGAGCACTAATAACCGAAGACCAGAAGAGTTGTGTGAAGACATCAAGGAAATCATACATAAAGAAAGTGAAAGGTCATTAAAAAGAAGGAAAACATCAAAACAGATGCTAGAAGGGACTCTGAAACTTGGTCTTAAGCACAGTATAGATGAATCAAACAAAGGAAATGATGACGTAAAGAGCTGAACAGAAGATTTCAAATGGTGGCTTAAGACAAGGTAAAGTATTATAATAAATATGTAAAGACCTGAAGTTAGAAAACCAAAAGGGAAGAACAAGATGGGCATTTCTCAAGCTGAAGGAAGGGAAGAGAAAATTCAAGCCTTGAATTGCGTTACTGAATGATTCTATGGGCAAAAATTTAATGATGCAGGAAGCAGCAAAAGAAGATAAAGGAGTACGTAGATTCATTGTACCAAAAAGAATTGGTTGATATTCAGCCCTGTCAGGAGGTAGCATATTATCAAGATCCACTGGAACTGAAGGAAGAAGTTGAAGCTACATTGAAGGCATTAGCGAAAAACAAGGCTGAAGGAATTGACAGAATACCAGTTGAGATGTTTCAGCAAATGGATGCAATGCTGGAAGCACTTACTCATCTTTGTCAAGAAACTTGTAAGACAGTTGCCCGACTGGAAGAGATCCATATCTGTGCCTATTCCAAAGAAAGGTGGTCAAACAGAATAAAGAAATTACTGAATAATATCATTAATATCACATGTGAGCAAAATTTTGGCTAAAGATAATTCCAGAACGACTACAGCCGTACCTTGACAGTGAATGGCCAGAAGTTCAAACTAGATTCAGAAAGAGAATGTGGAACAAGGAATATCGTGCTGTCGTCAGATGGATCTTGGCTGAAAGCAGAGAATACCAGAAAGCTGTATACCTGTGTTTTATCAACTATGCAAAGACATTCAACTGTGTGGATCATAACAAATTATGGATATCATTATGAAGAATGGGAATTCCAGAACATCATTTAATTATGCTCATGTGGTACCTATATATGGATCAAGATGCAGTTGTTCAGGCAGAACAAGGTGATACTGTGCGATTCCAGTTTGGAAAAGGTGTGTGACAGGGTTGTATCCTTTCATCTTACTTATTCAGTCTGTATGCTGAACAAATAATCTGTGAAGCTGAAGTATATGAAGAAGAACACGGCATCAGGATTGGAGGAAGACTCATTAACAACCTACGATGTGCAGAAAACACAGCCTTGCTTGCCCAAAATGAAGACGATTTGAAGCACTTACTGATGAAGGTCAAAGACTACATAGCCTTCAGTACACATTACCCCTGAACATGAAGAAAACAAAAATCGTCACAACAGGAACCAGTAAGCAACATCACAATAAATGGAGAAAAAAATGAAGTTGTCAATGATTTCAGCTTACTTGGATCCACAATAACTGACCATGGAAGAAGGGGTCAAGATGTCAAATGACTTATTGCATTGGACCAGTCTGTTGTATAAAGCCTCTTTAAAGTTTTAAAAAATAAAGATGTTATTACTTTGATGACTAAGGTGCACTTGACCCAAGCCATGGCCTTTTCAGTTGTCTCATATGCATGTGAAAACTATGCAATTAAAAAGGAAGATGGAAGGGCAGTTGAAGCGTTTGAATTTTGATGTTGGTGAAAACTATTGAATATACCATGGACTGCCCAAAGTTAGTCTTCGAAGAAATACAAACAAAATGTTTCTTAGAAACAAGGATGGATAGACTTCGTCTTGCTTACTTTGGACATGTCATCAGGAAGGCTAGTCGCTTGAAAAATACGTCATGTTTGGTAAAGTAGAGGCGAATAGATGAGGAATAGAGTGCAAATGAGGGAATAGCTGCAACACAATAGCTGTAACGAGAGACTCATACATGCCAATGATCATGAAGATATCTCAGGACCAGGCAATATTTTGTTCTGTTACACATAAGGTGGCCATGTGTCAGAGCCGACTTGATGGAAACTAGCAACATACCTAGCTTATCAATGCTATTGCCGAAATTACAGCTTAGTGTAGTAAGTATTCATTTATCTGAATAATTTGAGAATGGTCCTCACATTTTAGGTATAAACAAAACTATGTGTTGCACAAGTGAATGTTATCTATCAGTTTCATGGCTAAATTTTACTGAGCCTGTTTACAATAAAGGTCTCTGAGGAAAAGGGCAGTTTATGTTACAGTCTTATTGGCAATTAGTTTTCAGAGTTCTTTAGGTGTTAGTACTGATACAGACTGGAGATCAGAAAATTCAGTTCCTTTGCATGACTTTTAAACCCTGAAACTGAGGACTTGAAGTGTCTAGACATATAAACAAATCTGTGACAACTTAGTATGCTCACTGCTATAACAGAACTATAAACTGTTTTGGGAGCACTGAGAACCTGGCAACTTTGTTTAGGGGAAGTCAAGGAAAACTTCACAAAGGTAGTGATGCAGGACTAGTCTTGAGGATAAATGAGTTTGGCAGGCTGAAAAGGGGAAAATTAATTTCAAGTTTAGAGAATAGCATGTGCAGTGAGCACAGTGTATTTAAAAACATTGGGGACTTGAGCATTTATTAATCGCTATTATTAGGAGCCCTGGTAGTACAGTGGTTAAGCACTAGGCTGCTAACCAAAAGGGTGGTGGTTTGAACCCACCCAGAGGCTCCACATGAGAAATACTTGGTGATCTGCTCCTGTAAAGATTATAGCCTAGAAAACCCTATGGGATAGTTCTACTTTGTCACATGGGGTTGCTGTGAGTCAAAATCATCTCAGTGGACCACCTAGCAACAACAACATAAGTAGAACCATGGAGCCCCTGGGTGGTACAGTTAGTTAATGGGCTCAGCTACTAACAGAAAGGTTGGAGGTTTGAGTCGACCCAGAGGTGCCTTGGAAGAAAGGCTTGGCAATTAACTTCCCAAAAATCAGCCATTGGAAACCCTATGGAGCACAGTTTTTCTCTGACACACGTGGGATTGCCATGAGTCGAAGTTGACTTGATGGCAACTAGTTTATAATTAGAACCTAGTGAAATTCAAAGGAGCCCCAGTGGTGCAATGGTTAAGCACTCAGCTGCTAACCAAAAGGTCGGTGGCTCTGCAGGAGAAAAGGCCTGGCGATCTGCTCCCAATAAAGATTAGGAAACCCTATGGGGCAGTTCTACTAAGTCCTGTAGGGTCGCTATGAGTTGGAATCGACTCAACAGCACACAATAACAACAGTGAAATTTAACAGCTATAAGCTTTAAACTGTGCCATGTTACCTGAGTTCATATGAAATATGCTAGTTCAGACCGTTGGTCTCTGATTAATAGGCCTCAAACTGGGAATCTACAGGCCAGATTGGCCCCAAAATGAGTTTTGCTTGGCTTGCACATGTTTTAAAAGACATGAATTAGATGCTGATTAAAACATTAGTTGAAATAGTCGGGAAATTTCAAATGAAAATCCACAGTTTTGGCTTCTTGTGACAAGTCAGAAGAGTTGGCATTGTTGCCACAATATAGATGGAGCGGAGCTGAATAGGAGCTCTGCCCCTTTTAGTAATAACTATGCTCTCCGGTTCACCACAGTTCCCACTTGCTCATATCACTCTTTTTATATTAATTGTCTACTCTGTAGCCATGTGAATTTATAACTTCCTCACAAGGAAAATTTTATGCCGAAACTTTGTAGTTGTCCTTTATTTCATTATTTACAGTTGGCTAGAACTATGGTCTCCATTGTTTCTGAATGTAAGTTCCTCTCCTTTAACTTAAAAAAAAATTTCTTAGTGCCACACATAATAGTAATTGTACTTTTCATGGCTTTCAGTAACACTATTGTTGTTGTTAGGTGCCGTCAAGTAGGCTCCGACTCACAGCAACCCTGTGCACAGCAGAACGAAACACTGTCCAGTCCTGCGCCATCCTCACAGTTGTTGCTATGCTTGAGCCCATTGTTGCAGCCACTGTGTCAATGCATCTAGTTGAGGGTTGTCATGGATTAGATTATGTCCTCCCAAAAATGTATCAATTTGACTGGGCCATGATTCCTGGTATTGTGTGATTTTCCTGTATGTTGTAAATCCTGCCTTTATGAGGGAGGATGGGTGGCAGTTGTGTTAGTAAGCCAGGACTCAGACTACAAGATTGGATTGTGTCCTGAGGCAGTCTCTTGAGATATAAAGGAGAGACGTAAGCAGAGAGACAGGGAGACCTCATACCATCAGTAAAACAGTGCTAGGAGCAGAGCACGTCCTTTGGACCGGGGCCCCTGTGCAGAGAAGCTCCTAGTCCAGGGGAGCATTGATGAGAAGGCCAACAGAGAGAGACCTTCCCCTGGAGATTACGCCCTGAATTTAGACTTTTAGCCTACTTGACTTTGAAGAAATAAATTCCTCTTTGTTAAAGCCTTGTGGTATTTCTGTTATAGCAGCACTAGATGACTAAGACAAGGGTTTTCCACTTTTTCACTGACCCTCTACTCTACCAAGCATGATGTCCTTCTCCAGGGACTGATCCCTCCTGATAACATGTCCAGAGTATGTGAGACGTAGTCTTGCCATCCTTGCTTCTAAGGAGCATTCTGGTTGTACTTCTTCCAAGACAGATTTGTTCGTTTTTTTGGCAGTCCATGATATATTCAGTATTCTTCGCCAACACCACAGTTCAAAGGCATCAGTTCTTCAGTCTTCTTTATTCATTGCCCAGCTTTTGCCCATTTTTATTTTATTTATCATAATGACATCTATGTTTATGTAAAAAGTTGTATATTTATGCTAAATATTTTCTTAAACTGTAAGTCAGTGCTTAGTTTGCCTGTGGATTTGCAGGCTACTTTCAATAGTTTACTAGTTTACTGTTTGGGAACCATGGATTGAGTTTTCTCTGTTGGCTTCTGTATGAATCCATCATATATAAGCATATCCAAATTATAATTGAATTGATATGATTAACCTCTCAGAGACTCTGCTGCTTAGAGGAATACCAGAAATCCTAGTCCTGGCTCTGCTAATGAAGAGTCCTTTGACCTTAAAAAATCACCTAACTCTCTGGACTTCCAGTTTTCTTGTTTCTTTTTTGTTGTTGTTGATAGGCACTTGAGTTGTTTCCAGCTTTTGGCTGTTGTGAATAATGCTGCAGTGATTACTGGTGTGCAGGTATCTGTTTGAGTCCCTGCTTTCAAGTTTCTTGGGTATATACCTAGAAGTGAGATTGCTGGGTCGTATGATAATTCCATACTTAACTTTTTGAGGAACCACCAAACAGTTTTTTCACAATTTTCTTGTTTCTTAAATGAGGTTGGAACTAGATGATCTCTAGGAAAACAAAAGTACCTTTTATGATCCTAAGTTCCATTAACTTACTATTGCTCTGTTAAGTAGTGCCTCTTAAAGTATTTTTAAACAGCTTCCTTTACAACACTTGGCTCTCTAATTGTAAACGCTAGGATTTTTGTGAATTATAAATTCAACCGTGTTCTTCATATATTGTTTGTGATTTTATAAATTTTCATTTTATCCTTTCTCAGTTCTTGTTTTTCCAGATGGAAGAGTCCTTTTTTTTTTTTTTAAATTAAGGATTTTAATCAATGAAATCTGCCTTCATGTTGAATCTTATTAATATAAGTCAGTCTTTTTCTAAAACTTATTAAGCTAAGTCTTTTCTCCCTCTCTTCTTCCCTTCTTCTCTCTGACATTTCTTTGCTGTGTTTATTTATTTTGCTTTTATTTTTCCTTAGTTTGAAGCTGCATGGGCATTAACTAATATAGCATCTGGAACTTTTCTACATACCAAAGTGGTGATTGAAACTGGGGCTGTTCCAATTTTTATCAGACTCCTTAAGTCAGAACATGAAGATGTTCAGGAACAGGTAATTTTCTTAATTTGAACTGATACATTTACTAGGTCTTTATTTTTTCTTGAAAGTACCATTTGTGATTATTATTTGACATTCAGTTTTGTGCCTTATTGTCTGTACATTGCATTCGTTAAAATACAGTCATTTCTTTTCAATGTCAAATTAAAGAGTGGAGGAAAAATGAACTGTGTAAGGTATAATCCTAGGTTCTCTATAAGTATGATCTCATCTATGACAGAAATTACTGTTCCTATTTATAAGACAGCAATACTGAGACCCAGAAGAGTTAATAACATCCAAAGTCACAGTGAGTGGCTGAATCAGATTTTAAAACTGAGTTGGTCTAACTCCTTGTAAATTCAGAGTTGACAAACTATGCTCTTTATTGAAAAAGATAAACATTTCACTGGTATATAAGGAAATTTAAAAAAAAAAAAAGAACCTTTTATCTTTCAATTTGTTAAAAATATTGTTAAATTGTATTTTAAAAGTTTTCCCTTTTTTATTGCCCTATTGTTGATGTTGTTAATTGCCCTATTAGCATGTTCTTTTTTTTTTCTCATGTTGGTGAAAACTATCACTTTGATCATTCTGTCTAAGATCTCATTCTTAAGAGACAACATCTTATTTAAGATGGTGTTGTTGTTGTTGTGTGCTATTGAGTCAATCCCCGCTCATAACGACTCTATAGGACAGAGTAGAACTGCCTCATAGGGTTTCCAAGGCTGTAAATCTTTACAGAAGCAGACTGCCACATCTTTCTCTTGCAGAGCAGCTTGTATGTTCAAACTGCTGACCTTTCGGTTAACAGTTAAGTGCTTAACCACTGTGCCACCAGGGCTTCTTTTATTTAAGATCTGTACACATTATTGGAAAAATCTGTTGACATTGGCTTAATAATATACATGCTGTCTTAGAATATTTTTTTCTTATTTTTCTAAGGCTGTTTGGGCACTTGGTAATATTGCTGGTGACAATGCAGAATGCAGAGACTTTGTTTTGAATTGTGAAATACTTCCACCACTTTTAGAGTAAGTACTTTAAGTTTATCACAATTAAGTTAGTACTAACTTTGGAAAAGAAAACTGTATTTTCCATTATATTTCTGCACAGACATTAAGTTTTCTTAAGTGATGCTTTTAAATTTCTTATTCTTAGCTATGTCTGCAGTAGCTTGAAAGTAGGTAAAACAAGGGGAAAAAAAGCCAAGATTACTTTGAAGAGACTGTAGAATTATGAACATCAAAGGCAATTCTGGTATAGTCTCAGAAGGAAGTGAGGAGAGGCATAGAGAAAGTCTCTGTCATCTGAGAGAATACATATGGCATCTTCAACAGAATGTTGTTAGACATATGGACATTAAATGTGCTTCAGGTGAGGCTTTAAAAGGAAATGATGAACAGGCAGTTGGACAATGGAGGAAGGGCGATGCTTTTTATGCAGTGGGAAATAATTTTTCTGAATTATGTTCAAATGTTTTGTGGAAAGTAGAACTTGTAAGTCATGAACTTGGGTATTTGGCTGAGGAGATTTCTAAGCAAGATATTTAAGGGGCCTCATGGTTTCTCCTTGCCACTTATAGTAAAACGAGAGAGGAAAGAGAGACTTGAAAATGAACTGTGCAAAATGAAAACAGATCTTAAAGATTTAGAAAATTCTGTTGTATAAACTAAGGATACATGTCCTAGAAGCAAGGACATGGCTACACAGTCTTGTTAAAGAAAGGAAGCCTGTGACTGATGGATGTAATCAACTACCACAGCAGAAAACCCATCACCTTCGACTGAAGGGGGCAGAAATAGGAGGAAAGGGAGGAAAGCTGTCTGCCTCTTGGAATTCTACAGGCAGGAAACAGGCCAAAGGAGCTACATCTCTTGTTCTCCTAGAAAAGAAAAGACCATCCCTGGAGCAGCTTGGAGATCAGCAGAATTGTTGGAAGGAGCACGAAGCGGGGCCCTCTTGGTTTCAAAGGATGGGGCCGTGGTGTCCTGGGTCTTAAAGGGTGGGGCCATAGCCTCCTAGGTTTCAAAGAGTCAGATCTTTGCCAACTCGGTTCTGGAGTGTGGGGCTGCCATTTAGGTGGGCCAAGTGTATGGGGCCGGTGCCCAAAGCTCAAGGTGTGGGACTGCCATGCTCAAGGTGCGGGGGTCTGTAGGGGCCAAGAGGTTTGAGTTGCCACTCAGATGGACTAGGAAAATGGGGCCACCCAAAGCGGAGGGAGCAGAGTTGCTGTCCCAGTGGACCTAGAAGGTGGGTTGAAGCCCAGGACGGTGGGGCTTCCACCCAGAATCCAACAAGCATGGCCACTACCCAGAGTCTGGAGGGCGGGCCCCTTGCCCAGATGGTCCAGAAGAACAGAGGATTCTTTTCACGCCTTTAGTGCTAATGGAATTTGCTCTGCTGGTTTTGGAGATGCTTGGTACCCATTATCCCTTCTTTCGCTCCCAATTTCTCCCATTTGTAATGGAAATGTCTACCTTGTGCCTTTTCCACCATTCTACTTTGGAAACAGATAACTTGTATTCTAGATTTCACAGGTTCACAGATGAAGGGAAATTTTGCCCCAGGATGGAATATGCCTAGAGCCTCACCTGTATTTGATTTATATGATTCAGAAGATTAAATTTTAGATTTGGAGTTGATATAAGACTTTTGGGATTATGTGATGGGGTGAATGTGTTTTGCATGTGGCAAGAATGTGAATTTTGAGGGGCCAAAGGGTAGAATATTATGTATCGAACTGTGTCTCCCAAAAATACATATTGTATATCCTAACCCCTATACCTGTGGTGGAGCCCTGGTGGCACAGTAATTAAGAGCCCAGCTGCTAACCAAAAAGTCAGCAGTTTGAATCCACCAGCCGCTCCTTGGAAACCCTATGGGGCTAGAACTGCCCCAGTCAGAATGGACTGGACAGAAGGGGAATACCTGTGGTATTAATCCCATTTGAGAATGAGTTTTCTTTGTTCTGTTAATGAGGCAGTATTAGTGTAAGGTGTTTCTTAAATCTATCTCTTTTGAGATACAAAAGAGTAGATTAAACAAGTAAGCAAGCACAAAGGGAGGGGAAGATACAAGCCACTTGATCTCCAAGGAGCTTAGAAATAGAAGCTGAAAAGAGGCAAGGACCTTCTTCCAAAGCCAATAAAGAAAGAGAGTCTTCTCCTAGAGCCAGTGCCTTGAATTCAGACTTCTAGCCTCCAAAACTGTGATAAAATAAATTTCTGTTTGTTAAAGCCACCCACTTGTGGTATTTCTGTTATAGCAGCACTAGGTAACTAAGACACATGACTAAAGAAACCAAGGAGTCCCTAATGTGCTCAACTGCTTACTGAAAAGTTGGTTGGAGGTTTGAGTCTACCCAGAGTAGCCTTGGAAAAAAGTCCTGGTGATCTGCTTCCAGAAAATCAGCCATCAAAAGTCCTATGGATTGCAGTTCTACTCTGACACATGAGTATACCATGAGTTCAAACGATGGCAACTGGTTTGGGTTTTTTTGGTTTCTTTGCAGATTAGCTCTGTTGAGACACTCCTTCACTTCTTAGCCAGGCAGGTTACAACACTGATTTTGCCACCACTTCCTGCTGGTGCTGAACCTAATGGTGAGCCATAGATGGAAGTTTAGGGTCTTCTCAGGACTTTTCTGTACATGTGTCCTGCCCTAGGTGTATATGTGGCCTTCTAGATTTCCTTGTAATTATTGTTAGGTGCCATCAAGTTCAGTTCCGACTTACAGCTGCTAACGTGAGAGAGAACAGCTGCCCTGCAGAGTTCGCTAGACTGTAATCTTTATGGGAACAGATTGCCATGCCTTTGCTCCTGCAGAATGGCTGATTGAGTTCTAACCACCAGCTTTTCAGTTAGCAGCCTAGTGCTTAACCTTTGCACCACTGGGGTTCCCTTTCCCTTGTGTAGGTTGAAGCTTTTTAAATCCCTGTTCTCCAAAGGAAGGAGCCCTTAGTGGCACAGTGATCAAGTGCTCTGCTGCTAACTGAAAGGTCAGCAATTCGAACCCACCATCCACTTTGCAGGAGGAGATGTGGTAGTCTGCTTCCATAAAGATTACAGCCTTAGAAATCCTATGGGGCAGTTCTGCTCTGTCCTATAGAGTAGCTATGAGTCAGCACGGATGCCATGGCGATGGCTTTGGTTTTGGTTTTGGTTTGAATTCTCCAAAATATCTCAATCTCCAGTTTTTCTAGCCAGGCTTTCAATGTGTCTGTTTACCCCAGCTGTTATCTTTTGCCCCAGGCATCAGCACCTTGTTTATTTGCCTTTCTGTGTTTTGGAGGAACCATTCCCCAGGTAGCCACTTCTCCATTCCCAGAGTTCTGAGTTAGGCAGAAGGAAGGCAAGCCCCTTGCATCAGTCCTTCAGGGAACCCCTAGACAAGTCAAAGCAGATAAACACAATTTATTGAGAATAAGGTCTACTATGAGTTGGAATTTACTTGACTGCAACAGGTTTGATGTTTGCTCCCTCTGGAACCATAAAAGCACACCAGGAATGCAAACTGGGGAGGGTTGGGTAAGGTTAAGTTAAAATGCCACTAGGGTTTTATCTTAGAAATTAATAGAGATCTCAAGTTTGTCATACATAAACTTGTTTAGTTTATTGCAAGAATGCAAGTAAGACCTCATAACATTCATTTAGAACTGGAGAATCAGAATTAACAATTAAAATTACAATGTTAGTTCATTGGTTAGAGTCCAGATCTTTAGAGTTCAGGCTTTTACCTTTAACTAGAGGTCTCAGGAGAAAGGCTTAACCACAGCTCAAACTCAGCGGAGGTCCCTCGTAGCTAGGGTCCAAGGTCAGTGGCCCTGGGCAGTCTCAGCTCCATCTCTGCCTTCTCTCAGTGAGTGAGCAGAAATTTAGAGTTTATATGCGAATTTGCTCTACATGACAAGGGCCAGTGTGATGTCAAAGACAGAGGTATGTATTTTCTCCAGGGTTAGAGATTAGCTGATTGATGCATCTTTAAGATTATAAATTTGGGAGATTGTTTAGACTTATATCTCAAGACTAGTTTACAGAGATTAACTATATTCTGTATTCTTTTAACACATCATTTCAGGTCAAAGTCAATTTAAAAGTTATTTACCATATTCTTCACATAC
This sequence comes from Dugong dugon, assembly GCA_030035585.1. Classification (NCBI taxonomy): domain Eukaryota; kingdom Metazoa; phylum Chordata; class Mammalia; order Sirenia; family Dugongidae; genus Dugong; species Dugong dugon. The sequence goes on from CM057464.1 coordinate 136,586,243, forward strand.
TTCTATGTTTCTATGTCTAAGTCCACTAACTTTCTTATGATTTACACACTTCTGATGACTTACAATGTTAGAGAACCTCACAAAAGTAGACATATTTCTAAATTCATATTATGAGTGCCTATATATATGTATTTTGAAAGCATAATAGTGACTTACACCTTCCAGAAAAACCCCACTGCTGTCGAGTGGATTCCGACTCACAGCGACCCTATAGGACAGAGTAGAACTGCCCCATAGGGTTTCTAAGGCTATAAATCTTTATGGAAGCAGGCTGCCAAATCTTTCTCCTACAGAGCAGCTGGTGGGTTTGATCCGCTGACCTTACCCTCTGACCTTTCAGTTAGCAGCCAAGCGCTTTAACCACTGCACCACCAGGGCTCCTGACTTACACTTTAGAGGATTTGAAATCATTCTAGAAACATAGAGAACACCTCTCCTACCATTTTTTTCAGCCTTCTTCCTGATGAAGTATTTTCTTAGTTACTGTAAATCATTGACTGTCTTCCAGAGTTCTGATAAAGTTGATTCTGACCACTAGTTTTGGCTAATTTTTTCAGTGTTTCTAGGGTGGGATTTGCCCCCAGAATTTTCTACCCCACTCTTTTCATTGACATCACTTCAGAACAAGGATCTTTTAAACTTGGCTCTCTGTACTTCCAGTAGGTTCATGGATGTCTTTAAAAAGTGAACTCCTGAAATTGCACACACAATTTTTGATGTATGTGCTTTATTCTATGGTGAGAGTCCATTATGGTCTTAACAGGGTCCACAACTCCCAAAAAAGTTTTAAGTACCACTACTTTAGAGGGATGTTCCAATTTAAAAATAAGTTCAATATAACTTACTGTGTTGTGAAAAACTTAAGAGTAGTAACTCTCTAGAAGACTAAGAACAAAAACACTTGTTTGAGACACTCAGTTTCTTAGCACGTACCAGGGTTCATTGCAAACCAGATCAGAAATACTAAAACAGACAATCTGTTAAAAATCAAAAACAAAAAAACTTCCCTTCTCAACAGCTGATCTTCATTTAATTTGACCCTGAATTCTCTCCTTTCTGATTTTATGTAACATATTTATTTTTATGATTAAAGTGAAAGTAACCTAATACTCTGTTTAGGGTATATAGAAATAAATAAGTCTATTTTCCAAGACACCTTTATTTTGAACATATTTTATTTTATTTTTTTATAAATCCATTCAGATCATAGATTTAAAATAAAAAAATAGAGCTATAATATGTTTATTTTTGTTTTTGAAAATGTAATAAATTTTAAAGACTCCTTTTTCCTATTCTCGGAGCCCTGGTGGCACAGTGGTTAAGAGCTTGCCTGTTAACCAGAAAGTCAGCAGTTTGAATCCACCAACTGCTCCTTGGAACCCCTATGGGGCAGTTCTACTGTGTCCTATAGGATCCCTGTGAGTTGGAATCGACTCAACGACAGTGGGTTATGGGTTTTCCTATTCTATCAGGTCAGTTTGAACACCTTACAAAATATATTGAAGATAATTGCTGTGTTATGATAGAACATTGCTAATGAGGAAAAATTAATGTAAAATGACAATTCCTTTTTTCTTTTTCTTGACAGGTTATTAACAAATTCAAACAGACTTACAACAACCAGAAATGCTGTCTGGGCCCTTTCAAATTTATGTAGAGGCAAAAACCCTCCTCCAAACTTTAGTAAGGTATGAGTAAATTACACAGATTAAGAAATCTGTCTCCATAAGGTTTTAAGTCTCTTTATGGTAGATTTTTAGTTGTGGAAGGGACGTCATTTTTTTTTAATAGATATTTTCTTTTTTGACTAGACAATATTTGCCACCTATACAAAAATCAAAAGATATACAGTGAAAAGGAAGTTTCCCTTTTCTCCCCCTCCTACCCCATACCCCCACAACCCACCAAAATCCTCTCCCCAGAGACAACCACTGTTACTAGATATTTATGTAACTTAAAGTTGACTTTTAAAATCTTCTCTAGTTCTTTTAGTGTACAGGACATTGAAGTTCCCCAAAAGATTAAGGAAATTTCATTTAGGTTTTCTGTTACTTGTAAAATTGGAAAAGTAATAGCCCAGGGTGGTTTGTGCTTTCCCATTGAACCTTTTATCTGTTAGAATCTCTTCTTCCCCATCTACTAATATTGTTCTGCTAGAAGGATAGATTATGAATAAATCCTCAAGTTATTTCTAATGTCTTCATTACATTGTCAGTAATAGAAAGATAAAACATTTGTAAATTTTTTGGATATTTTACTTCTTTTGCATTTAGTGTCTGTGAATTAAAGGGGAACAATGAATACAGCACTAACAGAAACTTAAAATGTAGTAAAAAAAAATCTAGTTATAAAGTTTCTGGGGGCAAAACATAACATCTAATTCAAAAAAGATGAGGTATGAATTAGTATGTCTTCACATTTATACTTTCACCATTCCAGTTTTAAGTATTCATGATTTAAACACATTTCATTTGATCTGCAAGCATGACTTTTAGATCTCATCTTACCATGGACCACTGATCTATTACCATACCCCATAGCGTGTTATGGGTTCAGTCATAGTTCATAAAACTTTTGCACAACCTTCCATGCTCATTGTGTTCTACGTTTGTTGACAAGTAGGTAATATGATTAAGAAGGTGATTTAAAGTATTGTAAAGTATGCTAAAAAGTAAAAGAGGGAACAGAATTATTATTTTAACCAGAAATTTGGTTTGTATCTTAGAGAAAAAAGTTTTGAGTAAGCTATACTTCACAGCTCCTCAAAGGGAAAAGTCAGCCAATAGTGTTGCAGCAAATACCTTATTCAATTTAAAAGGATTTTATGTGATTCACACTTTTTAACATAACATTTACTTTTCTTATTATTCTGTATATTTTAGGAAGTATCTTCCACTAAAATGTAAACTCCTTAGAGACAGAAATCTTTGTCACTTTTGTTTACTTATATATTTCGAACTCATAGAATAATGTAGCATTATAGGACTTAAGACTTATTTGTTAGGTAAATTTTTGGTGATTTTCTGTGAGATGTTTTCCTTCATCTTTCATTTTTTTGAAATTATTATTTCCGCAATCACATTTTATATTTTCGAGATTTAATTTTCATGTTTTTTAATCACTTATCTTTACATAGGGTTCTATTTTTCCTTCATGAGTCTAGCAAATTATCTGATTTATCTGAGGATTTATAGTTTGTTTCAAGTTTTCTTGTGTCTTGGTTGTTTTGTACTTTTTTTGGTTTATGACTCGTTTGTTTTAGTCTCCGCCTTTCCTATTGGAGGCTCTCCTCATATTTCTGGTGATCCTTGGCTGTCTAGACATATTTAGGAGGGAGGCACTAAAAAGCTGATTGGAAGAGATGAGTATGTAGGTGGGGCTTTTCATCTTATAGACTTCATTGTAGGGTAATTGGGTAGCAAAACTGTATTTTCTTTGAAGAACTCGAGTTATATGTTTCTCCAGAGACATAATTTTCAATCTCCTTCTGGAAGATGAGTAGATTGGATTGCAGTGTGGCATAGGTAATACTAGGCCAGTGGAGCTCTGAGAGCTGGGCATTGCAAAGAGGGCTAGAGGTTTTTACCAATCAGTATGTAGACTTTTACTTAATCTCTTTAGTTTTCAATCTGGTGCTTCATTTCAGCCTGACTTTGCCTGATATCCCAAAGTTCATTTTTTGTGGCTAACTCTCTGTTGTTCAGTTTCTCCTTAAAATAAACCTCCAGTCTTTGGTGAGATTGAGAATGGTAGTTACCTATCTGTGCAGTAGAGAAGTAGAGCCTTAACTGCTTCTTATTCAGACTTTTAATCTTTCTCTTTATTTTAGCACTATGCCTCTCCCCTGTCTTCTGTGGCACCTGATGCCTCTTGATTCGTAAGGCGTTTTGTGATAGGGTGGTGGTAACAAATTAGCTTCTTTCTTATTGGTGGCTCCTCTCGAGACATTGAGGTTCCACCTTTCTCTTCTATTCTACAACAGTTACCATTCCTTCATTCACTTTCAAAGATGGAATGTATATTTCTGTTTCTTCTTTTCTTTGTTTCTGAGAAGACAATGGGGAGACATGTTTTTACTTTGCTCTCTTAAAACTAGAAGTCTATAATACTTTATTACTTTTTAACTGAATAAGAAGATATTTATCAGCTACACTGATTTTTTAACTAAGAAATTTTGTATTTGCTTTAAAAAACAGATCCAAATATTTCTCTGTTCAAGGAAGAGATGGTAGCAAGAGTGGTTGTATGATTGTTAGGGCAAGATCCAGTAATGCAGATTATATTTAGTAACTTGGAGATGGACCCATCCATTTTGTAAGCTAACTGACTTCTGTACCTGGACCCTAGGGTCATCCTTAGAGGAAGGATACAGCAGAGAAGATAAGTATTTTCAGAAGGTTATAGTTTACTGGCTTTCTTTAAAGCAAGGGGTAAAGGGAAAACTCGTCTAAAAATACCAAACCATAAAAAAGTCATTAGCACTTTTTATATATGACGTATCTAACATTTAACAGGTAGCTATTATCTGAGGAGAGAGGAAAGAATATGTTAGGTTGCTGATTTAAAACAAAACAAAAACTAAGGGGAAAAAAAAACCTCAAACCTGTTGCCATCTAGTCAATTCCGACTCATAGCGACTGTCTTAGTCATCTAGTGCTGCTATAACAGAAATACCACAAGTGGATGGTTTTAACGAAGAGAAATTTATTTCCTCACAGCCAAAGTAGGCTAAAAGTCCAAATTTAGGGCGTCAGCTCCAGAGGAAAGCTTTTTCTCTCTGTCGGACATCTTCTCAGTGTTCCCCCAGACTAGGAGCTTCTCGGCGCAGGGACCCCTGTCCAAAGGACGCGCTCTGCTCCTGGAACTGCTTTCTTGATGGCATGAGGTCCCCCTGTCTCACTGTTCACTTCTGTCTTTTATATCTCAAGAGATTGCCTCAGGACACAATCCAGTCTTGTAGATCAGGTCCTGCCTTACTAACACAACTGCCACCCATCCTCCCTCATTAACATCATAAAGGCAGGTTTACAACATACAGGAAAATCACACAGTACCAGCCATCAGGGCCCAGCCAAACTGATACACACATTTTTTAGGGGACATAATTCAAACCATGACAGCGACCCTATAGGACAGAGTAGAACTGCCCCATAGCGTTTCCAGGGAGTGGCTCGTGGATACGAACTGCCAACCTTTTAGTTAACAGCCGAGCTCTTAACCACTGTGCCACCAGAGCTCTGAAAAATAAGGAATATAGACTCAAAAATGATCATGGCACTAAAAAGAGTGCTTACTATATGCCAGGCATTGCTTTTAAGACGCTATATACATTCTTACTAATTTAACAGTACCATATTACCCTGGTTTTACAAGTGAAGAAATTGGGGTTTATAGATAATAGGTAATTTTCCCAAGATCACACGGATAGTAGGTAGTGTTTGAACTTCAGTCTGTCTGATTTGAAGTTTGGAAGAATCGTAAAACTAATTCAGCCCCTCTGAGTCTCAGAGAGGTGAAGTGACTTGCTTATCCCCATAACTAATTAATTTTAGTGTTAATGCTAGAGAGATTAAAAAATCTCTGTTGTTGTGTGGTATTTCTTTTTTAATTGAAGTTTTAGGGCTCTGTTACATAAAGGAGAAGTACAGTTTTAGTGACTTCCTTTTGATGACCTTTTTCATGATCCTTCAGAAATGTATTTTGTATACTGTATACATTTTTACTTTTCGAATGATTGATATAGTCCTATTAAAATAACATGTAACAAGTAAAATGAGGATTTTTCATGTTCAATTAAAGACTTAACTGAAACATTTTGACTTCTCTCAGTTTAGTTTTGGTATGCCTTTTTGGGGGGTTGTGTGTGTATAATTTAGACAGACACGGGATCTCAAATAACACTTCATTATTTAAAAAAAAAACTTTAAATTACCACAGTATATCTTAGTCATTATTCAGTTAATAGGAATCATAATCAGTTTCATGTTCATAAATCTGATCATAATTTTAAAGAAATAGAATGTTTTTACTTCTCTGGTATTTTTATGGCATTAAATTTTAGTTTGAAAGTGAGTTTTCATATTTTGCTAAAGAAATTTGTTTTTAGATAGGGAAAAAATTAAACTATTACTTCTTTTTTCTCTTCCAGGTTTCACCTTGCTTAAATGTCCTGTCACGATTATTGTTTAGCAGTGATCCAGATGTGTTAGCAGATGTGTGTTGGGCCCTTTCTTATCTCTCTGATGGTCCCAATGATAAAATTCAAGCAGTCATTGATTCTGGAGTCTGTCGAAGATTGGTAGAACTTTTGATGTAACTATAATTTATTCTTGATTGTATGATTGTGTATTAAGTTTAGCAATTAGAATAGCAGCCTCATAAAGCATCTTAAGAGTCACTGTCTTCAGGAAGGGTTGAAAAGAAACCAACTTCACACTTCATAGAATAGCTATAATCCTGAGATGACTCTTAAAGTTATATTTTATATCCTATAGTTGGGGCTAATCATTTTATTAATGAATACGGTAAGTTTCATGTGATTTTTTTGAATGAGAAATGCTAGGATGCTGTATAAGACATCATAGGTGAAGTATAGAATATAGGGCCTGCTTTCACAGAACCTATGATCTAGTTAATTATTTGTTTCTATTTGTGAGAAAGTTCATCTAGTGAAAATCATTTATTATTTCACTGTATTAAAGATAAAATATTTCTCTTTGCTGGATTGTTATTGCTACTTTATTTAAAAAGAAAGGCTTTTCTACACAAAGAATTTAAAAACTTATTTTAAGAAGTTACTATAGCTCCTTTGTCCTCTTACCTTCTTTAAAAAATATTTATTGGCTTTCTTCCTTCTTTTATCAAAAAACCATTAGGTAGACCCAAATGAGGTGGATGAGGTGGGTGGCTCAGAGAAGAAAGGTCTGATAAGAGACTGGGGCCCAAGTGTGAGGACAGCATCTGATGAGGATGGGCAGGTAGGCCTATAGGGGGATCAGGGCACAAAGCTGAGGGTGGCCCCTGCCAGAGCGGCAGATGAGCAGGATAGTGTTGGGAGTTGGAGCCAGCACATGATAGGATGATAGCAGCCTACCTGGGTCAGGAGATTGGCCAGACATAGGGAGAGTGTGATAATAGCAGCCAGATTTCTTACTATCAGAGAATGGAGATATAAATACGGAAGGGGGGAAGACAGAATAATCCTGTGGTAAAAGATTAGAATTGGAGGTATCAATGTGAACTCATGGCTTTTAACGTAAAGAGATAAATGTAGAAATATGTGTGTAAATGTGTATATGTATGTGTATATATACCCTCTGAAAGGGCCTGGGAGCAGTGATACCCCTATAGTAACATGCCAAGTTCCCTGAATGCTCAAGTCTTTATTTCTAAACACTACTCTCCACTAAAAGGAACCCAAGACTTTTGGAGAAATGGCCTCTTCCGTAGCTGGGATTGAGATAAAATAGAATGAACCCAGAAAGGAAGGTGTGACCAGAAAACGGAGAAATGTCAAAAGGACACAGAAGCCCACTTCAAGGGGCTCCCGCTGTCCAAACCTGGGACAGCTTGAGCATCAAAATAATTATAGTATTGTGTTATAACTTCCTGAATAAAATAGGAACCCATGAGTCCACACTAAAATAGGTAGGTAGATAGGTAGCTGGAATAATATTGTCAGAAAGTCATCATTGGGTACCATACTAATCCAAAACCAAACCCATTGCTGTTGATTCAGTCCCGACTGATAGCAACCCTATAGGACAGAGTAGAACTGACCCATAAGGTTTCCAAGGCTAAAATCTTCATGGGAGCAGACTGCTACATCTTTCTCCCACGGAGTGTCTTCTGGGTTCAGACCACTGACATTTTGGTTAGCAGCCGAGCACCTACTAATGATGCAGACAATAAATATCAGGAGATGCTAGAACTAGTGGTAAAAGTGGTTAAGGAATGGGATTTTACATAATCTCGAAGTATCTTCTCACAAAATATTAATCACAAAGGGAAAAACAGTAATGTTATAGTGGAGAAATCGGCAGATACCATTTTAACTAAGTGACCAAAGTCAGCACTCTTATAGTGGGATAGAGTAGACACCATATGCTACCCAATATAGCACTTGTGATATTCCTACCAAATGTACAGAACCTGGGTTGTAATTATGAGGAAATATTAGATAAACCGAAATAACTGGCTGGTGTCCCTCAAAATACCAAGATCGTGAAAAGCAAGGAAAGACTGAGTAAATTTTCTTGATTAAAAGAGACTGGAGAGACATGACAACTGGGTACAACCCATGATCCTAGGTTAGATTTTTTTGTTGTAAAGACATTACTAGGACAATTGGTGAAACTCGAATGAGATCTCTGGGTGAAGAGCGTATGGGAGTTTTTGTACTATTTTTGCTACTTTTCTGTAAATTTAAAATTCTTATATAGTATATACTTCACAATTTCATTATTTTTAGGCACAATGATTATAAAGTGGTGTCACCTGCATTAAGAGCAGTTGGTAATATTGTGACTGGTGATGATATTCAAACACAGGTGAGTTTAGACTTTAATACGATAAATCGTTAACATAATGAACTTTAAGAAATTTATCGTGTTTCATACCACTTGATTACATATTAATCAGTACTTTTACATAACCATAATTGTACAAGAAACTATAATGTGAGTGTAAGCATATTCTTTGTAAGTGATCAGCCTCAAACACCTCTGTGTAAGCACTATCCTAGACCTTTATAGATGCATAGAAGTGTAAAATAGGGTTTCTGCTCTGAGGAATTTATAATGTAATTAAATACGTTGCTGTCGAGTCAATTCTGACTCAAAGCGACTCTATTGAACAGAGTAGAACTGCCCCATAGGGTTTCCGAGGAGTGGCTGGTAGATTGGAACTGTCTACCTTTTGGTTAGCAGCCGAGCTCTTAAGCGCTGCACCACCAGAGCTCCATAATCTAATTAGGGAGTTTAAAAAGACATATATGTATGACATATAAATATGACTGATTAGCTTACAACTACGTTCAGTAATTTGCTATATATATGCTATATATATATGCTATATATATTTGCTATATATATATAGCAAATTACTGAACGTAGTTGTAAGCTAATCAGTCAGAGATGCTATAAAAGTTTTAATAAGATACCAGTGGGCCTAGGAAATCTGTGTAGATTCCATAGAGTAGTTGAAACTAGAGCTAGACCTTGAAAGTAGAGAAGAACTTAAGGAGATTTATGTGACCATAAATACAGAGACAGAAATGTGTGAGGAATGTTTAAGAGGCATTGAATTTGACTAGAATAGAAACTTTAATGAGAGCGTCATTGATTATAAATAGGTTAGAAGTGGAGTGGAAAATGGAAGGGCATTTTATGTTAGATTGAAGACCTGAATTATGAAATTGTCAGTAGGTATGGAAGGAAGAATGACAAGGAAACATTTCCAGGGTCAGCGATTCTAACTACTTGTGTGTGCGCGCATGTGTGTGTGTGTGTGTGTGTAAATATACGTATCTTTTTTATTTTTTTTTAATTAGTTCATTTGGCAAAACTAGAGGTTTGGATCCTGACTTGAGTTACCAAATCTTTCTTCAGGTGGCTGTATCAGTTGAACTTTGGGTGCAGTTGTAAACTTTGAGGACACACATTCAAGTGTCCTGCTTTTTTTTTTGGCATTTTGGTTGGTTGAGAACTGGGAACGTCACATACCAGCGTTAGACAAGTTTTGGTAATGGCTGCAGGGTAGAAGATGGCAAGTGCCTAAGTTTTACTTTGAGAGGAATTTCTCTTTTCTTAATTCACTTTTTCAGAATGGTTTTTATATTTCTATATAATTCATTAGTAGAATTTTGTATGGTTTATTTGCTATAAAACTTTTTGTTTCTACTTCTCATTTTTCTTTTAGGTAATTTTGAATTGCTCTGCATTACCCTGTCTCTTACACTTACTGAGTAGTCCAAAGGAGTCAATTAAAAAAGAAGCCTGTTGGACTGTTTCTAATATAACTGCTGGAAACAGAGCTCAGATTCAGGTAAATATCTTTCAGATCTGAGGATAGTGCAGGAAGGTCTAAGCAGTCGGTTTGGACAAAATTCAGTATTTTATCAGTGATGTTTTTTAGTGAGTTACTAAAAAAATTTCTTTAAAAGAGATTCTTGAATGGAGTTTTAAAGAACATGGTCTTTTCTCCTCCAACACAATAATTTCCTTGTAGTATTGTTGTAAGAATAGCAGTGTTATATGTAAAAATGCCTAGCATGGTACCTGACATGCAATGGTCAGTCTTTAAAAATGGATTGATTTTCATTAGTTTAAAGTAAGTAAGGTAGTGATCTTCCTCTAAAAGCATTTAATGAATTGTTGAGGTCCTTTGAAGCTCCTTGAGTCAGTGATTACTTATCCATATTGATAAATCATATGTCTTGTGCTTTGTCACCTTTAAGATTTATATTCTTCTCCAGTCTTTAAAAAGCTAATTTCCTCTTAAAAGGGGAAAAAGTATGTGGTTTGTTGACACATCAGAAATAAGGTATTTCCAAAAGCCCTGACATTTTAAAACCATTGAGTTTCAACACACCTTTACTTTGTAATATTTTAAAATAGTATTTGCATTGATTCTACTATACCATTTTTCTCTTTTTCAGGCTGTTATAGATGCCAATATTTTTCCTGTTTTGATTGAGATTCTTCAGAAAGCAGAGTTTCGTACCAGAAAAGAAGCAGCTTGGGCTATAACTAATGCAACATCAGGAGGCAGTCCAGAACAAATAAGGTATGGTACATATCTTTTAAAATTGTTTTTTAAATATAAATGGGACAAATTTTGAAATAAAACATACTTATTATTTATTGATGAAACTAAAACATTATTTCTAAGTCAATTTGATAACAGCATTTCTAATGTGAAATGACAGCGTTTGTTGTATCAGTTATAGTATACATTTATAATTTTTTTTTAATTTAAAGTATAACTGACATTGTTCTTGACAGGCTGTTTATGGAAAATCAGAAATTAAAATTCTAACAGAAAGCAGTCTGTATTAACTTGCAAAATATACTATCATAGGTGTTTAATATCTTTTAAACCGCTAAAATCACAAGACATGTAACTTTATTATATAGAAGTGGGCTAATGAATTTGAATATACAATTATTTAAAATAAAATTGAAGTAGATGTTTGCATATATAGTGATATTCTACTCCTAATTAATCGTAAGCCTTTCCTGTAGATACTATCTTACCTTTATTTTTCTATGTTATCTTGTTTTTATAGCCTTTTAAATCTATGCGTTTATTTATTTATTTATTTTGGTGGCAGTGTAAATAGTAGATACATGGACTTTGAAGTCAGCGTGGTTTCAGATCTTGCTCTTTCAGTAAAAGATGCATGATGCTGACAAATTCATCTAATCTCTTGAATCTACAGTTTCTTCATTTTTTAATACATTCAGTGACAGCATTTTATGGTACTATCTTGGTAGTTAAAAGAAATGTATGCATTTAAAGTGCTCAGCACAGTGCCTTAAATATCAAGTTCTCAACTAAGGTTAGCTGCTATTATCATTATTATTTGTAATAATCATACTTTTTATTACCAGTACTGATTCCTGAGTTTATCTTTTTATCATGTGCTTTCCACTTTTTTCCTCACATTGCAAAGTTCTGCTCTGCACCCTTATAAAACCCTAACTTCCTACAGAATTTTCATTTTTCATTTTTTTTTTAATTGTACTTTAGATGAAGGTTTACAGAACAAATAGTTTCCTGTTAGTTAGTACACATATTGTTCTATGACATTAGTTAACAACCCCATGACATGTCAACACTCTCCCTTCTCGACCTTGGGTTCCCTATTACCAGCTTTCCTGTCCGCTCCTGCCTTTTAGTCCTTGTCACGGGCCTGTTGTGCCCCATTAGTCTCATTTTGTTTCATGGGGCTGTCTAATCTTTGGCTGAAAGGTGAACCTCAGGCGTGACTTCGTTACTGAGCTAAAAGGGTATCCGGGGGCCATACTCTCGGGGTTTCCCCAGTCTCTGTCAAGCCAATAAGTCTGGCCTTTTTTTGTGAGTTAGAATTTTGTTCTACATATTTCTCCAGCTCTGTCCGGGACTGTCTGTTGTGATCCCTGTCAGAGCAGTCAGCGGTAGTAGCCAAGCACTATCGAGTTGTACTGGACTCAGTCTGGTGGAGGCCATGGTAGTTGTGGTCCATTAGTCTTTTGGACTAATCTTTCCCTTATATCTTGTTTTCTTAATTCTCACTTGCTCCCGAAGGGGTGAGACCAGTGGAGTATCTTAGATGGCTGCTCACAGGCTTTTAAGACCCCAGACACTACTCACCAAGGTAGAATGTAGAACATTTTCATTATAAACCTATGTTATGCCAATTGAGCTAGACGTTCCCCCCGAGACCACGGTCCCCACAGCACTCTGCCAAGCAGTTCGGTCCCTCAGGGAGTTTGGATGTGTCTCTGGAGCTTCCATGACCTTTCTTTGCACAAATAGTGCTGGCATCCCCAGTATTGTGAACTGTCTTACCCTTCACCAAAGTTACCACTTACCTGTGCTACAGAATTTTCTTGTTCTGAATATCCCTCCATGAAACTCAAGACTTATTAGGTTTCTTGAAATGACTACTTAGGAAATATTTTCTAATGAATATTTGTTTGATTTGGATTTTAATTTATAAAGCAAGAGGTCAAATTACAATGCTATTTTACAAATCACAGGATTTTGAAATCTGTCTATTGCAAGATCATTGTTTTTTATTGCCTTCATTTGTGCTGTTACCTTGCTCTCTCGAGTTAATTTGTATCTCTATATATTGATAACATATGCCTGTTTTTTATTGTCTATTCCGTCTCTTTGTTTTAAGCATATTTCCACTTCATTTTTGTCATGAATGTAAGCATTGATAAAAAAAGACCTTTCCTTTGTTCTGGCTTGCGTTTTCCTTAATGCTAGTGTTAATCTGTTCTGGAGCCCAAAGTTTATTTGTTTACCTTACAAATGGTTGTATATTTTCAGAATTATATTTATTTCATATGTTGTTCCTTAAATGTATTAGTTCTTTTTCTAACCATTTTAACCACTTAACTTCACACGTATAGGGAGAGGACTTCTAGATACCAGATTAGGTTCAGCATGCCTTCTGCTATTACTTGTTGCGTGTCTAGTATTGCCAGTTGTTGTGCTAGATAAATCATGTCTGTTATTGAATATGAACAATCTATCAGGAATTTTCATGTATTTTATCTCCTTTAACCTCACAACTCTGTGAAATAGCTATGCATTCAATAAATATTTTGTATCAGTTACAGTACAGTGTATGGCAAGTACTCCAGTAAAGTATGCACATTTTATTTAAAAAAAAAGGATGGAAACTGAGTTTTATTGAATTCCTCCTGTATGCCAGATACTAGATAATCTATGTAAGGTACATTTTCTATTTAATTACCATTATAGATCTATGAAATTGTTAGTGTCTTTCTTTTATAGACTAGGAAACTAAGTCTCAAACCAAACAAAAACCAAACCCATTGCTGTAGAGTTGATTCTGACTCAGGAAGAGTAATTTGTGTAATACTTACACAGTTAATTGGGTCACTTAGCTAGTAAGTGGTGTAGCCAGAATTTAAACTCAGATATATTGGCACCAACTTCAGTGATGTTTTTACTGTGTTACTCATTTAACTCTCACAACAACCCTCTGAGTTTGGCACTGTTATTACCCCCAGTTTAAGAGAGGCACAGAGATTGCCCAAGGTCACACAACTAGTAGGAACTGAAATTCAAACTTGAACCCATGCAGTCTGGCTTCAAGGAGCCCTGGTGGCACAGTGTTTTAAGCGCAAACTGCTAACCGAAAGGTCAGTGATTTGAACCCACAGCCACTCTACAGGAGAAAGATGTGGCAGTCTGCTTCCATAAAGATTACATGTAGTCCCCAATTTATGACAGAGTTCTGTTGCGTTGGTTCTGACATAAGTTGAATACCTCTTTTTTTTTTTTTTTTAGTTTTCATTATAATTGCCTTTTATTATCAATATCTTTATAAATCATAACATTGAACATCTGTGAGTGAACATCTGAGAAGGATAACATCAGTAAATTATGCACTGCAACATTGTATGAAGTATTACTAACGATAAGATGTCCAAAAAGAAAACCAGACAGTTATGAGTGCAGTTTGTTGTTAACTCTCAGATATGTCATAAATTGGAGATAACCCTGGAAACCTTATGGGACGGTTCTTCTCTGTTCTACGGGGCCCCTATGAGTTGGAATCGACTTGACAGCAATGGGTTAGGCTGACTTCAGAGCATATTTTTAATCTTTATGCTTAATATGGACTATTTGTTAGAACAAATCAGCAACATATTTCATTTTCATTATAGAGTTGGAAAAATGGCTAATAGCAACTAGGAAAAGATAAAACATTGGAAAATGAATGGAATAATTTTTGTGAATATTATTTATGAATTTTTTTTCACAAGATGGCTGTTCTACTCCTAGAAGCCTTCTGTGCTTCTGAAACACATTAGAGATTTCAGGACGTTAGTCATGATTGTTTTGTGAGAAATTTCCTGATTCAGATGTCCCTCCTTCTCCCTCTCCATTTCTACCTACCTCATATGACCCTGGAAACCGTGGTGGCGTAGTGGTTGAGAGCTACAGCTGCTAACCAAATGGTCGGCAGTTCAGATCCACCAGGCGCTCCTCGGAAACCCTGTGGGGCAGTTCTGCTCTGACCTGTAGGGTTGCTATTGGTTGGAATCGACTCAGTGGCAATGAGTTTGGTTTTTTTGGTTTTCACATGACTCCACCCCAGTGTGTGTACATAGGCTTATCTTTAAAAAGAAACAAAACCATGAACCTACTATTTTTAGTGATCTCATGCCATGCAAAAACAGGTCAAGTACCGATTTGTTTGTGTATGTGTTTTGTAGTAGTTATAATACCATTTAGTGCTAATTATGTTAAATTATGAGGATAGGAGAATACAGAATTAGGTTTTCAAGTTCTTATGTGAGGATTTAAATGTTTATAATGCTTGCGTATGTATGGGAATATTTTTCTAATTTTTTATAGAACAATTTCACTATGAAAAGTATTTTCATGCCATTGCTATAAACAGTATTTAAGTCTTCCTTCCCCACACACTTTTTTTTTTTTAATTTCTTTGAAGGTACTTGGTAGCCTTAGGTTGCATTAAACCACTTTGTGACCTTTTGACTGTTATGGACTCCAAAATAGTCCAAGTGGCTTTAAATGGACTGGAAAATATTTTACGCCTTGGAGAACAAGAATCTAAGCAGAATGGAATAGGCATTAATCCATACTGTGCTCTCATTGAAGAAGCATATGGTAAGCAAATCGGTTAAAAATGTATAATTGTAATTAATTATCTGCCATAGGAATTTTTGCCCTTTAGTTCCTTAAAATTATTTGTCAAAGTTAAAATGTTTTTAAATAAGTTAACCTTAATTTTATACAGTTATGTGCCGCATAACATCATTTAGGCAACATCTGACTACATATACATTGTCGTGGCGCATACCAGAGTAAATAAAAAAAAAAAAAATCAAACTTCTTGTTGTTGAGTCAATTCCGACTCATAGCGACCCAGTATGACAGAGTAGAACTGCCCCATAGGGTTTTCAAGGAGTGGCTGGTGAATTCGAACTGCCGACCTTTTGGTTAGCAGCCTGGACCAGAGTAAATAGAGGTAGTCAAACATGTAAAAGCCTGAGAAGGATAGGTGGAGATTCATGATTTTTTTTTTCCCCAGAAATGTACTTTCAAATGCTGCTGAAAGGTCAAGCAATACGGAAAAAAAAAAATCTGTTAAATTTACTGACATAGTATGTCCATGCATACCTTGGCATCTGCTTGTTTTCTGGTCTCTCCTTTATAGTGTAAATTACCCCTGAGAAGGTGAGAGGAGTTGGAATTTAGAGTATAGGTGAAGAAACTGGCCTAAGGCAGGAGGAATTGCGTATCTTTCACTGTAACTAGAGGAAATTTATACAGTTGTTGGTTTCATGGCTTCTCTTTACTCTGAGAAGTGGAAGAGTTGAAAATGGAACATTTGAGCAAAGTGGAGGTTTGAAAGTTCCACTGAGAAATTTACAGTAGCAAGGGACAAAGGAGAAGTATCATTTTCAAAGTGAAACAAAAGGTTATTAAACAACAAGAAGATGGAAAAACAGTGACTGCTGTTGCTCGTGATTTAGGAATGTTCACACAACGTCCAAATTACATAACGCCCTATTTCACAGAATGTATTGTGGACATTAAGTGACACATGACTGTATCTACTTTTCTTATTAACATTTTGGAGAAATTTTATGTTTCTACATACTTTTTATGATTTGTAATAGCCACACAATGTTATATTGAGTGACTAAACCACAGTTTTAGCTATATCCCTGTAGTTATTAGTTTATTTCCAATTTGTTTACTCTTTTACATATGCCAAAGTAAGCATCTTTATGCATAAATTTTTTTCTTCAGTTGAATTAATACCTTCAGATGAATTTTCAGGAATGCAGTTGTGAGTCTTGGGTACTGACTTCTTTTTAAGCTTTTGATGTCTTCTCATTTTGCTTTCCAAAGGCTTGTGTTACTTGACAGTGCTGCTGGTAGTATATGAATCTACTCCACACCCTCATAATTGTTTTGCTGATTTTGAGATGTAAAATGGTATCTCAAAATTGCTTTTATGTGCCTTTCTTGGTTTATTCCATGTAGAGGCCTGTGTATATTTTCCAATTGTTAGTGTATTTCCTCATCAGAATTTAGTATTGAACTTTATCCGGTTACCTATTTGAATCTTCTTGTAAAAATTTTAATTTATTTTATAGCCATTTATTGTGATATGGCTTTTTCCCCTAGTTTTTATCTTTTTATTTTAATAAAATAAACCATGTTCATGGATACTTAATAAATGACTCAGTCTAATCTATTCCTTCAAAGTTTATAGTCATTACCCCCACAGAAATTTGATGAAAATTAATATTTATTGGATAGATTTTTTTGTTGTTTGTTGGATTCTTAATATTTAATTTTTAATATTTATTTTAATATTTAATATTTAACTTAACTCACATGGAATTTAATTTGGGATAAGGCATTAGTCTAAGTTGAGACTTTTTTCCTTCCAATTTTTTTCCATTAAATGTTCATTTTTCTGTTTTTCTATGTTTAATCTCCCTTAACATCATATGGTGCCCTGGTGGCATAGTGGTTAAGAGCTACGGTGAGCTACAGCTGCTAACCAAAAGGTCGGCAGTTGGAATCCACCAGCTGCTCCTTAGAAGCCCTATAGGGCAGTTCTGCTCTATCCTATAGGGTTGCTATGAGTCGGAATCAACTGACTGGCAACGGGTTTGGCTTTTTTTTTTTTTTTTTTTTTTTACATCATATAGTTGTGTCAAGCTTTTGTTTATGATTCTAAACCATGCCTTGGATGTCTCTTTACCTTTACTTCAAATTACATTAATGTCACTGGTCAAGACATTTCATAAATATATTAATCACTGATTTAAGTATTAAGAGAATAGAATATTTCTTTATTGTATTCATTGTTTTCGCCTTGGGTTATACTAGAGTTATGGGCTATTCTGTGATTATGTTTAGATAGGATTACTTATTCTTATGTTTCTGTCTTTCAACCTGTAATAATCCAATTGAAGAGGTTTATCTCTAATTAAATGAGAAATATTTTTAGCATTAACCTGGATTTATGTGTAGAATTTTTTCTTATTAGCGGTAAAATAGAAAGTGCTATAGGTATGTCCTCATCCTTTCAAAATGGCTTTTTTCAGTTTCACTTAGAGATTCCACTTTTGGGAAATCATAGAGCAGCTATATGTAGTACTTTATTGTGAAAAAGAGTCATGGCTTTACAAATCATTTATTCCATACTGGTATCTTCCGGCATTCTTTGATTATGTGTGTGTGTTTGCTTTGATTTATTCATTTGTTTTCTGTTTTTTGTGCTTTTGTTATTTAGCATAATTTCTGGAAAGGACCCCTCAAGTTGCTTAATCTAAAACTGTCGTTTTAAAATTGAGAAACTAAAGTACCGAGGTACCTAGCTTTCTTGGCCAAGCTCACACAGATTGCAGGTTGGGGTCTATGATCCAGTTTTCCTGCCTCCCAGACCTGTGCTCCTTCCAGTATACCACATTTCCCCATACTCTCATTCTTGAATTATAAGGCACAGACATCAGCTCTCAGTATGCAAAAATTGATAAAAAAATAACAGTCCCATTGCTAATGGATTGAATGTATGCTTTTGATACAGTATTTTGATTTAAATATATGATGAAACTTGGGTAGCAATTTTATTTTTAAATACATGCTTTATATAATAGGTCTGGATAAAATTGAATTTCTGCAAAGCCATGAAAATCAGGAAATTTACCAGAAGGCTTTTGATCTGATTGAACATTACTTTGGTGTAGAAGACGACGACCCCAACATTGTACCTCAGGTGGATGAAAACCAACAACAGTTTGTATTTCAGCAGCAGGAAGCACCAATGGAGGGGTTTCAACTTTAACTTGGTTGGGGGCAGGGAGTAATAGTTAAAAATGGTAGCTTCAGATATCTCTTCTTTGTTGCCAGTGTCAGTAGGAATGTTTGATGTTTTTACACAGAACAGAAAAGAAAGCAGTTGATGCACTTTTAAGAAGCAAAATGAAACAAAAGTTTCCATTCATATGCAACTTTTTCATTATAGTTTTTTTTTGGTATATGTGTTTATTTATGTCTTTTGTTGTTTTAGATTTTTGTACCTGACTTGTGAATAATTAAATACATTATATATTTAATAACTTAACTTGAAAAGGAGAACTCTGGTAAAGTATTACACAATGGTTCTGAATTTTTTCAAGCATTCTTGGAAACTGCACATTAGCAGTACAGCTATTGATAATTGCATTTTGGCAGTATGTCTGACATGCCCAATCTCTACTAAATCTACCTCTATCTTGAAGCAAAAAACAAAAGAAAACAAAACAAAGCTTCAGAAGCATGAAATAGCATAAAAGCTAAATTTAGAATGTGAAGATATTTATTACCTTAAATTATAAATCACTGTGCTGTAGATTATGCTTTGCAAAAAAGAAAACCTGTGGAATTTATTTATAAAACATAAGAAGTGTTGTACTGATAATCAAATTATCTATTAAAATGTGGCAATTGTGAAGAGAGAAGCTGTTCTTCATGTTGAACACATTAAATGATTACTTTATAAAACACTTAAATATTTATGTTTTTAACTGAATAAATGATGTTATATTAGTATATTTTGTATTTTGACCAAATATGCTATCATTTTTTAAATAGTTTCTTTTATTATTTTTTCACTCTTCATTTTAAAGAGCGTCATGACAGAGATGCGGTCATGAATCTATAAAGTAGTGCTGCATAGCAAAAATAATACTGTAATTCTTTCTCTGATTTTTTTCAGACTAGTAATTGAAAAATTTCACTTTCTGTGTAATAATGAACTTAGGTATTTTAATGACAAATTATTTTGAAGAAATCACCTTGTTATGTATTAAATTTTATTAAATGAATTTAATGTTTGTACATGAAATGATATTAATGAAAGTTGCTAAGAATTCTTGAATATCATTGAAATCTGTATTAGAATTTTTTCTGCTGCTTGTTATGAAACAGTGTATTGGATTACATGTGTATCAGATTGATCAATATAATGTGTGTGTTTCATGTATTAACAGCAAAATCTCTTCAAACTATGAAACTTTAAAAAAAATTATAATAGAAAATGTATTTATTTATTTATAGATACATATATATGTGTGTCTCTGTATTATTTTCACAGTACAATGCTTGATAGAGTTTTCTGAGTAGGTATAGTACTGTTGAACTCAATCTTAAAGTTATTAATACAGGCTATTTACATTTCCAATAATATACCTAGAATACTTATTTCAAATTGTAGTTTACAGCTGTTCTTGGTGGAAACTAAGGTAGTTTTGATGTGATTCATAGTCTGTTCTGTAAAGAAAGATTTCATCTATGAAAGCATTTATAATGTTTCTGCTGGAAACCAGAGGCATGTTACCAGTGGAGAATTGATATAGTATGACACTTTGTAAATTATGTATCATGAAGCTAAGCTTTTGGCAAGACACTTAAAACCTACAGCTATAAGGTAACAGGTTTAAGTGGTGTCCATAATGCTGACTGCATCTGCCAAACCTTTTTTATATTCTTAAGTAGAGGATTGTATCTGTGCCCTTTTTATTGTAGTGGAAGTATGATGTTTAGTGTAAACAGTATCTCTTTTACATTATGTATACTCTAAAGAACAGGGTAATTATATTAAAGATTACCACATTGATGGTGAATTTATCAGATAAACACTTTGTGGTGCAGATGGTTCTAAGTGTCAGGTAACAGGGTATTCCACTCTTTCTAATTAATTTAATTTTGATAATGGAGCATAATTCATAAACTAACCAGCTGTGCCTGCTTTTATTTTGAGGACCCTGTATTCACTATCAAGAGCCCTGGTGGTGCAGTAGTTAAGTGCTAAGCTGCTAACTGAAAGGTTGGCAGTTCAAACCCACCAGCTGCTCCACACTGTAGGGAAGAAAGATGTGGCAGCCTGCTTCCGTAAAGATGACAACCTTGCAAACCCTATGGGGCAGTTGTACTCTCCTGTAGGGTTGCTATGAGTCGAAATTGACTCATTGACAGTGGAATGGGTAGTCACTATAATAATTCTCTAAGCCAAATCTTTTAAACAAAATAGTTCTTACAGAAGGAAAAAATAATACATGTGTATGTACACGTACATGCATACACACAGAATGCCTTTGAAGGGAGGATTTTTAAATTTTTGCAGGTAAAACAAACTTTGTTTCTCTTAGTACAGAATATAATTATTCTTTAAGCATTTAAATACAAAATTATATTTAATTTCTTGGGTCTGTTACTTGAGTAATTACTTTGATTAGAGTTGAATACAAAAGGCACTATCTAGTAGTTGGGGCCAGCTCTTGACCTGGAGATGAGTTTATTGGATCAAGACTAGCAAATACTTTGTTCTTAAAATTTTTTTTTTTTAAATATGGCTACTCTTCAACTGTACCATTTAAAATGCTCCCAAATTGTATTTTTATTAATTTTTACTGACCTTGTAAATTTTTTTCTTTTTTAAACTTGCTTTTCTAAGGTTTATTTAAATCTGAAACTATGCCAAAAAAAAAAAATTAAAACGTGTTATAAAGGGGCATGTTTGCAACAGTAATGCAAAAAATCAGAAAAATACTTGAAAGAGTCCTTTTCATTCGTTTAATTAAAGTCAGTGTTTTATTTTGTCTGGATTTAAATTTTTACAAGTTAATCTATGCAATTATGCTTCCTTGTTTTATATTTAGTATGTACTTGACCACTGATCTGGTGTTTTTACTTAAATTTTATTTTGAAAGGTTCTTAGAACTTATTTTTTAGTACCATTTCACTTACTGTAAGCACTAGAAAAATAAAGCAAAACAAATAAAAATCAAATTAGTAATAAAATCTGCTGGCACAGAAATAACTTGGTAACTATAATACCTACTTGCAGTTTAAGGTTGATTTGTTGGATAAAGAACTAAAAGAAGCATTACCTTTGCCTTCATGTTTTTTCCTTTCTTAAAATGGAGCACTATGGAAAAAGTAAATAATTATAAAACAAAGCCTTGATGAATTCTTGTTGCTGTTCTAAGTTCAGCAATCTACTAGCTGCTTAACTGTGAAACTGTGAAATCAAAATAACTGTTGTTAACCTTTGCTCAGTTTATAGCCTGTTTCATGTAATGTAACATTCTAAGAATCAGTATGATAGGGCTCTAAAAAGATGGTGCATCTTTAAATTCTGACTGGGGAGTGGAATGAAGGAAGAGTATTCTTGCCTAACTAAATAAGCCAACATTTCAGCAGTATGAAATATTATGCACTATATTAAAAATAATAAAATACTATTTTACAATTGCATTTATATAAATGTCTTATTTCATTTGTTCCCACTATAATTGTGTATTCCTAACAGGGAGCAAAAACAGATGCCCTCATTGACTAAAATTCCATCTACTTTCCAAAATCGCTAAGATTTTTGTTTATAGCATATCTGATAAAGCAGTATGTTGCTTTTATTTTAGAACTTATATACTCTACTGTAATGGGGAACATGTCTAATTTGTTGTTGTATCTCAAGTCTTGGCAATTAGTGGACATTCACATGTTTTAATTGAGATGATATTTTTCCATTTTGTTATTTAAATAAAATGCAGTGCATTTATTTAAGAAGTAGAGTTTTTAAACCTAATAAATTTAAAAGAGGGAATGTCTGATCTAATTTTCTCAGTGAACTCTGCAACATAAAGTCACACAGCTAGTCAGTCAGGCCTAGGCCTCCCTAGCTTAGTGTGTTTTTTATTTCCACTGTGATGTTGTCTGCTTTGGCAGACTTCATTTCCTTCAGCATTTGAAGCCATGTTAATCACAGAGTAGTAGTGGAAGTAATTGGATCAGTTATGGTTAAGTACTTTGCTGTGAGTACAGGCAGTCCGCAGTTTTAGTAGCAAATTAATTCCTGAAAATGTATGAAACTACAATGTGCAGGTCAAACAATGGACTTAAATGTGCGGTAAGGTTCCCTCCCCAGAAATCCCTAAGTACACTCTAAGACACATTTTTGGACGGTGTGTTTGCTAAACTTTATATATGCTCTCTAATTTTCTTTACCTTCATATTTGACCGGTTGACTAGTATCAGTCAGGGTTCTCCAGAGAAACAGATCAGTAGGATTTATTTGTTTGTATATTTTTTAAGGAATTGGTTCACATGATTGTAGGGGCTGGCAAGTCTGAAATTTGTAGGACAGGGCAGCAGGCTAGAAACTTGGGTAGGATTTCTGTGTTACAGTCTTGAGGCAGAATTATTTCTTCCCTGGAAAACCTCAATTAGCCTTCAACTGATTAGATGAAGCCCACCCACATTATTGAGGGTACTCTACTTTAGTCAATGGATTGTAAATGTTAATTACACCTAAAAATACCTTCACAGCAATATGTAGAGTTTGACCAAACAACTGGGCACCATGGCCTGGCCAAGTTGACACATAAAATTGACCATCACAATTTGTTGAGTTCAATGAGCACGATTCCTCACTTTTAGCACATCTAATGATTTTTATGTTTGTCTCAGTAATTTGTTTTAGGAGACATACTTCTGATCACTACCAATAGCACTTTAACATTTCAATTTTTTATTCTACTATGAAATGAAATAAAGTTCTCAAATAATTGCACTGGCAAGTACTGCTGTGCAGCACTGCCAGAACTCAAATGTTGATTGGAGGCAGCCCCACCAAGCAAAGAGCTTGAAATGCACAGCAGTTAATGCACAAACATTTGAAATTGGGAACAGTAGGCAGTTTAGTAAATCCAATATGTAATGCTCAAAGGGACCTGTTACTTGAAAATTGAATGTTTTAAACTTGTGGACAACTTAATTTTTTAAGGAGTTCTCCTGTTTCCTTTCAGTTGTGGTTAACATATTCTTAAAAACTATTATGTATAATAGAAGAATTCTGATCAAAAGGGGGGAAATGCATGACAGAATTTAATATCCTCATGGAATCTAGGTGCTCTTGAGCTGTGAAGGCTGGATGAACCCCTGAAACTACTGCCTTGAAATAATCTTTAAACCTTAAATCAAAAATATCCCCCTGAAGTCTTCTTAAAACCAAACAATAATTTAGCTTAATTAGTAAAGAATATCTTGAGCATGGTGCTCTTCTAAGATCTATCTATGTGGGATCAAACTGACAACAGCAACTCTAAAGATCAGACAGGAAATTTAGGGGTCAGTGAGTTTATGTTAATGGGGGAGGAACAACTCAGAAAAGGAGGGTGAGAATGGTTGCACAAGTTGAAGAATAATCAATGTCACTGAATTGTACACACATAAACAAACTGGTGTATGTTCTGTGTATATTCTCAACAAAAAAATTAGATAAATTATAAATAAAGTACATGTAATTCACGGTACACTGGAAAATGTATCCTTTCAACTACTTACACATTTGTGATTCTAAAAATCACAAACGCTGTTATGGATTGAATTATAGTCCCAGAAAGGATAAGTTGAACTCCTAAACCCTGCACAGGTGAATGTGACCTTGTTTGAGGGAATAGAGTTTTTCTTTGCAGATGTTATCAGTTAAGGAAGTCCTACTGGAGTTGAGTGGCTTCCAATCCTAATCCCTTCTGAGTGGCCTTCTTATAAAATAGAAGGACAGACACAGAAGTAGGGTCACACACGGGAGGACAGCATGGGAGGATCCATCTACAAGTCAAGGAATATCTAGAAAAGCCTGGGGCTACAGAAGCTGAAGGAGACAAGGATCTTCCCCTAGAACCAACAGAGAGGAAGTGCATAGTCCTGATGGCTACCTAAATTCAGACTTTTAGCCTCCAGAACTGTGAGAAAATAAATTTCAGTGCCTTAAAGCTACCACTTTGTGGTATTTTGTTATGGCAGCCCTAGGAAACTAAGACAAATGCTAAAATTAAAATTCTGCGAGGGTATACTTAATTTTACAAGCTGTTTTAAGGCTTACTTAAACAAGTTTGAAGACCAATGATTTATACCCTTTTGTTCTTTCTCTAGTGTTTGTCTTTTTTTAATTGCTTTTAAAATTACTATTTCAGTATATTATCATTTTAGTAATTTTAGCAATAGATTTTGGAATTAATCTTAATTTGAAAGACTTTTTAAATCTGCTTCACCTAGCTGGCAGCTATGGAAAAAATGACAAAAGGGACAGTCCAATTACCAGTATAGTAGAACTTTGGTTGGAAATTAGTTTTTGTCTCAGTCATCTAGTGCTGCTGTAACAGAAATATCACGAGTGGATGGCTTTAACAAAGAGAAGTTTATTCTCTCACAGTCCAGTAGGCTACAAGTCCAAATTCAGGGCATCAGCTCCAGGAGAAGGCCCTCTCTCTCTGTCAGCTCTGGAGGAAGGTCCTTCTGATGCATCAGTCTTCCCTTGGTCTGGGAGCTTCTCTGCGCAGGAACCTCAGATCCAAAGGATGCGCTCTGCTCCAGGCACTGCTTTTTTGGTGGTATGAGGCTCCCATATGTGTCTGCTCGCTTCTCGCTTTTATATCTCAGAAGAGATTGCATTAAGACACTATCTAATCTTGTCAACCTCATCACAGTGATAGAATTTACAACACATAAGGAGATCACATATAGTCTCATCATAGTGATAAGAGTTTATAACACATATGGAAATCACATCAGATTACACAATCATACAACACTGGGAATCAGGACCTAGCCAAGCTGACAGATATTTTGGGGGGATACAACTCAATCCATGACAGTTTTGCTATTTGAAAGACCCCTTAGTAATTTAGTTCAACCTCATTTTAATGATATGTGTGAAGTGCTCATTTTAGCACTGACTGAGTAATGGCCAAAAACTGGACCAAATGTCCAGATAAATTGTGACATATTCATACAATGGAATACTATACAGCAATGAAAATGAATGAACTACTGCTACATATGATTTGTAGATGAATTTCACAAACAATATTGAGCAAAACAATCCACACACGCAAGTGCATACTGTGTGATTCCATTTATGTAAAGTTCAAAAACGGGCAAACCTAATCTATTTTGATGAGTCAGAACAGTGGTTACCTCTGAGGGGTAATGACCCAGACAGGATAGAAAGGAAGCTTCTGAGGTGCTGTTGATACTCTACAACTTGACCTGGACAGTAGCTACACAACTGTATTCACTTTGTAAAAATCTATCACACTGCATATGTACATTATATGTGCTTTTCTGAATTATGTTATATTTTAATAAAGTGTTTACTTAAAAAAAAAAAAAGACTGTGCTTGTCACCAAAATAAAACTATGGCAGATATATTATGTTAAATGTTTTCGTTAACTTTTATTGGTGCTGATAATAGTGATGATATTCAAGTGAACACTCGGCCACTTAGATTATTATTTAGCCTTAGCCTGTGCAGCCAATGCAGCTTCTTCACGCCACTTAGCTTTCTTTGCCAAGTTCCAACTTGTTAAGGATTCATGTCGTTCTGCAGTCTGCAAAAAGAAAAAACAAAGCAAAGCATTGTGACTCTGTGGAAAGAATCTATATTTTAGATAGGAAAGACTTTGTGGAAAAGGAAGGAGAAAAGAAACATAAAACATCTGTCACAAATAATATCCAAAGAAAATGGTATGTAAAAAAATTACACAAATCGCTAAGAGTCAACAGGACAACCACGTTAGAAATTGACCCTCCGTGCCTCTTAACACACCTAGACATGCTTGCTGGATACTGCAACTTCTAACACATAAAATATAACAAAAATACACCTACTCCTCACTTATCAGCTGACTTGTTATCCGACATTTGGCATTTATGACAATAGTAAAAATCTACTATTGGACTATTTTGTGCATAAACAGGCAGTAGGCATGGTGGAAAACGCTGAGGAGTGTCCCCTCCCTCGAAGAAAGTCTCCAGGAAGCTGGGCCATGCTGCCCCGTGCCCTCTGCTCCCTCCTGCTGGCAGGGGCACTGTGTCCAGTTGCCGCACGGGGGGGGGGGGGGGCAATATCCTCCGTGGCTACGGCCTCCAAGTAGCACGAGCCAGCGGGCGCCTGTTCTGGGTTCCCAGTTCCCATGCAGCCTGAGGCCCTGCAGCTCAAAATTGTTGTGGAGTGGGAAGGGAGGAAAGAAACAGGCATCGGAGAGGGTGTTTGGAAGAAACACGTGCGTGTTTAATGACATCTCAAAGTGAGTGAACTGAAGCCTCCGCCTGAAGCCTCCGCCTTGGTGGGGCCCGGTACACGGCTAGGCTCCCAGTGCCCTCGCAGAAAGCCCCAAGTCTCAGTGACTCGCCAGGTCCAGAGGGGAGAGCAGGCTCCAGGATCCTGAACGCAGAGCTTGCAGGGGTGGGAGGGATCCCTGGAGGTGACTCCAGGAGGGACGCTCTGACCCAGCACAAGGGGAAGGTGAAGTGGTTAAACTGTGGGTCCTCCAGTCACAGAGCCCGGTTTTATCCAGTTTTGTCTCCTCCAAGCATACTTCTCTGCAGAGGAATAATCCATAAACTGGACTCGTCTCAGTGATAAACACATCAGTAAATCTTAGCTGTTATTATTTCTATGATCATATTTTCTAAATTAAAAAAATTGGACAAATGGATGGTCTGAAAACAGAAAAAAATAATCCTCCATTTTTGCATAACACCGGTTTTTTCGTAATGACCTGGTCTTTGGAAACTAACCACGTTCATATGTGAGGAGTTGGTGTGTTTTCAAATACTAAATTCAGTTCAAAATTAAGGAAGGGAAATCCCAGATGTCAGAAATGAAAGCAACTCAAAAGCATGAATTGGCAGGGGATGGGAGAGAGAGAAGCAGTGTGGAAGGAAATGGTCCCCTCAGGGGGCATTAGGGAAAATATATAGGCCTTAACAGCTGTGGGCTGGGAGTTTAATTCCTGGCCAAAATAGGAGCACTGAGACCACCCTTAGAAAAATTCAAAAATGGCAGCAGCTGTACATTGACATGGAACGAGGGACACCATTGCTCATGTCAGATGGATCCTGGCTGAAAGCGGAAAATACCAGAAAGATGTTTACCTGTGTTTTATTGACTATGCAAAGGCATTCAACTGTGTGGATCATAAAAATTATGGATAACATAATTTGCAAACAATAGGAATTCCAGAACACTTAATTGTGCTCCTACAGAATGTGTGTATAGACCAAGAGGCAGCTATTTGAACAGAACAAAGGAATACTGCTTGGTTTAAAATCAGGAAAGGTGTGTGCCAGGGTTGTATCCTTTCACCATACTTATTCAATCTGTATGCTGAGCAAATAATCCGAGAAGCTTGATTATATGAAGAAGAATGTGGCATCAGGATTGGAGGAAGACTCACCAACAATCTGTGATATGCAAATGAAACAACCTTGCTTGCTGACAGTGAAGAGGACTGGAAGCAGTTCCTATGTGAAGATCAAAGACTACAGCCTTCAGTGTGGATTACACCTCAACATAAAGAAAACAAAAATCCTCACAACTGGACCAATAAGCAACATCGTGATAAACAGAGCAAAGATTGAAGTTGTCAAGGATTTCATTTTACTTGGATACACAATCAACACCCATGTGAGCAGCATGCAAGAAATGAAAAGACGCACTGCACTGGGTAATCTTCTGCAAAAAACCTCTTGAAAGTGTTCAAAAGCAAAGACGTCACTTTGAAGACTAAGGTGCGCCTGATCCAAGCCATGGTATTTTCAATCACTTCATATGCATGTGAAAGCCGGACAATGAATACGGAAGACTGAAGAATTGATGCATTTGAATTATGGTGTTAGCGAGGAATACTGAGTATACCATGGACTGCCAGAAGAACAAGCAAATCTGTCTTGGAAGAAGTACAGCCAGAATGCTCCTTAGAAGCGAGGATGGCAAGACTTCTTCTCACTGGTATCAGGATAACATGTTCCTGGACATGTTATTAGGAGGGATCAGTCCCTGGAGAAGGACATCATGCTTGGTAAAGCAAAGAGCAAAAAAGAGCAAGATCCCCAATAAGATGGACTGGCTGCAACAAAGGGCTCAGACATAGCAACGATTGTGAGGATGGCGCAGGACTGGGCTGAGTTTTGTTCTGTTGTATATAGGGTCCCTGTAGTCGGAACTGACTCAATGGCACCACCACCAACAGCCCTTAGAAAGCTGGAGGAATCAGGAAAAGGCACTTCTATGAAATGACTGAAACTCATCTCACCAGCCCAAGAAACTGGCAAGAAACGAGTCATTTATCTGGGGTAAAGTCCCCTGCACAGACAACAGATATTGAGCATGCTTAATTAAGAAGTCAGAATTCTGGCTAAAAAATAGATCATCCAAGAAATTATCCAAATGCAGCACGGAGATAAAGATAGCCCCCAACCCCAAAAAAAAAAAAAAAAATTAGAAGAGATGTTAAGATACACGGAGATTAGAAGTTGCAGTACATTCATAATAGGAAGAGTTAATAGAATGGGGGAAGAGTCAATATTTGAAGTTAGGACAGCTTAGAAGGAAAAATTAATGATGAGAAGAGAAACCTAAGAATTGCTGGAATAAAATCTTTGAGAAGGCAAGATGGGATGAAATTGGAGCAAGGATAGTTGTAATAGTCAGAAAGGCAGAATACATGGGTTATGTGTGGCCAGAGTGGTAACTTCTCTTTTGACTGCTTCATTTTTCTCAATGAGGTAGGAAGAAAGGTCATCCACTGAGACAACTGTGGAGGTCTGAAGTCTGAGGAAAGAGAAGGCCTGAAATAGTTGTCTAGGAGGACTGGGCTTTTTTCCCTGTGTTTAAAAAGATCTGTACTGTATTTTTTGCACAAAAACGTGCCCACGTAAATAACGCACTCCAACATATAATGCTAATAGCTGGCCTAGGAAAATAATGCACGAAGGGCTTGTGCAGTTGGCAAAAAAATATGTAACACACACTTTATTTGTGTAAAATGCGGTATTCTATGTTCTCTGAATTTTGTCTGTTTGTATCTTTTGTCCATTTTTCTTTGGGGTTACTGTGCATTTATTGATTTTATGGCGCTCCTTATAAGTTTAGCTCTTGATCTGTGATATAATTTGCATCATTCCCAGTTTTCCATTTGCATTTTGCTTTAATTATGGTATTCATTGCCATGCAGAATTTTAAAAATTTTTACAAAACTGAATTTATCAGTCTTTTCTTATATAGCTTTTGCATTTTGTTCCATACTTAGAAATGTCTTCCCAACTCCAAGATTATAAAAAAGAATTTCCTCATTTTTCTCCTGGTGCGTTTATGACTTTACATTTAATGCTTAAATCATTTATCCAAATGCAATTTATTTTGATGTAAAAAGTATGGTTGTGATGTTCCAGTACCATTTATTGATTAATTTAAGGTTGGAGAGAGGAGCTATGTCTGACCTCTGCCTCACAGGAATCGGGGCTACTGATCTTGATTCTCCTTCCTCCTTGTGAGGTTAAAGGAGGTCAGATGCTCCACCACACCATTTTTACACAAACCCTTTCTCTTCTCTGGGCTCTGCATATGCTGTTCCTTCCTTCCACTGGTCTTGCCATAGCTGGCTTATTCTCATCCTCCTCTGAGAGGGCCTCCTTGACCACCCCATCTAAAATGGCTTCTCCCAGGTATTACTGTTGTTCAGTGCTGTCATGGATTGAATTATGTCCCCCCAAAAATGTGTGTATCAATTTGGCTGGGCCATGATTCCTGGTATTGTGTGATTTTCCTATATATTGTAAATCCTGCCTCTATGATGTTAATGAGGGAGGATGGGCGGCAGTCGGGTTAGTGAGGCAGAACTCAATCTACAAGATATTGTGTCCTGAGGCAATCTCTTGAGATAGAAAAGACAGAAGTGAGCAGAGAGACACGGGGACCTCATACCACCAAGAAAGCAGTGCCAGGAGCAGAACGTGTCCTTTGGACCCAGGTACCTGGGCTGAGAAGCTCCTAGTCTGGGGGAACATTGATGAGAAGGACTACAGAGGGAGAAAGCCTTTCCTGGAGCTGACGCCCTGAATTTGAACTTTTAGCCTACTTTACTGTGAAGAAATAAACTTCTCTTTGTTAAAGCCATCCACCTGTGGTATTTCTGTTGTAGCAGCACTAGATGACTAAGACAAGTGCCATCGAGTCAGTTCCAACTCATAGCAACCCTACGTACAACAGAACGAAACACTGCCCAGTCCTGCGCCATCCTCACAGTTGTTACTATGCTTGAGCCCGTTGCTGCAGCCACTGTGTCAATCCATCTCATCGAAGGTCTTCGTCTTTTTAGCTGACCCTCTACTTTACCAAGCATGATGTCCTTCTCTAGGGACTGGTCCCTCCTGATAACGTGTCTGAAGTATGTGAGATGAAGTCTCGCCATCCTTGCTTCTAAGGAGCATTCTGGCTGTACTTTCAAGACAGATTTGTTTGTTCTTCTGGCAGTCTATGGTATATAGAATACTTTTCACCAACACCATAATTCAAAGGCATCAATTCTTCTTTGGTCTTCCTTGTTCATCTTCCAGCTTTCACATGCATACAAGGTGACTGAAAACACCATGGCTTGGTTCAGGCACACCTTAGTCCTCAAAGTAACATCTTTGCTTTTTTAACACTTTAAAGAGGTCTTTTGCAGCAGATTTGCCCAATGCCATGCGTTGTCTGATTTCTTGACTGCTGCTTCCATGGGCATTGATTGTGGATCCAAGTGAAATGAAATCCTTGACAACTTCAATCTTTTCTCTGTTTATCATGATGTTGCTTGTTGGTCCAAAGTTGTGAGGATTTTTGTTTTATGTTGAGGTATGGCTGTGGTCTTCGATCATCATCAGTAAGTATTTCAAGTCCTCCTCACTTTCAACAAGCAAAGTTGTGTCACCTACATATCACAGGTTGGAGTCTTCCTCCAATCCTGATGCCCCATTCTTCTTCATATAGTCCAGCTTCTCGGATTATTTGCTCAACCTACAGATTGAATAAGTATGGTGAAAGGATACAACCCTGACACACACCTTTCTTGACTTTAAACCACGCAGCATCCCCTCGCTCTGTCTGAATGACTGCTTCTTGGTCTATGTACAGGTTCCTCATGAGCACAATTAAGTGCTGTGGAATTCCCATTCTTCGAAACATTATCCGTAATTTATTATGATCCACAGAGTTGAATGCCTTTGCATAGTCAATAAAACACAGGTAAACGTCTCCAGGTGCTCACTATTTTATCATCCTGTTCATTTCCTCCATTGCGTGTATGATTCCCAATTATATTTTAAATTTATTCATTACTCGATCACTCTTCATCCTTCCCTACTAGTAAATAAGCTCCACGCTGTCTTTGCCACCCACTGTATCCTGCGAACAAGCATATAGTGCCTGGCATGCTCAAAAATATTTTCATTGTATTAGTGATTGAAAATAAATGTGTCTGCTATCACAGTTTTGGAGAGAAGGAAACGGTATTACAACTGGCACCATACACAAAACTCAATTCTCAGTTGCTATTTTAGTATAAGTTATTTGTGTCATCTCCACACAAAAAGATAGATGGCTTCTGTGATCACTTGCAGCTTTTGCATTTCCAACTATTTCATGATTCATGCAAGAGCCTAAGTTCATGATTTAAGAAGTTATCTCGTCTGGGTAGCTTTCGCTCAACAAAGATTTTGACCAAGCTATAAACTGTCCTATTTTTGTGGTTGTTTCTCCTATAAGTGGGGACAAGCTT
The DNA here is from genome assembly GCA_030035585.1 of Dugong dugon. NCBI lineage: Eukaryota > Metazoa > Chordata > Mammalia > Sirenia > Dugongidae > Dugong > Dugong dugon. Next base: position 136,618,625 of record CM057464.1, read on the forward strand.
TTGTCCCTCCTGACCATCTAATTAATTTGTTGACTCAAATTTCCATGAATAAATTTGTTACCAAGTATGATAGATGTATGTGGGTGGTTCCAAGTCTGAAAGACTAAATTGTTCTTACATTGAAAGGACAGTAATAATCCTCAAATTGAGAGCAAAGCCCGTAATACTTCTTAAATTCACAAGTCTGTATTTTTAAGAGGTACTCACCCGTTTGGCTGACGCAATCACTGCAAAGCAGGCAATAATTGTGAGCCCAATCATTATGTAGCAAGCTTTCACTCGAGCTTTGTTTCTTGCAGCATCTATCATTTCTGGCCTAAACCAAGATATGTATTTTATTAACTATATTAAAGTAATATGGTCTTCTGACAGGCATGATAGAAAACTATTTGTCATGCAAACATTCCAAAAATTTCCCTGAATGCCAGGGATGGATTACCCAATAAACAAGGTATGCACAGGCTTACTTGGGCTTACTAATTTGTAGTGCACAATTTCACCTGTTTTTTACCACGTCTTTGATTGTGCACTACAGACTAGTAAGTAAACACAATCTAGCCCGTGTGAACCTTGCTTACTGGTTAATCCGCCCCTGCCAAATGCAAACTGCAGATGTGAAAGGTTTCCAAATGCTAGCCCATTATTTTAATAACTTCAATTAACAGGTGGTTATGTAGATCTTAACTGTGACCAGTTGAGTTAATTCTGACTCATGGCAACCCCATGTGTGTCAGAGTAGAAGTGTGCTCCATCGGGTTTTCAGTGGTTGATTTTTTGGAAGTAGATTGCCAGACCTTTCTTCCAAACTTTTGGTTAGCAGCAGAGACCAGTTAACTGTTTCCACCACCTTAACCACTATGAAGCCATAGTGTAGTACATTTAGTTTCAAATTACTCAGAATATAACCCCTAACAATTGTGGTCTGAATTTTCATCTTTTTTTTTTTTTTTAACTGATTAGGGTAAAGGTTCAAGCATAGGTATATCTGTGACTCATATTCCTTTAAAAAAAAAAAAAAAACCCATTGCTGTTGATTCCATCTAATGGTGACCCCATGTGTTACACAGTGGAACTGCTCCAAAGAGTTTTCTTGCCTGTAATCTTTATTGAAGACTGCCAGGCCTTTCTTTCATGGCACTGCTGGGTGGGTTCCAATGCCAACCTTTAGATGAGCAATTGAGTGCAAACCCTTTGCATCACCCAGGAACCTGCTGTGTTCCTTTAGCCCCTGTATTAAGTAGGCTTTGTTTCTAGTTTTGAACAGATTTTTTTAAAAACTCATATTCATCACTTTGTGTTTCCAGTGGCTTCCTCATCCCATCCTGTCCCAAGTAAAGAGACTATCACATATGTTGTAAGAATGGCTGTTGGAGAAAGGGTATTTCCTTCGTGGATTTCGCATGAAGTCTTTAAAAGAAGTCATCAAAATCACAGTTATTTGTCATGGAAAAAGACACAGAAATGCCCACCCTTTTTGTTATTATTATTCTGAAATTTGATATGCCTATTTGAGTCTGTCGGTTTATCGTATTATGAGGGCTTGTGTGTTGCTAGGATGGCGAAAGCTATGCCACCAGTATTTCAAATACCAGCCGGGTCACCCATGGTGGACAGGTTTCAGCTGAGCTTCCAGACTAAGACTAGGAAGAAGGACCTAGCGGTCTACTTCTGAAAAAAATTAGCCAGTGAAAACCTTATGAATAGCAGCGGAACACTGTACATAGGGTCGCTATGAGTCGAAACTGACTCAACGGCACCTAACAACATCATTTGAGTATTGGGTAGTCTTACTTATTAATAAAGTTAGATGCACATCCAAGATTTTAGCAATACTGCTTACAAAGTAGTATTACTTACAAAGCAGTATCAGGAGAGACCAGTCCCTGGAGAAGGATATCATGCTTGGTAAGGTACAGGGTCAGCAAAACAGAGGAAGACCCTCCACGAGATGGACTGACACAGTGGCGGCAACAATGGGCTCAACCATAACAACAATTATGAGGATGGTGCAAGACTGGGCAGTGTTTTGTTCTGTTGTACACAGGGTCGCTATGAGTCGGAACTAACTAGACAGCACCTAACAACAACAACATTATATAAATAATCATGCCTGTGGGGCTTTATGTTGAAATAAGCTTTAACAACTTGGAACAATATGAAGTGTCAGTTTGTAAATATACAGGACTAAAGTACTTGGTTTTGGGGAATGTATTCAGCAGTATTCTTTCTTATCTAATGTCCAGTTTAGTTGCGTGTAATTACATAAAAAATACTCCAGAAAGATGTTACAATATTTCTTAAAAATTTAAAATTGTTCCTTTAACCTTTCCACTTGTTCAGAGAACACAGAAAACCAGTATCTAGCCTGTTTTCCTTAGATTTTAGGGAGAATGATGTAAGTTTTAAGATGTTAGTTGAAAACAGGTTCAATTAGTGAATATGGAGACATTATTAGATTATACTAGTTGCTGACTTTTGTTCTAAACGGAACCTAAAAGAGCTGATCGTTTTTATCCATCCATCTGGGGTTGAGCTGTTATACCAAATTAGTTTAGTACCGAAAAAACAAGAAAAAATACCATTATTATTAAATACCATTAGTGTGTGGTAGAGAAGTTATAGGTCACTTATTAATTACATGCTCATTAAGGACATAAAAAGTGAAAGCTGTTTACACTGAAAGTCTAACACTTAGCTTGGCAGGAATATCCCTCCTAAATAGCAATGCTTAAAAAAAGATTAGAAGATTATAAAATGAAAAATATTTAAATACTTTTATGTTTCCAACCCTAAACCACAATGCTTTTTATAGATATATTGTTCATGGTTAAACCCTCATAACTGTTTATATCTTTTGACAGTGATCCTAGGGAAATTAAATTATTTCTGTAAAATATGTTTTTCTTGCACACACAGCTATATTAATGCAATACTGCGCATAGTATAGCTTGACAAGCATTCATTTACCATAATGTTGGTTCTTTACATTCTAGATTACTCTGTTATAGCACTAGAAGTCAAAATCCAAAAATTGAGGGTGGTGTTTTATTTTTCATTTTGTATAGGTTCTTTTTATATCGTTTACTTAAAACATTAAATTCTCAGGCAGTTGTTAAAATTTGATAGCCAGAGCTTGTAACCATAAAGGCTTTTCTGAGGCTAATTTCTGCTTTAGGCTAAGAAGTTAGGCCAATTTATTCATAATTTCCAAAAACTGGAAGCAACCAAGATGTCCTTCAATAGGTGAATGGATAAATGAACACATAAATGCTTTAACTCTATGGAGTCTATAGATCTCAAGGAAAGCAAATAGAATGTTTTACAATTTTCAAAAATGTCTCTGTGGTTGAATAAATGCTAAAAGCAGATTTTAAATTCCAGGTTATAAGCCATTCTTCATTAACTAACCTGATCCAAGAAAATAATGAAAATGTTTTAAGAATTCATACTGAGTGAACATTTTCCACCACACTTTCCCTGTCATTTATTTGAGATGCTGCTGGTAGCTGCTAAACTAATAACCAATAAAACTGTAGACAATATGTGCAAAAGAATATGTAGGCACACTTTCTATCATCCTTTCTAAATAGTTATTGATTACATTGTGTAAATATACACAGAACATCTGAAAATGTTGTTTGACTTGATTTTAGTCTCCCTATTTTTTTTTTAAAGGAGTCCATATGGCACAGTGGTTAAAGCGCTTGGCTGCTAACCAAAAGATCAGTTCGAACCCACCAGCTGCTGGCGGGATAAAGGCGTGGTAACCTGCTTCCATAAAGATTTACAACCTTGGAAACCCTATAGGGCAGTTTTACTCTGTCGCTATGTGTTGGAATAGACTGGATGGCAGTGGGTTTGTTTTTTTTTTTTTTTTTTAAGCTCAGTTTTTAAAAAGTAACAGTTGATTTTATTGCTAACAAGATTTTTTAGGCTTGAAATAAACTGAAATTCTAGGATTTTTTTTTTTTTTTTTTAACAGTTTACCTTTACTTGCCTGGAGGTGAAGTCGTTAGCTTGAGTTTATCATTTAACGAACTACTGTCTGGTGGTTTTAGGATGGTGAAGAAGCCAGCGACGCTGAAGCGCCCACGGGACCCAGCTGGAATAAACTCGGTGGCGAGAGGGCTGCAGAGCCTCGTCCGCCGGAGTCTCCCACCCCTAAAGTGGAGACTGCGTGGATGCGGCTTCTTCTCAGGAGAGCCTCTAGCTGTTCCAGGAACCCTGGCCCTCGGATAGAGAGGGGAGCTGCCCCCGGGGAGCAGCCTCTCTCCCTCTCTGGCGCCCCTACACCAAGCCGGGCGCCTTCGGTTTGGTCTAAGTGTTCCCACCACGTCGCCGCTCAGAGCTCGCGCGGGACTGGTATCTGGGCAATGGTGGAAGTGCCTAGTGAACTTGTGAGTTTTCATCCAACTTCAACAATATCCTTCAGAGCTCAGCTGCCCACTGTGCAGTCAAGGACTTGGAATAATGTTATTTAGCCGCACTAGGGAGTCTTTCGCTGTGAGTTGGAATCGACTCGAGGGCAACGCGTTTTTAACGGGTTTAGGGGGTCATAGGTAAATTCCTTATTAAGATGGGGTGTTACTGCGAAGAACTGGCTGCGCTGCGGTTGGCGGTGGATGGACCCCGCCCCCCTTGCCGCCGATTCCCCCCCGCACGCGCGTCACCCGGTCTGCACCACCCGCCACGCTTACGGGACCCGAAGCGGGATCTCCTCCATCGATTTGAAACGCCCAGTCCACAGCAGGAGTTTCTTGTCGAACTGCGAAGGTCTGTGCTCGGCAGGGACCCTGTGAACCTTCCCTGCTGCGAAAGTAACACGGATGAACAGAGAAACGGACCGACAGACCGACGGCACACCGCATTCGCGCGCTCAGGCCGCGGCCCCCCGCCCGGACCTCAGGCCCTTCGCCCGCCCTGCTGCAGCCCCCTCCTTTCCAGGCCATTCCGGCTGGACGAGGCGTCACTCTGCGTGCGTGGGCCACCCTGCGTCTTGCTCACCGGGACCTTCGGGCCCAGAGTCGCTGGGGGTCCGGCTGCTGGAGTAGCGGAGGAGGCCCCGGGGCCGGAGAGCCGCGAAGAACCGCGGCGCGGCATCTAGAGGTTCCCCCGGGGAGCAGCGGACGTTGAGCCCCAGGCGGAGGCACCGGAGGCTCCTGACGGCCGCGAGCATGCTGTGCCCTTTTCCCGAACTGGCCTGCAGAGTCCTAGAGCCGCCAGCGCCGCGCTCGGTCCCAGGCTCCCGACTCCCGGTCTCCGCCCCTGAGGCGCTCCCAGGGGAGCCCAGGACAAGCCGCTGGAGCCGGGGGCATGCACATCCTTGGCTCCCTGCCCCCTGCCAGGGGCCCCTGACTCGGGCGTCAAGGCCCTAGGGGCTGATTTCCTCTGCCTCTGCTGGAAAACTCCAGGGAACAGAGATACCCTCCTCCCGAGACAGGTCGCTGCATGTGTTTTAAAATTACATCTTTGTATTCAGTAGATACGCGTTTCCATTAGGCTTTCACCCTTTGATTTTACTGTTTGGTGCCCAGGAGAATAAATCTAAACCCTCTTCTTTGGGAAGAACCAAGGGTCTTTTAAGTTCAGGACACTGAACTTAGTGCTTACCAACACTCAGATGTTTACCGAACGAGTGTAAGGACATTCAACAAACTTCGAGTTTTCCCATGAGATTGTTTGAAGTTAGCTCTTAACCCCATAGCTCCCCACACTACACTTTTTCTGTTTTCTTGGCAAAACAACCTCAATTTCTACAACTGTTTTTCTTATCTCCTCATTTTTCTTTCTTTTCTTTTTTATTGTTGTTGAAAATATACACAGCAAAACATACACCAATTCAACAATTTCTACATATACAATTCAGTGACACTGATTATGTTCTTCAAGTTGTGCAACCCTTCTCGCCCTCCTTTTCGGAGTTGTTCCTCCCTAATTAACAGAAACTCACTACCACCCCCCCCCCCAGCTTCCTATCTAAACTTTAAAGTTGCTGTTGTCAGTTTGATCCCACATAGTTCTTTAAAAGAGCACAATGCTCAAGGCAGACATTCTTTACTAATTAAGGTAAACTATAGGGTCGCTATGGATAGGGAATCAGTCCACAGCAATGGTTTTGAAATTTTTTTTTTTTTAATTGCTTGGTATAAAGAAGAGTTCAGGGGATATTTTGGTTTAAGGCTTAATTATCATCTCAGGGCAATAGTTTTTTTTGGGGGACAGGGTTCATCTAGCCTCACTGGCTCCAGAAAGTCTGGATTCTTTGAGAATTTGAAATTCTGTTCTACATTTTCCCTCTTTTGATCAGGATTCGTCTATAGAGTCTGTGATCAAAATGTTCGGTAATGGTAGCCAAACACCATCCAGTTCTTTGGGTCTCATGACAAAGGAGGAAGTTGTTCATGGAGGCAATTAGCCACAAATTTCATTTTTCCCTCCTATTCGTTACTCTTTCCTCTTGCTTCAGGTGAATAGAGACTAACTGTTGTGCTTTGGACTGCCACTTGCAAGCTTTTAAGACCTTAGACGCTATGCATTGAACTTAGGAGGTAGAACAGAGGCGCTAAAAAACGATGTTAGGTCAGTTAAGCTCATCTCTCCATTTCTTAAGAAGCCCAGGGACTCTTTAAGCTCCTTTCAAAATGTGCCTTTCTTCCACCTTTCACAATCTTCCATCTGGTAACAGGGGTGAGAATCTTCAACTCTCTGGCATTTAAATGGCAACAGGAACTCAGAGACAATGGTTGGAGAGAAAAGAGTTGCATAAAAGCTGTCTACTTTGAGGGAATTTACTGTGTTTATGACAACAGACCCCAGCCAAGGTAAAGTGGCTTTCAGGGCCCAGCACAGGCCCACTGCATCCTCTCCTGTTTCCTGTCTCTGAGGTTCCTTCTATACCTAGACACTGTCTTACCCTTTTAGCTTGATTTCCAGATACTTCTTTTCATCCTAGCTTGATTGTCAGGCTCTTGAAGGTAGAAACTTCTTTGTAACACTGAGTGTTTTTCATATAGTGTTGTTTAAAAAAAGAAGACAGATTAATACTGCTGTAAAATATGCATTTAAAGGATTGACTGTGGAAAGAGCATGGGCTTTGCCATCACCAGTTGCGTCTAGTCAACTCCAACTCATGGTGACACCATATGTGTCAGAGTAGAACTGTGCTTCGTAGGACTTTCAATGGTTGATTATTTGGAAGTAGATTACCAGGCCTTTCTTCTGAGGTGCCTCTGGGTAGACTCAAACCTCCAACCTTTCAGTTAGGAGTCGAGAGGGTTAACAGTTTACACCACACTTCTAATCTTTATGATATTTATGATTTAAGAGTAGTATAATCATGAGTATGTCATTTAAGCTTTCAGACTTGGTCTCATTTGTCAAACAAGAATTACTACCTCTCAGGTTCATTCATGCAGTAACTACTTATGAAAAACCTGCTTTATGTCAGCTATTTCTGAGAGCTGGGGATAGAGCGATGAACAATGTCAGATGGGTATTAGTAAATGAAGAAAAATAAGGCAAGGTAAGCAGGGGTAAAGTGGGGAAGCTATTTTTAAAAGGATGGTTAGGGATACCCTTCTAAATGTGCTTGGCACAGGGGCAGAGTACCCAGTACGCAAGGTAAGCACGGGCTTACTTGTGCTTACTTACTAATCTGTAGTGAACAATTTCACATGGGTTTCACCACAAAAACGTGAAATTGTTTACTACAGCTTAGTAAGTAAGCACAAGTGAGCCCGTGCTTACCTCGCTTACTGGGTCATCCATCCCTGTCAGGGATTGTAAATTTGAAAAGAGGCTTTGATTCTGTAGGAAGGTGCTATGGGGTTGGGAGCGAGACAGATGCCGCTTAGGAAGCAGAATCTTTGATGTGGTGGAAAAAATGTGAAATTGTTTACTACAGATGATCTGGTAAACAAGTGCTGTGCTTACCTTGCCTATTGGGTAATCTATCCCTGCCCTGGCACATACCACTTCAAAAGAAGTTATAGTTTCTTTCCCTTCACATTGTCTGTTTATCTAGCCCCAAAGCAGGAGGGTATTTTAATTCATGAACTCTCCTGTAGGGAAGTGTAGGAGGCTGTGAGCTACCTGACATTAAGGATTTTGTCTTATTTGCCACTATATCCCCAGGATGTAGCTGAAAAATTCACACTTAATAGATAATAAGTCTTTGTTTAATGAATGAGTAAATGAATGCAAGTCTTCAAAAATAGAAAGGACTCGATCTGGGGTGGTTTAAGAAAAGACTGAAATGCTTGAGGACAAAGTATGTCCCTTTCAATTTTGCATCTCCAGTGTCTATCATGATGCCTCGCACACAGCAACCTCCAGATAAATATTGAATGAATTCCTGCCTGAGAAAGTATGTTACCCAGGTAATATTTGATTGTTCCAGAATTATGCTACTAGAAAATTCTCCCGTTATTCAAATGTGTTATTTTTCTTTTAATATTTTGTTTTTCTTCATGTCACTGAGAGGGAATATCCATGGAGCTAGAGAAAAACATCTCTGAGAAACACCATGTCATTAATAGTTCATCAGGGAATATTAAACTAGCTAAATAAGTTTATTTCCCTGGAAAGAGCAAACATCATGCATTTACACATGAGTTTCTCTCAAGCTTTTCTAGTATTGCAGAACTACAGTGCAAGAGAATAAGGGCTTATGTCATGAGAAAATGAATAATTTGCATTCTATTCTCTATCCCTAATGAGATTAAAATATCACTATTTAGTAATGGTCTACATAAAATAAATTATAGCTGCATGAGAGACGTTTTATTTAGCCCTCAAATTGGAAAAAATTTAATAAAACTCTAACCAAGTTCTGAAGGTCCTTAGGTGGGGCAAATGGTTTGCGCTCAACTGATAACCTAAAGGTTGGTGGTTCAAACCCATCCAGTGGTACTGTGGAAGAAAAGGCCAGGTGATCTGCTTCCATTAAGATTACAGCTAAGAAAACCCTATGGAGCGGTTCTGCTGTGTAACACATGGGACCACCATGAGTCAGAATGGACTCAATGGCAACTCACAACAACAACAATCAACTTCCGATAAAGAAAAAACTAATTGTATTCCTTTATTTATTTATTTATTCAACCAGGACAGCACATTGACTCATGCATTCAACAACTATTCATTTGACTGCCTCCTATGTGATATATATATTTTTTATTAAATACTATATTCAGTATTCTTTCAAGATTTGTTCTTGATTAGTATGGATAACATTTCCATTTCCTACAGTTAATTGAGTTATTTCTTAAGAGGCACTGTTATAACTAGAAAAGATTTTAAGGCCGTGGATGCAAAGATAGAGCTGCAGAGCTGCCCCTGAGAAGCTCCAAGCCTGGCTGGCATGATGCTCCCTCATCAGGAAATGCTGTAACCCCATGGGAGGGTTAACAAAAGACCTGAACTAACTTACTTTCCAATCCCCTACTAGTCTCTCCATAAGTTCTAAAGTGATAGTTACCTGCAGACCCAGCTCACAGTAGCCTTCAGTGCTTCAAGCAACCTTATTAGTGGATGGTCCAGGTGAAGGCCCGATTACTCACCAGAGTCTAAGTTTTGACTTACCAAAACCCAAATCCAGACCAGTTGTGGTTGAGTCAATTCTGACTCATGGGGACCCCGTGTGAGTCAGAGTAGAATTGTGCTCCATAAAGTTTGCGATGGCTGATTTTTCAAATGTAGATTGCCCAGGCCTGTCTTCTGAAGTGCCTCTGGGTGGACTCGAACCTCCCACCTTTCGGTTAGCAGCCTTTGCAGCCAAGAGCATTAACTTAGCAGCTGAGTTTGTCAACTTTGTGTACCACCCAGGGACTCCTGACTACCCACTAGGGACTAAGTATTAGGACACCAGAAAAGAAGGGATGCCAAAAAATGAGGGAGCATTTTGGAATTGTTCTGATATTTAGAACTTTGAAAAATCTCCTCATGGAAAAATAAGAAGTTTGTTGAATGTCTTCACGTTTATGTGGTAAATATATATTTACATACGGATTTCAGAAGGCCACAACATCTTCAGTGCTTGAGAATATACCAAAAATCTTAATCTGGCGTGGGTTTTTACAGACAGTGCTGGTGATAAGACCAAAGCCTCCTCTGGGTATGACCGTTTTTAAAAACATAAATTGGATATCAGATAATCTCTCTCTCCTAATAAAGCCTTTCAGTACTTTCACACTGTGCTTAGAATAAAATTGAAGCTGTTTACCAAGGTCCGGAGCCTTGGTAAACAAGGTCTGGTGCAGGGGATAAGAGCTCGACTGCTAACCAAAAGGTCAGCAGTTTGAATCCATCAGCCGCTCCTTGGAAATCCTGTGGGGCAGTTCTGCTCTGTCCTGTAAGGTCACTATGAGTCAGAATAGACTCGACAGCAACGGGTTATGGGTTACCAAGGTCTACAGGACCCTGTATGATCTGGCCCTGCCTACCTCTCCAAGCTCCTCTCCAACCGCTCTCTCCCTTTTCCACATGTCCAGTCACAAGGGTCTCCTTTCAGTTTCTCAAACAGGCCAAGCTTTCTCTCATCTCAGGGTCTTTGCATTTCCTTTTGCCTTACATGCCCTTCTCCTTCTCATTTTCCAGGTCTCAGAATAGCTGTAACTATCTCATAGAGACCCTTTCTGTCAATCCTAGCAAAAGTAGCCCCGTCCCTGCTCCCACTCTCCACTGCATAGCTTGTGAGTCATCCTCTATTTCATTATCTCATTTTCTTCTTGGCAGTCACCACTCTGTATGGATGTGTATGTAATTTCTTTCTGCCACCAGAATGCAAACTCCATGACTAGAGGGATCCTGCTTGTCTTGGGCATCACTCTTATAGCACCGTGCTAGCATGTTTGCAGGTTCTCCAATATGCACTGGATAAAAGAGTAAGTGAATGAATGAATGATACTTCTCACACAAGGTTTTCAAAAAAGAAGCATATTTTTACTGCCTCCATTTTGTCTCTTCATACTCACTCCTCAGCCCCCGGCCATCTGCAGTCTTTTATTGTCTCTCAACCATCCTATTATAATGACCCCCAAAGCATTTCCCCCTATTCTTGTCAATTCTTCCTCCAATCATTTCTCTGCATAGCCTCCAGAGATAGCTTTCTAAAACATGAATGTGATCATGTATAATTTTCCATAGTGACAACCTCTTCCCTATTTCTTCTCTAACTCTGCACCCCATATCCCCACCCACAAACTACAAAAACAGTCATGGAAAAATACAAGAATGAGGCAGGAGGATTCTTTCAACTATTAAACATCAAAGTCTCCTCCTTTGATAGTTTGCATAGCCTAATTCAAATTCTCTGCCCTTCTCACATTTCTAGACATTTAAAATAAGGATATTCTATTCTTAGTCACTAACCACAGGTAGGCAGGTCACACTGAATTATTCTACACTGCTAATGGTGATATTACCCACCCCCCCCCCCCAAAAAAAAAACATTGCCGTCATGTTGATTTCAACTCATAGGAACCCTATAGGACAGAGTAGAACTGCCCCATAGGGTTTCCAAGGAGCAGCTGGTGAATTTGAACTGCCAACCTTTTGGTTAGCAGCCAAGCTCTGAACCACTGTGTCACCAGTGCTCCATAGCTAGGCTACTCAGAAATGAAACATTAAAGGTATAAAAGCACAGGTATTTTTGAATATGTACTTAGTTGTTATTGGCAAGTCTATGTGTACTTTGACTAAATGCTAATTCTGAAGTGAATTTATCACATGGACAGGATAAGATATATTGATTCAATAATAAAGGTCTGTTTAGTTCATGCAAAAGAGATTAAATGGGGATGGTGGCTTATGCGTCTAATTGTTAAATCGTTTTTATTTCTATTACAGCTGTTATGTTCTGAGTCTGAAGTGCTTCCTAGCTTCCTCTAGTAGTCATCAAAAATGTTGAAATCTAGTTCATAAAAAGCTAGACTACTCTAAGAGATCATTAAAGAAGTGCTTGCAGCACTTGCTAGCTGTGTAAATATTTTATTAAAAAATTGAATTGTAAGGTCACTTTTATATATGTGATCTTAGTTACTTTTATAAATATAAACTTAGTTCCATATAAGTGAAAAATATCCTCCCTTATGTATTAACTGGCTGCAATTAAGCACAAGATGAGTCACTATCACAATATGTAATAAAAGGAGAAATGTTAGAGAAAGAGTAAAATGTGAATCATAATACATTTTAAAATGTTGAAGTTGGTGGCCGATCTTTAAATACATAATTATGGCTATTCCAATTTTAGAATATTGGGTTATTTGAGGAAGCTCAATGAATTATACCTCTATTTCCTCCCAATTTTAAACCAACTAAGAAATAAAACAAAGGAGTCTGCAGATGGGAGACTAAAGTTTTACCTTTATTATTTACAAAGTTGATTGGAGGATATATGGCGTCTGTCTGCCGGGAAATGGACTTCCTAATACTGAACCCTAGAATTAAATAGACTGACTCATCAAGTTCCAGGCCACCTGGATCTGGCAAGCCTCCAACTGCACCAGAATCTGCCCTGTGAATGTATGGCATGGGGAACAGACCAGGGTGTGTGCTCTCTGCAAGCAGCAGGATTCACAGAAGAAGGTGAACCATGCAGTTTCAATATGCAGATTCAATCACTCAGCTTTCTCTGGGGTGAGGTCATACTTACCCTTCTAACAAATGCTTTCATTACTCAACAATACATCTTTGAAATGTATTTACTTGTAGCACTGCTTGAGTATCTACTTGTAGCACTAGTTCATTTTACCTGCTCTGTAGCCTTCTACTGTTTATCCATAGTTTATCTAGTCTCTTTTGTTCTCTAATTTTTCACTATTATAAACTATACTGCAATGAGCGTTCTTGACATATCTTATTGGTACATGTGCAATAGTTTGTCTTGGGGTATTTACCTAGAAGCCGAATTTCTGGATCAAAGCCAGTGAAAATCTTCACTGTGTCCATTATGGGTTAAAAAGTGGTACTTAATAGAGAACAAGAATCAAGTAACTTTACTCTCCTACTTCCTTTCTTCCCAATCCCCATACCATCCTTTTAAATCTATTCTGTAGACTCTGTTCTCTGACCCTTGGATGAAACCTTGGGTAGGTTCCATACTTTTTTTGGTTAATATTATAGTTCACTAGTTACTTATAAGGAGCTCTGGTAGTCTAATGGTTAAATACTTGCTAATTTGCTAACTGAAAGGTTGGTGGTTTGACCCCACCCAGTGGCTCTGAGGGAGAAAGACCTGGAGATCTGCTTCCATAAAGATTACAGCCAAGAAAACTTTATGGGGGCAGTTCTACTCTGTTTCACTATGAGTTGAAAAAGGAGCCCTGGTGGTGCAATTGTTAAGTACTTTGACTGCTAACCTAAAGGTCGGCAGTTCAAACCCACCAGTCACTTCCATGGGAGAAGGATGTGGCAATCTGCTCCCATAAACATTACAGCCTAGGAGACCCTATTGGGCAATTCAACTCTGTCCTATAGGGTCACTATGAGTCAGAATAGACTCAACAGCACACCACAACAACATGAGTTGAAAATTGACAAAACGGCACCAACAACAACTGTTATTTTTATTCCTAAGAATAGTGTCATTTTAGAAATTAAACATCTGTATTCACTGTAATAATAAATAATCTGAACTTTATTTAAAATTAAATTGCCTCCCTCTCTGAGCTCAGATCTATTTCAAGATGGAAGCCTGCAATGGGGAAGAGATGTATGGTCTGTTTCTTTCCTATCACCTCCTCCCTTTATGCTTCTCTTTATCCTCTTATCCTCTCTACCCCTCTCCCCTTCACTAGGCCTTCTCTGGCTCCCTCAGATAGGGAGGGGAAAAGGGTTGGGGAGAGAGGAAAGGTATAAGAAAGATCTCTTGTGACCTGGTGTTGGAGATCTCTGTCTTCTGTGGGTGTGGAAAACAGACTCTTCTTTTAGGGGGTGCTTTATGTGGGTTCCTGGGATATCCCTTCTACCCCGCCACCACCAAGTTAGTGAGATAGAGCTCTTCCTGGTGTAGCCATCCCTGTTCTCTGCTGCTGAACAGACAGCTTTGGTCACAGTCTTTCATCTTTAGATTTCTCAGTCATGGGTCGAACTCCAGGGTAAAAACTCCAGAGTACATGCGTTAAATTCTCCAAGTTGTTCTTTCAAAACTTCTCTCCCTTGCTTTGAGGTGAGGGAGAAGAATTATTCCCCTGCTGCAATGAGTATTCTTGACATATTTTATTGGGTACATGTGCAATAGTTTGTCTTGGTATAGTTACCAAGAAGTGGAGTTTCTGATCAAGGTGAAAGAAAGTTGTCACCGTGCCCATTATAGGTTAAAAAGTGGAACTTAATTGGGCACAATATTAACTATTCTCCTAATTCCACTGTCCCCAACCCCTGTACCATTCCTTTAAATCTATTCTGTGGGCTATTGTCTGTACTTTATTTTGGGGAACGTCTCCTCATTTCCTCTCTACTATTTTCCATTTATTTGTCCTTTAACTTACTTTTTAGAGATTTTTCTCAACTTTGTAATCCAACACAACTGCTTATTTTAAAATACTTATTGAGTGCCACTGTGTAATAAGCACAATTCTGGGAACTTGTGATATATTACTAAATAAAACATGATCTCTGCTGTCTTGGAGTTTATAGGCTATAGGAAGCAGACAGCAAATACTAAACATTATAAACAGAAAGATTATATAGTATGTTAAAAGTGGTATGGAGTAAATTTTAAAAATCAGGTTAAGGGGAAGTGAGACTGCCCGGATGGGTGTAGATTGGATTTTTACATAGGGTGATCAAGAAAGGACTCATTGAAGAACTGACATTTGGGCAAAGAGTTGAAGTGAGAGAGATAGCCATGAAGATTTCTGGGGGAAAAGTGTTCTGTGTAGAAGGAAGAGCCAGTGCAAGGAGGGGGTGCACTTGGAGTGTTCAGTTAATGGCAAGGACACCAGTGTGGGTGGGGCAGAGTGAGTGAGGGCTGGGGTGGGAGGAGACAGATTATGGAGGACCTTTCAAGCCAGTGTAAGGACCTTGAGTTTTACTCTAGTGAAACTGAGAACTGTTGAAGGGTTTTGAGCAGAAGAGTGACATGCTCTGAATTAGATTTTAGCAGAATCACTCTGGCCTCTGTGTTCAGAATAGACTGGTGAGGCAAAGATGGAAGCAGGGAGACCAGTCTGGAGGTCTTTGCAGATAATCCAGGTGAATGATTACGGTGACTTGGATCATGATGTTAGCAGTGGAGGTGGTGAGGAGTGATCAGATTCTGGATATATATTTTAAAAGTTGAGTCAACAAGGTTTCCTGGTGGAATGGCTATGGGACATGAGAGAATGGGGCATTCAAGAATCAAGAAACTTGAAAGATGCAGTTGGCATTACATGAGATGGGGAAGGCTGTAGATTTAAATGTTGTTGTTGTTTTCCTGTTCATCGTTTTGGATGTCTATTAGATATACAAGTGGAGATGTCAAGTAGACATGTGAATACACAAGTCTAGAGTTTAGGAGATAAATAAGAGAGCTTTCAGCATATGAGTGGTATTAAAAGTCTGAGATTGGATGAGACCACCAAGGGAGAGACTGCAGTTAGAGAAGAGTACCAAGGATTGAGTCTCAGACAACCCAACATTAGGATATCAAGGATTAGAGGAGGAATCAGCAAAGAAGAGTGAAAAGTAACATCTACTTAGGTTGGAGGAAGAAAGAATGTGGTGTCCTTGAAGCCAAGTGAAGAAAGTATCTTAAACAGGAAGTGTGATCAACTGTATTAAATACTGCTGTAGGTTAGGTAAAATTAGGACTAAGAATTGATGATTGTATCTTAACAGGAGGAGCCCTGGTGGAGTAATGGTTGTGAATTTGGCTACTAACTCAATGGTCAGTGGTTCAAACTCATCAGCATCTCCATGGGAGAAAAGACCTGGTGATCTGCTCCCATAAAGATTACAGGCTAGGAAGCCCTATGGGGCAGTTCTGCTCTGTTACAGGAGGTTTCTATGAATTGAAATTGACTCCATGGCACACAACAACAACCTTAACAAGAGCATTTCTTGGTGTATTGGTGGGGATAGAGCCTAATTGAAGTGGATTTAGGAGAGAATGGGCTGAGAGTAGAAGAAAATGGGGTGAGAGTAGGATGACCACACATCCTAGATTCCCTGGGAGAGCTGATATGCTTATTGTCCTGGCATGATTATTATTAGTGCTCTCTGTCACTTTTAAAAGGCTCCTGCTTGGAAGATAAAGTGTATGGTCACCCTAGAGAAGAGAAATTGGATACAGGGAATATAAACAACTCTTTAAAAGAGATTTACTGTAAACTGGAGCAGAAAAATGGAATGCTAGCTGGTGAGGAAGAGGGGTTAAGAGATGGTACTTTTTTTTTAAGATGGGAGAAACAACAGTATGTATGCTGACATAAATGATCTAGTAGGGAGCAAGAGATTGATGTAGGAGAGAGAAGGGAGAATTGCTGGAGGCAAGAGAGGATGGAATCTAGAACACATATGAATTGACTGGTGTTAGATAGGAGGAGGGTTAGTTTATTCGTGGTAACAAGGAAGAACTCAGTCTTTTGGTGCCAGATTCTGGTGGGTGGGTAAGTGTGGTGGTGGTAGGCTGTGGAAGTTCTCTTCTGATTGAATTTTCTTGGTTAAGTGGGAAGCAAATCATCTATTGAGAATGAGGATGCTGGAAGAGGTGTTTGAGGGGAAAGAGGTATGAACAGTCATCTAAGACAGTGTGAGACTGCGTGGACTAGGGAAATAATACTATGTGGGCCAGGTGCATTGACGGCCCACTTGAAGTTCATGATCACGAACTTAAAGTGAGACTAGTCAGTCAGACTAGGTGAGGTTTTTCCTGTGCCTGTGTTGGCAATGATTACGATTGACCATGGAATTTTAGCTGAGTAAGATGGGTGGACAGGCCATTAAGGATGTGAGCGACAGAGAAAATGTGGCAGGATTGATGGATTGTAGCTTCTGGATTGTTAGAGTTAGGATACCAGAGGGAGTAGGATGGAAAATGGGAGGTGGTGATCGGAAATAGCAAACATGAAATTGAGATGATGGAGGAGTCACAGTTATGAGTCTTTACAAGGACTAGGCTGTGACCACAGGAATAGGTAGAGAACAAGATCATTGGAGGTGAAGAGTTTAAATCTTAGACCTAATTTTACTTGACCTACAGCAGTATTTAATACAGTTGATCACTCTTCCTACTTAAGATACTTTATTTGATTTGGAGGACAGCACACTCCTTCCTTCTGAGGGGCCAGGATATTGGAAGGATCATCCATGTTTATATATAAAGCATCAAGAATTCTAGTAGTAGTGTTGGAGAGAGTGACAAGGATGCAAAAGCTAACATTGTTAAATTTTTCATTTCATATATTTTAATTTCCATGAGTCCTTCTTTCTATAAATGATCTTTAAATAACATCCTCTTCTTTTTCATAGGTGTAATGTCTTATCATTTAACTCCTTGGAGACGTTATTTATATCTTTTTTTTGTTTGTTTTAAGTTTTCTCTCTTCTTGCATCATAGTCTGTTTCCTCCGTATTTGTTTCTTCTGGTTTTTTTGTTTGTTTTTGTGGGGAGAGTATGTTTTTATTGTTCGGTTTGGTTTGATTTTCACTTCTATCTTCCACGTTGGATGCTTTCTTCAAATATCTGATGACCCTAGGCTGTCACCTCGTATTTAAGAGATGGTCACTAAAAATGATTGGTAACTCTCTAGGCAGGGGTAGAGCTTAGTGACCACAGGCTTCATTGGGCTGTGATTTGGCTGTTTCAGTGAAGGACCTTGTATCAACAACTTTGGGTTGTTTCTCTCAGGCTTGTCAGATTCCCCAGAAAAGACTGTCACTTCTCTGCCAGCGCTCTGGGTATTGGGAAGAGTATCCTTTATGCAACATTCACTTAATCCCCTGTTTTCAGTTTGGTACCCCAGATTCGACTGTCCCCATGTCCCTTAGTCCAGACATCTTCTGTTCTACCATTTCAGACAATAGACTTCCAGGCTGCATCTGCAGGAGGGGAGGGAAAGTTGTCCAGGCACTCGTATTGAGAGAGGTAAGGGGGAGGAGTGTGTCTAACTTTTCATAAATGAAACTTTCAATCAGTCTCGGTTTTGGCTGTACCTATACCTCCACTTCTAGAGATTCCTGTTGCCACAAATTCCTGATCACTTAAGGGGTTCTGCAGTGCGACTTGGGTAGCATCTTGGCAGCTTTGAATTTGCCAGCTTAACATTCATGTTCCTCAGGTCTACTTACCAGTTACTAGTTGACTGTCTGCTTTCTAGCTTCTAAAATTGTGTTGCTATTGTCTCCTATTTTATCTGAACTTTTGGTTTGTGCCTTTTTAATCTCTTTATTGTCACTTTAACGTGTTTGGCAGCAGAGATTAATGTGTGTGTTCAACCTGCCAACTTTTTCTGTATTATAATTTAATTATACAATCAGATGTTAATATTTCTGGAAAGTTTTCAGTAGCAAGATGTGTTTTTAAAATTTTCTACTTTTACTTTCTGTATCAGTTTTATTATTTTTACTCTTCATTCTATGAAAAAATTTTGAAGTTCTATACCCAAATGCATCAATATGTACTTAAAATCATTTGGATTCAGAGGCAATTATATAGGTATGTTTATGTGTATGTGTATCTAGTTTGGCTAAACTTCATCTCTCCGGTCAAGGATCTTCGTGTTAACTGAGATTTAATTTATTTCATTTTACAAGTATCAAAAAAGCAAAACATTTCCAGTGTTAAAATAGGTGGTTGAAATGTTTAGAAATCAATGTTTTCGTACCTCAAAATAAATTTTCTTAAAGAAAAAATACTCTAAATAGAGTTGAGTGTCCAGAGTAACATTGACAATATGGCTGGCCCATCAATTTGCACAGAGTACCATTGAAATACGGCAGTAGAGCAGAAAACCCATCAAACATTGAATAAACAACTGTTACTTTATTTTTAATCTTAAATTTTAGTGCTTGACAGTAAGTGGATGCCCAGTTTAGTAGTTTTCTCCTTTAGTCAGAGGCAAACACTAAGGCGTATTTGCTCACCAAGAATCCAGCTACAATTCATTGGAGAAAATATACAGTTCTTCAGACACCTCTATTCTTCCACTGTGTTATGCCCTATGCTCCTGTCCTTCTCTTCTGATACTCTAGGAAGAGCAAAGTATTCATTCATCTGGGGAATGCAAACTCCCCCTGGACCCAGCATCACCAGGTCACGTAGTCAAAGCCAGGGGCGGATTAGCCAATAGGTAAGGTAAGCACGGTGCTTACCTTGCTTGCCAGATCATCTGTAGTGAAATTGGTCACTACAGATTAGTAAGCAAGCATGAGTAAGCCTGTACTTACCTTGTTTACTGGATCATCTGCCCTTGTCAGGGATTGTAAATTTGAAAAGAGGCTTTGATTGTGTAGGGAAGACATTGTGATGTTGGGAGAGGGACATCTACCAGCAATACCTATAAGCAGAATCTTTGATGTGGTGAAAAAATGTGAAATTGTTCATTACAAATGAACTTGTAAGCAAAGTAAGCACAGTGCTTACCTTGCCTATTGGATAATCTGCCCCTGGCTTAAAGCTAAAAACAGGTCAATCCCCTGCAGCCAATGCCATAGTAACCATAGCGTGTTATTGGCCTGATGTTCAATAGGCATGTGTTTCTCATTAAACTCTTCCCAGGTGGGGACCATACCTCATTTTTTCCTGAAGCTTCAGCACTTCACATCCCCTGGAGTCATGTAGATCGCAGTTAGGATTAGGATGAGGCAACTGAGGCATTGTTCCAGGAAACCAAATTTGTACGGTGCAAAACTTTCTAATAACGTATTTTAAAGCAATTTTAACTTTTCTTTCATTTATGTGTTGAAAGCACAAATACTTCTTTTACATCAAAGAAACACTAGGTTTTAGTACTGAATTAGTGCAAGTAGTTAAGCTAGGAATACAAGATGCTAACTGAAACGTTGGAGGTTTGAGTCCACCCAGAGGTGACTTGGAAGAAAGACCTGGCAATCTACTTCCAAAAAATTAGCCACTTAAAACCCTGTGGAGCACAGTCTGTTCTGACACACATGAAGTCGCCGTGAGTTGAAACTGACTCTGACAGCTGACAGCAACTGGTACTGGTATTCTGTTAATGAAAAGTGAAAATATAATTGCCCACCAGGTGGCAGCAGTATCTTCAAATTGTTCTGCAAACACTAGCACCTACAGGGCTGACACTCTGTACTCGGTCCCAGGGATACGAAAACGATGTGTTGTCTGTTCCTGCCCACAACTAACCCACAGTCTGTATCCTGCAGCTCAAATAGATATACTTTCTGTCCTTTTTCTTTTTCTTTTAACTGATTTCTTAGTTAAAAATTCTAAATATAGTCTGTTCTCAAATGTTAGAAGGAAAAGCGAGGCCAGGTGACATCTAAGCTACCAAGTGATTATAAGACCTACCTGGGATCAAATTATGAGTTGTGAGGTATACCATCCCTCTCCACCCCCCCATTCAATCTAATAGACATCTTGTGACACACTTTCCACTAAAATTATGAGTGATTTCAGGAGTTGTGTTTTTTACAGCTTCCAGAAAATTGAAGCTGACATTTATTTACCAGAAAATGATTATGCATATAGGGCATACAGTTGGCATCTATCACATTCATTTTATAGTCTACTTTTCCCATAGTGAGTGGCGATAGAATTGAAAGCTCATAGGAGCAATCTCACTCCTATCATATTTATATCTCAATATGTTCCATTAGGTTATTTAAATATATAGTTAAAATAAAATTAAAAGGAATATAAAATTATCCCATATTTCCACATTCTGAACACAAATACAGTGTTCTTCATTTTTCTATGCTTCTTTAGAATCTTTATCCACCTTTAAACAGAGTCGTATATTGCCCATAACATTTTTAAAAATTTCACTTACTATTTCACAACCTATGTCCATTTTGCAGCGCAATCTTTATATTTTAAAGGGCATCTCAATATTTATTTAAGAAGATATGTTATAACTTACTTTATTTGCAATGTAAGTGGATATTTCGTTGCTTCTAATTTAGTCTGTTGTAATTAATTACAGAATACGTGATGTTCTGGACGGATTTGAGTTAAGATATTTTGTTTAATTCTCTTTGTAAACACTCTCATATTTGTCAAAACACGTATCTTGATTTTGATTCCCAGCACCTGTCAAGAACCACGTAAACGTGTATATGTGTGTGTGTGCATGAGTGTTTGCTAACAATTTGACTCTGGGAACTTGATTTAAGGAGCTAGTTCAAAAGAAAAACAAAATTGAGTAAATAGATATTTCTTCATTCTTTATTTAAATTCTGAGGATGTTAGCACATCTTCATTTCTTGTAACTAATGCTTTTTATTTATTTTTATTTTTTAAGCATCTCTATGACCAAATAATGGACATGGAGTTCATTCGGTGGGTAAGATAAGTTTTAGACCTGAATCCGTTTTCTCTATAAAATGCTGTATAGACATCCCTCTTTGTTTATTAAATAATGCTCAGTCTCCTGGAATTTTGTGATTTTTACTTCATCACACATTACAATGTAATGTGTAAATGGGTTTATCTGAGTTTTAAAAATTCTGTCTTACTTTTTATTTTTGCATCAGTCTTGGATTTTTAATTATTGCCACTTAATCCGGAAAGGCCTGTGCGTTCTGGCACCTCTCCCGCCTTTATTGTTATTCTTTTTTAGAATACATTTCAGTAGTTATTTTTCTCTTCTTTATTATATAAAACATCTTTTTATGATTTTTATTGAAATAGTACCAAATCAGTAAATGGACTGCTTAATAAGTGTCATTTTTATTAAAGTTTTTATTCTGAAATAAAACATACTCACTGTAATGAAAATTTAAACAATAATGAAATCGGTGGTTGTAACAAAGTTCTAGCATAAGCTGAGAAAATTGAAGTTACAAAAACAAAAATTCTATTATTCTGCAACTGGTTTTATTCATTCACAGTACATGGCAGGGTCTTTTCATATCAGTTTAGATAAACTAACCTCATTTGTTTAAATGGTTGAAGAATCTTTCATTGAATAAATGTACCATGATTTATTTGATTCTTTATGAATATTTAAGTTGTTTGCAGTTAAAGAAAAAAAATTGTCATTACACGTAGTGCTGCAAAGAACATTTCTTTAAGTAAATATATTTCTGTGTACTTACTTGAGAATTTATTTCTGAGATCTAAATTCCTAGCAATGGAATTGCTAAGTCAGAGTTGTTGTAGGTACTGACAAACGGGCCTCCAAAAAACTGTTTTGAATTATGCTTGCATCTATAATATATAATAATTTTTATTTGCAAACTAGCAACTTTAACATATTTTGAAGGTCTGAGAATATCCGTCGCTCTCTGGCTGAGTAAACATTCTGTGGAACACACCCTTTCCTCTTGTTCCATATCTAGTTTTCATTGATTCACTGGTGAAACAAGTTTCTGATTCTAAGCTGTTATTTTTGGCTTGGTTGTCTGTAAGATTATTTTGTTTCTCTTTCTCTCCCTTTCTATATCTCTTTCAACATTTTAGGTTAACCAACCAAATAACCAAACCCTCTGCCATCGCGTTGATTCCAACTCCTAGTGAGACTATAGGGCAGAATAGAACTGCCCTTTTCGAGACTATAAATCTTTACGGGAGCAGACTGCCACATCTTTCTCCCATGGAGCAACTCATGGGTTCGAACCAGTGAACTTTCTGTTAGAGTCCTGTGCTTAACCACTGTTTCACCAGGTCTCCTATTTTAGGTTAAAGGCCTGAAAAAAAGTGTTCATATAAAATTGTAGAAATCTTGTCTCCTCCTGACTTTCCGTAAACACAGAGTGGTGTGGTCCAGTAGCACGTCAGGATTTCTGAATTTATATCAACTTGGCCACAAAATAGCTGTGTGATTTAGGCAAGGCACTTAATCTTACTCTTATTAATTTCCTCCTCACTAGTTACAACCTCACAAGATTGTTGTGAAAACAAATAATAACAGTGATGAGGACAGTAATAATATTTTGAATACTGATTTATAGCTTTCAAAGCATTTTAATGTGCATTATCTCTTTTGATCTTTTTAATAACTTGACAGGACAGGACAGGCATTTTTACCATCATTTTTCACGTAAGAAAACTAAGGCGCTTAAGATTTGGTAACACTATCAAGAAAAGTTTCTTTGAGAAGTTAGAAGTACTGAAGAAATGTAACACCAAGAACAAGGAAACACCTATGTTTTCCTGGCAAAGAGCTTCAGGAAATACTGTGTGTGGTGGTATTTCTTTTTCCAGTGTTCCTAAGGCAATTTACTATAAGCAAAAGACAAAAGACAGGTCTGTGATCAACCCTTCTCCCCCTGCTTTTCCTACCACAACTCTTTGTATAAGGTTATAGGGAAAAGTTGAATTATCAGAAAATAATAAAAATGTGTGTGTGATTTATAAGTATTTATCAGTATCCAAGCCTGTTGCTGTCGAGTTGATTCCGACTCACAGTGACACTATAGGATAGAGTAGAACTGCCCCATAGGGTTTTCAAGGAGCGGCTGGTGAATTTGAACTGCCGACCTTTTGGTTAGCAGTCGAGCTCTTAACCACTGCGCCACCAGGGCTCCATTTATAAGTATTTATAAATACTGAATATTCTTGGACAATCACTGTATAGCACTTCCTCTCATCCATGCCCACTGAAAGTGTTGTTGTTGTTGTTAGGTGCCATGGAGTTGGTTCTGACTCATAACGACCCTACGTACAACAGAATAAAACACTGCCTAGTTCTGTGCCACTCTCACAGTCATTGCTATGTTTGAGCCCATTGTTGCAGCCACTGTATCAATCCATCTCCTTGAGAATCTTCCTCTTTTTCCCTGACTCTCTACCTTGCCAAGCATGATGTTCTTCTCCAGGGACTGGTCCCTCCTGATAACGTGTCCAAAGCATGTGAGACGAAGTCTTGCCATCCTCGTTTCCAAGGAGCATTCTGGCTGTACTTCTTCCAAGGCAGACTTGTCCATTCTTCTGGCAGTCCACGGTGTATTTAATATTCTTCACCAACACCATAATTCAAAGCCATCAATTCTTCTTTGGTCTTCCTTATTCATTGTCCAGCTTTCACATGCATATGAGGTAATTGAAAACCCCATGACTTGGGTCAGGCGGACCTTAGTCCTTAAAGTGATAATTGTACTTTTGAACACTTTAAAGAAGTCTTTTGCAGCAGATTTGCCCCATGCAATACGTTGTTTGATTGCTTGACTGCTGCTTCCATTGGTGTTGATTGTGGATCCAAGTAAAATGAAATCTTTGACAATTTCAATATTTTCTCCGTTTATTGTGATGTTGCTTATTGGTCCAGTTGTGAACATTTTTGTTTTCTTTATGTTGAGGCGTCATTCATACTGAAGGCTGTAGTCTTTGATCTTCATCAGTAAGTGTTCAGGTCCTCTTCACTTTCAGCAAGCAAAGTTGTGTCATCTGCATATCTCAGGTTGTTAATGAGTCTTCCTTCAATCCTCATGCCGTGTTCTTCATACAGTCCAGCTTTTTGGATTATGTGCTCAGCGTACAGATTGAATACGTATGGTGAAAGGATACAACCCTGATGCACACCCTTCCTGGTTTTAAACCACGCGGTATCCCATTGTTCTTTTTGAACATCTGCCTCTTGGTCTTTGTACCCATTCCACCTGAGCACAATTAAGTGTTCTGGAATTCCCATAATTCACAATGTTAGCCATAATTTGTTATGAAAATAGGAGTGTTCAATTTTGTTCCCTCTGTCACAACTGGAGGCCTTCATTATGTATCTAACTTTTAATTTCTGTTTTCTCAGGTTCTGCCAGAACTTCATTACCAGTTGTTGTAGGTTTGATTCTGACTCATGATGACCCCATGTGTGTCAGAGGAAAACTGTGTTCCATAGGGTTTCCGATGGCTGATTTTTTGGAAGTATATCATCAGGTCTTTCTTCTGAGATGCCTTTCTCTGGGTGGACTGGAACCTCTAGCCTCCCAGTTAGCAGCCCAGCATGTTAACTCTGTGCACCATCCAAGGACTCCAGAACTTTATTGCAAGCACTTCTGTGACCTTCCAAAATCCACTCTGGGTGAGTAGCACGTTAGGTTTCTTAGGACTGGCCCTGGAGCACAGCATACACTGTGTCTTAGAGGAGAGAAGGGAAAGACATACAGGACCCCCCCCCCCTTTTTTTAGCTACTCTCACTTCTATTCAATATCATGAAAGGACTTAGTGATTTCTCTAATATGCTGGATTCCAATGGTTTTACGCTGGCAACTCCCAAGACTTGGCTCCTGTGTTTTTCCTTTGTGTGGATATTTACAATGGTAGGTTTTTAGATGTGAAAACTCCAATGTAGACCCACTGGTTACTTGGAGAGTGGATTTCATATTTTAGGCTTACATGTTTTCTGACATATCCTTCTATGTCTAAGAAGCATGAGACAGATCAAGCCCACATATTTATGAATATAAAAGAATAGTTATTTTTTATGTGAAAATGAAAAGCTATTTGATTAACATGTCTTTAGGTCTGGAATTCTCAAAAAATTCATTTTCTGATCATCTAATTTTGGCTAGAAATGTAATATCAGGTTACCAGGAAAATTATGTAAGAGAAGAAGGCAAGAAAATTAAGAAATTTCAGTCACCTGAGATTTTCCTGCAAGAGCCTCTTGGATGTGAATGCATCTACTTGCTGTGTTCAGTCTTCCAGCTCTTCACATTGTTTTTGTGAATGACTGGCATGGCCATACATTAAAGCAGACAGGCAGTCCACGCATGAGTTTATCAGGCTGTTTGCTCTTCTTACATATGTTCTAAGCAAAAGCAATTCAGGGCTGATAAAACAGCACAGAGTGTCGGGGACGAAGTCCTCTTCAAATTTGTTGCTTTGCCCTCCTCACCTTGCAGATTCCATCTCAGGGTCTCTCATAGATTGAATTGTGTCCCTCTAAAATATGTGTCAACTTGGCTAGGCCATGATTCCCAGCATTGTGTGGTTGAACTCCATTTTTTTATCTGATGTAATTATCCTGTGTGTTGTAAATTCTAACTTCTATGATGTTACTGGTCGCTATGATGATAGGGTCGCTATGAGTTGAACTGACTCGACAACACCTAACAACAACAACAAAATGATGTTAGTAAGGAAGAATTAGAGGTACTTATGTTAATGAGGCAGGACACAGTCTACAGGATTAGGTTGTATCTTGAGTCAATCTCTTTTTAGATCCACAAGAGAGAAGCAAGCAGAGAGGACAGGGACCTCCTACCACCAAGAAAGAAGAGCTAGGAGTGGAGCAGGTCCTTTGGACCTGGCTGCCTGTGCTGAGAAGCTCCTAGACTAGGGGAAGATTGATCACAAGGACCTTCACCCAGAGCCAACAGAGAAAGAAAGCCTTCCGCTGGGGCCAGCGCCCTGAGTTCAGACTTCAGCTTCCTAAACTGTGAGAGAATAAACTTCTGTTTGTGAAAGCCATCCACTTGTGGTATTTCTGTTATAGCAGTACTAGATAACAAAGACCAGGTCCAAGAAGGCTGCTCCATTTCTGCAGGGGAGCCAGCAAGAAGGGGAAAACAAAGTCGGCAGAGGGCGTATTCCTTTCCTTTTAACGTCCCAATGGAAGTTTCACCAGTCATTTCCATTTTCAATTTTTTACATGTTTATTCTCTGTCCTCCTTTACCCTCAGTTTTGAGGATTGTGAAATTAATTTTTTTTTTCACTGTAAATTTCTCCAAGTCTTATTTGACTGACAGTGGCAGTAGGGGTCCATCTAAAGGTTTGGCCTAAAGGCAACTAAAGACACATCAAAACACTAAGAACACAAGAGAGGGTTGGCAAAAAGTCATTGAGTCACTGTGCTGACCAAGATTTCAAGAATCTTTGTGGGAACATTAAAGTTACTCATTGACTATTTATTGCCTATCAGTTTGGGGCTGGCCTTGTACATAACCTAGAGCATGTAGATAGCAACTACACTTGGACTTTGATCCTGAGATGCTCACAACCTGGGCCGACTGGCTTCTGATATCATCCTGCCAATAAAGGCTGTGGTGCATTTTGTATTATCTCCTACCCTCCATTTTAGCTATAAAATATTTTATTACATATGTCTCTGTAGGCAAGGTAAGGGGATAACTAGATGAGTTAGTTGGACACTAAATTCTAAATACTTTTTCCCTACTAGATAAGTTTATCTTGACTAATGGGATAGTTTCTGTCTGAATAATGATTTGAACTTTACCAAGACGTTCTGTAGAGTTGAATATTTATATAATAGAAAAGTTATGGGTACTTTTTTGTGTGTTCCTTTTGGTTGTTTTTATTTTCTTGTTTCTTTATAATATTTATTAGTTACCTTTATTTAAAAAAGGAGGGGGACGATGTATTCCAAGAAAATGTAAAAAATAAGTTATTTACGCCTGATTGAATTTAAAAGCTTCAAAATTTAAAGAAAAATGAGATGTGAAATAGTAATTCTCTTACTTGTTTGCTTTCTGTCATGGCAAGGATGTAGTTTTGGCTTCAAGGAATTCAGAACTTAATTTCTTATATTTAACGGCATTTTTCCCTCTCTGGAATAATTGTTGAAAGCTATGTAACTATAGTAAAACTAGCAACTTTTATGAAACAATATTTCTTTTATTGTTCTATTGACACAGCAGTGCTGGGATTTTTGTTTTGTGTGACCACACTCTAGGTCCTGGAAGCTCTCCTTACAGCTTTTCCCTCATGTCAATAGGAGACACTGTTTTCATATCAACAGAGCAATGGGTCAGTGAAATCATAAACAGACTACTTATTTCTTAACACTTTCATATACGTCAGAATTTTTTATCCTCTTAACAATTTTGAGAGTTATTATCACCATATTTTATGTGAATAAATTTAGGTTAAGAGGTTAAAATAGGATTAATATTTTCTTTTTCTGAAAACATTTAGTTCATGTTTGGATAAGACTGTGAAAGATTTTAATAAGATAAGGAAATTGAACATAATTCTGAAGGTAATGAGAGATTATTAAATTTTTCCAAATAGGAGAATTATAATACTGGGACTCATTTGAGGAAGCTTGATTTGTGATGATGTACTCTACGTGTTAGAATGGGAATCCTGGGCTAGGTCAATAGTTTGGAATCTTTCAGCAACAAAGGTGTGATGTCATAAGAGCCTCAGTTGGGCTGACAGTAGTGTGATGATAGTAGTGGTGGTGGAGAGGAAAGAGTTGTTTTATACTGAAGAAGAATCGACTGCTATGCAAACTGGTGAAAACACTGGAATGTAAACTCTCTGAAAGCAAAGACCTCGTCTGTCTTTTATCTTTCTTCTATTCCTTGTGCATGCAATTATGTCTGGTACGTAGTAAGCACTTGATATTCGTAGATAAATTAAGATAAAAGAAGTAAATGTGGTAAAGTGTAATAGGTGCTATCACAGGGGCAGGAAGGAAGGCTTCATCAAAGAGGAGATGCTGAATTGTGCCTGGTGAATTAATTAAAGAGGTTTTAAAATACTTGAGTAACAAGAACAGATTTTTTTTTTTTTTACTGTAGAAATATATCAAGTAGCAATGAGTACAAGGTATAGAGGAATAAAATATTGAGGGCCCAGAGTCAAGTTTGGAGGCTATTGCAAAAATCTATGAAAGAGGCGATGAAGGCCGAGATTAAGGAAATGGTGGCAGGGATAGAGCATGGCAAGGCTTTGAGAAAATGTAGGAGTTAGAAAATACAAGATAGATGAAGAAGTAAAGGTGGAAAGGGTAACGCAGACAATGGACCAAGGACACATCTTGGCTTTTGACTTGTCCAAGGTGGTGCAACAACTGCAAAATGAAAAAGAAGAGGAGGAAGAGACTGTTGTTGTGTGCCAGCCAGTCAATTCCTACTCATGAGGACCCTGTATGACAGACTAGAACTGCCCCACAGGATTTCCTAGGCTCTAATCTTTACAGGAACAGATTGTCCTGTTTTTTTCTCCCATGGAGTGGCTGGTGGGTTCAAACTGCAGACCTTTTGGTTAGCAGCCAAGTGCTTAACCATTGTGCCACCAGGGCTCCTTAGGAGGAAGTTACTGAAACTAAACGAAACCCATTGACATCTAGTTGAATCCGACTCGTAGAGACCCTATAGGGTAGAGTAGAACTGCCTCATAGGGTTTCCAAGGCTGTAAAGCTTCATGGGAGCAGATTGCCACATCTTTCTCCCGTGGAGGGGCTGGTGGGTTCAAACTCCCGACCTTTCAGTTAGCAGCCGAGGGCTTAACCAATGCTCCACCAGGGCTCCTAGGAGGAAGTTAAACCCAAAAAACCAAATCCTTTGCCGACGAGTCAATTCCGACACATAGTGACTCTATAGGACAGAGTAGAACTGCCCCATAGAGTTTCCAAGGAGCAGCGGGTACAAGTGAACTGCCAACCTTTTGGGTTGCAGCCGAGCTCTTAACCACTTCACCACCAGAGCCCCAGGAGGAAGTTAGGAGGAGGAAATAGTTCATTAAATTTTAGGCATATTGACTTGGAAGTGTCGTAGGACAAGAAGGTGAGTTTGTGGATAGTAACCTGGTAGATGGCGACGGTTTTTTTTTTTTTGTTTTTTTTTTGACCTGGTCCAGAAATGTTGTTTTGGGAGTTGTCTGGGTTGAAGTTTAAGACATAGAGATGGATAATATTGTAGCAAGAGAGTGTGTTAAGGGAAAAGAGATTCAGGTTGAGGATGGAACTCTGGGGAACTGCCACGTTAAAGTGCCAAATGGAGGAAGAAAAACCACCAAAGGAGACAAAAATCTGAATGATTAGGGATGTCAGAGTAGAAGCAGACGAACCTTTGCATCAGGCTGAAGAGTTCTGACTCGTTGAAGCCTTTAAAAATCATGCAGGGAACCAAAGAAGGAGTGTTTCAAGAAGAAAGAATTAGACCACAAACACTCTTTTTTTTTTTTTTACAAGAGCATATTTTGTTTTATTTTTTGGTGAAAATATACACAGTAAGAGATATACCATTTCAACAATTTCTACATGTACGATTCAGTGACATTGATTACATTTTTCAAGTTGTGCAACCATTCTCGCTATCCTTTTCCAAATTATTCCACCACCATTAACATAAACTCACTGCCCCCTAAGCTTCCTATCTTACCTTTTTTTTTTTTCTTTTATATTTTATTGTACTTCAGGTGAAGGCTTACAGAACAAATAGTTTCTCATGAAACAGTAGTACCATGTTGTTTTATGACATTGGTTAACAACCCCACAACATATTAACCCTCTAAATTCTCAACCTTTTTTTTTTTTTTTGGTGAAAATACACATAGCCAAAGATACACCGTTTCAAAAATTTCTACATACACAGTTCAGTGACATTGACTACCCTCTTCCAATTGTGCTGTTATTCTCACTTAAGATGAAGGCTTACAGAACAAAATAGTTTCTCATTTAACAGTTACTACAAATGTTGCCCTATGACAATGGTTAACAATCTCACAACACATCAACAATATCCTTACTCAACCTTGGGTTCCCTATCATCGGCTTCCTTGTCCCCTTCCGCCTTCTGGCCCTTGTCACTGGACTCCTGTACCTCGTTAGTCTCATTTGGTTTTACGGGGCCATCCACTCCCAGGCTGAACAGTGAACCTCGGAGGTAACTTTACCACTGAGCTAAAAGGGTGTCTGGGGGCCATACTCTCGAGGTTTCTCCAGTCTCTTTTAGGCCAGTAAATCTGGTCTTTTTTTTGTGAGTTAGAATTATGCTCTACATCCTTCTCCAGCTCTGTCCAGGACTCTCTGTTGTGATCCTGGTCAGAGCAGTCAGTGGTGGTAGCCGGGCACCATCTAGCTGTACTGGACTCAGTCCAGTGGAGGCCTTGGTAGCTGTGGTCAATTAGTCCTTTGGACTAATCTT
Source organism: Dugong dugon (assembly GCA_030035585.1). Taxonomy (NCBI): domain Eukaryota; kingdom Metazoa; phylum Chordata; class Mammalia; order Sirenia; family Dugongidae; genus Dugong; species Dugong dugon. The sequence goes on from CM057464.1 coordinate 136,649,584, forward strand.
TTCGTTGTATCCTGTTCTCTTCATTCTCCCTTGCTCCCAAAGAGATGAGACCAGTGTAGTATCTTAGATGGCCGCTCACAGGCTTTTGAGACCCCAGACACTACTCACCAAGGTAGAATGTAGAGCATTGTCTTTATAAGCTGTGTCATGCCAACTGAGCTAGATGTTCCCCGAGACCATGGTCCCCACAGCTCTCCGCCCATGGCATGGCACCCAAATCCATATCACTAGCCCTGACATATCACCTAATCTCAGAGTCTTAGATCCACGTGAATGCTTAGCAAATCCTGAAATTACCCCAGGCAACCCAAATTCAATATTTGATCACTTTTCAAACCTCCTGTATTCCTCATGTATTACATATCACCTTTAAATACACCAAACTAGAAGCCTATGACTCATGCTTCACAAACCACTCAGGGAGTTTGGATGTGTCTATGGGGCTTCCATGACCTTTCCTTGTACAGGTGGTGCTAGTTTCCCCTGTATTGTGTACTGTCTCACCCTTCACCCAAGATACCACTTATCTATTGCCTATTTAGTATTCCCCCCCCCACCCCTCCCATCCCTGGTACCCAACAAAGATTGTTACATTTTGTGTGTGAACTTTTTCATGGGTTTTTACAATAGAGGTCTCATACAATATTTGTCCTTTTGTGATTGACTTATTTCACTCAGCATAATGTCCTCCAGTTTCATCCATGTTATGAGATGCTTCACAGATTCATTGTTGTTCTTTCTCGTTGCATAGTACTCCATTGTGTGCATGTACCCTAGTTTGTTTATCCATTCATCTGTTGATGGGCATCTAGGTTGTTTCCATCATTTTGCTATTGTGAACAATGCTGCCATGAACATAGGTGTGCATATGTCTATTCGAGTGACGACTCTTATTTCTCTAGGATATATTCCTAGGAGTGGAATCGCTGGATCGAATGGTATGTCTATTTCTAGCTTTCTGAGGAAGCGCCGTATCATTTTCCAAAATGGTTGTATCATTTTGCATTCCCACCAGCAGTGCATAAAAGTTCCCATCTCCCCACAGCCCCTCCAACATTTGTTATTTCCAGTGTTTTTGATTCGTGCCAGTAATGCTGGGATGAGATGGTATCTCCTTGTGGTTGTAATTTGCATGTCTCTAATGGCTAGTGATCACGAGCATTTCCTCATGTGTCTGTTGGCCATTTGAATGTCTTCTTTGGTGAAGTGTCTGTTCATGTCCTTTGCCCATTTTTTAATAGGATTATTTGTCTGTTTGTTGTAGAGGTGTTGGATTTTCTTGCAGATTATGGAGATTAGACCTTTGTCTGACTTGCACTGTCCAAAAATTTTTTCCCAGTCTGTAGGTTCTCTTTTGACTCTTTTGGTGAAGTCTTTTGAAGAGCATAGGTGTTTGATTTTTAGAAGATCCCAGTTATCTAGCTTATCTGTTGGGTTTTGTGCATTGACGGTTATGGTTTGTATCCTGTTAATGCCATGTATTAAGGCCTGTAGTGTTTAGACCACAAACACTCTTAAGACTCAGAAGAAATAAACCCTTAAACGTTCCTTGTGGTCTTAAAAGCTTGCAAGTAGCCAAACAAGGCACAACGGTTGGTCTCTATTCACCTGGAGCAACAGAGGAAGAAGGAGAGTCAGGAATAGAAGAAATGGAATGTGTGGGTAATTGCCTCCATGGATAACTGCCTCCTTTGTCATGAGACCAAGAGAAATGGATGGTGCCTGGCGACCATTACTGAACATTTTGATCAAAGATTCCATAGGAGAATCCTGATGAAAAGGGAGGAAATACAGAACAGAATTTCAAATTCTCATGAACTCCAGACTTTCTGGAGCCATGGAAGGTGGAAAACCCCTGAAACTATTGCTCTGAGATAGTCTTTAAACCAAAAGTATCCCCTGAAGTTCTCTTAAAACTGAACAATAGTTTAGCTTAACTAGTAAAAAAGGTCTGCCTTGAGCATTATGCTCTTTTAAGAACTATCTATATGGGACCAAACTGACAACAGTGATTTGAAAGATTAGGTGGGAACCTTAGGGGGCAGTGAATTTATGTTAATAAGGGAGGAACAACTCAGAAAAGGAAGGTGAGAATGGTTGCACAACTCAAAGAATGTAATCAATGTCACTAAATTGTACATGTAGAAACTGTTGAATTGGTGTATATTTTCTGTGTATATTCTCAACAACAACAAGAAAATAAAATTTATAAAAAAGAAAAAAAATGATCATTTAATTTTATAGAAAGAGGTCATAGATGACTTTTCCATGAACTATGTTAGCATGTAGTAGAACTAGAAGCCAGATTTTGGTAGGCTTAGAACTAATGGATCACAAGACAATAATGATATTATTTCTTCAGATATTTAGTTGTTAAAAGGAGAGAGAAACAGAACAGTAGCTAAAGAGAAAGTCAAGATTGGGAGCAATGTTATTTTGTATGTTTTTCTGTTTTGTAAGGAAGGGAGGAGCAATGTCAGCATGACACCCAAATCCATATCACTAGCCCTGACATATCACCTAATCTCAGAGTCTTAGATCCACATGAATGCTTAGCACATCCTGAAATTACCCCAGGCAACCCAAATTCAATATTTGATCATCTTTTCAAACCTCCTGTATTCCTCATGTATTCCATATCACCTTTAAATACACCAAACTAGAAGCCTATAACTCATGCTTCACCAACCACTTCAAATAAATGACCACCTCCTATATTGTTGGAATACATTTCCATATCCTCCTTTCTATTCTCAAGTACAGATCCTAAACCTCTCTTAACTGGTCTCTAGCCTCTAACCTGCCTCAGAGTGATCTTTCTAAATGGGACTCTGAAGCTGTCAACTTTCTGCCTCAGATGACCACCCACTGCACACAAGATAAATATATAAGCTCCTAAACAAAGATCTCCAGTCTGTGGCATTCATTCATGACCTAACCTCTCACTCCCAAAGAGGACTTCTCTCTACTAATACCAGCATGACTGCAGTTTCCTGAACATAGCTCGTCCCACTTTCTGCTGTTTCTGCTTTTCCCCTCTATCTGGAACCCATTTCTTTGGCTAACTCCTACTCGTTTTTTAGAACTTCACCTGTACTAGGGTTTTTTTTTTTGTTTGTTTAATTGTTGTGCTTTAAGTGAAAGTTTACAATTCAAGTTAGTCTCTCATACAAAAATTTATACATACGTTGTTTAGTGACCCTGCTTGCTCTCCCTATACTGTGACAACACATTCTTCCTTTCCACCCTGGATTTCCCGTGTCCATTCAGCCTTCTCATCTCGTCTTTGGACGAGAGCTGCTCATTTAATCTCACGTATCTACTTGAGCTAAGAAGCACTCTTCACAAGTGTCATTTTATGTCCCATAGTCCAGTCTAATCTTTGTCTGAAGAGTTGGCCTCAGGAATGGTTTTAGTTTTGGGCTAACAGAGAGCCTGGAGGCTACATCTTCCAGGGTCCCTTCAGTCTCAATCAAACCATTAAGTCCCGTCTTTTTACTAGAATTTGAGTTCTGCACCCCACTTTTATCCTGCTCTGTCAGGGACTCTCTGTTGTGTTCCCTGTCAGGGCGATCATTATGGTAGTCGGCACCATCTAGTTCTTCTGGTCTCAGGCTGATCAAATCTCTGGTTTACGTGGCCCTTTCTGTCTCTTGGGCTAATACTTTCCTTGTGTCCATGGTGTTCTTCATTCTCCTTTACTCCAGGTGGGTTAGGACCAATTGATGCATCTTAGATGGCCGCTAGCTAGCTTTTAAGACCCCCGACACCATTCACCAAAGTGGGATGCAGAACATTTTCTTAAAATACTTTGTTATGCCAATTGACCTAGATGTCCTCTGAAAGCATGGTCTCCAGACCTCTGCCCCTGCTACTGTGTCCTTTGACGTGTTTGGTTGTATTCAGGAAATTTCTTAGCTTTGGTTTAGTCCAGTTGTGCTGACTTCCCCTGTAGTGTGCGCTGTCCCTCACTTCACCTAAGATAATTCTTGTCTACTTTCTGTACTCGGTTTTTATGGGTGCCATAATAAATTATCACAGACTTGGTGGCTTAAAACAACACAAATTTACTCTCTTCAGTTCTGGAGGCTAGAAGTCTTCTGGAATCAGATTCACTGGGCTAAAGTCAGGTGTGGGCAGGGCTGTGCTCCTTCCAGATGCTGTAGGGGAGAATCCATTTCCTTGCCTTTTCCAGCTTGTAGAGCTGCCTTCCTTGGCTCATGGCCCCTTCCTCCATCTTCAAAGCCAGCAGCATAGCATCTTGCTTCAGCTGTCACATTGCTTTCTTCTTCTTCTGTGACACATCTCCCTCTGCATCCCTTTTAGAAAGACACTTGTGATTGCAAGTAGGGCTCACCCAGATAATTCAGGTTAATCTTCCTATCTCAAGATCCTTAATTTAGTTACACCTTCGAAGTCTCTTTTGTCCTATAAGGTAACATTCACAGGTTTCAGGGACTAGGACCTACATATGGCTGGGGGCCATTATTCAGACTACCACAATACCTAAACACACATCACGTAAACATCATATTCTTTACTTAGCCTTCTCTTAAACCCTTCATCACACACCAGGGTGATGAAGAGCCACTTTTACTGTTGTAGTGACCTACACGTTACAATCATAGAATTCCCCACATTAATTGAAAATATCTACATGTGACTCTCGCCCCCTGGATTTTGAACTTGTTGAGGTCTGAAATTTTTTTCTTGCTCCTTCTTACACCTTTGTATTTACATAATTATCTAGCACATGGTAATTGCTCCAAGGTTTGTTGAACTGAACTGAGCTGTGGGAAACCAAAAAAACCAAACTCGTTGCCATCGAGTTGATTTTGACTCATAGCAACCCTAAGTAGGACAGAGTAGAACTTCCCCATAGGGTTTCCAAGGAGCGGCTGGTGGATTTGAACTGCCGACATTTTGGTTAGCAGCTGAGCTCTTAACCACTGCGCCACCAGGACGCTGAGCTGTAGGAAGGGGAGACAAAGAAACCTAAGAGAGAAGACAGCAAGCAAATGTAAATAGGTTTGAGAAGAGACAGTAACGGATGGAGTAAAAAGATAACATATTGGGAATTAACTTTGAATAGAAGAGATACCTTTAACTGTGAACCTAAGAGGAAGCCGGTAAACATGGAGGCAGATACAAGTGGTAGGGAATGGGGAGAGTTTCAGGTCAAGGGCTTTATTTTCTTTGTTAAACAGGCGAGTGGACCATGTGAGTGTTCAACCAAGATCTGGAGAAGATAGTGGTGGCTGAAGAAACACATAAGACATATTTGCTGGGAAAGCAGATGCACATCTTAACCATAAAGACCCTAGAAATATTTCACTTGGGTACTGGGCAGCTTCATATACTTGAAATTCTTTTTCGAGGCAAAGTTTTAGATACTCCAGGACTATTTTCTCTCCATATATGTGCAAACGCTTGTGCCTGAAGGGCTTTACTTTTCTGAGAGGCTGCAGACTTGCCGTCAGCTCTAGGGTTGGTCATTGTGATACTGCTGTTGGTGAAGTCCAGTGAAGCTTGGCTCATGGCAAGGCTGCCTGCACTGTGGGAAGAGTAGCTGTAAATCATCTTGAGGAAGGCAGGTTTTGTGTTGGTCTCTTGCTTCCAAAGAATAACGTAACATTTAGGGAGGAATGTGCAACACAAGATCCCATAATTTGATATCAAAATGAAGATAATCTCTGTCGCTGGTAGGTATTTGCCAAATGTGGTAGCATACATGGGGATGAACGTGATCCAAGCTATGAAGTAAATGAGCATGCCAAATGTTATGAATTTTGCCTCATTGTAATTCTCAGGTAATTTCCTGCCTTTGAAGGCAAATATGAAGCAAACGAAGGCCAGGATGGAAATATAGCCCAGCATGGTGCCAGATGCAATTATGGATCCTTCCTCACATTCCAGGATAATGACTCTGGGAAAGGAGACATTCTCCTCCACCACAGGTGCAGCAAAGATTAACCAGAGTGTGCACATGACAACCTGGATACCTGTGCAAGTTAAGATAATGGGGATTGGTTTGTAGAGGGACTTCAGGAAGTTCTGCAACTTGGGATCTAACCTGAAGGTTAGCAAAATTTTCAGGGACTTCATCAAAATGCAGGAGATGCAGAGAGTAAAGCTCACACCGAACAGCCAGCGTCTGCCTGGTTTTACATGTGAAGTTTTGTGGTTCTCCAATGAAAAAAACCGTGCTGACAAAGTTGAGGAAGTGACAGAGGAGGATTACATAGCAGACCATCAATCCCCCAGATGATTTTACAATGGGTGTGCTCAGATTTCTTGTAAATATTATGCCAATGGCCAGAACAAACAGGATTCCCAGTAGGGAGAGGCCCAGGAGCAGGATAGCCAGGGAATCATTCCAGTTGAGATACTCAACTTCCTTTTCATAGCATATGGTGCTCCCTGCTGGGGCCCAATGAGTTTCATTGTTGCATAAAAGGCAGTGATCCATATCTAAAAGACAGAGGAAAGTCAGTTATTTTGTGAACATTTAAAGTAGGTGATGGTCCACAATACTACAAATGAGACTCCTTCTGCGTAGCAGACCTGACTGAAAACAGATATACATTATTGTCGTATTGATTACATATTAAAATAAAGCATGCACAGAACTCAAAGAAAGTAAGAGAGAAAGGGCAAAGGTAAGAGAAGAGGGGGAGGAAAAGAGAGACAAAGAGAATGAGAAAGAGCAAACGTTAGCTGGGCTGTTAGTCATTAGGAAATTAATATACTCAGCATAGACACTAGCCTTTATGAATTTATTATTGGTGGCTCTGTTATGAGTATGGGCTGTGGGATCAGATTTATCTTAAGTCCTTTTCCTGGTTCTACCACTTACTATTTTTGTGATCTTGAAACAGCTAGTTGACCTGTCTGAGCCTCTTTCCAAATCTCATTTAAAAAAAAAAAAAAAAAGACTGCTTGATTGGGTTGCTGCATTCCATGAGATAATGCATATAAAATGCTTTGCATAGAGCCTGGCATACAGTAGGCACTCAATATATGGGAGCTGCTATTATGAATAAGGTTGCAGTCCTTTTAAAACCAAGAGGAAATATGGCTAGACAACCCTAAAAGCTTGAAGTCTCTTCCTAAAGGTGAGATACTACAAGATTGTAATTGATGGCAGTTGATGAATAATTAAAGTTTATTTTTCCCCAGGAGACTAGTAAAATTAAGCCGCTCACATTGGTATTGATAAACTCAAATATTATTTATGCTGATTCTGACCACAAGTACAGCATGAATAATTGGTATTACAGTGGGGTCTTGCTGGGTGTGATTGCATTTTCTCCCCATTTCCACCCATTGAAGATGGGGGGTCCCAACTGCTTCCAAAAAGTCTCTCTCAGGGCATCATGTGTGATTAAACTCCCTAGTGCCCATTCAACTTTTTAAAATTTCTATGTTCCCTTTCTTATTAGCCTCACAATCAGGTTGTACTTCTGTTTATAAACTGCATGACCTTTCTAGCATGAGTGTCTTTCCAAACCCTAAACCCGTTGCCACTGAGTCAATTCTGACTCATGACAACCCCATGTGTATCAGAGTACAACTGTGCTCCATAGGGTTTTCAATGGTGTCCAGGTGGTACAGAGGCTAAGAGCTATGCCTGCTAACCAAAAGATTGGCAGTTCGAATCTACCAGCAGCTCCTTGGAAACCCTATGGGGCAGTTCTCCTCTGTCCAATAGGGTTGCTATGAGTCGGGACCCACTCAACAACAACGGATTTTTTTGGTTTGATCTTTCAGAAGTAGATTTCCAGGCCTTTCTTCTGAGGCACCTATGGGTGGATTTGACCCGCTAACCATTCGGTTAGTAGACAAACCATTTGCACTACCCAGGGATGTCTTTCCAAAACCTACTTCTTTACAAATAACTATTTTTTTCCTGTTTACTCCTTGACTGGAAACCCTGGTGGCGTAGTGGTTAAGAGCTACATCTGCTAACAAAAAGGTTGACAGTTCGAATCCACCTGGTGCTCCTTGGAAACTCTATGGGCAGTTCTACTCTGTCCTATAGGGTCTCTATGAGCCAGAATAGACTTGACGGCGACGGTTTACGGACCCCTTGATCACTGCTGCTAGTGCCTGCCATTGCACTCATTTTGTTCATTCAGTGAACACTTACTAGACTTTTCTATGTACTAGAGCCATGTTTGGTGTTGGACATGTAGAGAAGAATAAGATTTCAGATTCTCCTAACTCTGTTTTTCCTCCAAAGTGTCCTCAGTTTTCGATACTTGTTTATGGAAGCAATTTGTCCTGGCTATAAAAAGATAACTCAACTTGGATCTTGAAAGATTCTTGTACATCTTTTTGGGAAATAAATGGTACATACTTCTCCGTGCTTTATTTATCCGACTTGGCAGATAGTTGCTAATTACTATATTGCCTGGAAATGCGCCTCCTACCCCCAATTATCTAATTATTTAAGCAGCACAATCCATCTCAGGTTGGAGTAAATGGCATTTTGTGAGATAGTGACAGAACATGAATATTGAAATATTTATATTGGTACACTTCTACATCCTTGAAGTTAATAAGAAGAAAGAATAGCCATTTGGGGCCTACTTCAGTTCTGGGGTGCTCAGCTTCTGTAGAAGATGAACAGGAATGCTTTTAAAGCAGGTTTAACTCTAGGGAAAGTGCTGATAGCTCCTTTTAGGACTCCTAAGGCTGCTGACTTCACTCCTGTTCTTTAATTTGTGTATTTTGCTGTGATCTGGTAAAATTGTTAAAGATAGGGCTGGCAAACAATCAGTTACTAGTACCTCATCTCTGTCAATAGTTGGTTTCCTTGTCTCAAAGAAGTTTCTTTCTTTTTAGGCTTAACTTTTGTATTTTGGTAGGCATAGTGAGATCTCCAGGGTATGCACGCCTGTTTCTTAACCTCTGAATTTCTATTATGCTCAGTTTAGTTAATTCAGCATTCTATTTATTTACGTTTATTGTGCCCCAATTATAAACCAGGCATGTCAGTATGGAAATACATAGACATTGCATTGTTTTTTAAGAGTTACTGGAGTGGGGATGGTGGGGGAATGACATCTTCCCTTGGAAGTGAAGTTACTTTTACATCTCTATTATTCAATGGCAATGTTTTGTTTTGCTTTGTTTTTATTGGCTGTGCTATTGATATAATAGAACAGATTCTAAGATCAAATGAAATTTCATCATAATTTAAATTATCAAGAACATGGGAAGCTTTTTTATCAAATGAGAAATTAAACCAAAATAGAATTCAAGCAATATTACATTAAAAACACAAATCATCCTAGGAAAAATGGTTCAGGTGCACCACTGTGTGTGTAGTGACTGTAATTACCTGTCTGATTACTGTAGTGATTTTCCAGACAGTTCACACATTCACAGCAACAAATATGTTGACTTTTTGTAGTTTTCGTCCTTTGTCCAGGACTGCATTCCTTGGAGCATTTAGATTGAATTTGCTATGTTAAAAGTGGAAAGAAATCCCAAATAGATTTTTTTTAAAAAAGAATTATCATAACTAACTTTGACATGGTATAAGGATGTATTTATTAAACAGTATTTTGATCTTTTTTCATAGAATGGAATTTTTTGCCATCTTGAGGAATGTGAACAACTTTAAGAAATATAAAATACTCCATATACAGTAACTGTTCTAGGAAGAACACAGTTTTGGTCACACTAAAAACTTCTGTAAGCAAATTATGGAAATCAGCTCTTTGAGAAGTCCCCAGCAGAGAGAGAAATGTGTAGTGGTGGAATGAAGGAAAGAAACGATGGTCTGGAAATTTCCAATTCCATACTTTATAAAGAGTTCAACTATATATATTATTGGGCTCTTATATTCTTTAGGAGAAAGTTACTAATCATGCTGTGCAAAGGTCCCAGTCCAAGAACCATGTTCAGTTTAAACTTAAAAAGTCTGACAATGGACCATATTTAATTTAAAACTACTAGAGTAGAAGTTAACAAGACAACCTTAGAGATATAAATACTATTTAAATCCTTCTGAGAATTTAAGTTATTATTCTGCATGCCACGGTGTGAATCACATGCAGTAACATTCTCCCTTTTTTTTTTTTTTTTTTTTACCAGTGTCACCTTTACTTATTTTTTAATTGCTGTTACAGATACATCTATAATAAATATTTGGTTTTTGTGATGTTCAAACACAGTCCCAATGACAAGAGAACTTAGAAGCTAAAATTGAAATATAAACAGCTTTACACCAGAATGGAGGCAAAATTCTGTGTCTGTTTGCAACAGCAATTCTGAAATTTTGTACAGTAACAACGAGGCATCAACTTCGTTATTTTACAAAGTTAAGTTGAGTTATGTATTTTATTGAAATGGTTTCCCTCTCAACATCCACATCATTCCGTCTGCATCTTCTCTCTACAAAATTTTGTCCTCTGCCATTTACTTTATTCTCTTTTTTGTTTGTTCCATATTAAAGAAGGAAGTTTTTTTGACTTGCAAAGTCAATAGGATATAATGTGAAAGCAATAATGTCTCTAACTTTTTCTTGAGCACAGGGCCTGCACTAGGTGAGCTGAAACACCTTACTCAAAGAGAAGTGCAGTATCATTGCTGAGCTCTCAGCACTTTCTCTCTCAGACACTTCTGTTCCTTAGACTTTCTCAGCTCTTAGATACTCATCTGTCTTGGAATTTGTTGTAGATTTCCAGTGTGACTAGATCTGCAAATTAATCTGGTTATTCAATTGGTATTTTAGTCTTCTAATAACTAATACCTTTATGCCTCCTTTTCATGCAGAGGGGACTGATTCTTACTTTCAAAGGCATAGGCAGGAAACCTTACGTGCAAAGGTAGCAAGTAATGATAAGAGCAAATTGCTAATGATGATCCAGCTGCAGCCTCCATACTGTACTTTTTTTTGTCTCAGGTACTCTAGGATGAGAATTCTCAGAATGACACAGCAGTGGTATTATATTTCTTGGATAACACACTACCAGAAGGCTAAAACTGTAGTCAGAGTAAGGGGTTTTATATTTTACAATGAGGCAGTGTTAATAAAAGAAACTTTCCAGATATGCCCAAAACCAAAAACCCAAACCCACTGCCGTCGAGTTGATTCCAACTTATAGTGACCCTGTAGGATAGAGTAGAACTGCTCTATAGGCTTTCCAAGGCTGCAAACAAATCTTTAGGGAAGCAGACTGCTGCATCTTTCTCCCAAATATGCCAGCCCTCTAAAATTAATAGGCATTCCTTCCATTTCATCCTCAATGTCTCTTATTTCCCATCTTTTTTGGTGGTAGATAACATTCGGATTAAAACTTGCACTCAAGAGTAAAACCCTATTTTTGAAAGGATCTTAGAAGGAAATACATTTACATTGAGTGAGGGCACTAGTGTGAAAATTAAATGTAGGAATGAAAAATCAGAGAGAGGGCAAAATCCCAGATCAGCCTTTTCCCTTTAGCATCTGATTTCCATTTCAAAAGCAATACTTTCATTACCATATTCAGCATTACTCTTTCCTCTAGCCTGCTGCCCTTTTAATAAGAAAATTTTTGCTCTACCTATGTTATAATTGACATTTGAGTTAGAGTCCTTAAAGAGCTATTTCAGGTCCAGCATCCATGCCATAGATAGCAGAGTAGTCAAAACTATTAAAAAGGCAAGGTATTGCATTGAAGGCTGCTTTCTTTTATTTTTCAGATGCCCTTTTCCCCCCATGAATCAGTTCTTCAGATAGCTACCCTGATGAATCATTTCTGCTAATTCTTTCCAAAATGCTGACAACTAAAATGTTAACAGGCACCACCCAGCCCACCCTTGCCACCCACCAGTTGTCCTTAAAACATCTCTGCACTTAAGTTAGTTCCCCTTCCTTCCAGTTCAGAGCTAGACTTCCTTGGAGGCTGATGCTGTGAAAATACAGAATTTCTATCTCAACCTCTTGGGAGAAGACTGATTATGACATATACTTGCAATGCCATCAGGAAATGTTGGCAATCCCTGATCTTTTTGATATTTTAAGGCCTAAAATCAAAAGTGCCAGATTCACATCATTTTTCTAAAATGAAAGAAATAGAATAAGCTCAAAGTATGGTACAATGCTAAACGTCTTTATGCCTCTCCTTGACATGTTAAGAAACAGGTCTATTCTTTTCTATTTCAATCAGTCTTGAAATTCCGGTTTCATGTCTTCTCAGAAAGAAGAGACTATAATGGCATGTCAGGTGATCCTTCAGCATCCCTAAAAGATCTCTTTATCTCTAGATTTCTTTCTAAGGACATTGTTAAATGACATGCAGAGAATGTTTTCTTCTTCCAGAGATATCCAGCAGGGAAGTCTTTAGAGACATTTGATTTGAGGGAAAATCCACAATTGTTCCAGTATATATTTCTGCTATTTGTCAGTGATCGTCTGAAGATCATTAAGATGTAATGTTCTTCACAGTCCCTTGTACACATTTTGGTCTCATGTTTTAGTTCTCATTTTAGCATTCAGTATACATAGGAAGGGAAGTAGTGGATAGAATGGGAGAAACTCAATCTTCCCCATCTCCCACTATTTCAACTTCTTTTGAAATTAATATCCAAATCTTACGGCACATGAAGTCAAGTCAGAATGGAAGAGACGTGTTTTCTTTTACGGAGTTTCTCAGAAGTGGTAAGCCTAGTACCTGGTGCAGATAGGGGTAGTATAAGGCTGTGGGTTACGCTTGACTCTGAATAATCACAATAATCCAATAAGTTTGCAGAAATGCATAGAAAATTTACAAACAAAACCCCATCTCTTCATGACAACGGTGAATCAAAGCACTGATACAAGACATTCCAGGTGAGAAGTTTTAAATGCGTTCACTTCCCGTTTCCCAACCTTCTCACTACAGGATCTGGTCAACAAATAGATTTGGATGCTTGTTTTTCCGAACTCTGGTCTAAAGGCACAATGAGATGCCTTTTTGGAGGTGATCCACTTAAATCATTCTGCTTGTTTGGTGTCATATAAGGAAAGTGCTCAGTTGAATCCATTTCATGCAGTGCTCACTGCTATTTAAATGACCTCGCACCTGGTCCTAGGGGGTTGTGTGGCTGGTGACTGGGCTCCGATGACTAGAAGAGTCCTAAGACCTTGACTCCCTCTGGAAGTCAAGTCCACTGTAATTCAGACAGTTTGGGAGTCTCTGCTTTAGCTGGGGATCATGCTGGGTGTGGTTTCTGCTTTGGTCAGGGTAGCATGGTGGACTTGCTTTGGTTCAGAACCTCTCCTCTCTGGCCGCTGTAGGCTGTATGCTTGGGTGGCCAGCTGTGGCTGAGGTGCTGCTTCAATTGACAGTATCCGCTGGTTGTGTGAGGTGCTATTTGCTGTGGAGCGAGTGGAGGAGGAACCAGAGCAGGAGCTCCGGAAGCCTGAGGAAGAGGAGCTAGGTTTCACAAGGCGGGCTTTTGGGGCTTCAGCATCTTCTGGAATTTCATTAGGTCTGTCTTCCTCCTCATATCTCTTTTTGTCTTTCTGTGGGATTAGCAGCCACACCAAGAGGAAAATCAGCAGGGCTCCTGCCACCATGCCTGTCACAGCTCCTGCAACCATGCCGATGCTTTGTACATACTGCACAGTCACTCGCACCACACAGCCTTCCTTCCCAGCCTCATTGCCTGCTGTGCACTGGTAGAGGCCAGAGGAGGATATGGTGAGGTTCTGCAGCAGAACGCGGCCAGGGTGGTTGTAGTCAATCCTCGATTTGGGAGGTAGATGTTCATCCTCTCCCTCTTTATCCCGGATTCGTAGCCAGTAATACACAATGGGCTTTGTGCCAGAGGATGACTCACACTGCAAAGTCAGGTCACTTCCTTCTGTCAGCTCTCCTTCTAACTCACACTTGGGTATGGATGGTTTCACTAAGACTTTTAAGATGACATGGCTCCACACATAGCGTCCTGAATTCTTCACCTTGCAGGTGTACCGGCCCTCATCGCTGGGCTTCAGAGGCTCAATCTGCAGTGAGGCATCGCCGACCAGGAAATTGGAAGCAAGGGCTACTCGGCCCTTCTGTTCCTCAGTCAAGTTGTTGTAGACATGACGACTGGAGTAAGTGATCACCTTTTGAGACTAAGGCAGCTTGGCTCTTGTGTTCCTTGTCTCTTCAGCTTCTGCTTCCTATGGCCTCTTGGCCCTTGGGCCTCACACCTGCATCTGCCCTTCTGGGGCAAGTGTTCCAAAGCTCAGTAGCTCCACCAGTAAATGCCCGGAGGCACCCCACTCTGCCAGGAAGCCTCTTGCACACTGGCACTCAGCTCCCTTGCTCTGTGGGTCAGAAAGCCTAGCTCCACTGATAAGTGCCCAGAGGCACCCCACTCTGCCAGGAAGCCTCCTGCGCACAGGCACTCCGCTCTCTCGCTCCGTGGGTCAGCTCCAGCACCATCTTGGTGCTGGTCTCCTGGTTCTGCTGCTGTTGGTTCTCTGACACTGCCGCTTCTCTGCCGCTGCAGGTTCTCTGCTGTTGCTGGTCCTCTGCCACTGCCACTCCTCTAACCATTCACAGTTTCAAAACTGCTTCCACATTTTAGGTATCTTTTAGAGCAGCACCCCACTCTCTCGGTACCAAATTTTGCCTTAGTCATCTCGTGCTGCTCTAACAGAAATACCACGAGTGGATGGTTTTACCAAAGTTTTCCTTACAGTAAAGTAGGCTAAAAGTACAAATTCAGGGCATCAGCTCAAGGGGAAGTCTTTCTCTCTGTGTCCGCTTTCTCATCAATGTTCCCCCAGACTAGGCGCTTCTCCGCACAGGGACCCTGGGTCCAAAGGACACGCTCTGCTCCTGGCACTGCCTTCTTGATGGTATGTGGTCTCCCGCAACATTCTACTTTTATGGAACTCTATGCTTCTTATTTAGCTAATAATTCTCAGCACTTCAGCTATGTTACTGCTTTCCATTCATAGTCCCTTTCTCATGGCACATCGTGAGATGAATCGTTGCCATCGTTTCACTCTTACTCTTAGGAAGCCAGAGCAGAATGGTAAAATGAGGCATTCTCAAGACTCTCTAAATGGATAATGCTGAGACCAGAACACAGTCAAAGATCTAAGCTCACCAGTCTTTTCTCTGAAAGATGAAAAATGTCTGAGAGAAAAAAGTAGCCAAGATCATTGGCCCTGTGTCCACAAACACTTGCTTTCTTCTTCTCAACAAAATTATTATTGACCTGGGTTTTTGACAGTCAGAATGTCTGCCCTGTGGATTCCCCAGGGCAAAATTTTAATTTAAAGCATCCAGTCTCTTGGGGGGTGCACAGAGGACACAAAAGAATTTGACTATTAGATAAAGCCAGAGGTCATTAGGGATATGATTTAGAATTATTAGATGTTTTGGACTATGGATTTTGGTGATTTACCAGAAATGTTGATACTCCAATTAGCCGGTAGATTGACAAGAGGATCTTAAAATCTCACCTAGTTGATCTCAGGTTAACAGTTTGAACCCACCAGCTGCTCTGCTGCAGAAAGATGTGGCAGTCTGCTTCTGTAAAGATTACAGCCTTGGAAGCCCTATGGGGCAGTTCTACTCTGTCCTATAGGGTCATTATGAGTCGAAATCAACTTGATGGCAATGGGTTTGCTTTTTGGTTTTTATTGTTGGCTTCCACTACATTCTTGAAATATTTATGTGTGTTTTCATTTGAAAGGAGGACTTGCAGCACAACTGGACTAAACCAAAGCTAAGAAGTTTCCTGAATACAATCAAACACTTTGAGAGACAGAGTAGCAGGGGTAGGGGTCTAGGGACCATGCTTTCAGGGGACATCTAGGTCAACTGGCATAACAAAGCTTATTAAGAAAACCTTCTGCATCCTACTTTGGTGAGTGGTGTCTGGGGTCTTAAAAGCTTGCAAGCGGCCATCTAAGATGCATCAATTGGTCCCAACCACTCAGAGTAAAGGAGAATGAAGAACACCATGGACACAAGGAAAGTATTAGCCCAAGAGACAGAAAGGGCCACATAAACCAGAGACTTGATCAGCCTGAGACCAGAAGAACTAGATGGTGCTGACTACCATAATGATCGCCCTGACAGGGAACACAACAGAGAGTCCCTGATGGAGCAGAAAAAAGATGGGGGTGCAGAGCTAAAATTCTAGTTAGAAGACCAGACTTAATGGTCTGACTGAGACTGGAGGTACCCCGGAAAGCATAGCCCCTGAATTCTCTATCAGCCCAGAACTAAAACAATTTCTGAGGCCAACTCTTCAGGCAGGGATTGGACCAGACTGTAGGACATAAAGTGATACTCATGGAGAGTGTGCCTCTTAGTCAAGTAGATACAGGAGACCAAAGGGGCAGCTTCTGTCCAGAAGTAAAATGGGAAGGCAGAGAGAGTTAGGAGCTGGTTGAATGGTCATGGGGAGTCAGGGGCAGAAAGGAGGAGTATGCTGTAGTAGAATGGAATGAGCAATTAGGGTCACATAACAATGTATGTATAAAATTTTGTATGGGAGACTAACTTGAGATGTAAACTTCATTTAACCACAACAATTAAAAAAAAGGAGAACTTGTCCTCTTTCATGGTTGTCAGCTCCTTCCATTTAGTCATTAAAAGCTCCATTCAGTTCTGAGTCATTTTGTCACCTCTGCTTCACTGAGTGTCTTCCCTATAGTCTGGAGATAAGTCTCAGTAATAATTAAAAACAACTCTTCAGAATCCTCTGTGTATTTAATAAGAAAAGGAGTCACAGAATAACTTAAAAGGTCCAGTTAAAGTTAAAGCAGAGTGCTGGGTTCATAAAGTAGTTGTGAGGACAACAGTGACTTTAACGAAGATGATGATGAAAGTTTGAGAACATTCAAAGAAAGTTAAATTTCTGTCTTCCAAAGGAAATGTATCTTGTTTTACTGAAATTTTTCACAGGGAAAATTAGACTAAGAACAGTGGTTTACAACAGTATAGTGACCCTATGTGCAATAGAATGAAACACTGCCTGGTCATGCACTATCCTCACAATCGTTTTTATGCTTGAGCCTATTTTGCAGTCATTGTGTCAATCCATCTCGTTCAGGGTCTTCCACTTTTTCACTGACCCTCTACTTTACCAAACATGATGTCCTTCTCCTGGGACTGATCTCTCCTGATAATGTGTCCAAAGTATGTAAGATGTAGTCTCTCCATCCTTGCTTCTAAGGAGCATTCTGGTTGTACTTCTTCCAAGATAGAATTCTTCATTCTTTTGGTGGTCCATGGTATATTCAATATTCTTCACCAACACCACAATTCAAAGGCATCAGCTCTTCTTTGGTCTTCCTTATTCACCATCCAGCTTTCACATGCATATGAGGCCATTGAAAACACCATGGCTTGGGTCAGGTGTACCTTAGTTTTCAAGGTGACATCTTTGCTTCTCAACACTTTAAAGAGGTCTTTGCAGCAGATTCGCCCAATACGATATGTCTTTTGATTTCTTGACTGCTGCTTACTTGGGTGTTGATTGTGAATCCAACTAAAATGAAATCCTTGACAACTTCAATCTTTTCTCCATTTATCATGATGTTGCTTACTGGTCCCGTTGTGAGGGTTTTTGTTTTCTTTATGTTGAGGTGTAATCTGTACTGAAGGCTGTGGTCTCTGATCTGCATCAGTAAGTGATTCAAGTCCTCTTCACTTTCAGCAAGCAAGGTTGTGTCATCTGCATAATACAAGACTGTTCCTCCAATCTTGATGCCCCATTCGTCTTCATATATTCCTGCTTCTCAGCGTATTTGCTCAGCATACAGGTTGAATAAGTATGGTGAAAGGATACAACCATGACGCACACCTTTCCTGACTTTAAACCATGCAGCATCCCCTTGTTCTGTTCAAACGACTGCCTCTTGATCCGTTTACAGGTTCTTCATGAGCACAATTAAGTGTTCGGGAATTCTCATTCTTCCAAATGTTATCCATAATTTGTTATGATCCACACAGTTGAATGACTTCGCACAGTCAAGAAAACACAGATAAACATCTTTCTGGTAGTCAGCCAGGATCCATCTGACATCAGCAATGATATCCCTTGTTCCACAGCCTCTTCTGAATCTGGCTTGAATTTCTGGCGGTTCCCTATCGATATACTGCTGCAGTCACTTTTGAATGATCTTCAGCAAAATTTTACTTGCATGTGATATTAATGTTATTGTTCGATAATTTCCACATTTGGTTGGATCACCTTTCTTGGGAATAGGCATAAACATGGATCTCTTCCAGTCTATTGGCCAGGTAACTGTCTTCCAAATTTTTTAGCATAGACAAGTGAGCACTTCCAGTGCCGCATCTGTTTGTTGAAACATCTCAATTGGTATTCTGCCAATTCCTGTAGCCTTGTTTTTCTCCAATGCCTTCAGTGCAGGTTGGACTTCTTCCTTCAGTACCATAGGTTCCTGATCATATGCTACCTCCTGAAATAGCTGAATGTCGACCAATTCTTTTTGGTGACCCTGTGTATTCCTTCCATCTTCTTTTGAAGTTTCGTGAGTTGTTTAATATTTTCCCCATAGAATCCTTCAATATTGCAACTCAAGGCTTGAATTTTTTCTTCAGTTATTTCAGCTTGAAAAATGCCTAGCATGTTCTTCCCTTTTGGTTTTCTATCTCCAGGTCTATGCACATGCCATTTTAATACTTTACTTTGTCTTCTCCAGCTGCCTTTTGAAATCTGTTCAGCTCATTTACTTCATCATTTCTTCCTTTTGCTTTAGCTACTTGACATTAAAGAACAAGTTTCAGAGTCTCTTCTGACATCCATTTTGGTCTTTTCTTTCTTTCCTGTTTTTTTTTAATGACCTCTTGCTTTCTTCATGTATGATATCCTTAATGTCATTACACAACTCGTCTGGTCTTCGGTCATTAATGTGCAACTCATCAAATCTATTCTTGAGATGGTCTCTAAATTCAGGTGGGATATACTCAAGGTTGTACTTTGGCTCTCATGGACTTGTTCTAATTTTCTTCAGTTTCAACCTGAACTTGCTTATGAGCAATTGATGGTCTGTTTCTCATTTGACCCCTGGCCTTGTTCTGACTGACGATATTGAGCTTTTCCATGGTCTCTTTCCATAGATGTAGTAGATTTGATTCCTGTGTATTCCATCTGGCAAGGTCCACTTGTATAGTCACCATTTATGTTGTTGAAAAACAGTATTTGCAATGAAGAAGTTGTTAGTGTTGCAAAATTCTATCATGTGATCTCCAGCATCATTTGTATCACCAAGGCCATATTTTCCAACTACCAATCTTTCTTCTTTGTTTCCAACTTTTGCATTGCAGTTACCAGTAATTATCAATGCATCCTGATTGCATGTTCGATCAATTTCAGACTGCAGAAATTCATAAAAATCTTCAATTTCTTCATCTTTGGCCTTAGTGGTTGGTATATAAATTTGCATAATAGTCGTATTAACTGATCTTCCTTGTAGGCATATGGGTATTATCCTATTACTGACAGCGTTGTACTTCAGGATAGATCTCAAAGTGTTCTTTTTGACGATGAATGCAATACCATTCCTCTTCAATTTGTCATTCCCAGCATAGTAGACCTTATGATTGTTCAATTCAAAATGGCCAATACCATTCCATTTCAGCTCACTAATGCCTAGGATATTGATGTTTATGTGTTCCATTTCATTTTGACAATTTCCAGTTTTCCTAGATTCATACTTCATACATTCCATGTTCTGATTATTAGTGGATGTTTGCAGCTGTTATATCTAATTTTGAGTCATACCTCATCAGCAAATGAAGGTCCTGAAAGCTTTACTCCATCCGTGTCATTAAGGTCGACTCTAAGGAGTCAGCTCTTCCCCAGTAGTATTTTGAGTGTCTTCCAACCTGAGGGGCTCGTCTTCCAGCACTATATCAAACAATGTTCTGCTGCTATTCGTAAGATTTTCACTGGCTAATTCTTTTCAGAAGTAGACCGCCGTGTCCTTCTTCCTAGTCTGTCTTAGTCTGGAAGCTTAGCTGAAACCTGTCCATCATGGGTGACCCTGCTGGTATTTGAATACTGGTGGCATAGCTTCTAGCATCACAGCTACATGCAGGCCCCCACAGTGCAACAAACTGACAGACATGTGGGGGAAGGAGCTTCTAGACTAAGACAAACTAGGAATAAATATCTGGCAATCTACTTCTGAAAATTAGCCAGTGAAAATCCTATAGAAACAACAGAATATTGTTCCATATAGTCTAGAAGATTGAGCCCCCTACGGTGGAAGGCACTACACAATGGCCGCAACAATGGACTTGAACATGCCAATAGTCGTGAAGATGGAGCAGGACTGTGCAAGGTTTTGTTTTGTTGTCCATAAAGTCACCATGAGTTGGAACCAACTTGATGGCAACTAGCAATAACTTTCTAGTTGTAGGAGGTACAGCAGGGAATGAAACGCAAAAATCCCTGCTCTCATAGACCTTAAGTTCTAGTTGGCAAGGCTGGTAATCAGCAATATAAAAATAAGCAAAATGTACAGAATGCTAGATAGTGATAAGCGCTAAGGATAAAATAAAGACAGGACAGTGTATAGGAAAAGGATGAGGAGATATTGCAATTTTAATTAGGGTGACCAGGGAAGGCTTCACTTAAAAAATGACATTTTAGAAAAGGTCAAAAGAAAGTGAGACAGTGAACCATGTGGACATTGTTGAAGATTATTACAGGCAAATGAAATAGCAGGTGCAAAGGCCTTGAGCTAGGAGCAAGGAAAGCAGGTATATAACAGCAGGAAGGCCTCTGGGGTTATAGGAGATGGGCAAGAGTAAGGGGGATAGTAGGAGATAAGGTCAGAGAGGTATTGGAGGCAGATCATGTAGGGCTTGTAATTCTGAGGAGAATACTAGATTTTACAGAATTACTCCGGCTGCTGTTTTGAGGACAGACTGAAGGGGTTAAGAGTGAAAACAGAGAGCAGTCAAAAGCCTACTGTAATAATTGGGATGAGAGATGATTGTGGCTTGGGGTAGGGTGGCAGCAGTGAAGTATAGTTAAAAAGTGGTCAGATTTTGGACACACTTTGAAAGTATAGCCTAGATTGGACGTGGGGTGTGACAGAAAGGAGGCTAGGATCCTACCAGGCTTTTCCATGTGCAACTGGAAGAAGGGAGTTGCCATTTATTGAGATGGGGTAAGTTTGGGAGAAAATATCAGAAGGTCACTTTTGGAGATATTAAGTTAAAATGACTATTAGACATCTAAGTGTTGTTGTTGTTTGGTGCCCTTGAGTCGGTTCCAACTCATAACGACCACATGTACAACAGAATGGAACACTGTCCAGTCCTGGCCATCCTCACAATCGTTGTTATGTTTGGGCCCATTGCTGCAGCCACTGTGTCAATCCATCTCATTGAGGGTCTTCCTCTTTTTCACTGATCCTCTACTTTACCAAACATGATGTCCTTCTCCAGGGACTAGTCCCTCCTGATAATATGTCCAAAGTATGTGAGATGAAGTCTTGCCATACTTGCTTCTAAGCATTCTGGCTATATTTCTTCCATGACAGATTTGTTTGTTCTTCTGGAAGTCCATGGTATATTCAATATTCCTTGCCAACACCATAATCCAAGAAGAGATGCCAAATAGGAAGTTGTATGTTTGGGACAGAATTCAGGAGATAAAAATCTGGGGGGCGTCAGCATACAGAAGGCATTTAAAGCTGTGAGAATGGATGTGATCACTAAAGAAAAGTGCAGACAGAAAAAAGAAGCAGTTCTGAGCCCTTGGAAACTCCAATATTTAGAGGTAGTGGGAAGGATAGGAGCTCTGATGGTGCAGTGGTTAAGAGCCCAGCTGCTGGCCAGAAGGTCAGCAGTTTGAATCCACCAGCTGCTCCTTGGAAATCCTATAGGGCAGTCCTGCTCTGTCCTATAGGGTCGCTATGAGTTTTAATCAACTCCACGGCAACAAATTTTTTGGTTTTTTGGGGAATGATAAGGAACCAGGAAAAGAAGAAAATCAAAGGAGTGTGGTGGTATGGAAGCAAGCAAACAAAGCATTTCATGGAGAGGAGAATAATTATCTGGTAAGTGAAGTAAGATGATGTTATGTACTGAATTGTGTCCCCCCAAAATATTTGTTGGAATCTACTCCTATACTTGTGGATGTAATCTAATCTAATGTAATGTACTTACTGTACAGAGAAGAGGTTGCAGGATCACTGAAGTTCCTGGTGGGGTCAAGTACTTTTGCAGTTGAGGGACCAATTGATTTTGAATGAGTCAAGCTTAATGCTACAAAGCCATCTACCACAAAGTTACCTTAAGATTCCTGAACTCATTTTTTGTTTCTTGGTCTGTAAAGATGAAGACATCTTTCTGTAGGTCATATTCTGCCATCTTGGTGATAGTCATATGGCCGTTGATCTCCTTCCAGAGCAATACATCATATCTAGTATTCAAATCCCCACGAGCATCAAAATGAGATGAATTCTTTCCATCAGAAAATGTCACATTTTTTAGCACATCAAGTAACTATAAAAAATAAAAACAGAAACAAACACTGAATACACACTGTAAGTGCATTCATTATCCCAATGATAACAGTCTTACAAGGAATATCACTTAAAAATTAGAAGAAAAAGAAAAAAGACATTTTGGATCAGTGAGGGTGCTAACTGGTTAAGAGAGACTCTTAACCATATGGTAACCATTTAAGAATGAGTTCTACTTGAGTCCCAGCCTCATTTCTGCCAAAGTCTTGCTATGTGAATTTGAGAAAGCAAGTTAATTTCTATGGATGGTAGATTTTCTATCCTATAATACTGGAATCTGAGCACCTGTTTATCCACATAGCAGCATTTCAGAATGTGTCCTATAAAGAAGCAGCCTGGGTTCTGATTCTGGCTCTATATCTCATGGTGTGATCTTGACAGTTATACTTTTTCCCCCAGGCCTCAGCTTCATCATCTGTAAAATGAGGATAGTAGAAATTACCTAATAGGGCTATTGTGAGGACTAAATATAACACGTATAGAGTTTAGCCCAGTATCTGGAACAGGTATTATTATTATCTAACAGGGACATTGTGCAAATAAATAACATTCATCTATTACTTGTCAATACTCGTATCTGTGATATCCTTTTATCCCATAACAACTCAGTGAAGCAGGTATATAGGGATTATCTTCCTCTTTTCTTAGATGAGATCACCCAGGCACTGAGAGGTGAAGGGACTTATCTGAGGACACACATCCTGACTTCCACTCTGGGGTCTTTCCATCACATCTAGCAATACATTAATTGAAAATCTTTTTCACTATTTTTTCTTTCTGACTCCAGAGTAATCACCAATATGCCTTCTGGAGTTATGGAAAGCAGGAAAATTTTTCCTTTCCTTCTAGAGTCACAAGTGACTCGGTCTAAGTGAATAATGCAAACCAGCAGTTATCATGTTCACCAGCTCCAAAATGAAAGCAGAAGAGACAGAGCTACAAACAGCATCCTACTCCTGGGGTGTGCTCTGAGGAACGTCCTCACCAGAGAAGTTTAGTTGGTGGATGTAAGGTAATGGCTGGAGTCCACCCTTTAAGTCCATACGTTGTTACTCATTTGGTGGGAGGTGGAGCCTTGTTATCTCCAGTGGGTCTCAAGTCTGTTTCAGTGATTGAGTGCATAGTAAAAACCAAAACAAAACAGTGGCCATCGAGTGGATTCCAATCATGGTGATGAACAGCCAACCTTTACGTTAGCAAAAGTGCTTAACCATTTGTGCTACCCAGGGACTCCTAGTATGCATAGTAAACCAAAAGTAACCAAACCTGTTGCCGTTGAGTCAATTCCAACTCATAGCAACCCTCTAGAGACCCTATAGGACAGAGCAGAACTGCCCCATAGGGTTTCCAAGGAGCAGCTGGTAGATTCGAACTGTCAACCTTTTGGTTAGCAGCCAAGCTCTTAACCACTGCACCACCAGGGTCCGTGCATAGTAAAGTAGCCTCTAAATTTTATTTCTAATTTAATTCATAAAATGATTTTTTTTTTTTTAACTTGAGAGGCAAGAAATGTGACGAAAAATTACTTGTCTTGCCACCCAATTTGTATAGCGAGAACGTATATGCAATACAACTAGGACAGGAAATGATTTACTTACAAATGAGGCAGCCCTAATGAACTTGTGCTGCAGTGAAGTAACACTGGTAGGAAAACAGGTTTCAGTTCAGTGTTGCCATTACCTTGAACATAATTATGGCTAAGTAAATACCATCTCTGAATGCACTGGGCCCACTGATGATCGAAATCTGTGATTCTATATAACTTTTGTTGGGATCAAAATCTATGGAATGAGGCAGAAAGTATTCTATTTAGCTTCCTTTAATTTTTTTTTTTAGTGAATAGAATATAAGAAAATGAAGTAATATTTTATAGTAAATCTATTAGCTGTAATAGTCATGTCAATGACAATAACATTTTAGCAAAATCTCTAAGTGGGCCTATTTACTTTATTAGTTCTTCTAACAAATGTAAATTAATTTGTATTACTTTAAAGAAACAAGATTTAACATCTCGGTGGACTAACATCCATGGTGAAATTAATCAACAAAACCTTATCCTAGTAATTGCCTGAGAGAAAAAAGTGGAAGGAACTAAACAAAAAATAAGTAAGGTCCTGCCTTCAATATTTCTACCTCTACCTGTATACTGGTTTTTCTTCTGATCCTTCCTTAAGCAATACGCACTTTTAAGCCCCAGTAACTCAGTTCTTTATGGAGCATATCCTCTTCCACTTTTGTGTTTGAGCTATAATTTCCATCTGTTTTTTCCTGTATTTAATTAGGTTCTACAGGGTAAAGTTCTGACACATACACATCCTGTAAATAACGATAACATTGAATAATGTAAATAAACTAGAGCAATTCTATGCTTGTTCTTACAGGAAAGAAGGTGGAGGCAAATAAAACAGAACCTTCATTACTCATTAAATACGATAGAACATTTACTTTGGATTAAGGTAAATTTTGAACATTAACACTCTAGTTATTAAACTGTTAAATGCTTTTTCTATCCATCATTTATTACTTTTTCATGAAGACTCTGAAATTCATTATAAATTTGACACTAAAAAAAGAAGAGAGTGGTATTCACATTTCCATTATTATATATTTCTCCTCCATGTGGTAATGTCCTGTTTCTAGGAATGCGAGGCCTGGGGGCCATGCCAATTAAGTTGTTGTGGTTGATGTTATTTTCCATTTCCTTAACTGCTCTGATATCCACTCTATCCTCACAAGTGAGCTGTGCTTATGAAAAGAAGTATTTACGTCAGTGAATTAGAGAATAGCAGAGAGAGCAGTCCTAGTGCCCAGCCTATGTCTTTTTCTTTTGTGAAACTTTCCGTGGGGTAGAGGAAAGCACCCTGGACTAAGGCTGGGACAGCTTTACTGCTATGTGAGCAAATGTGGGCCAGATCCTTGCTGGCTAAAATCCCCTCCATCTCTAAACTGCTGCAAGTCTGGGTCACCAACAGCATTTTCTCTTGCCACTTCTTTAGGATGGAATGTAAAGAATATGAGTCCTGTGGTTTAGAAGTGTGGTGCAAACCATTAACATGCTTGGCTCCTAACTGAAAGGTAGGAGGTTCAAGTCTGCCCAGAGGCTCCTTGGAAAATCTACTTCGAAAAAATCAGCCACTGAAAACCCTATGGAGCACAATTTTCCTCTGACATACATCAGGTAGCCATGAGTCAGAGTTGACTTGACAGCAACTGCTACTGGTAGTCCAGGAGGCCTTAAAAAGTATTAGTCATTATTATCCTTACCAATCCAAAATCACTCTTAGCTCAGCACATATCTCTCCTGACTTCTAAACTAATATTCAAGTGTTAGATTGCTACACTTGGATGTCTCATGAGTTCTTCAAACTTAAGATATCCAAAATGGAATGCTTAATATTTCTTCTCCCTGCCAGATCTCCACTTACGTCTGTTTCCATCTTGATAAATGATACCAGTTACTCAAATTTGGAATCGTTTGCAACATCTTTGCTTCCGTCCGTCATCCTTTAAATCCAATCTTATTCAAATGATCTTCATACTTCCTTTTAGTGTCCATGTATATATCTCCCATCGTTTTTGTCACACTTGTAGTACAAAGCACCCTTCTCTTACACCTAGATTATCAAATTGGTCTTTTCTCCTCCAGTCTTGTGTCCTTTAATCAATTCTCACTGCAGTCTGAATTCTGTTTCTGAAATAGAAAACATCACTCTCCTGCTAAAAATATCTTTAATAGGGTCCCCATTGCTCTATCAAGTCCAAGCATTTAAAGATAGTTTAAAATCTTTCTGTTTAAAGGCTGATCCTGATGCCAGCAGTATCAGCATCAGTATCAGTATTGGGAGCTTTTAAGAAATGCAAACTCTCAGGTCCCACCCAAGAACTACTGAACCAGCATCTGCATTCTAACAAGATTCCCAGACAATCCAACTGCACGTTAATGTTTGAGATGCTTTGGTTGACAAGACCCTAGTGAAGTATCCTTCACTAACCCCTCCAATCTCATTTACCTACAGCTTCCATACAAGACTCCAGTCCTATGGTGCCATTTTCTGGCCCTGAGAATGCCATGCTTTCTTTTCTCTCTGGGACTTTGCTAGAGATTTTTTTGTCTAACTTCTACCTGGCCAACTCCTACCAGCTCATATTCATCATAGATGCCGTGTTCTTTGGAAAATTTTTCCTGAACCGCTAATTCTGAATTAGCTGCTTCAATTATGTGCTTCTCTGCCATCATGTGTTTGCATGAAGCATTGTAATGCATTATCCTGCATTGTAACCAGCTCCTTAATTGTTTGATTGCATACTCCTGTAAAAAGAAGACTCCATTAAGGAAGGAATTCTTTCTTATTCTCCATAATAACTTAACACTCAACACAGTGCCTGAAACATTGAAACATCCAGCATATGTTTGCTAAATAATTACATGAATAACAGTTTGACATTCTCTTCTCTCATACATCACTTATTACCCTATATATCATCAGAAGTGGAGGGAAAAAAATAAAACCAAAATCACTAGTGACAAGGAGGTGGTATCCTCACACACACCTGAGAAACATTAAAAATCTGTTGAAGTAAAACGAGTGTTACTGTGCTGTCCCTGAGTACTGCTCACAAACGTTGCTGAAATCTGGAGCCAAAAAAGTATTATTCTCAAGCACTGGGAAGAACCAAGCCCTTCAAAATTATTTGACTCTAAATGATCATTTAGAAAATGTCATTTAAATATTTGTAAATTTTGTTAGGAAAAAAAATAATCCTCAAGAACGTATTTCTGATTAATACCAGAAACAAAGCCCCTTGCTGTAGAGTCGATGATCTTTGAAATTTAATGTCTATGCAGGTTTCTTCATAAAAAGACCATTGTTTGCATTATTTGCCCCACTGAACCTGACAAAGACGTGGCTCACGCACATCGTGATCAAAGGAGCAAGTCACTCACAGTCCTCCTTTCCAATCTGTTTCTGTTTGTTTCTAGATAAACAGGCTCTCAGGGGCATAAAGAATGACCCCAGGCGCCTGGTGTTTAAATAAAACATTTTAGTAGATTTGGCTTAGATTATACTTTCTCAAGTCTTTTCCTCAGAATGTTTGAGACTTATTCCTGATATACTTTCCCTGATCTTTAGAGAGTAAAGGAAATTCTCTTGCTATTTGTATTTCTCTTTCCTCATGAGGCTCGTTATATCCTCTCCCCTTTACTCCACTTGTGTCTATGATTGTCTATTTTCCCCTCCATTCCTCTTAAGCTCTCATTCCTAAAATTCCAAGTGGTGGTTTCAGTATGGTAGTCCGCATTTTAAAATGAAACATGCTTTTCTGCAGCGTACCAGATCAAACCTATTGAAATATATTAGAAAAAGGCTGGCTGAATTAGAGGATAGTGAAGAGTGTTGGTGACTTGAGAAAGAGAAGCTACGCTTATACTCATCTTCCATTAAAGTTGTACACTAAAGGGTATTCTTTCAACCAGGTGTTTTAAAAATACTATATACAAGTATATGAGAGTTTTAATTGAAAAATTATCTTAATCTCTAGTCTTACCTTTTCATTAAGGAGCCCTGGTGGCACAATGGTAAAGTGCTTGGCTGCTAACCAGAAAGTTGGCAGTCTGAGCCCATCAAGCAGCTCTGTGGGAGGAAGATCAGGCGATCTTCTCTCACAAAAATTATAGCCTAGGAAACCTGGGGCAGTTCTACTCTGTTATACAGGGTTGCTATGACTTGGAATTGACTCAGCAGCATACAATAACCTCTTTATTAGATTTTTGGCCTTGTATTTACAAGGTGAAAACTAGTTTAAAAATGAGCAATTTAAAACACCCTCTGGCCATTACATGATCCACTCAAATGTAAGCTGGTCACCTCAAACCTTGAAGCTTGTGTTTTTGCATGCTTATAGTTATAAAAAAAAAAAAAAAAAAAGGAGCCCTGGTGGCACAGTGGTTAAGAGCTCAGCTGCTAACCAAAAGGTCAGCAGTTCAAATCCACCAGCTATTCCTTGGAAGCCTTATGGGGCAGTTCTACTCTGTCCTATAGGGTCACTGTGAGTTGGAACTGACTTGATGGCAACAGATTTTTTTTTTTTTAATAGTAAAAATGACAAAAGTAGAAATAATATATTCTGAATATCCACTTATACCATCAGAAAAATTGAACCTTATCCCCTTTTACCTTCTTGTCCCTTACAAATTTAAAATAAATATGTTTTTGGAAGATGATTCTCCCTCAAGACATGTAAGTTTGTCTTCGAATACACATTATTAAGAAATTTATTCGTCTCTAATGAGTAAAATTTATCATCATTTAAAGAAGCAATTCACTTTTAAATGCCTTGTTCACAGACATTAAAAACACAATGGAAAATTTTCATTAAATAAGACCACATTAAGCTTTAATTTGAGTTTCTACAAGCTACCACCTTGGGGACACCTAACAACAATAACAAGCTAATCAGAGAGAAGAAAAGGAAAGACTTCTATTACACACAATTGAACAATATTCTTTGAAGAAGGCTGGTGTTCTAGGGAGACCACCCTAAGTTACCATAAATCACTAATGGCACAGTGAAAAGCAGTGGGCATGAAGTCGGGAGACTCAGACTGGAGTCTTACTTCTGGTACATTCTAGCTTATGTTTCCTCATTCATAATAATAGTGACCCTATACGACAGAGTAGAACTGTTCCATCGAGTTTCCAAGGAGAGCACGGTGGATTCTAACTGCTGACCTTTTGGTTAGCAGCCATAGCTCTTAATCACTATGCCACCAGTGTTTCCTCTATAATAATTAGGAATAATAAAAAACAAAAAACCAAACCCGTTGCCATCAAGTCAATTGTGACTCATGACAACCGCATGTGTTACAGAATAGAACTGCTTCATAGGATTTTCTTGGCTGTAATCTTTACAGAAGAGATTGTCAGGCCTTTCTTCCACAGTGCTACTGGGAGGGTTCAAACCACCAATCTTTTGGTTAGCAGCCAATCACAAACTGCTTGTGCCACCCAGGGACCTAATAATAATAATAAAAAGGGTTACTAAACTTACCTGGTCTAACTCCTGTGTTTGTTAAGAGAATTAAAAGATAATTCATAGGAAGCATTGGAAAAACTGCAAGGTCTTATACAAATCCATAACACAAGGAATAGAAAAGCGCACAACTTTGATGGGTCAGAGTAGGAGGTGAATGTAAAATGATAACTCTATCTGTTGTCCTCAAGAACAGTGAGCTGTGATAGAAATGCAAGTTATTTAAACACTGAAGGTGTTATAAATGAGATAAAATTAAGAGTAGTTAATATAAATCTATTGCAAGTTAAGGAAGGGAAGGAAATGGGGAAAATGATGGTGGGGGAATTTTTTTGGATGTGTGAGTTAGTACCGCCCATGGTTGAAAAGCGTTGGGGTTCTGACAGTCTCGAGCTTGGCACAGATCCCAAATGGCATAACCAAGGGCAAACACTGCAAGCTGAATACTGTGAACCAGTCCTGGCTCAGTATAATCCCACAGGAAGTCATTTCTCAGGGAGAAGTTCCTTTCTATAGCCTTGTAGGGCAAAGTCCTCAGAGAATGGTTGAAAATGCATTGACTCAAATCGCTGTCTTTAGCATATGCACAGGCAGACAAGAGCATGACATATTCATTTAAGGGTTTGTTATTGTCCCTGGGGAACGTATGCAGATTTTGAAGAAAGGAATGGAAAGAGGACATATTCCCTCTTCTAAAGGTAAACCCCACAACTTTGCCAATCCTATTAACATTAGGAATGGTGGCAATCTTAGTGGTAGTTGACCAATTATCACTAGCAATCCAGATCTTATTTATATTCCTTTCAATAGCTATATTGAAGAGATCGAAAACATAGAATTGCCTCAGAAATACCACAAAGACATTAACTTGGGCTTCTGCAATGATCTTCTCAAGTGTCTGATTGATCCTGACTTCAATGGTATTATCTGAAAGGAAAGCTGGAAAAACCTCTTTGAAGGCTATGCACACATTATTTGCAGCAGCATGAATTGCAAAAGTGTAGAGAGCCGAACGTCCATAGTCATCGTCTGTGGTTATCATGTCTATCCAGTTCCATCCAGATTTCTGAATCAGGTGGGCCATTGCTTTAGTTTGATAGAAGTCACTGGGCACAGTCCGTACAAATGAAGGAAAGCGACTTTTGTCACTTAGAATTTCTGCAGTTGATTCATAACTCACCTGGAAATTGGATGAATCTTTTAGTTATGGCATTGATGAGTTCCAAGTGACTGTTTACGATAGGTATTCCTCTCTTTGATTTCTGTAAATATCTATAATCTTTCCCTAAATTCTCTGGTCTTTTCTATCCTTCCCTTCAATAGACTTTCTACTTTACAAATAGCTCAAGTCATGATACTTACCACCTTGTCATGGGTTTAGATTCATTGGTCTTTAATCATTTCATTTTGTGTACAGTATAAGCTGGTTGATGGTTCTGGCTCTATCTTATATCTCTATCTATACCTCTATATACATTTATATCTATTTTATATCTCAGCCAGGAACAACAGTAGAGATTATCTAAATACATAGAGGTAAATAGAGGAAACAATGCAGCCAGACAAATAAGCAAAGTATATTTTGGGATATCTAATATGTTCAAAATTTGTCTAATTTAGAACTTTGGTGATTTTATTCTAGGTAAAATAAATCATCAAGCCAAATAATCATCTAGTCCAGGGATCAGAAAACTTTTCTATAGAGACAGAAAGAAAATGGAGCCCTGGTGGCACAGTGGTTAAGAACTTGGCTGCTAACCAAAAGGTTGGCAGTTTGAATCCACCAGCTGCTCCTTGGAAACCCTGTGGGGCAGTTTTACTCTGTCTTATAAGGTTGCTATGAGTCGGAATCAACTGGATGGCAATTTTTTTTTTTTTAAGACAAAAAAATATTTAGGCTTTGGGGTCACATGTGGTCTCTGTCATATATACTTTGTGTTTTTTGTTTTGTTTTGTTTTTATAACCCTTTAAAAAATGTAAAAAACTATCCGTATAGCTTGAGAAGTCAAGAACTTGAGAGCCACATTTGGCCCACAGACTGTAGTTTGCTGAATTCTAATCTGGTCAAATATGCATTAGCATTTTGGGGGACATAATGTATGCACTATGAGTCAAATTCAACTTGACAGCAACAGGTAACGTGTGCAAAGTTTTGCCTGGTTTACACCTTTGATGGTTTTATTCCAGTAGAATTATTATTTTCCCTAGCTGCAATAGCACCATGTCACTTGCTCAGTCAGTACTCACTTTTTTTTTTTTTTTTTTAACTATTTACAGAAGCCTCAAAGTATGGTGGAAAGACAATAGGCATTGGAGTCTGACACAGTGTTAGCATTCTGACACCAGTTAATTCAGAAAAGTTCCTTAACATATGTTTACTTGTAAAATCATAGGGTTCTTTTGACTATTAAAGGAGAAAATTTAATTGTATACTAGAGCACGGTGGACATTCACTGAACCTTAGTTCCCTTTCCAGTACTGACTTGGCTGTGCTCAGCTGCATTCTAAGAACTGGACTTCTGTAAAATCAGTGTTATGCCTAAAGAGCCCCCTTCCCTTCCATGTTGTCTATTATGGAAATTGCATTTTTGCATTAGTCAACCATTGTTAAATTAGTCTGCTTTTCTTACTTATCACTTAACTAGCATTGTGCATACTCTAGAAATTTTGAGCCAAAGCCTTATCTCTGATATGGTTGGGGAATTATTCTTTTTGCTTTTGTCATTTAAGACTTATTGATACTGCCTTTCTAAAATCTCTTATACTCCTGTCCATATACATTTTACTTGTTAGAATTGTATAAGCATAATAAAACAGTAAAAATAATCATCCAAAATGTCACCAATCCTAATGTCAACTCTTGTCCTTATCTCCTGTTCTCTTCCAGTCTTTGACTATATATGCCGATTTTAATTAATCATAATTTTAAAATAAAATTCACTTAAAGTTATGTCATAAATACTTTTTTGTGACACTGCATAGTTATCACAATTATCTCTTTAAATTATCATTTTTTGGTAGCTTATCTTTTATTTGGACTTCTAGCTCTACTTCGTTTTATAATTAAAAATAACTACAGTATTATTTTTGCCTATATATATCTTTCAGTTTTTTTAAAAAAGTAATTTTCTTATCTGCTTGTCTCCTTAAATGGAAGTCATTAAACATAACTTTAACATTTCTTGATAATTCAGGGTTTTGATTATAAAACTTCACTAGGTTATAATATAATGGAAGTACTAGGGTTGTTTATGGTTATATGATTTATTTATTCAAATTCCAGAAAGTCATATATTTTGAATTCTTACACATATTTATTATGCTATATATATATTTCCTGTTTGCTCACTGCTATCAGATGATTATTTCTTGATAGTATGACAATAAATATTTTTCCTTTCTAACTTTTGGCTTCTAATCTTCCTTGGTCTTAGATAGCAGGAACCTGAGCAAGTTACAGAATGGTGTGATATGAAGATACCAAAAACCAAACCAAACCCACTGCTGTTGAGTCAATTCTGACTCACAGTGACCCCACAGGGTTGTCAAGGCTATAAATCTTTATGGAAGCAGACTGCCACATCTTTCTCCTGGATATGAAGATAAGTAGGCTCAAAATAAAAGCCAAAGTGGCTTGCTTGACTCTGAGTACAGTCATGCATTGCATAACATTCATTCAGGCAACATCTGATGGCATATACACCTGTGGTCCCATAAGGTTATAACAGAGTTCAGAAATCCCCATTGGAAAATGGGATGCAGCAAACACAACAGCTTCCCAGTGGCTGTTTAGTCAATACAAGAACACTAGAACCAAAACCAAAACTAAAACCAAACTCAGTGCTGTTCAAGTTAAATTCTGACTCACAGTGGCTCTGTAGGACAGAATAGAACTGCCCCATGGGGTTCCAAGGCTGTAAATCTTTACGGAAACAGACTGCCGCATCTTTCTCCTCAAGAGCGGCTGGTGGATTTGAACTGCCAGTCTTTCAGTTAGCAGTTGAGTGTTTAACCACTGCGCCACCAGAGCTCCTCACAGGTACTAAGTAAGGCAGTCCCCAGGTTATGAACGTCTGACTTATGTACAACCTGTAGTTACGAACTGACCTCATAAAGCCTATTATGTTAAAAATTTGAGGTACATACAATGGTTTGTAATAACAAACGGGTGCTACTTTGCCACACACATCAAACATTATTATTATTATTATTATTACTGTATTATTATGCTAAAGATGTTTTAGTGTCTCTGGAGTGTTTAATTTTTTTTATGCTTAGAAAGGTACACTACTATATACTAAGACAAACATTTGACTGACATTAGATACGAACCTTACCTAACTGTTCTGACCTATGTACAAATTCAGCTTAAAGACAGACTCAGGAAGGAAACTTGTTCATAATCCAGGGACTGCCTGTATGTAATACAGTCTTCCCACAATGTCCAAATCACAAAACGTCCTATTTCACAGAACATATCATGGATGTGAAGCAACGTATAACTGTAATGTGCAAGAACTTAGTGCATGGAGCCTCGTAATGTCTCTTTTGGTTTTTCAGAAGTCTTTTGGTTTACAACCTGGTTATTGGTTTATATTACATGGAGTTAAGCAGCTCTATAGTCTCTGCTGAAAGCCTTCCCATCACATTCAGAACAAAAGCAAAACATACTATAGCTTTCAAGATGCTCTATGACCCAGTCCTTGCCTGTCTCTACAAATGCTTCTTTTACTCTATTCCTTTCTGCTCAAACTGATTTAGCCATAGTGACCTTTTAAAATCTTCTTTGAGCATTCCAAACTTTGCACTTTTTGCTTCCTCTGCTTAGACACTCTCTGCTCTTCCTCCATTTTCCCTTGGTTATCCTTCTCCTTCAAGTTTCATGCTCAACGTCACTTCCTTAAGAGGTCTTCCTTGACCATCATACCCCTTTGATCCTTATTCTCTTCACTTTTATTCATATCATCCAACTGATGTTATTTTGGAATTATGTGTTGAGGGTCTCAGACATTTGCTTCTTATCTAAATCACGCTGATAGCTGTCAGAAACTAGACCTGACAGATTGAGGGGTAACTGCTCAACTAGTGCTTTTTTTCCTCTATAATATCCATAATAGGGCACATCCTTTCTTTGACTGATAAGAAAGGAAGATTAAAGTAAAAGCAACTCTCTAACTAGTTTTCCAGGGTTACCCTGATCCTTTCATAATAATGAATATGATCAAGATCCATGTATGGAAATAGAAAAAAACCTACCTGTGGCATGAGCAGTAAAGTCAACATCCTGGAGACAGCCATGGTTATTTCTGAGTAGCTAGCACCTATGACAGCCTTAACCCTTGGCATGTAGCTGGAATAGTCACACTTAAACTCCACAGTTTCTCTGGAGCAGTTGAGTTTAGAAAGAAACCTGAGAGTGGCTGCCATTGTCACTCTGACTTCTGTACAAGTGTCATAGATTTCATACCCCAGTGTGACTCCAGATAGTAGTGTTGAATTATTGATCATCTCAATGCTGTGTATCATAGCAAGAGTTTGAAGAAAGATTGATATTTCAAAGCTGTTGGGAAACAAGTATTTTCTGGAATCAGAACATTTTTACAATCAGAACTCTTCTATAGACATACTGATGTCTCATTTTATTCACATTTCTGCTTATAATTGGAAATTTCTGAATAAGTGAAGCTCATCTGTTGAAGACTATAGATTTTACTTATTTAAAAATAATTTTTGGTAGAAACCTTTGTAAAGGGCATTATAGGAATCCACAGTTTCTTAAACATAGTACATGAAACAGGACTAAAATTTTCTCTTTTTAAAAAAAAATTTTTTTTATTGTACTTAGGTGAAGGTTTACAGAACAAATAGTTTCTCATTACACAGTCAGTACACATATTGTTTTATGACATTGCTTAACAACCCCACAACGTGTCAACTATCTCCCTTCTTGACCTTGGAGGACCTTTTTTCTTTTTTGGTGAAAATACACATAGCCAAAGATACACCATTTCAAAAATTTCTACATGTACAATTCAGAACATACGTTCTTCCAGTTGTGCTGCTATTCTCACTATCTTTTCCCAAATTATTCCATCACCATTATCTTCAACTCATGCCCCCTAAGCTTCCCATCAAAACTTTTGAGTTGCTGTTGTCAATTTGATTTCACATAGATAACTCTTTTTTTTTTTTTTTGTACTTTAGATGAAGGTTTACAGAACAGAATAGTTTCTCATTAAACAGTACACATATTGCCCTATGACAATGGTTAACAAGCCCACGACATGTCAACACTGTCCTTTCTCAACCTTGGGTTTCCTATCACCAGCTTTCCTGTCCTCTCCTGCCTTCTAGTCCTTGTCCCTGGACTGCTTTTCCTCATTAGTCCCGTTTTGTGACTAAACTTTTCTTGATGAATTCTGGGATCATTTTGAACAATTAATTCAGTATTCTGCAATATAGAGGCTTAATTTTTAAATTCTTTTTGTAGTTAGATGTCAGCATTTTATTGCTGTCAAAGTACTTGCATTTTAAGACTCATAAGTCATTACATTAATTTTCTAATTCTAATCTGTTGTGGTTGGAAAGCAGATAAATAAGACTCTGAAGAATTACATGTAAAACAGTCTCTGGGTAAAAGTCCAACAAACTTCTCCTAGATAAAGGCATTATTTTAGTTTTGAAGCATAGTTATTTTCACATTCAGAGGACTTTTCCAATTTACTTCTTGATTTGTGATTATTCCGGAGCATTTTGTTGTTTGATTACTGATTTACTGTTACCTTTATCGCATCCACCACTCTATACTAAGGGTTACAAACATGGCCCAATACATGATAATGGTTCACTAAGTGTTTTTTTAAATTAATCAAGTGTGGTATTATCAATCAGGCTTCAATAGTCTGAAGTTTCCTTTTAGTTCATTAATAGTAATAAATTAAATAAAACCACTTGAATAAAACTATCATTGTGGATCATTTAATATGAAGTTTGGCAAAGGAGCATTAAGATTTTAAGTTAAAAAAAATGAAACAAAGAAGAGGGAAAGGTTAAGGTAATAGTTTGTCTGACAAGTTTGTCTGTCTAGTGTATTCATCTCTGTATCCCCAGTGCCTTGAATGGGGCCTCAGTAATGTAGGCATTTAATAAATAGCTGTTCAATGAATATAATTCCTCTCAAGGAGTTTAAATTTTATTAAAACACTTTAGATACTAATATAAGTAAACATTTTACATGTCCTTGTTCTCTGGCATGATCTTGAAATCTAAGTGTGTTCTCTGAGGCTTTACTCACCTAACACACTTGTGGATTTCTGGTCATCTGGAATGTTCTTCTGAGGACAAGATTTTTTCACGAATGGCAAACAAACCTCCAATCATGATATGTCCTGGAGAAGTGGCAGCCACAAAGTCATCAGGGGTCTGGCAAGGCTGGGAAGTAGCAAGAATATTCCCAAAGCAGGTCATCAGTATAACCAATAATGCTGTGTTTCTATTTCATTTGCTCACTTCACTAGAGTTCTTAGGAAACATTAAGCTCACAGAGTGCCAACAACATGATTCCTATTTCACCCATAAACACCAAGGTATAAGACAGTACCAAGGCCAGAAACACTGAATGTTCAGATGCCTGATGATAGTCAAAACAGTTTTTTCACCAGTAAGGACATATCAGACTGTCTCTGAACGCTCTAATATCGGAGATGTGTGATAATAGTAACGTTAGGTGAATGCTGATAGAATTAGAAACTCAAGTATCATAGTGTGATAGCACTCTTTTACTCCACTGATATGTTGAGGGTTTTGAGTCATGTTGGCCTCCCTTTTGAGGCAGAATGTAGAATCTTCAGGAGGGAAGTTTGGGAAAGTTTTCCCACATTAGAAATAGACAGTTGCACATTTCCAAAGTTATCACATTCAAGACCCAAAGTCTCCAATGTAGTTTCTAAACTTTTTAGAAAAATAACTTCCGTTTTTACTTTTCTTAAAAAGTTCTACTTAAAAAAACGAAAATATAGGTATTTATAGCTTCCAGTTTACATGTGTTAAAAATAAATAGGTTTTGGCCCTTTTACGAAGATGGCGCGGCAAGCGAAGAAGGAAGCCCCTGCCCCTCCCAAAACGGAAGCCAAAGCAAAGGCGTTGAAGGCCAAGAAGGCAGTGCTGAAAGGCATCCACAGCCACAAAAAAAAAAGAAGATCCGCACTTCACCCACCTTCCGGTGGCCCAAGACACTGAAGCTGTGAAGGCAGCCCAAATACCCTCGTAAGAGCGCCCCCAGGAGAAACAAGCTTGACCACTATGCCATCATCAAGTTCCCCCTGACCACTGAGTCAGCCATGAAGAAGAAGATAACACACTTGTGTTCATTGTGGACATCAAGGCCAACAAGCACCAGATCAAACAGGCTGTGAAGAAGCTCTATGACACTGATGTGGCCAAGGTCAACACCCTTATCAGACCTGATGGGGAGAAGAAGGCATATGTTTGACTGGCTCCTGACTATGATGCTTTGGATGTTGCCAACAAAATTGGGGTCATCTAAACTGAGTCCAGCTGGCTAATTCTAAATATAAATTTTTTCACCACATTAAAAAAAAGAAAAAGGTTTTGTGGTGCTAGGCAACACTTGAAATGACACTTGCTTCATATAGTGTTTTGCTTCGAACAAGAAGGGTCTGTCACAGATCATTGGCATTTCCACAATTATACTAGTTTACTTTTATAAATCTGGGACTACTTTCAGGTTACACGTTCTTAAATGCTTAGAAATCTGAACTAACATGGGTATCTCTTGGAATTTAACAGTAGATAGATATATTTGTGACTTAGGCATGACTAAGAAAAAGTTCAAGGTTTATGAATTTATCTTTCAAAATCAATTTTCAAAGAATGGATTAAGAAGGAAGATCTCAATGGCAAGCAGCTCCAAGTCCAATTCATCCATTTGTTTCATGGGTGGTATATTTAAAGGAATTTCAGAAAATAAAAGAGTACAGTGGCCATAATGACATTTTTCATTTTCCATCTGACAATAATCATTTGCATTAGATTCCATGGACATGTGGGCTTATGTCAACTGAAGAGTGGAAAAGGTACATTTCGTCACACAGTGTCAAATATTTCCTTATATTTTACCATTATCTGGATTT
The DNA here is from genome assembly GCA_030035585.1 of Dugong dugon. Lineage (NCBI taxonomy): Eukaryota > Metazoa > Chordata > Mammalia > Sirenia > Dugongidae > Dugong > Dugong dugon. The sequence continues at coordinate 136,688,264 of CM057464.1, forward strand.
TCTATCAGTACCCAAACCAGTTATCTTCAGTTGCCTAGAAAATTTAGTAAACATACCATATTTTTATGCAAATAACATGCACCTTCTACATTTGCCAACCCCCCCTCCCCCGCCACCGGGTGTTTTCGTAAACACTGCTTTGCCAATTTTTTTTTTTTTACATGTTGCTGTAAAAAAAAAATAGCATAGCGTGCTTACGAATACACCTCGCTGGGAAGAGGGTGCGGTTGGCAGACAAATGTAGAAGGAGGGTGTTATTTGTGCAAAAATATGATACATGAGTTTAAAGACTGCAAAACTTTAGTAATTTCATTTTACCCATATTAATCTTATTAACCATTTGTCTATGTGTGTGTGTGCTTAATTGTATGTATTTATATTTTCATGTATTTAGTTATTTTGTTCAGATAACCTCAAAGGTCTCATGTAACTACAAGTTCAAAGATGATTTGGGTTAAAGATATATTAACAGGTAAAAAAAAATTCAGGTAATTGCACAGCAAAAGTACTTAAAGGTGTTAAACAACTCAGAGTCATTCTGAAGATATGTCTCTCATGTGACCAGATACCTCAAACCTGACATTTTTTGAAAAGTCAATGAAAAAGTTATCCTAATGATTTCTTTAGGTTGCAATTTTTTGAATATTTAGGATCTTTGTGATCACATTACTCTTTACTTTTAAAAATATTGATAAAACTTAAATATATATCATATTTGAAGATCTATTTCTATAAATGAGCCTTCTGAAGGTAGGAAAACAAAAGTTTTGAAAGTCCTTTACCCTATAAAATGCAGTATCATGTGGTGGAAAGGGCTCAAACTTGGCTCTGCCCACCCACTTACTAGCTATGTGATCATAAGTGAGTTACTTACATTCTCTGAACATTAATTTTCTCGTCTTTAAAATAGGTAAAATACTCTATTTCATGGGTATGTTATGAGACTCAAGCTGGATCAACTGGTAAAGCTCTTGTATTCTGTTGTTGCTGTTAGATGCCATTGAGTCACTTCCGACTCATAGCGACCCTATGCACAACGGAAGGAAACACTGCCCGATCCTGCACCATCCTCACAATTGTTCCTGCGCTTGAGCCCATTGTTGCAGCCACTGTGTCCATCCATCTCTTTGAGAGTCTTCCTCTTTGTCGCCGACCCTCTACTTTACCAAGCATGATATCCTTCTCCAGGAACTGATCCCTCCTGATAACATGTCCAAAGTATGTGAGATGTAGTCTTGCTATCCTTGCTTCTAAGGAGCATTCTGGTTGTACTTCTTCCAAGACAGATTTGTTTGTTCTTTTGGCAGTCCATGATATATTCAATATTCTTTGCCAACACCACAATTCAAAGGTGTCAATTCTTCTTTATTCTTCCTTATTCATCGTCCAGCTTTCGCTTGCATATGAGGTGATTGAAAACACCATGGCTTAGGTCAGGCACACCTTAGTTGTCTAGGTGACATCTTTGCTTTTCAACACTTTAAAGAGGTCTTTTGCAGCTGATTTGCCCAATGCAAAGTGTCTTTTGATTTCTTGACTGCTGCTTCCATGGGCATTGACTGTGGATCCAAGTAAAATGAAATCCTTGACAACCTCAATCTTTTCTCTTTTTACCATGATGTTGCTTATTGGTCCAGTTATGAGGATTTTTGTTTTCTTTACGTTGAGGCGTAATCAGTACTGAAGGCTGTGGTCTTTGATCTTCATCAGTAGACACTTAATTAATGTTGGCTCCCTCTTTTCTCTTTTCAAAACCAAACTGAAAGTTACTAATTCCTAAATTTGGGGTGATTTCTACAACTGGCTTAATCATTGTTCAGAGCTCTATTTCAAACACTTAAATACACGTCTGGTAGAAATGATGATTTTTTGTAATAATAACATTACTTGGTTATTGTCTTCCTAGAATGTAAACCTACTTTTGGTATTGAGTTAAACTTGAAGGAAGAGGTATAGTATATTAATTACCTCAGGATTCCATTGGACACATTACCTTCATTGTTATAGTGTCAATTATTGTTATTATCAAGATTTAGTTTTGAACCAGGGATAGAACTTTAAGCCATAATTAGAATCTACAATTGTTGTTAGGTGCTGTCGAGTCAGTTCCAACTCATAGTGACCATATGTACAACAGAAGGAAACACTACCCAGTCCTGCACCATCCTTACAATTCTTGTTATGCTTAAGCCCCTTGTTGCAGCCACTGTGTCAATCCATCTCATTGAGGATCTTCCTCTTTTTCGATGACCCTCTACTTTACCAAGCATGATGTTCTTCTCCAGAGACTGGTCCCTCCTGATAATATGTCCAAAGTACATGAGATGAAATCTTGCCATCCTTGCTTCTAAGGAGCATTGTAACCATACTTCTTACGACAGATTTTTTCGTTCTTCTGGAGGTTCATGGTATATTCAGTATTCTTTGCCAACATCATAATTCAAAGGCATCAATTCTTTGGTCTTCTTACTCCTTGTCCAGCTTTCCCATGCATATGAGGTGGTTGAAAATACCATGACTTGGGTCAGGCACACCTTAGTCCTCAAAGTGACATCTTTGTTTTTAAACACTTTAAAGAGGTCTTTTGCAGCAGATTTGCCCAATGTGATTTTGCCTGATGCAAATCTACAATTACTACATGTTTTCTACTACTTAAAAACACAAATGACAGTAACGATGTAAGTATTACTATTCCAAAAGATTATGATTTTTACCTTCAACAACTCTTTCTGGAAGACACAGCCCCTTTTTAAAAATTTTGAGAGATGAATCCATATACTGATGGGACAGCTCATTCCTTCTTTTGATATCAAGGTTCTATATTTCTTTATAATTATTTTTATGTGAAGAGATATCTAGCACTATTTAAGAGGCACAGTGCAGAAGTGATATCACTATGCAAGGAATTCTCATAAAGATACCTTTGTCCTACTTGGACACACACAATAGAGAATTATAATCAGTGACTAAAGATGCTTTGTTATTTTATGTGTGTGTGTGTGATTATTATTATTATTGTAAAAATATACACAGCAAAAGCTATGCCATTTCAACAATTTCTACATGTACAATCGAATGACATTGATTACATTCTTTAATTTGTGCAACCATTCTCATTATCCTTTTCCAAAGTATTCCACCGCCTTCAACATCAACTTACTGCCTCCTAAGTTTCTCATCTAACCTTTCAAGTTGCTGTCATCAGTTTGATCCCGTGTAGATAATTCTTTAAAAGGAGCACAATGCTTAAGGCAGATGTATTTTACTAATTAAGCTTAACTATTATTTGGTTCAAAGAATACTTCAGGTGATAGTTTGATTTGGAGTTTAAAGTTTAAAAGTAATCTCAGGGCAATAGTTTTGGTGGTTCATTCAGCCTTACTGGCTCCCCAGAAAGTCTGGATTCCACTGAAAATTCAAAATTCTGTTCCACATTTCCCCCCTTTTTGATCAGGATTCTTCTATAGAGTCTTTTATCAATATGTTCTGTAATGGTAGTCGAGCACCATACAATTCGTCTGGTCTCATAGCATAAGAAGCAGTTGTTCACAGAGGCAACCAGACATGCATTCCATTTCCTTGTCTGATTTCCGACTCTCCTTCCTTTGCTACTCCAGGTGAATGGAGATCAATCGTAGCTTGCATGCCACTTGCAAAAAGATGCTTTGTTCTAACATTATCAGTTTGTAGCAAAGAATATAGAATTGCTGGTCCCATGATGAAAGGCTGCAGTGAAGACTGGATCAGGCTGGAAATAGTACTCTAGGACCAGAGACACAGAATACAGCATCGGCACTCAAGGAAACTCTCAAGTCAATGAAATTTGATAACATTTAACTTCTTCTTTTAGTGCTTTATTTTTCCTTCTGCCTCCCAGCTTCCCATCTACCCTACCCAGCTCTACATTCTGCTTTTATACTTCATTACATTTTGTTAAATTTCATACTGATAATGATACCACAAACTTGTTTTCAGTGTTATTTGCATTTGCAATGAGATTTTAAAATATCTGCAAGATTAAAGGAATAAATTTAAAACAGTGGGATTTCAGTTCTCTGAGAGAAGGCTTAGGGGAGATATTCCGTGGCAGGGGCTCATGTTGAACCTTTTACCCGTACTACCCAGGCAGCTGACTATTCTGCCCGCACAGAGAGCCAGCCTGACAGAACAGGTCAGAGTGTGAACTCTGAAATGAAAGGAGAAACCAGCACCAATGTTTTGAAGGCACATGCCAACATCTACAGCCCAGGGGGAAATAAACAGAATTTAAGAATAAGAACTCAGGTCCTCATTCCATATTGTCAATCTCCTTCAGTCTCTACCCACCTCTTCTAGGGCTGCACAAACAAAAATATATTTAGCTAAAACAAGCAGGTATTCAGAACTTGAACCACAACTACAGTTTTGTTTTATTTGATCAACATTAAATTTGAAAGTGTTTTTCTTTGTGGTGTGCTTCTTTTCCGCACGATCCATTATCAAGGAGCCACAACAGGAAAGATTGTACCCTTAAGAACACAACTGTAAAGACTGAGCCATGAATCCCATAATTAGACACTTTCAACGGCATCTATTGTGTTAATGCCTTATAAGTTTATTTAATCTTTTTCTTATTTTTTAATGTGCTTACTAGATTGAAAGCTTTTGAAGACTGAGATAGGGTTTTATACTTCTTTTTGTATCTGATAGTTCAGTGTTTAAAAAAATAGATACCAGGAGGGAAAAATAGATAGGCCCCAGTAAGCTCAAGTTACAGTACTCACTAGATACGATCATTATTGTTTACAGTGTATGCTATTATCATCCCCTTGTAAAAATCAAAATACCAGTTTATAGTGCTTAATCTGCATTTAATGCTAGAAAGATATGATTTTACTGTAATTATAAAGTTCAGCAAACCCTGGGCTAGAGGCAAAATTACAAGACAAAGGCCTGAATCTCCACTGGACCCAGTTGAGTCTATAGCTACGTAATTTATTTCATTTTGTTTGGTTTTTCAAATATTTTATTCTGGGTTGATCCTTAACGAGGTTGCAAAATAATTGAATCAGAATTTGGTGGCCTTGCATTCATTCCCCCCTTTAGATACCCTGTTCTCCTGTACCTAATTCCCTTGACTCAGTATTCCAACACTGCTTTTCCTCACTGAGTTGTTGTTTATCACTTCAACACTTCTGGTCCTTCACTGTACCATCTTCTCCCACTATACTCCTATCTGTACTAGAAATTCCCATCTAGCATTCATTTTTGATTTATTATGTAAGATTTGATATTAGATAATTAATGTACAATATAGAGGATATTATTTCACTAAGGGCAGCCTAGGAGATCTATGGATGGGCTTCAAGGAAGTCTGTGAATCCCTTGAAATTGCGCGAAAATTTTTTGTGGATTTTTCTGGGGAGAGTATCCAGTGCTTCTACTGGATTATCAAAGGGGTCTGTTACCTCCCCTACCCTTTCTGCCTTCTTCCAAAAAAGTTAAAAACTACTGTCTGTTGGAACAAATCTGAGCCTTCTTTCCCAGGAAACACAAGAATGTTTTCTGAGATAATGATCCTGCCTTTGTTTTTCCCCATTTGTAACTCAAATCATCTTCACCAATGCTAGTTGTTTGCCTTCCACCAACAACATCATGTGCTTGATACACATCACTATTTAGCAGTCAAAAGATTATGTTAATAAAGCATTATTACCAACAAAGCATTTCTTATCCATCCCAGAGTAGAATATAACTAGATCACTACCCTGAAAAGACCAGATCTACTTACCTTACTTGCCACAATTGAAGGATAGCTGTTTTCTGATGAAGTTAAGTAACAGAAGCAATCTATAGTATTTTTTTTTTTTATTGTCGATAGTGTTTTATTAGCTCAGAACAGGCCTAGTGTTCATATTGCAAAGTTATTTTCTTTTTCTTTATTCCTTTCCACTAATCATTCAAAAAATGCTGACTGTTATGATAATTATTTTGTTATACTCTGAGGGTGTGTGTATGTACACACACACACACACACACACACACACACACACACACACACACACACATATACATATCCCTGGTGGTGTAGTGGTTAGGAACTCAGGCTGCTAACCAAAAGATCCGTAGTTTGGATCCACCAGCAGCTCCTTGGAACCCCTATGGGGTGGTTCTGCTCTGTCCTATAGGGTCACCATGAGTCGGAATCAACTCAACGGCAGTGGTATATATATGTGTATATGTATGTATGTACGTATATATATATACAGCTCTTAAGGAAAGAACTTTAGTATTTTAGGTTACCATTTAGCTTTATTATTCATAGTCTCATATGGAATGGTAATGTAGCATTTCATCATCCTATCCTTTAGCCCTGATATTACAACTCCAGTTATAAAAGTACTCTTTTCACCCATCTCAGCACTAATTATAAAACATACAAGGAAATCATAATCTCAGAGGATCTACCAGTTATCTACTTCAGTATCCAGCCATTGCCTCAACCTTCTTTTTGTGTATAAACTGATTCTCTCATATTGCAACCTAAGCTATTGTGTGTATAGTTTATTTTCAATGGTGTTATTTAAAAAAAATCAACTGAAAGGTTTAGTCTTTTGTTTAACAGGTTCCATAAGCTTGGGTCAACTTTCAATGCCAAGCTAAATTATAAATTCAGTGGAAAAACAAATCTGCTAAATCAGTACTTTAGTGTTGTGGATACAATAATGAGTCAATTTGAATGAATTTCTCTTCAATTTTTGATGTATATAGACATAGTCCAAGTCAACCACTTAGCTCTCTTTTCTCCATAGCAAATAAGCAATGCAGAGTTTATAAAATAAATCCTTTTTTCTTTAGAAATTTGAAATTGTGTTCCCTATATTCCCATATTCTCTAATAGGATATTCTGCACACAATAGATGCTTAAATTGGTGATAAATCTATTCCTTCTTACCCATGCTGCTGAGTTGGGCTCAAAGCCAAGGAAACAAAGATTTTCTTTTACTCTGCAAATGTTGATACTAGAGTATTTGCAGTCTTCTTGTATTTGATTTTGGCTTAAATATCACTTCCTCAGAGAACTGACTCATTTCCTTCACAGTTTTTATCAAAATCTGCTGCTGTCAGTTGTTTGTTAACTGTCCATCTCCTCCATTATATTTTAAAGCTCTATAAGGATAGAGATTAAGTGCATGTATTTACTAGCATATATCCAGCACCAGTCATGAAATGGAAAGATGTATTCTATTGGGAAAATATACTGCAAAAGACCTCTGTAAAGTTTTAAAATGCAAAGATATCACTTTGATGGCTATGGTGCACCTGACCCTAGCCATGGTCTTTTTCAATCACCTCATATGCATGTGAAAACTGGATAGTGAAAAAGGGAGACAGAAGAAGAATTAATGCATTCAAATTGTGATGATGGAGAAGAATAGCGAATACACTGAACTGCCAGAAGGAACAAATCAGTCTTAGAGAAAATACAACCAGAATGCTCCATAGAAGCGAGGATGGTGAGACTTTGGCTCTCTTACTTTGGACATGTCATTAGGAAAGATCACTTGCTAGAAAAGGACACCATGTTTGGTAAAGTAGAAGGTTAGTGAAAATAAGGGAAGCCCTCAATGAGATGGACTGACACAATAGCCACAACAAAGGACCCAAACATACCAATAATCACGAAGATGGCACAGGACAGGGCAATGTTTCATTCTAATATAAATAAGGTCACCACGAGTCAGAGCCAACTCAATGACAACTAACAACAAATCCAGTGTTTTATGCAGTGCCTAATATGCAGTAGACAGTGAATAACTCATTGAATAAACGAGTACATTGGAACAGCACAGAAGTGGATAGTTACAGCTTAGACTGCCCTTGTTAGCTCCGTTGCTGTAGCTGTGATACCTGGAGGAACTCTGAAAGCTGAACATTGGTGAAGACTACTCAGAAAGTAAAAGCAAAAACTCAAATTCACACTGGTTTATTTCTAGTTCATGACGTCAGAATGAGAACTTGTTTGGGGAATGAGTGACACCTATTTCCCTGTTTACTCATTCTCTGGTCTTCTCTCCTAATGAGCAATGTAGTGAGCACCTGGCTGAGTGTAGGCCCAGCAGACTGCTCACTTCCTACTTGTTATTTGTTTACCGTGGACAAACTACATCAGGTTCACAGTTCATGTTGTGAGTGTGGCATGTTCGTGTTTTAAGGAGAAATAACTTTTTATATGTGCTACTTATGTAGCTCTTAGGCTCAGTTCAGTAGCTAGAAACAGGCCACAGCAAATGATAAGTAATTAGGCAATAGGCTCAGAAACTCTGTCATAGGAATGGGTTATCAGTGAAAAGATTGCAAAGAGATTGCTCAGGAGTAGGAGTACTTTCCTTGCACGTTTCAACATCAATATAAGCAAAACTAAGAGGTGGGCAATTTTGAGTGGGAAATAGGACATTGTTTAAGAGACAAGATCAGGCCTTCTTTGAGAGTCCAGACAATCAATAGGTGTAATCCCTCAAACAAAGGCAGACAACTATGGTTAGACCAGATTGGTGAATTATTGCAGATCTGGCTGCTTTGGTTGGCAAGCAATCACTGAGTTTCCTTCAAAAGCTTACTTGTAGAAGAGATAATAGAACTATTGAAAACAAACAGAAAATCTCTCTCTTTTGATTGAAAAAGACATGAAACAGATAACTAGTTTAGAAAGATAACAAATCCACCTATGACAGTTGTATAGAACTCTGGTTGGTTAGATTCAATTGACCAGGAGTTTAATTTAGCTCTTTGTATCAATTTGTCCTCAAATACTATACACACACACACACACATCCATATACATATATATATTTATAATTTTCAATTCTGTAAAGTAGAAAATGGGAGTTGGAAACAAGAAATGAGGTTGAATCATAAATACTCTTGTGGTAAGGTATTATCAAAATGCTATCAAAGACAAGCTAATTATGTATCAATTCCATGGTTTGAGGAAGTGTAGAGAGAACTCAGATAATTTATATTTACAATTCTATTTGGAGGCTTGTCTTATCTAAATTTGCCTCGGGCAATTATCTGACAATTGATGGTTTCATGTGCCTGTAGATATTTTATTTTTTGGGGGAAGAGGAATATTAAAATATGCGTATGTTGTTGTCGATGTTAGGTGCTGTTCAGTCGGTTCCAACTTATAGCAACCCCATGCACAAGAGTACTAAACACTGCCCGGTCCTGTGCCATACTCACAATCGTTGCTGTGTTTGAGCCCATTGTTGCAGCCACTGTGTCAATCCATCTCATTGAAGATCTTCGTCTTTTTCGCTGACGGTCTACTTTACCAAGCATGATGTCCTTCTCCAGGGATTGGTCCCACCTGTTAACACATCCAAAGTAAGTGAGATGAAGTCTTGCCATCCTCACATCTAAGGAGCATTCTGGCTGTACTTCTTCCAAGACAGACTTGTTTTGTTCCCCTGGAAGTCCATGGTATACTTAGTATCCTTTGCCAACACCATAATTCAAAGGCATCAATTCTTCTTCAGTCTTTCTTGTTCATTGTCCAGCTTTCCCATGCATATGAAGTGATTAAAAATACCATGGCTTGGGGTCAGGTGCACCTTAGTCCTTAAAGTGACATCTTTGCTTTTTAACACTTTAGAGAGGTCTTTTGTAGAAGATTTGCCCAATGCAATGTGTCATTTGATTTCTTGACTGCTGTTTCCACGGGCGTTGATTGTGGATCCAAATAAAATGAAATCCTTGACAACTTCAGTCTTTTCTCCATTTATCATGATGTTGCTTATTGGTCCAATTGTGAGGATTTCTGTTTTCTTTATGTTAAGGTTAAAATATGCTGACAGTTTATTCATTTATTTAACAAATATTCATTGTCGATAGTGTTTTTTGAGGGTATCTTTTTATACAGCTTTTTTCAGCATTTGCTCTTGGGACTCCATTATATATACATAATTTACCACAGTTTCCTTGTGTCATCCTACCAATTCAAGTATAGAAATCTCCTTTGCTGTTACACAATTTTAACCTGCCTTTATAATATAATTGTCTTGAATATTTACTCTACATACATTTAAAATCACACCAGACAGTGTTATTTTTGCTTCAACTGTCAACCATAATTTAGGTAACTCAATAGAAGGAAAATGTATTTTTTTTACCCATATTTTTACTCTTTCTGTTGTTCTTCTTTCTTTCCTGATATTTCAAGATTCTTTCTTTTAACATTTCCTTTTTATTTAAAAAACTTCCTTTAGACATTTTTTTAGGATAGGTCTACTGGAGACAAATTTCCTGAGTTTTCCTTCAACGGAGGATATCTTGATTTTCTTTTACTTCCTGAAAGATGTCTTCACTGGTATAAGATTCTGCATTGATAATTCTCTTTTTCAGCACTTGGACAATATTGTGCCAGTTCTGTTTCAGAAGTGGAAGCCAATATTTCTATTTCAATACTTGGTGCATAGTACTGTATCAATTTCTTATCTATCTGTGATTTCTACAATATTTGAATTCTTGGGGTTTTTTTATTCAAGTTTACAATTCCCAAATGTCACGTATACTGTTTGGTCAATAGTAGGTATACCACAATGATTTTTAGAACAAATTGATCTTGAAGCAATAATATTCTGATACTTAAGTAGTATTCTATTCTTGCTCTGTCCAAAAAATTCATGTTGTCAACTCTCTAGTAATGACCACTTTTGATTTAAAATAACTTTTCTACTAAGACATATATTTCTACGAGACAAATAGAATTTATACTTTATAAAAGGAAAAAAGGGTGAATTTTTGTTTCTGCTTTATTCAGTAGAAAAATCACCAACTCTAAAATTGTTTTTTTTCCTTTATCACTTTTCATCCATGGATTCACTAAGGATGGTGAAGCAGATTTAGGAAGCCAAATTACTAGGTTCTAGAGACTATAATTTGAAGTAGAGAAAAAAGTTCAAGAAAACTCTATATTATTTTTCAGTATTTTTGTACAATATTATGTTTATCCTAGGATATTTAGAGAAAATGGGATGAAAAATGAAATGCAAGCTGCTTACTTATCTTTTCTCCTACTAAATATGTAAATATTACTTTTAATGAGGTGAGGCTGAAATATTTAATTTGAACTTCATAAGATTTTGGTCCTGTCTTTGTGTTTACCTAACAATAACAGACTATATACACATAGAGAAGTACGAAAGATAAAAGCATTTCTACATTTGTCTTCAAAGGCAGTAAAGGGAAAAACAGAAAAAGAATAATAATTGGCATTTTTCAACTTTTGAACAGTTACTATCTCTTACTTAGCATACTTTTACATTTCACTTTCATGACTAGGTTAAAACCACTGTAAGAACTAGAAAGAAATTTGCTTTGGTAAACATGAGATGATGAAAGCATTTTCTTGTGATCATGAAGTAAACAAAAACTTAACTCCACTTTAAAAATATGTATCTTATAGGGTTTACAAGAAGAGCAAAACTGATGGGTTACAATTTCAGTAAATGACAGAAGACTAGAAAAGAAAATCTTCTGAAGACGTCTTAGTTTGGGTGCCAGGAAAACCCGATTAGAGCAGTCTATGAGAGCTACTAGAGGAAAGGAACCCTGGTGGTGTAGTGGTTAAGAGCTTGGCTGCTAATCAAAATGTCAGAAGTTCAAATCCACCAGCCCCTCCTGGAAACACTATGGGGCAGTTCTGCTTTTTCCTATAGGATCTCTATGAGTCAGAATCAACTTGACCACAAAGGGTTTACTAGAGAAAAAGACAAAGAATTAAAATCTCTGGGTCAGTAGTAACCAAACTGTTCTTTAAGATGTTATAGTTGCCCTTTGATAAAAATGTTTTTTTTTGTGTGTGTTTAAATAAAATGAGAAACACTGGATTAAACTAAGTTATCAGAGCTGTTTTTTCTCTCTGTCTCTGTCTATCTCTGTGTCTCTGTTTGTCCTAGCTACCCTGCCTTTATTTAGCCTTCCAAGAGAGGTATATAGCCTGGAGCATTTTCCAAACCTGGAGCATGGAATGTGCTGCCATTGTTTCTCCACTGGTTACCTTAGACTTTATGGGCCGCTTCTCACAGAATCATAATCATGCTGGGCAAACCTTCCATTTTCCAAAAACTATCTTTAACTTTTTCAGTGTCCAGGAGACTAAAGCGGTATTTTTTAAAACTAGCTTTTTATTGTGGATTTATAATTTAATGGCATTGAGGTTAAAGAATACGATCTGTATAATACTGATTAAAAAAAAGTTAGTAAGACTTTGTTAGTGATCTAGTACATGGTTAATTTTTGTAAAAAGCCTACATATGCTTAGAAATGATGTAAATTCTCTACTTGTCAAGCATAAAAATATATATGATCAGGTTTATAAATATTCTTTATTTTTACTACTTTCTTTTTGCTGTAACTATTGGTTTTTGATAGAAGTGTGTTAAAATCTCCCTTAAGGAACCTTGGTAGAGCAGCTGTTAAGTGCTCTGCTGATAACCAACAAGTCAGCAGTTTGAACCCACCAGCTACTCCGCAGGAGAAAGACTTGGCAGTCTGTTTCTGTAAAGATTTACAGCCTTGGAAACCTTATGAGGCAGTTCTATTCTGTCCTTTAGGGTTGCTATAAGTTGGAACCGATTCAACTGGCAGTGGGTATGTTAATATCTCCCATAGTTGCATACATATTCGCAGTACTCATGTCTAAACCAAAAAAAAAACAAAAACACAAACCAAACCACTTGCCGTGGAGTTGATTCCAAGTCATGGTGACCCCATGTGTGCAGAGTAGAACTGCACGCCATAGGGTTTTTAAGGCTGTAACCTTTTGGAAGAAGATTGCCAGGCCTTTCTTCCAAGGTGCCTCTGGGTAGGTTCAAACCGACAAACTTTCAGATAGTAGTTGAGCCCTTAACTGTTTGCACCAGCCAGGACACTCATGTCTAGAATATATTTAGAAAAACTTTTACAAATCAACTAAAAAAAAAAAAGACAACCCATTAGAAAAATGTACAAAAGAGGATAGTTAAAGAATCCCTAAACATACTAAAAGAGGCTCAACTACATTCACAGAAATGTAAATTAAAACCATGAACACCTCAGAATGGTTAAAATAAAAAAATAGTATTGGCAAGGAAGTGAATCAATGAAGATTCTCATACACTGATGGTGGGAGTATAAATTGCTATTATATTGGAAAAAACTGCCAGAACCTACTAAAGCTGAACAAGTGCATACCATATTACCCAATAATTTCACTCTAGGAAAATCTCCAATACAAGTGCATATATAACTTCACTAGAAAACATGTACAAAAATATTTATAGCAGCTTTAATTGTAAGAGTAAAAAACTGGGAACAAGCCAAATGTCCATCAACAGTAGAATAGAATGTGTACATGAATTGTGGTGGATCCACCTGTACAAACTACAGCTGCCTACATGTAACAGCTGTGTGCAGCTCATAACATAATGTTGAGTGAAAGAAACCAGGCACAAAAAGAGCTTAGTATATTATTTCATTTATATAAAGTTTAAAAGCAGGTAAAATGAATCCGTGCTTAGAATTAAGTATAATGTTTTCCCTTGGGTAGTAGTAACTGGAAGGAGCCCTGGTGGTGCAGTGGTTAAGCTTTCAGCTGCTAACCAAAAAGTTGGTAGTTCAAATCCACTAGCTGCTCTTTGGAAACCCTATAGGGCAGATGAGGCACATCCTGTGTCTTGATCTGGGTGCTGGGTATAGGGTCATATTCAATACATGAAAGTTCATTGAATGGTGTACTAATAATTTATTTACCTATATCTGTGTTCATTGTACATAGAAATATTGTTTTAAAAATAAAACCTTCTACTATTGTGGATTTGTTAATGCCACATTGAAAGTATGCCAGTTTTTGGTGCATATATTTCAAACTACATTATTAGATGTACACATAAATGTTCATGAGTTATGTAGCTTTTGTGAATTTTTCATTTTATCCCTCTTAATGACTTTTGCCTCAAATTCTATTTTGTCTTACACTAAAACTACACCAGTAGCACAACCAATCATTTTTATAGTAATTCTGAGAACTTTATAAAGTTATTTATACTTGCTGCTTTATTTTGGGGGGGGAACCTTGCCATTAAAAAGTATGTAGTGTAATACGGCAGATGTGTATGCACAGGCCTGATTTCTTTTTTTTTTTTTTGGTGGTGGGGTGGGTAGAGGGGAGTCAGGAATAAGGCTTGTAATATCCTAGAAAAATATTATTCAACATCCCCACCTACTGGTAACCCTAAACAATGATATTATTTAATTAGTGAAGGAAATGGAAGTTCCTGGTTTAAAGGATATAAAGTAGTACTAATAATGATAATGACTAATATGTATTATATTGAGCACTTACTTCATGTTAGAGATCCTTCCAAGAGCTTTATCTTATGGTGGATCACAGAACAATAAATTGTTTTGGTTGAGCCAATATGACCTAAGGAAGAAATAATTTTCAGTATTATCAATAAGCAAGAGAATAAATGATTCTCTCAATACAAAGCAGGATCTTGGGTCCACCTTCTCTTATCCCTAGATTGTTTCAACAGCCTCCTAAATGACCTCTTTTCTTCTAGTTTGTCCCCAATCCAGTCCGTCATGCACTGTGACATTAATCTTCTCAGGGGAATAAAAACAAAGAAGTGAAATGAGTTTCTGAATAGAATTCTAAAAATAGTTTTAAAGCAGAGATAATAGTCTTGAAAGCTAAGACTTTCAGTTGCTAGAGTTGGACTCATAAGAGAAAGGATTCAAAGGTGAAGCCCGGAGGGTAGCAGGGCATGACGTATTTGCCTTAGAAAGTTCACTTGAAAAAATACATGATGGCATCAAAGCAGGTTCCCTATCTTGATTAGGTAAGGATCTTCACAGGTTGGGGAAGTCCAAGATTGGGAAAGAATCTCATCTAGATAATGAGATCCTAGGTCTTAAGTCTGAGATTGATGCCCTGAGGGGATGAGATGCTTAGGAGTTTTGGGAGGAACTGAGTGTATTTTACAAGTGAGAGGAATGTAAGTAATTTGTGGCAGAGTGTGGACTATAGCTGATGAACCCATTGCCATCAAGTCAATTCGGACTCAGCAACTCCATAAGACAGAGTAGAATTGCCCCATAGGGTTTCCAAGGCTGTAATCTTTAGCCACGTTTTCCTCCCATGGAGCAGGTGGTAGGTTCAAACAGCCGACTTTTCGGTTAGCAGCCAAGTGCTAACCCATGTGTCACAGGCTTCTTATAGTCAGTTAAAGCTTGCCACAAATCCTTTAACACTCCTCCCATTGAGAAGTGAGGGTCTACGTTCCCTTTCCTTGAGTTGTGGTAGGCTCCACAACTGCTTTGACCCATAGGATATTGCAGAAGTGACACTGCCAATTTCTAGGCCCAGTTCTTAAGAAATGGGCAGTTTTTACTTCCTGATTCTTGGAACACTTTCTCTGGGAGCCCTGAGGCTCCATGTAAGAATCTGACTACCATGAGACAGCCATGGTGGAGAGGCCATGTGTAGGAGCTCAGTTGACAGTGTCTTAGTCCAACCTTTCCAAACAATAGCGATAGGAGTGAAGCCATTTTGGACTCTTGGAGCAGTACTTCTACCAGCTGAACACTACTAAATCACCTCAGTCAATGCCATCTGAACAAACAGATTGAGCCTTGCCTGAATTTTTGACTCATATAATCAAGAGATAAAATAAAATTGTGGTTGTTCTAAGCCACTATATGCATCTCCCTGCAGCCCATTCTCAACACAGCAGCCAGAGTAAACATTTAAAATATAAGTTAGATCATGTCCCTCCTCTGTCCAAAACTCTGCAATGGGTACAACTCAAAGTTCTTACAGCGGACTTCAAGGCATTATATGATCTGGCCCCTATTACTTCTTTCATTTCATTCCCTGCTACTGTTCCTTTGACTTACTCATCTCCTGCCACACTGGCCTTCTGCTTTCCTGGAACACACTCAGTATGTTCTTGCTTAAGGCTCTAGCAGTTCACTCTGCCTGAAATACTCTTCTTCCACATAGCCACTTGGCTAACTCCCTCACCTCCTTTAAGTATTTGTTCACATGTCACCTTCTCAATGAGGCATCTCAGGGAAGCCTAACCCGATAAACTTACTTAATGCTATTGTTTATACTCATCACCTGCCCTTTTGATTCCATTTATCCTGTACTGTTTTGGCTTTTTTCCATACTTATGTCTTTTTGATACATTATACAATTTATTTATTACTGATTTTATTAAATTGTCTATCTTTTCAGCTAGAATATAAGCTCTTCAAGGGCAGGATCTTTTTCTTTTTTGCTCTCTGATGAGTCCTAAGTGCTTGGTGCATGCTAAGTACTTGTCTTAGTTATCTAGTGCTGCTATAACAGAAATACCACAAGCGGATGGCTTTAACAAAGAGAAATTTATTCTCTCACAGTTTAGGAGGTTAGAAGTCCAAATTTAGGGTGCCAACTCCAGGGGAAGACTTTCTCTGTTTGCTCTGGGAGAAGGTCCTTGTCATCAATCTTCCCTTAGGTCTAGCAGTTTCTCAGTGCAGGGACCCCGAGTTCAAAGGACACGTGCTATTCTCCTCGTTCTTCTTTTTTGGTGGTATGAAGTCCCTCTCCTCTCTGCTCGATTTTCTCTTTCATATCTCAAGAGAGACTGACTCAAGATACAACCTAATCCTGTAGACTGAATCCTGCCTTATTAACATAACTGCCGCTAATCCTGCTTCATTAACACCATAGAGGCAGGATTTACAACACATAGGAAAATCGCATCAGATCACAAAACGGTAGACAACCACACAATACTGGGAATCATGGCCTAGCCAAGATGACACACATTTTTGGGGGACACAATTCAATCTATAACAGTATTGAAAAAATATTTGTCAAATATTTGAATGACTAAGTTTATCTTGAATTAATAAGGTTAAATTATCTACTGCTAAGCAGGTATAGGGCCTCTAGTGGGAAGTTTTAGTCTACATTTGTAACTGTGCAATTCATGATGATTCTATAATTAAGGTAGTCATGCCCAAGTATGTACCTACTGAAATGCATGTTATTTATTATAAATTATTTTTCTTTAATTTCCTCTTTACATTAGAGCTAGTGCATAACACTGATTTAAAAATATATTGTAGCTATATGTGAAATTCTTTTAGTGTAGTAAAGATAGTATTACAAATATTTATAACAAACAATTGTTGTTGTTGTCGTTAGGTGCCATTGAGTGGTTTCAGCCTCATAGCGACCCTATGCACTACAGAACGAAACACTGCCTGGTCCTGTGCCATGCTAACAATCGTTGTTATGCCTGAGCCCATTGTTGCAGCCACTGTGACAATCCATCTCCTTGAGGGTCTTCCTCTTTTTCGCTGACCCTCTACTTTACCAAGTATGATGTCCTTCTCTGGGGACTGATCCCTCCTGACAACGTGTCCAAAGTATGTAACACATAGTTTTGCCATCCTTGCCTCTAAAGAGCATTCTAGTTGACTTTTTCCAAGACACATTTGTTCATTCTTTTGGCAATCCAAGGTATATTCAATATTTTTTGCCAACACACAATTCAAAGGCGTCAATTCTTCTTCAGTCTTCCTTGTTCATTGTCCAGCACGCATATGATGCAATTGAAAATACCATGGCTTGGGTCAGGCACACCTTAGTCTTCAAGGTGACATCTTTGCTTTTCAACACTTTAAAGAGGTCTTTTGCAGCAGATTTGCCCAATGCAATGTATCTTTTGATTTCCTGACTGCTGCTTCCATGGGTGCTGATTGTGGATCCAAGTAAAACGAAATCCTTGACATCTTCAATCTTTTCTCCATTTATCATGATATTGCTTATTGGTTGAGTGGTGAGGATTTTTGTTTTCTTTATGTTGAGGTGTAATCCATACTGAAGGCTGTGGTCTTTGATCTTCACCAGTAAGTGCTTCAAATCTTCTTCACTTTTAGCAAGCAAGGTTGTGTCATCTGCATATCCAGGTTGTTAATGAGACTTCCTCCAATCCTGATGCCTCTTTCTTCTTCATATAGTCCAGCTTCTCTGATTATTTGGTCAGCATACAGATTGCATAGGTATGGTGAAAGGATGCAACCCTGACACAAACCTTTCCTGAGTTTAAACCAGGCAGTATCCCCTTGTTATGTCTGAACAACTGCCTCTTGATCTGTGTGTAGGTTCCTCATGAGCACAATTAATTGTTCTGGAATTCCCATTCTTTGCAATGTTATCCATAATTTGTTGTGATCCACACAATTGAATGCCTTTGCATAGTCAATAAAACACAGGTAAACATCTTTCTGGTATTCTCTGCTTTCATCCAGGATCCATCTGACATCAGCAATGATATCCCTGGTTCACGGCCTCTTCTGAATCTGGCCTGAATTTCTGGCAGTTCCCTGTCGACTTACTGCTGCAGCCGCTTTTGAATGGTCTTTAGTAAAATTTTACTTGCATGTGATATTAGTGATATTGTGTGATAATTTCCGCATTCAGTTGGATCACCTTTCTTGGGATTAGGCATAAATATGGATCTCTTCCAGTCGGTTGACCAGGTAGCTGTCTTCCAAATTTCTTGGCATAGATGAGCGAGCACTTCCAGTGCTGGCATCTGCTTGTCGAAACATCTCAGTTGATATTCCGTCAATTCCTGGAGCCTTGTTTTTCGCCAACGCCTTCAGTGCAGCTTGGACTTCTTCCTTCAGTACCATCGGTTCCTAATCGTATGCTACCTCTTGAAATGTTTGAACATCGACAAATTCTTTTTGGTATAATGACTCTGTGTATTCCTTCCATCTTCTTTTGAAGCTTCCTGCATAGTTTAATATTTTCCCCATAGAATCCTTCACTATTGCAACTCGAGGCTTGAATTTTTGTCTTCGGTTCTTTCAGCTTGAGGAATGCCGAGAGTGTTCTTCCTTTTTGGTCTTCTATCTCCAGCTCATTACACATGTCATTATAACACTTTACTTTGTCTTCTCGAGCCCCTACAGTAAGACAAACTGACAGACACGTAGGGGTAACAAATATTTGTTATAAAAAGAGGTGTGGGGGTGTGCCTTGATAGAAAAGAGAACCACTGGTCCAAGCAGGTAAGAAACAAATATCTGGTACTTGTGTTAGGTGGGAAGTCAAAGAAGCTTGACATTGTGTACTGGTTAACAACATGAGCCTTTATATTCAGTAGGGATGGATTCAACCCTACCTCCTCCTTTATTAACCATAAGAGCTTGGGCAAGTCACTTAAGTTTTACGGTCTCAATATCTTCATCTGTAAAAAGGTCATAGTCGTACTTAACTCATACAGTGAGGATAACATAACATATAAAAAGTGGTTAACATAGTACCTAGCATATAATAAATGTTAGGCATATGGTAAGTGTTGTTTTTTAAACCCAATAAATTTATTAATTTCTATACTGAATATCGAGCACCAATAATGATCAAAGTGCTATATACTATTAATGATTTGGACATTGATCAATGCTTTGCATTTATTCTTCCACACCTGAGGAACTTGCACCTCAGTTCTAGGATTGAATGTCCTGTTTTTCCGCCATGTGTTGTTTCCAATTACGTGAAATTCTCCTTTCTGGTAATCTTGATTATTTCCTGTAGATCTTGAATTTGCATTCAGGTATTTCAGAATGCTAGTATTTGCTTTTCTGTTTCCTTTTCTCTCATTCTCCCTATTCTAGTCAGCATTTTGCACAGGTGAGTAGGAGTTTCACATCTTTCTGGATGTCATCAATCAAGCCGCTGTGCAGAAAAGGCCATTTTGTTGCGTCAGACTTAAAAAAAAACCGGTTGTGGTCCGGTGGATTCCACCTCACAGAGACCCGGTAGGACAGAGCAGAACTGCCCCATGGCAATTCGAAGGAAGGCTGGTAGATTCGAGCTACGGACCTTTTGGTTAGCAATGGAGCTCTTAACCACTGCCGTCAGACTAGACAGCCTGTTTTCTCAGCAAGCCTGGATGTGTCGTGTCACTGCCAAGAGTTAATATAAATCCCTGACGGGGAGGGACTTCACTTCCTGCAGGGTCTTCTACAAAGCTACCTACACACAGAGTGCTCCATACTTACTGATCTCTGAATGAAGGAGTGCAGACATGCTATCCTTCCATCCCCGATGTAATAAATCTTAATAAAATACAGGAAGGCCATGAATCTGAAAAAGTCGTTATACAATCTTAACTTTTATATTAAACGTTTAATTTCATTATCTATGACACAATTTCATTGTCTATTCCACCGTGTTTAATGAGTGCTAATTGTTCTAGCTTAGACAGCTTGCATCCATCCATTCACATCAAAGTGGATGATGAAATAATTTGAATTCGAACATATGCCTACTTCTGGCACCATGGAATTACTTTTCTCTCTGTAGGCTTGTAATTATCAATATACCTGAGCAGGGTTAGAACAGAAATCAATCCTTACCATGACCCGAACTCTACTAAAATTCTTATTTTTACCTTAATCACTTCCTGCCTCAACTATTACAATTTCCATTTTTTATGGTCTTCCTCAATTCTCTTATTTCTAATACTAACTGAATGCTGAAAGCAGTTGACAATCCATAGAGTATTTGATGGAGTATTTTCCTTATATAGTCAACCAGCAATTCATATAATGAACTTGATAATTTACTTAACATCTCTGCAGGGACCAATTGACATTTATGTCTTTCATATGCCCCTTGAAAATGAACTCATAGTTATAGGCAGATGATCAACCACTCTTCTGATGTTATTTAACTTATAGATTAGTAGTTATAATAGCTATGCTGTAAGGATGAAGGAGCTGTTTATTCACTTCATAAAACTGAAGCTTAGCTCACATTTACTGCAAGAATTGAATAGGCTTAATATGGTTTTACATCTGATTTTATGTTCCTCTATTTGTCAACGAGTTAAGTTTCTGGAAATGTGAGCATACGGAAATTCAAATAGATCAGCCCAAAATGTGTAATCATATGTAATTATTTGCTTTCCATGTTAGTGCAAATGTTATTACAGTTTACTTTTAGCACTGTGTGCCATTTAATTTTCTTAAAAGTTAATATAAATTTCAGTTATGTATTTCCTGGTTTATTTTGCAATATTTTGAAGTATCCAATTAATTCTGAGAGATAGAATATTGCTAAAATTTAACATAGTTTGATACACTGAATTTGATGTATATGTATGTGTGTATATATATATGTGTATGTCTATACACACACACACACACACATATCCACATTTTAGTACTATCAGAATTTAGGAAAATGATCAATAGGACTTTTCCTTTGCAATATTATCAACTGATATTTTTAGTACTATTTTGATTTTATACAATATAATAGCAAAGCTATCTTTTAACTTCTTTGTCTCTGATTTTCTCCTCCTCCCTCCTTTGTTCTTTTAACCTGGAAAATCTTTTTTTTTTTTTTTAATTTGTAAGATACCAATGTGATCAGCAAATAATTTTTATCTAAAGATAAAAGGAGCTATCTCTAGCACCTTTCTATATATTTTGCACTTATATCTTTTCTCATTTTATATAGAGTAATCAAAATTCTCTTGAAGTTTTATTTCCTGACAACATAGACTGCTAACTGAAAAGACAACACAGGAAACTATCAGTACTTTCTGATACAATAAGCATTAAAAATATTTTATTCAAATGTAAATAAAATACAGTGATCAAGAAAAATATTCTATATGAAATGTCATATAGTTTAACAGTGCTCCATGACCTACTGTGAAAATAGAGAAAGGATCACCTGTCTCTCCTAGTGACTTCCTGGTATTAGTCCCCCACTCTACAAAGTAGGGAAGGCAAAACCAGTGCCCAAGAACTGCTAAGAGCTTGTGGTGATGCACACACAAGGAGAATGATGGATATTCTCTGGAGAGGTTTCCCAATGGGATGTCCCCCAGGGGATGCTATCGATCCACTCAGTGGTCTTTTGGGGTGTCCAGGGTCTCTGCACTTCTTAGAGCGGGCAGTGAGCAGACTTATCTGTTTACCTCAGTGGGCTGTATATATTAGCATTTTCTACATGTGCCGTGATATGAAACACCAGGAAAGCAGTGCTGAGACTACTTAGGGAGTGTGATCACTGTCTCATTCCTCAACCTGGCCCTTCCTGCTCTGTTTCCTCCTTTCCTTTAGCCCTGTCTTCCACATTATTCTTCTGAAAAAGCCAATACTAAATTGTAATCCTGCTGAAGGCATCTTTTATTTTGATTCAAATATTCTATACCCTGGTTTAGGTTGGGACACGTTCTCCTCCCTCATCTTTTCTAAAAGCCACTTTTCCTTGTCTTGATGTGAGAAATTATGACACTATATTGAAATATGACACTATATTGCTAAAATTCATTTCATGCATTGATTCCCTGGTTTTGAGGTGGGAATCTGTGTACTTGACAAGGACCCCTGGTAATTCTGATTCAGCTGGCCCAACTTCAAGAAGCTTTGTTTTAATCTTTGAGTTAGAAATAACCAACCACCTCTTCTCTTGATCTAATCTTGAGGTACTTATTACATTATTCTATTGTTATTTATCGTCTACTGGCACCTTAAAGCAATATGTTATAGAAAGAGTAGTGTTTACTCAGCTCCTCTGTTTGATAAATGGTTCCATAAGGATGATATATTGGGCTCAAAAGCTTTCAAACAGAATGAAGAATGAGGAATAAATGGGCTGTACACACAGTCTTAGAACCACAGCCTGGAGTTAGTAGGCATAGTTGTCCATTTGACATGGCGACATTTTACAAAACTAGTGATTTAAACAAAACTAATTTTGTTTAGCTTTGAGGAAATTACACAAGTTCCGAAAAAAGGTATTGACTTCAATGTACATTAAAAAGCAATATATTTCATCAAAACTGTTAGTGATTATTAGTCAAATTATGATGTACAGCAAAGTGATTACAATCAGCATATTCACATGTCAGTTTTATAAAATACAAGAAATTGGAAGGTTGAGAAAAAAGTAAAGCTACAATTGTAAATATTCATGGGGGGGGGGATTCTAAGTAAAGTAACCATGTGTAGAATGTATTTCACACCTGAGCAATGACGTAGAGAAGTACATGGAGAGGAAAAATAGATTTACAGCTAGCTATTGATCACAAGAAATTAACAACAATTTTATGACAAATCATGTGTGTTGCCTTACATTTTAGATGATCTAATTTCTTCTATGTTGTCCATGACCATAGATAAAACATGACAAAAAATGTATACTTATAAGGTGTTTAATTTCAATTATCTGCCTTGTTATTATAGGAACATTTAGACTAAAAATTATTCTGCTTTTTCCAGTTTATGCTAAATAAACACTGATAAGGCACAAAGCAGTTTATTGTCCTCTTCTTGTAGATTTCACGTTATATTTTACAAATAAATGTTTAATGAAATAGCATATCTTGTTACATTACATAAAGTATTTAATTAAATAATAGGCACTTCAGCCCCAAGGTCACTAGGGAAGCATGTGGTGAATATTATACCATAACTAAAAAATTAGAAAGTGAAGAAGTGTTTGTTTAGCTCTCAAATATGCCTAATTAATTAATGGGAATTGGGGTTCACACTTAGAACATCTTAAACTCTTTACACCCATAGAGTGTGTCTCTGTGTGGATACATCATTTCAGAGAGGCAACTGCAGAATTCTCTGGATTTGGAGATAGAAGTAGAGATCTACCTATGAAAAATTACATCTTACTTGTAGCCAGAAACTTTGGGGAGCTGTTTTACAGTGTACTATGGCACCCCAACTTATTTCTCTCAAAATGAGATGTATGTGTATGTCCATATGTGTATAACCACTTACTTATATGTGTTCTAAAAAAATACCAAATAGAAGATAAAATACATACAGTCTACATACATACAGACTTGTAGGGTAACAATTATCTTTTATTTAGTGTTTTTGTATTTATTATAGCATTTGATCTTTATATGAATTCTTTGAAGTAAATTTTATTGTTCAGAGTCTCCCTCCCCTTTGAGTTTTACTTTTTCTCATGTAAAAAAAAGCAAATAAAAGACAAAAAATTGCCCACCACTCACTCTCCAAACTGCTTTCCCTGCTAACTACTCCTATCTCTAAAGTACAACCAATTACTGTGACATGCAAGGTGATAGCCAATACATAATCATAGTTGTTAGTGTTTTCTGCATAACAAACCACCCCAGATTTTAGTGGCTTACATCAACTATCCTTTGCTAGCACATGGTTCTATGGGTCAGCAATTTGGGCTGGGCTCAGCTGGGCTAGGTTTCACCAGCGTTCACTCATGAGAGTACACTCAACTGGCAGACCAGCTGGAGGCTGGTTATTGAAGAATGGCTTTACTCACATCTCTCAGATGTCTGTAAATTTGTTCTGGTTATCGGTTAGTTCTAACTATCAGGTAGGGCAATGGGTTTGACATGTCTCCAGCAGGCTAGCCTGGACTTAGTCCCGTGGTAATGGTCCCAGGGTTTCTAGGATCAGCAAGAGAAGTGAAGACCCAATGCACAAGTGCCTTTCAAGGCACCACCTGCACTTTGTTATTACGTGTCCAAGCTCAGAATCAATATAGGAGGGGGTTGCACACGATCATGGATGGAGGATACATGAATTATCAGAGGCTGTATTAATTTCCTAGAGCGGCTTTAACAAATTACCACGTATTGGATAGTCTAAAACAATGGAAATTTATTCTCTCACAGTTCTGGGGACTAGAAGTCTGACTTCAGGGTGTCAGCAGGATCATACTATCTCTGAAGAGTCCAGGGGATGATTCTCCCTTGTCACTTCCAGCTTTTAGTAGCCCCAGTCATTCCTTGGCTTGTGGCAGCATGGCTCCAATATCCGCCTTTGTCTTCACATTGTCATCTTTCCTCTATGCCTGTCTTCTTCTTATAAAGACACCAGTCATACTGGATCAAGCCCACCCTAATGACCTCATTTACTACATATATTTATTACAGCATTCTATAAGAAAGAGTTCTCAAATATACATAAAGCTGTACATTATTTCCTTTTGTGCACTGACCAACCTAATCTATTCTCTTTTCTAAGCTATTGCAAGCATACAATTGATTTTATATTAATCTAAAAAAGACCAATAGATTACCTTTTATTGGAATGGAAAGAAAGGTAAGTAGTTATTTATATATGAAGGATAAAGTTGCTGGAGACACTGGATTTTGAGGTTTAATGAAATAATTTTCAATGAAAAGTTGAGTGATTTTATTATAATTTTAAAAAGTAACATTAAAATATTTTAAATGCACTCTCCATTTTTAACAGTAGCACTACAATAAATACCTTTATCTTTCCAAGTTTTAAAATAGTTTATGTGTATATATGCACCCCTAAAACCAAAACCAAACCGAACTGTTGCTGTCATGTCAGTTCTGACTCATAGCAACCCTATAGGACAGAGTAGAACTGACTACAGGGTTTTCAAGGAGCAGCTGATGGATTCGAACTGCAGAACTTTTGGTTAGCAGCCAACCGCTTAACCACTGTGCCACCAGGGCTCCACATATACACCCATAGAATTATGTAAATCTCTTTCATTAACTAACAACCACTGGTCAACTTTAACTAAAGATAAAAAACTTATTCTGCTTTTTAAATTTTATTTTGAAACAATGTCAATCTATAGAAAAGAGAGTAATGCAACAAACACCTCTGTATTCTGTATCCTGGCATTTTTACTTTTTAAAACAGCACATTAATAAGAAAGGAACATGTTAGAATCAGTCACTCAAGTAAGATTGATAGTATGGAGAGTTACAAGGGAAAAAGAATGTCTTATCAGTGACCTAAAGAAAACCTAATGAGATGTTTAGAACCTGGGATGTGTCTCAGCAGCACACTGTCTCTACAGGGACACTTGTGGTTCAGGGCTCCGTGCCCAATTCAGGCTGAAGTCTGTGCCCTGGACTTAAGACACATGTCTATCTTTGGAATGGTAATGCTAAGAGAGGTAGCTGTCCCTCATGGAAGTGTCTGGTAACAACACTTAGTAGTGACTCTGAGTCAGAACCTACTCGATGGCATTCAATAACACAACCTATAGGGAATTCTGGAGTCCCTGGGTGGTACAAATGGTTAAGCACTTGGCTACTAACCAAAAGGTTGGCAGTTCGAGTCCTCCCAGAAACGCCTTGGAAGAAAGGCTTACTTTTGAAAAATCCGCAGCTGAAAACCCTATGGAGCACAGTTCTGCTCTGACACACTAGGTCTCCATGAGTTGGAATGGACTCGATGACAATGGGTTTACAGCGAGTTATGGTGCAGAGGTCAGAACAACTAGATGAGTGATTGTTTTACACAGAAAGTATTTCCTTTGAAAATTCCTGGAAACTTCAATCTTGGAAATAACTTATCCTTTCTGTTCAAGACCTGCCCATTTTGTCACCAGGCAATGCTGAGTCTTCCTTTAAACAACATTCATATCTGCCACTCACCCCATTTCCAAGGACACACTCCCTGTCTGGGCCCTGATCACTGCCCAAATGGAGTCTGGCTACAACCTCCTGGAAAATATCTTTCCTAGACGTTTACTTTTTATGTTGATTTTCAGTCATGGGAAAAAAGAAGGCTTCTGCCCATATGGAGACTGGAGCCATCAGCTTGATCTCCTAAGTCCTAACCAAATGAGTAGGATATAGTTTATCTTTCTCTTTTTTAATTGACTACAACACCGCTCCCAACCATTTCTTGACCTTTCGTTTTCTTTTTCTCTCCTCTTCATTCCATTTCCCATTATTTATAACTCACTCTACATTCAGTGCATGGATTTGAATAATAGTTGTAGTAACTGGTCTTCGTTGTAGGCATATGGATGTTATCCTATATTGAACATACCATGGACTGTCAAAAGAATGAACAAATCTGTCTTGGAAGAAGTACAACCAGAATGCTCCCTAGAAGCAAGGATGGAGAGACTACATCTCATATACTTTGGACATATTATCAGGAGGGATCAGTCCCTGGAGAAGGACATCATGCTTGGTAGGGTAGAGGGTCAGCGAAAAAGAGGAAGATCCTCAATGAGATGGATGGACGCTGTGGCTGCAAAGATCGGCTTAAGCATAACAATGATTGTGAGGATGGCGCAGGACCAGGTAGTGTTTCCTTCTGTTGTACACAGGGCCGCTATGAGTCGGAACCGACTCAATGGCACCTAACAACAACAACTACATTCAATAAGGACAGAAAAAAGCAACATATAGCACAATCAAAATTGAGGTAAGAAGAAATTAGACTTAAGAAACGGAGACGTAATTAGTTGAAGTTTACAGGACAATAGCAAAACCAATGGCTCATATTTTAAGAAGGACTAGCCTGGGAAGTTAGTCCAAATTTTGTAAATTTCCTTCACAGCAAAGTCTTGGATTAAGCAGTAGTTCTTACATGGTAAAGGATTCATAGTTGTACATTGGTTAAAGCGCTCAACTGCTAACCAAAATGTTGGCAGTTTGAACCCACCAGACGCTCCATGGGAGAAAGGTGTGACAGTATTCTCCCATAAAGATTTACAGCCTTGCAAACACTACGGGGCAGTTTACTCTGTCCTTTAGGATCACTGTGAGTCAGAATCGACTCATTGGCGGTAGGTTTGGGGTTGGGGCTTACATGGTAACAATATAATAGAGGCTTAAGTTGTTTCTTTATAACCTGACACTACTTATTTATTTTGTATTTATTTCATTGAGATAAAATTCACAGAACATAGATTCACCAGTGTACAATTTAGGGTTTTTAGTATAGTCACAACGTTGTGTAACCATCATCTCTATCTAATTCCAGAACATTTGTATCACCCAAGAGACTCAACAGATAATGAGCATTTGGGTTGTACCTACTTTTTGGCTATTATGAGTAATATATCCACGAACATTTGCATACAAGTTTTTGTGTGAACATGTGTTTGCAGTTCTCTTGGGTATATACCTAAAACCCATTGCATTCGAGTAGATTCCAACTCATAGAGACCCTATAGGACAGAGTAGAACTGCCCCATAGGGTTTCCAAAGAGCTGCTGGTGGATTCGAACTGCCAACCTTTTGATTAGCAGTGGAGCTCTTAACCACTGTGCCACCAGGGCTCCTGGGTGTATACCTAGAAGCACAATTTGCTGGGATATATAGTAACTTTATATTCAACTTTTTGAGAAACTGCCAAACAGTGTTCCACAGTGGCTGAACTATTTTACATTCCCAGCAGCAATGTATGAGGGTAACAATTTCCCCATAGCTTCACCAAAACGTCTTAAATTTAGCTGTTTTTTATTTTAGCCATACGCGTAGGATTGCCATGAGTCCGAACTAACAACAACAGTGGATGCGGATTCCTAGTGGTATCTCACTGTGATTTTAATTTGCCTTTCCCTAACGATTAACAAAGGAGCCTTGGTGGCACAGTGGTTAAGCACTTGTCTGTTAACTAAAAGGTTGGTGATTCAAACCCACCAGCCACTCCACAGGAAAAAGACGTGGCAGTCTACTTCTGTAAAGATTTACAGCCTCGGAAACCCCATGGGACAGTTCTGCTCTGTCTTATAGGGTCACTATGGGTCGGAATCAACTTGATGGCAACAGATTTCTTTTGTTTTTGTAAATGACTAATGATATTGAGCATCTTTTCCTGTGCTTGTTGGTCATTTGTATATCTTCTTTGAAATAATTTCTATTTTAGTCCTTTGGCCATTTCTTAATCTAGTTGTTTATCTTTTTGTTGTGGAATTGTGAGAGTTCTTTATATATCTTGAATATATGACTTGCAAATATTTTCTCCCATTCTGTGGATTGTCTTTTTATTGATAGAGTTTTCTTCTGTTCCTAGTTTGTTGAGAGTTTTTTATCATGAAAGGGTACTACACTTTATCTAGTACTTCTCCTGCATCTATTGAGATGATTATGAGGTTTTTTTTTTTTGTTTTTGTTTTTTTTTTCCTCTTCATTCTACTAATCTAGGGTACTACGTTGATTGATTTTTGTATGTTGACACACCCTTCTATTCTTGGGATGAATCCCACTAGCCATGGTGTGTAAATATTTTAATGTGTTGCTAGACCTAGTTTGCTAGCATTTTATTGAGGACATTTACATCTATATTCGTGTGGGATATTGGTCTGTAGTTTTCTTTTCTCGTGTTGGCTTTGGTATCATGTTAATACTGACCTCAAAGAGAGAATTAGGAAATGATCCCTCCTCTTCTATTTTTTGGAAGCATTTGCAAAGGACTAGAGTGTTAATTCTTCTTTAAACATTTGGTAGAATTAACCAGTGAAACTCTCTAGTCCTGAACTTTTTTTTTGTTGGAAGTATTTTGATTATGTTAGATCAGGTTAGGTGCTGTCAAGTGGATTTTGACTCATATCGACTATATATGACAGAGAAGAACTGCCCCCATAGGGTTTTCTAGGCTGTAATCTTTACAGGAGCAGATTGCCCGGTCTTTCTCCCGCAGAGTCACTGTGTGGGTTTGAACCATCAGCCTTTCAGTTAACAGCTGAGGTCTTAACTGTTTGTGCCACCAGGCTCCTTAGTGTTTTGTGTTTTGATTACTTGCAGAATTTCTTTTTTTGTGATAGGTCTAGTCAGCTTTTCTATTTCTTCTTGACTCAGTTTTGGTAGTTTGTGTGTTTCTAGAAATTTGTCGTTTTCTTCTAGGTTATCTAATTTCATAGTATTCCCTTATAATCCTTTTTATTTCTGTAAGGTCAGAAGAAATGGCCTTGTTTCACTCCTGATTTTAGTTTTGTCCTTTCTGTCTCTCTTTTTTTTTTTGCCAGTCTAGCTAAAAGTTTATCACTTTTTTTATCTTTTATTGTACTTCAGGTGAAGGCTTACAGAACAAATAGTTTCTCATGAAACAGTAGTACACATGTTGTTTTATGACATTGGTTAACAACCCCACAACATATCAACCCTCTAACTTCTCAACCTTTTTTTTTGGTGAAAATACACACAGCCAAAGATACACCATTTCAAAAATTTCTACATGCACAGTTCAGTGACATTGACTACGCTCTTCCAATTTGCTGTTATTCTCACTTAAGATGACGGCTTACAGAACAAAATAGTTCTCATTTAACAGTTACTACAAATATTGCCCTATGACAATGGTTAACAACCTCACAACACATCAACAATATCCTTACTCAACCTTGTGTTCCCTATCACCAGCTTCCTTGTCCCCTTCTGCCTTCTGGCCCTTGTCACTGCACTCCTGTACCTCGTTAGTCTCATTTGGTTATACGGGGCTGTCCACTCCCAGGCTGAACAGTGAACCTCGGAAGTAACTTCACCACTGAGCTAAAAGGGTGTCTGGGGGCCATACTCTTGAGGTTTCTCCAGTCTCCTTTAGGCCAGTAAATTTGGTCTTTTTTTTTGGGAGTTAGAATTATGCTCTACAACCTTCTCCAGCTCTGTCCAGAACCCTCTGTTGTGATCCTGGTCAGAGCAGTAAGTGGTGGTAGCTGGGCACCATCTAGCTGTACTGGACTCAGTCCGGTGGAGACCCTGGTAACTGTGGACAATTAGTCCTGCGGACTAATCTTTTCCCTGTATCCTGGTCTCTTCATTATCCCTTGCTGCCAAAGGGATGAGACCAGTGGAGGATCTTAGATGGATGCTCACAGGCTTTTAAGACCCCAGACACTACTCACCAAGGTAGAATGTAGAGCATTGTCTTTATAAGTTGTGTCATGCCAGTTGAGCTACATGTTCCCCGAGAACATGGTCCCCACAGCCCTCCACCCAGCAATTCAGTCCCTCAGGGAGTTTGGATGTGTCTATGGGGCTTCCATGACCTTTCCTTGTACAGGTGGTGCTAGTTTCCCCTTTATTGTGTACTGTCTCACCCTTCACCCAAGATACCACTTATCTATTGCCTATTTAGTATTTCCCCCCCACCCCTCCCATCCCTGGTAACCAACAAAGATTGTTACATTTTGTGTGTGAACTTTTTCATGGGTTTTTACAATAGAGGTCTCATACAATATTTGTCCTTTTGTGATTGACTTATTTCATTCAGCATAATGTCCTCCAGTTTCATCCATGTTATGAGATGCTTCACAGATTCATTGTTGTTCTTTCTCGTTGCATAGTACTCCATTGTGTGTATGTACCACAGTTTGTTTATCCATTCATCTGTTGATGGGCACCATTTTGCTATTGTGAACAATGCTGCCATGACATAGGTGTGCATATATCTATTCGAGTGACAAATCTTATTTCTCTAGGATATATTCCTAGGAGTGGAATTGCTGGATCGAATGGTATGTCTATTTCTAGCTTTCTCAGGAAGCTCCATATCATTTTTCAAAATGGTTGTATCATTTTGCATCCCCACCAGCAGTGCATAAGAGTTCCCATCTCCCCACAGCCCCTCCAACATTTGTTATTTCCAGTGTTTTTGATTGGTGCCAGTAATGCCGGGGTGAGATGGTATCTCACTGTGGTTTTAATTTGCATGTCTCTAATGGCTAGTGATCGTGAGCATTTCCTCATGTGTCTGTTGGCCATTTGAATGTCTTCTTTGGTGAAGTGTCTGTTGATTTCCTTTGCCCATTGTTTAATAGGATTATTTGTCTTTTTGTTGTAGAGGAGTTGGATTTTCTTGTAGATTATGGAGATTAGACCTTCATCTGACTTGTACTGTCCAAAAATTTTTTCCCAATCTGTAGGTTCTCTTTTTACTCTTTTAGTGAAGTCTTTTGAAGAGCATAGGTGTTTGATTTTTAGAAGATCCCAGTTATCTAGCTTATCTGTTGGGTTTTGTGCGTTGATGGTTATGGTTTATATCCTGTTAATGCCTTGTATTAAGGCCTGAAGTGTTGGTCCTATTTTTTCTTCTATGAACTTTATAGTTTTAGGCTTTATATTCAGGTCTTTGATCCATTTTGAAGTAGTTTTTGTATATGGTGTGGAGTATGGGCCCGGTTTCATTTCTTTTGCAGATGGATATCCAGTTTTACCAGTACCATTTGTTAAAAAGATTGTCTTTTCCCCATTTGATGGACTTTGGGCCCTTGTTGAAGATCAGGTGACCGTAGGTGGATGGATTTGCATCTGGCTTCTCAATTCTGTTCCATTGGTCAATGTATCTGTCGTTGTACCAGTACCAGGCTGTTATGACTACTGTAGCTGTATAGTAGGTTCTGAAGTCGGGTAGTGTGAGTCCTCCAACTTTATTCTTCTTCAGTAGTGCTTTACTTATTCAGGACTTCTTCCCTTTCCATATAAAGGTAATGATTAGTTTTTCCGTCTCTTTGAAGAATGTTGTT
The DNA here is from genome assembly GCA_030035585.1 of Dugong dugon. Classification (NCBI taxonomy): domain Eukaryota; kingdom Metazoa; phylum Chordata; class Mammalia; order Sirenia; family Dugongidae; genus Dugong; species Dugong dugon. The sequence goes on from CM057464.1 coordinate 136,720,572, forward strand.
GGTATTTGGATCGGGATTGCGTTGTACTTGTAAATTGCTTTGGGTAGAATTGTCATTTTCACAACGTTGAGTCTGCCTATCCATGAGCATGGTATGTTTTGCCTTTTATGTAGATCCCTTTGGGTTTCATGCAGTAGGGTTCTGTAGTTTTCTTTGTATAGGTCTTTTACGTCCCTGGTCAGATTTATTCCTAAGTATTTTACCTTTTTAGGGACCATTGAAAATGGTATTGTTTTCCTGATTTCCTTTTCATTCTTCTCCTTATTGGTGTATAGGAATCCAACTGATTTTTGAATGTTTATCTTGTATCCTGCTACTCTGCTGAATCTTTCTATTAGTTCCAGTAGACTCCTCATGGAGTCTTTAGGGTTTTCTATGTATAGTATAATATCATCTACAAACAGGGACAGTTTAACTTCTTCATTACCAATTTGGATGCCCTTTATTTCTTTTTCTTGCCTTATTGCTCTAGCTAGAACTTCCAACACAATGTTAACTAGGAGTGGTGATAAAGGGCATCCTTGTCTTGTTCCTGTTTTCAAGGGAAAGTTTTCAGCCTTTCTCCATTAAGAATGATGTTGGCCATTGGTTTGGCATAGATGCCCTTTATTATGTTGAGAAATTTCCCTTCTATACTTATTTTATTGAGAGTTTTTATCAGGAATGGGTGTTGGACTTTGTCAAATGCCTTTTCTGTGTCAATTGAGATGATCATGTGATTCTTTTCTTTCCTTTTATTTATGTGGTGGATTATATTGATTGATTTTCTAATATTGAAACATCCTTGCATACCTGGTATGAATCCTACTTGGTCGTGGTGTATTATTTTTTTGATATGATGCTGAATTCAATTAGCAAGAATTTTGTTGAGAATTTTTGCATCTATATTCATGAGAGATATTGGTCTGTAATTTTCTTTTCTTGTGACGTCTTTGCCTGGTTTTGGTATCATCATTATGCTGGCTTCATAGAATGAATTTGGAAGTGTTGCTTCCTTTTCTATGCTCTGAAATAGCTTGAGTAGTACTTGTACAAGCTCTTCTGTAAATGTTTTGTAGAATTCTCCAGTGAAGCCATCTGGGCCAGGGCTTTTTTTTGGTTGGGAGTTTTTTTGTTACCTTTTCAATCTCTTCTCTTGTTATGGGTCTGTTCAGATTTTCAACATCACTTTGTTGTAGTTTGGGTAGGCCATGTGTTTCTAGAAATTTATCCATTCCCTCTAGGTTTTCAAATTTGTTGGAGTATAGTTTTTCATGATATTCTGTTATAATCCTTTTTATTTCAGTTGGGTCTGTTGTAATGTCCCCCATTTCTTTTCTTATTTGGGTTATTTGTGTCCTATCCTGTTTTTTTTTGTCAGTCTGGCCAGTGGTTTGTCAATTTTGTTGATTCTTTCAAAGAACCTACTTTGGTTTTGTTGATTCTTTCTATTGTTTTTCTGTTCTCTATTTCATTTCTTTCTGCTCTGATCTTTATGATTTCCTTTCTTCTGGTGGTTGTGGCATTTTTTTGCTGTTCTCTTTGTATTTGTTTGAGTTCTGTAGTTAATGTTTTGATTTTGTCCCTTTCTTCTTTTTTGATATGTGCATCTGTTGCTATAAATTGTCCTCTGAGGACTGCCTTTGCTGTGTCCCAAAGGTTTTGGTATGACGTGTTTTCATTCTCATTTGATTCTAGGAAGTTTCTGATTCCATCTCTGATTTCTTCTATTACCCGGTGATGTGTAAGCAGGGTATTATTTAGTTTCCATGTAGTTTTTTTTTTTCTTTGCTCTTTCTATTGTTAATTTCTACCTTGATGACATCGTGGTCAGAGAAGATACTTTGAATTATCTCAACATTTTGGATGTTGTTGAGGGTTGTTCTGTGGCCTAAGATGTGGTCTATTCTGGAGAACATTCCATGTGCATTGGAAAAGAATGTGTACTTTGCAGCAGTTGGATGGATTGTTCTATATATATGTCTATGAGGTCCAGTTGGCTGATTGTGTCCTTTAGGTCTTCTGTATCTTTGCTGAGTTTCTTTTTAGTCGTTCTGTCCTTTACTGAGAGTGGTGTGTTGAAGTCTCCTACTATTATTGTGGAACTGTCAATTTCTCTTTTCAGTGCTGTTAGAGTTTTTTAATGTATTTTGGAGCCCTGTCATTGGGTGCGTAGATGTTTATTATGGTTATGTCTTCATGACGGATCGTCCCCTTAATCATTATATAGTGTCCTTCTTTTTCTTTTATGGTAGATTTTGTTTTAAAGTCTATTTTATCTGAGATTAGAATTGCCACTGCTGCTCTTTTTTGGTAGTTGTTAGTTTGATATATTTTTTTCCAACCTTTGACTTTTAATAAATTCACATCTTTGTTTCTAAGGTGTGTCTCTTGTAGACAGCATATTGATGGATCCTGTTTTCTTATCCATTCTGACACACTCCATCTCTTTATGGGTGCATTGAGTTGATTTACATTCAGTGCAATTATTGATAGATGTGAGTTTGTTGCTGTCATTTCGGAGTGCTATTTTTGTGGTGCTGAAGTTTTCTTTGTTCTTCTTACTCTCTTGTGCTGAGTTACTTTTGTTTGTGGATTTTTTTTCATTTCTTTTGTTTTTGTAGGTTTTGTTTTTGCTGAGACTTTATGTTTTTCCTCTTTTTTTAAAGGAGTATGTTTGTTAACTTTCTTTGTGGTTACCATGAGTTTTACCCTTATCTTTCTAAGTTTAAAGCAGTCTACCATTACTTGGTATTGCCTTGCCTTCCTCTCCATTAGAAGGTTCTATACCTATGCCGTTTATTCCCTCTTTTATTGTTTTGATATTGTTGCAATTTATTGATTAACTGCTCTGATTCTCTGTTGTATTTCTTTTGGTTTTGGATAGTCCTTGAGAGTTCATTTCCTAGATTGGTATCTAGCTGGTATGATCCTGCGTCCTAGGTTCTGCCTGTGAGCTGAAGCTGTTTGTCCTCAGATCGAAGAACTCCTTTTAATAATCCTTGTAAGTTTGGTTTGAATTTTACATATTCCCTTAATTTCTGTTTATCTGGAAATGACCTAATTTCACCATCAAATTTCAATGAGAGTTTTGCAGGATATATTATTCTTGGCTGGCAATTTTTTTCTTTCAAGATTTTATATATGTCTTCCCATTGCCTTCTTGCTTGTATGGTTTCTGCCGAATAATCTGAGCTTAGTCTTATTGTTTCTCCTCTGTATGTGACTTCTTTATTTTCATGAGCTGCTCTCAGGATTCTTTGTCTTTGGTTTTGTCGAGTGTGAATATGATATGCCTTGGTGATTTTTTTGGGGGTCTCTTCTATATGGGATTCATTGAACTTCTTGGATGGCCAGCTTTTCATCTTTCATGATATTGGGGAAGTTTTCTGTCAGCAGTTTCTCAATGATCCTCTCTGTGTTTTCTGTGTTCTCCCCCTGTTCTGGAATTCCAATCACTCGAAAATTTTTGTTTTTGATTATGTCCCACATAACTCTCAGGGTCTCTTCATTTTTCTTTGTTCTCTTTTCTGATTTTTCCTCAAACAGAGTTGTATCCAAGTGTTTGTCTTCAATTCCACTGATCCTGTCTTCCACCATTTCAAATCTGCTTCTAAGCCCTTCTATGACACCGTCCATTTCTGAAATCTTGTTGTTTATCTTGTGGATTTCTAATTGTTGTCTTTGTATGATTTCTAGTTGTGAATTTATTTTGGCATTTTGTTCCTGCTTTGTTTTCCTGAATTCTTCCAATTTTTTGTCTGTATTTTCCATGAATTTGTCTATCTTTTCCTCATGTTTGTCAGCTTTTTGCCTAAGTTCTTGGAGAATTCTGAGTATTAGAGGTTTGTTTTCCCTATCAGGTAGTTCTAGTGCATTTTCTTCCACAAGAGAGTCATCTGGTGTTTTATTTTGGACCCCTACTGGAACCATCCTGTCATGTTTTTCTAAATGTTTTGATATTGTCTGCTGTCTTTGGGGCTTTCAGTAGTTATTTTTCTTGTTGATTGACTGTAGATTTGTTTGTTTTGTCCCTTTTTTTGTTTTAAATTTGACTTTGTCTGAGCAGGGGGACTGTGTGTTCTTCGTTGTTTGCTTGTCTGTGGGCAGAATATTTTTCACCTCCTTCTCCAACTGTCAGGGTCAGTCACTCAGATACGGTATTGCAGGGCAGGTCTAGCTGAAGAGGAGTCACTGGGATGAGTTGTTTATGGCACTTACTACAGCCACCAGAGCAGGTCAGTAATCATTGCAGGGCATGCTCCAGTAGGCCGTGCCTGTGCTGCTTGGTGGTGTGATGTCAAGCACAAGGTGTAGGTAGGCAGGATGCAGCAGGGAGATTGTTATGTGTGGAGCTAAGATGGATATGGGAGAGAGGAGAGAGCAACAGGAGCCAAAAACATACAAACAAAAAAGAATGCTAGGGGAGATTGCAGTTGGAATGGAGAGATGAGAGACTATGAAATGGAGAAAAACAGAAAGGGGAAGAGGAAGAAAAGAAAAGAATGAATAAATAAAAATCATAAAAGTCAAAGAACCATAAAGTTCCCAGGGATCCCACCGGTGTAGCTATGAGGTCTGGGGAAGTCACTCTCAGGTGTTGCAGTACAGCCTGGCTAGAAGTCATGGAGGTATACAATGACAGGTATTCAGGGGACAGAAAGAGAAGGAAGATATAGAGAGACGAGAAACTGAGCAATGAAGAAAGACAAAAAGGGAAAATAAAACAAAACAAATAAAAAAAAAAAAAAAAGAACAAGAAAGGCCCCCCCCAAAAACAGGAAAAAAAAAAACCAACAAAAAAAGCAATGCCCTCAGGGATCCCTCTGCACGACTGTGGAAGCCGAAGGGGAGTCTCCTTGCCTTGCATATCTGCCTGGCCAGAAAGGGCTCCCAACTCAAAAAAAGGAAAAGAAAACAAACAAACAAGTCAAAACAAACAAACGAACAAAAGCCCCGGGATCCCAGCAGCGCAGTAGCCCAGACTGGGAAGCAGCTCCACACTGTAATGGAGTTCCGCATCCCCTCAGGAAGAAGCAAAGATGGTGCATGGAGCCAGGTACTCAAGCGAAAGGAGGGGGAGGTGGTGAGAAGCAAGTAAGAAATCAAAAGAAGTAGGGGGGGAAAAAAAAAAGCAACACTAGCAGCCAGGAAATGGCACTCAGAGAGCCAGCTAGTGTGGGGTGGTTTTTCTGGACAAGAGACTGTGTCCGCGGGAAGTAGAGGGGTTGAGTGTGGGTGAATAAGCATAAAGAATGGGAAAGCGTATATCACAAATTACTGGCGCTCTGCAGCCCCTCAGGAAGAAACAAAGATGGCGCACAGAGCCAGGTACTCCAGCGAAAGGAGGGGGAGGTGGCGAGAGGCAAGTAAGTAATCAAAAGAAGCAGAAAAAAGCACCATCAGCAGCCAACAAGTGGCACTCAGAGAGCCACCCGTTCGGGTGTGTGGAATCCAAGGAGCTGGTGTTTCCTGGTCAACAGATTGTGGTTGTGGGAAGCAGAGGAGGCCGAGTCGGGGTGAAGTGGGGTGGGGGGTGGGAAAGCATATATCGCAAATTACCGGTTGTTTTGTCTCCTGCTGGACACTCCGTGAGGCTGCTTTCTTGTACCCTCTGTTTGCTGGTCTCAGATAGGAGTCCAAGATGGCGGATCCATGCTGCATTAGCTGGTAGTGGACCTCTGCATGAATCTCTCCTCACTCTCCGTTCTCTGTCAGTTTTCTCACTCCATTTGGTGCTTGGATGAGTTCTTTCTCTCTTCATTTGATGTTTTAGGGTTTCAGGATTGTTGTATTCTCTGTTCGGCTTAGTTTTTCGGATCTTTGTTGTGGAGGGATGGCGTGGTGCTTCTGTCTAGAGCGCCATTTTGCCAGAACTGCCAAAAGTTTATCACTTTTGTTGATGTTTTCAACAAATCAACTTTTGGTTTTATTGATTTTATCTATTGTTTTTCTGTTCTCTGTTTCATTCATCTCTGCTCTAATTTTTATTATTTCCTTCCTTTCTACTGAGTACGGTTTAGTTTGCTCTACTTTTCTAGTTTCTTAAGGTAGAAGATTAGGTTATTGAGTTGAGATGTTTCTTCTTTTTTTAAATGTCTGCATTCACAGTTATAAATTTCACTTGAGCTTTAGCTGTATCCAATAAGTTTTGACATGTTATGCTTTCATTTCCTTTCATGTCAAAGTGTTTTCTAATTTCCTTTATGATTTCTTCTTTGACCCATTGGTTATTTAGGAAGGTATTGCTTAATTTTCACATAAATTTGTGAATTTTCCAGTTTTTCATCATTATTAGTTTCTAATTTCATTCCATTGTGTTTAGAGAACATACACTGTATGATTTTAATTCTTTTTCACTTTACTGAGTCTTGTTTTGTGGCCCAACACATGGTCCATCCTAGAGAATGTTCCAGGTGCCCTTGAGAAGAACGTGTATTCTATTGATGCTGGGTGGTATACTTGGTTGAATAGTGTCCCCCCAAATTTATGTCTACTTGGAACCTCAGTATATAACCTTATTTGGAAATAGGGGCTTTGCAGATGTACTGCATTTTTGTGTAAATAATGACCACCTTCTACGTTTGTTTGCCAACCATGTCCTCCCCCTCCACAGGTGTTTTTGTAAGCGCTGCTATGCTAATTTTTTTACATGTTGTTGTAAAAAAATTAACATAGCGTGCTTTCAAAAATACCTCACAGAGAGAGGGCGTGTTGTCAAACAAATGTAGAAGGTTTGTTTTATTTGTGTAAAAATACGTCAAGTAGTGAAGATGAGGAAATACTGGATTAGGACAGGGCTTAAATCCAATGACTGATGTTCTTATAAAAAAGAAACACATTGACACAGCTGTTGTATAGAGGGAAGATAGTCATATGAAGACCAGGGGTAGAAATTGGAGTGATGCATCTACTATTCAAGGAATGCCAAGGATTGCTGGCAACCACCAGAAGCTAGGAAGATGCAAGGAAGGATTCCTCCCTAGCAACCCTCAAAGGGAGTATGGCCCTGCTAACACCTCCAGAACTGTGAGAGAATAAATTCCTACTGTTTTAAGTACCAGTTTGTGGTAATTTGTTATAGTAGTCCTAGAAAACTAATACAAGTGGAATGTTCTAGAAATGTCTGTGAGGTCTAGTTGGTTTATAGTGTTTGGGTCTTCTATTTCCTTGCTAATCATCAGTCTAATTGCTCTATCCATTATTGAAAGTGGGATATTGAAGTCTCCAACTATTGTTATTGAATTGTTTCTTTCTCCCTTCAAGTCTGTCAGTATTCGCTTCGTATATTTTGGGGCTTTCTTGTTAGGTGTGAAACCTGACCTTACTTTTATTTAAAAGCAGTGGCAAGGTGAAAACTATTAACAGATGGCAGAATATGAAGAACTTTTTACATTAGCAAAGTAAACTTAGTGTGCAGAAAAAGCAATTAGGGGAAACATGAATTTTCATAGTAGAAAATTTCCTGGTATATGATCACTACAGATCATACTAATCCCAGAAATAGTCTAGGCAAGGAGAAAGATGTTTCTCAGAATCTTTTTGCTCTGAAAGAGAAAATTTCTTTACTTGCTTATAAGAACTAAAAGGGATCTAAAGAGTTGGAATAAAAATATCAGTTATCTTCTGAGGGCTTACTCTGTTCCAGGTGCTGCCCTAGATTCGTCCTTATAATGTTTCATTTAATTCTCACATCAACCCTCTAATGCGGTGTCTCCCGTTAGAAGAATCTAAATTAAGTATTCAAGTGCAAGGGTGATTTTTAAAGTAAATGTTTCCAGAACAAACAGGTAAAGAGTTAGCAGAACAGGGAAGGGAAAGAAACCAAGCAAGGGTGAGATTTTAGGAATGTAGTGGAGGATGGTTTCAGCCTGATCACACATAGTAACTCTGGCGTGTAAATTACATCTCAAATTTACCTACCATGAGGCCAAGGAAATGGGTTTTTGTTTTCTCTAACTGTCAGTCATTGGATAATGGCTACTCAGGGAATATATAAACTCTTAAACCCTTGAGGGCTCTTTGCTTATGAGCAAAGGTGGTCTGATAGCCAAGGGCAGTTCCTCCAAAGAAGGCTCACCTGCCCTCAGGTAGTGGTGTGGGCAAACAAAAGGAGGCAGAGGCAGAGGGAAGGGTGCTCAGAAAAAGTGAAAGGGATCCAAGGGGTTCTCGGCAGAGCACCCACGAACTCTTCTACAGCTAGGTAATTTTTTTTTTTTTTCCATTTTAGAGTGAAGGAAACTTAGGCAGAGAAAGGCTAAGAGTCACACAGAGAATGAATTCACATGTATCTGACACCGAAGTCCTTTTCCTTTCCCCTTCAATGTGGTGACTTTAGCCATGAAGATACTATCATTTAGGAACTTCCAAGAATCTCCTCTTTCAGATATTATTATGCTTTGTTTCTTAATACAGAATCAACTTAATCAGATGTTCTTTACTTCGGATCGTCAAACTGTGTGTTGAATTTTTTATGTATGTACATGGGTGAGAGAGTTCATGCTTACATAAATTTCTCGAAAGGGATATATATATATATATATATATATATATATATATATATATATATGTATGTATGACCACTATACATACAAAGGACCACTATTTTATTTTATTTATTTAATCTTTTCATATGTTTATTTGCCATTCCCATTTCCTCTTCTGGGAAATGTTTATTCAAGCTTTTTCTATTGGGTTGCTTGCTTTTTTTTTTTTTTTTAATTTTTTTAAAATTGTACTTTAGATGAAGGTTTACGCAGCGAACTAGTTTCTCATTAAATGATTAATACACATGTTGTTTTTCACATTGGTAGCCAACCCCACGACATGTCAACACTCTCCTCTTCTCAACTCTGGGTTCCCCATTACCAGCTTGCCTGTCCTCTCCTGCTTTCTTGAAAAGGACCACTATTTTAAAAGACCAATCTCCACATTTACCTACCCAGCACTTTATGACTTGTTAATCACTGTTATTTCTCTACGACATTGGTCTCATAAGCACAAATGCATTATAACACTCACAAATAGCAATTTAGGATTATGACTGTACCACCCTCCTCGTGTAGCAGCGCTGTTTTCTCTGCATTCCATAAATTTTAGAATTGGCATTAACTCTTCTTTAAACATTTGGTAGAATTCACCAGTGGAGTCATCTTGCTCTGGGTTTTTTTTATACCAGAAGCTTTTTTTTTTTTTATTACTATCTTTTTTTACTTGTTATAGGTCTGTGCAGATTTTCTGTTCCTTAGTAGAAGCACAAAAAACTTTACATGTCATTTTGTTAAGCACACGGTTTAAAATTAAGGCAAAAATGTTCACTTAGGGACTTAAATAATCTTGTTTGTGTTTCCATTGATTAATTCATTTGGATAACGGCCAGTGTCTTAGTCATCCAGCGCTGCTATAACAGAAGTACCACAAGTGGATGGCTTTAACAAAAAGAAATTTACTTTCTCACAGTCTAGAAGGCTAGAAGTCCAAATTCAGGGCGTCAGCTCCAGGGAAAGGCTTTCTTTCTCTGTAGGCTCTGGAGGAAGCCTCCTCATAGTCATCAATCTTCCCCTGGACCAGGAGCTTCTCTGCGCTGGAACCTTGAGTCCAAAGGACACGCTCTGCTCCTGGCATTGCTTTCTTAATGGTATGAGGTCCCACTCTCTCTGCTTGCTTCCCTTTCATCTCTTGTAAAATAAAAGGTGGTACAGGCCACACCCCAGGGAATCTCCCTTTACATTGGATCAGGGATGTGACTTTGGTAAAGATGTTATAATCCCACTCTAATCTTCTTTAACATAAAATTACAATCACAAAATGGAGGACAACCACTCAATACTGGGAATCCTGGCCCAGCCAAACTGATATACACATTTTTGGGGGGACATAATTCAATCCATGACAGCCAGATATGCATTTAATGTCTGTATGACTTACACACACTCACACACACACACACCAGTGTCAACCTGGGTGGGTATCAAGTGGTCGGTATTTTTAAAAAATTAAAAAAGAGATCCCAGTAATTTGTCTGACTTTTTTCTTTTAGCTACGTGATATAAATACACAGAGTCTTCTGTGTGCACACAGTTAATTACCAGGACTCCTATTACGGAAGAGTCTAAGGGGGAACATTCTAGACTTTGGTATTGTAGAGGTAAGTCCTATGAACTGGGAAGGCTTGGAGGCTTTCAGAGGACTAGGTAGAGGAGACAGGTGTGCAAAACTGTCCTAGTGGGGTATAGCCTCAGAGTTTGGGGTGTGTGCTGGAGGTACCAGCTAAGGAAGAAACTCATGACAGAGAAGTGATACCTCTCCCAATGAGTGACACTAAAAAAATGGGAGAGATTCAGATACACCTATAATTTTGGGTGCTTAGGCAAGGTAACGGAGCCCTGGTGGCGTGGTAGTTAAGCATTTGGCTGCTAACTGAAAGACCACTCATTGGAAACCCTATAGGGCAGTTCTACTCTGTCTCATAGGGTCCCTATGAGTCGGATTCTTCCATGGAAACAGTTTTTTTTTTTTTTTTTTAAGGCAAGGTGACCATCTTAGACTGCATGACTCCTACCATAACTCACCCTCAGCTACCCACCACCTTGGGTCCCATTTGGTTTTCCTAGATTAAGTTTCAGTATAATCTAGTTTAATATTAAATTCAAGTTCAGGAGTGATTTCTCCCAACAGAGAATGACAATGTGGTTGTAGTGAGACAGTGTGAACCAAAGCAGGGTTCTTGCTTTTCCTGGAAAGCCACTGTGCATACAGTAAGCACAAGGCGTATTTGACAAAGGAACAAAGGATGAAAGGAAGAGATTTTGTAGTAGTTAGGCAACATCGACCCCAAGTCTCTGTCCATTGCTCCCACTTAAAGACAGCACAAGTTATCACATGACTCTTGCCATTACGGACTGGAAATTTATTGCGATTTCATTTTTCATTTTAACAAACATTCTTTGCACCACACTTCTAAATCAGAGAACACTGTAAATGGGAGCCAATGTATGTTTTCCTCCAAGCCAAGAGCTAGATGCCCAAGGGCTCCAAGGTCCAGAAGCCCAAGCCCCGTGTGTGCCGGGGAACTGCACGTCATGCCTGAGAGCAGGTCAGTTTTGACAAGTGTGTGATGCCATGGGGTCTGTCCTCAAGCCACTGAGAAGAGGCCTAACGAGTCCCTAGGAGTATTACGGGAATAAAATAAACCTGCCCATGCTGCTCAAAATTTGAGCGGTAGTCTGACGCCCAGCTCCCGCTGCTCCAAACGCGCACAGTGTCAAGGCTGCCTGCCGGATGCGTCATTTCTGTCTCAAGAGTAGAGAAGGGGACAGTTGCAGCTTCCCTTCCCCTGAAAGGAAAGTGGAGTTTTCTGGGAAACTGGAGCCTCGGGTGTGAAAAGTGTCCTTGGGCCCAGAGCAAGCTGAGAGAGAAAGAGGAAAGAGAGGAAAGGGGTATGGGAAATGGGACTCCATTGATCGGGGCATGACCGGGGCGCAGGTGAGGAAGTGAGTTCCGAGGTGAGCATCCGCCGGGACCGAAGGCAGATCGAGAGAGGCAGTCGTTCCCGTCTCGGCCCACGCCGGCCCCGGGACGGTCTGAGCTGTATCCGCACTCGGCGTCCCTCCTCCGCGACGCCCCCGGCTCGGAAGCCTCCAGCCTCCTCCTCCGCCCCGGAGGCACCAGGTCCCCAGCTCCGCCCAGCCCCGCCCCGCCCCAGCTCGGGGCTCCCGGCTCCCGGGGAGCTTGCCCAGCGGCGGGTGCGGCGGTCTCCGGCGGCCAGAAGGATGGCCAAGGTCCGGGAGCTGGAAGACTCTCTCCTGCAGACGCAGCCTTCTCCCCAAGTTTCCCCTGACATCCAGGAGTGTTGTGTGCAGCTACTGAGCAAGGGCTTGCTTGCTTACCCCGAGGAAAGTGTGTACCTGGCGTCTGGGGCGCAGCCGGGGGGCCCGCTAGGCGTCGGGGAGAAAGGGGAAGACCCGGAGTTGCCGGTAGGAGTTAAATCAGGTGAGTGCTCTGCTCCCTTCCGGGATGTGATCGGGACAGGAGTGTAACCTAAGAACATCCAATAAGAAAAACAAACACACCACACACACACACATATATGTAGAATGTCCAGATCTTTGCGTTTCCCCAGGAAAATGTCAGCTTGAAGTTGTGAACTTTAGGGGATTTTGCTTAGCTGCTTCCACATCCCTTGGCCACCCTGTTTGGCGCAAAGGTATATTAGAGTTAAGTGATTTTATATTCTGCTTTTCTTTATCATCCTTTTAACTTGCAAACAGAAATGCATTTAAGCAATGGTAACTTTTCCTCTGAAGAAGAGGACGCGGACAGTCACGACAGCAAAACCAAAGAAGGAGATCAACACCTGTCTCAGAAGAAAACCATCACGCAGATTATGAAGGATAAAAAGAAGCAGACTCAGCTCACGCTGCAGTGGTAAGACTCTCCCCGTAGAAGATTACAGGGATACCTTTAAGCACCTGTTGAGGCTTAAAAACCACCGTCTTCTCAGTTGTTTTTTGCAATTTGCTTCTCCCTCAAACTTTTTGGAAGTTTAAAAGACCAATTAGAAAGTATCCAAAAGATTTTTTTTCACTGAGTATTTGGTAGAGACAGATTCTGGTATTGATCAAAAATAGTATGCAATATAAATAAAGATCACATTACTTTGTTCATTATTTCCTAAAACCACAACTTCTTCAAATATAAGCAGTAATGAACGTTTTTATCATCACTTTTTTGCTTAACGTGTAATCATTTGTTCCTAATATGTTTGATATTTGGCAGCTTATGTGTTTATAAAACATGGTTTTTAAAAATGACTCCAAAGGAAGGTTGATCTTAACTTTAACATTGCCTTTAAGAGGGCAAATTAAAAATAGTGTATTGGCCATAAGAGGAAATGCATTTGAATCAGAAGACAGAAAAATCAGGTGAGATATCACTATTAACTAGATAAATGTTCAACTGTTTTATAGCACATGTCGTATTTTTTTAATAGTAAAATGTCACAAATTGGATTTTGTGGCAAATTCTTGAAAACCAGGAATTTATCAATAGGCTCCGTACATACAGAGAATATTTTAAAATGTTGATCTAAAGTAATATGGATTTGAAAACATACTATTAAGCTTCCCTCAATGTGTGAAGAAACAGGAGTATAAATATCCTCCCAAATTCCAAATAATAAACAAACAAATCAATAAAAAGTTATTTATTTACTTCATTATAATCTACTTGTATGTAAAATATGATCTAAATCTTAGAAAATACAATAGAAAAAATAGTTCCCCAAAAGACTAGCACATTTTATTTTTATGTATTTAAACATTGAATTACAATTTACATAATCTAAATTTTTATGATTTATGCTTCAACTCTCTCAAATATTTGAAATATAAACCAAATATTCCTCTAAAGTTATAGCTTAACTGTTGAAGTTGATAACATGCTTACTAGTTAAGACTACATGACAGCAGTAAATAAACTATCTGGAATATTTAGGACACAACTCTTTATAGGATAATTGGAATAAAAGTATTTTGATTTCAGATATGGAGATATTTCAAAACGATCACTTCCATTTTTTCAGTTCAGACTGAGTGGAAACAACCTTTAGTTTTTATTTTATAAATATGCAAACATTAAGATTAAAGAAAAACTGCCATACGCAATATTAAAGTTGTACCTATGTCTAGGATTACTCAGTAATTTGAAGACAAAGACAATGCCTACTACAATATCAGAAAAGCCAAGTGGGTGCTATGTGCATGCCATTAAAATATAATTTTTAAATAGTTGAATGTTTCTTAGTCATTTTTATGCTTTTTGAAATTATACAATTCTGTCATTTTTGTTTGAATTTTCTACACTATCTCTTAAAAATATCTGTTTAACATTAAAAAACACACAAAGTGAGTTATTTGTATTTTGAGAATTTTCTTAAATCCCTTAAGGTAATAGATTATTTTTGGGATGTTAAAAGTTAGAAATGTAAATCACAATCAAAAATCTGATTGGTTAACCCTAATTTGCACTGTCAATTTCACATTTAGTTTTATGTATACAAACTGATTTCATGTTTTGGAACACTAGATCTTACTGGTTTTCAGTCCTTTTTTTTTCCCTAAAGAAAAAGAGATTTCCAACACTTTACCTGCTCAGAGAACATTTTCTTTAGCTTTTATCTCATGCATATTGGAAATACGTTAAATTAGAATCCTTGTGGGTTCCACCCAATTTTAATATGAATGTGTATTCTGTATTTCATTGTTTCTGTGTTTTAATCATTTTGATTTTACTATACATAAAGTATAAGTAAGTTTTAGCCCAAATTAACTACTGAATTGTTAGAAAAACTGGGAATAGAATCTGGAAGTTCTGATTTCTAGATTGACTGCTGTTCAGGTACTTGTAATACTTCAATATATTTATTGCATTTATATAAATTGCATTTAATTGCAATTACAGACGTCTAGATTAAGTGGTATTATCTTTAAATGTTCAAATTTTTATAATATTCATAACAGAGTTGAAGATATATATGTCATTTTGGAGCTATCTATGAAGAATTACACGTACGTTTCAAATGTACAAGATATTTTAGATAATTACAGTATTGATCAGAGTAAAAATGTGAAGGGATAGAAGCAGACCAATATTATCTCAGACTTAAGTAAAATGAGTTCACTTTATGTATTTTGAAAATAATGGAGCCTTGGTAGTGCAGTGATTAAGCATTCGGCTATTAACCAGAAGGTCGGTGGTTTGAATCCACCAGCTGCTCCTTGGAAACCCTGTGGGGAGTCGACTAACAGCAGTGGTTTTTTGGGTTTTATTTTGAAAATAAATACATCAATACCCTTCCTAAGTACTTGGGGGCTCAGTATTTGTTTGTGAATGAAAGTAGGAGATTGTAGGCAGTTGATAGCATGAAGCCTGGCAGCCCTTTTGTGTTGAGGATGTTGAGTTCTCTAGAAACACTCTAATCTTCAATTTCCTCATTCATAGTTCTGTATCACAGAGCAAACCGTGATGAAGAGTGAGATTTACACAGAAGTAAGACCTAATATTTGGGATGCAGACCAGAAGTGATTTTATATTAGCCATGATGTTTTAACTTCATTAATAGAAATTCAGGCAGCCCTAGGTGGTGCAAACAGTTAAGCGCTCGACTGCTAACCTAAAGGTGGGCAATTTGAACTCACCCAGAGAGGCACCTCGAAAGAAAAGCCTGCTTCTGAAAGGCCACAACCTTGAAAATCCTATGGAATGAAGTTCTACAGTGCAACACATGGGGTCGCTGTGAGTTGGGATCAACTCAATGGTAACTGGTTTGGTTTAGTAGACTTTCATTTTGGGTTCTTGTGCTTCAACATTAATCCTTGCGATCTGATTTTTGGTAATATCCAGAATAAAGGAAGTTTATTCATGAACTCATTTGTATAGAGTCTATTCAAAACGGGCATTAAATCAATGTGAAAGGAGAAAGGGAAGGAGAAACAAAGAAAAGGTTAATTTTTTGCCTTTTTTCTTAGGCTTGAAGAGAATTATATTGTATGTGAAGGAGTTTGCTTACCACGGTGCATCCTTTATGCACATTATTTAGATTTCTGCAGGAAAGAGAAATTGGAGCCGGCCTGTGCGGCCACCTTTGGAAAGGTAAGTGACACAGACTGGTTATGCTATCTTACAGCCAAAGTCACGTGAGGCAGACAGTATAGAAACAAATCCATCTGTCCACATTCTTTTAGGTAATATTAAAATACTTGTTTCACAAGAATAAATGAAATCTCTTAAGAGCTGTGCTTGGAACTGCTATATGTTTATACCTTGATTTTGAATGTTAGAACCCTGGCTATCAGAAGATTTAAGACAATCTTAGAGGAAACTTCATTTGAGTAGAGGCATTGCCCTTCAAAGAAGGATGCATTAAAGAGCATGGTATGGCCTTGTGTTATGAAGCAAATTAAACAGAGGCAACATATATCTTGTTAATGTAACTGGTGATTGTCTTTATTTAGCTAGTCCAAGTATATGGGATTTTCAATAAATTTTTAATCCATTATTTAAATAATTCTCTTAATTCTCCATTTCACTCTGAGTATCTTTACACCTCAAATTACCAAGATTTTGTGATGGGATTGATTAAATTTCTCTTATTTAAAAATAATCCTTTATACACAACCTGTATGGTTAGGATGCAAATCTATAGAACTGACTGTACTATACCTGTACATATTGATCTCATTTTAGAATCAGAAAACAGTATCAATTTATTGAGGAAGTCTTGTTCTTGTGAGATTCTTGTTCATATTCTGTTGTCTGAGAACCTCGGACATCCTAGACAAACCGTAGCTTGGGTCTCAAGTATTGCATCTCATGTAAACTGAAATCTGAATCCTAACCTGTAGAGGGACTCGTTGTCCAGAAAATAATGAATGCTATGGTCCAGATTTCAAATTTTTTAAAAAATTAATTAAGAAAATCTGTCTGTCTATGGGAGACAGTGTGTTATGGTTCATGGCAGTCAAGTGGTCTAGGTTCTAGCCTAGACTGTTGCTAACATGTTGTGAGCCCTTTTAAGAGACATTTAACCTCTTTGAAACTCAGTTCATTCACTCTGTAAAATGAGGAGGTTGAAATTAAGGAGATTGAGTTTCTAATGCCCATGTTAGCATTACCGTTGTATGAGAACACCTTATGGCTGTAATTCTTAATTGAGAGGGTCATGAGACACCTTGAGACTCTAATAAAAATTATAGATAGACCCAGTTGCCAGGAAATTAACACATACGTTAGGTTTTCCATGAAGCCCCTGAAAGTTCATGCATGGATCTCCAAAGATCTGGGTATAAAACTCCTGTTTTATGTAGAAGACATTTTTGTTCTTTAATCAGATCCTAATTTTAACAAATTTAGAGAAAGGAATATACCAAAAAAAAAAAATTTTTATATCACCATTGGAGCCCTGGTGGTGCAGTGGTTAAGAGCTATGGCTACTTACCAAAAGGTCAGCAGGCGAATCCACCAGCTGCTCCCTGGAAACCCTATGGGGCAGTTCTACTCCGTCCTATAGGGTTGCTATGAGTCAGAATTGACTTGACAGCAGTAGGTTATTGTGGAGATCCTGTAAAGCAGAGGAAAGGCTGGGAAAGGATTTGGGATGAATCTCTGGGTGGAGTTATTAAAAAGAAACTCAAATCTTCTCCCTAAGTGCACAAAGACTATAAAAACTGTTTTGGTAGTAAAATCAAGCAATGCACATATTATTACAATCTGCCTTGGAAATTGAGACAAGGACAGTAGAACGTGCCAATCAAAAAGGACTGCCTTGCCTTTGCTGACATATTGCTTATCAGTGTGTATGTATTACTTTTTCCAGACTAAATGTTTGCCCATAGTTCAATCTTCACTTTCTTGAAGTATTGATTATGAGTGGATTGCAATAGAATGACATCCTTTTCAAAAACTAAAGTAATTGACTTTCTTTTCAGACAATTCGCCAGAAATTTCCCCTCCTAACTACACGACGACTGGGAACAAGAGGCCATTCAAAGTAAGACCCATCGATGAACACATATGAAATCTGTCCTTACACATGAGGATTGATGCAAATGTAAAATAAGTATTAACTTGATTAGTAAAAGATCAGTTGAATAAAACCAGGTATTATCTTCTTGATGAATCAGACTTTTACCAACTGTAAGAACTAAAAAGAAAAATAAGTGAATTTTAATGTTTAAAAAGCAAAATTTATACAGAAAAATCATAATCATAATACGTTATTCTTTCTGCTGAAATAACCCAAATGAATCATTTTTATAATCTTAAAGCCACTACTGAAGGCACCATTGTCATGAAAGGGAAATGTATATGGCTAACTAAGTGACAGAATAGAATCCACAATATTCCCAAAAAGCAGGGCCAAAGCCATGGAGTTGAAGAGCTATGAGTTGAAAGGAAGTGCCTTAGCATAGTTCAGCTTCTTGCTCTATTTTCTTTCATAGATGATAATTTCTTTATATTGCCTTCATTTCCCTTAAAGAAAATGACCTTTCATCTTTGGTCATGTCCATGTAAATATAAACATAATATAAGCTGTCATGTATTCTCTGGCTTGGAATCTTCAGCTTTTGTGGCAATCTCTGTAGAATGCCCAGTTTACAGGTTCTTGCTCATCAATTATTTCCCCTGTCCACTGCCTCTTCAGTTTCTCTTTTCCCTCTGCCTACAAGCATACTCTTTTATCCTGGAAAAAAAAGTAAAATCTCAAACCTGCTATGCCTTCAGCGATTGCTCTATTATTTTTTTTCTCATCGCTGTTTCTTGAAAGAGTAGCTATTTGCTCAATCCCTCCATCACTGACCGCATCCCACTTTCTTGGTTCATTTCTTTACCTGGGCAAAACTACAATGGCTCATTTTTACTGTTCATCTTCCTTGGCACCTGTCTAGCATTTGAACCTGTTAATAATACCCTCTTAAAATAATTAAATGAATAAAACCTTTGCTATGGCTTCTCTGTCCCAGCACTGTCCAGGTTCTCTTCCCTCTTCTAATGTTCCTTTGCTAGTTTGTCCACTGTTTCCTTCTGCCCTGATGTCTCGTCCAGCACTGTCCAGCAGAAGTATAATGTGGCCCCATGTGTAAATCAGAATTTTTCTGCCTTTGGGTCGATTCAGACTCATAGTGACTCGGTAAGACAAAGTAGAACTGCTCCATAGGCTTTCCAAGGCTGAAATCTTTACTGAAGCACACTGCCGTATCTTTCTCCTGCAGAGCAGCTGGTAGGTTCAAACTGCTGACCTTTCAGTTAGCAGCCAAGCATTTAACCACTGCACCACCAGGGCTCCTTAGTAGCCATATTAAGGAAGTAAAAAGAAACAGGTGAAATTAATTTTAATATTACGTTTTATTTAACCCAGCGTATCTAAAATATTATTTTACCATGTAATCAATATAAAAATTATTAATAAGATATTTTACATTGCTTTTTCACAGTAAGTTTTTGAAATCCAGTGTGCATTTTACATTTACAGCACATCTCAATTCAGATTAACTGCATTTCAAGTGTCCAGAACCTACATATGGCTAGTGGCTACCCTATTGGATAGCACAACTGTAGTTACTTGCTGATAAATAGGTCCTACTTTTTGAATTCTCTTGAATGTGTCTCTTCTCATTCCCACCTTCATAACCTAGCCTTGACTTCCTTTTCATTCCATTCTACAGAAGTTTTTCAAGTTGATCTTCTAAGTCCAGATTCAATCATATCTCTCTCCTGCTTAGTAACTTTCACTGGCTCATAATTTCTAGTAATTAAAGACAAACTTTTCTCACCTTGACATTCAAGGTCCATTCTGATTTAGTACCAATCTGTTTCCTATCTTATCATTTACTCCTTCTCATTTATCAGCATGTAGCATATGCTCTCACCAAATTATGACCCCAGTACCCTTTGTTTCACTCCCAACTGTCATTCTTTTGCTCATTCTGTCTCCTTCCTATGTAACGTTGAAATCTTAGCCATTTTAAAAGAATGTCTTTTGAATTTCCTCTTCTTTTCAATCTTTTCCAAGTCTCTTGATTTATTGTAGGCTCTTTCTTTGTACCCTCATAGCAGTTTGTTTGTACCTATCTTAATGTGAAATTAACGTATCTCCTGCCCCCTATGGATAGTAAGCATTTTGAGGATAGAGACTCTGTCTCATTCATTTTCATGTCCTTTCTCTTGTGATGCATATGAGATTATCAATCAATACTTATTTAGCTGATTTTAGTGCTAACAGAATTGTAGCCAGGGATGAAGAAATAAAATGCTAGGTTGAAAAAGACAAAATTAGTCCTTGCCTTCCAAATCAGCCTTATTTCAAAATTGGCTCAATGTAACTGATTTCTACTGAATGTGATTCCTACTGAATTGTGTAGGTAGAGAAGAGATCAGATGGGGCTTGAGGTAAATCAGATAGGGCTTGAGGTAAACAGTGGAGAAAGAGACAAAGCAATGGAGGGAAATCCTCTTCACAGGATCAACAAGGGGGCGATGGACAGACTGCAGGGAAAGTCATTTAATCCTTGAAGGAGCCTTTAGGATTACAGATGAATCATTAACCCTGTCCATTGTGACACACTGAGGCTCTAGTTTTTAGATTTACATGAGAACATGTGGTGACTTCAGGCAATTTGTTTGACATCTAAGAGCCATAGATATGCCTAAAAGCAAAGCAGTAATGATTCTTTGAATTTTTTCTGTCTTAGTGATATGCTATTTTATTTTTATTACGTGACTATTACATTTTTGGTATTTTGATATTATGGGGGAAAAGATATTTTCCATCTGTAAACTAAATATGTCAAAAGATATAGTAAGATGTAGAATTTGTGTATTTTATTATGGTTAATGTTTTGACGTAAATATTCTTAGCAAGGCAGCTTTCCTGCTTTTGTCTTGAAAGATACTATATCAAAAGGCAGCATAGCTTAGTGGTTAAGAGCATGGAATTTGAAGTTGGACAAATCTAAGCTTGAATCTCGTACTTCCCTCTATAGCCCTGTGACACTGGATGAAGCACTCAGCTTCACATCTGTAAAGCGGATATACAATATCTATCTCATAGATTATTGTGAGAATTAAGTGAGATAAAATATAAGAATGAATGGAAAGTGAATATGTTTTCAATTTCACTACCTTAATAATATGAAATTAATCATTCAACACAGCAAGAAATCAGTAATGCAATTGAGCAATGCATATACACAAACACAGACACAGACACACTGATTATCTTCAGTTCTTTCCAATAACCATACAAGATAGGAATTATTATATTTTACAGGTGTGAAAACTGCAGTTCAAAGGTTATTGACTTGCCACAAGGCAACACAGATACTACAAAGTAACAATGTTGGCATTTAAATCAAGATTTACCTGGCTTTAAAGCTTGTGCTTTATGAGCTAGTAAAGCCTAATTCTTTCTGATATCAGTCATATCAAAAAAATAATTGTTTAATTGAATTTTTCTTTTCTTTTTTGAGGTACAAGTTTTAGATTTTTTAAACTGATCCAATAGTTTTAAAAATTATTACTACATCAGATTTTTCTTCAACAAGATAATAACATTTCTCAATCCTCAATCATAAGATACTTTAAATATAAAGTAAATTTGCGGCACAACACAGTTTTGCTTTCTGCTTTTTAAATTTTTGTCCTAACCATTTCTCTGTGTTGATATATCATCTTTATAACCGTCATTTCTAATGGCTGTTTAATATTTTCAAAAGTTTACATTTTATGAAAAAATATGTTTATGTATGTAGAAATATGAACAATTAAATGAAACAGAAATAATAAACGAAGAAGCAAGCATATCTTGGAGAGTCAGGAGTTCACAATTTCTCCCAATTTTACTAGTAATTTTGCAAAATTTATTTTATTGCCATTGGAGTGTTGCTTCAAACATACTATTGCTAAGTAGTTATTGAATTGTTTTGAAAACATAAATGAATTTGTATTAATGTACTTTAACTTCATTGGATGGTATATTAAGATATAGTAATATTCTGTAACTGTTCAGATGATGGTTATTTGAAGACTAGGTTTTCAGTTTTTGCAAAATTCTTGTAGAATAGCTCGTGTATGTCAGTCATTTCAGTTGGGGCTCTCAGACAGAATTTACTTTAGATCATGATTGACTCAAACCGTTCTTCTGTATTCTGGGCACAAGGTTGCATCACTCTTTCTAAAACTGTCCTTAGATACATTTGGGGCTCGTGGAAGAATAGCATGCTCCAAATTTTACTTGTCGATGTATGAAATCCAAAAGTTTGGGAAACACTGCTCTATGGGATAAAGAGATGGTTAGTTGGGTCTAAAGATTATGAACGGATACTGTGTCTGTTATCAAGTTCTGTTTCTCTAAGCTCCGATCTATCCAGGCATTATAATGATCTATCCTCACAGCATTCACCTTGTGCTTTTTCTCAATAAAAAGTGGGGAGTGAAAAAAGTTTAAATAAAATGAGCCAAGAGTTTATTCATCCAAAAGGAAGAGATAAAATTTTTAAAACAAACAAACATATTAAAAGCGCAAAAATCTAAACAGACAGAATCACTCGTTAGGACTGGATATCATCCACTGTCAAAATTAGAAACAATGAAAAACGGAATAACTGGTTTCCAGTGGCTAGCCCAGTTTCACACAGGAAGCCACTGCTGCTGCTGATTACAGATGGAAGCGTTTGGAGGTTACCATGTTGGGTCAGAACACCTCATCCTAGAGAGCCTAACCCAAGTGTGCTTTGGGTACGTTCAATTTGCAGGTGGCATTGGCAGGTCAGCTCCCCATCCCTTCTTTCACTTTTACTTTCTCCTTCTTGCCAATAAAACCAACAATCCCAAAGTCAGACTTCACATATTCTCATAACCAAGCTAAAAACTGACTTCGTTTTTGTGTTTCTTTTTTCCCCCTTTAATTTAGCACCAATGCCAAAAGTATACATTTTAATTTTCTCCTGCATAATATTTTTTAATTTAGTTTTGAATAAATAAAAATGAAACATTTAACAGTAAAACAGAATATCTAATGAAAAGTAGATCTTGCATATTTTATGGTTATGAATTTTATTATAGTAAGTTAATCAACCCATTCATACTTATATTGATGTACAAAGCATGGTGCTAAAGAGTATCTAAGATGCAAGGAACTGCAAGGTAGGGTACTTGCTATCAAAAAACATTCACTATCAATATTCATGTATTTAACAAGGATTTTAATGAGTGTCCAGGTGCTGATGAGACCCTAGCGATACAATAGTGAGAAGAAAAAGCCTGTATCCCATCCTTGCTCAGAATAGCTCAGCAGAATAAAAGAGAACATAGTTGAGCCCGCCCAGTAGTTTTAATGTACCTGGAAGACTGATTTGAAGTTACATTTTAATTTCTTGTAGACTTTGATCAGTTAAATCTTAGTTTTTAGACATGTTGGACAAAAGCTGTTATCTTATTTATTAGCAGTGATTTAGTGGGTTAATAAAACTGATACAGCAGCTGCTCTTATCATAGCAAGTTATTGCAAGTCGCTGAGCAGCTTAATCCCATCATTTCCTTATCAGTTATCATTTGTGTAGTGCAAACTAACATCAGGGCTACTAGCTCAGTGGAACATATGTTTCAGGAATTCTGTATAGTGACTGAAATGGAAAAGAAAAAATATAGGTGCAGGTATAAATTGATCAGCAAATGAACAAAAGTATTAGACACAATGTAAATATTTTAGTTGTAAAAAAGAACAGCAATAATTTCATTTGTCCTATTAAAAATCTTGTATTTTATAACATTCACTTTAAAATGTTGACACACATTAGTTATCCTGCTTTATTCCAAAATTGTAAATGATATCTGTCACTTGACATAGGCCAAGGACAGTCGATGCTAATGAATGAACACAATTGTGTTAGATAATCACAAGGGCTACTTACAGGAGGCAAGTGTTTTCTTAGAGAAATCAGCTACTAAGATCCAGGATTTTTGAGCATTTATCATACATCTTATTTAGTAAAAAATGAGTGAATAATCAAAGGAAGAGAGAACTGTGAAGTGTTTGGGAATCTTTATTCAGATTAACCTACAAGGTAGGCATTAGGTAATGGTGTATAAATTAAACAATTTGTCATTCCACATAAGGCATACCTTACTTTTTATTTAACATGTACTAGTATATGTTCTTATTATGCCATAATATTTTTTGGAAAATATTTCCCAGCAAGACTTATAGTAGGGGAAAAAAATTTAAAAAAATTATAAAATATTGCAAGTGAGATGAAAAATAAATGTATATGTTACATGAAGTCACTTTCCCCAGGTTTATGAGGTATAACTTTAGCTGTTAGGAAGACAGAGAGCTGATCATTTATTAACTCTTCTCTGTTCTCAAAGACACAACTCATCACTCAGATGATAACATGTACCTAGTTAGACTAACAGAAAGATTAAGGGGAAAGATTAGTTCATTGATTTCAGAAGAAACTGGATATGAAATGTGCTAACTTAGTACAATTGTCATCACAAATGATTAAATTTGTCTTCCTAGTAACAGTCTTTCTGCCTAAATACACTGACTTCATGCCCTTTATATACATTGTTTATATGTGTATGGAATTTTGTGACCAAAATGTAGGCAGTTTGAATTCACCAGCCCCTCCTTGGAAACCCTATGAGGCAGTCCTACTCTGTCCTATAGGGTCGCTATGAGTTGGAATCGACTCGACCACAACGGGTTTGATTTTTTTGTTTTTTATTTTTTTCTAATCTTTTATTTACAACCTGGAAATGGACAGTACCAGGTGGTGGTCATTGAAAACGATTGGCTTTAAGATTTATGTTTTATCAGTTTCTGAATTCCTAGCAAAACGCATTGACTCCTCCAACAAATGTTTGAGGATTCTTTTTCACGGTGATTTCAAGGGGGGATACAATGAAGAAAAAGATAAAATCCCCTTCCTCCAAATCTTACTGTTTAGTAGGGGAGGCAAGCTAGGTTCACATGTTCCAATGATACAAGGGATAAAGCTACAGAGATAAATGACCAAGAGAGGAGTTAAGGGACAGAGAGATTAGTTTTCTCTGAGAGACCAGGCAAAACTTCATGCATTAAAGCTATGCTTTGAGGGGTGGGTAAGAAATTAGGACATGAAAGAACAAGGGCATTTCCAATGGAGAGTTCAACAAGATAAAAAAGCACCTGGGTGAGAAAGTCTAAGTTATTGATGGAGAGTGAGTAATCCTAATAGTAATAGATAAGGTGATGCAGTACTTGTAGATTTCTTTGCATAGTGTTAAGCAAGAGATACTTTAGCCTCTACCAAATTTAAAATTGGGCTGCAATGGTTAAGTATATGAAGACTACGTGCATGCCCTTAATTGACAACTTCTTGTTTATAAAGTTTTCTATAGGGTACATGGTTATTTTTAACTTCTTTTCATGATATTCATTCATTTATTCATGTTTATGGACTTCCTATTATAGAAAGTACATAGTTTAGAGGGAATTTTTGTTAACATATGGAATGTCAGATATGAAACATCCAGATCAATGGTATAGTAGGTCTTAATGATTCATGTCAATTGTTAATGCTTACTATGATTCATGTTGAACTAGAAGAGGGAGTATATGTGTGTGGGTGCAAACATATTTTAACTGTATGTCACTTGAGGGTTTCTAATTGTAAAAAATTGAGAAATAAAATTATATATATATATATATACACATAAATATATATGTACATCTTTTGCATCTGGAGTATGGAGGCAACATGGTCTGTTGAAATGAAGAGTGCTCTGTAGAGCTTGACAGATCTGGGTTTGAATCTTTGCCATTTACTAGCTGGGTGGGTTTAGACAAATCACATCACCTCTTTGAGCCTCTGCTTTGAAATGGAGATGACACTAACTTGTAAGCTGCTGTAGAAATTTGAGATCATGTAAAAATAAAGTTCTTGGGATATAATAAGTGCTCAATAAATGTAACTATTTCTATCTATTACCTGCTTCAATGATAACACATATTAATTTAGTATTGTGATTTTTTTCTCTGCATGCTTTTCTCTCCCACAAAACTGTTAACTTCTCTAAGGCATAGACCCTCTCCTACCTCACTTTGAATCCTTAACACTTAGTACAGAGTAAGCACTGCATATATGTTCGAAAAAATGAAAGAGAGGGTGTCCTTCCACTAGTTCCTATAGGTTAGGATTAGTTTGTAAGATTGAATTGGTAGAACATGCTCAACTACATTGACATATCTATATTAAGAGATATTGCTAATGGGAAGGGGATATGGTATCTCTGATTTGTACAGCCTAATGTAGCTGATCTGGTCACCTTCCTTGAATGTCAGTTTGTTTCTGGGTTGACAGTGTTATTTACATTTGACCTATGAATGAAACACAGGCATTCCTGAATGTAGATATACGAGTTTGACTCTGACTGTAAGTAAAGGCACTAAATACTTCTATTTTTAAAGATATTCTTCGCTAATGATTTAAAAAACCAAAACAAACCCATTGCCGTCAAGTCAATTCCAACTCATAGCAATCCTATAGGGCAGAGTAGAACTGCCCCATAGGGTTTCCAAGGAGCTGCTGGTGAATTTGAACTGCTGACCTTTTGGTTAGCAGCCGAACGCTTAATCACCGTACCACCAGGGCTCCAGTGATTTACAGGGAGAGGGCAAAATAACAGTCATTTTATAAAAATAAGGAACAAATGAATTGTGTAATAAAAAATAGTCTCCTTAAAAGCCATGAGAAATCTGTAATAAAAAAAAAATTTAGCCAATCCATATTAGCCAGTATTTACTAGTCCTAAAGGATGTTGCATTTTAAAATGTTATCATCAGGTGGTTTTTAAAACTAGAAGTAAATTTATTTCAGTGCTGGATACCCATTTCATGTGGTCACTGCTCCACTGTTGGTAGGTAGTCTGGCTCAGGAGACCATAAACTAGGGTGGAATTCAGAAGAACACATGTTCTTGACTTGATTTTCCATGTCTATTTTGTTCTTCATTGTATTGACACCTGGCAGAGTGCTTAAGACATAGCATGCACCCTAGTTAATATTTGTTGGATTCATGGTCTTCTTTTTGATCTATTTTATAGTTTTTGTCTACCACCTGTCAAGGCAATGTAGCTTCCTCTCAGTCTGTATGGCAAATAACCTTACCATGGTATAATCTTATTTAAATATTGAAAAAACGATTAGGGATGAGAAATAATAAAAGTTACAATAAATGATTATCAACTTTTAAAGCAACACGAAACATACATTGATTCAGCAAATGGCTAAAATGTAGTTATAAAGTCTATAGAACAAACAAAAAACTTTACAAAAGAACATGAAATTACAATATCTTTTTATTGTAATATATCCCTCCTATTCTCAAACATCACTTGTTTTACTTCTGCTTATAAAAAAAATTCTTTTGGTATCTTAGTTCTAAAATCTAATGAAGGGAATATTAATAATTATTTCAGACTCTAAGGTTCAGTAACTAATTCTTCTAATATACTTGGCTGAATATCATCTAAATCTACTAATTTGTTCATGGTTTTTAGGTATTTTCCTTATCTATTTCTATTACTATAGCTGTTTTTGATAAGATATTTATGGCTTAAATAAGCTCTCTTCTTTTACTTTCTAATTAGAGACATAAATCAGTTCAATATTTGGGAATTTCCATAGGTTTCATATTTCCTTCGTTTCCCACTTTGTTTCTCTACATCTTAGAGGTTCTTCTTCCACACTGACCATAGGACTTTTTTCTGTACTAGAAGAATGGAGCAGGTCTGAGGCTCATCTGTTCAGGTTAATAGGCTATTGTTGTCTTTCTACCAAAGCTGAGGATGTAAAAGCTTGTTCCCAGTGCCACAATCATAAAATATCTTCGTTTATCTTGATCAGCCTCATTACTGTTTCTCAAATATAATGACTCTTTCTGAAAACATTTCTCGTTATGATATGTGTTTTTTTTTTTTTTTAATGTTTAAAAACGCCGTACGTCTCCATCTTGAATGTCTTAGGATCATTAGAGGCACTTCTCTGCTATAGTATTGCATTTAGAACCTGGCAGGAGAGAACAAGTCTCTGGGCCTTGTACTTAGAGGGTTCTGCCCCAGCTGCTCACTTCCCCATGAGGCAAGGAGTTCATAGCCTGAGTCAATGTGTCCACCTAAAGCCTACATATTCCTCCTAAACCACTTCCCAGTTCCATGTCCCTGGGGCCCTGGAATTCCCTATCCAAACAGCCCCAGGACAGCCCCAATAGCCCTGTGAGGCTAAGAAATGAAAATTTAAAATATAGTTAGGCTGGAATCCACTGGAAACTCCATTAGTAACTTTTATTTCATTCCTTTATGGATCTTAAAAAACAAAACAAACAAACAACAACAACAACAAAAAAAAACCGTTGCCATTGAGTTGATTACAACTCACAGCGACCCTGTAGGAAAGAGTAGAACTGCCCCATAGAGTTTCCAAGGAGTGGTTGGTGGATTTGAACTGCCAACTTTTTTAGTCTACAGCCAAGCTCTTAACTACTGAGGATCTTAGATGAATGTAAATTAAAAGGTAGGTAAACAAGTAGGTAGTGGTAGTGATTGTGGTGGGTGGGAAAGTGGGGACTGACATCTGAAAGCAGATGTTAGCAGGCTTTGGCTCCGCTCTCTAAACACTCACTATTTGACTAGCGTTTGTACATTTGCAGCGTTTGTACCTGGGTGTGCAATATGTTAGGAGTCTGCAGTTTAGGAGAATAGACCACAATTTGAGAATGGATGAGATGTTACATTTGTCTTGTGGCCCATGGTCCGTTGATAATTTATAGCAAATTATTTGTAACGTTACTTTCCATGTGTCATTTTTCCCTTGATTCATGACACAAATAAATTGTTTTTTTTTTTTCCATTGCTCCACAAAAGTTTAAAGTGAAAATGACAGTAAATTGGGCTTCTCATACCTCATAAGGAAAATATCTTTGAAAAAGTTACATGCTTCATACCTATTCCTATGCAAGACATCAGTGTTTTCCTCACACATAATGTCATATTCTTTCTCCATCCAGTAGAATATCCTATAAAGGAAACCATAACATTTTCTTGTTCAGTTGACTAAATTCAGGTTGAACCAAGCAATTTGCAAATAGGCATACTTAGAGCCAGTGCCTATATTTGCTTTTTTCTTTTTTTTTTTTTGTGGAGCCTAATATTTTAAGTTGGAGCCCTGGTAGCACAATGGTTAAGCGCTTGGCTGCTAAGTGAAAGGTCAGTGGCTGGAACTCACCAGTGGCTCCGCGAGAGAAAAGACCTGGTGATCTGCTCCCGTAAAGACTGCAGCCTAGGAAATGCTATGGGGAAGTTCTACTCTGTCCTATGGGATCGCTATGAGTCAGAATCAACCCAGTGATAAACAATAACTTTTTAGGGGCTAGAAGGGGATTACAGGTAGATGATTCTTTTATCTTTCTTGAGCCTAGAGCCAGAAATATGACCATAAATAGGATTAGCGATTGTCAAAGAAGGGATTCAGCACATTTAGATGCTACTTGAAAAAATTAGGAAAGGAAGGTAAGGAAGAAATCATAGTTTGCACTTGTGGTTTATTCAGATATACTTCACTCTTTTTTCCTCTTCAAATATATCCCTCATTAACACAGAGCTGGTTCCTGTCCTTGCTCTAGGTATCATTATTATGGAATTGGCATCAAAGAGAGCAGTGCTTATTACCACTCCGTGTATTCTGGAAAGGGCCTGACAAGGTAGAGTTCCGCCATCCTCAAGATAATTCTCTGCATTTCTTTAAATATGCATGATATCTATTGAATAAATTTACTTATTAATTTTGCTTATTGAAATGTTTTCTTTTAATCGTCAGACTTTAATTTCAACTGTGTATGAACATTTACATTTATATGCTCAAGGTTAATGGGCAATTTAGATGATTTGCAATCATTTATGAGAAATTAATGGTAAACTAGGTGTCCTAGAGAGAGAAAAAGGAGAAATTAGGGAAGCAGAATTGCTTTTAAATTAGTATTTACTCGTAAGTCTGAGTCAATTTTCAGGCTAGATTCAATAAAATAAAAGTAAAAAATGTAAAGGTCTCCTTTTTTTCTCGGAAAAAATATGTTTTAAAGATCTATGTAGTTGACCAGAAGTTTACAAAGATAAAAAATTCATTATAATCATCTCTAATCACATATGCTTTGAATATCAGCTTACCTTAGTAAGATAAAGCTACTGGCCTGTCTGGGTTTCAGTGAAAGGAAAAGCACAAATGAGTGTAAAGAACACAATGCTCTAAGTTGCTATGAAATATTGGGAGAAGGTTATGGACAAATAAGATGACACCCAATAAAATCAATGATAATATACAATAATTTTTTTAAAGTACTAGAACTCTAACTAAATCTGTATCTGAGATTGGTTTTTTTGTATACTTTACCAAGAACTGATTGTAGCTCTCAAAAGAGGCAATTATTTTTAAAAACCAGCTATTTTGTGGGAAAAGATAACTGGTCATCTGAACCACACTAAGATGAGCTCAGATATTACAAGGAGTGGAATGGCAGCATAGAAGCCACTGTCCACTGTAAAGGATAAACATAGGCCGGATGTCTGAGAAGCCAGATTAATGAGACAGGCTCAGACTAACGCTGGAGCCCAGGTCTGCTGCTGCCTGAGCTGGGACTTCAGCTACTTAACCCTGTTGTGGTCTATGAGCTCATCAGAGAAGGACAGAGTGAAGGCTGTCTCGTATGGAGTGTGTGTTAATATATACAGTAATATAAGTGAATGTTTCTGAACCCCACAGTGGGGAAAAAAGTAACCTAAATTCTATGCATTGATATTATCATTTTAAACAAAATCCTGCTGCATTCAAAATAAGGTTAAGAATGGAATATGGAGCAGTATGTCATAAAAAACTGTCACTGAGAGTTAAAAAGAAAACTATGAATACGGCTCTGTCATGATCTCATTATTGCATTATTTTTATGAGTTTTAGAAAATTACTATTATTTAGTAATTTAAGCAAAATTTCTCTTTCGAATATCTTAGACAAATGTTTAATATCAAGTGTTCTTTGCTTGGTTCAAATCTTACTGAACTTCCTTAAATATCCCTCATTTTACTTTCCCCCAAAGAACATACTTTTGAGTAAGTTGAGAAAGATGCTTGGGTGCCTTTGAAAAACCAAACACATTTCTCCAGATTTATTTCACTAATCAAGGTATGCAGTTGCTACTTTTGTAGGTCCCCTGCACTTCCTTGAATGCTGTAACCATAATTTTTTTTGAACTAATGGAAAATGTACTGGTTTTTAAGGTTTTCTGGAAGCAAGCTGAAGAATGAGGTAAGAATTATTTCCATCTCTATTTTACATTTGCTCGAATATGTCTTACAAACTGAACAATCACTCTTAACCATCCTTTTTGACAAATTTAGAGATAAATGTTATTTACTAGGAGTACCAGGAATGAGTGAGAACTGTAGATACAGCTAAGTTAGATTTGGTGGCAGATATTGATTCTTTGCATGGACCTACTGCACAACTTCCAATTACCCTATGAGGGATAATTTTCCGGTTATCCTTACTTGATATTAAATACTTAGGAGATTGCAAAAGAGACTATTGTTGAGCTAAGAAGTGCCCACTTAAAAATAAACAAAAGCTTATTTAAAGGTATGGAAATGATTGGTATTTGGAATATACCCATTTTAACAAAACCTTTAATAGTTATCAAGAAGCCCAAAGCCAAAATGCTATGGTCTATTTTACCACTTTTTGAATATACATATTCTTTGATTGTATCTCCCTAGTGACCCCTGCCCCTAGCCCACCAGTAGAGAACAGATCAGTAAACTGACTTTATCTAAATGAGTTAGGCTCCCATTAGAGACTGCATGGCTAATTTGACACATGATAAGGCCTTCATTATCCTAAAGTTAACTAGTCATTAAGAAGAGATGTCGTAGAGCTAAGGGCACATGACAGCGTGTCGTGTGGTATATCTGTACCTGAGATAAATCATAACTCCATTAGTTTGGTGAAATGATGCAAGCATATTATCCAACCCTCCACCTCTGAAATAGTATAAAACCTCCAAGCCTCTGAAATGACCAGTTTCTTCCCACCAGTGCTTTTAATACAGTTAATGGCTAATTATATAATAAAGTCCACCAGATTGCTCTTCTTATCAATGAAATAATAGCTCTTTATTAGATAAACAATTGTGAAACTGCAAAAATATTGACTCAGAAATGGCATTTCTGTTGACTAAAGTTTATGTCAATAGAGAATTCAAGTAATTTCTCTCAGGTATTCTTTCTACCAGTTTGATGAAGCTGGTGGTACAAGTGAGCCAACAGCTGATATATCATGTGTATGGCAAACCTCTTTTTGTAGGATAAAGGTAAAATGCTTCTTAAGTCTACTTTTTCCTCATTAGCAGAATATACAACAAATTTAGGTGTAAATTTTGCTTGTAAAGTGAAAATAAAACATTTTGTGTTAGATTATATAACCTACAGATTTTCTAAAGATACCTGAAACAATAATAGACTATCATGATCATCATCTTTATTATTCTGATAGAAATTCATGCAGTTAAGGGCTTTATAAAGGCTCAGATCTACTCTAAATACTTTTTTTTAAATGATAAAATATTTCTATAACAAACTTTAAATTAAAATTTATTTTCTCATATTTAGGGTGACCAACTGTCTCTGTTTGCTCAGAACTGGAGTTACCTAGGACATGAGACTGTCAGTGCAAACCAGGATGGTTGGTCACTCTACATATACTTCAGCTCATTGGAATATTGGTAACTGTGAGGTAGGGAGAGTAGGTGTTAACACTGCTAATTTACAGTTAAGGGAACGGAGGTCGAGAGATGCATTTGCTTTTTTGAAAATTCAAAGTAAAGTTCTGTTGTTTTAAACCCATGGTCAAGGTATCAATCAAGAGATATATACGCTTACTAGGAGACACAATAGTGAATGGATAGATATGGCTCTGCCCTCACAGAGCTTTACAGGAAAGTGTATCTTGAACAAGTACTTATAAAGGGTTTCATGGGAATTAATCTTGTTTATTGGGTTTGGGGAATTTCCCACAGAAAGTGACATTTAAGCTAAGAATTGCAGGTAAGTGGGAGTTTGGCAGAGGAGTGGAGTAGAGGAAGAGAGGAAGATTAGTCCAGACAGAGGGGACAGCATAGGTCAGTCTTTCTCAGCTTTGCCACTATTGACATTTTGGGTCAGATAATTCTGTGTTGTGGGGGATGTAATGTGCATTGTAGGATGTTTAGGAGCATCATAGCATCCGTGGCCTCTAACCACTAGATTCTAGTAGCACTGCCTCTCCCACCAGTTGTAATAACCAAAAATGTTTCTGACATTGCCAAATGTCACTTGGGAGGTAAAACACATATCCCCATTGGCATATGTGAAAGCAAATAAGAGGAACATCATTTTATAGAAAAATATAAAAGAAGTTTAGGATAGCTTAACATAGAATGAGGTGGAGAATAGAGCTGTGCGGTAGGCAGGACTGGATTGTGCGGAGTCTTATTTGGTTAAGGATTCTGGAATGGTAGGAGAATGGTGTGATCAGACTTGTGCTTTGTAAAACTCAAATGGAGAATCAGTTAAAAGGGTGTAAGATAAGAAGCCAGTAGATCCATTGGATTGTTTCGTCTGGATATGAGAAGATCCAGACTAGTATAATAGCCCTGTGGATGGAGACAAGTGACTTTTCTAGCTGTATTTTCAAAGCAGATTCAACATCCAGGTTACTGACTTAAAAAACTAACTGATATGATTTGCTGTAACTGGCACAGGAAACATTGGAGGAGGAGCAGGTAGAAAGATAATGGGTTCTGTTTAGGACTTGTCATGTTTGATGTGCTTGTGAAATGTCCAGAGTAGATTTGATATTACTGGAACAGAGGACTTAGACGGAGATACAGTTTGATGGTGACTAAAACAATGGTAATGAATAAAAGACCAAATGTCTTAGGCTGGGTTCTCTACAGAAGCAAAACCAGTGAAGTATATATACATAGATATAGAGAGATTTATTTCAAGGAAGTGGCTCATGCAGTGTAGAGGCTGGTAAGTCCCAAGTCTGTGGGTTAAGTGTCAGGCTGGGGGCTTCTCCTGACTCACATAGCTGCAGGGGCTGACGAACCCAAGATCAGCAGGTCAGATGACAAGCCACTGGCTCAGAGGCTACGGAGGTCAATGAATCTGAAGATCAGCAGGCAATGTGGAAGGGCACTGGCTCAAGTCCCAAGAACTGGAGGTCAGATGATAAGCCAGATGCAGGCTCCAGAGCAAACCACCACTCGTCTGTCAGTTTGTCATACAGAAGTGTCTTGCTGTGATGCTGGAAGCTATGCCACTGGTATTTCAAATACCAGCAGAAGGACCCATGGTAGACAGGTTTGAGTGGAGCTTGCAGACTAAGACAGACTATGAAGAGGGACCTGGAAGTCTACTTCTAAAAAACTTGGCCAGTGAAAATCTTATGAATAGCAGAGGAATATTGTCTGATATAGTGCCAGAAGATGAGCCCCTTACAGGCTGGAAGGCACTCAAAATATGACTAGGGAAGAGCTGCCACCTCAAAATAGAGTAGACCTTAATGATGTGGATGGAGTAAAGCTTTCAGTACCTTCATATGCTGATGTGGCACCACTCAAAATAAGAAGAAACAGCTGCAACCAACCATTAATAAATAAAAACATGGAATGTCTGAAGTATGAGTCTAGGAAAATTGGAAGTTGTCAAAAATGAAATAGAAAGCTTGCATTTAAACAGGACCTTTTTTTGGTTAGCAGCTGGGCTGTTAACCACTGCGACACCAGGGCTCCATCATAGGCATTAGTGAGCTAAAATGGACTGGTATTGGCCATTTTGAATTGGATAATCATATGGTCTACTATGCTGTGAATGACAAATTGAAGAGAAATAGCATCACATTCATTGTCAAAAAGAACATTTCAAGATCTATCCTGAAGTACAACGCTGTCTGTGATACGATAATATCCACACACCTATGAGGAAGATCAGTTAATATGACTATTATTCAAATTTATGCACCAGCCACTAATACCAAAGATGAAGAAAGTGAAGATTTTTGCCAACTTCTACAGTCTGAAATTGCTCAAACATGCAATCAAGATGCATTGATAATTACTTGTGATTGGAATGCAAAGGATGGAAACAAAGAAGAAGGATCAGTAGTTGGAAAATATGGCTTTGATGATACAAACAATGCCAGAGATTGCATGATAGAATTTTGCAAGACTAATGACCTGTTCATTGAAAATAATTTTTCAACAACATAAACAGCAACTATACACGTAGACCTCACCTAAAGGAATACACAGAAATTAAAATGAATACATCTGTGGAAAGAGATGATGGAGAAGCTCAATATCATCAGTCAGAACAAGTCCAGGGGCTGACCGTGGAACAGATCATCAATTGCTCATATGCAAGTTCAAGTTGAAGCTGAAGAAAATTAAAACAAGTCCATGAGAGCCAAAATACGACTTTGAGTATATCCCACCTGAATTTGGAGATCATCTCAAGAATAGATATGACACATTGAACACTAATGACTGAAGACCAGACTAGTCGTAGGATGACATCAAGGACATCATACATAAAGAAAAGAAAAGGTCAGTAAAAAGACAAGAAAGAAAGAAAAGTCCAAAATGGATGTTAGAAGAGACTCTGAAACGTGCTCTTGAAACGTAGAGTAGCTAAAGGGAATGGAAGAAATGAGGAAGTAAAAGAGCTGAACAGAGGATTTCAAAGGGTGGCCTGAGAAGACAAAGTATTATAATGTAAAATGCAAAGACCTGGAGATAGGAAACTAAAAGGGAAGAACACACTTGGCATTTCTCAAGCTGAAAGAACTGAAGAAAAAATTCAACCCCCGAGTTGCAATATTGAAGGATTCAATGGGCAAAATATTGAATGACGCAGGAAGCATCAAAAGAAGATGGAAGGAATACACAGTCACTGTACCAAAAAAAAATTAGTCAAAGTTCAACCATTTCAGGAGGTAGCATATGATCAAGAACTGATGGTATTGAAGAAAGAAGTCCAAGCTGCACTGAAGGCACTGGTGAAAAACAAGGCTCCAGGAATTGATG
Organism: Dugong dugon; assembly: GCA_030035585.1. Taxonomy (NCBI): domain Eukaryota; kingdom Metazoa; phylum Chordata; class Mammalia; order Sirenia; family Dugongidae; genus Dugong; species Dugong dugon. The sequence continues at coordinate 136,756,262 of CM057464.1, forward strand.
GAATACCAGTTGAAATATTTCAGCAAAGGATACAGCGCTGGAGGTCTTCACTCGTCTATGCCAAGAAATTTGGAAGACAGCAACCTGGCCAACTGACAGAAGAAATCCATATTTGTGCCCATTCCAAAGAAAGGTGACCCAACCGCATGTGGAAATTATCCAACAATATCATTAATATCACACACAAGTAAAATTTTGCTGAAGATAATTCAAAAACAGTTGCAGCAATACATCTACAGGGAACTGCCAGAAATTCAAGCCAGGTTCAGAAGAGGACGTGGAATAAGCAATATCATTGCTGATGTCAGCTGAATCTTGGCTGAAAGCAGAGAATACCAGAAAGATGTTTACCTGTGTCTTGTTGATGATGCAAAGGCATTTGACTGTGTGGACCATAAGAAATTATAGATAATATTGGGAAGAATGGGAATTTCAGAACACTTAATTGTACTTATGGAGAATCTGTACATAGACCAAGAGGCATCTTTCCAACAGAACAAGGAAAGGTGTGTGTCAGGGTTTCATCTTTTCACGGTACTTATTCAGTCTGTATGCTGAGTAAATAATCCAACGAGGACTACATGTAGGAGAATACGACATTAGGATTGGAGAAAGACTCATTAATAACCTGTGATATGCAGATGACACAACTTTGCTTGCTGAAAGTGAACTCAAAGCACTTACTGATGAAGATCAAAGACCACAGCCTTCAGCATGGATTGCACGTCAACATAAAGATAATAAAAATCCTCACAACTGGACCAACAAGGAGCATCATGATAAACTGAGAAAAGAATTGAGTTTTCAAGGATTTCATTTTACTTGGAGCCACTATTAATGCCCATGGAAGCAGCAGTCAGGAAATCAATCGACGTATTGCATTGAACTAATCTGCTGAAAAAGACGTCTTTAAACTGTTAAAAAGCAAAGATGTCACTTTGAGGACTAACATGAGCCTGACCCAAGCCATGATATTTTTAATTGTCTCATATGCATGTGAAAGCTGGACAATGAATAAGGAAGGCTGAAGAACAATTAATGCCTTTGAATTATAGTGTTGGCAAAGAATGCTGAATATACCATGGACTGCCAGAAGAAGGAACAAATCTGTCTTGGAAGAAGTATAGCCAGAATGCTCCTTAGAAGCGAGAGACTTTGTCTCTCTTACTTTGGATATGTTAACAGGAGCGCCCAGTTGCTGGAGAAGGGCATCACCCTTGGTAAAGAAGAGGGCCAATAAAAAAAAAAGAGAAGACCTTCAATGAAATGGATTTACACAGTGACCACAACAATGGGCTCAAGCATAGCAATGATTGTGAGGTTGGCACAGGACTGGGCAGTGTTTCATTCAACGTACACAGGGTCGCTATGAGTTGGAACCGACTTAACAACAACATCAATGTAACAACAACATCAACGAATAAAAATACTTAGGGAGAAAAATGAACAAGAAGAAAAAGTGAGGAAGAGGATCAGTAAAGTAACTGTGAAGAATCCAAAGAGGTAAGAAGAGAAGGAGGAGAATGCGGTGTCACAGAAGCCAAGGGAAGAGGATGCTTCCAACAAAGGGAATGGTCACTATTATTCAATAATGCTGAGAATTCATCAAGATAAGGACTGTGAAACCTATGGAAATAGTTAAGAAAAAGTTGCCATTGAGTAAGTTCCGACTCATAGTGACCCTATAGGACACAGTCGAACTGCCCGTAAGGTTTCCAAGGCTGTAATCTTTATTGAAGCTGACTAGCAGCAGAGTGGCTAGTGGGTTTGAACCGCTGACCTTTTGGTTAGCAGCCGAGTGCTTAACCACTGCGCCACTAGGGCTTCCTATGAAAATAGTTAACTGGAGATAATTAATGACTTTGAGGAAGGCATTTTCAGTGGAGGGTTGGGGTTGGGTTGGTTTGTGACATGAGTGGGGACTGTCATTCAATATAGAAAATTTAGTCAAGTTCAGGATGATAGCTGGAGAAGAATGTGAAATTTAATTTTGAAGGACAATTAGACTGATGTTAAAATGTATTTGAAACAGAACCAGTAAATACTAGAGACTGGAGACATGAAACAGAGGGAGAAGTTGAGAGCATAAGGTCACTGAGGAGGTAGGAAAGGTAGAGCTTCAGCTTGTAGGAGGAGGAAGTGGCCCTAGAGAGAAGAGGCACTTCCTCCATTAAAACTGGAAAGAAGAAAGGTTAAGTTCAGATGCATGTTGATTTGTAGATTTTGTGGGAGGAAACTTCTGTTCGGTGGTTTCAGATTTCTCTCTGAGGTGGTAGTTTAGGTCATCTGTTGTGAGTGGAAGTCATGGGAGAAAGGTAGCTCTTCTCAACCAAGATGCCCAGGGAGCTCGAAGCCCTAATGCCCTAAGGCACCTGTTGTATGCAAGGAATGGACTTCTCTTCCATGCATCTAGAATGGTGGTAGCTAAGTAACATCCTTGGGAGACTTGAGAAAATGGTCACTCAATTCCTTTTCTGTAGGGCTTAATTCTGTTAATTGTCTTTGTGGAAGATTAGAAAGGTAGGAAAGTACAGTAAATATTAAATGACAGGAATCAGTGAAAATTGCAAAATATTTAGGAGCAGTCATAGCTTGAGAAGTGTAGGACCTGTCTGAAAAAAAAAATACAGGTATAAAAGAAAATTTAAAATGGAAAGACATAGCTCATGCCTGAATAGGAATGCTAGGTATTACAAATACGCCAATTCTCCCTAAATTAATTTAGACATTTAGTACTCTAGTAAAAATTTGAGTGGGTAATTAATTTTTTGGAATAGAGTAGTTATAAGTTTGATCTAGATGTAATAGTTAAGAGAGATGTAAACAAAGAGAGTCAAAAGGAAACTTGTCTGGCAGATATCAAAATATTATGACACTATGATACTGACTATATGAAGAAGAACAAGGCATCAGGATTGGAGGAAGACTCATTAACAACCTGCATTATGCAGATGACAGAACCTTCTTGCTGAAAGTGAAGAGGACTTGAAGCACTTGCTGATGAAGATCAAAGACCACAGCCTTCAGTATGAATTACACCTCAACATAAAGAAAACAAAAATCCTCACAACTGGACCAATAAGCAACATCATGATACATGGAGAAAAGATTGAAGTTGTCAAGGATTTCATTTTACTTGGATCCACAATCAACACCCATGGAAGCAGCAGTCAAGAAATCAGAGGACACATTGCACTGGGCAAATCTACTGCAAAAGAGCTGTTTAAAGTGTTGAAAAGCAAAGATGTCAGGCTGAAGACTAAGGTGCACCTGACCCAAGCCATGGCATTTTAAATAACATCATATGCATGTGAAAGCTGGACAATGAATAAGGAAGACCAAAGAAGAATTGATGCCTTTGAATAGTGGTGTTGCCAAAGAATATTGAATATACCATGGACTGCCAAAAGAATGAACAAATCTGTCTTGGAAGAAGCACAACCAGAATGCTCCTTAAAGGCAAGGATGGCGAGATTATGTGTTACATACTTTGGACATGCTGTCAGGAGGGATCATTCCTGGAGAAGGACATCATGCTTGGTAAAATGCAGGGTCAGTGAAAAAGACGAAGACCCTCAACGAGATGGATTGATACAGTGGCTGCAACAATGGGCTCAGGCATAACAACGATTGTGAGGATGGAGCAGGACCTTGCAGTGTTTCGTTCTGTGGTATATAGGGTCGCTATGAGTTGGAACCAACTCGATGGTACCTAATAACAACAATATGATACTGACTCAACTATAGATAAAATAAATTAACAGCAGAGATTAGATATTTGAAAAAAGACCCTAGTATATATGTAAGAATTTAGTGTATGATCTAGGAGATTTTCCAACCAGTGAAGAAAGAAAATATTTTTCAATGAATGTCTTAAGTCCTTTCTGAAAAAGATGAAGCACAGAATAATTAAATAAAATTCTTCAGAGCATAACGTTAAAAATTTTAATATTTTGGAAAAAATATATTTTGATACCTCATACCTTGTGTAAATTTTATCTAATTATTAAATGAAAAATAATACTTTTAATGAATATATTTACCTCATTTCTTGATAGAGAATGACTTTCTAAGCATGAAAATAGTTCAATACGTCTCAAGCAGCAAGATAAATACAGGCATGGAAAATGCCTTTGTTTCAAAAGCATCATACACAAAATTAGAAGTCAAAGGAAAAACAGTTCCAGCAAATATGACAGTGGGATAATGTTTCTACTTCATGAAGAAACCCTACCAATTTATAAGAGATATATGAAGACTGCAATAGATATACAGACAATTCAAATAAGGGAAAAAGGCAAATAGCTACTAAATGCTTGAAAAATGGACTATCACAGAAATAAAAATTAAAATAACATCTTAAAATATCAAATATTAATAAAATATCAAATATTAATAAATTACTGTGAAGCTGGTGAAGGTGTGGTGGGATAAGCTCTTTCACATCTTGCTGGTGAAAGGAGGACAGACTTTCTGGAAAATACTTGAAAGATCTGTATCAAGAGTCTTTAAGATGTCCATCGCCTTTCCCCATTAATTATACTTTTTTATGACTCTCACATAAAGGAATAATAGGAAAAGCAGACAAAACTTTATGCACAAAACAGTTATTAACTACAGTGAAAAACTGCGCACAATGTAAATGACCAATAATAAAGAAATAGTTATATAACTTATAGTACTTTTACTGAACTAATATGATTTTGTTTTTTAAGAGGCTGTTTTAATGACACAGAAATGTTAATTAGAAACAAAAAAGGACAGAAAATAAATACGTATATATAAAAGGAGCCCTGGTGGCACAGTGGTTAAGAGCTCACCTGCTAACCAAAAAGTTGGTGATTTGAACCCACCAGCTGCGCTGTGGGAGAAAGATGTGGCAGTCTGCTTCCATAAAGATTACAGCCTTGGAAACCCTGTGGGGGCAGTTCTCCTCTGTTCTATAAGGTCACTATGAGTCGAAATCAACTGGACGGCAACAGGGATATATATAAACATCAGTTTACTCATCCTTCAGAGTTAAATTTCAAGTCTTCCTTCAACTATCACCCTCAACTTGTCTAAATTTTCTGTAGGAGTAAAGCAAATAACAAAAACTAATTCCAATATTTGCCCTGCCTGCTCAGAGAAAGCTTCCCCCGCCCCGCCCCACCCCTCTGTGTATCGTCTACTGTGGGGCCAAATATTTTATTAACGAGCTATAGGAATTTGCCATCATTTCTTAGGGATTAAGTCCTTGATTTTATACATTTCAACCAGGAAGTGTCCCTGATAGCCTGATAGCCTGAGTTTCCTTCTCCTTAACATCAATCCTCTATGGCCAACTTTGTACCAAGATAAATAACAAATCCCCCCTCCTTGGTATATGCTTTTCAAATATTTGTAGACTGTTATCATACTCTCCTTTAGTAATCACTTAGCCAAACCGTGGAACTTAACTCCTTTAATCTTTTCTCATAAATCAGACCCTCTTGCCTTCTAGTCATATTTGTTTCTTTTCTATAGGTTCCTTCTTGTTTTCTTTTGGAAATAAGATTCTTAATAGTTCACCAAAAAACACTGAAGCCATTTCGTCAGTTGAGAGAGAGAGAGAAAGAAAAAAATAGAAAACCCTCTTAGCTGGCCTTTGAATTGGTACTTCTTTTAGTACAATTAAAATAACAAACATATTATTAGAATTAAAATGATCATATTTTACTTTTTTTCCAGCTGATCAATCCTTCCTTTTTTGCATTAAACATTATTGACATTATATCATTATTTGATTTATACAACTTACGTCATCTTTGTACACAACTGTTAACATAGTCAAAGAAATTTAATGTTAAAATTTTCTTTGGGCTCTTTTGTCTCTTGGCGATGCTCCACACATACTGCTAGCTTCTATTACACAAAACTTTTATTTATTCATATGAGTGTTTTAAATAAGTATTAAAATAAAAGACATACACTCTCTTCTTAGGAGCCCTGGTGGCACAATGGTTAAGTACTTGGCTGCTAACCAAATGGTTGGCAATTCAAATCCAGCCAGCAGCTCCATGGGAGAAAGACCTGGTCACCTGCTCCCACAGCGATTACAGCCAAGAAAACCCTATGGGGGCAGTTCTGCTGTGTCACGTGGGGTCATTGTGAGTTGAAAATCAGCTCCATGGAATCTAACAACAACATGTTTTTTTTAGCACTCCAAGATTTTTTATTTGGAGTCATATTATTTATAACACACACACACACACGCACAGTTTAAAAAATAATCAGGAGATGAAAACTTGAATACCTAACACATAAAAATCCTCTTTGTGCCCCACCCCAACCACTTCTCCTTCCCTCTCTACCACTCCCCAGATTTTGGTATTAATCATTCATTTTCTTATCCTTAAAATTTTTATCATGTATGAAAGTATCCCTAAACAATGTATTGTTTAGTGTCGCCTGGTTTTGTCCTACATATAAGTGGATTCATACTATATACATTTTTCTGTGACTTTAAGTTTTCATTCAGCATTCGATTTGTGATTGAACAGTATTAATACATGTAGTTCTAATTCCTTTGTTTGTACTGCTTTATAATATTCCATTGTATGGAAATATCACAATGCATTTTTCATTGCACTGATGATGAGTTTTATCTTTACCCTATGAACAATCTCTAGATGCACATGTGTCTCGAAGTTATATATTCAGGGGTGGAATTCTAGGTCCTAGGATATGTGTATGAATCAGAATTGACCTAATGACAACTGGTTTGATTTTTTGGTTTTAGTTTAGGCCAAAGCTGTTTTCCAAAGTGGTTATATCAACTTATATTCCCTCCAGCAGTGTGCAAGAATTCTTTTTGCTCATATCCCACAAACACTTAGTGTTGAATGACGTTTTCATTTTTGCCAGTCATTTGGGTTTAAGCTTGTATCTGTGGTTTTAATTTGAAAAAAATTGTTTGGTAACGAGCTTGGATATCTTATTTTGTATATTTATTGACCATTTGTATTTTTTCTTCTGTGAAATCCTTGTTTAGATAACTCTATTTTTCTGTCTATAAAATTTGACACTTAGAACTTCTTTATATATTCTAAATACTAATATCCTATAGGTTATGTGTTATAAATAACTTCTCCCAGTTGGTGGCATGGCTCAACACTTTGTAGTGTCTTTTGCTGAAGATAAATTTTTTACTTTATGGTTAGTGTTTTTTGTATCTTCTTTTAAAAAATCATTGTGTATTCCAAAATCATAAAAATATTATGTGTTTGTCTAAAAATTTTAAAGTTACTCTTAGCATTGAAGTTCTTATTTCATCTGTAATTTATTTTTGAGTGTGATATGTGGTAGGGAGCCATTTTTATCTCTGCTAAACTGTAATGCCAATTCATGTATGCAAGGGCTCTTTTTGGGCTATTTCTTTCCAGGGTTCTTTTGTTCTATCCCTGTGTCAATATCACTGTTTTATTTATTAAAGCTTTATAATATTCTTTTTTTCCTTTAAAAAAATAAATATCTAGTAGTTGATTATTATTATTTTTATTATATTGTTTTATTGTGGTTTTGGCAAAAGTTTACACAGCAAATTAGGTTCCCACTTAACAATTTCTGTACATATTGTTCAGAGACATTGGTTACATTTTTCACAATGTGTCAACATTCTCATTAGTTCTCTTCTTGTTGTTTAATTTCCATTAATCTAGCTTCCATGTCCCCCAACCCCGTTTCCTTCTCATTTTTGCTTTAAAGTAAATGTTGACCATTTGATCTCATATAGATGATTTTTTTAAAGGAGCAAAGTACTCATAGATGATATTATTTTACAAGCCAATTTATTAATTATCTAAAAGGTGACCTCTGGGTGTGGTTCCAGTACAAAGTTTAAAGTGTATCTCAGATGAGTCTTGGGGGTTCCCTCTAGTCTCTACCGGTCCAGTAAGTCTGGCATTTATTAAGAATTTGAATTTTGTTCTAAGTTTTTCTCCCATTCTATCCAAGACCATCTATTGTGTCAGAATAGTCAGTAGTGGTAGCCTGGCACCATCTACTTCGTTTGGTCTCAGGAGAGATGAGGCCGTGGTTTGTGTAGGCTATTAGTCCTGTAGACTAGTTTCTTCTTTGGGTATTTGGTTTACTTCTTTCCCTTTTGCTCCAGATGAGTAGAATAGCTGTCTGTTCTTGATATCTGATCGTGCAAATTCTGCTGTCAGGTTCTTTTTATCAGGAGTGTCCTGTCTATTCTTGATCCTTTGCATTTTCACATACATTTTAGAATCAGCCTGTTACATTTCACAATATTGAGTATTCTTATCCATAACTTCTTGAGTACCTTTTGATAAAGGTAAATATTTTTATAAAAATTTTGTACACCTTTTTTACACCTATTCTTAGGCATCCTCTAATATTTGTTGTTATTTGCAAAGTTTTTTTTTTTTTAATTAAGTGTTCTTAATGTTTGTTACTTGGTGTTGGAAATTCAATTGATTTTTAAATTGATCTTGTATACAGCAACTTTACTAAAAAACTCTTGTTAATTGTAAAAGTGGCTATGCATTTTAGTTGTTTAATGTAATCAATCACTTTGGTTGCAGATAATGCTAGTTTTTTTCTTCCTTTTCAATCCTTAATCTTTCATAACATTTTCTTATCTTACTGCTCTGGCTAGTACAGTGTGAATAAAAGTGGTGAAAGTCGGCAACTTTACCTTGCTCATGATTTTTAAGAAAATGTTTATCATATTTTATCATTAAGTATGATATTTTCTTAGTTTTTTTTGATAGATATTCTTATTCAGATGATTAAGAAAGTTTTCCTCTATCTCCATCTTACCAAAAGTGTGTGTGTATGGGTATGTGTATAATAAATGGTGGTTGGATTTTTAATAAATGCTTTTCTGTATCAATTGAAATGATTATATAACACATGATATTCTTTTTTCTGTTAATGTGGTGAATTTAAACTCATCTATTATCAATCTTACACACTGCTGGATTTGATTTGCTAATGTTTTGTTTGGTACTGTTACAAATACGGTCAGTAAGTGAGACTGACTTACAATTTTTCTTTCTGTTTCTGCATTTATCTGGTTTTGGCATAAATCTTATAAAATGAATTGTGAAGTAATCACTCTATTTTCTGAAAGACATTTTTTAACTTTGAAATTATCTGTTTCCTGAATGCTTGATAAAATTCACCTGTTAAATCTTCTGGGTCTTTTTTTTTTTTCTCTTTGTGGAAAGATTTTTGATTATTAATTATATTTCTTTAATGGAAACGAGACTATACCCATATTCTTAGCTTAAATTTAATAAACAGTATCATGTATTGCCTTTTTTTTTTTGGTTTCTACTTCTCTTTCTTTCCCCGTCTTACCAAATTACACCTTGGGATGAATGAACATGATTTTACATTCAAGAGAAAGGTATAAGAAAATGTGTACACTTTTCTAAAAGTAGAATTTATGTGCATTTTTGTTATGTTTCTCCCTCAAATGTTAGTTTCATATTTTGCCATACCTTTTTCTTCCTTTAAGATTAAATTCTCTGCTGTCTTGCATTCTGTATTATTTCTTTCTATATATTGACAGTATCATTCTTTGACAGTGAAATGGTAACGAGTGTTTATTAAAGGCAAACCCAAAGCTTTGTTTGAAGCACATCTTGAATTATTAAGACAGATTAAATGGAGTAGTTTGGGATCAGCTGTGCTATTATATCAGTTTTATGAAACTTAATTATTTATGTAGTTGTTTATTGATTTTAAAAAGTTATTTAATCAAAATAATTCATTTTCTACTCATATTAAAACCTAATCTGAAAGAAATGGATTTCTACTACACTTTAAATATAAAATTGATTAAACACATATGGAATCAGTCAGTAAGAAATCAGTGCTTGTAAAGTATCTCCCAATTGCTTCCCTATCTACCATGTAAGTCTACGAGGATCTACTTACAAAGTTTGAGAATAAGACAGGGTGGAAACCCAACCTACCTATGTTATAATAAATCTTTCCTGTAGTAAACCTCTTCAACATGACAGAGAGAAGCAAACAACAACAAAAACTCTAGGAACAAATATGGGAGAACTATGGGAAAGAATGGAATTCGGTCCCTGGCATGAAGACTTTATTCTCTTTACCATATTCACAATTTCATTCTTGGCCCAAAGTTTTTATCACAATCAGTTTGTTAAAGTTTTGTTTGTGGCGCAGGAGCAATCAATTATCAATTCTGTCGTAAATATTCATTCCCTCTTTCTGTGTTTCTAGTAGGCACATAAGTACTACAGCATTATGTATTATTTGCTATTTGTCACTTTCTCTCATTTTCTGAAAACTGCCAGAGGTGTGCCTTCCCCAAGAGAATAGAAAGGACAACAAATATCTGAACTAAGGATAGGGGGAGGCTGGGTGGAAAAGAGAACTAGTTTGGGAATCAGAACACTTCGACAATAGTCACCATTCTACCACTAATTATCTCTGACACCTGATAGATTACTTAACCTTCTCAACATCTCCTTTACTGACTCCATAAATGAGGGGGTTGAATTGGGCAATCTCTGAATCTTTATAGTTAAAATAATTTCAGTGGTTCTCAAGGTAGATTTTCTGAAACCCAAGCCATTAATAAATATGAACTTAAATTTCTAAAAGTTGTGAAAACTGACAAAAGTTTAAAACGAAAATCTGAAGTTATATGAAAGTTTCCTGACTGTGAAACTATTTATGATTTGTAAACGATAGTTCTGCTGACATGTCCAGTTAATTCAGTTACACAATCTAAATAGTTTACTCAGAATATCCTAATTTCCCCTGGTTTGTGGGATGAAGAAGAATGAAATTTTATAGGTTTCTATTTTATTAAAATTGTATTTTAGAGCCATATAGTTCATAATGATTTTTTTCTTTTCATGTTTTTTTCTAAGGGTGGCTTTACTCGGAAATACTCACTTAGCTCAAAAACTGGAACACTTCTTCCAGAATTCCCGAGTGCACAACACCTTGTGTACCAAGGATGCATTTCTAAAGACAAGGTATCAGTTAAAGATACTTCTTTATTGATTTTCTGATATGTTAGTTCCATATCTCAGTTTGCTGGGAATGTCACAGCACTTGCAGGAAGCAGTCAGAAATCTGCATAAACAAACATAATTGACTGATTTATATGAGGGACGAACGTTTACTAACATCGATTAAACACTTTCCAATTAATTATTTACCATCTCCATGATAGTACATAATCAGAAGGTAGTAAAATAAACCTCAAAAGATTAAAGGCTATTTTTATTTAAAACTCCTTTATACTGAGGAAGACAATACTAGAGGGAGTTTATCACATGCATTTTCTTCAGTTATAAACTTCGTATGTTGAATTAGCTCTATTGTATTTCAGACAGTAGTTTATCAAGCTCTTCTCTGAGACAGACTCTGTGTCTAGTACTGGGGGAAGATATCTAGATGAAAGCAAGGACTATGCTAGATAATTGGTAAAGTTTCCTTTCAGTTCTAAAACTCAGTGCTTTCTTATACTTGCAGTTTTTAAAAAAGTTAACAAAGAGACATTTGCAGAGGATTCAATTTATAAATAATCTTGAAGATAACTTTTTGTTGCTAATGTATAAGTTCTCCTAATTACTCTATTTCTGTATCTTTAGAGCTGTTTTGGGGGGCCTGTTGGCTGACTAATAGCAGGGTCATTAGTAAATCAGAGCATAGCTGATTTATACATTTTTTCTTTCAACTAAGTTCATATTTTGTTAGCATTTGAGGAAAACACTTTTCATAGTCAGTTCACATTTTTGAGGTGCAAAGATAGATTAACCAATGCCCAGCTGTTAACAATGGGCTCTGTATCAAAACACAAAATAAATATAGCATACTGATTTAAAAAAAAAAAAAAAAGGATCTACTGATAGGTAAGGAGGGATGCACAGTAACTTCCAGGTTTCATTCTGAAAAGAGAGACATACCCTCCAGTTAAGAATAGGCAGAGTGTTGAAAATAATTCTCAGGTGCCTATTCCAAGCAAGTCTTCTGAAATATTTCCACGTCCCACTGTTGTCCCCCATCACGTTTTTCAAGTTTATCAAAAAGTATGTTTACCTTATAGATGCAATGTGTGATATTATGACTTCAGATTTGAAAAACTGGCAGTGTATGTTAATGTGTAGCAGTTTGTGGGAAACCTGTGTAAATCAGAGGGAGCTCAGGGAACACAGGATTTTAGGAGAGGGTATTGTTGGGTCACTTTTGTGGAGAGGATTGCTTACATGCAAATATACTGTGAAGATGTTTACTGTGTAAATATACACGGTAAGAGTAGGAAAGAGAGAGCAGCAAAGGAAAAAAAAAGAGGTGGGGAGTATGTTCCAATAATTCATTTCAGCTTCTCTGCTAGCCTCCAAGGAAATTCTTACCTATCAACTTAAAAAACTGGCCTGTAGATCATTTATTACTCAGCTAAGTTCATTCCCTGTGGACCCCATCATGAACACCATGGACTGACATATCTCTTTGTGTCTTGAGGACAACTGGGCCCTGTCTTTCACCTTCTTGGCTGGTAGGCCAGTTCCCCAGATAGCTTGTCAGTCCCAGAAAGAGGGGTGGGCTGAAGCTAAGCACTTTAAGCACCTTCTTTATTAAGGCAGAAAGGATGGAAATTGCCTGATGGGATTCTAACTCCAGTGAGGGGTGTTAGCTGAAGCTGGGGGGCCTACTTTCTGCCTCATCATGGTGTCAACCAAGGCAACTGCCACCCCTACCGCTCCCTTACTGATTTTAATGAAGGTAAGCTTTGCCTGTGTTCTTGAGTAAAATTTTTGTTAAAGAATACAAAGTACTATGATTAAAATTTATTGTTATAATACTATATAAATATTAAATAAATAAGAAAGTACCCTAGTAAGATTACACATTTTTGATGATTTGTGTATAAAGAAATAAATCTTGACATAAAAAAGGAGAAATGCTTGTGACGATAAAAGCTTACTTGTATTTTAGTAAGCTTCAGGGCTCAAAGGGTTAATTTTTGACAACAGTTATGAATTTTGACAACAGTTACCAAGGTATGATTCACACCTTCAGTCTTTCCTGTTGTCCTAATCCTCATCTAAGAAGTGAATATTGGTGACCCATCTGAAAACATACCGATGTTGCCTAAAGCACAGAGCAAGTCTTATTTACATTGATGGTGACACATCCTGTTAGAGGTGTCCTGTAGTCAGCATACCTCCTTGGAGGTAGATTGGTAATTTGCATGTCATCAGTGTACAGCTGTGAGCTAGACCACAAAACTGTGTGAACTCACTGGGCTGCAGGAATTTAGGGAGGAGAGCAAAGGTTATGGTAGGACACCTACATCACTACCGCCACCCTAGATGCTATTGGGAATAAAAATACTAACATCTGTTGATTTCTTAATATGTACCAGGGATTATTCTAACCGCTTTACATGTGTTAATTCATTTAATCCTCATAACAACTCTATTAAATAGTTACTGTTATTAGCAACTCCATTTTAGAAATGATGGAATGAAAGCACACAAATGTTTCTAAGTATTTTGCCCGATGTCACACAGCTAGTAAGTGGCAGATCTGAGCTTGGATTAAATCCAGGTAGTCCAAGAGCAAAGCTCACAATGTTAACCTATGCACCTTTTCACATTGAGCACAAAATGAGTACTCATAGATACAAGTATTTCCAGCTTATAAAATATTTATTTTGCATATTGTTAAATTGCTGGAGTATTAATCTAGTTCTAACCATAGCAAATTAAGAATATGTTTAATACTACACAACTCAAATATTTACAGTAAACTGGAAACAGATATTTCATAATAGACACTCAATGTTGAATCTTTTTCAAGTAAATGAATCATTTGATATTATTAGTAATTCTAGGTAATATTTAGTGAGGTCTTACTGTGTGCCAGGCACTGTACTATGTATATCACGTCTTACTTAATCTTCTTAACACGATATGAGTAATGTGTTGTTATTACCCTACTTAAAGATGAAAAACATGAGGTTCAGAGACAAAGCAACTTATGCAAAACCACACCTGGTAAGCAGGGCAGTGGAGCTAGTGCTCATGTTTAGACAACTCCAAAACCAAAACTGGAGGCCATTGTGCCACAATGTTTCAAGCATCCATTCAATAAAACTGTGTGAAGAGTTAACATAGTTTACCATTTTCTGTTGATTTCCCCAACCACAGGTAATTTTATTAGGCAGAAAATTACAATGTTGCTTTTGCACACAGCTTCCTGCTACCTTTTTCTCTCTTCTTGTCATGCTGCACTGTAATTGTCTGTTTACTAAGAATTGTGCCTTTATCTTTGATTTCTCAGTATTGAGCACAATGCCTGCTACATAGCAGGAGCTTAAAAGTGCATGTTGAATGAACAAGTGAAGGAAGTGTTAAAAGGACACTTTGGTTAAGCTGTTTCTTCCTTGAAATAGGTTGATACTCTCATAATGATGTACAAAACCCATTGCCAATGTATCCTGGACAATGCAATTAATGGAAACTTTGAAGAGGTAAGGGTGACAAAGAATGCTTTCATATCAGTTCTTTATATGCATTCATGTTAAGGGAAAATCTTAATGTCCATACTCTTTGCTCTGCAACTAGATCCAGCATTTCTTATTACACTTTTGGCAAGGAATGCCTGATCATCTTCTTCCCCTGCTCGAAAACCCTGTTATCATTGACATTTTCTGTGTTTGTGACTCAATTCTTTATAAGGTAAGCTCTTCTGGATATCTTAAAGGTGAATCATATATTTCTTTAAATAGTATTCTATTTAAATTCTTACAAAACATTTTCAATAAATTTGTTATTTCTGGCTGGAGATACAGTATCATTTTTATTTTTGGTGAGAAAATAATCAGCTTAAATTTACATTAGATAAAATACAAAATCAGTTTCTATTTACAATGAAGGATGATTTTAAATGTGACAGTTACTAATACATGAAAACTTAGCTAATTTTTATTAACTGTTTAAGGTGTTTCAGATTAAATAACACAACAGCTTTTTCACAATATTTTGGGCAAATGCAGAATTAGGCATCCTCCTGGGATTAATAATTTGAAGATCTTGAATATCTCCAGCTTTAATCCATTAGTGTCCAGTTCTGGTCCCAAACTGAATAATAGTTCCCAAGTGATATCCTGAACAAAGACAAACTGGTTGGCCTCTAGCCAAACATCTTGTGGAAAAGGTGGAGAGACTAATTCCCCCATGGTCTCTTCTCTGTTAGAGTGGCAAAAAGATCCAAGCTGAGCGAGAAGAATAAATTGCAATCTGAGTACTTTAAAGTGTTTGTCTACATTTAAATTGCAATAGGGAAAAAAAAATCTTTCATTTTAAAAAATAATCTGAGCAGGAGAATCCAGATTGAGACTCTTAAGCATTTAGGAAATAAAAACCTAAATTAAATACCACTCTCAGTTTCTCAGCTTTGCAGAGAGGTGAGGCAGAAGCTAGGTGGACTCAGTCCAGAGGCACTTTTTCAAATCAAGAATTGATAGGCCTCAGCCAGAATGAGGGAAACCATGCTTTCATCCTCTGTTCAGTTCTCGCTGGTCACACGATAAGAGAATGGAGTAGCCAGTGCAGTATATTCTCTACCTTCAGTTCAAGTTAGCTTAATAAGGACAAAAGAGATGGAAGATTGTCTCATTTTTTCTGGGTCAAATAAAAGAAGCTATTATTTAGGGAGAAAAGATTTAGTTTACACTAACAGAATATTTGTGATACTAAACAGCTGAGGAAGCAACTAGAATCAAGAAAGGAAGTGGCTCTAAGAGGTGATACTGAGAAAAATCCTGGGGCTCATGTACCCACCTGAACCACCACCAAGGCAAAGCCATTGGAATTATCATTCAGCTCCTTCAAGAAATGACCATAAAGTATACTTCTGAGGGGTGTTAGCTGAAGCTGGGGGGCCTACTTTCTGTCTCATCATGGTGTCAACAAAGGCAACTGCCACCCCGTTTTTTGAGTTCAACACAAAATTCCTGCATTTAAGAGTTTTAGTTTCCTAGTGCTACTGTAACAAAAAGACCACAAATGAGTGGCTTTAAAGAACAGAAATTTATTTTCTCACAGTTCTGGAGTTTGAAAGTCCTATTGATTCCTTCCTAGTTGGTAGCCCTGGGCATTCCCTGTTTCCTTGATGATCCTCACATGGCATATGAATTCCTCTGTGTGTGTGTATCTCTGTGTCTGATCTCTTTTTATAAGTCAGAAATGATTGGATTTGGAACCCACCCTACTGTTATATGATCTAATTAATATAACAAAGAAAATCCTCTTTCCGAACAGGATTACAATGACAGGTATAGGGATTAGGACTACAACACGTATTTTAAGGGGACACAATTTAATTCATAACATCAGACATCTTTAAATGAACCTACTGTCTCCTCCTCATAGTGCCCAGGGAGGCACAGTGAGCACCATAAGTAGAATAGTATACAATGAGCTTCTGTTGTAAAATGGGCAAGATCTTCATCATCCCACCTCTAGAGAGTGGCCAGCTTTTGTCCATAAAACAGTGTTGTTTTTATTGTGTGCCTCTGAGTGGATTCTGACTCATAGCCATCCTATATAACAGGGTAGAACTACCTCACAGGGTTTTTTCTCCCATGGAGCGTCTGGTGGGTTTGAATTGCTGACCTTTTGGTTAGCAGCTGAGTGCTTAACCATTGTGCAACCAGGGTTCCTTCTATAAAACAGTTCTGTAATTTTATGCAAAAACATGTACCTTCTGCATTTGTTTGCTGTCAGGGCTCTCCTCCTCACAAATACAAATGCTGCCATGCCAACCCTCTTCCACATGTTGCTGTAAAAAAAAAAAAAAAAAGTTAGCATAGTGCACTTATAAAAATACCTCACAGCGGGAGGGCACAGGCTAATAAAGGCAGGGGGAAAAAAAAATTGCTGTCCCGTCGATTCTGACTCATAGCGACCCGATAGGACAGAATAGAACTACCCCATAGGCTTTCCAAGGAGCGGCTGGTGGATTCGAATCACCAGCCTTTTGGTTAGCAACCAAACACTTAACCACTGTGCCACCAGGGCTCCAACAAACTCAGAAGGCATGCATTATTTTTGTAAAAATACAGTACATGATATTAAAGGCCAATCCACTGGTAATCAGCACATTGGGCGTATTCAATACTGTTTCATACATATGGAGACACATGAATTTTGCTGGTAGGCTACAAGGCTCTTGTAGATTAGTGTCTATCTACATTTTGAAATATCTTCTCTCCTAGATCTCTGGGTCCTCTTCCCCAGTTTATTAGCCAGCCCAGTGGATCTGCGCTACTCTTATCCTATCCAGCTCCTCACCTCTTTTATTAATCATGGTTTTTCCTGAGCTGAGATCAGTCAACATATCCTAATTTCTCTTTTCTAATAGTTCTTATCAAAGACCTACATACCATCACAACCACTTTTAGGGCTCAGTCTAGCCCTTTCTTGTCAGTGCCCTTTCTGTTCTGATAATCAGCCCTCTGTACCCAGTATGTTAGTGTCACCTGCTTAATTGCCCATGTTTTTAGATCCCTTGTCCCCCTGACTTTTATACACATAGAACTCATACAAACATTCATTTTAGTGACAAAATTATAACTTTCAGAAAGGAGTTAACATGTTATTCTCTAGGAAGCTAGTAAGAAAAAGTAACTGACAAAAAATGAGTGTCTTTTTATAGAAATATTAACAGTAAACATTTATGCTAACTCTTCCTGTGCTGTAATTAAGGTTCTTACCGAGGTACTCATTCCTGCAACAATGCAAGAAATGCCTGAAAGGTAAGTTCAGTCAATAAAACATGTTAGTTTCTTAGCATAAGTTTTAACCTTATACATATATTAAAGGAAAATATTAGAAAGTAATTCCTTT
Organism: Dugong dugon; assembly: GCA_030035585.1. NCBI lineage: Eukaryota > Metazoa > Chordata > Mammalia > Sirenia > Dugongidae > Dugong > Dugong dugon. Next base: position 136,774,156 of record CM057464.1, read on the forward strand.
GTTCACCAAGAAGATTGTTTTCTTTCTGTTGTCCCTTTGTGTCAGCTGGGAGAGATGTACGTCAATCCTTATATTTAAACCTCATTATACAAAATTGGTGGAACAATCCTGAAATCCCTTTAATTTGAGAGCCACCAATTAAAAAATAGATACTTAAGTGAGATTGACCATCAAAATACTGAGAAAATTCTTCACTGGAAACTGGCTTCAGGAAGATAAATAGTACTAATAGATGGAAAATAGCCACAATAATAAAGACTATACTGAAAATTCTTATGTTTTTAACTTTAGTCTTAATTGCAAACATCAGAAAATAGTGTTAATGGAGTTACCACCTTTTAACAAAAGAATAAGAGCTCAAACAGTTTATTGAAATAATACCTGAAGACTTTTTACAAAATCTTTTCTAGTGGGACAACAATAGAAATTTGAAAAAAGAATCAAATTTTCTTTTGAAAACAAAAGCTAATGAAATAATAAAATTTATTTTGGGATTTGGGGGCAAAAATACATGTAGGACTAGACATAGTTGGTGTTCAGTAAATATATGCTGATTAATAAAATAAATTTTATTTTTTACTTACCTTTTCTTCTAAATTGTTTTATGTATTTATATAATAGTTGGTATTGGCCTTGACAATAGTTCCTTTTAATTATCGGTTTGAATCCTTTAAACATCTAACCTGTTCTCTGAATCAGATAAGCTTACATTTCTATGTCGCGGAAGAATGGCTGTGCTTACTTAGTGTCAGACATCTAGCCTCATGACTATTTATAATAATGATGATAGTTACGCTTTATTAAGCACAACATGGGTTTGAGGACTTTATATATATTATTTCATTTAATTCCTACAATAACACTGAAAGGGATTATTCATATATGTATTTATCTTTTAAATATGCAAGCATTTCATGTTCATTGTAGAAAAATGAAAACATTTATAAGTGCAATTAAAAAAATCACTTATAATCTCATGACATTGTTAAAGTCTTAGATTATTACCTCACAGACTTTTTCAGGGAATATCTGTAAATATACTATATACATTTTAGCAAATGGAACCATAATATACATACTACAGTAGTATATTGTGAAAATTTTTCCATATCAATAAATATAGAACAACATTTTTAAAAAATGGTTGCATAGATTTCCAGTATCTGGAAAATACTGTATTTAACCAATTCCTCATCATCGAACAGTTGGGTTTTTTAACACAATAACACAACTTGTTAGACTATTCCAAAGTAACTATCATGATCCAAAATTCACAAATGAGTAATAAGAGTAGTAATAAGAGTAAGTAGTAATAAGTAGTAATAAGAGCCTAGATTTTAACTGAGGTCTGTTTAACTCCAAACTCTGCCTACTCTTTTTCCTGTACCACGTTTCTGCTCCCCACCATACACATAATTCCAAATATGTATAGATTTTTTATGTTGAGGTAAAGTATGTAGATCATTGACTGATTTTTTTTTTTTTATATGCTCTCACAACCAACCCTTGCAATTTTCTAAGTAGAATCCTATAATTAATGTGATTTGGATAATTCACCATGAAAAATTATATTGGATTATAGAAGTATGGTCTCTTAATATTATGTCTCAAAAAGTCGAGAGTTGCAAAATCAAGTGCATGCTTACATCGTCATTGAAATATTTTGTAGAAAATAATTGCATCATGAGTTAATAATAATAATAGTAGTATTGTTTATTGAACACGGCTGTATGCCATACTTTAAACTAAGCACCTTCCGTGAATTATTTAATTTAATCCTCGCTATAATTCTATGAGACAGAGACTATCTTTAACTCACCTAACAGATGCGGAAACTGGAACTTGAGAAGGCTGAGTATTTTGACCAAGATGATAAATGGCAAAACTAGGTTGATTCTGACTTCAAAAGTCATGCTCCTAGAATCAGAGAATAATAGCATACCTCCATTAAATTACGTTTGTTTAATGCAGTTTTGATCAATTTAGTATTTAACACATAGTTTTCTTTATAGCTTACTAGCAGACATAAGAAACTTTGCTAAAAATTGGGAACAGTGGGTTGTTTCATCTTTGGAGAACTTGCCAGAAACCCTAACTGACAAGAAAATACCTATTGTGAGAAGATTTGTATCTTCTCTGAAACGACAAACATCTTTCTTACATCTTGTTCAGGTAAGTGGGTAAGCCTAGGGTTTTTGAGTCACCAAATCCAGACGGAATCTACTGGTGAGGGAAACAGAAACTTTCGTAGATTGAAGGAGACTAAGGAGACCTAACGATTCAATGCAATGTAAGATCCTAGAACAGAAAAAGCAACTTTAGTAGAAAAATTGGTGAAATTTGAATTGGGTCTGAGATATTATTGCACCAATGTTTATTTCCTGATTTTGATAATGTACTATGCTTATTTAAGAACAACATTTGGGGAAGCTGGATGAAAGGTGTATTGAAACTCTGCAACATTTTCACAATTTTCTGTAAATTTAAAATGACTTCAAAATAAAAAGTAAAAAAAAGCTTTTGAATGCAATTGAAATGTAAAACACTTATTTGCCATGTGAATCCAATTGGTAAAAATTAAGTTTGTGGGGAATGAGCCCATGTGATATTTAATGTTGTGAAACACAAACTCAAGACATTTTAAACTGCCTACGAATTATGACTCTCTTAAGTAGGGAGGAAAAAGTAATTTTTAGCTTAGGAATACCATGTTAAAATGTAATACCCTGTTCATGATCATTTGCTTTATGAAGGTTTCTAGCCCCTTAAATTTTTTTTTTATTGTTGTGCTTTAAGTGAAAGTTTACAATTCAAGTTAGTCTCTCATACAAAAATTTATACATTGTTTTGTGACCCCGCTTGCTCTCCTTATACCGTGACAGCACAGTCTTCCTTTCCACCCCGGATTTCCCGTGTCCATTCATCCAGGTCCTGACCTCCTCTGCCTTCTCATTTCACCTTCGGATGAGAGCTACGCATTTAATCTCATGTATCTACTTGAGCTAAGAAGCATACTCTTCACGAGTATCGTTTTATGTCCCCATAGTCCAGTCTAATCTTTGTCTGAAGAGTTGGCCTCAGGAATGGCTTTAGTTTTGGGCTAACAGACAGTCTGGGGGCCACATCTTCCAGGGTCCCTCCAGTCTCAATTAAACCATTAAGTCTGGTCTTTTTACTAGAATTTGAGTTATGCACTCAACTTTTCTCCTGCTCCATCAGGGACTCTCTGTTGTGTTCCCTGTTAGGGTGGTCATTGTGGTAGTTGAGCACCATCTAGTTCTTCTGGTCTCAGGCTGATGCAGTCTCTGGTTTCTGTGGCCCTTTCTGTCTCTTATAGCCCCCTAAATTTTTAAGGACTAACTTGAGATAGTTCCAGATAAGAAACATAACATTTATAAATCCTTATGTGACTATGGTTGAAAAGATTCATTTCCTAAGTCCAAAAATATTTTTCAAACCTTAGCATATATGATCCTGAGCCTCAATATTTGTTTTAGCTTAAAAAAAAAAAAAAAAAAAAAAAAAAAGGTTATCTATGATATCTTTCCCTCTAGGAACTATTTATTATTCTAGAAGCTAAAACTTTTCTTTAAATAGGATATAAATGATATAGTTTAGTATCTTTTTTACTTTCTCTATGCAGATTGCCAGACCAGCTCTCTTTGACCAGCAAGTCGTGAATTCTATGGTATCTGATATTGAAAAGGTTGACTTGAATAGTATTGTATCTCAGGCCCTCCTCACCATTTCAGGCAGCACAGACACTGAATCTGATATCTACACTGAACGTAAGTCTGGTCTCTTTGTTTAGAGCAGGGTTTCTCAGTCTTGGCACCATTGGCATTTTGGGACGGACAATTCTTTGTTATGAGGGGCTGTCCTGTACTTCATGGAATTCTTGGCAGCATCCTTGACCTCTACCCACTAGATGCCAATAGCAGTCTCCCTCTAGCTGTCACAACCAAAGAGTCTTCAGACATTTGCCAAATGTCCCCAGGACACAAAATTGTACCCCTGGCTTATAGAAATATTTTAAATAAGATTTTTAATAAAATGAAATTGTTCTCTCAAAACAGTTGTATTTACTGTGAAAACCTGGAAAATACTGAAATATTAAGAGGAAAATAAAAGCCATCTGTAATCTCATTGTCTAGAAATTGTCATGGCTTTGAGTTTTGTGAGTTTTCTTACATTACATATATACACATTCGTATGTGTTTTAAGGAGTCCCGGTGGTGCAGTGGTTACAGTATTTTTAGGCAAATAGCATGCGTCTGCTACTTTTGTTTGCCAGCAGCTTCCTCACCCTTCAAGACACTTCTGTAAGTGCACTATGCTAATTTTTTAAAGGCAGTGTGTAAAAAAAATGGCATAGCAATGTTTAGGAAAATACCTCACTGGGGGAGGGAGCAGTTGGCAAACAAAGGTAGAAGGTGCTCATTATTTTTGTTAAAATGTGGTAAATGCTCAGCTGCTAGCCGAAAGGTCAGCAGTTTGAACCAACAGTTGCTCCACAGGAGAAAGATGTGGTAGTCTGCTTCCATAAAGATTACAGCCTTGGAAACCCTATGGGGCAGTTCTACTGTGTCCTATAGGTTCCCTACAAGTCAGAATTGACTCCACAGCAACAGGTTGGTTGTTGGTATGTATTTTACACTATTAGTATCATTAAAAAAAAAATATATCTCAGCACAATACTGTTTTCCAAAGTAGAGACCCTCTGCTGAAGTTTAGACCATCTGATAAAACTTAGCAGAGCCAATACATGTGATTAGACAACTAGGCTTGATTTCCAAGGGATAATAGTCCCTTATTTCTCCCTTGGAGTCCCTGGGTGGTGCAAATAGCAAATGGTTGGCTGGTGGTTGGGTTGGAATCCACCCAGAGACTACTTGAAGGAAAGGCCCGGCAATCTACTTCCAAAAAATCAACCACTGAAAACCCTATGGAACACAGTTCTACTCTGATGCACATGGGGTCACCATAAGTAGGAAATGATTCAATGGCAGCTGCTTTTTTTTTTTTTTTTAATTTCTCCCTCCCTTCTGAAAATACAAAAACTGCAGCCTCTTATAGGCTATAGCACAAATAACAGACTGCTCTCAGGGAACAGTCCAACCTCAACTCTACTTTCTGTTTTGTAGCATAAAATTATATTACCCTGATTCATTAACCCTCAAAGTCTTTAATAAAATGATAGTTTTAAATTGCTCCTTTACCTTTTACATAATAAAAGATTATTCATGTAAGCGGCATAATTCTGCAGTGCAAAATTTAATTTTTGCTCAAATGAAATGACATTTCAGAAAGCGGGAAATCAAAAAGCTTAGCTTAGTTTATTTATTAGCTTTTAACTAATCTTTTCCATTTAATGAAAGCACTGGATTCAAAATGAACATTCAACTATATTGACAGCTTCAATATTCTTGCCTAGTATATACCTAGATATAATGTATAGACCTGTATTTCTGTATATGCCAAGATTCATACGCTTACAATTAAAATTTTGACTGGTAAAGGACTAAAGTTTTTTTTTGTTGTTGTAGTAGTTATTCTCAGAATATGAAGTTAATTGCTTTCACTCATTTAACTTAATCTACCTATCTCTCCTTTTTATACTATAAAATTATTAATCAGTCCTGGTTATAGGTTTTCTCTTGGGTTGAAAGTAGAGTGCAATGGTCTGTTTTCTTTTCTTTTTTTCATGACAGATGACTCTATTACAGTGTTCCAAGAACTGAAGGATCTCCTTAAGAAAAATGCCACTGTGGAGGCTTTTATTGAATGGTTGGATACAGTGGTAGAGCAGAGAGTTATTAAGGTACCTTTCAATGACAGATTCAGAAAACAAATATTTTCATTAAGACTTGTGGGGGTGGGATGGCAGGTTGTGTGTAAAAAGGCTTTGCAAAGGTTTTGTAGCCCTACAAATAAGGCAGCCCCAAAACCAAAATTAGAAGTAGGTGCCAGATTTGAGAACTTCGGGCATGGATTCAATTCTATTCCTCCTTTATTGACCGAGGAGTGCAAGACACTCTGCCCTTGCTATCAGTCAGTAAACTTACAACTGAGTAATATCAGTAGTGAAAGATAAACTTAGAAACTGGAAAGATCTATATCTTTTTTTTAAAAGCAAGTTTTCATAAATATTGACAGAAACTATGATTTTAAGCATTTGTAGTTCTGAATTCCAACAGTTCAGTATTTTGTGTCTCCTATATGGTTTCTTCAACTCTTTCAGTTAACCTTCAAGTCATCCATCATGAAGCAAGGCAATAAGAACAAATATATCCATCACTAGTTGGTGTTAGTCATTCCATATCAAGGAAACTAGTTATAGCTTAGAGACTTGCTTTCTTCTGGAGGGAAAACAGATTATCATTCAGGACCAGAGAAGTTGGGTTAATAATTCACAGAACGTATAACCCTTCCTTCCCACTTCACCTTCTGTTCTCTTTAAAGTTCTGTCAAAGGAAAATTAAAAGTAAGACTATTTTATAAACTATTTCATTTTGTTGTCTAATTCTATCAGGTAACAAAATCATATAGAATAAAGACCTATTACTTTTAAAACTGTAGTAAAGAGGGGCCAAAATTAAAATCCCAAGACAGACAATTTTTCTTGAAGAAATAAATGGCATGGCACGCCATCTGCCCATTTGTCAGACAGTTTCTCTACCTCTTGATCTAACTTCGGATGCATGTAGCAGTGAGATGACAGATTTTATAGTTTTCGTCTTGTTCCTTTACTTTTAGACCAGCAAACAAAATGGAAGATCTTTAAAGAAGAGAGCTCAAGACTTTCTGCTGAAGTGGAGCTTTTTTGGTGCTCGAGTAATGCATAATCTCACCTTGAACAATGCATCCAGTTTTGGTATCCTATGTGCTTTATAAAACTCTTCTTAAATGAATTATATCATTTGTCCTGTTAATTTTTAAATACATGACACCTTCACTTCTCAAACCATATCTGAGTATTGAGCCAGTAGACCATGGCTTTTGGAGTCAGACCACATGCAGGGTTAAATCCTGTTTCTCGCTGGCTGTGGGCTTTACCCAAGCTAATCTGTTCGTTTTAGAAAGGAGAGAATATACCTCTTACAAGGTTGTGTAAGCACTTTAGTGAGATGTTGTATATAAAACCAGATTGCCTAGAACCCTGTAAACTCTTAATGGATAGCAGCCATTATCATTATATTCCACCAGTCCCTGGGTAAATTTTCTTTGTTAAACAAATAAGCAATAATTAAGACATTATTTTTTAAAGACACTACTCATTGCAATATGGCAAATTTTTGCGTCTTTTCTGGGCACCCACATAGCTGCACTCCAGGAATCAAAGAGCAGCTTAGAAGATACACTCTCATATGTATCTGAACCATCTTTCTTGATCTGTATGACTTGTGAAACAAATTGAGTCAAGCTAGCTTTTTAAAAAACTGACTACCTTCTTTTCCTTAAAATTTCTATGATTCTTATTATTTTACAGATAGAATGTTAAACTTATGGGCAATACCTTAGCATTTAAAAGTTGTACTTTGAGGAATCTTTACATTACAAAATAAATTAAAATTTAACTAAATTGTTTTTATTTAATTTTCAATGGAATTAATAAAATCAGTGACTTTGTATTGAGGGATAAATAATATGTGCTGAATCCGTTACTTGAAATATCATAGTTAAGGTTTCTTAAATTGTCCAACAGTGAAGCCTAACTTCATCATGAAAAAAGACTTTTGTGGAGAAATCCGTTGAAGAGTTAAAATAAGTTTACATTTTTTTTCCAGTATATCTTCAGTACATCTTTCACATGAAAATTACTCCTCTGCTTTTTTAAACTCAAAGACTATTTCATTTCAGGCTAAAAAGACATGTCCTTACTTGATTTTTTTTTTTTTTTTCCGGACCATGTTGGCCATTGTCTAATTATTTAGTAAAAAGTAAACAGAAATAGAGCAGAGTAGAGCTCATTCTCCCCAGGTTAAAGCTTATCACACTCCAGTGTGTGCCCTCTTAAAGCATAAAGCATGTCTCACTTTCATCCGTATTTTCCTTTGATGTAATTAGTGGCCAAAGAGCTGGCAAGACAGTGCACACAGTGAGCTGGACAGGCAGTACACAGAAAGATTAGAGACTCAAGTTAAGCATGTTGGTCTTAGCAGGTCATTTAAAGTCCAACAAGTATTTGTTTATTTCAGTTGCTCCTTGTAAAGTGTTGCGAGATGGTCACAGAGATAACTTGACTTCTCTCTCTTTCTCCTTCCCTCTCTGTCTCTCCCTGTTTTTCATCTCACAATGGCCTCTTCTCATTTCTGATCCACAAACAAGGTTCTTTCCATTTGATTCGAATGCTCCTCGATGAATACATTCTTCTGGCCATGGAGACCCAGTTTAATAATGACAAAGAGCAGGAGTTGCAAAATTTGTTGGACAAGTATATGAAGAATTCAGGTAATTTAACATATCTATCTTGTTATTGGAGCCCTGGTGGCACAGTGATTAAGCGTTAGGCTGCTACACAAAAGGTCAACAGTTCAAATCCACTAGCTGCTCCTTGGAAACCCTGTGGGGCAGTTTTAGTCTGTCCTACAGAGTCCCTGTGTGTTGGGATCAACTTGGCGGCAATGGGTTTTGTTTTTAGGTTTATCTTGTTATTCATATGTCTTTGTTTACACCTAAGAATTTGTGAGTGCATGTGTTAGGTGGGTTTATAATAGTCTCAGAGTTCCCCTCAAACATGTCACTATTTACAGTATGCTAAGACTATTGAAGCACTGTTTTTCCTTTCCTGAATTCATTCATAGAGTAGTCAAAGTACAAGAGCCCTGGTGGCACAGTGGTTAAGCACTTGGCTGCTAACTGAAAGGTCAGCTGTTCGAACCCACCAGCGCTCTGTGGGAAGAAGACTTGGTGATCTCCTTCTGTTAAGATCACAGTCTTGGCAACTTGCTCTGTCCTATAAGGTAGCTATGAATCGTAATCAACTCGACAGCAACAGGTAACAGGTAGTCGAACTATTCTACTGAAAACTCTTAAGGACATAAATTGGTGTTCTTAACTTCTGGGAATTTTGATGCAGTCGGAGAGGTGACTATAATATAAGAAATAACTATAATTCAAGGTAACACGTGGTATACTGCTTTACAAAAAAAAAAGAAAAAAACCCAAACCCATTGCCGTTGAGTTGATTCTGACTCATAGCGACACTATAGGTCAGAGTAAAACTGCCTCATACAGTTTCCAAGGAGTGCCTGGTGGATTTGAACTGCCGACCATTTGGTTAGCAGCTGTAGCTCTTAACCACTACACCATACTGCTTCATGAATCCACTAGCTGCTCCTTGGAAACCATATGGGTCAGTTCTATTCTGTTCTATAGGGTTGCTATGAGTCAGAATCGACTTTACAGCAACGGGTTTTTTCAATGAGAAAGAAGGAAGAAGAAGGAAGGGCATATATCCATTTGGGGTATGATGACTTGCATTTTGATGAATGTTCACTTCAGAGTGGATTATCTAGTGCACCTCAGAACGCATCTATTTCCAGGATCACACAGTTAACAAAAACCATCATTGCCAAGATCAGAGGTCTGCCAGCCTTGTTTCCCACAGAAAACATTTCTCAGGAGGTTCTAGATAAATTACACAATCATGGAACATTTTCAGTTTCTTTTATTTGGGCTAATCTACTGGGAAAATAGGAATGATTTTAGCTTTCTCATTAAAAAAAACCTTCCAGATGCAAGTAAAGCTACCTTCACTGCTTCTCCAAGTTCATGCTTTCTGGCCAACCGTAATAAAGGGAGCACAGTTATCAGTGACACTGTGAAGAATGAAAGCCATGTAGAGACAACCTACCTTCCTCTGTCATCCAGTCAGCCTGGAGGTTTAACCCCTGCTCTGCATCCATTCCCAGCTGGGAACACAGACAATCTGCCGCTCACAGGTAAGCTGTGAAACATCCAAGAGAACCACTTATGCTTCAACAAATCTTAGGGGAGCCTATTCCTTTGTATTTTTTAGCAATTAGTATCTTCCAGGGATTCCAAGAATAAAAAAGCTTATCTTAAGTGGCTTTATAATATGTTGTGATTTTTCAGCAATTGCCATTCACATCTTTATTAATACCATTATTAACATAGGTATACATTTTGCTAAGTTATAGCAGAAGTATGAATAGTTATCTTCATTTAGCGGAAGAAGAAAATAGAACAGTTCTACAAAAAAAATCCTTAAGATGTTGAAGATTAAAAAGAAATAGATTGCTTAGTTATTTTTGACTTTTGAGAAGGCTTTATTCTTCCTCTATTAAAAAGTGAATTTGGCCGTGTTAAGATAACCATTACAATAATTTTTCCCCTTTAACCTACGGTCTCCTTTGTACCAAGCTAAATGTTTAGTGTCTTCAACTAGTTAATAGATAATACTTTAAATCTGATTATTGCCTTGGTCTTTTCTGAAGTCCTTTTATATACACTGGAGTCCCTGGGTGGTGCAAATGGTTAACATGCTTGTCTGCTAACTGAACGGTTAGAAGTTCAGTTCTACGCAGAGGTGACTTGGAAGAAAGGCCTGCTGAGCTACTTCTGAAAAATAAGCCACTGAAAAACCCTATGGAACACAGTTCTACTCTGACACATGGGGTGGCCATCAGTCATACTTGACTCAGTGGCAAATGGTGTGTTTATATACATTCCTTCATTGAAAGCATAGAATTTTAAATCTAGAAGAGCCTTATAGTTGAGGACCCTGACTGCACCAATGGAAAATTAGAGCCCAGGAAGCTAATGGCATTCCTAAGTCACACTGCTCATCAGTGGTGCTTACATGATGTTTTGAATTGGCTGCTTTGAAGTCATGTCCATTTTGACATTATAGGTGGTCCCCAACTTATGATGTATTTGAGTTATGACAAACTGCACTTATGATAGTCCTTTTTTTTGGTATATCTTATCATACTACATACAATGTTGCAGTACATAATTTGCTGATGTTATCATTCTCATGCCAACCCCAAAGATAAATAAAGATGTGATTTACAAAGATACTGATAATAAAAGGCAATAATAATGAAGACTAGGAAAAAAAAAAGAAATGTTAGACTTACGTCAGAACCAACTTATGAAGGAGTTGTTGGAACAGAACTCCTACATAAGTTGGGGATTACCTGTGCTGCTTTTTTTTTTTTTACCATAAAAATCAAACCATCAGGTTATTTTTAATGATGGAGAAATACGAACAGCAGGCCCCCTTACTCTCACCAAGCTTGAAGTCTAGCCATTCTCATTCCTGCAGGAGCATGAGCCATCACAGACTTTCCTTGATAGTCACAAACTCCAGAAATCTCCACCATTGTGAAATGTACACGTATTGTGATGGTATTTTTAAAATTGGGATTTTTGGTGCTCTTCAGTTCTGTTACCTTTGAATGGTAGGATGAACCAAATCAGAAAAAAGATATATCAATAACTCATTCAAATACGTGCTTTAAATGTGAGCCAATATACTTTAATAACTACTTAAAATGCCACTAACTAAATGGCCACTAAGTGAATCCTGTGGTAATTTTTTTTCCAGGTCAAATGGAGCTTTCCCAGAGTGCTGGTCATTTGATGACACCACCCATTTCTCCAGCCATGGCGAGCCGAGGAAGCGTCATTAACCAAGGGCCAACAGCAGGGAGACCCCCAAGTGTGGGCCCAGTACTGTCAGCCCCATCACACTGCTCAGCATACCCAGAACCCATTTATCCTACTCTCCCTCAAGCCAATCATGACTTTTATGGGACCAACTCTAACTATCAGACTGTGTTTAAATCCCAGCCCCATGTCCCATCAGGACTCTATTCTCACCGCACCGAGCATGGTCGATGTATGGCCTGGAGTGAACAACAGCTTTCTAGAGACTTCTTCAGTAGCAGCTGTGCTGGGTCTCCCTATAGTTCCCGGCCACCTTCCACCTATGGACCATCCTCACATGCCCAAGATTCACACAATATGCAGTTTCTAAACACAGGAAGTTTCAATTTCCTGAGCAATGCAGGAGCTGCCAGCTGCCATGGAGCAGCATTGCCTTCTAATTCACCAAATGGTACTGACATTTTTGAAGCAATTTTCCTGGCTTTTGAGATGGTAATAAGAAAAAATTAGACATTGAAATCCACCCTTGCTGAGTAGCATGGCATCTCATGTAAGACTTCTGGAGATCATGAAATGTAGACATTTGGAGCTGATATTTACCACATAGAAACATGTTCCCTAATTCTTGTGGCTTTATTGAAGTTGTCCTTCTAAATGCCACAAATGACGAAAAAATGCTATCTCAAACCATATACCTGAGACCAAGGTTAATGGCCTAAAAGAAGAATGTCTGTTGAAAATATTTTTAGTCAATAGTATTTCTTCTAGAGAACTAAAAGCAGATTTTAAAGATCAAGTCCAAAACAGTGCCCCTTGTTAGGCCAATAAGACACTTGAAGTTAAAGGAGGTTGTGAAGACCTGTTGACTCCCTCAACCACCAAAATAGGCTCTATGTATAGGCTGCTCTGATGCTTCTCTCCTAAGTGTAGGTCAGTCTTTTTCCCACAATCATGAATCTGTAAGTAAAAATGGTTTTGAAAAATAGTGTAATCTCTGTGAGAGGCTAATAGTGCTTTTTTCTTCATAGGCAGATCTTGCTAATTTAGATAAGGGAAATATGAGAGGGGCATAGTCTGTGTCTCAAAATTAATACTAGGACAGTGCCTTTGATTTGTTTTTTAAACAAAAAACCAGCATGGTAAACCATATTCCTACATAAGCACAAGTTCAACTCTATATGGTAAATGTAGATACAAATGTAATATTTACAATTTGATATCTTTAAGGCTCTACTCAATTACCTTGGCCCTTTTTTCCTCCCTGGAATGTTCTTTATAACAAGTTAACAGTACATTCTCCATGCTTTCTCTTATAGGATACTATGGGAGCAATGTAAACTACCCAGAGTCTCATAGACTTGGATCAATGGTGAATCAACATGTCTCCGTCATCAGCAGTGTTCGCTCACTGCCTCCCTACAGTGACATCCATGATCCACTTAACATTTTAGATGACAGTAGCAGAAAGCAGACCAGCTCATTTTATGCAGACACATCACCTTCAGTTGCCTGTCGGACTCCAGTAGTAGGTAAATTATTTTAGTAGTTCTTGAAAACATTTTAAAAAGTCTTTAAACTCAGCTATGCAGCATTACTCTGGGGGGAAAAGTGTTGAGGTGAACTGGGTACTGATGTTGCCACAATTAGTTTATCATTTTGGATCTGAAGTTATATTTTTGTATCTGAATATACAGTGGTAGCAGTTACTGTTGTTGTTGTTAGCTGCCCTCAAATCAGGCTCCAACTCATGGAGATCCCATGCACAACGAAGTGAAACACTGCTGGGTCCTCCACCATCCACGTGATCAATTGTGGATCAGGCTGTTGTGATCCATAGGGTTTTTACTGGCTGATTTTCAGAAGTAGATCACCAAATCTTTCTTCCTAATAGTCTTACTATCTCTCAGTATGTATCACTGTGCCACCTACTCCTAGACCTGTGATTCTTCCAAAAAAATAGCTGGAATCTATTATGTTTTCAAAAATTAATACAACCTGTCAAATGCAGTCCAAAAGCTTTATCAGGGCAGTATTGCTGCCTTTCACTCTCTCTTGTTCACTATGGGACCCAGGGACGGTGCTAAGATGTGTCTTTGGACTCCATCAGTACCCCAAAGCCAGTGCATATTAAAAAAAAAAAATGTATCCTGTCATGGAGGCTACTAGCATTTTCTCAATCTTATGAAATGTATGATTAGTACTTCAATAGAAAATATTGCTATTTTTATTGTCCTATAACATACAATTGAAGTAACAATGAGCAAAGCAGTGTTATTGTCAAGGAGTGTCCTAGCATCTCCTTCCAATCAGGTTGCTGTCCTTAAACAACTATAAAGAAATTCTGCAACTTGTACTAAATGCATCAGAAACACCCATCAAAGTGGCTATAATAATAGGAACTCAATAAATCAGTGAGTTAAAAAAGGGATGAAAACATACGTATAGATTTAGTCTCTAAAATTACTAAGTTACCACCTAAGTATATTCATGTAAGTATGAAGGTAGAGTGTTAAAGTTTATATGAGATGGTTGAAACTTCCACTGGGATTGATTTCAGACTAGCATAAGTAAAGGGCATTGACACCCAACTGAAGCATAAGGGTAAATGAGATCAATTCCATCTCTCCTCACTCAGTGTGTTTTTTCAATAATTCAATAGGAAGCACTTCTTCACTTCCTGTGACTGTTACAGATGCTCCCTGAGCAGAGTCTAGCAGCTCATCGCCTGCTATCTGCAAATAGTCATTGCTTCTAGGTTACTCTAATGAAGCAGAAAATTCCACTTCAGGAAGTTTCCTCACCATGAGACTAAAATGTACTGTATTGTGATTGTTACTATTAGTTCTATTTACTTGTAGAGATAGTGGAAGCTTTGATGGAACAGAGGTTGGGCGTAGAGTGGATTCTAAGTTTTAGTTGTCAGAACTGGCTTATAAGTAAATTGCAAAAAGCGCTTCCAGGTGAAAAGAGGGACTAGAGTTAAGTGGGTTAATAGTGCAAAGAGAATTGGGACCCACTATAGATTCCCTGGAGTCCCTGGGTGGTGCAAACAGCACACTTGGCTGCTAACTGAAAGGTTGGAGGTTCAAATCCACTTGAAAGCACCTGGGAAGAAAGGCTTGATGACCTATTTCCAAAGAATCAGCCATTAAAAACCCTATGGAGCACAGTTCTACTCTGACACACATGGTGTTTGCATGAATGAAAGTTGACTCCATGGCAGCTGATGGTTTTATAGATTTCCTTAGTTATAAAGCCTAGTTCTTAATGACAGAGAAGATGGTAGTTAGAAAAATGAGAAAAACAGCAATGAGATGGAAACAACCATAAATAAAGAAAATACAGAGTTAGAGAGCCAGTTAGTCAATTTCTTTTGAGAACTAAGTTGTGAGGAGGATATGGTGGTAAATCGGCCAGAGTTCTTGCCTGCAAGAAGTTTACATCCTAGTAGAGGGAGAGCAAGACAATGAATATGTAAACAAATACATTAAAAAGATAGTTTCAGGTACTCTGAAGATGATTAAATAGAGTAAAATGGCAGAAAGTAGAGAAGTGGCTTTAGGTAGGGTCATTGGGAAAGAAATCCTAAGGCAGAAACATATGAATTGAAAGTTGAGTGGTAAGGAGATAGCCATGTGAAAGTCTGATGGTGCAGTTCTAGGCAGAAACAGCAAGTGCCCAGCCTTTGAAATGGAGACATGTTTGGAAAGCTCAATAGGCAGAAAGGAGGCTAGTGTGAGTTGAGCACTGTGAATGAAGAAGAGAGCAGAGCAAAATAAATCAGACAGGCAGAAAACAATTAACATAGGGTGTCATAGACCATGGCAAGGGGTTTAGATTTTGTTCTAAGAGTAATGGGAAGTCATTGTTATGTTTGATCAGAAGAGTGCAATCTCATTCACACTTTTGCAAGATCATTCTGGCTGCTGTCTGGAGGGTGGAGGGCGGGGAAGAGATGAGGGTCATGAGACCAGATATGAGGTTTATATGTTCATCCAGGTGGGAGAAGATGGTGGTCTGGCTCAAGGTTGTGGAGGGGCAGATGGAAAGGAATGGTAGGTTGGGGACATATTTTGGTTGTAGAGCTGTCTGAGTTTAAGTTGAAATTGAGTCTTCATTCTGAAATGTGTGGAAGAAATAACAACTGTTAGCTGTTTGAACCCACCCAGAACCTCTGTGGGAGGAAAGACCTGGCAATCCGCTTCTGTAAAAATTACAGTTTAGGAAGCCCTATGGGGCAGTTCTTCTTTGTCACATAGGGTTGCTATGAGTGGGAATCGACTTGATGGCATATACGACAACAACAATAGGAGAATACTAAGTGGGAAAAATGAAAGAAAAGATGAGGATTATTTGACAAACCATAAACACTCAAATTTAGTAGAGAAAAGAAAATGCCAGTCAATTTTCAATTGTTAATTATATTTTCTGTTTCAGCATCCAGCTTGCAAACCCCAATTCCTTCCTCCTCTTCCCAATGTATGTATGGAACTTCTAATCAGTATCCAGCTCAAGAAACTCTGGATTCCCATGGTGCAAATAGTAGAGAAATGGTGTCCTCTTTACCACCTATCAACACTGTGTTCATGGGAACAGCAGCTGGAGCTGGAGGGACTTAAACCAACAGTGTTGGGAAGGGGTTGAAACTTTCAAAATTTCCACTGCCCAAATATTGTTATTCACTCATCTGAATACCAGGAGAGTAAAGAAAATGGACTATGAAGTGACTGGACTTTTTTTTCAAGTCATTGGTCCAAAACTATGGAGAATCCCATAGAGAAAGGAGCTACTTGCAGAATTTGTGCTGCACACAAATTGCTTAAAACATGATCTCGTTATTAATCATAGTTTCAAATATTATCAAATGGAATCAGTGAAGATTTGAAGATACAAACATCTCAACTATGAAGAGTTAATATTTCGCTTTCTAATTTATTGAAAAATTGTGTGCTGTTTCATCTATGGTTTCTAAAAAAGAGAAAAGTTTATTTAATGCCTTTATAATACCCTTAATTTATTAGGATCTCAGAACCACTGTTTACTATCCCTTATTTGACAAAAAGTCAAATGTGTATGTTCTACCTCCTATGGAAATGTTTACAAGGTCAAGACTTAATGCAATTTAGCCTAAACCAAAGTTGCTTGACTTTCAACTCCTCTGCGTTAGTGTGACGATTTCTGTTACATAGCAGTATCCCATTTCTATGTAACTGGACAGAGATGAAAAACACTTTCACTTCTTTATTTAAAAAAGAGAATAAGAAATAAAATAAATAATGTAGGGAAATATTTTTAAATGCTTGATTACTCTCAGGGTTGGTACAGTTTCTGAAGAATGTCGGGGATTTGTGGGCAGAACTCCTTTGGATATCAAATTCAAGAGTAGAGCCAGTTGGTCAAAACACCATAATTCAAGAATATTTGCATATCCTATTCAAATGTGTATAAATCTAAAGATATTGGTAGACTGTTTAAATTTCTACAAAGATTTGGAGACAATCTTTAACCCACTACCTTGCTTATAAATTGAGATTAAATGAGCGTTCAGGGATCTTCTGGAGGCAAAGGCCAATTTAGAAGCGAAGGATTCATTACTTACAAATTAATACAATTTGATACACCATCTATCTTTTTTCTTTTTCATGTCTTGGCTGAAAAGGCTGTTGTAAGATTCATGGTTGACAATAGGAAACTTCATTAACTTTGCAGGCTCCTCCTATAGTTTTACAACAGGCCTCATATTATTTGTATTAAGGATCAGACTATACTGTAAACCCCAGGTACATTATTAAGAGTCTGCAATCCCCCAAATACCCATTATACATCATGGTGTAATTTGGTAAAGAAAAACTGTAGAATTGTTTTCAGCAAGCAATAAACAGTTACCCATGGACTTGTCGAAGTGTTGCTACCATTTTCTCAGTAGTGTGCTCAGTAGTGTTGCTTATGATCAAATAATTGAACAGAAAAAAATTTTCAATGGTAGCAAGTCACGAAAAATAGCAAAATAAGTGTTCTCTTCTTTAATATAGTAATATTGTAGGAGTACAAAGGAAAGTGAAATTAATAGGGCTTGGATTGAAAATAGTAAACAAAACAACTTTAAGAAGTGTTTGGACATAAGTCTTAAAAGCTAAAAAAAAAAAATTATTGTACTGTAATTAAGTATATGTTCCACATCTAGTATGTGTCAGATACTGTACCAGACACAGTGGAGTATACAAAGATGAAAAGGACACTTCTCTCACCTTTTATATGTTTTAATATAATGATGAGGGGTAATGTGATGGGAAACTGAGGATCACTCTAGATTTTTGAGAAGAAATGCAATGAGGGGAAAGTGATATTTAGGGAACATCTAGCAGCAATTGGAGGGATGAAGTGGATTGGGTAAGGCAGGAATTATTAGCATGGAGACTACATTGTGGCAGCCAAAAACACCTCCTATATTTCCAAAAGTCACTGGAGAGGCAATGCACTACTGCATGAATTCAAGTTGACAGGGTATTTAATCTTACCTAGAAGGAGCATAAGAAGAATGACTGCTTCTCTGCCCTTTAGCTATACTCCACCTTTAAGAATAGTTTCCTTCAGGGAACTAAAGTCTGGATGCTCAAAGAGTTTTCTGCTATTCTTTTTGTTAATTTTAATTTAGTCAAAATACCTTGCCTAGCTTTTTAGTGTATTTTTATTATGGCCCTTTCCAAAGTAAATATATTCTTCATTTTTGGAAATGTGGAGTATTAATTATAAAGATTTGACCTGCTTAAGATAATGCTTCTGTGAAATGCAAAATTAAGATTAGAGACCAGAGTTCAAAAACGCGAGGTTTATAACTCAATTCTTAGGGTACTATTTTTCAAATCTTGTTATGGTGGTTATATAATTAAAAGACATAATGACAAATGAATTCACCCATTAATTCAGAGGATTCTTAACACAATTTTGAGATCAAAAGCCTCTTTTGTCACATCCTGAAGAAAAAATAAAATCCAGTACGTCATTAATATAGAATCACAGATCAGAAGGTTCTTGGTTTGTTTTTCTCTCTCCAGGCAGTGTTGCACTGAGGAAAATCAGAGAAGCAGACTAAATAGCTCTGCTGAGTTCTCTGCTTCCAGATGAGAAAGTATTTTATTTAAAAAAAAATTTAAGCTGAATTCCAATTATGGTGTGATGTAAAACCTTTCTTTTTGTTCCTGCTTTGAGAGAAGAGTCCCTGAGACTTTCAAGACCTCACATGCCTAGACCCCATTTTAGAAATGGGGGGGATGTTTTTGTTTGCTCCTATGCCTAAAGTTGGGGTGGGGTGGGGAGCAGGTGCATAGGAATTTAGTGCCAGGACCAGAAATGTGAATATCCTATAATGTGTAGGACAGACTTGTACAATGAATTATTCCACCTCAAAAGCTTAGAGGTAGACCAGTAGGCTGTGAGGTGATTGCTCCCAAAGTTTTACTCTGTATTGGCACTCCTTATTAGTGGTATTTAAATAACCCAATCAGATATCTTCTCAGGAACTGTGACTGTAAAACTCATACACACAGCCTAGGAAAACAAAAAGGGAGAGGAGAAATCTAGAAACAGAGAAAGAAATAGAGCTAGAGAGAAACTGAGTCACGAGAGTGGCCCCAGTAGGCAGCAGTGAGTTAAAAGCCAGTTGCCTTCAAGTCAATTCCAATTCATGGTGACCCCATGTGCGCCAGAGCAGAACTGTGCTCCATAGGGTTTTTTTTTTTTTTTAAAATAATATATTTTTGGGTTTTCAATGAAGGTTTACACAACAGTTTAGGCTCCCATTCAACAATTTCTACACAAGTTGTTCAGTGACCTTGGCTGCATTCTTCACAATACGTGAACATTCTCATTATTTCCGTTCTGGTTGTTCTGTTTCCATTAATCTAGTTTCCTTGCCCCCTTACAGTCTCCTCTTTGTTTTCAAGTCGTTGTTGAATATTTGGTCTCATACAGGTGATTTTTTTCAAAGGAGCACAGTAATTACGGGTGATATTCACTATTTTTTTGAGTCAGTTTGTTATTTAGCCAGAATGCTTCTTATAAACGAGGATGGCAAGACTTTGGCTTGCTTACTTTGGACAGGTCATCAGGAAAGACCACTCTCTAGAAAAGGTCAAGATGGTTGGTAGAGCAGAGGGCAACAACAATGAGGAAACCCCATAATGAGATGGATTGGCACAATAGTCACAACGGGCTCCAACATACCAATGATCTTGGAGATGGTGTAGGATAGGGCAATGCTTCATTTTATTATACGTAAGGTTGCCATAAAGGAGAGCCAACTGAGCGGCAGCTAACACCACCACCACCACCATCTGATTTGTTTCCAACTTTTGTAGCCCCACAAGATACGCCATTCAGAATGGAAGGACTCTTTGGGTGAGCTTCTCTGCATGTTGACCATGCCGTAAGCTGAATACTGTAGTCCCCTTTATCTGTGGGGGCATATGTTCCAAGATCTCCAGTGAATGCCTGAAACCATCGGTAGTACTGAACCCTCTATATACTGTGTTTTGTCCTATATATACATACCTATGATAAAGTTTAATTTATAAATTAGGCACAGTAAGAGATTAACAGCAATAACTAATAATGAAATACAACAGTTATAGCAATATACTGTAATAAATGTTATGTGAATGAGGTCTGCTTTGGGTGATCCTGGATCATTGAGCCATAACAGGACTGCAGTTGACGGCGGGTAACTGAAACCACAGGAGATAAGGGGGGACTACTGTACAGTTAGGAGGGATGTTCATCTTCTCCGTGTTGTATCTAGGTCCACACGTTCCCAGCTGGGGGATTGATAAAGTACTCTCTGAACTTACCTCTTTTCATCAAACCGATAGACCTCTTTAATGCCCTAGGATTATGACCTAAACTGAAATCAGGAAGTGTGAGATTTGGTATATCAGGCGTTACAAGTGGAAATACCCTGGGGTTCAGGTAGGTGAGGAGATGAGTTAACAATGGGATGAGTTGTGGAATCCAAGAAAACTGAAGTTGTTCTACATCTACATCTTCCAAAGTAGGAGCCACTGGCAGTTCCTTCTGACCACCACTCTGCAGAGATGCAGCCGGGGCTGCATCCCAACCTTCAAGAGAAATTAGAAACTCCTATTTTTATGGCTGATCAAAGCAACCGCAGGTATGAACTGTGCTCCATAGGGTTTTCATTGGCTAATTTTTGGAAGTAAGTCACCTGGCCTTTCTTCCTAACTCCACAGAGTTTTTAATGGCTGAATTTTCAGAAGTAGTTTGCCAAGCCTTTCTTCTGAGGAGTCTCTGGATGGATTAAAACCTCCAATCTTTCTACTGGCAGCTGAGTGCATTAATTGTACCACCCAGGGATTCTAGCAATGGGTAGGCCCCTCTATGGGACACTGAGATGTCAGGTTCCTAGGCCTGCTGTGGAACACCAGAGCTGCAGCTACACTGTCCTGACCAGTGAGAAACAGTGCTCAAATCTCCCCTGCCCACTTGAATTTGCCCTTGGAGCCCTCGATAGACACAGTCTTTAGCCACTCAGTACAGCTGCTGTGACCACACTCCCAGGCTGACAACTGTATGTTTCCTTTTCGGCAGAAAAACTTGAGAAATGGTAAATTAGAGAATCACTGATTATTATTTTTGAATCACTGAATTTGTGCTCACACAAATGCAGGTAATAAACACAGGACAAAGAATACTACCCATTCTTGAAAGTCAGCTTAGACAGTGCATTGTCCTCTCACACCCCTCCCCACTAAAAAAGCCATTAAGATAAATGAATTCTGAAACCCGAACCCCAAACTCCAACTCTTCAAAAAAGCATGAGGTAAATGAGTGATAAGGCTGAACTCCCTGGAAAAGGATATTACAGGTACTCAGATTTCTATACAACAGGGAGTGAAATTAATTGTCACACAAGTGTCACAATAGCAGTTATGAGCTCTTAGAAGGCTTGGAATAGAAACTGCTCACATTGTATTTCGAAGGCAGATGTACCATCTGGGGTGAGTTAGAGAAATGTAAATAAAAACCATCTAGAAAAGAAAACAATAGTGATTATGGCATACAGGACATTTTGTTCTTTGGGAAAGATAAATGATGAACTTATATAAAAGGTTATTGTACCATCTCATTCAGTTATTGAATTCTAAATTAAATCCTTTATTTTGCAAATGGCAGAGAACACAGCCTGTCTGTTCCAAAAACATACTGATTAAATGAAGAAGATAGATTTCAGTTATTCGTTGATTAGAGGCACTAGCAGTAGCTGGAAAGGATTGGGAGCTGTGAATGGACTCTAATGAATAATATACTCATTAATTTTGAGGTATAGTTAATCACAAAATGAGGTCACATTTATGTTCTGATTGATACAAAAACTTTCAAGTACTTTTCTAATACCAAATCCTATAAATAGCACTTAATTTTTATTGATCTTGGGGTACTTAGTACTACGGTAGAAATGTTTCCTGTTAAAACAATAACCCATTTTCCAGAATAAGCAGAATTTTATTTTTATTTAGTTCTTTGTAGAATTAATCTAGCTGGGAAGATCTTTGATTTTTTCCCAGAATACCTTTTAATGTCTGTAATTTCAATCATATTCATGCAAATGTTTATGAGGATAACATTTACCACTCATTAGTTTGACCCTCTTAATGGTCATATCATAAGATTCTAGTAAAAGCCTCTCTGTCCATTCAATAGCGTGGAAAGCTTTGGACATATAATTGTATAATACTTCTAGACTCCTGGTCTTACTGAAAGCTTTTATCTCATTGTTGACAAATATTTCATTTGATCTCAATGAATTTAACATTTATTTATTGCTTGACTAGTCTTGGTAATGTTCTTATGCTTGGTCTGGTTTTGGTAAGGAATGAATGTGTATCAGGTCCCAGGAGATATTTCCTTTCATCCCACATGCTAACAAATTATGTCTGCTTACACTGATGATGGGAAGAACAGATAAGGTCCCTCCCCTCATGGAGCTTATACTTTACAAAGGGAAACAGAAATTAAGCCAAAAATTTATGAAATTGATTGCAATTAAAAAATTATTAATTGAAACTGTGAAAAGAAATGAAGGCTGTGCAGAGAAATTATAACTTGAAGACATGGAGATGTGTGAGGGGTGAAAGGGGTGAGGTGGGGAGAGCTGATCAGGGAAGCTTCTTTGATAGTTGAGACTTGAAGAACGAGTAGGGAGTAGGCGGTGATGGCGAAGGAGGTCGGGGGTGGGGTGGGGCGACTGGGTAGACAAATGTTCATAGCAGCAATCCAACATGTGAAGAATCTATGACTGGGAGTAAAATATGAAGGGTGTGGCAAAGCACAGAGAACTAGGAAGAGTTGCCAGAGTGAGTGCAGAGAGATATTCCTGGGACTTTCAAGCTTTAATGATCTTACTTATTGATACCTTCTGCCTCCCCCCCCCCCAAAAAAAAATTTCCATCGAGTTGGTTCTAACTCATAGTGACCCTGTAGGACAGAGTAGAACTGCCCCATAGGATTTCCAAGGAGCAGCTGGTGGATTCGAACTGCTGACCTTTTGGTTAGCAGCTGAGCTCTTAACCACCATGCCACTAAGGCTCTATTTATTGGTAAAGCATTATAAAATTGTAAAATTGTGAAGGTCTGTAAAGAAATAGAAGAGTCTGGTAAAAATGTCAAGCTGAGATTTTTATAAACTGAAATACTGAAACATCTTCCTGATGAAAAATAGCATTGCTTTCCTAGATTTCAAAATTTAAAATAGCTCCTAAACCCTTTTTCTATAATATGACGACACATATTTAAGGAAACTTAATCTCAGGGAATCCTTCATGAGGGTTTTAATTTGAGTCTCTTTAAAAAAATGATTTCAGCTGATAAAAAACGTTTTCACAGAATTCTCTATTCTTCCATATATTCAGTTCTGAATTTTCTCTATTGAAAAATACATTGAAAGAACAGGTTAAGGAAAAACGTGTACATTATTTTCAAACGGCGTTTTTCTGTATTGCTGATGTGACTGGTTTTAACCCTAAAGTTGAAGGGAACTAGGGGTGAAGAGAAGGTCAGAGCCAGGGTTTCTCAGTGTAACGTGGTGACTCCACCTCTTCTCTTAAAATAGATGTTTTAGAGCCTCCAAGTGAGAATTGGGTGAGGAACACATTTACAAAAGTGAAAAATTAACTACTCAATATGATACCTGCTGTAAAGTAAAGAGAAACCATTGTTTTTATTAGTTAAAAACAAGGGTGGTGATCTTACCAATCAATAGTCAGAATGAGGGTCAGAGATTTACAGCCTTCAAGCATCTTTAAACACACTGAGGCAAATATGAGTTTCATGGGTAGTTTGTTAATCAGGATTTGTCATTTGACTTTGTGTATTTTAGCTTATTAATGCTTTACACATGATCTCCTGTGAAAAATGAAACTGTTTCCATATTTTATATTCAAAAATGGCAAGTTTTCCTGCCTTGTAATTTGGGGGGGCGGGTAATATGTTTGTATAAGGAACCCTGGTGGCGCAGTGATGAAGTGTTGTTGGGGTGCTAACTGAGAGGTCGGCGGTTTGAACCCACCAGTCACTCTGCAGGAGAAAGACGTGGCAGACTTCTTCCATAAAGATCACAGCCTTGAAAGCCCTATGGGGCAGTTCTACCCTGCCCTATAGGGTCGCTATGAGTCGGAATCAACTTGATGGCAATATGTTTGGTTTGGGTTTTGAATATGTTTGTACTATTTGATTTGCTGTTTTTCCCTCATTTTTTCTGGTGTATTGTGCATAGTCTGGCTATTGCACAATTCATGTTCTTGTCAACTCTCTGCTACCCAAAGAAACTTCACCTAGAAAATGTACCTGAAGCATTTTCACAGGAAGCTGAGTATCCAGTTGCCTGAGGTGTCAAGCTAGTGGAAAAATCCCTCAAGGTTACATTGAAGCTTTTGGTCTATTAGTGGGGTTCTTTCACATTCTGATGCTTCCCAGGGAGTGCAAGGGAAAAGCAACCAAGTACTGACTAGTGATCTCTGGAAATGAAAAGGAACAACTTATCTTTCACACGTGTTTCAGTGCTAAGTGGCTCAACCTAGTGAAACTCCTGTGTAGGCTTTCTCTGGTTGTCCTGGGTTTGAGACTATGGGGACTTAAACCAGTCACAAGTTTTTGTTAAGGAATTCTAGGCGTGGAAAGATTCAGATAAGATGCATGAGGACTAGGAAAGGCATCTCCCCAAGAACCCCAGATTTACCTCTAACAGCTCTGACTCATGGCGACATTATGTCCAACGGAACGAAGAAAAGCATTGCCCGTTCCTGCACCATCTTTGGGATCCTTAGTATGTTTTAGCCCATTGTTTTAGCTATTGTATAGATTCACCTCGCTGAGGGTTCCCTTATTTCGGTTGGACCTCTACTTTACTAAACGTGATGTTCTCTTCCAGCAAGTGGTCTTTCCTGATGATGCGTCCAAAGTAAGTGAATCATCTGTAAAATGACATCTGTTTTCATCTGTAAAATGGCCTTAATAATAATTATCACAGAAGGATTTTTATGAGAATTAGTGAGCTAAGGCTTAAAAAATGATTTAAGGCATGGTTCTTCATTTATTGCATAGGCTCAATAAATGGTAACTGTTACATTATCGTTATTATTCAAACCCCATTGAATATGTAGTATTATTGAAGCAACGCAGATTGTTTTTATATGTTTTTATGTGTAATGCAGACTGCTCTATTCCTAGAGTTGTCTAATAAGATATCCTAGGCCAGTCTCATTAAATAAGAATTTATAATGTAAAAGCAAATGAAAAAAGCAAAATGTAGTAAATCATTAACTACTCAAATATGGTTTCATAAAAGCGACGCTCATAGGGCACAATACGGTCTGATAGATATTAAAACAAGATTAAAAACAATATTTGAAAACAATTTATACTTAGACATATTTTACCAGTTTCATACAATGATGCAAATTCTTCCACTATTAATCAATAATTCCAGTAGGGGAAATGTCAGTGCTTCAGTCTGATTATCTTTGTTTTCACAGACCTTAATGAATAATCATAAAAATAATCTATGAAAATATCTATTAGGAATAAATTATTATTCATTGATTAGTTTTCTTCCCTCTTAAAACTCAATTAAATTTGTATCTTTTCAAATACAAATGGGTAAATTTATAATCAAAAATCATTGGCTGCAGAAAAGCGCTTTGCCCTTGAATATTTGCTAATTTGCAAACTGGAGAAATATATGTTAAACATTTCTAAAACTTCAACACTGCATAAAGGACAAGGTGTTTTCTGCTCTCTTTATTATTATTATTATAAGGAAAATCTTCACCATAGCCAAGAGCAGTCTCCCAAACTACTAAGCTGAATATCCAAACATCAATTATTGAACATCTCCCCCAAGGTGTTCTGCAGGCATCTGAAACTCAGCACGTACAGGCCTGGAACCACTCCCTACATTCTCAGATTCCATTCTCACCATGTTTTCCCTCGCCTAAGTAAGCCAGAAATCCAGGAGTCATCCTAAACTTTCCCTTACTGCCCCTTCGTCTAGTCACTTGATTACCTCACTGATTATCTTTCTGAGCTCTCGTCTTTTTCACCCTCATGTACAATGCCCTTGGGCAAACTTTCATCTTTTGTCAGGAGTATGGTATCGTTGCTGTTGAGTAGATTCCAACTCATAGTGACCCTATAGGACAGAGTAGAACTGCCCCATAGAGTTTCCAAGGAGCACCTGGTGGATTCGAACTGCAGACCTTTAGGTTAACAGCAGTAGCGCTTACTTAATCCACTATGCCACCAGGGTTTCCAGATATGGTATTAGCCCCACTCAATCCACCCTCTGCCTTACAGGTCCTGGAGGGATCTTTCTTAAATGCATATTGCTCTTCTGCTCAAGATCCTTTGCTGGGTTCTGTCTGATTTCAGAATAAGGCCTGAACTCCTCTGCATGAGCCTAGGGCTTTTTTACTTTTTCTCCTTAAGACTCATTTTTCTCATGTTAATCTTGGGTCCAATATCAATCAATATAATTTATATGCTATTCGAAATTTTATCTGCAGTTGGAAGGTTTACTCAATTTTTAGATGACAAAAGTGATCACTGCAGAGTTACTGGGATTTCCTTTATGTTTTGTGGCCAGAGTAGAAAGCGTAAGAATATGAATGATAAATGGTCAATGAAGATGAAAATGCTTACTTAAATCAATAGCCTTAATGGCTCTAAAATATTCCAGGACATTAGCATGTGACACAAACAATCTTGAAAGAAGCCTTACTTAATGGAAGTTTTTGGCTCAGTTCTCAGTCTTTTAAATTGTGTGACGAAGTAAT
The DNA here is from genome assembly GCA_030035585.1 of Dugong dugon. Lineage (NCBI taxonomy): Eukaryota > Metazoa > Chordata > Mammalia > Sirenia > Dugongidae > Dugong > Dugong dugon. The sequence goes on from CM057464.1 coordinate 136,801,137, forward strand.
ATTGAAAGGCTGAGGAAATAGACCTTGATGAACCTCCATGACGTATAGGCAGATAGAGGCCTGACTGAGGCGAATGTTAAGATAAAACAATTCAGAAAAGGAGGATAAGAATGGTTACACAACTTGAAGAATATGATACATGTCACTGCAGTGTCCATGTAGAAACTTGAATTGGTGTATGTTTTGCTGGGTATGTTCTCAACAACAATAACAATAAATTTTTCAAAAAAGTTAATACATAGGAATGAATACAATGAACTTTCTTTCTCCTCCTTCTGCCTCTGTGCTTGGCTGATTCTCACCCACCTTCCAGGGTAGATGGTACTTTTCCTAAGAAGCCTCTCCTGGAACCCCAAAGTCTGGATTAGTATCCTTCCTATATGCTCCTTTTAGGTCCTATACTTCCCCAACATAACACTTACCATGTTATTTTTCAGTCTCCTAAACTAGACTCAGGGAGCTCTGGTGGCACAAATGGTTAAGTGCTCAGCTGCTAACCAAAACGTTGGTGATTTGAACACACCCAGTGGTTCTGTGGGAGAAAGACCTGGCAATCTGCTTCCATAAAGAGCACAGCTGAGGAAACTCTATGGGGCTGTTCTACTCTGTAACACGGGGTCCCTATGAGTCAAAATCGTATTGTGGCACCTTACAACAACAACAACAACAACGAGCGAGACTTTAAGCTCTGAGATGGCTGAGGCAATTGTCAGTTTACTGATGTATTCTCACAATAAAGACGTGCTTAATTAAAATTGAATGTAAGGAATAAAGTACTTTTAAATTCAGAACGAGTAATCACCTTTGGATCCATTGTTCAAGACGCTATGTACCAAATAACATAATGAGGCCAGAGCCAGGCTCAACCTGTAATTACCATTGTCTAACAGGGAGCCAGAACTGCACATAGTATGGAAATTTGCTGAGGCCGGTCTTATCTTGGGATAGTCACCAGTCTGAAACATTCCTTGGGGAAAGGTTGTGCTGTTTTTTCATTTTGTCTTTAGACTTTCCTTAATTTTGAATAATAGGGTTGAAACACAAGGGGACTCTAAGAACTTTGGTCTAGTTATTTATTTTAGTAGACTAGGCTCTTGACAAATATTGATTGATGCAAGGATTGATTGATTAGGGAGACCTGGAAGATGCCTTTGTAAGTCATGGGATCAAGGTATACATCCTAAATAAATGCTTGCACTTTTGCTCAAGAAGACAAAAGGTAAGATGTTCATTGCAGCATTATTTTTAATAGCAAATTAAAAAATTAGAACCAACTTAAATGACCATTAATAAGTGAATGGGTAAATAAATAAATGAATAAATACTCATGCAATGGAATACTGTTCTTCAGGCAAAATCACTTAATTAAATCTACATGTATCAACAGGGATAAATCTTGAAGAGATCATGCTGAAAAAAGCAAATTCAAAAGAATAAGTCTATTTATGTAAATGAAAAACCATAAACAATACTACTTATTGCTTATGGACACGTATGTTAAAAGTATAATTAAGTTGGCAGGCATATATACCATCTTCAGTACAGTGATTATCTTTGGTGCAGAAGGCAGGGAAATAAGAAGAGTTTGGAGAAGGAATGAGGTTCAATTATCAGTTATATCTGTTAAGAAGCACTTTGTTTCTTAAAAAAAGATGTGAAGCTAATATGACAAAATGTTATATATTTGGAAAGTGTGGCATCATTCTGTGCCTACTGATTCACACTTAGTAGTATATGATAAACATTTTTTATGTCATTTTCTTTGACAGAAGATTTTCAGTAGCTGTGTAGAATTTCATCATACGGATATGTTGTAACTTAAGCAATTCTCTCCTGTTGGATGTTTAAGTGGCTTCTAAGCTTAAAAAAGGATAATGATTTTCTAATTTATTGGAAGTAATATGGTCCAGCCTATTTTGCAACCCCAGCATTGTTTTCATTAAAGCTCAACATATACGAACATACAATTGATATTTTTTTAATATAAGGAATCATTCAGATGATGGACTAAATTCCCTCCAGTTATTTTCAGCAAGTCTGATGCCCAGGAGACAAAAACACTGTAACATTCTGGTCAGCTAACCTAGCATCTCTTGGGGTGGGCATGCCTAGGGTCTGAATAGATCCCCACAATGATTGTTACCTGCCTACTTTGGAGATGAAGAATAGGGATGTCACGCTAAAAACATTCAAAATAAAATTCTGAGGCAATTACTCAATTGTTTAAATATTCTTAAATGAGAAATCCTTCCAAAATATTAATAATCCTTATCAGTGGATGTTTTCTATATGTCAGTTTTGTGTTTCACGAATATGATCTCATTTAATCCTCACAGTAACTTTATGTAACATATTAACGTGTCCATTCATGCTGAGTGTTAGGAGAAACTGCTTTATAATACCTTTAAGATAGACTATCACGAAATATCTTTGTTGGCCTAAAAATCAAAAAGGCCTTCTGAAGCCATGAACTTCCACTGGCATTTGGATTAACTATGGGTGTGTCTTTGGAGACAGGGAGAGCCATAGACTATGGCAATAGTCTAGGTAAGAGATGATGAAGGTCTGTACAATGGAGAACACAAGCAAGTAAAATTTAAATTGGAAGAAATATTTAGCAACCACGCTAGTAAACGTCAGGTACTACAGAGGTCAAATTTTGATCCACTATCAATGGCAAAGTCACAGTTCATTTTCTCAAGTTCAGTTAATATTGATGAGGTTATAAACACATGGCTTCCTCCTTTGAAATTATTTCTCCATGCAAACACACCTCTCAATAGCCTAGCAACTCATCTGCCTTCTCCTGCTTTCATGGCTAGATATATCACACATTCCCTTAGTTAAAAGGAATGATTTAGACACATCTTCCCCACATCCCTTCCCAAAGAATAAAATCCAAATTTCTGTCCAAGGTCAGTACAGACAACAATGTTCAGCAATCAAGGACTTTTCCAAGTTATATTATGGAGATTAACTCCTGCTCGAACTGGTTTCTCTGAGGCAGGTCTTGGGTGTTCCTGTTTCTGCTGGAGTACAAGTAACTCATGGGAGGAAGTCCCATGTGTCATAGAAAAAAAGTATTTAGTCCTTGGTCTGCTACAATTTGTATCATCAGTGAGGAAGATAGTGCAATACTCCAGATAGACTATGGTTAATGCCTCAACTTTTCTGCTAAATTTGATAGGTTTAAAAAAAAAAAAGACAAGACTTGATTAATTAGATATAAAGGATGGAGCTGGAGGTTAGAAATATAGGAGGAAGTACAGTGCTTTTGTGAGAGATATAAGGGTGAAGAGTGACAAGAGGCATGAACATTTTACCCAAATTAATTTTGAGATACACTTAGGGGATTGGTTTATTTCCAGTTTGAAACTCTGGAGAGCTATAAAGATTGGAAATATGCACTTGATGGTCATTAACATAAGGTGTTGGTTAAAACTCTAAGAGTAAAATTCGTGCCCAGGGAGAGTACATAGATTGGGCAGAGCAATTGGCCAAAAGTGGATCCCTGAGAAACACCTATGTTTAAAGAGAAGACACAAGAGAAGGCATCCATGAAGGCAACTGATGAGCAGAACTGGAGGCAGAGAAAGGGGAAAGTTGCAACTTGAAATAAAAGTAAGGTTTCAGGAATAAGTGCGGGTCAGTAGTGGCAAATATAGTGGAGATATTCCATAAGATTGGAAAACATCCACTGGGTTTGGCAATACGTGAGTAATTAGTGGACTTTGCTAGAGCAGTTTGAGTAGCGTGGTCTGAGCAGAAGCTAGCTTGTATGGGTTTGAATTGAGTTGTAAATGAGAAGTGAGAATAAGAAGACAATGAGCATAGAATATTCTAAAAATCTGGCAGAAAATTTAAAGAAAAATAAATATGGTAGCAGTTAGAGGAGGACATAAGGTTGAGAGAGGGCTATTTTGGGGGTGAGGTTGGGGGTGGTGGTGGTGGAGGAAATTTAAGCTTGCTTGGAACCTTGGTGGCACAGTTGTTAAGAGCTCGGCTGCTAACCAAAAAGTCTGCAGTTCAAATTCACCAGCCGCTCCTTGGAATCCTTAAGGGCAGTTCTACTCTCTTCTGTAGGGTCGCTATGAGTCGGAATGGTCTCCACGGCAACGGGTTTGGTTTTTTTTTGTATAGACTATGAAGAAACACCCAGCAGAGAGGAAGACATTGGTGGTACAGGAGATATGGGGATAATGGATGGAGTAGCATACCAGAAGACGGGTCCTTATCCTGGTTTGGCTGTATCAGTGGGACCTGTTAGTATTTCTTTTCTCACTTCCCTATCATGACACTCAATTAACACACTCTTCACTATCTATTTATTTGCTTTGGCAAGATCTGCAACACAATCCATCGTTCTTGAGCTGTGCTCTCCCTCAAAATCCTGGCAGAAGGAAAATGGGATGGCCTTGGTGAATGGTGAGTGAAAGCAGAATCCACAGCAGAAAGTTTCTCTACTTGATTGTGCATTTCTTTCTTAATTGCTACACCAGCAATAAAATGTCTTAACTGGGTTCTATATCCCCCTTGTGATTTAATATTCCTCATGAAAAAGACAAGTTTAATCATCAAAACAATGCAGCCACAAAATCTTCGCGATAAGGAGATTTCTGCAAAATACAAGTCAATGGACACATGTTATGGAAAACCCTTACTTCCTGAATTGAATCAGGACAGGTTTATACAACTGCACTACACATGCACACACGGACAACGCACAAAGATCTGTTATTTTCTCGGTCCTCAGGTGAAACAGGAAGTTCTGATATAGCAATAACAAGCCACAGACACATTTATGCTAGTTTAAATGCACATATTAAACTTTTATTATCTAGTAAAGTGCACAGTAAATATCCTTACTCCATTCCTGATCCCTAACCCACGCCCCAGACTCACTTGACCACCCCACGTGTAACCTGGAGGATAGCATGAAGGGCAGAAATGTGGTCAAGTTGCCCTGCTACATTTATTATGTGGTAGTTCTTACAGGCTGAAAACTTAATGATGTGTCTCTTAATTTCATGTATGTGTATAAAATTAATGGTTACGAGGTGAAAATAGCAGTATCAAAAGAGCCCTGTTAGAATGACAAGCGACTTTTATCAAAGACAAGCCTGTTTCTCTTTTCCCACCTTTCCCTTCTGACGTTCATAGCTGATATGACAGTTCTTTATTTACTGAACTCATGCCACAGCCAGCTATCACTACCTTCCAACAGCAACTCTAGAAACCTTTTTTGCAGTAATCAGTCAATATATAAACCAAAAAGCATGGTTAAGCACCAGGGACTATTATTCTGAGTGGTGAGAACATTGGGTTTTGGGCATCAGCAGCCATTGACTAATGACCTCATTTTATTTTCTGGTGCTTGTCTGTACAGAGAACACTACTACCAATGAAAGTCTGAGTCTTGAGCTCCAGAAACAGCACACAGAATCAGCCACTGGCAAGAAAGTTGCTTGCAATCTCAGATTTGCTTGCAATTCCAGGTTTGGAAGCTCAGCAGTGTTCAATAGTTTGTGATATCAGACACTCCAGAAAACTAATGTATTAATATCAAGTGAATGACTTGTATCTTAAAAATCATTGGGATCCATATAAAACTCTAAGATACTGTATGAATTTTCCTTATAGTGCTGGAAAAAACATATTAGTATAGCAAATACCTAAGGAGCCCTGGAATCAATTTCTCCTCTTGGAATTCTTCTTCGCGGAGAACATTTGTTTTGGAAAATATTATTAGCAAACATATATTGCAGAGTACATGTGCATGTTTTGGCATTCTTGATATACACCTGAGAATTATGTCCTCTGTTTAAAATCTAAAGAAGAAAAAGACAAATAGAAAGACAAAAACGATGATGTAGGAGAAAATAAAAAACAAAAATTAAAAGGTGAAGTGAACAATAAAAAACCAAGTAACCAATCTATGACTATGTAGATTCACATGTATGAGTCCAGGAGACATTTGCATTCATAGAGTGGCAGTCCCTGTGAATGCGTATTCCAAGCAACTGTGAATGTTCAGTTCTTACTGTATTCAGTTCCTTTTTTTCTGTAGTGGGCGTAGATGGACTCACACTTGGAGAGCATGTTAAAAAGATTTTATTTAGCAGGTGAACTAGGAAAGCTGGCCTACCTTCCTCTGGGCTTGGTTGATCATTACCCTTGATCAAATAAAAAGCCACATGTCCCAGCTGCCCTTATGTCCTGGTTACCACAATGGGAAAAAGAAGGGAGAGACAGAGAGAGAAACAGAAAGAAGACTTGAGACAAGATAGGTGTTCTTGTATAAATTTTCATGTCATCTAAATACAAGCATGTTCCATGTGTTCAAATTCCTCATTATTTGAAAGAACATTTAAATGGGATGAAATGTCTTGTAATAAATCTTATACTTTTGCTGTGATTAAGAAGATAATCCCTTGCAATGACTTTAAACTTTTAAAATGAGAAATGTCCTGTTACACGTACATAGAAAAATAATCTGGATGCTGTGTTAGGAATGTAGACGTGAAGGGTGATGGGGTAAAAAGAAGGAATATGAAAAGACAGCAGAGAGCAATTCCTCCTCACAGCTTTATATTGAATTCCTGTGGAGTGCAGATATGTGTGAATTCTTACAACCACCTCTGTGGTCTACTTATTTGTAGTAATGATGACAGAATTCATTATTTTCTCTGAGCCTTTGAAATGCTGTCATTTAAGGAGGATTAGATACTCACGGAGCAATATATTCATGTTTTCTATTTGAGCTTACCATGTTTGGTAGGTATTTGGATTTACTGTAGATATTTCTGAAAGGAAACACTTTACCAGTTTTTTTCCCCTAGAATGAGTTTTAAAACCTACTGCTCTTCTAAAAAGCCTGGAAAGATCTTTCCGTGTGGTGGATGGTAGGGGAACGGATGACAAATTAGTATAACTAATATCCCATTTCTGAAAATATACATATATATTTTAGTATAAGAAAAAACAAGAAAATGCGAGGGTTCTCAAATTGTTGATAGTGATTTTCCCGAGTAGGAAAATTACAGGAAGCTTAGTGTTTAATGGTTTCCTATAATACTTCAATTTTGTTAACTAATTTTGAAATTATAAAAAATCTAAAACGTGTACTATAATGTGCACAGTATCAAGATGGAAGAGTTGGTAATTAAAGTGCAGTTAGGGTGGATATTCTAAAAGTGTTGTGCTTTCCTGAGAATTCTGCTACTGAGCAGACACTGTTTGAACTTGCTCAGCCAGATCAGTGGACAGATCCAATCCTGAAGACTTACCTTGTTTATAAGGAACTTCTTTTTATTTTCCCATTATATTGGTCCCAAATCAACAGGAAATGAGAGGCATTATAAGGGCTGATGACAAATACACACACAGTAAATTTTAGAGAAATTGTTGTCATTGCCCAAGGCAAGATGAAAACCAAAATACAGCAGACCATTTGTATCCTTCCAATTTAGATGATCATTGAAACCAGAGCTGTTTAATTTGGACATGAAAAAAGTTTTGGACAATGTATTTATCGGAGGTAAATAAATGAATTTGGCATTTGGGAAGCTACCACATCTGAACGACACGAGGAGTGGCCAGAATGATAAAAGGGAGTGAAAATCATCAAAACAGCCCTAGAGTGACATCCCTCTGAGCATGAGATTGTGTGAGTCTTAGATATAAGTGTATCTTCTTTCGATTTTTAAAGGAAAGTGGAGCTAAGAAAGGACTTCAGTTTTATTCATTAACTTTAAAAGACCAAAGGCTAAGATTTTCAAGCATAGGCCTGAGAGACATGTCATTGGAAAGCAATGTCATTTTATTTGATGTTGCTACTGCTGCCGAAATAAGGAGGACGTGACCACTGTGCAGTTCACCGACCTAAAGATAAAGCCAAAAGTCTATTCTTTGGACATCATCAACAAAGTCATTTGCTAAATTCTGATAGTAGAATTTAAAGTTACCAAGAAAAGGACATTGTACTTGATGGCAACATGAAACCACGTATATTTTGTAATAATGATCACTTTAAGCTAAATTTTTACATTGACATTTTTCCTTCTCTAGTCATTGGCCAAGGTGAAATAGAAATCTCCTTATTAAGTAATAGGGATTTCAAAGATCAAAATGAGTTTTCTAGATTTGTACCATATCCTTGCAAGTTAACTCTCAACTATATGATTATATTATTGTAGCTCACTTTCAACAGCATAAGGCAGATGTGCTTTAGGGAAAATGGAGCATCTTCAGCTGCCTCAGTTCATCATTAGTATTTCTAACTACTTCTTGGAAATGAATCCATATGAATTTATGTTATATCCAATTGTTATGTAGTTGTTGCTGCTAGGTTTGTTCTTTCTAGGGAGATTTTGTAACTCAGACAAATAGATGCCTTCCATTCCACAATCACCTTACTTCTGGGACTCCTTGAAACAAGCATATTCCAGAATAAAGAGATAGCTTTCAGTGTATACATGGCTAGAAGATAGCATTTCTTTAGCATGGCATTGTCTGTAATCTTCTGTCTCCATGAAGAGCATCTGCAACTGGCTTTGTCAAACAGAGTCAGATTGAGATCAAAGGTGAGGCCTTTGTGGATGGGATGCCTGGCAAGATGAGCAGAGCTAGAGGAGAACAATTGGGTAGCTGATGACCAGATGATGAGTTTCCGTGCTTTCTCACATATCTGATTTCCCTCATTTTCTCTATGCTGATAAGAATGAGAAGAATACCTAAACTGGACAAAGGCTAATGATAGTATATTTTCATACAGTCACATAAAAATCTAAAGGAATAATTGTAACTCCCTAGACAATATCAGGTTGCTCCTTTAGCTGTGATTTGTGTTGGCCTCACAATTTTCTCTCCAGGAAGAATTTAAGACCTTCCATGCCACAAAGAGGAGTTCATCCATAGCTCAAGGAAGCACTATCGAGCCACCAGTTTTATTGCTAAATTATGGTAGGAGGTTAGATGCTGCTTCATAAAAAAAGCAGCTGTATCTCATCCAACAGCAATTTCTTAACGCCATGAGGATTGTAAATCAGACTAAGTTTTAAGGAAGATAGAAACTTCCCTATGATATTCAGGTTTCTAGAAAGTATTGTCTTTTGAACTGACTATGGAATGTGAAATAGGATTTTTTATTCTGTAAAATGTCCAAGCAGTGAATAGGAAGCCCTGCAGTTGCCAAGATAATTTCCATTTCTTTCAAATTCTTTTCTTCATGTTAACTTTGGTTCCTTTTCAAGTCTACATACTTTATATTTTTTTCATAGATACAGATCTTCTATGAATTCGCTACCAGTTAGAACAGTTGTATATGCTTAAGTGCCCTTGGATTATGAGTTTATAGTATACTTTTTACAGGTAACAGAATTTTTTGAACTCATAAGTGTTTATTATAAGCTCACTATAGCAAATTAAAAACAGAATAAGCGCATCTTATTTTCTTAAACATAAATAAGACAAAATTTTGTGAAATATTTGTTTGTCTTTTGTATCATTTCTAGCAAGAACAACTGTACAAACATTCTCTCACCTTATTTCAGAGTAATCTACACCATTGACACAACTCAGTTGAATGCACACTCACTCACTTAAGTAACTTTTAGGTGCCTAGCACAGCGTGCTGTTAAAGGAAAATTACTCTTCAGTTCCCATCACAAGGTGAAAAGATTTGTTTACCTATTGGTTTTCTGTCATGAGCATGGTGGTAATAAAGCTCGTATTAATATATTCACAATAACTCCATAAAAGAAAAAAATAAACCTTGAGTATGGCAGAGGATGAGTAAACTTGTAAGAGAAACTGGAAGCACTTAACTACTTTTGAACCTTCATGATGTTGATGGCAACTCTTTGATCTTGAAATCCAGTGTTTAAAAGGCAGTCTTTACATATTAGTTATAACACCCTTATAGTACAATTTAATCTATTGAGTGTTAGCTATGTGCCAGGCACTGTGCTAAATGTGTTACACGAATTACCTTAGTAAACCTTCACATCAACCCTGTGAAGTAGGTAGCATTGTTATCTCCATGTTACAGATGAACTGTATACTAGAGATGTTAGGTGGTCCCCAAAGTAACATATCTAATAAGCAGTAGAAGCGAACTAAATGTTAAAGCTAGTCACCTTGAGGTTCAATCTTGCATTCTGAGCCATTCCGGTTTTGCCTAGGATTGACATGTACCCTGCTCCTGCCCACCCTCCCTTTTTCTCAACCCTTCACACCCCTGTTCCACATTCTAGTCAGCTATTGTTGGCTTGCCATGAGCTATTCAGTAGGAATCTCCTAATTGCGCCTCCCGCCCAGTCTTCAAACTATTTGTAAAAAAACAGGAAAGAAAGAAAGCTTTCCTTTAATAAAGAATTTTATGGAACTTGGCAATTATTTCCTTGTTTTGTTTCTCTCCCCAAAGGGAGGTGTATAATAGATGTCAGTCAAAGGGAACTATAAAATTGCTTTAAAAGTCCACCATTAAGCCACATATCCAATTAAGTTTCTTGACGAGCAAAACTTAAATTTAAAGGTGAAATACCTCAAGAACTTGCTTTTAGATATATCAATCAATCATGATACATGTATAATTTTTGTTGTGCTTCCTACATGCCGGACATTGTACCAAGTGCATTAATACATTATCTCAGAAAGACCCCACAACAGACCTAGGACGGAGTTATTTTTATTTTCACTATTTCATAGATGAGGAGACCTCAGCTTAGAGAGGTTAAGTGACTTGCCCAAGTCCATGAGCTAAAAGGGACAGGGCCAGGACTTGAGCCCTAGTGTGACCCCAAAGTCTTTATTTTCAAATTCTGCTATGTCTGTCAGATGCAAAAAGTGCAATTGACAGTAGTTGAGACATTTTCACGTGTATGGGTGGAGGATAGGATTGACCTCGTCCTCTTTATAAGTATTTAGGCCACTCGTCTCCTGCCTCGTCCTTCTGAGAACAGAAAGTCAGGACCTACGTCTTTACATCACTGCAGAGTCAATATATTTCAGAAGCCCCTTATTTAAAACATAATTTCCCTTTGCCCTGAACACCTGCTTGTGTTCCACAAGCCCTCCTTACTCACAATAATAAGCTCCACCATACACGTGGCAAATGCACACTCAACGGCCCAGCAATATCATGGCAAGTTAGCAAGTTTCCAATATTGCGGACATACAAACACCTGTCTCTAAACACCCACTCATCCTCTAATAAATAAACAATAACTCTGCATGTAAAGAGAAAGAAAGCACCTTTGGAAAAGAACAGCAAGAAAGAAGACACTTGCTTCTGCATTTATTCTAAATTCTATGACAGGCTTCCTTCTCCATTTCTCAGAGAGAATTTCCTCCTTTTTTCTACTGATGTGTTAACAAATCAATGCCTTAAAATTAGGACTCTGAAATTAAAAAAAAAAAAAAAAAGCCACTGTAGATTTTTTTTCTGTACCTTGAGGGGAAAAAGAGTTTACTCTCTCACCACAACAGATGGTTTTAAATGCAGTGATTACAAAATTCTGAAGGTAAAATGGTTTAATTACAAAGTCAATACTGCCTCCAACGTGGGCTGAGTCTTTAGCGTAAAAACAACAGACGGAGCAGTGCAAACGCTAGGACAATGTTTAACCAGAACTTTGCATAGCTCCTGCAGTAGGACTTTCCACCAGGGCTTTAGTAAACTACAGGGCACATGATTCTGGGTTCCTATTCGTTGACTGTCCGCTGAGGGCAAAGAGGACATATACATATACGAGTATATATTTCAATATGCAATAAATGCACATATAACAAACAAGCCCGGTGAGGTCTTCGATCTGAGCAAAAACGAGCAATCAGGAAGACTTAAGGATACACAAAGAAAGGGTTTGTCACAGGAATGAATTTGCAGTTCATTAAGAGGGACATTATTCCAGAATTATGCATTAGTAAGTTCTGGTTTCTAAACATTAAATCATCAGTTCTGGCTTTTAAAACCCAAAGGAAAAGCAATGAATACTAAGAAATTATTCAACTGATAAATGTTTGAAAAAAATTTTTTTTTTAAATTACACACTAAAGCAAAATCTAAGTTGGCTTCTTTTGTAAAAATTATCATTCTTTTTCCAAAACAGGTATGATGGAAAATACACAAAACAATTCATGGATTAAATTAAATTTATAGCACTGACAAATAAAACTAGTGTGCCTGCTGAAAATTTTCCCATATACCTAACAATGCACTCATATAAGAAATAACTCGGTTAGTAAAATTCTTTGTGTTTTATCCATTAGATGGAATTAAAACCATCCATGAAAATTGATGTAAAAGAAAACCACATGCATTTTCCTTCAGCTGGTGTATTCTTGCAGCCTGCACACTAAACACTTAATACTGGCAATTACAAGATAGGGTCACTGGGCTAAGCAGGTGTGGGAGGATCTAAATAGTTAAGTAAAGTAAACATTTCTGCCGGTCTTATCTCTGGTCCTTCTGATCTTAATAAATGTCACCAGGATAACCTAAAACAACTCTTCTAGAAACTCTCTGAAGGGAATTAAATCAGAAGCGTTTCGAGATTTCTAATCTGTTTAGGTTGCTCTGAAAGGAAAAACGCCTCATTCCAGCAAGAAGTGGCTGGGATTACATTCAATAAAATTTGGAAAGGTTGATGCTGAGGTTAAAATGTGGAGAAAAGAAAAAGGAAAGAGATATAAATACTATGTTCTAAAAATGAAAATGACTTAAATAGTATGATTTTTTAAAAAATTACAGTAATACAAAGTAAGTAAACTTCTATTATCATAATTGTTGTTAGTTGCCACTGAGTCGGCTCCAACCCATGGTGACCTTTTGTATAACAGAATGAAAAGTTGCCCAGTTCTGTGCCGTCTTTATCATTGTTGGGTATGTTTGAGTCCACTGTTTCAGTCACTGTGCCCATCCATCTCACTGAGAGCCTCCCTCCCCTTCCAACCATGATGTCCTTTTCTAGCATCTGGTCTTTCCTGATAACGTGTTCAAAGTATGTGAGCTGAAGTCTCAATATTCTCACTTCTAAGGACCATTCTAGTTGTACTTCTTCTAAGACTTATTTGTTCATTCTTCTGGCTATCCACAACATATTCAATATTCTTCACCAACACCACAGTTCAAATGCATCAATTCTTGTCTTCCTTTTTCATTGTCCAGCTTTCACATGCCTATGAGGCAATTGAAAAACCGTGGCTTGGGTCAAACACACCTTAGTCATCAATGTCATAATTACCACATGTTAATATTACTTTCAGAGAATTATTAAAATTTAATTTTCCAAGTTCTTAAACCATCTTACTCTTCTAAAACTCATAGTAGAATTAAGAAATCTATTCATTCATTCTCTTTCATGTCCCGCTGTCATGCCCCCTTTATAGGCGTTCATTCTAATGTCTCTAATATATTACTTAAAAAAATTGTACTGAAATATAATAGACATATAGACAATTTCGCTTATCAAGTGTACAGCTTGATGAATTTTCACAAACCGAAACTGTGTAACCAGCACCAAGATCAAGAAGCAGACATTGCCAGCACCCCACAAACCCTTCTTGTGCCCCTTCTAGTCACTGTCAGCTCCGGGGAACAACTATCCTCACTTTTAACAGAAAAGATTAATTTTGCTTGCTTTGTACATTACATAAATGGAAGCATACCGTCTGCACTCTTATGTGTCTGCCTTCTTCAGTCAAGATTGTGTTTCTGAGAGTCATCCAAGTTTTTGTGTGCAGTTGAAGAGTGCTCATTCTTATTGTATTTTATTTTTATTGTGCTTTAGGTGAAGGTTTACAGAGCAAATTATTTTCTCATTAAACAATCGATACACGTATTGTTTTGTGACATTGACTGCCAACCCTGCGACGTGTGAACACTCTCCCTTTCTCAACCTTGTGCTCCACATTTCAATTCATCTAGCTTTCCTGCCTTCTGCCTTCTTGTCCTTGCCCCTGGGCTGGTGTGCTCATTTAGTCTTATATACATGGTTGAGCTAGGTGTAATACTGTTTCTTTTATAGGCCTGTCTAATCTTTGGTTGAAGGATGAACCTCAGGAGTGACTTCAGTATTGAGTTAAAGGGGTGTCTGGGGGTCATGAAGATTGCTAATTCTTATTGTAGCACGGTAATACATTTTGTGAACATACAACAGTTTATTTCTATTCTACTGTTGATGGGCATTTGGGTAGTTTCCAGTTTTAGTCTTACTAATAGGGTTGCTAAAAACCTTCCGCTTTGTCTTTTGGTGAAGACCTACCCATATTTTTGCCAGGCATATGTCTAGGAGTGGAACTGTTAAGTCATGGTGTATACATATGTTCAGCTTTAGTCAATAAGGCCAAAGCTATATGTACAATTAAATTATTTATAGTATTATTATATTTATAAATAGTGTGAGGACAGTGAGGCCTGCTTTGTTATCCTGGTTGGTGTGGAATTGGGAACAGGGTAAAGCCATAGATAAATCACACCACAACCTTCTCCTTCCCTTCTCTTCCTTCCACTCTTGAATATCCTCATATTCAAATGAAACATGAGACCATTGAGGGTAAGAAAAGTCAGAAAAGGAAAAGTAGGAGCCTGAAAGTTGTGTGGGGAAGGCAGAAAGATATTGGTTCATGCAGTTAGGCTGATTTCCGGCTTTCTCTCAGGACTCGTCCTAGCTCCTAAGTGACAAGAGCAGGCCTTAAGGAAGTGATAATTGTGGTGGATGTTTCTCCCTCCTCTCTCTCTTAACAAGCTTCCATTTGCTCATGTTATCTTTCTTCCCAACATTTTAAAAGAACATTGTGAGAACTGAATGTTCTGTTTATTTTCACTATTTGATTTATAAAAGGCATATTGTGTAGCACTGACTTGTACTTTCTCTTTCCTCTCTCATTTCTATTCTTTTCATATTTGATTCAATGAACAAATATTTATTAAGTACCTATATGTTTCAGGCACCATTTGGGGTGTCAGGGACATGGATCTCCCTAAAGCTCCTGTTTCTGCTGAAATTTTGAGTCCACCCAGAGGTGCCTTGGAAGAAAGATCTGGCAATCTGCTTCCAAAAAATCAGCCACTAAAAACCTTATGCAGCACAGTTCTATTTTCACACCCATGGGGTCGCTGAGTTGGAATCAACTTAATGGCAACTGGTTTTCTCCTACACACTTTCTACAGCCTCTTCTTTCTCCATGGTCTCCTGTGTCCATCCTTCCCTCCCATTCAACAGTCCTCCCCCTCCTCCTTTCTGATTTGTGTGGAAAAATGGAGGGACAGACAGAGGAAGGCAGGGGAGCAGAAGAGAGACAGAGAAAAGGGCAGCAAAAGACATAAAGGAAAAAATACGAGCAAAGAGAAACCTCTAAGGAAAAGCCTTGGCTGCCTCTGTATGAATTCAAAATACATGCTCCAGGATCCATCTCTCTTACTTTGTGTCTTTGATTTAAATTTCTTAGCCTTTGAATAAGCTTCTTCCGAATTAGGATGATTAAACTTGGCCACCCTTCTAAGTTTGTTAAAATAACTTTTCATTTACTTCCCTAGATATACTTTAAGTTTTCAGTTTCTCCCTTTTAGAGTTTGAAAATTAGATAAGGTGGGGGAAAGGGAATAGGATAAGGGCCATAGATAAATCACCCCACAGCCTTCTCCTTTTCTCGTCCTTCCACACTTGAATATCTTTATATGGTCACATGAAATGTAAGACCATGTAGGGTAAGAAAAGTCAGAAAATGAAAGGTAAGAAATGGAAGAAGGGGATGCAGGATGTACAAGAGCATTCTACCCATGTAGCTTGTTGGGTAGGACCCTCATCCCATGGGCTGGCCCACATTTATTCACTCCCTCACATTTATTCACTCCTTTCCTGTCCCTGGGTGGTGCAAATGGTTAACACCCTTAACTGCTAACCAGAAGTTGGAGGTTCAAGTCCACCCAGAGGGGCTTCGGAAGAAAGGCCTGGGGATCTACTTCTGAAAAAATCATCCACTGAGAACCCGATGGAGCACAGTTCTACTCTTGACACACATGGGGTTTCCATGAGTTGGAATTGACTCAATGGCAACTGCTTTGGTTTTTTCCCTTGCTATATCCCTGTAGAGTTGCCTTGGAAGCCCTTAGAAGACCACAACCACTATGCTCCGAAACCTTCTTGTCTGCATATCTTTCTCTTTCACAGAACGTTTTCTGCCCTGCAGTTTATCCCCTCAGGCCCCTGTTATTTGTATCTATAAACCTAGTGGCTGGATAATCATATGAATGAATATCCTGATACGTTCACTGGGGAAGATGCTGCTCTCAATGTTGTAAAAAAAAAAAAAAAAAAAAAAAAGCCCTGATGTTTACTGGTGATTCTCTAGAATTGTCTAATCCTCCCTGGTTGTCTGACTCGGTGGCTGACTCAATGGGAAGAAAACAGGAGCTGTACCTGGCAGGCCAGTATCCTCTCCTCATACACAGTGAGGCGGCCTGCTTGCTTCATCTGCACTCAAGGCTAGAACATCGCTGCACAGTGCCCCAATACTTTCGATCCATTGAAAAATAACTTCAAAGTAGTATGCAATTCAAGGGTAAATACAGGAGAAGACTCGTACATTTTAAAGCCTTCTGTTGGTTAACGACTTTTACTAATGATGGCAACAAAATTATTGGAGCCTGCAATAAGTCATCCAGTGGTCAAAGAGGTCACCTTATGACCAGTATTACGATTTAAATATCCTTTAAAATTAAACACTTTGGGGTTATTAATGTTTCCTTTCCTCTCAAAATTTTTGTGTTGAGAGGAGGTATGGGAGGAAATGTATTAGCAACAGTAGGATGTGGAGAATAACTCTAAGTACATTAAACATCTGTTGATGGAGCCATTAGCACAGTTTGTAGATACCGCCACCTGGCCCTTATTCCATTTTGCTCGAACTTTAGTACCTGAAAATATACTGTAGCAAGTGTTCCACCTCTATTAAATCTTTTACCACTGCATTAGGTGGAACATTAGTGCCAATCAGTCCTCACTGAGACAAAAAAGACTTGCTTACAGCAAAAATCAAATGCCAGTAAGAAAGTGCCAAGGGTTAAACATCACTTAGCGTCTTAAACTGGCTGTGTTCCTGTCTGCATAGAGGAAGTCCTTAAAACAGCAAATGGAGGTGAAGGCAGCTAGAGTTGATATAATCATATTACTCAGGTGAGAGAATTTCAGCTCCTTCCACTATCCGTCCTGTAGATTATTTTCAAGTGCAACATCAGATGTATCATGGACAGGGAGCTAAATAAAATAAGATCTTTAAAAAATGTCCCCATCTTCCCCAAATGCTAAGCCTAAATTGGCTGTTCTTTCTTGGAAAAGGTGTGTGAACAAATACTTGCCCTGAAGTATCATCTTTAATTACAGAGTTCAGATAAAGGCATAAAATGTTCTCTCCTTTACTGACTTATAGCCAACTCATCCCTGGTCTTCTAGAAAAGATGGTCCACATTCAGAAATGCTCTTCCTGATCCTGTCACAAAATTGGGCTTCCTTGTTTGCTGGCACCTGGGCCCCTCCTATGTTACTATTTTCTTGGTACACAAAGAAACTACTAAAGAGGATCACATGTTTGCAGAAGTACTTAAGGGACTAAAGGGAGCAGAATTTCATTTTTCAGCATGTCTATGAATTGCTCCTGTTTTTAGCATGGTCATTTGAGATTTGAGGCCTTAATCTATTAATGTTTATGGAATGAATGGGTAGCTTCAATGATGCACCTCTTTTAAAAAGGACCACTTTAGTCATCCTCACTCATATTAAACTGGTCTATGCAACTGCTTCTGTAGTCTCATATACTACGGCTATGCGGCATTTCTTGACATTGTTCTTCTCAGTACCAAAAAGAAATGTCCTCTATCGTCAGTTTGCTCTGTAAGGTTTTCTGTATTATGCATTAGATACTTTGGAACTCTGTGGTCAGACATCTGTACCACATTATGACTCAAAGATGTGTTTTGGACCTTGGTTGGATGAAGCTGGACTGGTTTTCCAGTCATAATCATATCAAAGGCATCTGCTTTCCATTCTTACTGAAGACTGAAGGTGTGTGTTACAGAAACATTTAAGTCTTCAGCATTCTTCAAATTCAATTTAGTTAATGCTACATTGT
The DNA here is from genome assembly GCA_030035585.1 of Dugong dugon. Taxonomy (NCBI): domain Eukaryota; kingdom Metazoa; phylum Chordata; class Mammalia; order Sirenia; family Dugongidae; genus Dugong; species Dugong dugon. The sequence goes on from CM057464.1 coordinate 136,819,266, forward strand.
TTTTCTTAGTAATTTATGCTTTAGTTTTCTTATCTGTAAAATGAGGAAAATGATGCCTGGGCTATATATTTCATGGATTATAGGTATTAAAGGGGAAAGATGTATTTTGAAGCATGAGTACAAAGAACAGCTATTGATAGCATTATCTCTCATCTCTTCCTGTCCTCCCATTCTCAATGTCACTGCTCTAATTTAGGAATTTGTTATGCCTAGTCCCCGTTAGGAGCCCTGGTTGCGCTGTGGTTAAGAGATATGGCTGCTAATCAGAAGGTCACCTGTTCGAATCCACCAGCTGCTTCTTGGAAACCTCATAGGGCAGTTCTACTCTGTCCTATAAGGTCGCTATGAGTTGGAATCGACTCGACGGCAATGGATTTGGGTTTGGTTTTTTCCCCATTATCTCTGTTTTATCAATTTGAAATAAACTTGCCTCTCTTTCTGCTGGCTGAAATATTTATTTCTTCAGAACTCAACTGAAATGCTTTTTTTTCTCTTTGGAGACTTCCAAGATCTTTCAGTTCTTTTCTCTCAGAATTAATTGTTCACTTACTATGTTTTATATTACATTGTTAGAGTCTGATAAGTCTGTCCCCTCATTTAAATTCCTTGAGAGTAGAAGTTGAGTTTATTTATTTATTTTAATAAACCTGAAAATTTCAAAGACTTGTTCCCTTGAGAAGTACACATTTTTCATGGTCAGCTTTATAAGTCAGGAGCTAATAATGCCCTCCAGCTACTTGCTTTATATCTGTGACAGAAAATACATATAATTTCTCCTGAACTGAAGCTGTAATGAAGGAATTTGTAATCATTTCTACTGTATTTGACACCTAAATTATATTAGTTATTCTTCAAAGGAAATGATAAAAAGCAGCATTAATACAGGTGGGTAGCAATTATTTCAGAGCTCGTAATTATTATCCAGTTAACTACTGAGAAATGGTGATATTTTAATTCCTTATTTAAAAAATAAAAAGCATTGTGGTCTGATTCTGAAATGTAAGACTGCATTACACATCCTTCTTTTTAAACACACACATACTAGGTATATATGTATGTATGTATGTATGTTGTATGTTGTTGTTAGGTGCCATCGAGTCATTTCCGATTCATAGCAACTCTATGTACAACAGAATGAAACACTGCCCAATCCTGTGCCATCATCACAATCATTGTTATGCTTGAGCCCATTGTTGCAGCCACCATGTCAATCCATCTCATTGAGGGTCTTCCTCTTTTTTGCTGATCCTCTACTTTACCAAGCATGATGTCCTTCTCCAAGGACTGGTCCCTACTGATAACATGTCCAAAGTATGTGAGACAAAGTCTCGCCATCCTTGCTTCCAAGGAGCATTCTGGCTGTACTTCTTCCAAGACAGAATTGTTCGTTCTTCTGCCAGATATTCAATATTCTTTGCCAACACCATATTTTAAAGGCGTCAGTTCTTCTTTGGTCTTTCTTATTCATTGTCCATATATATATATATACGGAGCCCTGGTGGTGTAGTGGAGCTGGGCTGCTAACAAAAAGGTCAGCAGTTTGAGTCTACCAGATGCTCCTTGGAAACCCTATAGGGCAGTTCTACTCTGTCCTGTAGGGTGGCTATGAGTTTATGAGTTGGAATCGACTCGATAGCAATGGGTTTGGTTTTTTCAGTTTTATGCATATATATATATATATATATATATATATATATATATATATACACACACACACTATGTATATGTATAATATGCACATATGTGTATACATATAGTATTAGTTGCAGTCGAGTGGATTTCAACTCATGGAACCCTGGGTGTGCAGAGTACAGCTGCTCCATAGGGTTTTCTAGGCTGTGATTTTTCAGAAGCAGATCACCAGGCCTTACTTCCAAGTCACCTCTGCGTGGGTTTGAACAGCCAACCTTTTTGTTGTAGTCCAGTGCTTAACCGTTTGTGCCACACAGGGACTCCAGTATACATATATGCGTGTATGTCATGGTGTGAATTATGTTCCCCCAAAAATGTGTGTATCAGTTTGGCTGGGCCATGATTCCTGGTACTGTGTGATTTTCCTATATGTTGTAAATCCTGCCTCTTTGATGTTAATGAGGGAGGATGGGTGGCAGTTGTGTTAGTAAGGCAGGACTGGATCTACAAGACTGGTTTGTGTCCTGAGGCAATCTCTTGAGATATAAAAGACAGAAGTGAGCAGTGAGCCAGTGGGACCTCGTACCATTAATAAAGCAGTTCCAGGAGCAGACCGCGTCCTTTGGACCGGGGTCCCTACGCAGAGAAGTTCCTGGTCTGGGGGAACACTGAAGAGAAGAAGGCCGACAGAGAGGAGAAAGCCTTCCCCTGGAGCTGACGCCCAGAATTTGGACTTTTAGCCTACTTTGACTGTGAGGAAATTAACTTCTCTTCGTTAAAACCATCCACTTGTGGTATTTCTGTTATAGCGGCACTAGATATCTAAGACAATGTCTACATACATTATACTCATATGTATATTTCTTCCTGTTCTAAACAAAAAGTAGCAAGCTATGCACTCTGTTCTACACTTTTTTTTTTCTCCCCTTAGTAGTATATCTTGGAAATTGCTCCATAGCAGTATATATGTATATTTATACATAGTCCTTATTCTTTTATACAGCTGTATAGAACTCCATTTTATATATGTTCATAGTCTATTCAACCAATTCCTTATTGATGGATATTTAGGTTATTTCCAGGCTTTTGCTGTTAAAAATAAACCTTGTGCCTATATAATTTTGTATTTTTTCAGTATACTTTTGGAATAGACTCTTAGAAATGGGGTTACTGGGTCGAAGGGTAAAAGCCTATGTAGTTTTGTTAGATATTGTCAACTTCCTGACAGGGATTGCATATTTTTGCTATCTGTCCAGCATTGTATGAGAGTGTCTATTTCCATAAGTTTCCTCAGTAGAGTACATTGTCAAATTTTGGAGTTTTGCAATATGATAGGTGAGAAGTCATATTTCAATTTAGTTTTAATTTGCATTTCCTAGTTTCATAGTTTTAGGGACCATTTGCACTTTTTCCCTGTGAACCATCTACTCATATCTATTGTTTATTTTTCTCCTAAGTTTTTGTTAGAGATATTAACTCTTTGTGTGATATAAGTTAAAAATTACTTTCCTAGTTTATCATTTTTTTCATTGTGCTTATGCTTCCTTCAACCCCATTGTCCCCTTCCCCCAGTCCCTAGTAACCACTAATAAATTTTGTCTCTACCCATTTACTTGTTCTAGATATTTCATATAAGTGGAGTCTTACAATATTTGCCTTTTTGTGTCTTAGTTCACTCGGTATAACATTTTTGAGGTTTGTCCACGTGGTGACATGTATCAGAGCTTCAGTTCTCTTTATGGCTGAAGAATACTCCATTGTATGTATAGACCACATTTTGTTTATCTGTGCATGTACTGATGGCCACTTGGGTTGTTTTCACTTTGGGGCTATTGTGAATAATGCTTTAATGAACATTGGTGTGCATGTGTCTGTTTGAGTTGTTGCTTTCAATTCTTTTGGATGTATACCTGTTAGTAAAATTGCTGGGTCATATGGTAATTCTATGTTTAACCTTTTGAGGAACTGACAAACTGTTTCCCACAGCGGTCACGCCATTTTACGTTCCCACCAGCAATGTACTGATATTCCAATTTCTCTGCATCTCACCAACACTTGTTATTTTCCTTTTTATTTCTTTTTGAGAACAGTCATTCTAGTGAGTGTGAAGTGGTATCTCATTGTGGTTTTGATTCGCATTTCCCTTATGACTAATGATGTTGAATATCTCTTTCATGTGTTTATTGGCCGTTTAGTTATCTTCTTTAGAGAAATGTCTATTAAAGTTCTTTGCCCATTTTTTAAATTGGATTCTTAGTCTTTTCGTTGTGGAGTTTTAAAAGTTCTTTATATATTCTGGATATTAAACCCTTATCTGATACATAGTTTCTAAATATTTTCTCCCATCATGTAGATTGTTTTTCACTTTCTTGATAATGTTCTTTGATGCACAAAAGTTTAAAATTTTAATAAAGTCTAGTTTATTTTTTTCTTTTCTTGCTTATGTTTTTGGTGTCATGTCTAAGAATCTGTTGCCTGAAGGAAGATCCTAAAGCTTTAGCCCTATGTTTTTTCTAAGAGTTTTATGATTTTAGCTCCTATATTTAGACTGCTGATCCATTATGAAATAATTTTTATATATGGCGTGAAATATGGGTCCAGCTGCATTCTTTTGCATGTGGAGATCCAGTTGTCCCAGCACTATTTATTAAAGATACTATTCTTTCCCCATTGAATGGATTTAGTACCCTCATCAAAAATAAACTGGCCCAGAGTTCTGGCAAAATAGCGCTCTAGGCAGAAGCCCCACGCCATCCCTCCACAGCAAAGATCTGAAAAAGTAAGCCGAACAGAGAATACAACAATCCTGAAACCCTAAAACATCAAATGAAGAGATAAAGAACTCAGCTAAGCACCAGATGGAGTGAGAAACTGACAGAGAACAGAGAGTGAGGAGAGATTCATGCAGAGGTCCCCTACCAGCTAACTCAGCGTGGATCCGCCATCTTGGACTCCTATCAGAGACCAGCAGACAGGGGTTATGAGAAAGCAGCCTCACAGAGCGTCCAGTGGGAGACAAAACAACCGGTAATTTGCGATATACGCTTTCCCACCCCCCAACCCCTCTTCACCCTGACTCGGCCTCCTCTGCTTCCTGTGGCCACAATCTCTTGACCGGGAAACACTGGCTGCTTGGATTCCACACACCCGAATGGGCAGGCTCTCTGAGTGCCATTTGTTGGCTGCTGGTGTTGCTTTTTGATTTCTTTTGATTTCTTTCTTACCTCTCACCACCTCCCCCTCCTTTGGGTCAAACAGCTGGTGTCTTGCACCACCTTTGCTTCTTCCTGAGGGGCTGTAGAGCTCTGTTCGAGTGTGGAGCTGCTACCCAGTCTGGGCTGCAACGCTGGTGTGATCCCGGGGCTTTGGTTCATTTGTTTGTTTTGAATTATTTGTATGTTTTCTTTTCCTTTTCTTGATTTGGGAGCCCTTTTTGGCCAGGCAGAGGTGCGTGGCAAGGAGACTCCCCCTTGGCTTGCACAGACGTGCAGAGGGATCCCTGAGAGCATTTTTTTTCATTTTTTTTTTCTGTTTTTTGGGGGACATTTCTTGTTCTTTTTTTTTTAATTTGTTTTTTTTTCTTTTCCCTATTTTTCCCTTTTGGTCTTTCTTCATTGCTCAGTTTCTTATCTCTCTATATCTTCCTTCTCTTTCTGTTCCCTGAATACCTGGCATTGTATACCTATACGCCTTCTAGCCAGGCTGTACTGCAACACCTGAGAATGACTTCCCCAGACCTTATAGCTGCACCAGTGGGATCCCTGGGAAATTTGCGATTCTTTAACCTTTCTGATTTTTATTTATTCATTCTTTTCTTTTCTTCCTCTTCCCCTTTCTGTTTTTCTCCATTTCATAGTCTCTCATCTCTCCACTTCAAAGGCGAGCTCCCCTAGCATTCTCTTTTGTTTGTTTGTATGTTTTTGGCACCTGTTCCTCTCTCCTCTCTCCCATATCCATCTTAGCTCCACACATAACAATCTCCCCGCTGTATCCTGCCTACCTGCACCATGCGCTTGACATCACACCACCAAGCAGCACAGGCACGGCCTACTGGAGCATGCCCTGCACTGATTACTGACCTGCTCTGGTGGCTGTAGTGAGTGCCACAAACAACCCTTCCCAGTAACTCCTCTTCAGCCAGACCTGCCCTGCTGTACCATATCTGAGCAACTGACCCTGCCAATTGGAGAAGGAACGGAAAAGTATTGTGCCCACAGATGCGCAAACAACAAAGAACACACAGTCCGCCTGCTCAGTCAAATTTCAAAAAAAAAAAAGGTATGAAACAAACAAATCTACAATCAATAAACGAGAAAAATAACTACTGAATGCCCCGAAGATGGCAGAAAATATCAAAACATTTACAAAAACAGTACAAGATGGTTCAGGTAGGCATCCAAAATAAAACACCAGATGACTCTCCTGTGGAATAAAATGCACTAGAACTACCTGTTAGGGAATTCAAATCTCTAATACTCAGAATTCTCCAAGAGCTGAAGCAAAAAGCAGACAAAAATGAAAAAATGGACAAATTCAGACAAAAAATTGGAAGAATTCAGGAAAATAATGCAGGAACAAAATGCCAAAATAAATTCACAACTAGAAGTCACACAAAGACAACAATTAGAAATCCAAAGGATAAACAACAAGATTTCAGAAATGGACGGTGTCATAGAAGGGGTGAGAAGCAAATTTGAAATGGTGGAAGACAGGATCAGTGGAATTGAAGACAAACACTTGGATACAACTCTGTTTCAGAAAAACTCAGAAAAAAGAACAGAGAAAAATGAAGAGACCCTGAGAGTTATGTGGGATACAATCAAAAGCAAAAATCTGTGAGTGATTGGAATTCCAGAACAGGGGGAGAAAACAGAAAACACAGAGAGGATCATTGAAGAACTGCTGACAGAAAACCTCCCCAATATCATGAAGATGAAAAGCTGGCCATCCAAGAAGCTCAACGAACACCATACAGGATAGACCCCAAAAGAAAATCACCAAGGCATATCATAATCACACTCGCCAAAACCAAAGACAAACAAAGAATCCTGAGAGCAGCTCATGAAAAACAAGAAGTCACATACAGAGGAGAAACAATACGACTAAGCTCAGATTATTCGGCAGAAACCATGCAGGCAAGAAGGCAATGGGATGACATATATAAAATCTTGAAAGAAAAAAATTGTCAGCCAAGAATAATGTATCCTGCCAAACTCTCATTCAAATTTGATGGTGAAATTCGGTCATTTCCAGATAAACAGAAATTAAGGGAATACATAAAAGTCAAACCAAACTTACAAGAATTATTAAAGGGAGTTCTTTGATCTGAGGACAAACAGCTTCAGCTCACAGGCAGAACCTAGGACGCAGGATCATACCAGCCAGATACCAGTCTAGGAAATGAACTCTCGAGGACTATCAAAACCCAAAAGAAATACAACAGGGAATCAGAGCAGTTAATCAGTCAATGACAACAACATCAAAACAATAAAAGAGGGAACAAACGGCATCGGTATAGAACCTTCTAATGGAGAGGAAGGCAAGGCGAGACCAAGTAATGGTAGACTGCTTCAAACTTAGAAAGATAAGGGTAAAATTCATGGTAACCATAAAAAAGTTAAGAAACATGCTCATAAAAAAAGAGGAAAAACATGAAGTCTCAGCAAAAACAAAACCTACAAAAACAAAAGAAATGAAAAAAAATAAAATCCACAAACAAAAGTAACTCAGCACAAGAGAGTAAGAAGAACAAAGAAAACTTCAGCACCACAAATAAAAGCACTACAAAATGACAGCAACAAACTCACATCTATCAATAATTACACTGAATGTAAATGGACTCAATGCACCATAAAGAGATGGATAGTGACAGAATGGGTAAGAAAACAGGATCCATCAATATGCTGTCTACAAGAGACACACCTTAGAAACAAAGATGTGAATTTATTAAAAGTCAAAGGTTGGAAAAAAATATATCAAGCTAACAACTACTAAAAAAGAGCAGGAGTGGCAATTCTAATCTCAGATAAAATAGACTTTAAAATGAAATCTACCAAAAAAGACAAAGAAGAACACTATATAATGATTAAGGGGACGATCCATCATGAAGACATAACCATAATAAACATCTATGCACCCAATGACAGAGCTCCAAAATATATAAAACAAACTCTAACAACACTGAAAAGAGAAATTGACAGTTCCACAATAATAGTAGGAGACTTCAACACACCACTCTCAGTAAAGGACAGAACAACTAAGAAACTCACCAAAGATACAGAAGACCTAACGGGCACAATCAGCCAACTTGACCTCATAGACGTATATAGAACACTCCATCCAACTGCTGCAAAGTACACATTCTTTTCCAATGTACATGGAACAGTCTCCAGAATAGACCACATCTTAGGCCATAGAGCAATCCTCAACAAGATCTAAATGTTGAGATAATTCGAAGTATCTTCTCTAACCGCAATGCCATCAAGGTAGGAATTAACAATAGAAAGAGCAAGGACAAAAAAATCCATTACCTGGAAACTGAATAATACCCTACTTAAACATCAGTGGTAATAGAAGAAATCAGAGATGGAATAAAAAAATTCCTAGAATCAAATGAGACGGAAAACACCTCATACCAAAACCTTTGGCACACAGCAAAGACAGTCCTCAGTGGACAATTTATAGCAGTAGATGCACATATCAAAAAAGAAGAAAGGGACAAAATCAAAACATTAACTACAGAACTCAAACAAATAGAAAGAGCACAGCAAAAAAACCCACAACCACTGGAAGAAAGGAAATAGTAAAGATCAGAGCAGAAATAAATGAAATAGAGAACAGAAAAACAATAGAAAGAATCAACAAAACCAAAAGTTGGTTCTTTGAAAGAAGCAACAAAATTGACAAACCACTGGCCAGACTGACAAAAGAAAAACAGGAGAGAACACAAATAACCCAAATAAGAAATGAAATGAGGGACATGACAACAGACCCAACTGAAATAAAAAGGATGATAACAGATTATTATGAAAAACTCTACTCCAACAAATTTGAAAACCTAGAGGAAATGGATAAATCTCTAGAAACACATGGTCTACCCAAACTACAACAAAGTGATGTTGAAAATCTGAACAGACCCATAAGAAGAGAAGAGATTGAAAAGGTAATAAAAAAAACTCCCAACCAAAAAAAGCCCTGGCCCAGATGGCTTCACTGGAGAATTCTACAAAACATTTACAGAAGAGCTTGTACCAGTACTACTCAAGCTATTTCAGAGCATAGAAGAGGAAACAACACTTCCAAATTCATTCTATGAAGCCAGCATAACGCTGATACCAAAACCAGGCAAAGACGTTACAAAAAAAGAAAATTACAGATCAATATCTCTCATGAATATAGATGCAAAAGTTCTCAACAAAATTCTAGCCAATAGAATTCAGCATCATATCAAAAAATAATACACCACGACCAAGTAGGATTCATACCAGGTATGCAAGGATGGTTCAACATTAGAAAATCAATCAACGTAATCCACCACATAAATAAAAGGAAAGAAAAGAATCACATGACCATCTCAATTGATGCAGAAAAGGCATCTGACAAAGTCCAACACCCATTCCTGATAAAAAAAACTCTCAATAAAATAGGTATAGAAGGGAAATTTCTCAACATAATAAAGGGTATCTATGGAAAACCAACGGCCAACGTGATTCTTAATGGAGAGAGGCTGAAAACATTCCCCTTGAGAACAGGAACAAGAGAAGGATGCCCTTTATCACCACTCCTATTTAACATTGTGCTGGAAGTTCTAGTAGAGCAATAAGGCAAGAAGAAGAAATAAAGGGCATCCAAACTGGTAATGAAGAAGTTAAACTGTCCCTGTTTGCAGATGATATGATACTATACATAGAAAACCCTAAAGACTCCACGAGAAATCTACTGGAACTAATAGAAAGATTCAGCAGAGTAGCAGGATGCAAGATAAACGTTCAAAAATCAGTTGGATTCCTATACACCAATAAGGAGAACGATGAAAAGGAAATCAGGAAAACAATACCATTTTCAATAGTCCCTAAAAAGATAAAATACTTAGGAATAGATCTGACCAGTGATGTAAAAGACCTATACAAAGAAAACTACAAAACACTACTGCAAGAAACCCAAAGGGATCTACATAAATGGAAAAACATACCATGCTCATGGATAGGCAGACTCAACACTGTGAAAATGACAATTCTACCCAAAGCAATTTACAAATACTACGCAATCCCGATCCAAATACCAACAACATTCTTCAAAGAGATGGAAAAACTAATCATTAACTTTATATGGAAATGGAAGAAGCCCCGAATAAGTAAAGCACTACTGAAGAAGAAGAATAAAGTTGGAGGACTCACACTACCTGACTTCAGAACCTACTATACAGCTACAGTAGTCACAACAGCCTGGTACTGGTACAACAACAGATACATTGACCAGTGGAACAGAATTGAGAACCCAGTTGTAAATCCATCCACCTACAGTCACCTGATCTTTGACAAGGGCCCAAAGTCCATCAAATGGGGAAAAGACAGTCTTTTTAACAAATGACGCGGGCAAAACTGGATATCCATCTGCAAAAAAAATGAAACCGGGCCCATACTCCACACCATATACAAAAACTACTTCAAAATGGATCAAAGACCTGAATATAAAGCCTAAAACGATAACATTCATAGAAGAAAAAATAGGACCAACACTTCAGGCCTTAATACACGGCATTAACAGGCTACAAACCATAACCATCAATGCACAAACCCCAATAGATAAGCTAGATAACTGGGATCTTCTAAAAATCAAACACCTATGCTCTTCAAAAGACTTCACCAAAAGAGTAAAAAGAGAACCTATAAACTGGGGAAAAATTTTTGGACAGTACAAGTCAGACAAAGGTCTAATCTCCATAATCTACAAGAAAATCCAACACCTCTACAACAAAAAGACAAATAACCCTATTAAAAAATGGGCAAAGGAAATGAACAGACACTTCACCAAAGAAGACATTCAAGTGGCCAACAGACACATGAGGACATGCTCACCATCACTAGCCATTAGAGAAATGCAAATTAAAACCACAATGAGATACCATCTCACCCTGGCATTACCGGCACGAATCAAAAACACTGGAAATAACAAATGTTGGAGGGGCTGCGGGGAGATGGGAACTCTTATGCACTGCTGGTGGGGATGCAAAGTGATACAACCATTTTGAAAAATGATATGGCGCTTCCTGAGAAAGCTAGAAATAGACATACCATTCGATTCAGCAATTCCACTCCTAGGAATATATCCTAGAGAAATAAGATTTATCGCTCGAATAGATATATGCACACCTATGTCATGGCAGCATTGTTCACAATAGCAAAATGGTGCCCATCAACAGATGAATGGATAAACAAACTATGGTACATACACACAAGGGAATACTATGCAACGAGAAAGAACAACAATGAATCTGTGAAGCATCTCATAACATGGATGAAACTGGAGGACATTATGCTGAATGAAATAAGTCAATCACAAAAGGACAAATATTGTATGAGACCGCTATTGTAAAAACCCATGAAAAAGTTCACACACAAAATATAACAATCTTTGTTGGTTACCAGGGATGGGAGGGGTGGGGGGGAAATACTAAATAGGCAATAGATAAGTGGTATCTTGGGTGAAGGGTGAGACAGTACACAATACAGGCGAAACTAGCACAACTTGTACAAGGAAAAGTCATGGAAGCCCCATAGACACATCCAAACTCCCTGAGGGACTGAATTGCTGGGCGGAGGGCTGTGGGGACCATGGTCTCGGGGAACATCTAGCTCAATTGGCATAACACAGCTTATAAAGACAATGCTCTACATTCTACCTTGGTGAGTAGTGTCTGGCGTCTTAAAAGCCTGTGAGCAGCCATCTAAGATACTCCACTGGTCTCATCCCTTTGGGAGCAAGGAAGAATAAAGAGAACAGGATACAAGGAAAAGATTAGTCCAAGGGACTAATTGTCCACAGCTACCAAGGCCTCCACCAGACTGAGTCCAGTATAGCTAGATGGTGCCTGGCTACCACCACTGACTGCTCTGACCAGGATCACAGCAGAGGGTTCCGGACAGAGCTGGAGAAGGATGTAGAACAAAATTCTAACTCACACAAAAAAGACCAGATTTACTGGCCTAAAGGAGACTGGAGAAACCCCAAGAGTATGGCCCCCAGAAACCCTTTTAGCTCAGTGGTGAAGTTATCTCTGAGGTTCACCGTTCAGCCTGGGAGTGGACAGCCCCGTAAAACCAAATGTGACTAACGAGGTACAGTAGTCTAGTGACAAGGGCCAGAAGGCAGAAGGGGACAAGGAAGCTGGTGAGTAAGGATATTGTTGATGTGTTGTGAGATTGTTAACCATTGTCATAGGGCAACATTTGTAGTAACTGTTAAATGAGAAACTATTTTGTTCTGTAAGCCTTCATCTTAAGTGAGAATAACGGCACAACTGGAAGAGTGTAGTCAACGTCACTGAACTGTGCATGTAGAAATTTTTGAAATGGTGTATCTTTGGCTATGTGTATTTTCACCAAAATAAAGGTTGAGAAGTTATAGGATTGACATGTTGTGGGGTTGTTAACCAATGTCATAAAACAATATGTGTACTACTGTTTGATGAGAAACTATTTGTTCTGTAAGCCTTCACCTGAAGTACAATAAAAAAAAAAAATTGGCCCAAAATATATGGCTCTATTTCTGAATTCTCAGTTCTATTCCATTAGTCTGTACGTCTGTCCTTGTACCAGTACCACCCATTTGATTACTGTAGCTTTGTAATACATTTTGAAATTGGGAAGTGTGGATCCTCTTACATTGTTCTTTTTTTTTTTTCATGATTGTTTTGGCTAGTCCAAATGAATTTGAGGATCAGCTTTTCCACTCCTGCAAAAAAGGCTGTTGGAATTTGAATAGGAATTGCATTGTATCTGTACGTCACTTTGGGTAGAATTGACGTCTTACCATTATAAATTCTTCCAATCCATAAACACTAGGATGCCTTTCCATTTCTTTAGATATACTTAAATTCATTTCATCAGTATTTTATAATTTTCAGTGTAGAGTTCTTTCACCTCCTTGGTTAAATTTATTCCTAGGTATTTTACTCTTTCAGATGTTATTGTGAAATAATGATTCTCTTAATTTCCTTTACAGATTGTCCATTGCTGGTGTAAAAGATACAACTGATTATTGTGTGTTGATCTTGTATCCTACAATGTTACTGAATTTGTTTATCAGCTCTAGTACCTTTCTTGTGGATTTTTTGGGATTTTCTGTATATAGTGTCATGCCATCTGTGACTAGAGATCATTTTGCTTCTTCTTTTCTGATCTGGATTCCTTTCATTTCTTTTTCTTGCCTAACCACTCTGGCTAGGACTTCCAGTGCACTGTTGAATAGCAGTAATGAAAGTGGGAATCCTTGTCTTGTTCCTTATCTTAGGGGGAAGACTTTCAGTCTTTTACCATTTACTATAATGTTCACTGTGGGTTTTTCATAGATGTTCTTTATCATCCTGAGAAATTTCCCTTTTATTCTTATCTTGTCAAGTACTTTTATCGTGAAAGAGTATTGAATTTTGTCAAATGCCTTTTCTGCATCAGTTGAGATGATCTTATGCTCTTTTCCTTAATTTTATCAATGTGGGTTATTACACTGATGGTTTTCTTAGGCTGAACATCTTTGTACTCCTAGAATAAATCCCACTTGGTCATGGTATATAATCCTTCTAATATGGTGTTGGATTCAGTTTGCTAGAATTTTGGTTGTTGAGGATTTTTGCATCTATATTTGTAAGGGATGTGAGTATGTAGTTTACCTGGTTTTGGTATCAGGGTAGTGCTGGCCTCATAGAATGAGTTAGGAAGTGTTCCTTCCTCCTCTATAGAGGTCGAGTTTTGATCTCTTTTTTTTTCTCCTCGGTACCCAGCACAATACTTTAAAACACTAAGTGTTCTTGAATTGAATTTAATTGAATTGAGTGAGTGAGGCTACTGAAGAGATCTGGTTGAGAATACCATTACATTAAAAAACGAACAAAAACACACAATTATTGACCTCTTAGGAACCCTGGTGGCATAGTGGTTAAGAGCTTGGCTGCTAACCAAAAGGTCAACTGCTCAAATTCACCAGGTGCTCCTTGGAAACCCTATGGGGCAGTTCTACTCTGTCTTGTAGGGTTGCTATAAGTTGGAGCTGACAGGATAGTACATAACAACAACAATTGACTTCGCGCCAAATTCTGTGGTCCATTCTTTTTTACCTTCTTCATTAGGATCTTTTGGCAGTATTTGACACACTCTCCTTCCTGAGAACGTTTTTGTTTATTTAGGCTTAGGAGATACCGCAATACCCTTCTTTTCCTCCCACTTTACTGATTACTTCTCAGTCTTATTCTCTGTCTCCCTCTTCCTCTGTTCACCTCTAAATTGCTGGAACATTCCAGTCTTCTGTCCTTAACCCCCTACCCTACTAACTCTCCCTAGATGCTATCATCCTGTCTGTTGGCATTAAATACCATCTATATGTGGACAATCTCAAGTTTACTTCTCTAGATCAAACGTTCCATTGAATTCTGGGCTCATATGTCCATTTTCCTGTGAGATTTCTACTAGGATGACCAGCTTTCATCTCATCTCTAACAAGTCAAATACAATTTTTTTTTAAATTCTCCTTCATTACTTCTCAAATCTGATTACTCTCTCAGTTTTCCCATCAAATTGATTAGGCCAAAAATTTAAGAGTCATCTCCCATTTCTCTCAATTGATCATCAGCACGTTGGTCACCTCTATCTGCAAAACATTTCTCTTCTAATCCCTTCTCTTCATCTTTACTGCTACAACCCTAGTCCAAGCCACCATTACTTCTTGCTTGAACTGAGTGGCTTCTTGCTTCAACCTTTTTCCCGCAGTTTCTTCTTCACCCAGCCATCAGAGTAAACTGTTAAAAACCATCCAATCATGCCAATTACCTGCTAAACTCCTCAAAGGCTTCTCAATGGATTAGAATATAATTTAATTTTTTCCATAGTCTACCTGATCTTACATGCTCCGGACCCTGTCTAAGTATCTAAGCCCCTCTCCTGTCACTTTTTTCCTTGTACACTCCACTTCTGCAGGGTGCTTTCAAGGGTTTCCGCACTCGTTGCCTGGATCCCTCTTGCCTAAGGTCATTGCATGGCTGCCCCTTTCTCATCTTTCGGGTCTCATTTATTTATTTTCATGTTTAATGAAAACTCTCCAAATTCTCTTTGTATCTAGAACTTTTTTTGTTCACTGTTACAACTCTAGCATTTAAGATAATGCATGGTGCATAGTAGGTGCTTAACAAACATCTGTCCAGTGAATGAAACTTTTACTTTATTCGTTCGTTTAGGAAATGATCATTGACACCGTCTATGTGTAGTCTTTGTGTATGTGCTGATGATACAAATCTGATGCAATACGGCCCCTTACTTTCAGGGCGCTTAAAATACGGGGAAGGAGACAGCCAAGTACACAGAAAAGTACAGCATAGTGGGCTAAGTCCTTGACGAAGAGTACACGGGAGTCACAGCAGCATATAGGTAGGACTCATAGATTTGGAGCAGCTGTAGGAGATTTGGAAAAAGGCTTTCTGGAAGAGGCTGTATTAAGTTTCTATTGCTGCTATAACAAATTACCACGAAATTAGCAAATCTTAAAACAATGTTCATATATTATCTCACAGTTCTGTTGGTCAGAAGTCCCACAGGGCTCAGCTGGTTCTCAGTTTAGAGTCTTACAGGCTTAAATCAAGGTGTCCTCAAGGTAAAAGCAATGCGGTGATCAGATGGGGAACTTCAGAGTGCTTGAACCTAGGCCAGAAGTTGGTAGAGTCCTAGTATAATCAAGAATCAGAGGACATGGGAACCAGAAGTAACCATACAGACCTGCAAGTCCAGGATTTGTCGAAATGAGGTCCAATGACCAATTTTCACCAGAATTTTTTGTGCCTATTTAGAAACATCTAGATCTGAATCTGGAGAATTTTCACTTTTTACCAGCCTGGAGAAATTATTATGGCCTAGACCTGTCTTAGCTCTCCTCATTAATAGATGAGAAACAGGGTCTAGAAAAGTTGTACACGTCAGGATCACCAAACCGGTGAGTGACAGAACTGTGGCTACAACTTTGGACTCAGGGCTTCCCACCAGATGTTCTAGCCATTGCCCCACTCTGCCTGCTGGCCAGAACTACAGCCAATAGGAAAACCTGGTCAGAGTCCTGGGGACTTAATTAGGAGCCACAAACTGAGCTGGATTAGTATTGAGGACTCAAAATTGTCATTGAAGCATAAACCAGGGTTGAAACTGATAAAAATCACCAAGAAGCCAATGTCAGAATGGTAGGCTATATCAGAACAGGCTAGACGACCTAGCTTCTCTCAGAAACCCCAAGAAAGGTGGGCCTGAGGCTCAGCCTGGCCAGGTATAGTGCCCCTATGTGGTTAGGGAGTTACGACAGCATTGACAGAGACAGCAGTTTCAATTTCTAAAGGACTTATGTAGAGGTAAAGAAGAAAATCACCATCATACATAAACTAGACCCTGTGGAGGAACACAGACCTGGTTGGGACACAGAAAAAGAAGCTTGAGTCAGACAGAGGATCAGAAAATAACTGGGAGGCAGGGGCAGGGCTGCCCAAGTTAACCTCCAAAATTATGGAGTTCATGTTCATACTGTTGTCTTATACTTCATGGATTACTAGACCAGAGATGACATATAATGGAAATCCTGACCAAAGTATTCCTCCATCATCTACCAACGAATGGATGATTTGGGTAGTGTTCTTGGGTGTAGGAATTTACTAGTCTCTTATAATTATATCCAGTAGTGTTATTATGAAACCTGGGCTTAAGAAAATAGACTTGCAAATACTTTGAGATCCTGTGGAGAAGAACTGAAAGACAGTGAAAATATCCTTTTGTTTATGCTGGTACCAATCAGTTGATTTTGTTTCAAGTTTGAAGTAAAAGAATTCTGAATTGAAACTCTGCCTTAGTTACATTTCTCCTGCAGAAGCTGAGGGATGGTGGGGAGGAGGGCTGCCCACACTCTTCGAGTTGCTACTATGTGTCAAATGATCAGTAATAAGTGCTGTTTGTGAATCCTCACAGCACTCTGATCAGGTAGTATCTCCATTGTATAGGTGAGGAAATTGAGACCCAGGGAGAAGAAGCAAGATCTGGCACCGAATCCTGTGGTTTTCCAATCTCAATGAGGTGAGATTGCATGGTAGTGATGACCTGTAACAACTTGGAGTGAGCTTAAAACTTCTCAGAGCACTGGAGATGATTCATTAAACTAAGTCCACTGTACTCCCATTTTACAACAGAAAGGATAAGTCAATGCCAAAAAAAAATTATAAAGAAAAAATAAAGAATAAAGGGCTTTCCTTGCTAAAAATGGATAGCTGGTTATTCTGACTGAAATGTATCTTCACAGCACTCTTTTTTCTAATTTTTCTGAAGACAAATACGACTTTATCAATTAGGATCTCACTGTTTAGACTGGCTTTTAGGAAGCGTTGACTGATTACATCTTCTCGTGCTTTGTACTGCTGCCTTTTTCAAACTGGCAATTTCAGACATAGTTTTCAAGCATCAGCAATCTCTTTATATATTTATGCGTGTGTGTGTGTATATATATACATACATATGTATATACACCATGGCTTGCTAGAAGAATGAACAAATCTGTCTTGCAAGAAATACAGAGTGTTGCTTGGAAGTGAGGACGGCGAGACTTCATTTCACGTATTTTGGACATGTTATCAGGATAGACCAGTCCCTGGGGAAGGATATTATACTTGGTAAAGTAGAGGGTGAGCAAAAAAGAGGAAGACCCTCGATGAGATGGAATGACACAGTGGCTGCAACAACAGGCTCCAATCTAACAACGATCGTGAGCATGGCACAGGACTGGCACTGTTTTGTTCTGTTGTGCATGGGGTTGCTATGATTCTCAACCAATTCAATGGCACCTAAAAACTATATATATATGTGTGTGTGTGTGTGTATAAATTTTGACAAATATCTTTAAAATATAATAGACAATTATTCCGCATCATCTTAATGTTAACTTTATAATGAAGAATCGCCATTAGATTTTGGAGCCTATGGCTGAGTTTTGTCTATGAGTCCATAGTTTATTTCTTAATGAGAATAGAATGAAAGCAGACCTGAATGATTCATTCATGCCAAAGTGAAGGTCAAATGACATGCAGGCTGTATGAATGACAGTATCACAGTGGAACAAAAATTGAAAAGTGGTGGGAAATTGAGTCATCATGCTGCCCTCAATAGTGAGGGCACACCCAACCCAAGACCCATGCCCCAGCAGTCAGCATTATTTTTATTTTTCAACTAGACACTTGGTCTCAGCAAAACAACACCATCTGTCACATTAAATTAAATGTTATTATGAATGGTGTTGGTTTTGTAGTTTTGTTTATATATAATTTGAAATTTTGTTTTGTTTAATAAGGTTTATATCTAGTTTTGTGGTTCTACGTGTATTAAAAAAAAAAAAGTTGCTGTCGAGTTGACTCCAACTCATGGCGACCCCATGTGTGTCAGAGTAGAACTGTCGTCCATAGAGTTTTTAGTGGCTGATTGTTCAGAAGCAAATTCCCTGGCCTTTCTTCTGAGGAGCCTCTGGGTGAGTTCAAACCAACAACCTCAGTAGGTAACCGAGTGCTTAACTGTTTGTACCACCAAGGAACTCCTTCTGCATGAATAAGTAATATTTTTTATTCCTTAATACAATTTTGGAAATGCAATTCTATTGTTTTAGTTAGACTACTACCCTTTGCAGGACAGGTGATTATATTTCAGTCTTGTAACTGAGGGGATGGTGGAAGAAAGTGGGCTTATTTAAAGAATTGTAGTAGTAAAACATTTCTGAATTTGAAGGAAAATAGAACAAAAATTAGTTTCATAGTTTTATCCTGAGGAGTTCTATACTAAAAGCATGCATATTTCTCTCTATTTTCTGTTAATTGTATTTTCGTATATGAATTAAAACAATATTTTTTCTTTATAATATACGATCTATATCGGTTGTTATGTTAAAGGTCTTATGGAGAATATTAGAACATTAAGAGTTAAAAGGACTGTTGAGCCTAACTCCAGCACATACACACGCACCTATTTTTACAGATGAAAAATCCCTCTGATTCAGAGAAATTGAATGACTTGTCCAAGGTCATACAACTTGCTGATAGTATAATCAACACTAATTTTTCTCTATATGTTAGACCCAGACTAAGTCAAGCCTGCTTATAACCTACGCCTGTAGTAACTTGCACTTCTCCTTCATCCAGCTCAGAGCAAATGGAATGACCAATGCCTGATTTCTACACTGGACTCAGAGCTCTGCAAAAGCAGGGACTCCTTATGCCTGATTCCTGCTATAGCCCCAGTGTTGAGCCTGTATTTGATGAGATGATAGATAGATGGACTGATGATAGATGGATAGATGGTAGATAGACAGATCATGGCAGAGACAGAGAGAAAAGAGAAGGGGTAGGACAAGAAGAGAAGGGAAAAAAGGGGGAAGGGAAGAAGGAAAGGGAGGAAAAGAGAGAGAGGTCTTTAAACTCCCAATCTTGAGACTCTAAACTCTTTACCATACCATAATACATGCGAGAACTTTTGTGTACTGTATTTTTCAAGCTTTACACTTGAGATTATAATTCAGCTGTCATACAGAAGGGCACATAAGAATAAAAATCAGCTTACTATAATACCAGAGTTGAAGAAAGCTCCATGGAGGCAGGGACAATGTACATTTTAGTACAACTATATTTCCAGGCTAAGCACAACACCTGGGGTATAGAATGTGCTGAAAACTTATTTACTGAATTAATGAATGTAGGCACTTGGCGGTAGACTAGGGAAAGTATTGTAGCTAACCCACGAGAATCAAACTCTTCAGTCAAGCAATTCAGCTGTCTATTTTCACAAGAAAGTCAAAACACTTCCTCCGCAAACGGATTACAGGAAAGCTGTCTTGAATCTGATTGCAAGTGAGAATTTCCATTTATAAAGGAGAATACAAATACGGGAAAATGAGTGGGAAAGAAAATAAAATTAAATGCTCTAGTGAAGCACTAGAGAAAGAAATATGTTTCTCTAAAAGAAGGATTAGACAGTCGGTGAATTCCTCAGGAGGACACCATGATCTCTTCCAACTGAGTCAGGTATACCGTGAAATTGATCTTAGGATGAATGGCCCTCTTAACTGACTGCATTGTACAAGGTTGCACTGCAGACAGAGCAAGAAGTGTAACGGAAAAGAAATCAGTGAGAAGAGCAAGCCGTGAGTGAGGCTGGAGAAGCATAGTCAGGGAATCTTCTGGGTGGTCAGTGGCGGGATAAAGGATCTCAGTTATTGTAAAAAGGAGTGGCAAAAGAGCCTAGGCTTTGGAATTCAACAGACCCGGATGTAGCACTTACTGGCTATGTGACTTTGCACAAGTTACTTATCCTCTTTGAGCTTCGGTTTAATGTGCAAAATGAGGATAATATCTGCATTGGAGTTAATAGGTGTTATTGTTGCTGGCATGCAATCAGCACTCAGTGAATGGTGTTTATTATTATTATTACTATTATCCCAGTATCAGGGATCTACGGCCCTACAGAGGGAAAAGACGGTAATATTACAGTTTGCATTGCCAACTGGTCCTGGGTGAAGCTGATGGGGCCAGTCAATGGCCTACACTTTGAGAAGCCAGGCTGACCTTCTCACAGTCTCCGGTCCTCCTACAGAACCGTACCTCCACAAGATCTCCAGGTGATTCCTATGTTTGCTAAAGTCTGAGAAGCACTAATCCATAATACAGGTAGCCCCTGGGTAACCAACTTTCGACTTACAGACAGCTCCTACTTGCACTTTAATGTTATGTAAATTTGCCCTCACGATCACCTTCACTTGCTGCACATGGAGCTTTCAAATCATTGAAAAGGCTTCGAGCCTTTCCTTGGGCTGAAGTAAGGCTAAATAAGAACCACACGCACCTGTCCCGACTTACCTACGAATTTGACTTAAAGACTTAAGACACAGTTGGGAACAGATCTTGTTGGTCACCTGGGAACTGCCAGTACAGATTTTCTGATGGAAGAGGGTCTTTCCACAAGACGGACTATGAGGGGATGAATTTAGATTGCTCTAAACATAACCAACATGTTTCTAATAGGCTGAGTTGTCTTGTGCTTTCTTCTTGATGTGTTCTGTGGGAAGATGATCCGTTGAGGAGGCACTGCTGCCTAACCCTGCACTCACGCTCACCAAGGCAGCTAAGCTAGTGCTGGTCTCCTTGCTTTTTGTGGACTGAGGATTTGATACAGCTGGGCTGGTGTGTTCTTAGAGTGTTACACCCGCTAGGCCAAAGTGGACCGGCTGTTACCAAGGTCCATTAAGCCTTTCTTTCTGTGCTTGCTTCATTTTCAAAGGCAGCGTGTGGAAAACGTGCTCCATGCCTCATCTTCTCAAACCTACCTAACTGCCCCCCAGCTCTGTGCAAAAAGAACCCTTGTCTTCAATGCCTAAATGTTCATGAAAAAGCAAATGGCTCACCTGTCCCGGGGTCTCTCTGGGAAAGCTTTATACCACCAATCTTTATCATGGGGCCAAATAAAGGTCACCTAAAATCAGAAAGTCAAGGGACATGCAGAGGCTGTTTTCCTGTCTGAGCCTCTGTCCTTAACTAAAGTTGTTGTTAGGTGCTGTCAAGTCAGTTCCGACTCATAGCAACTGTACGTTCAACAGAACAAAATGCTGCCCAGTCCTGCGCCATCCTCACAATCGTTGTTATGCTTGAGCCCATTGTTGCAGCCACTGTGCCAATCCATCCCGTCGAGGGTCTTCCTGTTTTTTGCTGACCCTTTACCAAGCATGATGTCCTTCTCCAGGGACTGATCCCTCCTAGTAACATGTCCAAAGTATGTGAGACGAAGCCTTACCATACTCACTTCTAAGGAGCATTCTGGCTGTACATCTTCCAGGACAGATTTGTTCATTCTTCTGGCAGTCTGTGGTATATTCAATATTCCTTGCCAACACCAAAATTGGAAGGTGTCAATTCTTCAGTCTTCCTTATTCATTGTCCAGCTTTCACATACATACGATGCAATTGAAAACACCATGGCTTGGATCAAACTCACCTTTGCTTTTTAACACTTTAAAGAGATCTTTTTGACAATGAACAACCTAAAGTGGGCAGCTCAAAAAAGTAGGGTGGCTTCTATCTCAGTATTTGTCAGGCTTTGAAGAAATGAAAATAGAGGAGGAGCATATGAGAGAATAAAATAAGGAGAATGGTACAAAGAAGTTTCTGGCTTTGAAGACGAGTTAAAAATCACAAACAGGAGAACCTTGGTTTCATGGCCCCCAGATCCAATTCCTGCAAGAATCTTTATATTACTGAGGAATGAGGACTAACTGGAGTCCCTGGATGGTGCAAAGAGTTAACACGCCTGCTGCTAATCAAAAAGTTGGTGACTTCACCCAGCGGTGCCTTGGAAGAAAGGTTAGACAGTCTACTTCTGAAAAATCAGCCACTGAAAACCTTAGGGAGCACAGTTCTACTCTGATGCACAAAGTGTCGCCGTAAGTTGGAGTTGACTCAATGTCAAAATTTAGTCCTATTTTAAGGCTAAATAAGATCTACTTATGGATGCTTGCTTATCAACCTGGGGCTCTAGGACCTATATAATGTTATTGTTGCTATTGTTAGTTGCCATAGAGTTGGCTCCAACTTGGGGTGACCTTGTAACAGAACAAAATGTTGCCCGGTCCTGCACCATCTTCGTGATAATTGATATATTTGAACCCATTGTTGTGGCTATTGTGTATTGCCTTCCAACCTCAGGGACTCATCTTCTAGCATTATATTGGTCAATTTTCTGTTGGTATCTGTAAGGTTTTCATTGGCTTATTTTGGATCTGTGCAACAGAAGTGAAGTATGAAACTACCAGGCCCTTAAAGGAACAGTGTATCTAAATACAATCTATGTGATGGAGATAGTCTCATCCTCCTTTAGGTGTGAAAATCCACTCAAAGTGCTCCCTCTGCTGGATCTAC
This sequence comes from Dugong dugon, assembly GCA_030035585.1. NCBI lineage: Eukaryota > Metazoa > Chordata > Mammalia > Sirenia > Dugongidae > Dugong > Dugong dugon. Next base: position 136,842,073 of record CM057464.1, read on the forward strand.
CGGAGTAGATCCAGTAGGCAGCCATTCACTATGTAGCACCTCCTGTGATGTACAAAATAATATTTTGATGGGATGGGGAGAGCAAAGTCAACTTAGATTTTTCCAACAGTTTATGTTACTGGAAGAAAACCAGCATAATTAATTTTCCACAGGAAAGACCAATATAAACAAAGGAACCCAAGTGGAGATGCTTTCTAAGTAGAAAAGTGTTGGTAGAAAGACTCATGTGATAGAGCAGCTATATTTCTTCTATGCGTCTGCACCTCGTCTTTTATGCTCCCAAAAACCCCACAGCAAGGACAGGAAGTGCTTCCTCCTCGTCCTTACAAATGGAAATGCTCCTGGCATGCTGACTTCAATGGCAAATGCTGCAGGATATAAGAGGACATTCAGAGAAGAACAATATATGGACCCAGCACCATCAAATAAGCACCTTTTACTCCTTTTACCTTTTTCCTTCCTTTTTTCTCCTTTTCTGAAATAGTTCATGATGAACATTCCTCCCCAATTCTCCCATTTTAGTGAGGAAGCTTTTTATTCATGAGCTACTTTTTAAAACTTTTTATTATGGAAAATTTCAAACCTACACAAAAATAAAAAGAAGAATGTCCTCCTCCATGTACGCACCACCCAGCTTCAACAGTTATCAACACAGGGCCAGTCCAATGTGTCTACAACCCCATCAACTTCCACCTGTTGCATTATTTTGAAGTGCATATCACAGATGCTATTTAATTCATAAATATTTCAGTATTTATTCTAGAACATAAGGACTATTTTTGAATATAACTATGTACCATTATTACACATAAGATTAGCAATAAATCCTTACTATCAAATATCCAGTAAGTATTCAAATTCCAAGTGTTCCATAAATGTCATCGATTTTTTTAATAGTTTGTTTGTTTGGATTAAGTTCCAAATAAGGTCCACACATTGGAATTGGTTGGTATGTTTCTTTTTAAAAAACATTTTAATCTATAAATTCTTCCTCCCATTCTCCTTTTTCTTGCACTTTATTTTTGAAGAAACCAGGTTGTTTGTCCTATAGAATTTTCTCCAGACTTTGTTTTGCTGATTGCATCTCTGTTTGCATCCCTGATGAATGTTTTGTCCTCTTTGTCTCTGTATATTTGCACTTGGGCCTAGATGCTTGCCAGATTTCAATTCAATTTTTTTTTTTTTTTTTTAGCCAAGATCACTTCATAGTGGCATACTCTTCTATCAAGAGACATATAATAGTGGATATCACTTCTTTTCTCCTGTTAGCAACTGTTGATGCTCAATACTAAATCATTAATTAATTATAAGTTAAAAATAATGATATTCTGATTCTATAATTTTATTCATTTATTAATTGGAATACTTCTAAAGAAAAATATTGTATTTAGTTACCCAGTGATACAGTTTGTGTAGGAAAGGCAATGTAAATGACTGATTATTTCCCTTTACCTGTTATCAAAATAATGATTTGGTTCCCTAGAATCCTCCAAAAAACTGGCCAACTAGTTTCGTTTCTGGTCATGCATTTTTAAATAACATCTAAGGTCGTTCTTGGAATGGTTGGGTTTTGAAATAGTTCGTAGTTTTCCACAAATTAATTATAGATGTTCTCTTTTCATTATTCTCATTCTATCATTTTGTACAGTGATATATAATTTCAACCTTTCATTTAGGTAGGACTCTTCTTTCATGTAGCTTGGGTTTACCTGTTCTTTCTTTACAGCCTTGAATATTGGTTTATAATCAGACTCTTTCTCACCCAGTCACACACATAAGCCCACTCATTCAGACATTCATTCGTTGACCCGTTAAACAACATCTATTTAGTGTCAACTGTGTTCCAGGCGTTGTCCTAAAACACATAAAAAGCTCTTCCTTCTTGGAGTTATATTTCAGTGGGGAAGACAGAAAACACACACACAGCAATGTAAATGGCCTCATACTCCTGTTTTCGAGGCCACTCTTCGTCTGGCTCCTCTTCTTCCCAGTAGGCCTGCCATCAGTTTTAGAGCCCTCCGAATTATAGTAAACCTGTGTGTTGGTTGGAAGCTGGCAGGAGTCTGAGGTGCAGAGGAAGTAAGGGGAAGAGCTGCTTTCTGCGATTGTGAATGCATATGTTTTCCTGCATGTGTACTTAACGTATCGCACACATATACACACGAGGTAACCAGGATAACAGTTAATCAGGGAAATTTTGGGGCCAGAAGCCATGTACCAGAGAATAGCATTGACGAGCAGGTGACAGAGACTAGTAATTGCTGGTATGCTAAAGTGCTGGGAACTAGGATACAACTTTTTGGTATTGTTAAAATTTTATTTCTGTACTTCAACTAGCATTTCTTAACATGAGGCATATTTGAATTTCCAGGGAAGCTTATTAAGAATCCTGGTGCCCAAGCCACAGAGGAATGAATCAGAATCTCTATGCGCATGGGAAATGGGGATTTTTTTAAATAAAAGTTCCCAGGTGATTCTCATTTGCAGCCAGCCCATGAGCTTAAATTAAACAGGCTTTGTGTTAAGTGATGAAAATAATGACCAGATAAAGCAAGTTCTCCAATCCTACCGGTAGAGGGCAGCACGGCCTCAAAAATTCCAACTACTGCCATTGCTGTGTCATTGTAGAGCCTGATAGATTTTTCTGCATTTTTAATATTCCACTTTTGTCAAGTGGAATATTAAATTAAAATGCAGATCTTGACTCCTGAGTTATAGAAGGTTGAACTCTGTTTTATAATTCTATTAATTTTTAATTAATTTAAAATTTAAACATCTTATATAGATTCCGGAGCCCTGGTGGCTCAGTGGTAAAGAGTTCCGCTACTAACCTAAAGGACGGCAGTTCTAATCCGCCAGCTGCTCCTTGGAAACTCTCTAGGACAGTTCTACTCTGTCCTTTAAGGTCGCTATGAATGGGAATCAACTTGACAGCAGTGGTTTTGGTATTTGGGTTTTCGATATAGATGCTAGAAGTCTCTGGGTGATACAAACGCTTAATGCGCTTAGCTGCTAACCGAAAGGTTGGAGATTGGAGTTCACCCAGAGGTACCTTGGAAGAAAGGCCTGGAGTTCTACTTCTGAAAAATCAGCCACTGAAGACACTATGGAGCACAATTCTACTCTGACACACGTAGATCACCATGAGCAGTCAAAATCTTCTCTAAGGTAACTGGTGGTACACAGATTCCTATTATGATGCAGTCGTTTTAACAATAGCAAGAGGTTAACATTGTTTTAACCTACAGATGAACAAGCCCCAAAATTTTACCATAACAAATAACATTTCATTTATAATGAAAGCTGGGGAAAATATGTCTGGATTTGGTAAACTATATAAAATTTTAGGTTTTGTTTGTTTGTTTTATGTATGAGTTGTCAGCAGGATTGATTTTCAACACTAGAAGCTCAAAGTACAAAATCGGGATGGAAGATCTGGAAAGAATTGCTAGGAAAGTGTTCCATAAAACTGCATCCATGTCTTAGAATACTCAATAAATGTTTGCTGCATTGATTAAATTCTGCAGATGGGAATATTCTTGAGCCAATAACCCAGTGCTATTTTACACAAATATTCTTACTTATTTAGAACATATGAAAATGCATATTTAAAAAATGTCTTTACCTCCAGTCTGTGTTTAATGAGTGTGGCTCTATAATAATATGGCAGAAAGTGTAGCTGATCTGATAACTGTTAGGTTGAAAGTTATTATTCCCTAAATCTTCTTAGGGAAGAGGAAGTGTGGGGTCAGCTTGGTGGGGCACTGCTTGAGAAGTTGCATTTGGCTTACTTACCCAGATTTTCTGACTCCAAATGGATCTTCCCTCCCTCCTTCCCTCTTACCTTCACTCATTGTGAATATGTAACAATTTAAAAAGTAGGATCACTTCTGAGAACTAAAAATCCAACAACAGAAGTCTAAAAATCAAGGGCCATATTTTACAAGGTGACCTGTGATCTACTTCATTGCTCTGTTCTCTGTCCCATTTTGGCCCCATTTCAGGTGACTATGGAGTAAATCTAGTCTGAAGAATTAATACTGTTAAATCCAGGAAAATTGATGTTTTATTATATTCATATATGTATGGACTTCCTGAGCTGCGCACCTGATTAATGTGCCCGGCTATTAACTGAAAGGTCGGAAGCTGGAGTCCACCACGCAGAGGTGCCTTTAAAGAAATCTAGTTCTGAAAAATCCGCCATTGAAAACCCTGGGGCACAGTTCTACTGTGACACACACTTGGGGTCGCCAAGAGTCAGAATCAAGTCAACAGCAACTAGAAACATACAGTCATTTGAATATAGAAACCACCTTCATACACACATAACACATCCTTTACCCATTGGCATTAGACTTTAATAAAGTGGTGTTTCTACTGAAACTTTAGTTCCATCCATAGACTACACTGAAAAACTCTCATTAATGTGAAACTCGTTCAACAAAACCCCTAAATTCACATAAATTGCTGTTGGTTACTCCAGAGTTCCTGGCATAGGCAAGCTTGACTTAAGATGTTTCACTACATCTTTACAGCAGTTGAAGTAAACAGATAGAAGATTATTAATGTTATATTCACCTATCTACCTTTATTTGGTGGATAGTTGTTTAAGCACAAAAAAACAACTAGCGAAGGTCAAAGAAACTCCCCATCTTATAAATAATGTCTCTCTTCTGGGGCAAAATAATTTTATACCTGATATAATTCTCATCTATAAAGATGCTCATTGCCTTTCCACGTTCATGTGAAATTCATGTTTTAGAATCGTATAAATGAAAGGGAGAGAAAACGCGGTGTTAAGAGACAGCAGAAGGGACTTCCACATAAGGTTACAGGGAAAATGAGCATTCCTAATCCCACGTTTGGAACACCCCACTGCTCCCAAGCTGGCTGGTCTCCTTTCTTATAGTCATGGGAGCTATTTGGTCATTTTTGCTTTAGCGCACAAGAGTCAACTGACTCTCCAGTACCTGTGCCACAGGCCTGAGAGCTTAGGATGGAAAACGATTTCGACATTCGCCACTTGGACTCTTGCCCTTAGCAAGCACATTTGTTGTTCATACATGGCCTTTTGGCTGCCTTCTCTCCCAGCCATCTGTTAAGAGGGGCATTGTGCCTGTTCAGATGGGATGGTGCCACTGTTTCTAAGACAGTCTCGCAAAATGTATGTCTTAACTCCCCAAACGTCACACATTTCAAAGCACATTTACCAACAAGAATTGCATTTTAAAACTATGCAGAACTGAGGCGTAATTAAGGACTTAATTCTGTGTCCAGAAAACTGGAAAGAGATCCCTCAAAAGAATCATTCCAGGCTTTCTTTCAATGGGGTGAACAATGAAATTGAATGCTGCATTTTCCATGATTGAATACAGGATATAAATACAGCTGCACACATCATTGCTTTCTCCTTTCATGTGACTAGCTCTGAGAAAAGAGTTACTATACACCTGTTAGCCCCTCATCCTCAGGCCCACATATGTCTCATCAGTTCATGGAGATTGTTTATACACTTGGAATGTTTGATTTGCATATAATTGATTATGGCTCAGTCCATGGAGCCCAAATTATCAATAGCAAAGCAATAGCAGCGCTGAGGTTTCGTGTGTGCAGTAATAGATTTGCTGTATGAAATCTCCGAGGACTGGGATTGCCTTTCCAAGGAAGGTTGGGCTCAGCCTTTTGTACCTTTCATTTTCAAGGTCACCATTTTCTGTTTAAAGTTATGATTGCACTTCTTACCTATTCCTCAGCATCCCAGGCTGGAGTTGGAGCCAGTCTCCAGGTCTCGGTCAGGTTTCATCTTTCCACTGGATAGATCATCGTGTTTTGCAGCCAACTTGTGTATCCTTCTGCATTTGGCTGAAGACCATTTCACATATTTACATCTGGATAGGAAAGCAAAGCTAATTTGGGAAGCAAGCCTAACAAAGCTAGCCAAATACCACCTGAATGAGCTCTTGCTCTGAATCATAGAATAATTTTTTTTTTTTGCCGCATACGAATACCACCAGATTTTATCATTTCTAAGTCTTTTCCCTCCAAAATTTCACTTAGAAAAGTAATTATTTTTTAACTGAGAGCAGAAATTGGAAGAATTACCTAAAACCCTGTATTTTTTTCCAAAGGATTACCAAAATCATAGATTCATGCCTATCTTAGTTTCCTAGTGCTGCTGTAGCAGAAATACCACAAGTAGATGGCTTTAAAGAACAGAAATTTATTTTCTCACGGTTTAGGAGGCTAGAAGTCCAAATTTAGGGTATGGCTCCAGGGGGAGGTCCTTTTTGTCTATTTCAACTTCTAGTAGTTTTGGAATTCCTGGGCTTGGAGATTTACCTGCCCCTCTCATCCTCAGATAGCATCTGTCCTCCTCTGCGTCTGGGTGCATGGCTCTGTGTTTACGCTGCTCTCTCTATGCCCCAGAAGTTATTAGGTTTACGATCCACCCTACACTGGTATGATATCAACTGACTGATTGCATTAGATTGCATCCACAGCTGTAGGAATTAGGATCCCAACACGTGTTGGGAGGACAAGATTCAATCCACAACAATGCTCATGCTCAGGACTAAATGAACATTAGTAATTCGATTTTACGTATAAAATGGAATTTCTGATCTTTTTCCCCAGAAAGAACCAAAAACCAAACCCACTGCCATCAAGTTGATTCCGACTCATAGCAACCCTATAGGACAGAGTAGAACTGCCCCATAGCGTTTCCAAGGCTGTAAATCTTTATGGAAGCAAACTGCTGCATCTTTCCCCTGCAGAGTGGATGGTGGGTTTGAACTGCTAGCCTTCCAGTGATTAGCCCAGCACTTAACCATTGTGCAATCAGGGCTCCTTTTTCTCCCCAGAGGATGTGATAAGTGATGAAGATAACCTATTTCACTTGACCAAGGGAGGATATTGTACAGGTGATAGGGAGCTTGGAGTGAAGTGATTATATGTGCGTGAGGAGCATCCTATATACAGAGTGGCAGGTCTGGGAATGAAGACCTAGAAGAGGGTTAACCGGGGGAAAAGGGCGAACAAGAGGTAGGCTCTTAAGAGCTGAACAGGGTTAATACGATAGGAAACTCAGTGATGTGAGTTCACTGGATAGTTCAGGGGAGTGTAATAGAGGCCTTGTAGCTGATAAGGAATTAGACTTTAAGACACAGTATGATGGGAAGCCATGACCGCTTCTGCAAATTCGGCTGTGGTGAGGTGATCCATGCGAAGGCTTAGGCTGAATGTAGCCTGAGGAATTAACCACAGCAGGAAAGGGCTCAGGAAGACTGACAGTGTATTGTAGACATTGTTGTATCTCCAGGGCTGAATGCAGAACCTGGTATACAGTAGGTGCTAAGTAAATGTGGTTGATACAACGAGGGAGTAAGAGAAAAAAGTTTTAAGTGTGATGGTTTGAAGAAAGGAGTACTAAGATTTGGCAATGAAATGGCTTTTATATGTGAATGCTATTTATGACTCTAAAAGTTTCTTGGATTAAGGCCAGAGGTGGATTTACCACAAGTTAGGTAAACTTAAATTAGAGGCTTCTTCTAGTTTTCTGGGAGTGACCCTAGCGACATGCAACGTCATACGTTTTTTTTAAATTAGCAAAAAAAATTACTTTAACTACAATGGTTAATAAGAGTGCTGTCCTTTTGCACTCTGACTTTCCCTCTGACACTTTTACCTTCATATCAGGGGTAGCAATGGAATAGCTGTAAGCCTTTGTGGACTCCAGATAAAAGGAGTTGAATTGAGGATATACTTAGCTTTGGTTTAACCAAACCAAAAACCCAACACATTGCTGTCGAGTCAATCCCGACTCACGGTGACCCTATAGGACAGAGAAGAACTGCCCCGTACGGTTTCCAAGGAATAGCTGGTGGATTTCGAACTACTGACATTTTTGGTGAGCAGCTGAGTGTTGAATCGTCATACCCCCAGGGCTCCTTGAAAAGCACTATACAATATAAAAATGAGTTGCACATGTATTATCTATTAATAAAGGTAATTTAAGATGCAGTTTTTCTTTAATCATACTTGGTATTAATACTAATTAATATTAATACTGATAACCTCTGTGATAATCTAGTAATAATTGCATCTACTCAGAAGGTTTTCGTGAGGATTTTTAAAAATGCATTCAAAGTGCCAGCATAGTGCCTGACACAGAGCCAGTTCAAAAATTATATGTTTGGACTATGTAATATATTATTACAGTAAGTAAAAATGTAATCAGTTGAAGTCTGTAAGAAATAAAACAAACACTTATGACAGAGCAAGTTTAACAAGCATTTGCAACATCATTGGTTATAAATCATCATGCAAAGTAAATATGTGAACGTATTTAATAGTTTATTGCTCTGTGGAAGTGCCTATCCTTGAGAATTTTTTAAGAGAATGGAAGGAGTAAAAGGTTATTAAAAGCACTGATTTCACAGTATTAGCTGTTTGAAGGAGCCCTGGTGGTGAAGTGGTTAAGAGCTCAGACTGCTAACTAAAACTGTTGGCAGTTTGAATCTACCAGCCACTCCCTGGAAACTCTATGGGGCAGTTCTACTCTGTCCTATAGGGTGCTATGAGTTGGAAAAGACTCGACAGCAACGGGTTTGGTTTGGCTTGGTTTTTTGGTTTAGCTGTTTGAAAGAGTGAGGCTTTATTTCCATTAATAAGATACCATTTAGTGACATAGGACAAATCTCAAGGAAACTTCATAAAGCCTAGATTCATTTCACCAGTCCCTTCCACACCTAGGCAATATCTCAGTTATATCAAGGACAGACCTTTATACACAAACTGTAGAAAGCCCATAGCAAATCTCACACGCAGACAACTTTCAAAAGTTTTCCACCATGTATCTTTTCAAAACGCTACAGCTGTAGTTCAGAGAGTGTGCAGAGATGTAGATCCCGGTTTTTCTTCACTCTAATTTTTCAGATTAGATTATTGGAATTTAAAGAGAGCTCCAAGACAATTTGCAACACTTCAAGAACTGCATGACCAGACAACACACACACACACACACACACACACACACACACACACAACCAAGCCTGTTGCCATTGAGTTGGTACCAACTCATGGAGACCCCATGTGTTAAGAGAGCAGAACTGAGCTCCATAGGGTTTTCTTGTCTATAATCTTTATGGAAGCAGATTGCTAGGCATTTCGTTCATGGTTCCTCTGGGTAGTTTCAAACCGCCAACCTTTTGGTTAGCAGTCAAGAACAAGCCATTTGTACCACCCAGGGACCTACAGATAACTATACAGGGCTATTTAATTTTTATTACATAATTATAACCATTTTGTCTTAGCTATCTGGTGCTGCTATAACAGAAATACCACAAGTGGATGGCTTTAACAAAGATGGCTCTGGGGGAAGGTCCTTGTCATCAATCTTCCTCTGATTGAGGAGCTTCTCAGCACAGGGACCTTGGGTCCACAGGACACAATATGCTCCCTGTGCTTCTTTCTTGGTGGTATGAGGACCCCTAGTCTCTCTGCTCACTTCTCTCTTTTATATCTCAAAAGAGATTGACTAAAGACACATCCTAATCTTATAGATTGAGATCTTCCTTATTAACATAACTCCCTCTAATCCTGCCTCATTAACGTCATAGAGGTAGGACTTACAACATACAGGAAAATCACATCAGATGACAAAATGAGGGACAATCACACAATACTGGGAATCATGGACTAGTCAAGTTGACGCATATTTTGGGGGGACACAATTCAATCCATGACACATTTCTCAAAGACTTTATTTCCAGAGCTTCGTTCAGTTGAAGCTGTCTCCATATTTATCCTTTATGGTGTAGCTTTAAATTGCCTGCTACAATAATATTTTACTTAGAGTTGGCAATATATGAAGAGGAATTTATTGATTCAAATAAAATGCAAATTAAGACCACAGACAGATGCCCCTGCGTATCAGTTAGAATGTCTAATATTAAAATGACTGACCATAGAAAGTGTTGGCAAGAATGTTGAATAAGGAAATCTCATACACTGCTGGTGTCAATACAAAATAATACCCTTGATTTGGAAAAAATTGTCAGTTTCTTAAAAAGCTGAGTAATTATCTATCATGTGGCCAGTTTTCCACTCCTTGTATTTATCCGAGAAAAATGAAAATTTATGACCCTATAAACACTCGCATGACACAATGCCCATAGCAGCTTTATTTGTCAAAACGTGGAAATTTATTTGCCTAAAATTGGAAACTACCCAAATATCCATTAACAGGGGAATGGACAATCAATTTATAGTATATACATGCAATAGAATACTTCACAATAAAAAGAATGAACTCTTTATACATGCAACAACATGGATAAATCTCAAAATAATTTCGCTGAGTGAAGGAAGCTGGATGACAGAGTGCATTTATGCATTATTTCATTTACATAAAATTCTAGAACATACAGACTAATTTATTCACAGTTGTTGCATGGGAATGCACTGACAGGGAGGAGCAGGAGGAAGGAATTACAAAGGGACATGAAGAAAGTATTGGGGGTGATGGATATGTTCATTATCTTCTTGATTATAGTTTCATGGGTGTATAAAAATGTCAAGACTAATCAAACTGTACGCTTTAAATATGTGCAATTTTATTGTAAGTCAATTACAACTCAACAAAGCTGTTAAAAATAATTAAATAAATTAAATTTTAATTTCTCAGTAACACTAGCCATATTTCAAGTGCTGAATAGCCACATGAGGATAGTGGTTTCCATATTAAGAAGTGCAGATATCAGTGCTGGATGCTTGTCCAAATTTGTGTGTATGTAAAAAATATTACTCTTAAGAATCAACCGGAAGTCACAAAAGGACAAATACTGTATGATATTCACTTACATGAAATAAGTAAATATATAGAAACCAAAGATTATTAGTGGTTAGCAACGGTGGGAGCCAGGGAGGAAAGGAGAGTTTTTGCTTAGGGGGCATTAAGTTTATGTTAATGGTGGTAGAGTGAGTTGGAAAAGGATAGTGAGAATGGTTGCACAACTTGAAGAATAGAATCAATGTCACTTAGTTGTACATGCAGAAATTGTTCAGATGCCATGTTTTGTTATGCATATTTTCACCACAATAAAAGTAATAAAAATTAAAAAAAAAGATTCAACCAGAAATGAATGAGACTAGGCTTCTGTTGAAATAATCCCAGAAAATAACCTACTCTATGACAATTCTAAGTAACATTTTTAAATTTCAAAATGGAAAATAAAAACCTCATTAAAAAATGTTATAAGACGATCATTGATCTAAAATCACACGAGACTGAAGTGATAATAACACCAGCTTGGCACATATGTGTGTGTGTAAAACATACACATACATTTATGCCTCTACATGAAGATGCTAAGAATTTTTTAGAGCAGATATCATGTCTTAGAACCAAAAAGTTTGTAGTAGAGGTCATAAAAAATTTTTAATTGAAGAAAATTTCTTGAAGCGTGTGTTTAAAAAAAAAGGGAGGGGGGTTCACTGTGTGCCAGTCACAGCCAGACAATTTTGATGAAATTTCAGAAGTATGAAGTTGAAAATATTCTACAAGCTTCTAGTCAGGAAATCAAACAAACAAAAACAGGTTGAGGGAAGGGAACAAGGCTGGCTTAAGTCATATCTGTGATACAATATGCCAGAACATATTTGAGAAATATCCATGAAATTTTAAGAAGAAAGTAACATGGATTTTAAACATATCTGAGTTATATATGCCCTGTATATGTATGTGCATCTCACATCTATCAATCTATCAATCAGTCTATCTACCTATCCATACATCCATCCCTCTGTCCATTCATCCACACATACACACACAAAACAATTAACTATAATTCTATACTTTTAAGTAACTAAGACCCAAAATGAGTAATACAGACTATTATAATCAAAATAGTCAGATACTCATTGGTGCCCTGGTGACACAGTGGTTAAGAACTTGGCTACTAACCAAAAGGTTGGAAGTCTGAATCCACCAGCCACTCCTTGGAAACCTGTGGGGCAGTTCATACTTAAACTGTAACTTGAAATAATTGTAGATCTGATACGTGTTTGCTACTTACCAAATATTGTCATTTTTTTCCTTTGACTTCTTTTTTAAGATATCTTTTTGTCTTTTTTCCCTGTCTCATTTTTGCATGTTTGAAATAGAGAACTGTACCCAGCAGGAATACAGTCATGCCTGTCAAATTATTGCCTTTACTATCACTGAGGCATTGCATTCCACAAGTACGTGCCTCTGAACCTCTAATGAGCAGCAGGTTACCATTATTCTGTGTGTGAGTTTCTGGGACAGACATTACATGCATTTCTCTCACTGGTGATAACTATCTAGGAAATCTCACTCTAATCTTGGCATTCCCGTCGCCGTCAAGTCAATTCTGATTCATAGCGATCCTATAGGACAAGTAGAACTGCCCCATAGGGTTTCCAAGGAGCAGTTAGTGGATTCAAACTGCCAACCATTTGATTAGCAGCCAAGTTCTTAACCACTGGGCCATGAGGGCCCAGATCTTGGCATCCAAAACCAAACCAAACCCAGTGCCATCGAGTTGATTCTGACTCATAGCAACCCTATGGGACAGAGTAGAGCCGCCCGGTAGCGTTTCCAAAGAGCAGCTGGTGGATTCGAACTGTTGACCTTTTGGTTAGCAGCCAGTCTGAGTGTATTCTAGAGTCACATTATGATGTGCTACCCAGGTGTTAGATACAAATTAGGTAAGCTGTTTTGTTCTCATCATAGTGTTCTAAGACGCTGTCCTGCGGTAGTAACGTGTTCTTAGGCGAATTGGCTGATCCTACAACATTCTGCTATTATTAAAGTGATTTGTGGGTCAAATCGTTAAACTAGACTTTGAGCATGATGGATAAGAAACACCAATTTTAGTGATAATGAAGTTGTTTTTAAGTATTAAGAAGAATGAAATGGAGAGACACAAATAAATTAAGTCCATTATCTTTGATTATTATTTCATTGGAATAATATTTTCTCTATGAATAAAGTCACAACCATAATTCCACAAAAGCGGCATTATGATATGCTGTAATCATAAGTCCTATATTCACAAAGGTAGAATTATTACATTTCTACATAATTAAAATGTCATTATCAAAATTCAAGGTGTTGACTTTTGTGTGTTTGATAGGTTTTAATGTTAATGTTAATCATCACAGAGGAAAAGAACACTAGGCTGCAGTTGTAGAGCCTAGAGAGAATGTTTGCAGCTAACTAGTGGCATGACTTTAGCTAGTTATTTAACCCATCTGAGTCTCAATTTTCTCATCTGCAAACCGAGGATAATAACACCTACTTGGCACATAATAAGTGTTCATTAAATGTTTTCCAGTCTCAACTTTAATGGGATGGTAGCATCATATTTGTGCACAAAAGTCAGTGTGGTGATCTCCACCATTCTAGAGGAATATGGCAGTGGGGATAATCCTGTCCTAGACAACTTTGAGCACACAGAAGATACTTATTCCTTCAGACACATACCAATTTAGGCCTACATTTCAAAGGACAGAGTATAAGATTTATGAGAGTTATTCCTTTTCCTAACTGTAACAAAAAAGATAAACCATCTATGTCTTAAGCAAATGAACATGAATCTACTTATGATGCAAGATCAGGATAAAAATGGTAGGACATTTCTGCACTTTTAGTTCTGTAGTGTCCCTCCCATCAGTCTACATGGCATGACTTTTTGGCTTTGCTTTTTAGCACTCACGGTGATCTTTAAAAAAAATCATAAATTCATTTGAACAAGTGGCTGCGGCACAGATCAAGTTTTGGCTGGTAGAGCCAAGTCATGCACTTCCCCTCTGCTTTTTCTTGGTTCCCTCTCTAATGTTCCCACTGCTGTTCCTACAAAGGACAGTGACTTGCTTGACTTCCAGCCTACATGAAACAAGAGCTTGAAGCCTAGATCCAGGCTTTGTCTATAACAAAACCACTTGTTGAAAATGAAACATTTAATCTGTCTGGTTGGTGACAGAAGACGACTGGCCTGACTAATATTTTTAAATAACAGGTGTCTAATGTCCTAAAGGAAACCCTGGTGGCATAATGGTTAAGAGCTATGGCTGCTAACCAAAGGGTTGGCAGTTCAAATTCACCAGGCGCTCCTTGGAAACCATATGGGGCAGTTCTACTCTGTCCTATAGGGTTTCTATGAGTCGGAATCGACTCAACAGCAACGGGTTTTTTGGTTTTCTAACATCCTAAATATATTACACACTGTGGTTTAATAGAAAGAATCAGGAAAGCTGGGATTAAAGTCTGATTCTCTCCTTACAAATGTCTTAGCCTCTTTGATCCTCAGTTCTTTGTCTATAAAATGGGTATAATCAGGTCCATGCCACAAGGTTGTTATTAGGATCAAAATGGGGTAGTGTATGTAAAGTGCTTAGGTTTCAAAAGAAATGCAACTTGAAACAGTATGAAAAAGGAGAGGAGAATGGGAGAGGAGCCCAGTTAGGTGATTACAGTAATGTAAAGCAAGAAATGATGAATAAGTAACAGTAGTGAGATATAAAGTAAACAAATAAATAAAAATGTTTCTAGGATCTGTTTTAGATGGAGTGATAGGATATGGTGATTGACATGTAGGAGGATAATAAAATAACAAAGAGGAGTACTCTGGGAGGAGCAGAACTGAAGGGGACCAAGAAGGATTCAGTTCTGAGCACGTTAAATGTAAGATACACATTAGGCATCCAGGTAGAGTTCAGGGAGGAAATACAGGCTGGAAATACAAACATGGGCGTTATCAGCAATATAGATGATATTTAAGGCCAGGAGGCTGCATAATCATAAAGAAGTACATGCAGACTATAAATAGAGGTTGCCATAACATCATGTTCTTCCAGAAAACCCTAGAAAAAATAGCTCTGTTTTACAGATTATAGTTATAAGTTATAACAGTATGATAACTCTACAACTATATCGTTATAAATTAAAGGCACAAAAAGTAAATGTATGCATGTAGTTTCAGAGTACTGTGTTCTGATTTGTTTCCTTTTGTGAAAAAGGTTTTAGGCTGAAGTTTAAAGGTATAAAGAATAAATCCTCAGCATGTGTTTTTGTATCTCAGCTTCTGTATCCTTTTATGTATATGAAAGCAAAAAGCTCAACTCAGAGTTTGTCCTCAAAGGCAGCTTAAAAACACAAAGGTCCTAACTTGCGTTTTGAAAGACAGGCTCTATTTCAACAATTTCCATTTTTCTAAGGATGGTCATTCAAAAAAAAAAAAAAATCATAAAGCATACAAGGAAGACTTCATATAAGATAGTATTCTGCAGCAGGGTGTTCAGCTTTCTCTTATTTGATTCCCTTATTGGCAACTATTCATAACACAAATGTTTTTGTCTTTTTCTCCCTCTCCCTACCACAATAGATCAAGTAATTAACCAAGTGAAGAGTCTGTCAATTAAACACTGATACTAATCTAGGCATAAAAGCTTCTTTAGGGAACATTAGTTTTGAACATATTTTCAGCATTATCAGCATTGACTTTATTCAATCCAATTCTCATACAATCGAGTGCTCCAAATGTTTACGTGTCATCCAGGCAACACTTGCAGCATGGATGACCCACGCTGTAGAAACAGCCTTCACAAAGAATGTACGAAGAATAAGCTTCGTATTGTGCCTCCAAGGCCTATTTTTCCAGGAAAAGATGTTCCATCATTAATTAATGTCCCCACATCTTTAATGATAAGATTGTCAAGGACAATTAAGGAAATGATTACAAGTGTCCTTGGCAACTGGAATGCCCCCACTGATTTTAGCTTATTTTCTCTAAGTGTGGCTTAAAGGTCATTTCTTTGAAGTGTGAAGGCTTAAGCATGCCTTACATTGGTGTCATTATGTACAAATGTTATATAAAGGGAAGACATCTTTTTAGTTTAATTTCTTCAGGATGAATAAGAAAGTATTTTAAAAAATAATTAAATTTTTATTTACATGAAGGCAAAAAGTTCAACTCAGAGTTTGTTCTCAATGGCAGCTTAAAAACAAAAAGGTCCTAACTTGTGTTTTGAAAGACAGGCTCTATTTCAACAATTTCCATTTTTCTAAGGATGGTCATTCAAAAAAAAAAAAAATCGTAAAACATACAAGGAAGACTTCATATAAGATGGTATTCTGTAGCAGGGTGTTCAGCTTTCTCTTATTTGATTCTCTTATTGGCAACTATTCATAACACAAATGTTTCTGTCTTTTTCTCCCTCTCCCTACCACAATAGATCAAGCGATTAACTAATATCTAATAGTAAATTGTCTTTGGGAATTGCTAGGGTTTATTATCACATGTCTTGTTAACTTGTTTGCAGAATTCATATACTGTACGTTAATAACTGCTTCCCTTCAAATAGATCCATTTTGGCTGTCACTGGCCATCAATGATTTCCTCCTTTCTCATACTCTCACTTCAATCTATTGGTGCATTCATTCAAAGGTACAGCCTTAGCCAAGCAGTCCCTGTGAGCCCTTGGGGTTTCAAAAAAAAGTCCTTTGCTCCAAACCATTGTTAGAAACTGTGGAGACTTTGGGGAGCGGTGTCTGGCATCTTAAAAGCTAACTAGCAGCCATCTAAGACTCATCAATTGGTCCCGACCCACCTGGAGCAAAGAAGCATGAATAACATCAAAGACAAAAGGAAAGTATTAGCCCAAGAGACAGAAAGGGCCACATAAACCAGAGGCTTCATCAGCCTGAGACCAGAACTAGATGATGCCCAGCTACCACCAATGACCGTCTTGACAGGGAACAAAGCAGAGTCCCTGACAGAGCAGGAGAAAAGTGGGGTGCAGAACTCAAATTCTAGTACAAAGACCAGACTTAATGGTTTGACTGAGACTGGAGGGACCCTGGAAGACATGGCCCCCAGACTCTCTGTTAGCCCAAAACTAAAACCACTTCCAGGCCAACTCTTCAGACAAAGATTAGACTGGACTATGGGACATAAAATGATACTCGGGAAGAGTGTGCTGCTTAGCTCAAGTAGATACATGAGACTAAATGAGCAGCTCCTGTTCACAGGCAAGATGAGAAGGCAGAGAGGATCAGATGCTGGTTGAATGGACACGGGAAATCCAGGGTGGAAAGGAGGAGTGTGCTGTCACAGTATAGGGACAGTAGCTAGGGTCACATAGCAATGTGTGTATACATTTTTGTATGAGAGACTAACTTGAATTGTAGATTTTCATTTAAAGCACAATTAAAAAAAAAAAAAAAAAAAAGAAACTGTGGAGACTCTGAAATTTTACTCTATTTGTCAAGCTAACAAGACAGCCTGCCACAGTTTCATGGCTGCTAATAGAAGACACAAGACTGCTAACTTTTAAATGGAAGGAGCCCTTGTGGCAAAGTGGTTAAGCATTTGGCTGCTGACCTAAAGGTTGGCGGTTTGAACCCATCAGCCACTCTGCTGAAGAAAGATATGGCAATCTGCTTTGGGAAATATTACAGCCTTAGAAACCCTATGGGTTAGTTCTATTCTGTCCTATAGGGTCATTGTGAGTTGGAATCGACTCAGTGGTGTACAACTTTTGAATGTAGTTCCACATCAGCTTTTATATATATCTGTTTATCTATATTACATAATCAAAATAGTGTGTATATGAAGATTGTTTACTAATTTTATTCACTTAAAATTATATCACCAGCATATTCAAACCAGGCCAGTAATGTTCTTCACAAACCTAAGTTTCTAACGATCTCATATGTTTTGTATCATATGGCCGTGCTATAATTTATTTAACAATATCCCTATAGTTTGTTATTTAAGTTGTTTATAATTTTTCCCAATAAAAGTTCTGTAATTTACCATCTTGCACATACATCTTGGTCCATATTTATGATTATTTCCTTGGTATAGATTTGTAGAAATCAGGTAACTAGGTCAAGTAACTATGTTGAAAGAGTTTGAGGTACATTGGCAAGCTGCTTTCCAGAGAGGTTGAACCAATTTAAAGTTCTGCCAACCACAAACAAGAGTGCCTGTTTGACCATAACTGGATCAGGACTAAGAATCATTTTATGAATTAACAAATTAAATTAAAAATTAAAATAAATTAATTGTGCTTCAATGTTTGCATCTTAAGAATGAGATTTAATATTTTAGAATGCATTTATAGGCCATGCAAATATTTTTTTCTTGTCTAATATTTAGTTGTGCATTTAGCCCCACCTTCTTTTTCTATTGATAATGTTATTCTTATTGGTTACATGAGATTACTATTACTAAGGACATTATTCCTGTCATATTTGTGGTTAATATGCTTTACAAGATTTTATTTTCTTTTGAAATTTGTTTTTGATGTTCAGAAATTTGAAACATTTATGCAAATATGTCTTTTATTATTTCTTGCGTTGCTTTTATGATTTTAAATTCCTTGTCAGTTCTGAGATCAGTTGAATATTTTCTGACATTCTTCTAGTTTTGTGAGTGGTGGAAGTATCATGTTTCATATTTAATTATTTAATACATCCTAGGATTTTCATTTCAATCGGGACTCCTGAATTTTAAAACAGCAATGACTCCAGGAACAGCATAGTTGAATCTAGCAGCAGGAGGAGTACAGGAAGCTAATCCTGAACTCAGGATTCTTTCTGGTCAGCAGTGGCTTCTTCAGATAACAGCTCCACTTCCCAGACAGGCCTCTGCCTGACTCTGACTTTTAATCATTATGTGAGCTAGCTAGCTAGCTAGCTAGTTATTAATTAATTATTAGGTGCCATCAGTTCGGCTCCAACTCATAGCAACCCTATATACAACAGAACGAAACACTACCCGGTCCTGTGCCATCCTCACAATCCTTTTTATGCTTGAGTCCATTGTTGCAGCCCCTGTGTCAATCCATGTCCTCAAAAGTCTTCCTGTTTTTCACTGACCCCCTACCTTACCAAGCATGATGTCCTTCTCCAGGGACTGGTCCCTCCTGATAACATGTCCACAGTATGTGAGACCAAGTCTTGCCATCCTCACTTCCAAAGAGTGTTCTAGCTGTGCTTCTTCCAAGACAGACTTATTCATTTTTCTGCAGTCCATGGTATATTTAATATTCTTTGCCAACACCATAATTCAAAGGCATCTATTCTCCTCTGGTCTTCATTATTCGCTGTCCAGCTTTCGCATGCATATGAGGAAATTGAAAATATCACGCTTGGGGCAAGCACACCTTAGTCCTCAAAGTGACATCTTTGATTTTCAACACTTTAAAGAGGTCTTTTGCAGATTTGCCCAATGTAATATGATGTTTGATTTTCTGACCACTGCTTCCACGAGTGTTGATTATGGTTCCAAGGAAAATGAAATCCTTGACAACTTCAATAGTTTCTCTGTTTATTATGATGTTGCTTCTTGGTCCAGTTGTGAAGATTTTTGTTTTCTTTATGTTGACGTGTAATCCATAAACCTCTTCATCAGTAAGTGCTTCAAGTCCTCTTCAGTTTCAGCAAGCAAAGTTGTGTCATCTGCATAATAAAGGTTGTTAATGAGTCTTTCTGCAATCCTGATGACCCGTTCTTCTTCATATAGTCCAGTTTCTCAGATTATTTGCTCAGCATACAGACTGAATAAGTATGGTGAAAGGATACAACCCTGACACACGCATTTCCTGATTTTAAAGCACGCAGTATCCCCTTGTTCTGTTCAAATGACTGCCTCTTGGTCTAGGTACACATTCCACATTGCCATGATTAAGTGTTCCGGAATTCCCATTCTTCATGATGTTATCCATAATTTGTTATGATCCCTACACAGTCAAATGCCTTTGCATAGTCAATAAAACACAGGTAGACGTCTTTCTGGTATTGTCTGATTTCAGCCAAGATCCATCTGACATCAGCAATGATATCCTTGTTCCACATCCTCTTCTGAATTTGGCTTGAATTTCTGACAGTTCCCTATGGATGTACTGCTGCAACCATTTTTTAATGATCTTCAGCAAAATTTTACTTGTGTTAGTATTAATGATAGTTGTTCGATAATTTCCACATTCTGTTGTATCACCTTTCTTTGGAACGGGCACAAATATGGATCTCTTCCATTAAGTTGGCCAGGTAGCTGTCTTCGAAATTTCTTGGCATAGACGAGTGAACACCTCCAGCACTGCATCTGTTTGTTGAAATATCTCAGTTGTTATTCTGTCAATTCCTGGAGCTTAGTTTTTCACCAATTCTTTCAGTGCAGCTTTGGACGTCTTCCTTCAGCACCATCAGTTGTTGATCACATGCTACCTCCCGAAATGGTTGAACGTTGACCAATTCTTTTTGGTGCAGTGACTCTGTGTATTCCTTTCATCGTCTTTAGGTGCTTCCTGTGACATTCAATATTTTGCCCACAGAATCCTTCAATATCGCGACTTGAAGATTGAACTTTTTCTCCAGTTCTTTCAGCTTGAGAAATGCTAAGTATATTCTTCCCTTTTGATTTTCTAATGCCAGGTCTTAGCACATTTCATTATAATACTTTGTCTTCTTGAGTCGTCCTTTGAAATCTTCTGTTCAGCTCTTTTACTTCATCATTTCTTCCGTTAGCTTTAGCTACTCGATGTTCAAGAGCAAGTTTCAGAATCTCTTATGACATCCATTTTGGTCTTTTCTTTCTTTCCTGTCTTTTTAATGACATTTTTCTTTCTTTATGTATGATGTCTTTGATGTCATCCCACAACTTGTCTGGTGTTCGGTCATTAGTGTTCAATGAGTCAAATTTATTCTTGAGATGGTTTCCAATTCCATGTGGGATATACTCAATGTCATATTTTGATTTTCACAGACTTGATGTAATTTTATCTAGCTTTAACTTGAACTTGCATATGAGCAATTGATGGTCTGTTCCATGGTCAGCCCCTGGCCTTTTTCTGACTGATGATATTGAGCTTTTCTATCACGTCTTTCTACAGATATAGTTGATCTGATTCCTATATTTTCCATCTAGTGAGGTCCACGTGTATAGTCACTGTTTATGTGATTGAAAAAAGGTATTTGCAATGAATAAGTCATTGTTCTTGCAAAATACTATCATGTGATCTGCAGCATTGTTCTATCACAAAGGCCATATTTTCCAACTGCAGATTCTTCTTCTTTGTTTCCAATTTTTGCATTCCAATCACCAGTAATTATCAATGCATCTTGATTGTATGTTTGATCAACTTCAGACTGCAGAAGTGGGTAAAAATCTTCAGTTTCTTCATCTCTGACATTACTGGTTGGTGTATAAATGTGAATAATAGTCGTATTAACTGGTCTTCCTTACAGGTTTATGGATATTATCCTATCAGTGACAGCGTTGTACTTCAGCATAGATCTTGAAATGTTCTTTTTGACAATGAATTCAGTGCTATTTCTCTTCAATTTGTCATCCCTGACATAGTAGACCATATGATTGTTTTTGATTCCACTGAAACTTGTTCACTGTGGGTCACTCTGCTGGTATTTGAATTATCAATGGTATAGCTTCCAGTATCCCAGTAACATGCAAGGCATCACAGTCCGAAAAACTGATAGACGCGTGGTGGTTATGTGAGCTAGAGTTCAGAAACTGTCGAGTCCAGCAGTCTGTGGATTGTGTTTGGCCACGTATTCTCCAGCTCATGTATCAAAAACACCTTCTTTATCCACATTTTCAGCCCTACTACCAGATCTTCAGCTTATACATTGCCAGAGTGAGTGTCCCCTGACCATTTTTTGAGGCAGCTCCTCCTCACCATGTCTCTGATCCTTACTGAGGACTATGCATCATGTATCCTAGAGATTGATACTAAATTTCTTATAGGCAGGTTGTGAGGTTGCTTGGCCTTAGCATGCCTATGTTGACTCTGTAGCCAAACTGCCTAAGCTTGAATTCCAGTTCACTCATATAAGAACTGTGTGAACTTGGGAAAGTAAGTTAAACTTTCACCTGATTCTTGAGACTCCCCCTCACTGGAGGTCCACATGAAAAAAAAAAAATATATATATATATAGTCACATTCTGGATCCATCCAAAGCAGTCCATCCATAAACTTTTTCACTAGATCTCCTTGTCACCAATCCTCCAATCCTGACCTTTTCAACCCCCTGATAATCTGTCCAAATAATTGGCGATTGCTCATGAATTGGTATAGATTTGTACCTCTGGTCAATTCTTCTTCCAGAAAAGTGAATGCCCAGATATACAATCGTCTTCTAAAGCATCCAGGGAAATGCTTCTAAACCTTGAATGTGCATACAAATCACTTGGGAATCTTGTTAAAATGAAGATTCTCATTCAATAGGTCTGAGGTGAGGCTTGAAATTCTGCAATTCTGTATTCCTAAAAGTTCCCAGGTGATGCTGCTGCTGCTGACCTGACATCCCCACTATGAGCAGGGATGGTCAAAGATACCTTTTACTTCTTGCTCATCAAGTTCTAGCATCATGATGTTCTGTGGAATGCAAAATTATCAAAGTCTCTCAGCCAGACTAATTTATCAAGCCAGATAGTTGACATAGCCCTGAAGCAATTCAGTGAATGTGTATGGCTATCCCTGCCAGGTGAAACAAATTACTTTTAGGGTTCTGTTTATTGGTATAGGGAAGACACAGTCACCATATCAGTAGCTGTCTATCAGGTGTCAGAGACCCCAGTGCAACAGCAGTGACAATTGGAGTCACAACCCAATTAAATTTATGAGAATGTATAGCTTTTCTCTAAGATCCATCATTCAAATATTTGACAAGGTACTATCACCTATCATTTCTTCAGAAATAAGTATTGATTTTGGTTTATTATTTTGCAGGTTAATTGGAATTTCACAGACTTCCACGTCACCCTTTCTATCACATGCTAACATGTCACTTTACATGCCAGAGAGAAAAGGCAGAGACACAAAAAGTCTGGCAGATGCTGAAAAAAAAAAGTATATTCCAACTATGCACTCTGGAACCGAAGAAACAAATACCCCCACAACTCACTTATTGACATGGATATTTTCTAAACACCAGGTCATTATGTGAAAATTGTCATAATGCAAAAAATGGAGGATGACCACATCAGATCAGAAAATATTACGTGGGAGACATATGTCCCTCTGGACCCCAGAGGCAGAAAATTCAGGTGGGTGCTATGTTTCTCACTGGTCATAAAAGGGTTCCTGCCAGACATACGTCTTTAATGAGCAAAATAGTCAGAAAGTAGATTTTTTACTACTGACGTAAACACAAATGTTGGATAATGAGATAGTCAATAAGTGAGGAGAAGGTGTACAGAATACCTTCATGAACTACCATAGCCCACTATGAGGTAAACTCAGACAAAAACTAAACTTATCACCTGAATTCCATAAAGCTCCACTCTAACGTTTACAGAACAGGTAGTCTCATAATCTTCCAGTGATCTGGGTATTTCCTCCCCTAACCTTAACTCTAACCCTCAAGACATTGTCATCCTGGCTGTAGTTGCAAATCACTTTCGGTAAGAATAGGAGGAAGATTTACTAACATCTCCTAATTAAGCAATTGACTCAGGTCTGGGAATTAGATGAGGGGCCATGACTCAAATTATAGTAACTCAAGTCAGAGCTAGAGTTCTTTTGGTTATGCAGACTAATTTAGATCTTGGAAGGCTCTCTGTCTATTTCAGTCCTAATGATCAAATAAATAGATAGATAGCTGCCTTCGAGTTGACTCTGACTCATGGAGACCTTATGTACAACAGAACCAAGTGTTGCCCAGTCCTGCATCATCCTCATGATCGCTAGCATGTTCGAGTCCATCGTTGTGGCTACTGTGCCAGTTCATCTCACCAGGGGTCTCACTTGCCCTCACTGGCCCTATACTTCACCAAACATGATGTCTTTCTCCAGCAATTGATCTCTCCTGATGATGTGTCCAAAGCAAGTGATTCAGACAGTACTCTCTTGTGATCCACAGGGTTTTCATTGGCTAATTTTTGGAAGCAAATCACCAGGTCTTGTTCCTAGTCTGTCTTAGTCTGGAAGCTCCACTGAAACCTGTACACCTGGGTGACCTTGCTGGTATTTGAAATATCGGTGGTATAGTTTCCAGCATCACAGCAACACACAAGCCACCATAGTACAACAAACTGACAGGAAAGTGGTGGAGTGATGAAATAGCCACCACAAAAACTCAGGCCTACTGCCGATTTTGATAACCACACACTCACTTTGATTCTTGAGGTTAAATGTTGCTACTTGGCTTCTGCTATCCCAGGATTCCATCATTTCCACTGAAATCAGGGAAGATATTTCAACGGCAGCATCTCCCTTCATTCTAGTCTCAGTAGGCACCACCACAGACACATTTCTAGGAACTGGCACTCCACTCATCTAATGTATTTCTCAATGCCTTAGTGAAAGATGTGTCTTCTAAGCCCCCTCACAGAACAGAGTTAGGGAGGAAAGTGGTAATACATGATAAATCCACTTGATCATATTTATATCCCTAAACATGTTGTATTTTGTCTTCTGCATTAAGGAGAATAATACTGGGTATCTCAAATTTATTCATCTAAAGCCTCTGTTGAGTCCAGTTTTGGTTTACCAGCTGAACAAACAGTTAAACTAATTTCCTCTGAAGCTAGAACACTGAATCCAAAATCTTTGGTAAGTTCAACTGTATCAATGAATTCTAAAATTATATTCTAAAATTGCCTAAGAAGCCATTCACACATACCCCCAAAGTTTTAGCCAAAATAAATTAGAAAAATCTTACACTTAATTTGGAATTTATTCCTTTTCCTCCTAGGTTTGTTTATAACTGGCCCCTTGGAATATGCTTCTGGAGAAAGATGTGGGAGCCTGCTTCCATTATAGCCTTGGAAACCTTACAGGGTAGTTCTATTCTGTCCTATAGGGTCACTATGAGTCAGAATCAACTCGATGGCAACGGGTTTGGTTTTTGGTTTTGGGATATGCTGCTATCTAACTCTTGAGACCAGTAACAAGACACTGAAGAATAGTAAAGTTGGACTAAGAGGAAATCTGACATCCTTTCCATAGTAACTACCTCAAGTGAAGTCCTAATAGGGGCTCTAAACATAGCAAGACCAGTCTCTCAAACGGTGGGTGCTTTTACTGGTATAGGAAGCTCATAGGGATTTGATGATCTGAGATACACTGAGCTATCCAAATCTTCTAAAATTCAGCCACTTCAAATCTCAGTGTCTTATTTTTTCCAACCAAAGCTTTTATTTTTACATAAGACTGGACAAGACTGTAACATCATTCAACCATGTAATTGATCAGCTGCAGGATTAGACTTTGATTTACAGCTACATCAGTTCTGTGGCTATAAGAAGGAAGAGTTTCATTTCGAGTCAATGCAGGAACTTCCCAGTTTTCTAACCTTGCCTTGAACTCAGAATTTAAAGTGCCAACACAGTCATTTTCTTATTTTAAGCTCTCCAGTACCATTGTAAGTGAATTTAAAAGCCCAGCGTAATTTTTTTTCCTTTTTTCAGAATTACATTCTACCAAACCTTCAGTATGATGTTCCTCTTCCCTTGTCTTAGGATCTTTTTTTCCCCTTATTAGCCCAAGTGTTTGCTTGTTTTTTGGTTGCTTTCTTTCTTTCTTTTCTTTTTTCTTCACTCTTTAATCATGCTTGAATGAAGACAAATCTAACTGAACTTGAGATTTGACTACAGATTGTGCACATGGATTCCTCTTAGCTCTTATTCTCTACTTGGGAGATGATAAACTACACTTCTGATATCTATAGTTAGCAAGTAGATGAAGGGCACAGCTCCTAGTTCACTTATCATTAAATAGCAGTGTTTCATCTCTCACAGCTCTTATGCCATCACCCTACTTGGTTCACCCTACTTGGTTCTCTGACACTCTGAAATGATGCTATAAATAAATAATTAAACTTCCATTTTAAATGTATTCCCTGCTATCAAGACTCTTCCCTTGTTACCTCTGTCCACAAGCTTCCTGATGTAATAAATCATCAGTAGTTATTCACCACCACCTCTGCCACCTACAGCTTTTGCCTTGTTGTTTTCTGAGACTAAGCCATTGCATGAATGCATAAAGATAGGGAGCAGGGGAGAAAAGTACTCTAGCCACATCAACAGAAGCTCTACCAAGTGGCCAGTTTCACAGTACAGACTGTGGCTCTTTTTTGGCCATGATACAGACCAGCACTGTCTATGTATAATGAGCGCCACAAATGCAAGCCACATCTGTAATTTTAAATTTTCTAGTAGCCACATGAAAAAAAGTACGCAATAGCCACATGTGGCCGGTGACTACTGTAATGGACAGTGCTGGCCTCAACAGTCAGGGAGTGATATGAAAATCCCCACACCCACGTTCATTTGCAGAAAATGACTCTTCCTAATGGGTAATGAATGGGTGAGCTGCCAACTGTTTGCCCTAATTATAAGGCTTTCTCCCTTACGATTAGTAAAAATTCTGCACATATTCTGGAAATTAGTTGATTATCAGTCTTAATTTTCAGTGGTGTTGTGAGGTTTTTAAAATCTTTTTCTGTATACTCCTAAGCGTTTTGTTGAAAAGTTGAGAGACTGCTACCTAGACACCATTTTAAATGTAAACTGTAAGTAGAAAAATTAATTTTTTAATCTTATTTTTTCAAGAAAGCTATAGTAACAAGAGATCTTTTCCATGATATTTGTGTTTCTAACAATTGTGTGTGTTTGGACAGGTTTTAAGTTGTTGCTCTCGTTTGTATTTTCTCTTTGGGGAGATGATGTGCAGTCATGCATCCAAAGGTTTTGCAGGAAGCTGGAAAATGTTCCCATTCTTTCATTTGTTTACCAAACATGCTGCTTCACAGAAAACTAAACAATCTTGATGTTTCTGTTTCAAAAAGTGGATATTTTACAAGAATGTGAATAGCTTAGAAAGACAATCCTGTTCTTTTAAATGTACGAGACTGAACACCCCTTCTCTACACTAAGTGGACAAAATTCATTTTCAAAATTCCCATTTCACTTTAAGTTGCCATCTTATTCTTAAAGGACAGCCTCAACAATTTTCATTCTGTTATAAAAAATTTCTATTAAAATGACCAGAATCTCAAAACGCAGAGAACTTGTGAACACAATTAGAATAGAAATGTCAAAACTTGTGATGTTTCCAATGTAAAAATCTACTATTGATTCCTAATACTGTAATTGATTTTTAAAATCCACACTACAGAATCCCAGTGGCTTAAATAATAAGCACACTTTGATCAAATGAAAATCATTGACTATAACAAATGCATATTACACATTTTTAATAATTAACCTTAGCCTTGTTTTTGAAAAACTGATATAATTGATTAAACAAAATTAGCTGAATTTCACTACACTGTTGATAGCACATGGGTAAACTGATGTAAGTTCTTATATATGAAATAGTAAAAGTTATTTTAAGAACAAAAAAGTCATTAGAGCTTTAAAAATATAGTAACAGTGTATACTTCCTACATCTATAATGCAAGGCCAAAATTTTTTTTTAATAATTTTTGAAAGAGAAAATTTTAAAAAAACTGTTTATTTTCTAAGTTCTCAATAGCATCACTCTAAATCTGTAGGTGAGACAGATACAAAATCCAGTTCGTGTCTTCCATTAACTCAGTGATGTTTGACTTTAAGCCAATTAGACATATAAACAAACAGATGGTGGTAGCAGTAATTAAGAAATCTATTAGCCAACATTTATAATGGTTTATATGTATTAATGTCTCCATAACCCTATGATTAAAAAAAAAATGTAGTTGAGTTTCTTCTGATTCATGGTGACCCCATGTGTGCAGAGGAGAACTTCATTCCACAGGGTTTTCAAAGATATGACCTTTTGCAAGCTGATCCAGGCCTTGTCTTCCAAGGTACCTCTGGGTGAGATAGAACCACCAAACCTTCAGTTAGCAGTTGAGCACTTAACCATTTGCACCACCCAGGGACTCCAACCCTATGAAAGGCATAGCTATGGTTTCCATTTTACAGAGGAGAAAATTGAGGCATAGAGAGGTTATGTAATAAAAGAAGTTAGGTGAAAGAAAGCTTCCTGGGGTTGAATGAAAATATGGTCCCTGTTAATACTTAATCAGAAAATTATTATAAATGATTAACAGCTAGGAATAAAGACAAGAGAACTTATACTGTCATAGAGCAGGTGTATCTATAATTAATTAGAGGTTGTTTACAGCAAATTAAGCAGTTACCTCAGATAATTGCAATGAGCAATGGGAGACTAGGGAAATCTTATGATCCCCAGGCCATGAAAACATTTGCAGGGAAGCAGACCACAGTTTTTCCATTAATAACAAAAGACAAAAGTCAGTGGTGGAAAATATCTGACATCAGCTTCAAGACAGCCTTTCCCCAAAAGTGAGTTTCAAATGTTGCCTGTAGACATACTCCAATGAAGGAAGTCAGTGGTTGCAATCTGTGTACATATATCACACTTTTCCCAAATTACCCTCTTCAGTCATAACTCTAGACCCTGGCTTTCCCTGTGTCCAGCATAGAAAATAATCATTAATTTTTGTCATGTATCAGTGCTGGTTCATTGCCCCTTATTTACCAATTTCCCTTTCATACAGTAAGTGCAATAAACATGTGTACTAATACTTTCTTTAAATTCCCTGGTTTGCGGGAATGTTTCATTGTTACGGGTTATTCTTCACCTCTAAGGTAAATGAGCTTAGCATAGTCCCTTAAGATTGTCATTTCATCTGAGGACCATGGACAAACTCCAACAGGTAGTGTTTCACTCTTATCTGTCTGGCTGATCAGAAGAGGAAGTCTTGCTAGTCTTTCTCTAGCAAGAAGCTGATTATTGGCCTCACAATTACACAAAAGGGATGCAGTTCTTTCCACACCTAAAGGCATTTGAGGTGCAATTTGTGTGGTACTTACAAGCTCTGCTAAAAGGGATGGCTGAATATTTTCCTAATCTGTCTGTTTGCATTTTTAGGTGTTGGGAATGAACAGTAAACAAGCTAAAGTGCAGATGCTTTTACAGGTTTGTGTTGGACAATAACAACTCTGGTAACAAAGAGGAGGAGAAGCTCTTCACAAACCCGTCCTTCATCGGTGGTTACATGATTGGGGATATGCCGGGGTAGACCTTCAGAGCTTGCCACTTCCACAAACATGGACTAAAATGAATATGTCCGGAAAAAGATTTTTCATCTTTTAATTTCAAATATTCTTTCTTCCCTTGAAAATATATACTGTATAGTACACAAACATAAAGTGTTAATCTTAAAGTGAGTGATGGATAATAAGGTATACTGTAAAGAAGAATGAGTTCATGGGCATTTATAAAAACAAAAGAGTTTCATCTCTTTGTGGTGGATTAGTTGTTGGTCTACTTGAAATTTGAGATGAATTAGAGCTGAGTGAAATTCCCTTCAACACTATGATTTTATTATTTTGTAGATCTCTATTTTAGATGAGGCCTGAGAGTCAATAGTGATATCATGCTTGACAGGTGATTGTGATGCACAGCTCTAGGCACTCCTAACATCATCCATTGTTTCCGCCATGCATGCGACAATTAGAGATGGTTAAGTTCTTGCAAGAAAGATGTTCTGTTATTGATTCAGCAGGTATCCATAGCTTTCAGATTCAAGGTGAGTAAGAGGAAAGTTTGAAATTCTGTTATGAAAATAAAGTAACAAGATTTATATCTTGGTTACAGAAGCAGCTGCAGAATGAATCAAACATTTTCTAAGGACTATTTCCTTAGAGGTATCCTCAAAAGCTTCAGCAAACATTCTATTGGAATTCCAGAGTTAGGTACCAGAAAGTATGGAAAAGTTGCCCTTGACATGGAAAACTTTGATGGCTGAAGTAACCAACTAACTCCATTATAAAAACAACTTTAGTATGTTTTCTGTAAACAGCTTGAATTTTGAGCAGGAACACAATTAAAAGATAAATTATTATGTTAAATAAGGTTGTTTGGAATTGTCAATGCAAATGGTAAATTATATCTGCTTAAAACAATGCCTTGGATTTTTATATTTTTTGTATTAAAATTTTCTTTTGGAAAGTAATTATCTATAGTGTTCAGTTGCCTCTTCAGGGCTGTTAATAATCCTATCATACTGACAGTATAAAGAAAGATTCTTTTTTTTTTAAATTTTATTTCAGGTGAAGGCTTACAGAACAAATACTTTCTCATGAAAACACATGTTGTTTTATGACATTGTTTAACAACCCCACAACATATCAACGTTCTAACTCCTCAACCATTTATTTGGTGAAAATACACATAGCCAAAAGTACACCATTTCAAAAATTTCTACATGCACAGTTCAGTGACATCAACTACACTCTTCCAGTTGTGCTGTTATTCTCACTTAAGATGAAGGCTTACAGAACAAAATCGTTCCTCATTTAACAGTTACTACAAATGTTGCCCTATGACAAGGGTTAACAATCTCACAACACATCAACAATATCCTTACTTAACCTTGGGTTCCCTATCACCAGCTTCCTTGA
The DNA here is from genome assembly GCA_030035585.1 of Dugong dugon. NCBI lineage: Eukaryota > Metazoa > Chordata > Mammalia > Sirenia > Dugongidae > Dugong > Dugong dugon. Next base: position 136,872,537 of record CM057464.1, read on the forward strand.
CCCCTTCTGCCTTATGGCCCTTGTCACTGGACTCCTGTACCTCGTTAGTCTCATTTGGTCTTACAGGGCTGTCCACTCCCAGGCTGAACAGTGAACCTCGGAGGTAACTTCACCACTGAGCTAAAAGGCTGTCTGGGGGCCATACTCTCGAGGTTTCTCCAGTCTCCTTTAGGCCAGCAAATCTGGTCTTTTCTTTTGTGAGTTAGAATTATGCTCTACATCCTTCTCCAGCTCTGTCCAGAACCCTCTGTTGTGATCCTGGTCAGAGCAGTCAGCGGTGGTAGCCGGGCACCATCTAGCTGTACTGGACTCAGTCTGGTGGAGGCCTTGGTAGCTGTGGACAACTAGTCCTTCAGACTAATCTTTTCTTTGTATCCTGCTCTCTTCATTCTCCCTTGCTCCCGAAGGGATGAGACCAGTGGAGTATCTTAGATGGCCGCTCACAGGCTTTTAAGACCCCAGACACTACTCACCAAGGTAGAAGGTAGAGCATTGTCTTTATAAGCTGTGTCATGCCAATTGAGCTAGATGTTCCTCAAGACCATGGTCCCCACAGCCCTCCGCCCAGCAATTCAGTCCCTCAGGGAGTTTGGATGTGTCTATGGGGCTTCCATGACCTTTCCTTGTACAAGTTGTGCTAGTTTCCCCTGTATTGTGTACTGTCTCACCCTTCACCCAAGATACCACTTATCTATTGCCTATTTAGTATTTCCCCCCCACCCCTCCCATCCCTGGTAACCAACAAAGATTGTTACATTTTGTGTGTGAACTTTTTCATGGGTTTTTACAATAGAGGTCTCATACAATATTTGTCCTTTTGTGATTGACTTATTTCACTCAGCATAATGTCCTCCAGTTTCATCCATGTTATGAGGTGCTTCACAGATTCATTGTTGTTCTTTCTCGTTGCATAGTATTCCCTTGTGTGTATGTACCATAGTTTGTTTATCCATTCATCTGTTGATGGGCAGCTAGGTTGTTTCCATGGTTTTGCTATTGTGAACAATGCTGCCATGAAGATAGGTGTGCATATGTCTATTCGAGTGATGACTCTTAATTCTCTAGGATATATTCCTAGGAGTGGGATTGCTGGATCGAATGGTATGTCTATTTCTAGCTTTATGAGGAAGCACCATATCATTTTCCAAAATGGATGTATCATTTTGCATTCCCACCAGCAGTGCATAGGAGTTCCCATCTCCCCGCAGCCCCTCCAACATTTGTTATTTCCAGTATTTTTGATTGGTGCCAGTAATGCCGGGGTGAGATGGTATCTCACTGTGGTTTTAATTTGCATTTCTCTCATGGCTAGTGATCGTGAGCATTTCCTCATGTGTCTGCTGGCCATTTGAATGTCGTCTTTGTTGAAGTGTCTGTTGATTTCCTTTGCCCATTGTTTAATAGGATTATTTGTCTTTTTGTTGTAGAGGAGTTGGATTTTCTTGTAAATTATGGAGATTAGACCTTTGTCTGACTTGTACTGTCCAAAATTTTTTTCCCAGTCTGTAGATTCTCTTTTTACTCTTTTGGTGAAGTCGTTTAAAGAGCATAGGTGTTTGATTTTTAGAAGATCCCAGTTATCTAGCTTATCTGCTGGGTTTTGTGCATTGATGGTTATGTTTTGTATGCTGTTAATGCCATGTATTAAGGTCTGAAGTGTTGGTCCTATTTTTTCTTCTATGAACTTTATAGTTTTAGGCTTTATATTCAGGTCTTTGATCCATTTGGAAGTAGTTTTTGTATACAGTATGAGGTATGGGTCCTGTTTCATTTTTTTGCAGATGGATATCCAATTTTGCCAGCACCATTTCTTTAAAAGACTGTCTTTTCCCCATTTGATGGACTTTGGGCCCTTGTCGAAGATCAGGTGACCGTATGTGGATGGATTTACATCTGGCTTCTCAATTCTGTTCCACTGGTCAATGTATCTGTCGTTGTAGCAGTACCAGGCTCTTTTGACTACTGTAGCTGTATAGTAGGTTCTGAAGTCAGGTAGTGTGAGTCCTCCAACTTTATCTTCTTCAGTAGTGCTTTACTTATTCGGGGCTTTTTCCCTTTCCATATAAAGTGAATGATTAGTTTTTCCATCTCTTTGAAGAATGTTGTTGGTATTTGGATTGGGATTGCGTAGTATTTGTAAATTTCTTTGGGTAGAATTGTCATTTTCACAATGTTGAGTATGCCTATCCATGAGCATGGTATGTTTTTCCATTTATGTAGATCCCTTTGGGTTTCATGCACTAGTGTTTTGTAGTTTTCTTTGTATAGGTCTTTTACATCCCTGGTCAGATTTATTCCTAAGTATTTTATCTTTTTAGGGGCTATTGAAAATGGTATTGTTTTCCTGATTTCCTTTTCATCGTTCTCCTTACTGGTGTATAGGAATCCAACTGATTTTCGAATGTTTATCTTGTATCCTGCTACTCTGCTGAATCTTTCTATTAGTTCTAGTAGATTTCTCATGGCATCTTTAAGGTTTTCTATGTATACTATCATATCATCTGCAAACAGGGACAGTTTAACTTCTTCATTACCAATTTGGATGCCCTTTATTTCTTTTTCTTGCCTTATTGCTCTAGCTAGAACTTCCAGCACAATGTTAAACAGGACTGGTGATAAAGGGCATCCTTGTATTGTTCCTATTTTCAGTGTAAATCCATCCAACTATGGTCACCTGATTTTGTCACCTGTTTTCAGCTTCTCTCCATTAAGAATGATGTTGGCCGTTGGTTTTTCATAGATGCCCTTTATTATGTTGAGAAATTTCCCTTCTATACCTATTTTATTGAGAGTTTTTATCAGGAATGGGTGTTGGACTTTGTCAAATGCCTTTTCTGCATCAATTGAGATGATCATGTGAGTCTTTTCTTTCCTTTTATTTATATGGTGGATTATGTTGATTGATTTTCTAATGTTGAACCATCCTTGCATACCTGGTATGAATCCTACTTGGTCGTGGTGTGTTCTTTTTTTGATATGATGCTGAATTCTATTGGCTAGAATTTTGTTGAGAACTTTTGTATCTATGTTCATGAGAGATATTGGTCTGTAATTTTCTTTTTTTGTGATGTCTTTGCCTGGTTTTGGTATCAGTGTTATCCTGGCTTCATAGAATGAATTTGGAAGTGTTGCTTCCTCTTCTATGCTCTGAAATAGCTTGAGTAGTACTGGTACAAGCTCTTCTGTAAATGTTTTGTAGAATTCTCCAGTGAAGCCATCTGGGCAAGGGCTTTTTTGGTTGAGAGTTTTTTTTATTACCTTTTCAATCTCTTCTCTTGTTATGGGTCTGTTCAGATTTTCAACATCACTTTGTTGCACTTTGGGTAGGCCATGTGTTTCTAGAAATTTATCCATTTCCTCTAGGTTTTCAAATTTGTTGGAGTAGAGTTTTTCATAATATTCTGTTATAATCCTTTTTATTTCAGTTGGGTCTGTTGTAATGTCCCCCATTTCTTTTCTTATTTGGGTTATTTGTGTCCTCTCCTGTTTTTCTTTTGTCAGTCTGGCCAGTGGTTTGTCGATTTTGTGGATTCTTTCAAAGAACCAACTTTTGGTTTTGTTGATTCTTTCTATTGTTTTTCTGTTCTCTATTTCATTTATTTCTGCTCTGATCTTTACGATTTCCTTTCTTCCAGTGGTTGTGGGCTTCTTTTGCTGTGCTCTTTCTATTTGTTTGAGTTCTGTAGTTAATGTTTTGATTTTTGTCCCTTTCTTCTTTTTTGATATGTGCATCTATTGCTATAAATTGTCCTCTGAGGACTGCCTTTGCTGTGTCCCAAAGGTTTTGGTAAGATGCATTTTCATTCTCATTTGATTCTAGGAATTTTTTGATTTCATCTCTGATTTCTTCTATTACCCAGTGATGTGTAAGCAGGGTATTGTTCAGTTTCCATATAATGGATTTTTTTTTCCTTTCTCTTTCTATTGTTAATTTCTACCTTGATGGCATTGTGGTCAGAGAAGATACTTTGAATTATCTTAACGTTTTGGATCTTGTTGAGGATTGCTCTGTGGCCTAAGATGTGGTCTATTCTGGAGAATGATCCATGTGTATTGGAAAATAATGTGTACTTTGAAGTGGCTGGATGGAGTGTTCTATATATGTCTATGAGGTCAAGTTGGCTAATTGTGCCCTTTCAGTCTTCTGTATCTTTGCTGAGTTTCTTCTTAGTTGTTCTGTCCTTTACTGAGAGTGGTGTGTTGAAGTCTCCTACTATTATTGTGGAACTGTCAATTTCTCTTTCCAGTGTTGTTAGAGTTTGTTTTATGTATTTTGGAGCCCTGTCATTGGGTGCATAGATGTTTATTATGGTTATTTCTTCATGATGGATCGTCCCCTTAATCATTATATAGTGTCCTTCTTTGTCTTTTTTGGTAGATTTCGTTTTAAAGTCTATTTTATCTGAGATTAGAACTGGCACTCCTGCTCTTTTTTGATAGTTGTTAGCTTGATATATTTTTTTCCAACTTTTGACTTTTAATAAATTCACATCTTTGTTTCTAAGGTGTGTCTCTTTTAGACAGCATATTGATGCATCCTGTTTCCTTATCCATTCTGTCACTCTCTGTCTCTTTATGAGTGTAATGAGTCCATTTACATTCAGTGTAATTATTGATAGATGTGAGTTCGTTGCTGTCATTTTGTAGTGCTTTTTTTTTGTGGTGCTGATGTTTTCTTTGTTCTTCTTACTCTCTTGTGCTGAGTTACTTTTGTTTGTGGATTTTTTTTCATTTCTTTTGTTTTTGTAGGTTTTGTGTTTGCTGAGACTTCATGTTTTTCCTCTTTTTTTTTTAAATGAGTATGTTTGTTAACCTTCTTTGTGGTTACCATGAATTTTACCCTTATCTTTCTAAGTTTGAAGCAGTCTACCATTATCTGGTATCGCCTTGCCTTCCTCTCCATTAGAAGGCTCTATACCTATACCGTTTGTTCCCTCTTTTATTGTTTTGATGTTGTTGTCAGTGACTGATTAACTGCTCTGATTCCCTGTTGTATTTCTTTTGGTTTTCGATAGTTCTCGACAGTTCATTTCCTAGATTTGTATCTGGCTGGTATGATCCTGCGTCCCAGGTTCTGCTTGTGAGCTGAAGCTGTTTGTCCTCAGATCGAAGAACTCCCTTTAATAATTCTTGTAAGTTTGGTTTGACTTTTACATATTCCCTTAGTTTCTGTTTATCTGGAAATGACCTAATTTCACCATCAAATTTGAACGAAAGTTTTGCAGGATATATTATTCTTGGCTGACAATTTTTTTCTTTCAAGATTTTATATATGTCATCCCATTGCCTTCTTGCCTGCATGGTTTCTGCCGAATAATCTGAGCATAGTCTTGTTTCTCCTCTGTATGTGACTTCTTGTTTTTCATGAGCTGCTCTCAGGATTCATTGTCTTTGGTTTTGACGAGTGTGAATATGATATGCCTTGGTGATTTTCTTTTGGGGTCTCTTCTATATGGGGTTCGTTGAGCTTCTGGGATGGCCAGCTTTTCATCTTTCATGATACTGGGGAAGTTTTCTGTTAGCAGTTTCTCAATGATCCTCTCTGTTTTTTCTGTTTTCTCCCCCTATTCTGGAATTCCGATCACTCACAAATTTTTGCTTTTGACTGTGTCCCACATAACTCTCAGGGTGTCTTCATTTTTCTTTGTTCTCTTTTCTGAGTTTTCCTGAAACAGAGTTGTATCCAAGTGTTTGTCTTCAATTCCACTGATCCTGTCTTCCACCGTTTCAAATTTGCTTCTCACCCCTTCCATGACACCGTCCATTTCTGAAATCTTGTTTATCTTTTGGATTTCTAATTGTTGTCTTTGTATAATTTCTAGTTGTGAATTTATTTTGGCATTTTGTTCCTGCATTATTTTCCTGAATTCTTCCAATTTTTTGTCTGTATTTTCCATGAATTTGTCTATTTTTAACTCATTTTTGTTAGCTTTTTGCCTCAGTTCTTGGAGAATTCTGAGTATTAGAGATTTGAATTCCCTATCAGGTAGTTCTAGTGCATTTTCATCCACAGGAGAGTCATCTGGTGTTTTATTTTGGATGCCTACTGGAACCATCCTGTCCTGTTTTTGTAAATGTTTTGATGTTGTCTGCTGTTTTCAGGGCATTCAGTAGTTATTTTTCTCGTTTATTGATTATAGATTTGTTTGTTTTATCCCTTTTTTTTAAAGAAAAATTTGACTCTGTCTGAGCAGGTGGACTGTGTGTTCTTTGTTGTTTGCTCATCTGTGCATACAATACTTTTCACCTCCTTCTCCAACTGGCAGGGTCACTCACTCAGATATGGTACGGCAGGGCAGGTCTAGCTCAAGAAGAGTTACTAGGACGGGTTGTTTGTGGCACTTACTACAGCCACCAGAGCGGGTCAGTAATCAGTGCAGGGCAGGTTCCAGTAGACTGTGCCTGTGCTGCTTGGTGGTGTGATGTCAAGTGCACGGTGCAGGTAGGCAAGATGCAGCAGGGAGATTGTTACATGTGGAGCTAAGATGGATATGGGAGAGAGGAGAGAGGAACAGGAACCAACAACATACAAACAAACAAACAAAAAAAAATGGTAGGGGAGCTTGCCATTGGAGTGGAGAAATGAGACTTTATGAAATGGAGAAAAACAGAAAGGGGAAGAGAAAGAAAAGAAAAGAATGAATAAATAAAAATCAGAAAGGTTAAAGAACCACAAAGTTCCCAGGCATCCCACCGGTGCAGCTATGAGGTCTGGGGAAGTCGCTCTCAGGTGTTGCAGTACAGCCTGGCTAGAAGGCGTAGAGATATACAATGCCAGGTATTCAGGGAACAGAAATTGAAGGAAGATATAGAGAGATGAGAATCTGAGCAATGAAGAAAGATGAAAAAGGAAAAAGAGGGAAAAGAAAACAAAACCAATTAAAAAAAAAAGAACAAGAAAGGCCCCCCAAAAAACAGAAGGAAAAAAAACCAACAAAAAAGAAATGCACTCAGGGATCCGTCTGCACGTCTGTGGAAGCCGAAGGGGAGTCTCCTTGCCACGCAGCTCCGCCTGGCCAGAAAGGGCTCCCAACTCAAGAAAAGGAAAAGAAAACAAACAAACGAACAAAGCCCCAGGATCCCACCAGCACGGTAGCCCAGACCAGGAAGCAGCTCCACACTCAAATGGAGCTCTGCAGCCCCTCAGGAAGAAGCAAAGATGGCGCACGGAATGAGGTACTCGAGTGAAAGGAGGGGGAGGTGGTGAGAGGCAAGGAAGAAATCAAAAGAAGCGAAAAAAAGAAACACCAGCAGCCATCAAATGGCTCTCAGAAATCTGCCTATTCGGGTGTGTGGAATCCAAGCTGCCGGTGTTTCCAGGTCAAGAGATTGTGGCCGTGGAAAGCAGAGGAGGCCGAGTCAGGGTGAAGAGGGGTGGGGGGTGGGAAAGCGTATATCGCAAATTACTGGTTGTTTTGTCTCCCGCTGGACACGCCATGAGGCTCCTTTCTCGTACCCCGTTTGCTGGTCTCCAGTAGGAGTCAAAGATGGCGGATCCATGCTGTGTTAGCTGGGAGGGGACCTCTGCATGAATCTCTCCTCGCTCTGCGTTCTGTGTCAGTTTTCTCACTCCATTTGCTGCTTGGCTGAGTTCTTTATCTCTTCATTTGATGTTTTAGGGTTTCAGGATTGTTGTATTCTCTGTTCGGCTTAGTTTTTCGGATCTTTGCTGTGGAGGGACGGCGTGGTGCTTCTGCCTAGAATGCCATTTTACCGGAACGTGTAAAGAAAGATTCTTATCTCTAGTATGTTAATGGCTGGAGGACTTATATCCAATACATTATTCCTGTATTTATTCATTAATTCAGCAAGCACATATTATGCACCTGGTATATGCCAAACACTGTAAAAGATTCTGGAAATTCAGCAGAGAATATGATAGATATAATTCCAGCCCTTCTCATGGCATTGGAGGAATTGACTATACCTGACTTGGAATTTCAGATTCAACGGTTGAGAAGTTGTTCTCTTAAAAGTCTATTTTTATCAATATTTTTACAAAGATATTTGGAAAAAGTCTTTGAAGGAGTTCTCAAATAATGAAATCTTTTAAACTTACCCTATATATGGCTCCTCTTTAAGGAGACAATGTCTCACAATAAATGAACAAATTCTGCAGAAAATTCTAAATTATTCCCAATCATCTTACTAATTAGGTGAATTAGGCCACAGTAATAATTAAGAAAAGAAGATATGTGTGTAATGACTACCTGTTTCTCATATTGAATGCTAGATTAAATTGTTCTGACTTGAAGTTTATTTAGAAATAAGACACTTTTGAATTTTGATGGATTATTTAAGCTAAATATACTGACTAGAGGAGTTCCTGGGTGGTATAAATAGTTAAGCACTTGACTACTAGCAGAAAGGTGAGCAGTTCAAACCCACCCAGAGTTTCCTAGGAAGACAGGCCTGGTGATCTGCTTCTAAAAGGCCACATCCTTGAAAATCCTATACAGCAGTTCTACTCTGCACACATGGAATTGCCATGAGTCAGAATCAACTCAATGATAACTAATAACAACAATAACTTATTGAGTAGAATTAGAAAATCCAGTTAAGGAGCCTTCTGAGTCCTTAAATCATGGGATGAATACCACAGAACTATAAAATTCAGTAGAAATGACTTACACAGTAAAGTGAAATGGAAACTTGTTCATTCATTCAATGAGTATTTATTGGCTTTTCACCATAAACCATGCTATATACTAAGGTACTAGGGACGGTAAGAAAACACCTGCTGTCATAGAACTCTACTATAAACAAAATTTTCCTTTGACAATGAAGGTAGAATAAAGACATTTCAGACAAACAAAAACTGGAAGACTTTATCACCAACAGAGACTCTCTAAAAGAATACTAACAGGAGTCATTAAGGCAAAGGGAAAGGATGCCTGACAGAAGATTAAAAATGCAGAAAAGAATAAATTTTGTGGGTAAGCCAAAGTTGGTATTTTGTGGGCAATTAAAACTCTTGAGAGAAAATCCACAGTCTTTCTAATCTGAAGAACCAGAGGATTAGGTTCAGAGCAGCCATAGCCACTGGAAAATAAGAAGTAAATACCATAAAGGGCAGAGAAGGGTATCCCAAATTCTAGCTATAAATTCTGCCCAAGTGTCTGGTTGACACATGAACCAACATACATGACTCCAGATAAGAATAAAAGAACTGAACTGAGATTTGAGCTGTCATCCAAAGACTGAGTATGATGTTTGACTCCAATCAATTGTCTGAAAAAAACTCTTGAAGGTTGAATAAAACAGAATTCAGTTTCCCCAGTATAAAATTCACATTGCCCTAGATACAATAAAAAATATCTCAACATGTGAAGAACCAGGAAATTGTGACCCTTTCTTAAGAGAAAAAGTGATCAATGGAAACCAACTCTGAGATAGCACAAATGTTGGAATTAGAAGACAAGCACTATATTTTAAAGCAGCAATTGTAACTGTGTTCAAGGACATAAAGGAAAAAATGCTCATGTTAATAAAAACATAAGAAATATCTGTAGAAAATAGAAACTATTAAGAAAAAAGTATAAATTATAGAATCGAAAAATACAGTATCTGAACTGAAAAACACCACTGAGCTTAATTAACAGCAGAGTGAAGATGACAGGGGGAAGAGAGAGTGAATTTGAATATAGATCAATAAAAACTGCCCAGTCTAAGGAAGACAGAGAAAAGGATTGGAAAAATATGAATAGCATTTCAAGGGAGTTGTGGGACAATTTCAAAAGATCTAATATATGAGTAATTGGAATCCCAAAGAATAGGAGATACTAGGGCAGAAAAAAAAAATGAGCCAAAACTTCTCAAATGTAATGAAAGTCATACGTTCCAGAAGCTCACTGAATACATCTTTTTTTTCTTTAAGTGAAAGTTTACAATTCAAGTTAGTTTCTCTACAAAAATTTATACACACATTGTTATGTGACCCTACTTGCTCCCCCTATACTGTGACAGCTCACTCCTCCTTTCACCCTGGATTTCCTGTGTCCATTCAACCAGCTCCTGACCCTCTCTGACATCTCATCTGGCCACTGGACAGCAGCTGCCCATTTAGTCTCATGTATCTACCTGAGTTAAGAAGCACACTCCTCACGAGTATCACTTTATGTCCCATAGTCCAGTCTAACCTTTGTCTGAAGAGCTGACCTTGGGAATGGCTTTAGTTTTGGGCTAACAGAGAGTTGGGGGACCATGTCTTCAGGGTCCCTCCAGTCTCAGTCAAACCATTAAGTCTGGTCTTTGTACTAGAATTTGATTTCTGCACCCCACTTTTCTCCTGCTCCGTCAGGAACTCTCTGTAGTGTTCCCTGTCAGGGTGGTCATTGGTTGTAGCAGGGCACCATCTAGTTTTTCTGGTCTCAGGCTGATGGAGTCTCTGGTTTATGTGGCCCTTTCTGTCTCTTGGGCTAATATTTTCCTTGTGTCTTTAGTGTTATTCATTCTCCTTTACTCCAGGTGGGTTGGGACCAATTGATGCATCTTTGATGGCCACTCCCTAGCTTTTAAGACCCTGGACACCACTCACCAAAGTGGGATGCAGAACATTTTCTTAATAAACTTTGTTATGCCAATTGACCTAGATGTCCCCTGAAAGCATGATCCCCAGAATCCTGCCCCTGCTACTCTGTCCCTTGAAGTGTTTTGTTGTATTCAGGAAATTTCTTAGCTTTTGGTTCAGTCCACTTGTGCTGGCCTCCCCTGTGGTGTGTGTTGCCCTTCCCTTAACCTAAGATAATTCTTATCTACTATCTAGGTAGTGAATACCCATCTCCCTCCTTTTCCACCCTTGTAACCATCAAAGAACATTTTCTTCTGTGTTTAAACCTCTTCTTGGCTTCTTATAATAGTGGTTTTACACAATATTTGTCCTTTTGCGACTAAATAAATTCACTCAGCATAATGCCTTCCAGATTCCCCCATGTTATGTTTCAAGGATTCATCACTGTTCTTTATCGTTGCGTAGTATTCCATTGTGTGAATATACCATAATTGGTTTATCCATTCGTCCTTTGATGGGCACCTAGGTTGTTTCCATCTTTTTGCTGTTGTGAACAATGCTGCAATGAACATGGGTATGTATATATCTATTTCTGTGATGGCTCTTATTTCTCTAGGATATATTCCAAGGAGTGGGATTGCTGAATCCTATGGTACTTCTGTTTCTGTCTTTTTAAGGAAGCACAAATCAATTTCCAAACTGGTTGTACCATTTTACATTCCCACCAACAGTGTATAAGTGTTCCAGTCTCTCCACAACTTTTCCAATATTTATTATTTTGTGTCTTTTGGATTAATGCTAGCCTTATTGGGGTGAGATGATATCTCATTGTAGTTTTGGTTTGCATTTCTCTAATGGCTAATGATAGTGAGCATTTCCTCATGTGTCTGTTAGCTGCCTGAATGTCTTCTTTGGTGAAGTGCCTGTTCGTATCCTTTGCCCATTTTTTAATTGGGTTATTTGTCTTTTTGTTCTTGAGGTTTTGCAGTGTCTTGTAGATTTTAGAGATTAGAAGTTGATCAGATTTGTCGTAGCCAAATTTTTTTTCCCAGTCTGTAGGCTGTCTTTTACTCTTTGGTGAAGTCTTTTGATGAGCATAAGTGTTTGATTTTTAGCTCCCAGTTATCTAGTTTCTCTTCTGGTGTTTGTGCATTGTTACTTATGGTTTGTACTCTGTTTATGCCATGTATTAGGGCTCCTAGCATTGTCCTTATTTTTTCTCCCATGATCTTTATAGTTTTAGATTTTATATTTAGGTCTTTGATCTATTTTGAGTTAGTTTTTGTGCATGGTGTGAGGTATGGGTCTTGTTTCAGTTTTTTTGCAGATGGATATCCAGTTATACCAGCACCATTTACTAAAGAGAATTTCTTTTCCCCAGTTAACAGACTCTGGGACTTGCTGGTCATAGGTGGATGAATTTATGTCTGGATTCTCAATTCTGTTCCATCGGCCTGTGTATCTGTTGTTGTACCAGTACCAGGCTGTTTTGACTACTGTGGCAATATAATAGGTTCTAAAATCAGGTAGTGTCAGGCCTTCCACTTTGTTTTTCTTCAGTAATGCTTTACTTATCCAGGGCCTCTTCCCTTTCCATATGAAGTTGGTGATTTGTTTCTCCATCTCATTAAAAAATGTCTGTGGAATTTTGATCAGGATTTCATTTTATCTGTAGATCACTTTGGGAAGAATTGATATTTTCATAACGTTGAGTCTACCTATCCATGAGCAAGGTACGTTTTTCCGCTTATGCAGGTCTTTTTTGGTTTCTTGTGGTAGTGTCTTGCAGTTTTCATTGTACAGGTCTTTTATGTCTCTGGTTAGATTTATTCTGAAGTATTTTATCTTCTTGGGGGCTATTGTAAATGGTTCTGATTTGGTGATTTCCTCTTCAAAGTTCTCTTTTTTGGTGTAGAGGAATCCAACTGACTTGTGTATGTTTATCTTGTATCCTGATACTTTGCTGAAATCTTCCATTAGTTCCAGTAGTTTTCCTGTGGATTCTTTGGGGTTTTCTGTGTATAAAATCATATTATCTGCAAATAGAGATACTTTACTTCTTCCTTACAAATTTGGATGCCTTTATTTCTTTTTCCAGCCTAATTGGTTTGGCTACGACCTCCAGCACAATGTTAAATAAGAGTGGTAGTAAAGGTTATCCTTGTCTGGTTCCCGTTCTCAAGGGGAATACTTTCAGACTCTCTCCATTTAGGATGATGTTGGCTGTTGGCTTTGTAAAAATGCCCTTAATTGTATTAGGAATTTCCCTTCTATTCCTATTTTGCTGAGAGTTTTTATCATGAATGGGTGTTGGACTTTGTCAAATGCCTTTTCTGCAACAATTGATAAGTTCACATGGTTCTTGTCTGTTGTTTTATTTATATGATGGATTACATTAATTGTTTTTCTAAGGTTGAAACATCCTTGTGTACCTAGTATAAATCCCACTTGATCATGGTGAATTATTTTTTTGATGTGTTATTGAATTCTGTTGGCTAGAATTTTGTGGAGGATTTTTGCATCAGTGTTCATGAGGGATATTCATCTGTAATTTTTTTTTTTTTTGTGGTGTCTTTTGGTAACAGGGTTATGCTGGCTTCATAGAATGAGTTTGGAGTATTCCATCCTTTTCTATGCTCTGAAATACCTTTACTAGTGGTGGTGTTAACTCTTCTTTGAAAGTTTGGTAGAATTCTCCAGTGAAGTCATCCAGGCCAGAGTTTTTTTTGTTGGGAGTTTTTTTTAATTACCTTTTCAATCTCTTCTGTTGTGATAGGTTTATGTAGTTGTTCTTCTTCTGTTTGTGTTAGTTTAGATAGTAGTGAGTTTCTAAAAATTTGTCCATTTCCTCTAGGTTTTCAAATTTGTTAGAGTACAATTTTTCACAGTACTCTGTTATGATTCTTTTAATTTCAGTTGGGTCTGCTGTGATATCACCCATCTCATTTCTTATTCAGGTTATTTGCTTCCTCTTCTGTTTTTTTTTTTGTCAGTTTGGCCAATGGTGTATCAATTTTGTTGATCTTTTCAAAGAACCAGATTTTGTCTTGTTAACGCTTTCAGTTGTTTTTCTATTCTCTATTTCGTTTAATTCTGCTCGAATTCTTATTATTTCCTTTCTTCTGGTGCCCAAGGGCTTCTTTTGCTGCTCTCTTTCTGCTTGTTCCAGTTGTAGGGTTAACGTTTTGATTTTGGCCCTTTCTTCTTTTTGGATGTGTGCATTTATTGCTATAAGCTGACCTCTCTCTGAGCACTGCTTTTGCTGTGTCCCAAATGTTCTGGTAGGATGTGTTTTCATTCTCATTTGATTCTATGAATTTCTTTATTCCATCCTTAGTTTCTTCTATAACCCAGTAGTTTTTTAGCAAAGTGTTATTCATCTTCCATGTGTTTGATTCGTTTTCCTTGATTTTTCTGTTATTGATTTCTAGTTTTATGGCTTTATGCTCAGAAAAGATGGTTTGTAATATTTTGATGCTTTGGATTTTGTTACAGCTTGCTTTATAGCCTAATATGTGGTCTATTCTGGAGAATGTTCCATGTGCGTTGGAAAAGAAAGTATATTTGGCTGCTGTTTTATGGAGTGTTTGGTATACTTCTATGAGATTAAGTTGGTTGACTGTGGCATTTAGATCTTCAGTGTCTTTGTTGAGCTTCTTTCTGCATGTTCTGTCCTTCACTGAAAGTGGTGTGTTGAAGTCTCCTACTATTATTGTGGAGCTGTCTATCTTTCTTTTCAATGTTGTTAGAGTTTGTTTTATATATTTTGGAGCCCTGTCGTTGGGTGTGTAAATATTTATTGTAGTTATGTCCTCCTGGTGTATTGACCCTTTAATCATTATATAGTGTCCTTCCTTATCCTTTGTGGTGGATTTTACTTTAAAGTCTGTTTTGTCAGAGATTAATATTGCCACTCCTGCTCTTTTTTGAGTGTTGCTTGCTTGATATATTTTTTTCCATCCTTTGAGTTTTAGTTTGTTTGTGTTTAAGTCTAAGGTGTGTCTCTTGTAGGCAGCATAAAGACAGATTGTGTTTTGTTTTTTTTTTTAATCCATTCTGCCACTCTGTCTCTTTCTTGGTGCATTTAGTCCATTTACATTCAACATAATTATTGAGAAGTTTGAGTTTAGTGCTGTCATTTTGGTGCCTTTTTTTGTGTGTTGTTGACAGTTTCTTTGTTCCACATAAATTTTCTGTGCTAAGTCATTTTTCTTTATGTATTTTCTTTTCTTCTTTTTCATTGTTGTTGATTTTGTATTTGCTGAGTCTCTATGTTTTTCTTGTTTTTTATCTTGATGTGTAGGATTGTTAGTTTCCCTTGTTGTTACTTTAATATTTACCCTTATTTTTCTAAGTTTAAACCATTCTTTTATTTCTTTATATCGCCTTGACTTCCTCCTCATATGAAAGATCTATGATTACATTTTTTTATTCCCTCTTTTTTGTTTTAATGTTGTCATCTTTTACATATTGACATCTCTGTTTCCCTATTTTCAGTGTTTTAGCTCTGATTTATTTTTGTGACTTCCCTCTCTGGGTTTATATCTGGTTGCTCTGTCCTGTGTTCTAGTCTTGGATTGTTATCTGATGTTACTGATTTTCTAACCAGAGGACTCCTTATAGTATTTCTTGTAATTTTGGTTTGGTTTTTCAAATTCCCTAAACTTCTGTTTATCTGGAAATGCCCTAATTTTGCCATCATATTTGAGAGATAGTTTTGCTGGATACATAATTTTTGGCTAGCAATTTTTTTCCTTCAAGGTTTTATATATGTCATCCCATTGCCTTCTTGCCTGTATGATTTCTGCTGAGTAGTCTGAGCTTAGTCTTATTGACTCTCCTTCATAGATGACTTTTTGTTTATCCCTAGCCACTCTTAAAATTCTCTTTATCTTTGGTTTTGGCAAGTTGTTTATAATATGTCTTGGTGACTTTCTTTTGGGATCTACCTTATGTGGGGTTCGATGAGCATCTTGGATAGATATCTTCTCATTTTTCAGAATATCAGGGAAGTTTTCTGCCAACAAATCTTCAACAGTTCTCTGTGTATTTTTTGTTATCCCCTCCTTCACCCCACCCGCCATTCTGGTACTCCAATCACTTGTAGGTTATTCCTCTTGATAGAGTCCCACATAATTCTTAGGGTTTCTTCATTTTTTTAAATTCTTTTATCTGATATTTGCTCATATAAATTGGTGTCAAGTTCTTTATCTTCAGTCTTACTAATTCTGACTTCCATAGCCTCAATTCTGCTCCTATAACTTTCTATTGACTTGTTTAATTCTGAAATTTTATTGTTAATCTTCTGGATTTCTTATTGCTGTCTCTCTATGGATTCTTGCAGCCTATTAAGTTTGTCATTATGCTCTTCTCTAATCTTCTTAAGTTCCTCTGTTGCTTTGGCTGTGTGTTCCTTGGCTTGTTCTGTGTTTTGCCTGAGCTCCTTCCTGATCTCTTGAAGAGTTCTGTATATTAGTCTTTTGTATTCTACCTCCAGTAATTCCAAGAAGTTCTCTTTCTCTGGAAGATTTCTTGATTCTTTGTTTTGGGAGCTTGCTGAAGACATCATGGTCTGCCTGTTTATCTGATTTGATACTGACTGTTGTCTCCAAGCCATCAATAAGTTATTATATATATATATTTTTTTATGTTTGCTTAGCTTTGTTCTAGCTTCTTGTTTTTTATTTTGATATGCCCAAACAGGCTGCTTGTGTGAGCTAGTTTGATTATTGGCACCTTTGAAGCTCTAACATCCTGTCACCAGGTGGTTAGATCTGTTACTAGGTAGGTGAGCCCAAGACTCTGTTTACTTTTCTTGTATGGATTCAGTTCAGGTGTCCAGGTAGTCTGTCACCAACTGTGTGTTGCAGGCTCTCACCTACAGTCCTAGACAGGCAGGGGTGATTGGTGTAGGTACAGGTATCTGGCTGCAGTAAGGGATCATGCACTGAGCAAGGCAGGGGGCTGACGGCTGCCCCTGAGTTTCTGGGAAGAAAGTGTGTCCCTATTCCCTACACTACGTAGGTGGGTGGGTTCTGAGCACCCAGTGTTGGCTGTAAGAACTGGGAGGGACCACTTATTCTTGGATCCCTGTTGCGGGAGACTAGGTGGCATGGGCGGAACCACTAGTCCTAAGGCCCTGGATGTGGGTAGGTGAGGACCCTGCTTAATGGGCAAAGCAGTGTCAAATGTTGCATACCTGCCACTTCACCATATAGGTGATACAGTTGAAGTTAGGCTTCAGGTATATACTCTGTTGTACTGTGCTGAGGGCCTACACTGTTGAAATGGGCCCACACAGGTCTATGAGGGCTTGAAAGGCATTCAAAGCTCATGGACTCCTTATGCCTGTGACTAGGCAAAGGAGCTGTGCCTACCTTGAGTTTCTGGCTGTGGGGAGCTGGTAGATTATTTTTTTCTGTTTGTTAATTTGTTCCCTCTCCAAGGCCGAGGGAATGGCTCAGGGTGCGTGACAGGTCCTACTTCCTGCCCTGGATACTCAGCAATTGCTGAAGCCGGGCCAGGACCCAGTGCAGAGCAGGGAGTGGGCAGGTAAATGGGAGAGAGGTTTTTCCCCAAGTGGGGGGGTGTTGTTTTTTGATCCATGTGGTAGGTCAGACACATGTACTTATCTTTTGCTGACTGAGCACCACTTTTCACAAGTTCTGGAGGCCTGAGGAGACTTTCTGCCACTCAGTCTCTCCCGATGTGGAAAATGCCTCCCGAGCACCACTGCTTGCCTCACCGTGCACGCCTGCCAAACTGGCCTGAATGGTGCCTGCTCCCGCAGGGTCAGGTCTGGCAACCCCTTGCTGCTCCTGAAGCATCTCTCCCTCCCCCTGCCTCTCAGCCCAGTTCCTCAACTTTGCCTTTGATGTTCAGGGCTCCTAGATTGTGATATATAATTGATGCATTTGTGTTTTGGGGTCTTTATTGTAAGAGGGACCATGGGAAGCATCTGACTACTCTGCCACTTTAACCCCACCTCTGAATGTATCTTTTTAATGGAAAAATTTATAGAAAAATCAGTGTCTCTTAAGCATGGATCATATAAAATATTTAAAGCAATAACTAAATAGAAACCACAAAAATAATGAAAGCCTTGGGTTTGGACTTGTTCTGCCTTCTCTAAAATAGCACTTTATTTTAAAAATCTTCTCTCCCAGTAATTAGTGTCATTTTGGTTTGAATGAAGTAATTTTAATAAATTATTGATAATCTATTTATGTTTTAGAACACTTTCCATTCTAATCCAAGGATATTAATTCTTAAATTCTGAAAACTGCAATTAACAATCACACATAAACACAGACCCCCAGGGATGAAGTGTGAAAACATGAGGAGAGAACTGCAAGGACATCCCCAGAGATGGTGTTTTTGAATAGAGAAATAGACGCTCCCTTCACAAGGAACTGAGGGGATCTATTTGTGGTTTCATATACACATTTTGAAAAACCTCAATTGTGGCTTCAGTATCAAAATAATGAAGTGTCAATGGCATGTCTCCTCACAGTAAAGAATTAATTAAACAACCTCTATAATGATCTGGCTTCTAATAGTCCTTTTCTGACATGAAACTCTTTTACCTTGGCTCTGAATTACACTGAATCCTTGTGAATGCTTTTGTTATAAATACTCATCTTGCTTTCTCACGTGTGATACGAGTTTTTATGATCGTAGGATCACAATTATCCCCTTACTCCTTTCAGAGAATTTGAATAGTCCCTTTCATAAGAGAAACTCAAAGCGTTTGCAAATACACCATTTACCCCAGCCAATATGAATCAATGCCCTCATTTTATAAAGACAGCAATACTGTCAGACAAACTATCAGGCAGAGGAAAGTCTTAAATCACACCTAGGAACAAGTGACACACACAACAAGAGAGCTAAGTCCTGGAAATCAGTTAATTTTTCTATTATCAAATGTGCCTTGTTTTTTGCAATAGATGAATTTCTTTAAACTCCATGAATCTACTCTTTTCAAATCAAAGCCATCTTTAATGTATTCTGAAGACTGATTCCATAACAGTAAATCCTGTACTGAGACTTCTATGAAGTATACCCACAATTTAATTAATTATTTTTTATTTCATCTGTTTTCTAAGTTGATTGCTGATTTTTATGCAAGTGACACACACCTTCTACATTTGTTTGCCAAATGCTCCCTCCCCTGGGAGGTATTTTCATAAGCACCACTATGCCAATTTTTTTTTTCACTTATTGCTATAGAAAGAAAAAATAATTAGCATAATGGGTTTATGAAAATACCTCATGGTGAGAGGGAGCATAGAAGGTGTACATTATTTTCGTAAAAATACGGTATACCCCTTGAGTTCTCAGAAGGGGGGATAAAGATATATAAATTCACTTTGAATATGCCAGGGAAAATATAAATTTACAATTTATCTGAAACATTGTATAAGATTATAAATATAATATAGATACAAATACAAAAATATTTTTTAGGAGTCACAAAATTCAATGGCTATAGCCTGTTTGGTATTTGGGAATTCAAGCCCATTTTACCATATCTTCTGATTTTTCAAGACACTTACAGAAACTCAGATGTTTATATGAAACTTCTTGATATCCTAATTCAAAATCTTTAAAAATCACTGAACAGGCCAAAACAATGTATGTCGACTAGGCTAGAACTCTAAGCCACCAGTTTGTGAACTCCATGTAGTAACATGGTCTGAAAAAAAAATGTAGCCATTCAGAAGTTAACCCTTAAGATCATGAAACTGAAAGGAAATCTCAAGAGGTCATCTAGTCCAGATTTTACCTATTAGGTAAATTACGTAATTGCTTATGCTGTGGACTCTTTAGAATCCAAAGAGGACCATAAGTTCAGTACACTCCACCAATGCTGGGAAGAAAGAGAGTCTAGCTAAGAAACTGATGCTAACGGCTTATATATTTTTGGCCATTTTCCAAGCAATTTAAATGTCATTTCTCTGTCCTTAAGTTATTATACTTCTGCCTTTTTTTTTTGTTGTCATTTTTAGATGCATGTCTATGTAATAATAAACATGTTCCTAAAATTAGATGTAAATTTTAATAGATTGCCTTTTAGAATTATTGAGTAGCAAAACTAGTCATCCTAGACTTAGATATGCAAAGACGCCATTTCCTTATTTTGCTCCATTAGGCCGCACTCATGGTGGACTTAAGTTGGAGGAAAAGGAGGAGGGTTACAGGGCACTGAAGAGTGAGCAGGAACTGAGAAGCTGAGAAAGTGATTCTGTGCCATTCTTGGGGGGCGAGGAGCTAGAGGGATGCATAGGGTCCAGGGAGACTTTTTTTTTTGCTTTATTTTGTTTTTACCTTGTGAGAGACTCGAGCATGCTTAAATGCTGATGGGAAAGAACCAGTAGAGAGAAAAACAATACTAACATTAGAGGAAGTGGTGAGAAACCTCTCCATACTTGATCAGAAGCAACCCTAGTGATTTTGGAGAGGCTCTCTTAGTTTTGGGGCTGAGACAAGAAATATATCAACCCAGTAGAACACAGATGTGAGGGTATGACAGTAAATACAAAGTTCTGTGATGCTCTCCTTCAGAAGTGGTTAGCTAAGACCCAGAAGCTCATCATGAAAAAGGTTCAGTTCATTGAGTTTAAAAACAATGACAACAACAACAAAAACACCTAGTTAGCAGACAAGCATCTTTATCTTCTTTGTCCTTCCAGAAGAAGCCAAGAGATTTCAGAATATACATGAGTCTACATTTGATAAAATACAAAGTTCAAGGCAGGCTTTGCTTATGAACGTTGTTGTTTTCATACAATAAGAGGTCTAAGGCTATTAGAACTAGTGGCTATATGCAAGGGGAAGGAAACCACTTATAGTTCTACTAATAGAAGCATTGTTCAAAGCAAGTACTGTTGATAGTGCTCCTTGATTTCCCTTCCAAAGCAACATTTACCAGAAAGAAAAAAACATTGACCTTTAACTCATCTTGGACAAATGTTACACTGTGTTTTAACAAGGTCTTAACTGAAAATTTCTCTAGTATCTTTTCTTTGTTTTGTTTAAGCCAAATTATTGGTCGTTATTATTTTCCTATATTAGCTGCATGGTGATTTTAAAACATTGTTAATGCATAACAATAATGTTCCATAGGCATAATAGGTAAAGCAAGCCAAAAAAATATGTGATTTACAAAGGCGTCTCCATCTAAAAGTTATTGGCTGAATTACTTCTATTATTCTTAGCATCTATTGCCTTATATTCTAGATATTTTCATATTTGCCTAGAAAATATAATTCTTCTTTATCTGTACTACATCATGCATATTTTATATATAGTAGAAATATCATAACTATTAGTTTAATGAATGAACTAATTGTTTTTTAAAAACTACTGCTTTTTAGAAAACATGAATATAATCATTTTGGTTTTATTTATAACTTTCCAGGATAATCTTTTAAGAAACATTATGGTGGATAGGTGATGCAGTTAAGTGCTCATCTACTAGCCAAAAAGTTGGTGGTTCAAACCCACCCAGAGGCACCTTGGAAGACAGGCCAGTGATCTGCTTCTGAAAGATCGTAGCCTTGGAGGAGCTCTACTCTGCATGCATGGGGTCACCATGAGTTGGAATCGACTCCAAAGCAACTAACAACCACAAAGTAATATTATATACTGGGTCTGAACCAACATGAGCTCCTGAATGTGACTGCTGTTCTCCAGTCAAAATGAAGTTAATAAGAGTCATGCAATGAATGGAATTTCAACCTGGGTACACTTCAGTGTAGAACCAGTAGGAACCTAATCCTTTCCCAAATTTATTTACCTAGTATCTGAGCATATCGTTGGAACAGAAATGTTCACCAACCTGCTAGAATCCCCACATTGGTAGCTCAGCTATTATGGAAGAAAAGACAAAGAGGAAGCCTGAGAAACTCCCTCATCATACCAAAATTGCAACTCAGAAAAAAATTCCAGTCCAGCCCTTGGGTGATTTCAGATATAATGACCATCATCAAAGACTTCGAAAATTCAGACATGATAAGCCACATCTTTGTGTTGTTCTACACTTTGGCAAATACGGAAGACAGATAGATCTTGAAGTACAGTAGTTTATTACACACTTAATTAGCAAGTTATCAAGTGATTAGTCTGCAGTTCCAGATGGGGCCTCCTTCCAATAGCAAATCAATCCAGAACCTGTTATGTAACATATCCTTGTTGATCTGGCAAAGTCATTCCCTACTGAGGTCTCTTAATATGACATCGGATAAGATGACTTGCTCTATACATGTCGGTTAGCATCTTCCCCAGTCATTTTGCTGTTTGGTCAATGGGATCATATACATAGTGGCCATGGGCTCAATAATATGGACTTGCCCTTCCCAAGAATAATAGCCAGATGGTTATTGCCCCTGATGAGTATCCAAATCCAGCAGCAGGCATCCCCACTAAGATGTCAGACTAAAGAAGACCATTCAGCTCCTTGGTGGAAGTTTGAGTGTACTTTACTAGCTAGAGCTAAGTGTTCAATTTTCTACCCCTACCTAACTCTTCTTGAGTTAGTTACCTAGTGTCTTAGTTACTTAGTGCCACCGTAACAGAAAAAACCACAAGTGAGAGGCTTTAAAGAACAGAAATTTATTTTCTCATGGTTCTGGATTCCAAAAGCCCAAACCAGGGTTTCAGTAATGTCAATTCCTTCTATGAGCCTCTCTCCTAATCTGGTGTCTGTCAGCAATCCTTGGCATTCCTTGGTGTTCCTTGGTGTCTGTCTCCCCACTGTGTGTCTATGTCTATTTTGCTCTTTTAATGACTCAGAAGTTAATAGGTTAAGGATCTACTCTACTCTGGTATGACCCTATGTACAACAGAACGAAACTCTGCCTGGTCCTGCGTCATCCTCACAATTGTTGCTCTTCGAGCCCATTGTTGCAGTCACTGTGTCACTCCATCTCATTGAGGGTCTTCCTCTTTTTGGCTGACCCTCTACTTCACCAGGCTTGATGTTCTTCTCCAGGGACTGATCCCCCCGATAACACATCCAAAGTACATGAGACAACGTCTCGCCATCCTTGCTACAAATGAGTATTTTGGTTGTACTTCTTCCAAAACAGATTTATTCATTCTTCAGGCAGTCCATGGTATATTCAATATTCTTTACCAGCATCATAATTCAAAGGCATCGATTCTTCTTTGGTCTTCCTTATTCATTGTCCAAATTTCACAGGTATGTGAGGTGATTGAAAACACCATGGCTTAGGTCAGGCGAACCTTAGTCCTTAAAGTGACATCTTTGCTTTTTAACACTTTAAAGAGGTCTTTTGAATCAGCTTTGCCCAGTGCAATTTGTGGTTTGATTTCTTGACTGCTGCTTCCATGGGTATTGATTGTGGATCCCAGTAAAACGAAATCCTTGACATCTTCAATATTTTCTCTGTTTATTATAATGTTGGTTATTGGTCCAGTTGTAAGGAGTTTTGTTTTCTTTATGTTGGGATGTAATCCATGCTGAAGGCTGTGGTCTTTGATCTTCATCAATAAATGCTTCAAGTTCTCTTCACTTTCAGCCAGCAAGGTTGTGTCACCTGCGTAATACAGGTTGTTAATGAGTCTCCTCCAATCCTGATGACGCGTTCTTCATATACTCCAGCTTCTGGGATTATTTGTTCAGCATACAGATTCACAACTATTGTGAAAGTATACAAACCTGATGCACACCTTTCCTGACTTTAAACCACACAGTATCCCCACGTTCTGTTCAAAAGGTTGCCTCTTGGTCTAACTAAAGGTTCCTTATGAACACAATTAAGTGTTCTGGAATTCTCATTCTTTCAATGTTATCCATAATTTGTTGTGATCCACACAGTCAAATGCCTTTGCATAATCAATAAAACAGAGGTAAGCATCTTCATGGTATTCTCTGCTTCCAGCCAGGATCCATCTGACGTCAGCAGTGATATCCCTGGTTCCACATCCTCTTCTGAATCCAGCTTGAATTTCTGGCAGTTCCCTGTCAATGTACTGCTGCAGCTGCTTTTGAATGATCTTCAGCAAAACTTTATTTGTGTGTAATATTAATGATACTGCTTGATACTTTCCACATTCTGTTGGACCTCCTTTCTTTGGAACAGGTACAAATATGGACATCTTCCAGTTAGTTGGCCAGGTAGCTGTCTTCCAAATTTCTTGTCATAGATGAGTGAGCACCTCCAGCACTGCATCCATTTGTTGAAGCATCTCAATTTGTATTCCGTCAGTTCCTGCACCCTTGCTTTTCGCTAGTGCCTTCAGTGAAGCTTGGACCTCTTCTTTGAGTACCGTCAGTTCTTGATCATATGCTACCTCCTGAAACGTTTGAACGTTGACCGATTATTTTTGGTACAGGGACTCTGTTATTCTTTCCATCCTCTTTTGATGCTTCCTGTGTCGTTTAATATTTTCCCTGTAGAATCCTTCAATATTGCAACTCTAGGCTTGAATTTTTTCTTCACTTCTTTCACTGAGAAATGCCAAGTGTATTGTTCTTCCTTTTTGGTCTTCTATCTCCTCCAGGTCTTTGCACATTTCATTATAATACTTTACTTTGTCTTCTCGAGCAGCCCTTTGGAATCTTCTGTTCAGCTATTTTACTTCATCATTGCTTCCGTTCGCTTTAGCTGCTCAACGTTCAAGAACAAGTTTCAGAGTCTCTTCTGACATCCATTTTGGTCTTTTCTTTCTTCCCTGTCTTTTTAATGACCTCTTGCTTTCTTCATGTATGATGTCCTTTCACAACTCATCTGGTCTTCAGTCATTAGTGTTCAATGCATCAAATCTATTCTTGAGATGGTCTCTTGTGTCTGTCAGTTTGTTGTACTGTGGTGGTTTGCGTGTTGCTGTGATACTGGAAGTTTTGCCATAGGTATTTCAAATACCAGCAGGGTCACCTTTGGTGGACAGGTTTCAGCTGAACTTCCAGACTATAATAGACTAGGAAAAAGGACTTGGCAGTCTACTTCTGGAAAAATTGGCTAGTGGAAAACCTTATGAATAGCAGTGGAACATTGTCTGATATAGTGCTAGAAGACAAGCCCCTCAGGTTGTAAGGCATCCAAAACATGACTAGGAAAGAGCTACCTCCTCAAAGTAGAGTAGACCTTAATGATGTGAATGGAGTCAAGCTTTTGGGACCTTCATTTGCTGATGTGGCACGACTCAAAATGAGAAGAAACAGCTATAAATATCCATTAATAATTGGAACACAGAATGTATGAAGTATGAATCTAGGAGAACTGGAAGTCGTCAAAAATGAAATGGAACACATAAACATCGATATCCTAGGCATTAGTGAGCTGAAATGGACTGGCAGTGACCATTTTGAATCAGACAATCATATGGTCTACTATGTTGGGAATGACAAATTGAAGACAATTGGCGTTGCACTCATCCTCAAAAAGAAGATTTCAAGATCTATCCTGAAGTACAACGCTATCACTGACAGAATAATATCAAAACGCCTACAAGGAAGACCAGTTAATACAGCTATTATTCAAATTTACACACCAACCACTAAAGGCAAAGATGAAGAAATTGAAGATTTTTACCAACTTCTGTAGTCTGAAGTTGATCAAACATGCAATCAAAATGTATTGATAATTACTGGCAATTGGAATGCAATAGTTGGAAACAAAGTAGAAGGATTGGTAGTTGGAAAATATGGTCTTGATGATAGAAACAACGCTGAAGACTGTATGATAGAATTTTGCAAGACCAATGACTTCTTCATTACAAATACCTTTTTTCAACAATATAAATGGTGACTATACATGTGGACCTCACCAGATGGAATACACAGGAATCAAATCGACTACATCTGTGGAAAGAGACGATGGAAAAGCTCAATATCATCAGTGAGAACAAGGCCAGGGGTCGACTGTGGGACAGACCATCATTTGCTCATATGCAAGTTCAAGTTGAAGTTGAAGAAAATTAGAGCAAGTCCACGAGAGCCAAAGTATGACCTTGAGCATAGCCCATCTGAATTTAGAGACCATCTCAAGAATAGATTTGACACACTGAACACTAATGACTGAAGACCAGATGAGTTGTCCCTACACTAGGACTGAATTTTCAGTGAATTCTGTGAAGAGAATCTGGCAGAGAAAGCAGACTGGCCATGGCATCAGAGCCATGGCATTTGACATTAGCAGCTGTTTCCAGCTGCTGTGCTGTATGTACAGTCCTTATGGTTCTGTTGCCCAGCTGCTGGCATATCCTTTGATTCTTGCCCAACTTGGACCTACTTCTTCAATTTTAGGTAATGGTGTGAGTCTTTCTATAGCCTTCTGACAAATTTCTTTTTTACTAAGGACAGGAAGAATTTATTTCCCTCACAGGTTATCAAAAAGCCATCTCTATACTTAAAATACAAAATGTATGAGACAATAATTACTATTTCTTTTTTCAGATGAGGAAACTGATGCACAGAAATATTAAATGATTTGCCCAATGTCACAATGTTAGAAAGCAGTGGACACAGAATTTGAATTCAAGCAGTTGTCTCCAAAATTCATAGCTTTTATCCTAACCCACTCTACTCTGTTGTGTGGTTTATTTCATCAGCTTCCATAGAGGAAATTCTCCTCTTTCCTCCAAGTCACAGCAAACTGGCTTCTCTCAGAATCCATAGCCCTTACTTCAAAGTCTCCACTGAGCAAATTAGCACACACTGCCTTTGATTTACTGTATCAGAGGTGATTGGTAAGTAATAGGGTTTAATCTCTTCTCTGTTTTTATCTTAGTCTTCTCAACTAGCTCAAGCATTTCTTTAAGGTAAGAGATAACCTTTCTTTCTGCTACAATGTCAAGTACATAACAAAAATATTTGCTAACATTTATTTATCTTGTCTTCTCTTCCTCAAAGTAATTTTAATACCTGTATTAATCTGTTTTTTAATATAAGTTAGTTGGGATCACAGTCCTAATAACAGAAAAAGAGATTTCTGGTTGCTGCTTGATTATCCAGTCACTTAAAAAAAAAAATTCTCCCTTTAAATAGATGACCACTTATTTATCTCAAGTGGGCCCTCAGGCTTTTCCTCAGGCACACTCGTTTTCCTTGGTCATTCTCTCTTTGCTTATTCTGGATGTTTATTTCACACAGTCTGCTCTTTCCTCACATTCAGCTTATAACCTTACTTCCATTTCCTAAGAAAAGGGATACTGTCAAATGACAACTTCCGAATATCCCACCAGAATATGGGCCCACTATCTGCATACATGCCCATATATTTTGCCTTTCCAGCTCTTACTGTCCATGTTCCTTGCCAAAACCAATCCCTTCACTTCTCTAAAACCTATCCTCTCTCACCTATATAAGGAAACCACCCCACCAACTGACCCATATCAATAGTAATAAGTCATGTTCATAGTATGTACTCTTGATAGGATATGCTGAAAATGGCACTTTACCTCTTTGATCTTCCTTCCCAAAACCCGTAACCCCAGCCCAACCATGAGAACAATGTCACACAAATTCCAACAGAGGGGCATCCTGTACAGTACCTGGTCAGTACTAGCCTCAAAACTGTCAATGTCATCAAAAGCAAGGAAAGTCTGAGAAACCGTTATAGCCAAGAGGGTCTTAGGAGCCATGACAGCTAAATGTAATGTGGTATCCTAAGTGGGATCCTGGAATGGGAAAATGACATTACATAAAAGATAAGGAAATCTGAATCAACCATCAACTTCAGTATTAATGTATTAATTTGTTTTTATCAATTGTAACAAATGTACCATACTAATGTAAGATATTATAATCAGAGAATCTGGGTACCGGGTACTGGGGACTGTCTACACTATCTGCTCAATATTTCTGTAAATCTAAAAGTATTTTTAAAAAATAAAATCTATTAACAGTAGTCCAACAATAAAAGCCTACATCAGAAAAATTAACTTAAGACATATAATTTGAATGTATGCCACCCAACTTCATTTGCTATAAACCACTCCTTTTGTTATCATAACTACTTACTCCCCGTTTCAATTCGACTGTAATATCTGGCTTCCTTTCTCCGTTACTTCTATATCCATGTGCATAATACTATGTGCTGATTTCTCTCAGCCTCTTCACCCTCAACGATATTTTTTCCTTCACTCTACCTCAGCTCTCCACTCTATGGTCACATCTTTGACTTGGCCATCACCAATGATAGCACAATCTCCAAAAGGCACATTTCACATATTCCATTCTATGACCCCCTCCAGCCTGTCCTTCTGGGTCATCTACTGTAAAACTCTCACCCAAGCAATTTCTTATGGTGATCCACTAAATTCACTAATTTTTTCAATAGGCATTACCACTTTATGTTTGTTGTTCTCCTTTACCTAGCTTAGATTCTATTCCCACCCATGCAAACACCCTTAATTCTCTTACATGCTCTCCTTCTACCATTCTAGCCTGCCAAGGGTTAAACACAGGTAATCAATCCTAGCTGCCCATTTCTTGTATGCACCAATGGATAAACACTACTAGTAATAATACACAATTCTTCTCACTTGCTTTAAATCCATGGTCCCTACCTCAAAAACCCTCAAACACTGCCTAGCAACTCTACCACATTTGACTAGTAATTTTTTATTTTCTAAATAAACTATTTCATACTTCATCCTTCATCCTCAAGCCTCCTACATCTGCTCACTTGTGCTCTATTTTCAGCTGATAGTCTTATGGTTCACTCTTTGCCACGCCCATTAAAGTATAGCCAGTTTGGTGGTTCCATGGTAGAATTTTCACTTTCCATGGGAGACTGTCGTGGATTGAATTGTGTCCCCTGAAAATATGTATATCAATTTGACTACGCCATATTCCCAATATTGTGTGATTGTCCACCATTTTGTCATCTGTCGTGATTTTCCTAGGTGTTCTAAATCCTATCTCTATGATGTTAATGAGATGGGATTAGTGGCAGTTATGTTAATGAGGCAGGACTCAATCTATAAGATTAGATTGTGTCTTAAGCCAATCTCCTTTGAGATATAAAAGAGAGAAGTGAGTAGAGAGACATGGGGACCTCATACCACCAAGAAAGCAGTGCCAGGGAGTAGAGCATGAACTTTGGCCAAGATTCCTGTGCAGAAAAGCTCCTAGACCCAGGGAAAATTGACGACAGGGACCTTCCCCCAGAGCCAACAGAGAGAGAAACAATTCTCCTGAAGCTGATGTCCTGAATTTGGACTTCTAGCCTACTAGACTGTGAGAGCATAAACTTCTGTCTATTAAAGCCAACCACTTGTGGCATTTCTGTTATAGCAGCACTAGATAACCAAGATAAAGACCTAGGTTTGATTCTTGGCCAATGCACCTCAAGTGCAGCTATCACTCACCTGTCGGTGGAGACTTGCATGTTGCTACGATACAGAACAGATTTCAGCAGATCTTCCAGACTAAAACAGACTAGGAAGAAAGGTCATGGATTGAATTGTGTCCTCCAAAAATATCTGTCAACTTGGCTGGGTCATGATTCCCCGTAATGTATAATTGTGTACCATTTTGCAATCTGATGTGATTTCCTTATGTGTTGTAAATTCAATCACTATGATCTAATAAGATGGATAAGCGGCAGGTATACAGATGAGGTATACAAGATTGGATAGTGTCTTAAGCCAATCTCTTTTGAGATATAAAAGAGAGAAGTGAGCAGACACACAGGGGAACCTCATACCACCAAGAAAGTGGTGCCAGGAACAGAGTGCTTCCTTTGGACCTGAGGTTCCTGTGCTGAGATGCTCCCAGACCAAAGAAAGACTGATGCATCACAAGGATCTTCCTCCAGAACAGACAGAGAGAGAAAGCCTTCCCCTGGAGCTGACACCCTGAATTTGGACTTGTAACCGACTGGACTGTGAGAGAATAAACTTCTCTTTGTTAAAGCCATCCACTCGTGGTATTTCTGTCAGAGCAGCACTAGATGACTAAGACAGGATCACAATAGTTCCATCCTCAATCAGTCATGGGGATGGGGCAGGACGAGACAACATTTTGTTCTATTGTGCATTGGGTTGCCATGAGTCAGGGGCCAACTCAGTGGCAGCTAACAAAAACAACAAACACACTAAACCCATTTCTGTCTTGAGGCTTCATACCAGCCATTCTCTCGGCCTGAAGTGCTCTTTCCCCTGATCTCCACATGGCTGGTTCCTAGTTGATCAGGTCTCAGCTTTTATGGCACCTCCTTAGAGAGGCCTTTGAAAGCAGCCACTCGGACACTTTCTGTTGCATCACCCTATTTTAATTCTTTGCATGGCACTAATCACTATCTGATAGTCCTTTTACTCATTGTTAGTTCATTTGTCTGTCTCTAGGATGTAAGCTCCATGAAAGCAGAGACTTTGTCTGCCTTGTTCACCACTATAGGCCTACAATAGAACTGTCATGTATGAGGCACTCGATAAATATTTTTGAATGAAGGCATGAATGCAGTCACGATATGTATTTGCATATAATATGAAAATGTAATGTCGTCATAGGTCGGTTTCCTCGAGAAACCGATTCTGAGATGGAGATTAGCATTCACGAAGTTTATTAGAGAGTGCTCTTAGAATCAACACTGTGAGGCAAGAGAAGCAAGCAGGACTAGGCAGGGGGAAAAGTTGGGCTGTGACGCAGTCCCAACAAAGATCTCAGTCAGCTCTGCAGAGAGCTTTTCAGGGTTGTCTTAAGTTCAGTCACAGAAGCTAAGCTTTTGTATCCCTGCCCCCTCCTGTATTGGCCAATCATTGGATTCAGGCTGCCCAGGAAGGGAATGTGACTTTGGGCAAGACGGCTCTTTTCAGCCAAAAGCAGTGTCTTAGTTTCTTAGTACTGCTATAACAGAAATACCACAACTGGGTGGGTTTAACAAACATAAATTTATTTTCTCACAGTTTAGGAGGCTAGAAGTCCAAATTCAGAGTACTGCCTCTAGGGGGAGGCTTTTTCTCTCTGTCAGCTCTGGGGGAAAGTCTTTGTCTCTTTTCAACTTCTGTTCCTCAGTTCCTTGGCGATCTTCAGGTGGTGAGTATCTTCTTCGTTTGTGCCTCCTCTGTGCCTAATCTGCTTGTTTTATTTTTATTTTATTTCTTTTTTAGAGTCACTGTTGTCAATTTGACTCCATAGACATAGTTCTTTTTATTTTTTTGTGCTTTAGGTGAAGTTTTATAGAGCAAATTAGTTTCTCATTAAACAATTAATAAACATATTGTTTTGTGACATTGGTTGCCAACCCTGCTATGTGTCAACGCTCTCCACTTCTCCACCCTGGGTTTCCCATTTTCATTCCTCCAGCTTTCCTGTCCCTTTCTGCCTTTTCATCCTTGCCCCTGGGCTGGTGTGTCCAATTAGTCTTGTATGCATGGTTGAGCTACGTGTATTATTGTTTGTTTTATGGGCCTGTCTAATCTTTGGCTGAAGGGTAAACCTCAGGAGTGACTTCAGTACTGAGTTAAAAGGATGTCCAGAGGACATACTCTGGGGGTTTCTCCAGTCTCTGGCAGACCAGTAAGTCTGGTATTTTTGTGTGTGTGTGTGAGTTTGAATTTGTTCTACATGTTTCTCCAGCTCTGTCCAGGACCCTCTATTGTAATCCCTGTCAGAGAAGTCAGTGGTGGTAGGAACCGTCTAGTTGTGCTGGACTCAGTCTGGTGGGGGCTGTAGTCGTAGTGGTCCATTAGTCCTTTGGACTAATCTTTCCCTTGTGTCTTTGGTTTTCTTCAATCTCCCTTGCTCCAGATAGGGTGGGACCAGTAGACGTATCTTAGATGGCAGCTCACAAGCTTTTAAGACCCCAGATGCTACTCACCGAAGTAGGATGTAGAACATTTTCCTTATAAACTATGTTATGCCAATTGAGCTAGACGTCTCCTGAGACTATGGTCCCTAGCCCTCTAATCTGCTCATTTCATGTCTCAAAGGCAATTGGTTTAAAACACACCTTACACTGATATAGTCTCAATAATATAACAAAGAAAATCCCATTCCCTAGGGTTTAGGATTTACAACACATATTTTGGGGGAGATGATTCAATCCATAACAAGCAGTTTCCAGAGAGGACTGATGGGAAAAGGCTAGCAGCACTCCCAGCAGCTGCAGGAGATAGGTTGTTCACTCCTGAGTGGGAACTTGAACCACATAGATCTATTTCTTCCTATAAATTCTGAGAGCAGCTACTCCAGGAGGAAATTTACAAGAGGAAGGTTAGTAGGCTAGCTGTATCCTGTTGTACGGCAGTTGTTCTCAAGGTCATACCTGATACTCATCAGTTTCTTCCACTACTATCCACTCTAGGTTCTCCTCATCATCTGTAGTACCTCATGGTCTGTTGATTTACCTGAAGGGATGAGCCAGACCCTCAGCTTTTAGGTATCTGAGTTCCTGGCCCCCATGTTGTGCTCAGGCACTGCCCTTATATATCCTAATTCACATTCTAAGCACTCACCACTTTCTATGAAGGCCACCTGAGTTAGACTGAAATGCATCCACTGTTCATTTTTGGTTTAGCCTACATTTGACCAACCCTTCTTTTAACCGACCCGTTTTTCCTCTCTGTCAGTCAGTTATAAGGCTGGGATCCTATCAAGTCCATTGTTATTAGTGAGCCCAGCACCTCCTTCCATCAGTCCTGCCCTCCAGAGGAGAGCACCATTGAGTTCTCAGTGACACTGGTGCCCCTTTTGCCTGTGCAGTCCCCATTGCTTTGGTAAACAAAGTGTCCTCTGTGCCCCCCACGGAACATAATCATCTGTTTTTTTCTGGCTTTACAGAGTGTATTCACTTTTCACTCATTTTGCACCCACTTTTCTACCAATTCTGGCATTTTTATTTTACTTAGTGAGCCACTACTTTATCTAAGCTCCTAAGCTCTATGTATTCTAAGATTAATGCTATAGGTCCAACTCTCAAGGTGTTAAATCCTGCTTCTCAGGAGAACTCTTCCATACCAATACCCAGATCTCACCTTGGGCCAGTCATGGATATGTTTTAAAGGCCTCTCAGGTGATACTGGTATGTAGGCAGGGTTAAGGATCTGTCAGAACAGCCCTGGGTAGTGGTCCTCAGTGGAGGACTAGTGACAGCAATGCTGAGTCACCGATGTTCACAACTCCAGTCTTTTGTGGGGCTGGGGGTAGTAGCTACTGCCCAAAGCAATCTCTTGCTGTAAATCTCTAAAATGTAAGGGGCAAAGGATTAGACTGTAGGCAAATTGCAGTATTGTGCTTAGGGACCCACTTCCTTCAGATGACTTTTCTTCCTCCAAAATCAGACTGAAATATAGCCAAAATACAGAGCTGTTCTCATTCATCTTATCCCCACAGTAGCAATACACTCTACCTTTTGTCACTAAATTTGTGTAATTTTTGGAATGCATATTTCCCTTCAAAGGTCCCACCTAAGGGAATTGGTGAAGAAGACACTTTAATTAGATGAGGCTCTGAACAGGATCTTCTACCTTCCCCTACCTTACACATTTCAAAATACGATACTTCTAAGTTTATTTGTTTTGCATGTTGGACTTTTGCCCAAACTTTCATTTGAAGAAAGAGTCTTTAAAAATGAAAATTATTGAACTAGATAAACTTCCAGGCTCAGCAATATAACCTCTCACTTAACAGCTTGTAAACTCATATGATCTAGGTTCAAATCCCAACTTAACCAATTACTGACTTATAACCCTGAGAAAGATACCAAATTTCTGTAAAAACTCACTTTTCTATTTGTAAAGTGGAATAACTAGTACCTATTTCAGAGGATTACTGTAAGTATTAGATGATGTAATACAAGTAAAGTGCTTAGCACTATGTCCAGCATACAAGAAGTGCTCAATTACTGTTTTAAACCCATGGCCGTCGAGATGATTCTGACTCATAGCAACGCTACAGGACAGAGTAGAACTGCCCCACAGGGTCTCTGAGAAGCAGCTGGTGGATTTGAACTGCCAACCTTTTGGTTAGCAGTCAAGCTCCTAACCACTGCGCCACCACGGCTCCCAATTACTGTTAGCTCTTATCAATGTTTTATTTCTAAATATTAAAATATCAGTAGGAATAAGCTGCAGAAACTGACATGGATGTGTTAGGTGGCAAAAAGTTCTGGATTCCTGGGTCAGAGACAATTTATTTAATACTTCTTTTAAGTTAGCCACGTGGAAATTTACTTGAGTAAATTTATTTGAGTAAGTAAATTTCTATGTGGCTAACTTAAAAGAAAAACTCATGCTAAAAAAATAATAAATAGTTTCTGACCCAGGAGAGGAATCCAGAGCTTTCTAAAACATAGTCTGCAGACATTGGCTGATTCTGCCCCTACGGTCAAACAAAGCCACAGAATGTTGCAAAATGCTGGAAAGTCTCTTACCTCTGAGGGAGGAGATGACAGACAAGTGAGGAGGCAGTTAGGTCCAGGACTAGCTTGAGGCAAGTGAGGCACCCAGGGTGCAAAATTTAAGGATACTTTCACTCTTAGGGTCCTGCAGGTGCCCACTGACCTGGCACTTTCAGGACCCTGAGAGTGAGCGCCTTCCTAAGTGCAAGGAACATGAAGTTTTCTGGGTACAAATGCAAAAGTGTGGCTTTAAGTACCGAGAAAGAGACAGAGAAAGAGATTTTTTAAAAAGAAAGTAAAGTTGAATAGAGGCCCTTTATTTCATCAATGAGGAAAATGAATCTAGAGAAGGCAAGCGATTACTTTCAGCTCACACAGTCGATAATGGTCAGAGCCAGGATTAGAACTCCCTCTCCTAGCTGGCAGTGTTCCTTCCACTATAACACACAGACAAAGAATGCACCAAGAATCCCAAATATTTTAGATGTGGAAATAAAATATATTTGTAAAAAGAGTTTAAAGTTATGAATGTTTTTGATGTTAGGTGCCGCCAAGTCACCTCCAACTCATAGCAACCTTGCGTATAACAGAACAAAACACTGCCCAGTCCTGTGCCACGCTCACAATCCTTGTTATGTCTAGCTCATTGTTACAGCCACTGTGTCAATCCACCAAATTGAGGGTCTTCCTCTTTTTCATTGACCCTCTACTTTACCAAGCATGATGTCCTTCTCCAGGGATTGGTCCCTCCTGATAACACGCCTAACGTAAGTGAGATGAAGTCTCACCATCCTCGCTTCTAAGGTAAATAGTAATTAAAAGAAAGAATGATCTTTAAAAAACATAAAGTTCCACATGTACTGTCTTAGGCTGGGTTCTCTAGAGAAGCAAAACCAGTAAAGTGGATAAATATATATATATAGAGAGAGATTATATCAAGGAAACAGCTCACGTGATTGTAGAGGCTAGAACATCCCAAGTCCATGGATCAGGGTAGAGGCCTCTCCCAAGTCACACAGCTGCAGAAGCTGGCAAGCCCAAGACCGGCAGGTCGGAGAGCAGGGCTCCCGCTCACAGGCTGTGCAGATCAACGAATCCCAGGTTCAGCAGATAAGCTGACAGCTCAAGTCCCAAGAACGGGAGATGAGACGTCAGGAAGCAGCTGCAGGATCCAGAGAGAGCAAAAAGCCAGAATGTCTGCTTATACTCAGATGCGGGCCACACCCCCAAGGAGACTCCCTTTCATCTGACTGGCTACTCACAGTATATTCAATCATGGGAGTGATTACATTAAAACCCTGAGAATCATGGCCCAGCCATACTGACACACAATCTTAACCATCACATGTACTATTGATGGGATAAACTATTTCTTTCCATGTACTCAGTTACTTTATCTATATCAGGTACAACAACCTGGACCTGGCTTTAAAATTAATAATGATAATTGCTAGGTATTAGGAACCTATCTATGGTTACATGTCAGGAGCTCTACATAGATGATCTCTTTTCAGATACAGTACAGATCTCTGAGGTAGGTATTATTATTCTCATTGTTACAAATGGGAAAATAACAAACAAGAGATATTAAATAATTTGCTAAATTAAATAAGTATATGGAGATTTGAATCCAGGTCTCCCTGACTATAAAGCCTGTCTTCATGACTACTATGCCATGCTGCCTTTGTAACTTTCTTCTCCCTTCTCCGTTTCCACCATCTCGTCTTATTCTCCATGTAGGTCTACAGTCCATGTCTTTTAAAATATAACCAGGCTTAGCTTCTTGTCCTACCAGTTTATGCCCCATGCTATTGTTTTTTCCACTTTTCTTCCCACCTCTTGAGATCTTTCCACCAGCCAGTCCCATCCCTTTTCCTGTTCTCTACTCTCTTTCCTGTCCCTCATGAATACTGTCATAGAGCCTCACTCTAATGTCCTATGGGTTTCTCCTGCTTTGTTTTTAAATACTTGATAGCACATTGATATGTGTACCTGGATAACTTCACGTTCCTGGCTACAGTGGCTTCTCTCTTGTCTACCATCCCCTCCCTTAGGAGTAAGAGACTTTCCATACTCTGGAGTAAATCACTCTGATGATTTCTCCTTTCTTCCCAATACCTTTCAGCTTTTATGAAGCATTTTGTAGTCATGTTTGGCTGCAGGGGCAGAAATTGAGCCAATGCCTGAGGATCACAGTGATCATGTAAGAGCCATCTAAAGAGAATTAATATTTGGATAACAAATGAGAAATACATGGAATTAGTGCTATAGGTTCCAAGTAGGAGACATGGTCAGGGAAGTTTTCAAGGAAGAGGAAGAGTTTACACAAGGCAAAGAGGAAAGAAGTGACCTTCTAGGAAGAATAGTAATACAGAAGTTGAATAATCAGTTTAGGGACAACAAGCAAGTTAATGCGTTTGAAGCAAAAGATTCAAACAGGGGACCTATAAAAGGTAAGTATGAAAAAGCAGGTTGGGCCTAGGATGGAGTGCACTTGAGTGCCTGATACCTATTTTTCAAATGCAGTTTTATTGGAACACATCCACAGCCACTCGTCTAGCTATTATTAATGCTGCTGTGTTTATGGCTGCTTTCGCACAACAGCAGAGTTGAGTATTTGCGACAGAGACTGATATGGTCCATAAAGTCTAAAATATTTACTCTCTGGTCTTTTACAAAAAAGGTTTACTGAACCCTGCTCTGTGTAACTAAAAGATGGCAGCATATTTCTTATCTGCAGAATATTAATAATTACAGAAAATTGTGCTTAAAGTTTTATGAATTCTAAAAAAAGGAAAATAAGCATTAAAACTTTTTCTATATAAAAGTAACAGTAGAATTTTATTTATATGTTTTAACCCTTCTAAACAATTATTAATAACAGATATTTGTTTTGCAGGGGTCTGCTTTGTGTGTGTGTGTGTGTGTGTCTAGAATGTTTGCCACAAATGAGGAATATATTTTAATTAAAAAATAAATGCTCCACCTAGAAAATCAGTCATGGAGAAATAGAGGAATACTTTTCTAAGTAACTATCATGATCCTCAGGACATGGCTCAGTTCCTTTGTTTTGCACCAAAAGCGCAGGAATTTTAGGAATATGTTACCTAACCTGGCAACTTAATCCTTTCTCTGCTGCTTATTAAAGTCTGCCTTCATGTTGGTTTGAATTAGCTACAGTAACAAAAACAAAGGATTTTCCTTGAGGATCTCTAGGTAAAGCAGGGCCTAGTTATGTGACAAGGCTAACCAGGTAATTCAGTGTTTTGTCTGCCAGGGTTTCCTCCTGACACCAACAATCAGGGTGTAATGGACTCAGAGTGTGACTCTGTTGAAAGAGATTGCATTCCTTTTCTAGACACAGAATTCATTGATTTAAAAAATGAATAAAACTTTCAAAATTAGATTTCAGTTTTTTTGAATTGTCAACCAGTAATTACAAACAAACAGAAACAAAACAAGAGAACAGTATCAAAAGAAAAAAAAATGCTAAAGTTGATCAACACAGTGCAATTTATGTTCTCTCTAGTCCCCAGGTTGTTACAAAGATAAACTCCCACTCAGCCCTGATAATTATAACAACTGAAAATTAATAGGCTCTAAAGGAGCCCTAAGGAACCCTGGTTGCGCAGTGGTTAAACACTCAGCTGCTAACCGAAAGGTCAGCAGTTCGAACCCACCAGCCACTCTGCAGGAGAAAGATGTGGTACTCTGCTTCCTTAAAGATTATAGCCTTGAAAACCCTACCGGGCAGTTCATGACTACAAAATGCCTCGTAAAAGCTAGAAGGTACTGAGAACAAAGGAGAAATCATCAGAGTGACTTACTCCAGAGTATGGAAAATCTCTTACTCCTAAGTAAGGGAAGGGTAGACAAGAGAGAGAGAGGGCTCAATGATAAACAACAAAGTCAGATTATAAAAAGATAAAGCATGAGAAATACACTTTTCCAAAGAAATTAAATATAAGTGGATACTAAAGGAAATATAAATAGAAAGAGATAACAATAAGGTTTAAAAAATGAATTTGGTGGTATTTTTTCCTTTTTCTTCCTTTTTACAAAATACATGTTCATTGTAAAAATGTAATGGACAAATGAAAACAAACAAAAATTTTACCCTCAAGTCCACAACTCTTAGCTAACCACTTCTGACATTGTGCCACTCGCAAAGTGTTAAGAAAATATTTGCATTCATATAACTCATTGATTTACATGTCACCATATCCTAGAAATGCAGAAGTGCACAATTTTGTATGTAAGCTATGGGGAACAGTTGTTTTGAGCCAATCGCATTAATCACACATCATGTAATTACCATCCTCAATCTGATGGGCCTGCAGAGTTCCACATACATACACTTGACGTGCTAATAACCAACATGTATGAACTTTTCCTACCACCCATCTGTCAGTTTTTGTTATTGTGGTGGCTTGCCTGTTACTGTGATGCTGGAAGCTATGCTATTACCGGCAGGTTCACCCATGGTAGACAGGTTTCAGTGGAGCTTCTAGGAAAAAAGCCCAGTGATCTACTTCTGAAAATTATTCAGTGAAAGCCTTATGAATCACAAAAGAACACAGTCCAACTTGCTTGCTTTGTAAACATCCTTAGGGG
The DNA here is from genome assembly GCA_030035585.1 of Dugong dugon. NCBI lineage: Eukaryota > Metazoa > Chordata > Mammalia > Sirenia > Dugongidae > Dugong > Dugong dugon. The sequence goes on from CM057464.1 coordinate 136,910,976, forward strand.
GGATCATATGTTGGAGGAGCACATCATGTTTGGTGAAATAGAGGGCCAGAAAGGCAAATGAGACCCTCGAAGCGATGAATTGGTATGGTAGTTGCAACAATGGACTCAAACATGCCAGTGATCATGAGGATGATGCAGGACAAAGCAATGTTTCTTTCCTTTGTACATAAGGTTGCTATGAGTCAGAGTCAACTTGACAGCATCTGTCTATCTATCTATCTGTCTGTCTATCTATCTATCAACTTTTCAGCTCCACTTTCCCACTCACCTACGTATCATCCCCACTACTGCCATGGCACTCATATAAGGCACTGAGTTAGGTGCCGTGGGGGATGTATACTCATCTTCTGGAAGAGGAAATTCACAATCCGAATAAGCAGTTGCCTTCCAGTCGAGCCTTTCTTCCGAGGCACCTCAGGATGAGGTCAAACCTCCAACCCTTTGGTTAGGAGCCCAGCACTTAACCGTTTGCACCACCCAGGGATTCCACAATCAGAAGTCTAGGATTATTACACAAAAATTGTGTATGAAATGCCATGACAGAGACACAAACAGAACTGTTTGTTAGGTAGAGGAAGCAATTGAAAGATCAGATGATACTTTATGATTTTCTACTATTCATAATACTTCAGAGGCTTTCCACAACCTTCCAAACACCAGTCTGGCATTCAAGATTTACTCTCTGGTCCCATCCGATCTTTCAGCTATTATCTCTTCTCGGTAGTATCTCCCTGTTTTTCCAGCCATGCTAGCCTATTTTCCATACCCAATGTCGATCTTGCTTCCTTCTTCACTCTATTCCTACCTACCACAACTATAGCTCCTGAAATTGCTCTGATGGTCCCAATTTTACTTCTTATGTCCTGTTCTCCTCAGAAATAGAATTGTGCTTGTCAGACCATGCGCTTGATTTGGCTGTCAAGAAATGAGTCATGGTGTTCATGGCCTTCCTGCCGGGGCCAGCCTCTCCAGTTTAAAAGTTGAAGGATGGGATAAAGTCCAGGAAGGCTGACTAGCATATGCTCCCCCATGAGAAGCTGAGTGCCTGCTGAGCTGATGCATCAGATCACTCATTCCAAAGGCCTAGAGTGGTGGTTGCCACATGGAAATGCGGACTAATATGGAGCAAGCAGAGATGGAGTGAGGGTCAGGCATCTGGAAGTTTAGAAAGAATCTTGTGAAGTCTGAACTCTACCTGTTGCTTGCATTTCTTCAATATGCGGTTTGAGTTACTTCCAATTGATTGGCAGTGGAGTGTTAGAACCACAGGACCAGTTCTGCAAATTCCCTTCCTTGACAGGGTCAAGTCTTAGACATAACCTCCTACCTGAAGTAGTAAGAAGTGATTTCTTCTCTGGACTCCTCTTAGATCTTCTTTTACATTATCTATACTACAGTGGCTTGTGCGTGTCTTTTCTTGAGGCTAAGAACATGTTTATGCTTCTGGCATGTGAAAGGCTATAATATTTAAACATTGCTTTCTGAGAGAAACCTTGACTGGCACCTCCAACTGCGTCAGGCACCCCTGTTACATGCTCTCTTAGCACTTAAACACCCCCTTCCAAAGCACATCACACTTACAATCAAATATTTGCTTGTGTGATTGCTTATTTGATATCTTCCGTCCCCAGGTGGTCTGAAGTTCATGCGAACTGTGTCTCATTCATCCCTCTAGCCCTGGGGACTGCCACATGGCAGATGACTAATTATATTACTGGTTGAATGACTGAATAAGATAACACCAACATAACTGAGGTCCATAAGAGAGAAATTCCTTTTTTTAACCTATTGAGAAAATTCATGGATGTTGTATGTGTTTGAAGTACACATCACTTGTTTTTATTGTAAATGAATTTTGTTTTGTCACCATTCTTGAGATAATCTTCCCTAAATTAGCTTCAGATTTTCTTCCATAATTTAATTTAAAGTAAGAGCTAACACGTGTAGAACATTTTACAAATTACAAAGTTCTTTTTATAAAATTAGCTTCCTTAATCCTTACAAAAACCATGAGACAGAGCAACAGAGACTCACAGAGGGTAGGGCCCTTGCCCAGGGTCACACACACACAGTGAGGTGGAGTCAGGGCATAAACCACTGTCACTGTGTTCCAAATCTAACACAATTCTTCTGGAGATAACGAGCATGTGAGCCTACACTAACAACTTTTTCCCCCTAAAGATGGCATTAATCATTTAAACGTTATATTTTAATATAATGTATTAAATATATACATTTTATCATATATAAATATATCTATACTTATATGTATATTGTGTGTGTATATAATAAGTCAGATATGGCAAGGAGTGGAAAAATAAGCACACTGGAATTCAGTTACTCTAAAGGACAGCATTGTATTTTATATTTTAGCCAGGTGGTTGAAACAAATCTGCATTTGTGTCTGTGTATGTTGCCTTAAGTGGGAAAAAAGTCTATCTACTTGTTGAAATCTGTCAGAATTTTCCAGTTACAGCTAGTCTTACCCTAATCAAAATGATCAGAAATTTGATTTTATTTTGCTTTTGTCAGAACTGGTATATTTGCCTTCTATAGTGTAAGAAAATAAATTATCCTTTAGAAAGGAATTGCTTTTTGAGTAACAAGCCATTTGCTTCCTTGAGGATGCATGGTAAAAAAAGAAAAAAAAATTCTTTGGGGGGATTGGGGCCTGTTTTCTTCCTTTTATAATTGTCCTAATCCACCAGAAATAATATATAATTCCATGTAACTCTACGGCTGTCTCACAGATGTATGGTATAATATGTCTCTGTTTCCCCAACCCCAGTCTCAATCCCCTACTTCTGTTTTCTCCACTCACCCCATATCCCCGTAATTGTCACTTGGTAATGTATACGAGCGTGTGCGGAGAGGTAACAGGGCATGCTCACGTTATCCTGCCCAAGATGTGCACTGCCTTATGTCATAAACAGTAAATCTTTTATGCTGAAAGCCTGTTCGTTTTCACACCATTCGCTTGTTCACTAACAGTTGTCCAGATTTTTAAATTCAGCCTCTTACACTAATCCTGCAACTGCTGGTCCCAGACAGGTGCAGGGATCAAATCGGCTCAGTTAAGTAAAACATCTGGCCTGAAAAGGATAATAGGCTCTTTTTACTCCCTCAAGTCATAGGAGGAACGTAAAGTTTTCAAATGTTAAATCATGCAATTAGTCTTTAATATTCACTTAAACATACACATTCTCTCTCACACACACACACATACAGCAAGCAGTACTTTCCCACTCTTTTATAAAACGAGATCTATAAAGGGTAAAAGCCAAGGAAACGTGAGGATCTCACTTTTTGGATAACCTTGTACTGGCTCCATCTCTGGGTTTCAACAGGTATTGGCAATGCTGGTCTCACAATGGCTTAAAGGAATCTCTTTCCAGGAAGCACATGGCTAGTTTTAATGATATTCTCAGGTTTTATGACTGTGAGTTCAAAGCAAATTATAGATGATTCAAAATTAGGCAGATTATGCCTGAAGATTAGGTTATTTGATGAAGGCCTTTCACCTTACTAGTCCATTTAGAATCTAGTCTCTGACAGTGACAGGGTATAATAAACTACCGATATTTACCGTTCCTTCCAGATCTAAAACATGATAGTTTTCTGATTCTACCACTGTGTGGTGGTAGGTATGTTGTCCAGTTCTCAACAGAAAAATACAAATATCACAAGGATTCCTCATTTTCAGCAAATTTGAGAATATCTCCAGAAAACCTAGCATCAGATGATATCCCCTACTATGCTTTTAGGGGCTGAAGACAACTTCTCTGTTCATGGCTAGATCCAGCCAAGAGAATATATGCCATCATCACTGTCTAGTGAAGAATAGTGCCCTTATAGACCCAGGTCAGATAAGTTTTGATGAGGCCCAACCATGAGGGAAAGGTTAGATGAGGCACTAAAATGAAAGGGATCAACGTAAGGTCAGTAAAAGCTGAAAGAGTAAATTTTCTTAAGACCTAAGACTGGTAGATACTTGTGGGGCCCAGTGCAAAATAAAAATGGAAGACCCCTCGTTCAAAAATTATTAAGAATTTCAGGATGGTGACAGCAGAACATTAAACCAAAGTAAGGCACTATTCTAAGCACAGGGGCTGTGTGACTGCACAGGTCACGTGGCCATGAAGCCAGCGCTGCTGATACCCACAATCTCATGGCATATATATTACATAATACACATTTTCAGGTCATGAGATTGACTTTTTCATCCCTGGATCCCCAGTATTATTTTGCACACTACCTGCCCCACTTTAGTTCACTGTAAATGTGGGATGGATTAGACGTAAGAAGCTTGATGTTTATTTGTTAAGCAATTAGGCAGCCACTCTGGTTGGTGGGTGGGAACCTTTTGTAATAGTGTAGGCCCAGGATCTCAGATTGTGGCCCCTGGACTAGCAACCTCAGCATCACACAAGAACTTCATAGATGTATATTCACTGCCCCTACCCCAGACCTACTGAATCAGAAACTCTGAGGTTGGGTGCAAGAATTTGTGTTTTAACAAACCCGCAAGATGATTCTGATCAAGCCAAAGTTTGAGAACTACTTGAGCATGAAATAGACAATGGGAACTTTGAATAGGACAACGGTAGAACAGCTGGAGGATAGAGGAAAGATCCAGAAATATTTAGAAGGCATGACTGGCCAGATGTGATGACTAAATGGATATAGGAGAAGAAGTCTAGTATAGCTCCCAGATTTCTGGTTGCATTGACTGCTTCATTGTGGTACCACTTACTGAGAGAGAAAAACTGTCAGGTCTTAGCGTAGAGAGGAGGAATTTATTTTGGAATAAATAGATAAACACATAGATGAAGACTTCCAACTCCCCATTCAAATGTCTCCTGATGTCTGGAATCACTTAATGATAAATGATTTAAATATTTTAAAACTTTTTATGATTCATCTGAAATAATCAATAAAATACAATAAAATCAATGCTATCCCAAGCTACAGTTATACACCGTTATTACTTTTGGGGTCCCTTATCCACTTACCACAAAGGGAAATAAAAAACCTAGAATGATAGGCAGTGAGGAAAGCTGGTGGCAATCAGCTGTAACTAATAGAGGAATAAAAAGAAAGAATGGGGTGGGGTGTAAGTGAAGGAGAGATCGAACTCTCTAGGTGGGGTGAATATAGTATGTTATATTATGTACCTTATATAATATGCATAAAAATAGAAAAATAAAAAGAATGAAATAATACACTGAGAAAAAAAATTTGCAAATTGTATATCTGATAAAGAATTTGCATTCAGAATATACAAAGAACTTTTAAAACAAAACAGTAAGAAGACAAACAGCCCAATTCAAAAGGTGGGTAAAATACACCTCATTAAAGAAGAGATATAGATGACAAATAAGCATGTTAAAAGATGATCAAACCATTAGTTGTTAGGAAAATGCAATTAAAACACAATTAGAGACCACTACACACCTACCAAAATGGTTAAAATGTGAAAGATTGGTAATATGAAATGCCGGTGAGAATGCAATAGCTGAAATGCTCATTCATTGCTGGTAAGAATGCAAAATGGTTCAGCGACCTTGGAAAACAGTTTGATAGGTTCTTAGAAAGTAAATATCCATTGATGATATAACCAAGAAATCGCAACCGCAGGATATTACTCAAGAGAAATGAAAGCATAATGTCCCCACAAAGACCTGTATGTGACCCTTTGTAACAACTTTATTCATTATTACCCACAGCTGAAAACAACCCAAATGTCCATCAGCTAGTGAGCAGATGAACAAATTGTGGTACAGCCATAAATGGAATGTTGTCGTGGTTAGGTGCTGTCAAGTTGATTCTGACTCATAGCGAGCCTATGTACAACAGAATAAAACACTGCCCGATCCTGCACCATCTTCACAAGTGTTACAATGTTTGAGGCCACTGTTGCAGCCACTGTGTCAATCCATCTCATTGAGGGTCTTCCTCTTTTTCGCCAACTCTCTACCTTACCAATCATGATATCCTTCTCCAGGGACTGGTTCCTCCTGGTAACATGCCCAAAGTACGTAAGAAGAAGTCTTGCCATCCTAGCTTCCAAGGAGCACTCTGGCTACAACTCAGCAATATAAAGTAACAAACCTACTGAAACATACAGCAATGATGACTTTCAAAAGCATTTTTCACCAACAAAAGCCACTCTTTCTAGTCAAATGACCAGGAAAAGCGGCTGGTTGTAAACAATAAGCACAGTACTTTAACCAGACACCACAGAAGAAAAATTATGGCCCCATGCTAGCAAATAGTGAGTGAGGAGACTAGACTTCCACCTTCACCAGGCTATAAGGAGGTGTCCCAACACACTGCCTGGGTATGTTAGAAAAGGCCAAGTAGGGAGATATATGCTGAGCAAATAATCCGAGAAGCTGAACTATATGAAGAAGAACACGGCATCAGGATTGGAGGAAGACTCATTAGCAACCTGAGATCTGCAGATAACACAACCTTGCTTGCTGAAAGTGAAGAGGTCTTGAAGCCCTTCAGGATGAAGATCAAAGACCACAGCCTTCAGTGTGGATACACCTCAACAGAAAGTAAACAAAAATCCTCACAACTTGACCAATGAGCAACATTACGATAAACAAAGAAAATATTGAAGTTGTCAAGGATTTCATTTTACTCGGATCCTCATTCAATGCCCAAGGAAGCAGCAGTCAAGAAATCAAAAAATGTATCACATTGGGCAAATCTGCAGCAAAAGGCCTCTTTAAAGTTTTAGAAAGCAAAGATATCATCTTGAGAACTAAGGTGTACCTGACCCAAGCCATGGTATTTTCAATTGCCTCACATGCATGAGAAAGCTGGCCAATGAATAAGGAAGACTGAAGAAGAATTGGTGCATTTGAATTATGGTGTTGGCAAAGAATATTGAATATACCATGGACTGCCAGAAGAACAACAAAGTCTGTCTTGGAAGAAGCACAGCCAGAATGCTCCTTAGAAGCAAGGATTGCAAGACTTAACTTTGGACATGGTATTAGGAGGGACCAGTCCCTGGAGAAGGACATCATGCTTGGTAAAGTAGAGGAATGGCAAAAAAGAGAAAGACCCTCAATAAGATGGATTGATCAGTGGCTGATCAATATGCTCAGACATAGCAACAATTGTGAGAATGGCCCAGGAATGGGCAGCATTTCATTTTTTTGTACATAGGGTTGCTCTGAGTTGGAACTGACTTGATGGCCCCTAACAATAACAACAATGCCAAATGAAAGAAGCCTGACACAGAACAATACATACTCTATGATTTAGTTTATTTTTCATTCTGGAAAAAGGCAAAACTTTAAGGAAAGGAATAAGATCAATGGTTTCCAGGGGCTCAGGTTTGGAGGAAAGGGGGTGACTGCAATTGCAGGCACACAGTATGTTTTTTGGCATGACAGAAATATTCTGTAGCGTTAGATGGTTACTAAGTGAGTGCTTCAAAATTCTCTTCATGTTCAGCAAGTAAGGTTGTGTCATCTGCATATCACAGGTTGTTAATGAGTCTTCCTCGAATCCTGATACAGCATTCTTCTTCATGTCGTCCAGCTTCTCAGATTATTTGCTCAGAATACAGATTGAATAAGCACAGTGAAAGGATACAACCCTGAATGACATGTTTCCTGATTTTAAAGCACGCAGCATCCCCTTGTTCTGTTTGAACGATTGCCTCGTGGTCTATGTTAAATACTAGTAAAGCATATTTATTTCTATTCTTAGGTAAAAATTAACATAAATATAGTATTTCATTTCTATACTTCAAAGGATTGTCTTAAGCACCCGTTGGGTGCACGTACCTCCACAGTGAAAACACTAGATTAAACCATAATAGAAAACAGATAAGCTCCAACAAAGGAGCCCTGGTGGTGCAAAGGTTAAGCACTTGGCTACTAACTAAAAGACTGGCAGTTTCAACCCACCCACTGACTCTGCCAGAGAAAGACCTGGCAATATGTTTCTGTAAAGATTACAGCCAAGAAAATCCTATGGGGCAGTTCTATTCTGCCACATGGGGTTGCTATGAGTCGAAAATTGACTGAATAGAACCTAACAGCACCAAGCTCCAAGCATTCTATGACTTACTAGGGAATATTGATCAGATCGAATCTGATGAGGTTATATTTTGAAACAAAGGGATTTCTATACATCTATTTTTGCTTGTGAAGGCTTATTTTAATGAACATTCTCCTATGAGGATCTAAGGTATCTGTGAGAATAGATTATGAGCGCTTACATTGTATCTTTCCAGATTTAGTCATATTTATTCAAACCTGTCACTACCTCAGTCAGAATACCATGATTTTCCTAAATGACATATGTATACTCTGTTCCATAAAATGCATTGAAGCAGCTCTACATTCCTAGCCATGAGACTACAGTAGAATCACAGAATCAGCAAACATTTAGAACTGGAACAAATCTTAGGGGTCAGGAGTTTATAGCACTTTGTCATTGTCCGTGTCTAGATTCTAAATGATGATTTTGAGGTGAAAGGCCCTTGTCTAAGTACAAGCTCTCAAATAACCCAGCCTTAGGCATCATGAACTTTTAAATCTCGAACCATCCATAATCTATAGATTATAATGAGTAAAATAGTATACATTTGTTTCTCTTCTAGCATTTATTTCCAAGACATCAGAATATATGGATTTTTCCCCTTTGACTAGGCAGAAATTGGGGGGGGGGGGGCCAGAGAGAGAAAGAAAGGGATTCCAACTTCTGAGTGTTATGCAGTATTTTAACTGGAATGTTTCAGTTGTGGCACCCTGGGGAAAGCTGGCCTCCAACTTGGAGAGTGTCAAGTATGTTGTGAACAATAACAAGAAAGCAGATGGATTGGCAAGGAAGCCTCTGCATCTCTTAGCTGTGAGTTTTTACTTAAAAACAAGAGAGAGATCCCAGAAGCAAAGGGCCTCTTCAATCTGAGATATAATGTTGTGAATCAATTAATTAACATGCGTTTAATGCAGTTTAACATAAAACATTGCTTATTATACATTTAAAAAAATATGTTACTTCTAATGGTAGACATATTTTTCTTTTCTTTTTCAACGTGCGTTTACTTTCACAATAAAAGATAAGCTCTCCCTAAGCAACAGTAATATAAGATGAGCACATGTACACGCACACAACAAGGATGGTACTCAAAATCCTCAATTTTACAAATCTGGTATTCCAATTTTCCTATTATACATAATTTTAATTACCTCATATTATAATATGTACATAATTCTGAGTTCTATTTTTTTACATCTACATTACTTCATCCACAAATTGCCATTTTGAATGATCACATGATATTCTATTGCATTAACATCCAACAATTTGCCTAATAAACTCCTTACCTTCGAGTTATGCCTTAGATTATGCCTAGGGAAATAGTTTGCAAACCTTAGTGTGCATGAGAATCACCTGGCGGTTTGTTAAAACACAGATTGTTCACACACGTGCACAGGCGCGCACATGCACACACAGACACATACACACACACACACACACAAACACACATTTCTGATCCAGTAAGCCTGAGGTGAGGCACAAGAATTTCCATTTCTAACAAGTTCCCAGGGGATGTAGATGATGCTGGCCTGGGGATCACACTTTGAGAACCACCTATCTAGGAATCTCTGTTGATGTGAGCTCACTTGCTTATCATGGACATTATTGCTATTCTCTACCTGGAAACTATTTCCCCAAATGGAAAAACCCTCATTTCATTTCTTAAATGAAGCATTTTTATATGTATATCAAGAAGCTAGGTCCTGCCTAATTAAATATTGGTCATGTGTTATTCCTTAAAGCTATCTTAAACTTTAGAATTAAGTTCAGCCTTGCTGGCAATGAGATGAAAATTTTAGGATCTCAAGAGGTGGAAGTCAGTAAAAGGATTTCATAATTCCTTTATTTCCTATAAAAATACTAGTATAAGCAACATTCATATATTCACTTATTGCTTCTAGTCCTCTCCTGAAGGTGAAATCCTTCAGCGTTCTGATCGGTTTTGGGCCTTCCACTAACATGGCTCTGTTGGTGATGGGAAAACCCAAAGGGAGTTTTGGGTTCTCCCAAATGCACAGCCAAGCTCAATGAGGGAAACCTGATGATTGTTTGACAGACTACAAGGGAGAGGCAATCTAATTCATTTTGTTACTGCCCCCTCAGGACAGACATTGTGGGCTCTAGGTATTAGCCATTCATAAATTAGCATTTAAAAAATCAATAATAATTTTTTCTACTCTGTTACAATACATGGAAAGTAAGCCAGCATAATTTCTAAACAAAGAGCAGTTTTTTATCAGGAAACTTGTAAATATGACATGTTTTCCTCCCTCACTGCAGTGTAGAGCCTATCTTTTAGGAGAGAGGTATCTTGGCTGCAACTTGCTTCCCATGAAAAAGATAAATTATCATCTGGTGATGTCAGAGGGTCTCACATCCATTGGGATTTTTCTGGGGCTCCTTATAAAATAAGTTATGAAAATTTTGCAAAAACATCGGTCTTTCATTTATTTGTCTAGTCATTCGTCACTTTGGGAAGTTTGGCCTAAAAGAACTTATGAATTCATTTCACTTTTATGCTCCATGAATTAGTATATACAGTTAGGAACACAATTATGACAACTTCCCTTCTTTCTATTTTATCTGGAGAAATACTGTACATTGTTACTTATCTTTTGTTATCACATATGGTATCCTTCAGAGTATCTGACTACTTCTGGATATTCTACTAAAACTTAAATTTTAGACTTTTCACTCTAGGCTGGAGAGTTTGTCACGATCTTCAGGAAATGCATTTCACTCTTCCCTAGGAGGTCATCATTCTAGAACAAACCAGAAACAAATCCATTACTTTTTTTGTCTAAAACCTTTTCTGGAAAACAGCAAGGCAGGGATGTAACCATCTAAGAGTTCATGGAAAGCCTAGAAGATGAAATTAAAATACTACTTGTGTCTACATAGTCTTCAGCTTCTAACCTAGAAAACCAACATTGCCAGAACCACATTCCTTTGTTCTACCCATTGCTGTTTGATGTAGCTAAAGAGAGTGATGATAATTAAGCTACCCCACACCATTTCTCAGAGTATGGTTTAGGAAAATAACACATCTCATACACAACTTTTGATCAGTCACTACCCATCTTTTCTCCTGGATGAACAACGGGATTCCGAAAGCCACCTGAGAACTATGGATACTCCATACTGTTTTATAGACCATGAGCTACTTCTGCTGCTGCTTCAGAAAGGGTGATCATACATGATGAAATATCAAAGTGGAAATATCCTAGGCATCTGTAAATATTGGCTGCAGATTCTGTGAGGGTATGTCACTAAAATTCTAAGATGTGTAAACAGGAAAGCATGAGTTCAAGGCATAAGGAATTCTTTAATTGCTGAGGAAAAGAGTATAACCTCGGAATAGAAGGAGAGAAAGAGACTTGGAAGGGAAACAGAAACAGAAAAGATGGAGACATAGGAGCATAACTAGGAAAATCTAGTCTCATTGTAGCCAAGAAAGGAGAAGGTCTCAAGCAAATGGTGCACCACGTTAAATAATTCAGATAATCCATGTAAAACAGGATGATTTCAAAAGGACCATTGAATTTGGCAGTTGAAACATCATTCATGACTTCTCAGTGAATTTCATCTACAAAGTATTCATGAGTATTCACACAACATTCTCTGTTGCATAGACAAGTTAAAGGAAATTTAAAAAAATTTTTTTCTATTCTTTCAGTGAAAAAAAAAAAAAAAAAGAATAACACTCAACAGTTACTTGAGTGAAAGAAACAAAGCCAGAGCTGAGAAAGCCAATTCTTTTTAGATTTACTCTGATCTGCCTCCTCTAGAAAGCCCTTCCTGATACCCCCAGAGTGACTACGGTACCTGTTCTCCAAGGACCTTGTGACACTTCTCACACTGCCCTGCACTCACTGATTGAACTGAGCTTGACTCTGAGCATTTTGGAGCCAGGGTGTGGGGTTCTTTTCCCCTGATTGATCTAGCACTGTGTCTAACCTAGAGGAGAAACATATTAAATATTTATGTAATAAATGAATGAATGAAATGCCTATAGATTGGAATAGGGGAAAAAAAGAAAAAGACATCAATGCTCAATGACAAATCCCAGTATGTTTTACTGAAAGCATTTTGAATCATAATGTATACTCATTACCAGGATTACTACTTTCCCTCAAATTTGATAGGCTCTTTTATGAAAGATTTTCATTTGTATTCACTAAAAGAAAAAAAAACCCCACACATCAGTAAGTGCCGAGGCTGACCAGTCTATTTTCCCCTCTAACTGGCAGCATTCACAGTAACTTTATTGTGTGAAATAATGTTGTTTCCTCCCCCTTTTCTCTTGCTTATGTCTGACCTTCCATTAAAAGTTGCTTAGAAACTGCTTAGCGAATAGTCAGGGGTGCTCCTCGCTGACATCTTCCTTTTGTGATTTCTCAGCTATTCTGTCGGTTTGTTCCCTTTCCATAAGCGTTTTTAGGCTTCTTTTCATTTTCTTTCAACAAACAAGACTAAAGCTCAGTATTTTCCTTCCATTGAAAGGAAAGATAAAAAAAGGAAACATCCACCTCTTCTGAAGCTTTGCTGCATACAGACAGCCTCCATATACACCTGTCAGTTAAAAGCGAAGTAGATTAGCAAAGCTTCCATGGGCTTTTGATTTTTATTAATGGCTTTGCACAGTGTGCTAAGCAAGTCATGAAGTAAAAAAAAAAAAAATACTGAAAATACAAAGTCCATGTTGCTCACTGAAATCAACCAGACTTGGAGGACATGAAATGAGAGGCCATGTGGTTTCCTTTCATAAAAAACAGAGACTGATCCACTCTATCCTGTGAACATAAGCCAGCTAGAATCAAAAATAGAATTCTACAACGCCCAAGGAATGGGGCTGTCCCCAGGACTGCAGCATGCAGAAATAATTGCTGCTATGTGCTTTCTTCATCTCAACACTTATATTGGGGTAAATGATCAAGTTGAACTACACACCAAGGATGGCCCTGAAAAGAAAGACACTTCAATGCAACCTTTATTAGATACCTACTATGGGTTAAAGGAGCGCTGGTGGAGCCATCGTTAAGCACTCAGCTGCTAACTGAAAGGTGGGTAGTTCAAACCTACTAGCTGCTCTGCAGGAGAAAAGATCTCTCAATCTGCTCCCTTAGGGATTACCAAAAACATGTTGTCAATGAGTCAATTCAGACCCTGTAGGACAGAGTACAACTACCCCATAGGGTTTCCAAGACTATAATCTTTATGGGGGGAGACTGCCACTTTCTCCTGCTGAGCTGCTGGCGGGTTAAAACTACTGAACTTTCAGTTAGCAGTCAAGTGCTTAACCACTGCACCAACAGGACTCTTACTTAAAGACTGTTGTTGTTGTTGTTAGGTGCTGTCAAGTTGGTTCTGACTCATAGTGACCCTATGTACAACAGAAGGAAACACTGCCCAGTCATATACCATCCTTATGATTCTTACTATGCTTGAGCCCATTGTTGCAGCCACTGTGTCAATCCATCTCGTTGAGGGTCTTCCTCTTTTTTGGCTGATCCTCTACTTTACCAAGCATGATATTCCTCTCCAGGGACTGATCCCTTCTGATAACATGTCCAAAGTATGTGAGATGAAGTCCCGCTATCCTTGCTTCTAAGGAGTATTCTAGATGTATTTCTTCCAAGATAGATTTGAATGTTCTTCCGGCAGTACATGGTATATTCAATATTCTTTGCCAACACCATAATTTGAAGGCATCCATTCTTCTTGGTTTTCCTTATTCAATGTCCAGCTTTCACATGCATATGAAGTGATTGAGAACACCATGGCTTGAGTCCAGTGCACCTTAGTCCCTAAAGAGACATCTTTGCTTTTTAACACTTTAAAGACATCTTTTGCAGCAGATCTGCCCAATGCAATGTGTCATTTGATTTCTTGACTGCTGCTTCCATAGGTATTGATTGTGGATCCAAGTAAAATGAAATCCTTGACAACTTCAGTCTTTTCTCCATTTATCATGATGTTACTTATTGGTCCAGTTGTGATGATTTTTGTTTTATGTTGAGGTGTAATACATACTGAAGGCTGTAGTCTTTGATCTACATCAGTAAGTGCTTCAACAAGATGAGTTGTGGAATGACATCAAGGAGATTACACATGAAGAAAGCAAGAAGTCATTAAAAATATAGGAAAGACAGAAAAGACCAAAATGGATGTCAGAAGAGACTCTGAAACTTGCTCTTGAACGTCAAGTAGCTAAAGCAAATGGAAGAAATGATGAAAAGAGTTGAACAGAAGATTTCAAAGGGTGGCTCAAGAAGACAAAGTAAAGTATTATTATGACATGTTCAAAGACCTGGAGTTAGAAAACCAAAAGGGACAAACACACTCAGTATTTCTCAACTGAAAGAATTGAAGAAAAAATCCAAGCCTCAAGTTGCAATAGTGAAGGAGTCTATGAGCAAAATACTGAATGATGCAGGAAGCATCAAAAGAAAATGGAAGGAACACACAGAGTCACTATACCAAAAAGAATTGGTTGACATTCAGTCATTTCAGGAGGTAGCATATGATCAAGAACTGATGGTACTGAAGGAAGAGGTCCAAGCTGCTGCACTGAAGACACTGGCAAAAAAACAAGGCTCCAGGAATTGATGGAATACCAACTGAGAAATTTCAACAAATGGATGCAGCACTGGAAGTGCCACATGTCTATGCCAAGAAATTTGGAAGACAGCTACCTGGCCAACTGACTGGAAGAGATCCATATTTATGCCTATTACTAAGAAAGGTGATCCAACTGAGTTTAGAAATTATCGAACAATATCACTAATATCGCATGCAAGTAAAATTTTGCTGAAGATCATTCAAAAGTGGCTGCAGCAGTATATCCACAGGGATGTGCCAGAAATTCAAGGGGGATTCAGAGGAGGTTGTTAAATGAGGGATATCATTGCTGATGTCAGATGGATCCTGGCTGAAAGCAGACAATACCAGAAAGATGTTTACCTGTGTTTTATTGACTATGCAAAGGCATTCGACTGTGTGGATCATAACAAATTATGGATAACATTGGGAAGAATGGGAATTCCAGAACACTTAATTGTGCTCATGAGGAACCTGTACATAGATCAAGAGGCAGTGATTTGGACGGAACAAGGAGATACAACGTGGTTTAAAGTCAGGAAAGGTGTGCATCAAGGTTGTATTCATTCACTATTCTTATTCAATCCGTATGCTGAGCAAATAATCCGAGAAGCTGGACTGCATGAAGAAGAACACGGCATCAGTATTGGAGGAAGACTCGTTAACAACCTGCAATATGCAGATGACACAACCTTGCTTGCTGAAAGTGAAGATGACTGATGAAGATCAAAGACTACAGCCTTCAATATGGATTACACTTCAACATAAAGAAAACAAAAAAATCCTTAAAGATTATGGCCTAGAAAACCCTATGGCGCAGTTCTACTCTGTCTTACAGGGTTGATATGAGTCGGAATCAACTGGACAGCACACACCACCACCACTATGGGCTAGGTAATGTTCTGTAGTCTAGAAAGTGAGTTGCAGTGGGGAAGGGGAAACAGAATAAGAAATAAGAAAGGCACAGCCCATGCCTTCAAGAAACTTACAATTGTGGGTGGGGAGGGGTATATGTTGCACAACCTATAACACTGTCTGCTGTGGTCGCTCTATAAACAGAGTATTACACAAGTATTAGGAACAGTGGAATGAATTCTACCTGGAAGGGGAAGAGAAAGTGGATAGAGTTAGAGAAAACTTCATACACATGAGGAATTGAAGCCAAGCTTGATTAAAGGGAATTCTATTAGGTGAATGACATCATGGAAATCTGAGATGTGTCTGTGGAAGAATAGAGAGGTAAGCCCATCATTTTCCCTTATGATTGGAGCATGACAGCAGTAATTAGTTGGTTGTCGAGATTTGACCTAGGTAACTGAGCTAACTTCACCCTCACCTGCAGCCTTGCTCAGTTGTATTGCAGGGCTTGGGGAAATCACTCAGATTATATATATGTTGCTGATGTTTTCTGACCCCAAAATTAGGACACATACTATGACTATGATGCTTTTTCAGATTTGTGAGATTATTTTTATGGAAAACTGTAAGGATATTATTAACCAAGAACATAGTACACAGTATCCTCATTGGGAGGATCCAGGGAAGACATTTCTTCCTGATTTTAGTATTAGGATTGGTTGTGCTTCCCCTGAGGAAGGCACCGAATTTAATTTTCTCATTGGCTGCTAATAAGCTTAGCATCAACTCTGTGTCATATCAGTAGCAAACGTACATAATCTTTTTGTATACATTGTTGTGAGAGTCACTATCACAGCTGCATTTTATACCCCTGTTCTCGCTTGTCCTTTTCTTTCTCATCGATCTCAACTTTATAGAATCTTTTATTTTATGTATCTTTTAAATCCTTTGGAAGCAAAAGGATTGAATGAATGGACAAGAAAATAAAATTTTCAACATTTAATTAAATCATAATTTCCCTGGAAAACTAAAGCGGTAAAATTACTGGTTTAAGCCCAGCCACTGAGAGACTGTTGAGCAAGAGGACTTCGAGTCCTTGATGCTGCTTTGCTTTTACCCTAAATATATGTAAAAATCAAGGTTAAAAGTTTCCTTTACATGGCTATAATTTTAAGTTTCCATCACACATAGCAGAACTTTAAATAATGAGTTAATCATGAGAACAATTAAGTGAAGAGAGTAACTGTCCACAACTTGGCTGAGAAAATGAGTGAGCTTTGAAAAGCCCTGTAAAATTTTTTCCTGGATGCTTTACTCCATAGAAACTAGTGCTGAGGAGTCAATATTCCAACATTTTCAGCATACATTAATATCTTGCCCTTTTGTCAAATCAAGGTAATATAGACATTTTTCTTTCTAAAATAAAAAACAAAACTTACATAAATTGGTAAGAACATAGCATTGTCCAGAAAGAAATTAAGATTTTCCCCAAATGCTCATGCCATTGTTTAAAATCCTGCTTTTCCCACATTTAAAAAAAATACATTTTACTCTCTAATCTTTCTCTCCTCTTTTACTTACATATATTCGGGATAGTCACTTGACAAGAAATTGGAGCTCTCTATGATTTCCAGAATCAAGAAGCTGAAGAGTTTTCGATGCAGAGCTATCCTACATACACAAGTTGCCAGCACTTTTAAATTTTCCACTTTCTTGCTGAAAAAGAGAAGGGAGCAAGCATTTATTAAGCACCTACCACATGGCAGGTGTTTTGCCAAGTGCTTTGTATATATTATCTCTCTTAATCCTCACAGTAACCCTATGAGGAAGGCAGTTTTATCCCCATTTTATAGCTCAGGAAACCCAAGCTCAGGGAGGATAAGTAACTTGCCCTGGGTCACTCAACCACCCGGTGGATTATGACCTTGGATCTGTCCTACTGCAAAGCACTTGGTCCTGCCATAAAGCGTATCACCTTCCACCTTGCAAGTCTTGCAAGTGTCTGGCAAGACCTTTTCTCTTCTCACTATGATATTTTCAACTGGTTCATAGATTTTTCATATTGAGTCATCTATCTATATATACATACATATGTGTATATATGTATCTTCAATCAGGGTTCTTTATGTTGAGTTTCTTATTCTTTATATTTAACCTAAGGCATTTTCATCTCTTGGAAAACAGTTTTCTTTAGATCATATGGAAAATTTTAGATCATATAGTTACCATAAAGATACACTGCAAGAATCATTGCAACTTAATTTTAAAATTAAGCTATTAATAAAAAACCAGCAGTAGTATCAAATTAAGAAAAACATTTACACACCAACAATTGAACAGATTTTTCCCTTTATTCCCCTCTCCTGGGTATCTATTTCTGCAGAACAAATTACTCCAAAACTTAGCAGTTTAAGACAACCATTTTATTATATTTCATAATTTTTGTGGGTCAGAAATTTGAGTAGGATTTATGTGGCCCAGTTTTCTGCTCCAGATGGCTTTGACTGAAGTAACTGGGTGATATTCAGCTGACCGATGCGCAGACCTAGAGGCTTCAAGGCAGCTTCACTCATGTCTGAGCTTTGGTGGGATGGCTGGGAGGCTGGACTCAGCCGGGACTGTCACCTGAGGCATCTACACTAGCCTGTCATAACTTCCGGAGAAGCCAGGAAGAGAGTTAGGCAAGGGCAAGTAAAAGTATCACCATGCTACCATTTTTAACTTGCCTGTTCTTGATTCAGCATTCATTTGATTGCTGTAAACCTTTGACTGTTTTCCAATGTTCTGACATAGTTGGTTCTGACAGCTTCTGCTTGTTTTCATTGTTTCTGTGGGAGGATCTTGGAATCCTATATATAGACCTTAGAGCCGCCTATTCCACCATTTTGCTGATGTCACTCATCCACATCCCCTTTTGATGTATAAATATCTATTCTAAGAGCCTGATAATATGATATACGCTTCAAATTCATCCATTGAGGTAGCATTGCAAAAGCTTTATTGGAGGGATAGCCTAATAATGAATGGTATGAGAATATTCAATCAAGCAAGACAAAGAAAGTTGCTTTTTTTTAAAAAAAGCTCTTATTTAGCATAAGAGATTTGGAAAAACTAATTTGAATAAAAATGTACTCCAACTTCTAAACTCAGTATAGTCTGAGGAGACAATAAATGAAGCTTTTTGATTATCATTAAGTACCTTGTCTTTGTGCTAGTTATTTATTACCACACCCCTTCTCTAATCTAGAATGTGATTTACAAATCAAATATTAGCCTGGTATGGTTCTTCAAAATGAACCTTGGTGGCACAGTGGTTAAGTGCTCGGCTGCTAACTGAAAGGTCGGCAGATCTGACCCACCAGTACTCCACAGGAGAAAGACGTGGCAGTCTGCTTCTGTAAAGATTACAGCCTTAGAAACCCTATGGGGTAGTTCTACTCTGTCCTATAGAGTCGCTATGAGTCGAAATCAACTCAAGGGTGATGGGTTTGGGGTTTTTATTTGGTTATGGTTCTTCATGTATAATTGGAAAAGATTTTAATTACTGTCTTAGTTGGATTCTCTAGAGGAGCAAAACCAGTGAGATGTATATGTATAAACATAGAGAGAGATTTACTTCAAGGAAATGGCTTGTACAACTGTGGCAACTGGCATATCCCATGTCTGTAGGTCAGGCAACAGGCTGGAGACCTCTGCTGGTTCACAAGATTGCAGGACTGGCAAATCCAAAATCTGTAGGTCAGGCAGTAGGCCAGAGACGTCTGCAGGCTTACTTCCCAAAATCCGGAGGTCAGGTGATGAGAAGAGTGCCAGGTCGAGAGACAGAACGAGAGAGAAGGGAGAGAGAGAGAGAGAGTGAGCTCGCCAGAATATCCACTTCTATTCTGGAGGCAGACCACACCCCCAAGGAAACTCCCCTTTCAACTGATGGGTTGATCTCATCAGATCGCATCATGGAAGGTAATTACATCACATCACACTAGGCTACACCACACTACACTATATTACATTACATTATGGAACAGCAACCGATCCACTATCTGGCCAAACCACTGAGAATCGTAGCCTTACTAAATTGACACGTAAAATTAACCATCACAAATACACAAAAAGCATAAAGTTAATTTTAAAAATTTATTATGGCTATGGCAGAGGTTGCTAGCTTTGCACAAAGGTCTCTTTCCCCTCTTCTCCATCATGACAGGTTTGACTCTGGGCATGTGGCTATTTAGAGCAGGGGTGGCAGGCTGGCCGCCTATGTTGTAAATAAAGTTTTACTGAAATATAGTATATAGCCATACCCATTTGTTTACTGTTGTCTATGACTGCGTTCACACAGAGTTGAGTCTGGTTCACAAAGTCTAAAACATTTACTATCTGGCCCTTTACAGAAAAAGTTTACTGACTGCTGTTCTAGTTCACTAGGTTTCCCAGCCTTCTTTGTAGTTAAACTTGGCCATGGACCAATGCCTTGCCACTCAGTAGAGGTGGTGTTCTGCTTAAATCTGGTTTCTTAGGACAACGGGGAGAACTCCTCTTGCCAGCTGCTACCCAATGAGACAGCAACCTAGTTTTGACCCAAGCAAACAAAGACAATGTGCTAAGGGATGGCAGTAAAACAAAATGTAAGGGACCTTGGTCCCTAAATGATCATGTGGAGCAGAAAGATCCACCAACCTGGCTCACACTTCTTGAATTTTAGCATGAAAGTTAAAATAAGCTATCAACTTTTAACCACTGACATAGTGTTACTGGTTCCTTAATTAAAGTAACCAAATCATATTCTTAGATAACTGAACATTCTGAACTGCCAATAAAATCATATAAACTAACAATTAAAAAATTGATCCAAAGTAACTTTTATTAAACTCCCAAAAAAATTCCATCCAGTTCATTATCTTCACATGTGAAGCTGGTGAAAGTGGGGGTCTTTTCTATTCAGGAAATGGTCTACGGGATGAAAACCAAAATTGTAATTAAACTTTACTCCAAACTCCACCACTTTGAAAATGCTAAAGAGGGATTTTTCACCCAGTTGAATTTCTTTAAGAGGCTCTTACAGATCAGGTTCACAGATCAGGTTGTTTTAACAGTAGCCCTTCCAGCTACTTTGTGAAAGTAGATAAAACCAAAATCCAAGGGGAATTGGCTTAGGCATTTAGAACTATTTGATCTCATCAGCTTCAATGCTGTCACACTCAACGTTTGCATTCTTTCTACATTTTCGTGTAAAATTAAGGAATCTGTCTCATCCATAGCTAATAAAAATTATTTTGACAAAATAAATAAGTAATATTTTGATCATCGTGCAAATAACATTGATTTTCATCACCTACGGGCCAGGGGCTGAAATGAGAAGGTCATCTCCTTCAAATAGTTGCTGAGATAGCATGCATCCCATGTTTCCTCTGTGACATAGTTTCTCAGTGCTGCTATAACAGAAATAACACAACTGGGTGGCTTTAACAAACAGAATTTTATTTTCTCACAGTTAAAGAGGCTATAAGTCTGATCTCAGGGCATGTCTCTAGGGGAAGACTCTCTCTGTCCACTCTGAGGGAAAATTCTTGTTTCTTTCAGTTTCTCTTCCTTTGTTCCTTGGTGATCTCCACATGGCATCAATCTTTCTCCATTTGTGCTTGCTTCTCTGTGTCTAATCTTCTCTTTTTATATCTCAAAGGTGATTGATTTAAGACACACCCTGCATTGACATAGTGTCCTTAACATAATGAAGAAAGTCCTCTTCCCAAATGAGATTACATCCACAGGTATAGGGGTTTAGGATTTACAACACATATTTGCGGGGGTGGGGGGACACAATTCAATCCATAACACGGTTTCCGTGAATTGTTTACTTATAACAATTTGATATATAAATTGCACCTTCTATTTCTCATCTCTGGTTTGGTATATTTTTCTTTCGGAAGGATTGAAAAAAGTATCAGAGTGATAGATATATAAATAGATCCCAAGAAATTCACTATCAAATATAAATGGTTAATCAGCAGTTAAGATCCAAATGGAACTCAGAAGCCTTGCTGGGTAAGTCAGTAAGAGCCTGGACATCCTCATGGTATATAGACTTTATTCTTTATGCCTTTATTGTTAAGACTGTACACCATTTCCTTGAATGCCAAATTTAGGCATCCTTCCTAATTAATGATCTTTTCAAGTCGTTTTCAGAAGCCATTGGATTTTGATTATCCCACAAAGAACGGTTTTCTCTCCTGGGCACATAGTTCTCTGTCTCCTTAGCAGTTAATTGAGTAGCAGAATAATGGTGTCCTTACATTGAGGCTTGCAGGCTACACAGAGAGGTTGATGCCTCTTTAGTCTCTGAGAACTTTAGTGACGTTCAATAATGCTTGGTAAATTTAAGCTCAGAATTAAAGACCAAATTCAGGTATTTGGACATGTCTAAACCTGATGTTTCCTGAACAGCTGGCTCAGTGAAAGGACACGTATGCTGACTCAAAGCCTTAGCTTTTCTTCTGGATGAATGTTTCATTGCACTCCTATTCCTTTAGCTCGCTACTGCATAGAAAGAGCCAGGAATAATTTCTCTTCTGGAAATTAGATAATTTCTATTTTTAAAGGCCAAACTTCCCTTTGCAAAATACAGTGTCTACAAGGACTCCCAAGTTCTCAACAAGAATTGGGTATGTGTGTGTGTGTGTGTGTGTCTGTGTGTCTGTGCCCCTTAGCTTACCCAATCATGGCTAAAACTATTATTATTTCCCTAGCTTTCAAGCAGAGTAAAAGGACCATCAGTCAACGGTTTCCCTTTGTTATTTTAGGAAACTAATTATGTTGACTATTCTACCTAGTAAGAAAGTAGGAGACCACTTAGCCCTGAATCACATAGAAAAATTACCCTGAAGACAAATCTGTATTTCTGCAGAAAATTTCTATATCTCTGTATAATCAAAAACAAAATAAAACAACAACCCAAAACAGTCGCTGGAGAGCCAATTCTGATTCGTGAAGACCCTATATGTATGTCAGAATAGAACTATGTGTGCTCCACAGGGCTTCCAATGGCTGGTTTTTCTAAACTAGATCACCAGGCCTTTCTTCCAAGGTGCTTCTAAGTACACTCAATCTTCCAACCTTTGGATTCGCAGCTGAGCATGTTAACTGTTTGTACTGCCTAGGGACTCCTAGCTGACTCTTGTCATTGTCATTAGGTGCTGTTGATTTTGACTCATAGCGACCACAGGCCCCATAGGGTTTTCTTGGCTGTAACCTCTAAGGAAGCAGATCACCAGGGCTTTCTCCCACAGAGCCCCTGGGTGGGTTCAAAGTACCAACTTTCCGGTTAACAGCCAAGTACTTAATCTTTATTGTTAAGTGACATTAGGACTCCTTGGCTGATTCTAGGCCTATAGGATTATGACACCCACAACAGTCATCTTATATTAGGAGTTTTCTTATTCACCTGTCACAGCAGCTCTTCATCATCACTGCTTTTCACTGATCTCTACAAGGGACGTTTCCTTGTGCTTTGACACATCCAGTGCCAAGCACAGTATTTGACAATTAATAGGCATTCAATAAATATTGTTTAATTCAATTGAATTCATTGAAACTCTTATTAATTGTATATTTATTAACAAAATTAAATAAATGCTGAATGAATTGTTAACACATACTCATCCTTATCCCTTTTGATTCTTAATTAAATCTTTTAATTAACTAGATGGTCTTCAATAGGTAACTTTAAAAGTCAGTATCTATCCATTCTGAGCATTTATTATGTATCAGGTAAAGTGCAGGATGCTAAAGAAAAATAAAATACCTAACCTAAAATTAGTGATGATTTATACTACCTCAGTAGTTAAAGTTTCAAGTTTAAATCTTGTGTTGCAGAGAAAAAGGCTGGATCCAAGACAGAATGTTGAGCCCTTTGACCTTGAGTAAAATTTCCCAGTTTCATACCAAGTATATAATGGTGCTGACCAGAGATAGAAATACCTGAAATAGCTTTCTTGTCCATTCCCCCTTAACACAAGGTTACTAAGTAACATCTTCACATAAAATAAAATAAAACATGTGGGATCAAACTGTGCCCACAACTCCTACAAAGACTGTAATAAGTAATAATGATGAACTGTGCTTTTTGCTGATCTTACACAATACAAGAATTTCCTTTTCAAGACATCTCAAGGTGACTCTAGCTCTATGTCGAAGTCGGTCAGTTCATCTCTGAAATACATCTATTCTACCACTAAAATACTGAAACAATATTTTTTCCTTTCTTAGTAAGCTCGTATAACATGGTTAGACAGTGAAAAACTGAGGATCCTTACACAAGCATCTAAACAAAGGAGGAGGCTAGAAAAAGAAACAAATGACTATTGAGAATGACGTCATGTCAAGTACTTTGAAAGCTGTTGTTAGGTGGCGTCAAGCTGATTCAGACTCATAGTGAACCTACATACAATAGAGTGAAACACTGCCCAGTCCTGCACCATCCTCACAATCGCTGCTATGTTTGAGCCCATTGTTGCAGCCACTGTGTCAATCAATGTCATTGAGGGTCCTCCTCTTTTTTGCTGACCTTCTACCTTACCAAGCATGATGTCCTTCTTCAGGGACTGATCGCTTCTGATAACATGTCCAAAGTACATGAGACGTAGTCTCACCATCCTCACTTCCAAGGAGCACTCTGGCTGTACTTCTTCCAAGGCAGACTTGTTCATTCTTCTGGCAGTCCATGGTATATTCAATATTCTTGGCCAACACCATAATTCAAAGGCATCAATTCTTCTTCAGTCTTCCTTATTCATTGTCCAGCTTTCTCATGCATATGAGGTGACTGACAATACCATGGCTTGGGTCAGGCACACCTTAGTCCTCAAAGTGACATCTTTGCTTTTTAACACTTTAAAGACATCTTTACGCCATTTCATTTGTTGACTGCTGCTTCCCTGGGCATTCATTGAGGATCCAAGTAAAATGAAATCCTTGACAACTTCAGTCTTTTCTCTGTTTATCATGATGTTGCTTATTGATATAATCACATAATTGATATGATGCCCATTCTTCTTCATACAGTCCAGCTTCTCAGACTATTTGCTCAGCATATAGATTGAATAAGTATGGTGAAAGGATACAACCCTGATGCACACCTTTCCTGAATTTAAAACACGCAATATCCCTTTGTTCTGTTCAAACAACTGCCTCTTGGTCTATGTACAGGTTCCACATGAGCACAATTAATTGTTCTGGGATTCCCGTTCTTTGCAATGATATCCATAATTTGTTATGATCCATACAGTTGAATGCCTTTGCATAGTCAATAAAACACAGGTAAACATCCTTCTGGTATTCTCTGCTTTCAGCCGAGATCCACCTGACATTAGCAATGATATCTCTCATTCCACGACCTCTTCGGAATCTGGCTTGACTTTCTGGCAGCTCCCTGTCGATGGACTACTGCAACCGCTTTCGAATGATCTTCACCAAAAATGTACTTGCTTATAATACTAATGACATTCTTCGATAATTTCCTCATTCTTGTGGATCACCTTTCTTTGGAATGGGCAGAGATATAGATTTCTTCTAGTCAGTTGGCCAGGTAGCTGTCTTACAAATTTCTTGGCATAGATGAGTGAGCACCTCCAGCACTGCATCTGTTTGTTGAAGTATCTCAGTTTGCATTCCATCAATTTCTGCAGCCTTGTTTTTCACCAGTGCCTTCAGTGCAGCTGGGAATTCTTCCTTCAGTCAGTACCATTGGTTCTTGATCATATGCTACCTCCTGAAATGGTTGAACATCGACTAATTCTTTGTAGTACCGTGACTCTGTGTATTCCTTCATCTTCTTTTGATGCTTCCTGTGTCAGTCAATATTTTGCCCATAGAATCCTTCAAAATTGCAACCTGAGGCTTGAATCTTTTCTTCAGTTCTTTCAGCTTAAGAAATGCTGAGCGTATTCGTCCCTTTTGCTTTTCTAACTCCAGGTCTTTTCATATTTCATTATAATACTTTACCCTGTCTTTTCAAGTCACCCTTTGAAATTGTCTGTTCAGCTTCCATTTGCTTTAGCTACTTGACATGCAAGAGTAGATTTCAGAGTCTCTTCTGACATCCATTTTGGTCTTTTCTTTCTTTCCTGTCCTTTTAATGACCTCTTGCTTTCTTCACATACGATGTCCTTTATGTCATCTCACAACTCATCTGGTCTTCAGTCATTAGTGCTCGATGTGTCGTATCTATTCTTGAGATGGTATCCAAATTCTGGTGGGATATACTCAAGATAGTATTTTGACTCTCGTAGACCTG
This sequence comes from Dugong dugon, assembly GCA_030035585.1. NCBI lineage: Eukaryota > Metazoa > Chordata > Mammalia > Sirenia > Dugongidae > Dugong > Dugong dugon. Next base: position 136,936,792 of record CM057464.1, read on the forward strand.
TTTTAATTTTCTTCAGTTTCAACTTGAATTTGCATATGAGCGATTGATGATGGTATGTTCTGCATTTGCCCCCAGCCTTATTCCAACTGATAATTTTGAGCTTTTCCATCGTCTCTTTCCACAGATGTAGTCAATCTGATTCCTGTTTTTTCAATCAAGCAAGGTCCACATGTATATTCACCGTTTATGTTGTTCCAAAAAGGTATTTGCAATGAAGAAGTCATTGGTCTTGCAAAATTCTATCATGAGATCTCCGGCATCAATTCTATCACCAACGTCATATTTTCCAACTACTGATCCTTTTTCTTTGTTTTCAACTTTTGCATTCCAATCACCAGTAATTATTAGAGCATCTTGATTCCATGCTTGATTACCTTCAGTCTGCAAAGTCGGTAAAAAATCTTCAGTTTATTCATCTTTGGCCTTAGTGGTTGGTGTGCAAATTTGAATAATAGTCATATAGAGTGGTCTTCCTTGTAGGTATATGGATATTATCCTATCACTGACAGCACTGTATTTCTGGATGGATCTTGAAATGTTCTTTTTGAGGATGAATGTGACACCATTCCTCTTCAATTTGTCTTTCCCGGAATAGTAGACCATATGATTGTCTGATTCAAAATAGCCAATACCAGTCCATTTCAGCTCCCCTAAGCCTACGATATGATCGTTATGTGTTTCATTTCATTTTTGACAACTGCCAATTTTCCTGAATTCATACTTTGTACATTTCATGTTCTGATTATTAATGGATGTTTGCAGTTCATATTGAGTTGTGTCACATAAGCAAATGAAGGTCCCAAAAGGTTTACACCATCCACATCATTAGGGTCAACTCTATTTTGAGGAGGCAGCTCTTCCCCAGTCATGTTTTGAGTGTCTTCCAACCTGAGGGAAAACTGTGCAAGGACTACATATTAATTATTTCACTTAATTCTCACAGAAATCTTATGCAGTAGGTATTATTATCTTAATTTTACAGATGAGGGAAAATAGAGATTAAATAGGATATTGCCCAATATAGTGCTGGAAGATGAGTCCCTGGGTTGGAAGGCACACAAAATACACAGCAGCTGCAGCAATAGACTCAAGCATACCAACAGTTGTGAAGATGGCGCAGGACCAGGCAATGTTTCATTGGGTTGTTGCATGAGGTCACCATGAGTTAGAACCAACTTGACAGTAACTAACAACAACAATTTAACTTTAGGTTTTTCATTAAGAGTGTGATAAAAGAAGTATTACAAGACATATTCACCTGAGATCAACAAAATTAGGGTAGTCAACTTTGGCTTGTGAGTCTGGGCAAGTAAGCCTCTATGATATTGACTAAATCTCTGCTTTTTACACCTTACTTACCAGTTCATACTCAGGTCACTTTTCTTCATGTGATGCTTTTTTCTGTCATGAGATGCTCTCTCTGACCTCAGAGAAGAGAATAAAATCACAGCCAAGTGTCAGTATTCCTATCTTGAATGTTGATGTAGTTGACCTGGAATAAAGAGTGACTACACAGAGATCCTCAGTAAAAACAAAGTTATGCAACTGATAAAACAGTTATTTGAAGAAAGTAAGTAGTGTTTTAAAAAAATAGTCCTAACTTCTCTCTTTTGCAATTCAAATTCCCTTTGCTGTTATGTGTCTTTCATTCAAGTTTCTCTCCTCTCCACGGAGCCTAAGAAAAATAACCTGGTGTGTGTGTAAAGTGTTCTTGATTCCTGGGGCAGTCACTGCTGGAAGGGACTTACACGCTCTGTAATGCAACCAGAGGAGCCTTTCCTTGAACTGAAGGGAAGTTCATGGTCCTTCTTCCACCCGCCTCAGAAGTGAGAGGGCACCTGTGAATGCATTACTGTTGTTTGCTGGTCTGCTTCTTTCTGTTACTTTAGGAAAAAAAAAACAAACCTGTTGCCGTTGAGTCGATTCCAACTCATAGCGACCCTATAGAGGTTACTTTAGAGGAGCTGGTAAAAGCTCTAAAAAAAAAAAAAAAAAAAAAAAAGAATCGGTTGCTTGAGGAACTATAAACCATCATAACTGCCAGCGAAGGGCTTTTCAGGAACTGTTTCTTAGAGATTTTCAGAATCCCGATGGCCCCTGGAATGATGAACTAAGAAAGGGATGATGGGAAGCCTAGAGCAGCCTGTCTAAATTCAAATAGGTAGTGAGGCAGGGACGTAACTGAGTGAAACTGAGCAGAAGAGGCTGGTGCCATATTTGAATATGGATACCCAACTAAAGGGAAGCTGCTTCTCAACCCAGCAGATGATAGCCAGACTAGAATATAAGGTGGCCAGATGTCCATGTTTTTTCTAAGAGAAATGGAAAAGTTTGAATTGTTATATAAAATATCTGAATTTTTAATGTTGGCAATTAACATATTTTTAAACATAGCATGCCAATTATAGCATACATAAGTGGGGTATGGCCAATGGACTACTTATTTTCCACCTATAGCCCCAGGGACAAATATGAGATGCATACGGAAGAAAAGAAGCCCTCAAGATGTCCAACGTATCTTTAGATGTCTGAAGATAATAAAAGACCCCTAAGTTTAGGAAGGTCAAGGCCCTGTTCCATCATAATGTGAGGCCCTCTGACCAGGGATATTTGGGGATTCTGGAGCCCCAGAAACTCAGCTGGGGACTTAGAAAGCTGTAGAACAACACTGCCCAATAGAACTTTCTGCAATGATGAAAATTATCCATATCTATGACATCCAAAACAGTAGTCACTAGCCACATGTGGTTACTGAGCACTGAAAATACATGTAGTGTGACTAAGGAAGTGAATTTTACATTTTCTTTTATTTTAATTCATTTACATTTAACTAGCCATGTGGCTGGTGGTTACCATATTGGGCAGCACAGCTATAAAAGCTCCAAATGAGTGGTTCTCAAATTTTAGCAGGAGAAACTTTAGCAGAGTCACCTGGAGGGGTTATTAAAACATAGCTATCTGGATCCCACAACCATAATTTCAGATTTAGTAGGTCTGGAAAGGGGGTTCCCGAATTTACATTTTTAGTAAGTTCCCTGTGATTCTGATGCTGCTAGTCTAGGGACGACACACTGAGAACCACTAAACTGCCACCCAACTTTCAGATTGCCAGGGCAGAGTGTGGTCCTGGAAAAAACAGCACTGACGGCTATATGAGTGCCGGCAAAAAGAAAACAAAATAACAACAACAAAGAAACCACACACCTATATGTATTTCTATTTCTATGTGTATTAGGTGGCATTGCTAATCCTGGTTGTATTTTCTCACATATCTAGGACTTCAGCTGGGATTACCAGGTAGATTTAGCTCTGTTCCTCAAGCTTCATCACTGGATTTGCAGTGGGTAAGAGCTCGGCTATTAACCAAAAGGTCAGCGGAAACCCTATGGGGTAATTCAACGCTATCCTATAGGGTCGCTATGAGTCGGAATCGACTCGACGGAAGTGGGTGTTTTGTTTTATCCTAGGAAAAAGGAACACTGGTGGCACAGCAGTTAAGCACTTGGCTGCTAACCAAGAGGTTGGTGGTTTGACCCTACCCAGCGGCTCTGCGGGAGAAATACCTGGCAATCTCCTTCCGTAAAGATTACAGCCAAGAAAACCCTATGGGGTTGTTCTACTCTACCACATGGGGGTCACTATGAGTCAGAATCAACTCAGCTGCACACAAAAAAACAACATGTTAGGAAAACAAGGCAGGTGGAACTCATCAAGCCCATGCTAGATTTCACCCTTTCTTGGAGAAGAAGATGAGGTTTACTTTCAAATCAGAACATAGGGCATGCCTGCTTGTGTGGCCCTGAGTCTTAGTTCCACTCCAGCAGGAGGCAAAAGAAAAAATCCTATATCATCATGACCAGACTAGACACCTGGTAAAACCCATATGTCAGGAAACTTGATTCAGTTTTTTTTCTTACTATGTGTAACATTAGCAAAGCCCCTAATTTATCCTAGGAATGCACTATTAAGTAGCAGTGCAGGTCAACTGTAGCCCCAAGTCCTGGAAAACACATATTTCAGGTGCAGGGGAGAAGAGAGAGGCCCCTAATCCTACTTTCAACTTTTTTTCTTATTTAAAACTTTAGAAACATCACCATCTACTATTATAACACATACAAGGAATTTTAGAGATGATCTTTGTGTTTTAATCCTAATATTATGACTGAAACATTCTAAGTGAAGGAATAACACCTGAGAGTTTTTTGGGGGGGTGGGAGGTGGAATCTTCCAGACTGCCTCTATATTTCTTGGTCAGTCCAGAGTAAACTTCCTTGGAACCTTCAAGGTTTCTCAGAGTTAAGAGGAGTAAAGTATTTTAATCTCATTATCTATATTGGATCTTTGGCATCCTGTACATCTGAAAATTAATTTTTTCTATAGTACTTCAGGTTAAGGCTTACAGAACAAATAGTTTCTCATGAAATGGTAGTACACATATTCTTTTATGACTTTGATTAACAACCGCACAACATGTCAACCCTCTCCCTTCTCGACCTTCTTTTTTTGGTGAAAATATACATAGCCAAAGATACACCATTTCAAAAATTTCTACATGCACAGTTCAGTGACATCAACTACGCTCTTCCAATTGTGCTGCTATTCTCACTTTAGATGAAGGCTCACAGAACAAAATAGTTTCTCATTTAACAGTTAGTACGCATGTTGCCGTATGACAATGGTTAACAACCTCACAACACATCAACACTACCCTTACTCAACCTTGGATTCCCTATCACCAGCTTTCCTGTCCCCTTGTGCCTCTGGCCCTTGTCCCTGGACTTCTGTACCTCATTAGTCCCATTTGGTTTCATGGGGCTGTCCCCTCCCCGGCTGAACGGTGAACCTTGGAAATGACTTCACCACTGAGCTAAAAGGGTGTCTGGGGGCCATACTCTCAGGGCTTATCCAGTCTCCTTTAGGCCAGTAATCTGGTCTTTTCTGGGGGGGGTAGTTAGAATTTTGTTCTACCTCCTTCTCCAGCTCTGTCCAAAACCCTCTGTTGTGATCCTGGTCAGAGCAGTCAGTGGTCATAGCCGGGCACCATCTAGCTGTACTGGACTCAGTCTGGTGGAGGCCTTGGTAGCTGTGGACCATTAGTCCTTCAGACTAATCTTTTCCTTGTATCCTGTTCTCTTCATTCTCCCTTGCTCCTGAAGGGATGAGACCAGTGGAGTATCTTAGATGGCTGCTCACAGGCTTTTAAGACCTCAGACGCTACTCACCAAGGTAGAATGTAGAACATTGTCTTTATAAACAGTGTTATGCCGATTGAGCTAGATGTTCCCCGAAACCATGGTCCCCACAGCCCTCCACCGAGCAATTCAGTCCCTCAGGGAGTTTGGATATATCTATGGAGGTTCCATGACCTTTCCTTGTACAAGTTGTGCTGATTTCCCCTGTATTGTGTACTGTCTCACCCTTCACCCAAGATACCACTTATCTATTGCCTATTTAGTATCTCCCCCCCACCCCATCCCTGGTACCCAACAAAGATTGTTACATTTTGTGTGTGAACTTTTTCATGGGTTTTTACAATAGAGGTCTCATACAATATTTGTCCTTTTGTGATTGACTTATTTCACTCAGCATAATGTCTTCCAGTTGCATCCATGTTATGAAATGCTTCACAGATTCATTACTGTTCTTTCTCATTGCATAGTACTCCATTGTGTGTATGTACCATAGTTTGTTTATCCATTCATCAGTTGATGGGCATCTAGGTTGTTTCAATCGTTTTGCTATTGTGAACAATGCTGCCATGAACATAGGTGTGCATATGTCTATTCGAGTGACGACTCTTATTTCTCTAGGATATATTCCTAGGAGTGGGATTGCTGGATCGAATGGTATGTCTATTTCTAGCTTTCTGAGGAAGCACCGTATCATTTTCCAAAATGGTTGTATCATTTTGCATTCCCACCAGCAGTGCATAAGACTTCCCATCTCCCCGCAGCCCCTCCAACATTTATTATTTCCAGTGTTTTTGAATTGTGCCACTAATACCGGGGTGAGATGGTATCTCATTGTGGTTTTAATTTGCATTTCTCTAATGGCTAGTGATGGTGAGCATTTCCTCATGTGTCTGTTGGCCACTTGAATGTCTTCTTCGGTGAAGTGTCTGTTCATTTCCTTTGCCCATTTTTTAATAGGATTATTTGTCTTTTTGTTGTAGAGGTGTTGAATTTTCTTGTAGATTGTGGAGATTAGACCTTTGTCTGACTTGTACTGTCCAAAAATTTTTTCCCAGTTTATAGTTCTCTTTTTACTCTTTTGGTAAAGTCTTTTAAAGAGCATAGGTGTTTGATTTTCAGAAGATCCCAGTTATCTAGCTTATCCTTTGGGGTTTGTGCATTGATGGTTATGGTCTGTAGCCTGTTAATGCCATGTACTAAGGCCTGAAGTGTTGGTCCTATTTTTTCTTCTATGAACGTTATCGTTTTAGGCTTTATATTCAGGTCTTTGATCCATTTTGAAGTAGTTTTTGTACATGGCGTGACGTATGGGTCCTGTTTCATTTTTTTGCAGATGGATATCCAGTTTTGCCAGCACCATTTGTTAAAAAGACTGTCTTTTCCCCATTTGATAGACTTTGGGCCCTTGTTGAAGATCAGGTGACCGTAGGTGGATGGATTTACATCTGGGTTCTCAATTCTGTTGCATTGGTCAATGTATCCATCGTTGTACCAGTACCAGGCTCTTCTGACTACTGTAGGTGTATAGTAGGTTCTGAAGTCAGGTAGTGTGAGTCCTCCAACCTTCTTCTTCTTCAGTAGTGCTTTACTTATTCGGGGCTTCTTCCCTTTCCATATAAAGTGAATGATTAGTTTTTCCATCTCTTTGAAGAATGTTGTTGGTATTTGGATTGGGATTGCATTGTATTTGTAAATTTCTTTGGGTAGAATTGTCATTTTTACAATGTTGAGTCTACCTATCCATGAGCATGGTATGGTTTTCCATTTATATAGATCCCTTTGGGTTTCTTGCGGTAGTGTTTTGTAGTTATCTTTGTATAGGTCTTTTACATCCTGGTCAGATTTATTCATAAGTATTTTATCTTTTTAGGGGCTATTATAAGTGGTATTGTTTTCCTGATTTCCTTTTCATCGTTCTCCTTACTGGTGTATAGGAATCCAACTGATTTTTGTATGTTTATCTTGCATCCTGCTACTCTGCTGAATCTTTCTATTAGTTCCAGTAGATTTCTCGTGGAGTCTTTAGGGTTTTCTGTGTATAGTATCATATCATCTGCAAACAGGGACAGTTTAACTTCTTCATTACCAATTTGGATGCCCTTTATTTCTTTTTCTTGCCTTATTGCTCTAGCTAGAACTTCCAGCACAATGTTAAATAGGAGTGGTGATAAAGGGCATCCTTGTTTTTTTCCTGTTTTCAAGGGGAATGGTTTCAGCCTCTCTCCATTAAGAATGATGTTGGCCATTGGTTTTGCATAGATGCCCTTTAGTATGTTGAGAAATTTCCCTTCTATACCTATTTTATTGAGAGTTTTTATTAGGAATGGGTGTTGGACTTTGTCAAATGCGTTTTCTGTGTCAATTGAGATGATCATGTTATTCTTTTCTTTACTTTTGTTTATGTGGTGGATTACGTTGATTGATTTTCTAATGTTGAACCATCCTTGCATACCTGGTATGAATCCTACTTGGTCGTGGTGTATTATTTTTTTGATATGATGCTGAATTCTATTGGCTAGAATTTTGTTAAAAATTTTTGTATCTATATTCGTGAGAGATATTGGTCTGTAATTTTCTTTTTTGTGATGTCTTTGCCTGGTTTTGGTATCAGTGTTATGCTGGCTTCATAGAATGAATTTGGAAGTGTTGCCTTCTTTTCTATGCTCTGAAATAGCTTGAGTAGTACTGGTACAAGCTCTTCTGTAAATGTTTTGTAGAATTCTCCAGTGAAGCCATCTGGGCCAGGGCTTTTTTTGGTTGGGAGTTTTTTTATTACCTTTTGAATGTCTTCTCTTATTATGGGTCTGTTCAGATTTTCAACATCACTTTGTTATAGTTTGGGTAGGTAGTGTGCTTCTAGAAATTTATCCATTTCCTCTAGGTTTTCAAATTCGTTGGAGTAGAGTTTTTCATAGTATTCTGTTACAATCCTTTTTATTTCAGTTGGGTCTGTTGTAATGTCCCCCATTTCATTTCTTATTTGGGTTATTTGTGTCCTCTCCTGTTTTCCTTTTGTCAGTCTGGCCAGTGGTTTGTCAATTTTGTTGATTCTTTCAAAGAACCAACTTTGGGTTTTGTTGATTCTTTCAATTGTTTTTCTGTTCTCTATTTCATTTATTTCTGCTCTGATCTTTACTATTTCCTTTCTTCCGGTGGTTGTGGGCTTTTTTTGCTGTTCTCTTTCGATTTGTTTGAGTTCTGTAGTTAATGTTTTGATTTTGTCTCTTTCTTCTTTTTTGATGTGTGCATGTATTGCTATAAATTGTCCTTTGAGGACTGCCTTTGCTGTGTCCCAAAGGTTTTGGTATGATGTGTTTTCATTCTCATTTGATTCTAGGAATGTTTTGATTCCATCTCTGATTTCTTCTATTACCCAGTGATGTGTAAGCAGGGTATTCTTCAGTTTCCATGTAATGGATTTTTTTTCCTTGCTCTTTCTGTTGTTAATTTCTACCTTGATGGCATTGTGGTCAGAGAAGATACTTTGAATTATCTCAACATTTTGGATCTTGTTGAGGATTGCTCTGTGGCCTAAGATGTGGTCTCTTCTGGAGAATGTTCCATGTGCACTGGAAAAGAATGTGTACTTTGCAGAGTTGGATGGAGTGTTCTATATATTTCTATGAGGTCCAGCTGGCTGATTGTGCCCTTTAGGTCTTCTATATCTTTGCTGAGTTTCTTCTTAGTTGTTCTGTCCTTTACTGACAGTGGTGTGTTGAAGTCTCCTACTATTATTATGGAACTGTCAATTTCTCTTTCCAGTGTTGTTAGAGTTTGTTTTATGTATTTTGGAGCCCTGTCATTGGGTGCATAGATGTTTATTATGGTTATGTCTTCATGATGGATTGTCTCCTTAACCATTATATAGTGTCCTTCTTTGTCTTTTATGGTGGATTTTGTTTTAAAGTTTATTTTATCTGAGATTAGTATCATCACTTCTGCTCCTTTTTGGTAGTTGTTAGCTTGATATATTTTTTTCCAACCTTTGACTTTTAATAAATTCACATCTTTGTTTCTAAGGTGTGTCTCTTGTAGACAGCATATTGATGCATCCTGTTTTCTTATCCATTCTGACAGTCTCCATCTCTTTATGGATGCATTGAGTCCATTTACATTCAGTGTAATTATCGATAGACGTGAGTTTGTTGCTGTCATTTTGTAGTGCTTTTTTTTGTGGTGCTGACGTTTTTTTTGTTCTTCTTACTCTCCTGTGCTGAGTTACTTTTGTTTGAGGATTTTTTTTTCATTTCTTTTGTTTTTGTAGGTTTTGTTTTTGCTGAGACTTTAAGTTTTTCCTCTTTATTTTTATGAGTATGTTTGTTAACTTTCTTTGTGGTCACCATGAATTTTACCCTTGTCTTTCTTAGTTTGAAGTAGTCTATTATTATTTGATATCGCCTTGCCTTCCTCTCCTTTAGAAGGTTCTATACCTATGCCGTTTATTCCTTTTTTTATTGTTTTGATGTTGTTGTCATTTACTGATTAACTGCTCTGATTCCCTGCTGTATTTCTTTTGATTTTGGATAGTCCTTGAGAGTTCATTTCCTAGATTGGTATCTGGCTTGTAGAATCCTGTGTCCTAGATTCTGCCTGTGAGCTGAAGTTGTTTGTTCTCAGATCGAACAACTGCCTTTTATAATTCTTGTAAGTTTTGTTTTGTTTTTACATATTCCTTTAATTTCTGTTTATTTGGAAAAGACCGAATTTCACCATCATATTTGAACAAGAGTTTTGCAGGATATATTATTCTTGGATAGCAATTTTTTTCTTTCAAGATTTTATATATGTCATCCCATTGCCTTCTTGCCTGCATGGTTTCTGCTGAATAATCTGAGCTTAATCTTATTGTTTCTCCTCTGTATGTGACTTCTTGTCTTTCATGAGCTGCTCTCAGGGTTCTTTTTTTGTCTTTGGTTTTGGCGAGTGTGATTATGACATGCCGTGGTGATTTTATTTTGGGGTCTATCCTATATGGAGTTCGTTGAGCTTCTTTGATGGCCAGCTTTTCATTTTTCATGATATTGGGGAAGTTTTCTGTCAGCAGTTCCTCAATGATCCTCTCTGTGTTTTCTGTTTTCTCCCCTTGTTCTGGAACCCCAATCACTCACAAATTTTTGCTTTTGATTGTATCCCACATAACTCTCAGGGTCTCTTCATTTTTCTTTGTTCTTTTTTCTGAGTTTTCCTGAAACAGAGTTGTATCCAAGTGTTTGTCTTCAATTCCACTGATCCTGTCTTCCACCATTTCAAATTTGCTTCTTAGCTCTTCTATGACACCGTCCATTTCTGAAATCTTGTTTATCTTTTGGATTTCTAATTGTTGTCTTTGTAGAATTTCTAGTTGTGAATTTATTTTTGTATTCTGTTCCTGCATAATTTTCCTGAATTCTTCCAATTTTTTGTCTGAATTTGCCCATTTTTTCATTTTTGTCTGCTTTTTGCTTCAGCTCTTGGAGAATTCTGAGTATTAGAGATTTGAATTCCCTATGAGGTAGTTCTAGTGCCTTTTTTTCCACTGGAAAGTCATCTGGTGTTTTATTTTGGATGCCTACTGGAACCATCCTGTCCTGTTTTTGTAAATGTTTTGATATTGTCTGCTGTCTTCAGGGCATTCAGTAGTTATTTTTTTCATTTATTGATTGTAGATTTGTTTGTTTCTTCCCTTTTTTTTTAATTTGGCTATGTCTGAGTAGGTGGGCTGTGTGTTCTTTGTTGTTTGCTCGTCTGTGGGCACAATACTTTTCACCTCCTTCTCCAATTGGCAGGGTGAGTCACTCAGATATGGTACAGCAGGGCAGGTCCAGCTGAAGAGGAGTTACTGGAATGGTTGTTTGTGGCACTCACTACAGCCACCAGGGTGGGTCTGCAATCAGTGCAGGGCAGTTTCCAGTAGGCCGTGCCTGTGCTGCTTGGTGGTGTGATGTCAAGTGCATGGTGCAGGTAGGCAGGATACAGCGGGGAGATTGTTATGTGTGGAGCTAAGATGGATATGGGAGAGAAGAGAGAGGAACAGGAGCCAAAAACACACAAACAAACTAAAAAGAATGCTAGGGGAGCTGGTCATTGGAGTGGAGAGATGAGAGACTATGAAATGGAGAAAAACAAAAAGGGGAAGAGGAAGAAAGGAAAGAAAAGAATGAATAAATAAAAATCAGAAAGGGAAAAGAACAGCAACGTTCCCAGGGATCCCACCGGTGTGGCTATGAGATCTGGGGAAGTTGTTCTCAGGTGTTGCAGTACAGCCTGGCTAGAAGGCGTAGAGGTATACCACACCATGTATTCAGGGAACAGAAAGAGAAGGACGATATAGAGAGATGAGAATCTGAGTAATGAAGAAAGACAAGAAGGGAAAAGAAAACAAAACAAATTTAAAAAAAAAAAAAACAAGAAAAGCCCCAAAAAAAACAGAAAAAAAAAAAAAAACCCAGTATAGAAAGAAATGCCCCAGGGATCCCTCTGCACATCTGTGCAAGCCGAGGGGGTAGTTCCAAGCCATGCAGCACCGCCAGGCCAGAATGGGCTCCCAACTCAAGAAAAGGAAAAGAAAACAAACAAACAATTCAAAACAAACAAACAAACAAAAGCCCCCGGATCCCACCAGCACAGCAGCCCAGACCGGGAAGCAGCTCCACTCTCGAATGGAGCTCCGCAGCCCCTCAGGAAGAAGCAAAGATGGTGTATGGAGCCAGGTATTTGAGCGAAAGGAGGGGGAGGTCGTGAGAGGTAAGGAAGAAATCAAAAGAAGTGGGAAAAAAGCAACACCAGCAGCCAAAAAACGGCATTCAGAGAGTCAGTTAGTGCGGGCTGGTGGAATCCAAGCAGCCGGTGCTTCCCGGACAAGAGCCTGTGTCTGTGGGAAGCCGAGGAGTCTGAGTGTGGGTGAAGAAGGGTAAGGGGTGGGAAAGCATATATCACAAATTACTGGAGCTCCGCAGCCCCTCAGGAAGAAGCAAAGATGGCACATGGAGCCAGGTATTTGAGCTAAAGAGGGGGAGGTGGTGAGAAGTAAGGAAGAAATCAAAAGAAGTGGAAAAAAGCAACACCAGCAGCCAACAAAAGGCACTCAGAGAGCCGGCCCATGTGGGTGGGTGGAATCTAAGCAGCCAGTCCTTCCTGGATGAGAGATTGTGCCCTCAGGAAGCAGAGGAGGCCGAGTGGGTGTGAAGAAGTGTGAGGGCTGGGAAAGCATATATCAAAAATGACCGGTTGTTTTGTCTCGCGCTGGAAGCTCCGTGAAGCTGCTTTCTCGTACCTGCTGTTTGCTGGTCTCCGATAGGAGTCCAGGATGGTGGATCTGCGCTGTGTTAGCCGATAGGGGACCTCTGCATGAATCTCTCCTCGCACTCCATTCTGTGTCAGTTTTCTCACTCCATTTGCTGCTTGGCTGAGTTCTTTCTCTCTTCATTTGATGTTTTAGGGTTTCAGGATTGTTATTTTCTCTGTTCGACTTAGTTTTTTGGATCTTTGCTGTGGAGGGACGGCGTGGTGCTTCTGCCTAGAGCTCCATTTTGCAGGAAGTCCTGAAAATTAATTTTTGAACCAATTTGGATGACTGATTTTCAAGGAAACAGATTCTAATAAAATACTTTAAAATTAACCCTGATCATAAAGTTATATTGTATCAAAAATTCAGATGGTAAATTTAAGCTGTTTGCCACATGTAAAAGACTGATTGCACACCATGTGAAAGACCGATTGCACTCATGGCCCCAGTTTTTCATGTCTCCCTCTATTCACGCTTGTTAGCCTCCCCTCACACTGACTCTGAGACTTGCCATATGACTTGCCTCTGACAGTGGGGAAGAAACAAACTGGACATAAGCAGAGACTTTAAAAAGCTCTTGAGCATTTCCAATTCTTATTCCTCTGCTTTCACCATGATTATCTACCTACTCAGAGGTTGAAGCATGTAGAACAGAGTCTAGTCTGCCTGGTTGTCCCAGCTGAAGCCCAGGATATGTGAGAAAATAAAACCAGGATTAGCAATGTTATCCAGTGGACCTGCTGCTGACCAGAGATTCTTGAGTGAGCTCAGCTAATCGCAGCTCATTCTAGTGGAATTTCCTGTCAGACCAGCAGATCCATAAGAAAGAATAAATGGTTGCTACTTTAAGTCACTATATTCTGGGATGATTTGTTACACAGCCATAGCTAACTAATACATCATGTTTTACTATTAAGGTATCAGTCATTATAGCCATATAACATATATAAGGCAGATGATGTGGAAGGAAAGTTGCTACATTATATACACTTGCATTATTTAGCTGTCCGTATGTGCACATGAAACTTTTATCAGGGAATCCATAGGAGAAGAAAGTATAAGGAAAGATGAAATTAAAACTCGTACTCTATCCAGATGTTGGAAAGTCATCATCAGTCTTAGCAAATTCAGTAAAAGTTTTTAAACAAAGTGAAGATGCCAAATGGAAGCTTATTTGTACCACATAATCTTAGTCTAGAAAATTACCCTAAAAAGGAAAAAAAAAAACCCTCCCCATTTTAGATGCACCCTCCCATTCTGTCTGCCGGCTGGTTGTTGCTTCCCATTTTACAATCGCTGCTCAGTTTCCAGGGGGTACAAACTGTCCACCAGCATCAGGCAAGCAGCCTGGTAGTGTCTTACGAGGACCCCTGCTGATGTGCGTCTCTGTTCTCTACTCAGCTGTTCCATCTGCAGCTACAGTTCTAAAGTTACAGGACAGTTTCTAACTTTGTGCCTGTCCCAAGGCATCAGGACTAAGGCACATGATTTGTAATTTATGAGGACACCCACAGAGCTGTCACTTGCAAGGCAGGTGTTGAGAAAATGGCAAGCAGCTCTAGGAAAGAAAAGGACTCTGATCTCACCCCTGAATAATGGTGGCTAACCTAGTCATGGATAGAAAGCGTTTACATAAGCGAGCTTTAAAAATAAAGCAATGGCTCATCTTGCAGAAGGCACGCTCTGTTTGTCTCTATGCAGTTAAATGTTAACAAAATTTAAGTAATCTACGAAAAAAATCAGGTGTGTTTTGTATTCTGAGGCTCTTTGTATGTTTTGAACCATGCTTTGCAATCTAAACTACCAATTTCAGGTACTCTATGGATAAATTAGACGAATCAAATAATCTCACAGGTTGCAATGAATAAAGATCTCCCTAAAAGAAAGGATATGAAATGGAAATCAAACAAACAAACAAACAAACAAACAAAAAAACTGCACAAAAAAAATCATTCATCCAGCCAGTGAACATTTTAAAATTTAATAATCTCTGAATCAATATGTTAGCTGTTTAATATTTTTGTGTCAGTTAACTGAGTTCTGTTTCATCGCAGCTTGATTCACATTCCAACTTACGATAATATTTCAGAGATTCATACAGGGTAATCTAATCTTAAATTGATTTGGATAGAGTGAAAGTCTATTTATAAGTAAAAATAGAGTGAATGTCTCAAGGCATTTCCTAAGAGGCACAAGGTGCAAGTTGCAACTCTGGTGGAAAGAATATCAGCCAGGAAGCAATCTGAGCTGTGAAACCAAATGACGTCATGATGAAATGGCTCCAAGGTTTAAAAATTTTTGCTTACTGATAGGCAGCTCAACTTTCCATCTTGGGTCTAGATTTCCCATGGGATGTCTGTGTTACAATGCAAGTCCAGCTGACTTCCTACCATGCGGAAGCCACAACGAACATAAAACAAAAAACACCAAACCCACTGCAGTTGAGTCGATCCCTACTCATAGCAACACAATAAGATAGAGTAGAACTGCCCCATAGGGTTTCCAAGGCCGTAATCTTTACAGAAGAAGACTGCCACATCTTCCTCCCAAGGAGTAGCTTGTGGGTGCGAACCTCCAACTTTTCAGGTAGCAGCCAGGGGCTTAACCACTGCGCCACCAGGGCTCCCTCCCACAATGAACACAGAGACTCAAATATCAGAGTGATTACTGGTTTCAGCTGGAGCTCTCACACTTGCAAAACTACAGTTTTTTTTTTCCCCCCTTTCCTTTGGTAGGTACAGATTAAGTTGGCAGGTAGTTCCTATTACAGCATTCTTAAAATCTTCCTTCTAGTTATAACTTTCATGCTATTATTGACAGAGCCCTGGTGGCACAGTGGTTAAGTGCTTCCGCTGCTAACAGGGTTTTTTTGTTTGTTTGTTTGCTATTATTGACAGCTCATGTTCTTTTTCTAGATTTCTATACATTGTCTATTAATCCAAAACCCGAAACCCACTGCCGCTGAGTCGATTCTGACTCATAGTGACGTGACCCTATAGGACAGAGGAGAACTGCCCCATAGAGTTTCCAAGGAGCAACTGGTGGATTTGAACTGCAGACATTTTGCTTAGCAGCTGGAGCTCTTAACCACTACACCACCAGGGTCTATTAGTCAGTAGTCAGCAAACCACCCAGTGACATAAACCATTGTGTCCTGCACCCTCCTGCCTCTATCATAAATGATCAAGGTTGAAAAGAGCAGTTAAGGAGGTTCTGGACAACCTAAGTCACTTTTCTGGCTCCTACCGTGGAAAAACTCCTGACAGAAAGCCTGTCTGGTGCCCTTGGCAGAGACCCACAAGATCTAGTAAAATGCCAAACAGGAGGCAGCATGACATCAAGAGAGAAGTATGCTGTAAGGCCAAAGGGCTATACCTCGTCCTAGGCACGTTTGGGAAATTATTATCAATTTGTTAGGCGATTGCAATGCAGGCATGAAAACACGGACACTGCATTCTCTTGATTTTTGTTTGGTAGTTTCATACAAAATCTAATTCCTGTTTATTTGGCTATTTCTAACAAGTGGGATATAGGGTCTTTGTGGGATGGAGGGAAGATCTCTGGACTGTCATTTTCTTTCTTTTCAAGGATCCAAGCAATCATTAATCTGTACATTAGTTTGAGTTACCCATCACCAAGGTCCTAGTTACTTCTTGGTTAGTCCTTCAGCTATACCACAGGAGGTAGTATCATGGGAAGATGAAGCATTTAGAAGCTCAAAGAGGAGGTCACAAAAGTAGCTGGAGATCATCAAATATTCCACTTCTATTCTCAGCTCAGCAACTGTCCCCACCAACTCTTCCTTTGTTGTAAGGTCCTCTGAAATCTAGAGTCCTCCATTGTTGCAAGTTTGTAAAGTCCTCTGAAATTAGAGTCTCCCACGCATCTACACCATCCCACACACTGGGCTGAATCTGGAAGTTGCAATGCTAAGTGGGGAGTGAATGGAGGGAGGTCTGTCCAGAGCACTCAGCTGTTGGATGATCTGTAAAGATCCACCAGCATGCAAGTAGTTTAGAAAGCTCTATCTGAGTGTCATTAGAATGTGTGTTTATGAATGAACGTCAGTAAGTTGCAGCTTATGACATGAAGAGAAGGAGATGGTGGAAGCAGCCAAGGGCCTGGACCTCAGACCTAAAATATCCGGGGCCCGTCTGTAAGATCTGCTTTAGGCTAAGTAATGAAAGAACACATTAAAAACTGTGTTTTACAATCCATGATATTCATCAGAAATGATGTTAAGGAAATAGCCCAGATTTCTTGCTGTGTAGAAATCAATACTGCATTATGTGCTATAGAATGGCATATATGCAGTTAGATTTTATAAAAACAAAAACTTTGAAATATCTTCATAATACTTTCTAATTAGATGGCGGAAGGTAAAAATAGAAAAACTTAAAGTCACATGGGGTACCACTGATTATCTTATTGCACAATACTTTAAAAGAGCCAATGAACTTAAAGGTGAGTTGTGTATTTTTCTTTTACAAAAAGACAAAGATCCCAAACTTAGTGATCTTTCCTGTGTTGACAAAAGGCTGTCAGTAGTATGCTGCCCAGCACTAACAAAAAATAAAAGACCACGCTTAACATGCCCTTTCAAGGTAAAGCTGACATTTTAGCAACAAGTGAGAAAGTAACTGCTTTTTGAAAGAAATTCATGCTCCAGAGAAAACATTTTGGAAATGAATGTTAAGAAATGTTTCCATCAGTAAGTAATTTTGTTGCTAAAAATGATTTTGTCACCTAGCAAAAAACAGTTTAAAAGGCTTTCAAGCAAAGAGTTTTATTGGCCTTTGAACTGATTTGTTAAATAAAAATGCAGTATCTTCCACTTAGTTTTCATGAAAAACTGTTTGCCATCTGGGAAGATAGAAATTTGCTAGTCAAATTTCAACAGGAGTTTTTGTGTAAGCATGATATTAAATGGAATTGGAAAGTGAGCATCATAATCAACAATGCTTCTTCTGTGTGGAACTATGTATCTTCGTGAGATATTTTTTTCAGCTACGGCAGTCAGCTTAGAGCCAGACCATTGAAATGCTGTAACACAAGGAGTTAAGCCAAGATGTTCTGTTTTTCATTAATTAATTTATTAATTTTTTCTATTTTTAATGACATGATTGAAAGATATTATTGTTAAAAATTATTGTTTTACATATTATTATATATTATATGTAATACATAATATATATTTAATATATTATATTTAATATATAAGGAGCCCTGGTGGCACAGTGGTTAACACAATTGACTGCTAACCGAAATGTTGGTAGTTCAAAACCACTAGCGACTCCACAGGGGAAAGAGGTGTCAGTCTGCTTCTGTAGAGTTTTACAGCCTTGGAAACCCTGTGGGGTCACTATGAGTCAGAATCAACTTGATGGCAATGGGTTATGTATTTTATTTATTATTCAAATTAATAATAAATTATTATTTATTATTGTTAAAATTTTGTAGTAAGATCAAATGGGTTAGTACTATTAATAAATAATATAAAATTCATTTAGAATATGTATTTAACCTAAATATCACCCTTTAATTTTTTTGTTTATGTTTTATATATATATAGAATAGTATATATATATATATATATGTATTTTTAAAGAAGTATGTAAATGTTAGGGGTATGTGCTCAAAAAATTTTTACTGAAATGAACAATCAAAACCATTTGGAGTACCTCTCTAATTTATCTATCAAATTAGCACCCACATCTATACTGAGTGTATAAAACAAATATATACCAGTAATAGGCCTAAAAATGCAAAAAATCCATGTTAGCTCTTTGTCTTTAGAAGGATATTTAACTTAATCTGGGGGAAAAAAAAGTGTAATGGAAAAAGTGTTCTCAGGCATGGCAGAAAGGAGAGAAAATTAGCAAAATGATTTTGAAAAACCATTTCACACATTTGCATCAGGAGTTTTTAATAATTCAACTTCTGAAACCCTACTCCAAGAAGATAATCTGAAATGGGAAAAAGAAAAAAATGCACCATGATGTCCTTTTCCACATTATTTTTAACAGCAAAAAAAGAAAGTAAAACCAATAGTGTGAGATTTTTTCAAAATTAGAATAATTCCTTAACCTACATGGTCTCCACTAGATGAAACAATGCAGCTGTTATAATGATGCTTACAGTTGTAACAAGGGAAAATGCTGACAATGAACTTGTCCTTGCAAAATGAGCACAACAACGCCTTGAAAAGAAAGTACAAAAACATTTACATCAACTGAGATGGTTTTGGAATACTTCATTATTTTCTTTTTCTCTCTCTTCTTCCCTACAATGAGCATGTAGTCTTTTATAAGAGACAAAAGTAATTGTTCATAACTCATGTTGTCCAGGCCCACCAGCCTGAGGCTGGTAGGCATTTCTAGGACTCCAGCCCCACCCATACCAAGAGCCCTGCAGCCCGTGCATGGCCCTGTCGCTCTCACACACCTGCTAGGGCACCTTCCCTGGCCCCCAGATGGATCTGCCTTTCCCTCCCCAGCTCTAAGCTACTCCACCACCACCTTCCTGATGCCCAGCTGACTATCAGGGCCAAAAATCTGTGCCAAGAATTCTTACATCTAATGTCAGAAGTTCTGGAGGTACTGCCAGCTCTCTCATTGCCAAGTACCCCCTCCCCATTCTTATTGGGCATTTTGATACAGCCTTTATGAGGTGGCTATTTGCCATCTCAATCAACCCAAAAGACATTTTTGATTCCGCTGCTTTGATGTGGCCTAAAAAAAGAAAAAAAATCATTAAAATATCAATGTGCTTTTTATTATCAAGTAAGGCTTCAAAAAACCTCTTCAACCACCCAAATGTCCATCACCTGTAGAATGACCTAGGACACAGTAAGTGCTCAGTAAATATTTGTTTATGTATAGACTGTTTAAGACCCACACATGGTCTTCTATTAGTCTGAATGCAATCTTTCAATGCAGAGAGATCTTTTTGTGACTGCAAGGTCTCATTTGAAAGATTGTCTTCATCTCCCACCAGCCAGACCACATTCAGTAATGAGTACATTTTAAGAGGCACGTTAAGAAACTAGATAATGTCTAGAAGAGGGTAATAGCAAACAAGTCCTGGAAACTATTTCATCTGAGAAATGGTTGAAGGAGTAGAGCATGCTTAGCTGAAGAAAGGACTGCCTTGGAGAGACTACCCATATTGGCTTACGGAAAAATTGCGTTTAAGTACAAAATACATGAAAGTGGAATTTCTATTTTTCAAAATGGTACACACACAAATATAATTCTGATTAAACAATTAACTTTAAATATATTTAAGAATTTTTAAAGTAACAATATTACATTGTGTTTGCCTAACTATATCTGGATTTTTCAGATGACTCGTTCCTCTGTATTTCTTAAACCAGATAAGGGGAGGTCTTCTTGCCTAAGCTCCCCAGCACAAAACACTTCTTCATAACATTTATTTCATTTGTAATCACTTATTTAATATCTGTCTATCCCACTAGGCTACAAGCTCCATGGGTCTGAGACATTGTTTTATTTGCTACTGACACTGTAACCACACCCAGATCCAGCACATTGTGCGCATTAAATAAAGATTTGCTGAATGAATTAAAAAATGAGCGTGGTATAATCGTATAATCACATCATAAGATTTTATTTAAGCCTAACCTCTGCTTCTAATCAATTGCATATCCTTGATCAGATCACCAACCTCTCCAAGATGCAATATTCCCATCAGTAATATCAGGAGGAGTATATCTGTCTTGCTTACCCTGGGTGGTGGTCATGAAGACCAAACAAGGAAATAAATGTAAAAACACAATATTCATACTTATTATTACATAAACATGGTAGATAAGGAATGTATATACCTTGGACATTTTGGTTTGCCTTAATGCACTGTGAGCTGTGTACACATTCAAGTAATTGTTTTCATTCTAAAATTCATCACCCCAAAACTGCTCTATCCCTTTTATCTGTATTTTTCTCTCCATAGCATTTATCACTACATAACATACCCATAACTCGTTGCCGTCAAGTCGACTCTGACTCATAGTGATCCTATAGGACAAAGCAGAACTGCTCCATAGAGTTTCCAAGGGGTGGCTCGGTAGATTTGAACTGCCAACCTTTTGGTTAGCAGCCAAGCTCTTAACCACTGCACCACCAGGTCTCCATATGACATAGAATATTTAATTATTTGTTTTTTTATTGTCTGTCTCCACCATCTGGAATGCTAGCTCCTTGAGGGCAGGGACTTTGGTTCACTGCTATACCCCTGATGCCTGCAACAGTGCCTGATTACATAGTTGTTCTCAGTGAATATTTGTTGAATGAATAAACAGAAAGTTGAGAAGAGCATGGGTACCAGGAAAGATCAGCAATCAAATATCTGCAGACTTCTCCTTGGTTGTGTCTGCTGCATTTGTAGGCTGTGAGTTATGCTGCTGCTGAGGCAGATGTCAATTCCTTGCTCTCATTTTGATTGCCATTTCAGTTGCTCAGAATCTTTTAAATGCTAAGTTGCATAAGACATCCTTTTACTTGGAGCATGACATTCCTGCAGAGAACGACAGACCAGGTGTCTTTGCTCTCCTTTAGCACTTCTCTACAATGTCTTTTTAGCTCAAACTCCAGCGGGAGCACTCAACCCTCCTCCAGGCACTCAAATCTCTTTTGGAGATGATTCTCTCTAGCCGTATTCCAGCCACACAGCTGGGTGGCCAAAAAACAATACAGTTGATCCACACAGAGCAGTGGGTTTGGAATGTCTTCCATTACTGGGACTCAAACACAAAATCAAATTGACTAAATCCTTCTGGAATTCCACAAGGCGGCAATTTTCTTCCTCCCAGCTCCACCCCATTTGCTGTCTTTTATGGCTGCAAAACGTAAACTCTTTAACACCTCTTCCCACTCCGTGGTTCATTCCTTCCGCCCAGCTTCAGGAAGTGCCAGGGAGTTTGGAAAGAAGGGACAAATAAACTGCATAACATTGAAACAAAATGGTGAAACAATATTTAATTAACTGTTTTGCTTGTGACATAAGCATAAATAACCAATCCATTATGGATGAATATGGTTATATCATATGTCCTTAATTAAGCTGTATGGTCAATTTAGAAACCTCAGCCCACACTGTCCGGCCCACACAGATTTCCTCAAACAAATGCATGTCTGAATCCCATTCAATCTTTTATTCCATTTATTCAGGATTCCATGTCTGCCTCACTGCTCTGCACTTTCACATTGACTCTATTCCCATCAATTTTCTTAAGAATGGATTTCCTCTCTGTTATAGGGCATTGGTGATTTAAATCACTTCGTACAATATAGGTTTCTGGGATTGAAGAACATGTGTGACAGCACCTCAGGCCAACACTGACAGACTGTAATGTCTCCTTGTGTCTCAGAAATCTCTGAGTATCTGAATAACTGGCATTCAGGGACCCACTGATTATTTTTCAGCTGTCCAACCAGAAACAAAAGTCATGCGTATATGAAACTAATTGGCTTTGCTCAACCTTAAGTGGCCCTGGTCCACAAAGGTTTTTATTTCCCCCAAATTGCCACTGGAAACTTTATACAAAATTCTTTTGTATTAGTTTTATATTATTTGTTTATATTATTGAGATTACATCTCTTTAACAGTGTTGCCTACCTAGATTGAAGTCCTGTCTCATCTCCCACGGCCCTCAATAGGCCCCTGAACCAAACAGTCTGTTCAATTTCAATTAAAAAAAAAAAAAAAGAAAGACAGACTATCAAAGTCATATTTTACATTTGCACAAAGAAATAACAGATCATATGAAGGTTTACTAGTTATAAGTCCCTTTCTGCTTTTATGAGTAAAAACTTCAGTTTTCTGGAGACACTAGGAGCTCAGATTTCACAATCCTGTCTTTCTTCATTAGTTCCACTTACCAGAAGTGTAGGCTGTGTCACCCACTAAATGCACTATCCAAGGCCCTCCTCCATCTCTGTTCAATACTTTTTGAGACGAATGTTGAGATTCTATAAATTGTGCTACATTCTGTGAAGAAGAAAGCTGGCTTTAATAAAAATCCACTCATTCAAAGACATTTAGAAATGCAAATTACCAGATTTCCCACAAATTTCTTTTGAGAGAGTATTTATTATTTGATTTTAATGGCTTGACCTCTGTGGAAATTTTAAGGAAAAGAGAATTTTGTTCTTTATCTTCACTAGAGAGGAATGGGCAAGGCACTGCTCTCCCGACACTGAGAGAGCAACTGGCCCTGGACAACTTATGGATTAACCAGTTAAGCTTGCAGTTGCTGCTCTGCCTCGGTTGTTGTTTTTTAAGACCCAGGAAACACTGACCTCATTGTGGAAGTGTAGACTTTAATTTCACCAATGAATCAAACTAGGCTCAAGCTGTTAGTAACACTGTCACATTTACAGAGTTAGGCAAACACTAAATGACTCAATGGACTGATAACAAGATATAAAGCTTTTCACTTCCATGTCCCTGGTTTTAATCAGGCCAGCACAGCACAGTAGAGACCAAAGTTGCTCATGTTTCTGGCCAAGATCTGCAGCACTCTTTGCTAGGGGTCATTCTCAGAATTGGCCCTGATAAGGATCCACATGGGCAGAACCATGAAGACAGTAATGCCAAGTATCGGGGTTTCATATAAAGGGCCAAAAGGGATAGGTGTGACCATAAGAGATGACCAAATAACCAGGTGGTAGAGGTTTTGAAGGAAAAAGAAAGCTTTGAAGTGGTTACTTGATGGCATGGCAGAAAGAATGGTCATCCCTACAGTACCAAGCCCTACTTTGTCTTTTCTTTGACACAAGGAGTCAGTGTTATAGGTCTAGAGAAAGGTATAATCAGGATACAGGTATTTAGATCACATGTTGATACTGTGAAGACTCAGCAAAGGTCTTATCCCCTAGCTCACTTTATTTGGTAGAAAATACAAAACCATTAAAGATTTCTGAGATTAGTGAATCACATGTTGCATTTTTTTTCTGGGGCTTTTGTAACAAATTACTACAAACTGGGAGGATTAAAACAACAGACATTTATCCCTTACAGTTCCGGAGGCTTATTCGGAGACCTAATTCAGAGCATCTGCAGGGCTACGGTATCTCTGAAGGCTCTATGGGAAGACGCTTCATTGTCAATTCCAGCTTCTGGTACCCCCAGGTGTTCCTTGGCTTGTAGCAGCATAATTCCCATCTCTGCCTCTGTCTTCACATAGCTGTCTTATCTCTGCGTCTGTGTTGGGGGACACAATTTAACCCATAACACATATCAAGCGTTATACTTCAAGAAGCTAACTCAGACAGCAATATGGAAGAGGGACTAGTAAAAGACAAGTTGGAAAAGTTAGAACAATCATGCCTGTAGATCTATGCTGTCCAGTACAGTAGCCACTACAACCTGTGGTTTTTTTAATTAAAATTTAAATTAAATAAAATTTAAAATTCAGTTCCTCAGCTTCACTAGCCATATTTAAAGTGCTCAATAGCCACATGGGGCTAGTGGCTACCATAGTGGACAATGCAGATTATAGAACATTTCCATCACCTCAGTGGGTTCCATTAGACAGTGTTGATGTAGAGAGATCAGGAGGACCTCCATTCTGGCTAACGAAGTGGAAAAGGAGAAACTGGTAAAACTAATTTCACTGGGTGTTCAAAATGTGCTTGGTGCTTTACAGTTCTTCTTTCAGATGATGATCAAGTTGTATCCCACTGTACAGTGTTGTCTGCCAGTCCACAGATGAGGAAACTCAGTTTCAGCAAAGTTTCTTGCTCAAGAAAAACAGCCAGACAGTGATGCAGATAGGCTACAATTCCAGGCAAGTCTAACTACAAAACCTCCTATGGACATAGGCCACTCTCTTCACAACACCTGGGAAAGAACTTTATAAAAATAACACCAGAATATTACACCAAACTTCCAACTGGAATCCTAAAGCCATTACATTCCATTTACGGGCTTTCTCTCTAGCACCTCCATTCTGACTCCCTAACCCTATAACATAAAAAGCACTGCACAAGTCCACTGATATTTAGAATTTTGAAAGTTCATTCTTAGACCACAATTTGCTATCCTTCCATTTCTTCTATTCTTCCAAACCTGCTATATTGGCTAGGGCAGTCTCAGCTGCTATAACAAATAACCCCTAAAATTCAATGATTTAGAGCAAGGCAACTATAGATAGCCAGTCCACAAACTGCTTGTTACCATGCTATAACAAGACAAGGAGCTTGCATGAGAAGAACACACTGCTTCCATTATCAAAACAGCCCTGCGAAGGCTGGGGAAAAAAAAAATCAGCTGAACTAATTAGCACCCTAGTGAGACATCTGATTTATGTTCTAGTGCAGCCTCTTTATCTCATCTCAGACCTGGAACACACTGGTTTTGGGACAGCACTGCCCCTCGGACCACACTTTGAATAGCAATGGTCTAGGGGTATGTGACTTTTCAAGGCTTTCATTATTTTTCCAAAGTCCTGATCCTACAGTCACTACTCACACTTGCCCTAGATCAGAATCTATTACTCGAGAAATCTCTCACATTTCCTCTGTTTTGCCTTAAAACTCAAACCAGTTAACCAATTGCCATTGAGTTGATTTCCACTCATGGCAACCCCATGTATGTCAAAGTAGAATTGTGCTCTAGAAAATTTTCAATGGCTAATTTTCAGAAGTAGATCCCTAGGCTTTTTTTCCAAGGCACCTCTGGGTGGACTTGAATCTCCAACCTTTAGGTTAGCAGCCGAGTGCTTAGCCATTTGCACCACCCAGGGACTCTGCCTTAAAACTTATCCATCCTTATACAGCTTCCCTTTCATTCAAAAAACCTATGGAGCAGTTCTACTCTGTAACATAAGGGGCTGCTATGAGTAGGAATAGACTCAATGGCAACAGTTTTCATTTAAAGTAAGAGAGCTCCCTGCTCCTTTCTAACAATGATTCTTCCCCTTGAGCTTACATCCACCTCCTAGTAAACCTCTAGCAACCTGATTTATTAATTATTACCTTTTTCTTTAATACAATGTCTTTAATTTCTCTACTAGCAGTTTTTTTTTTTTTGAATCTACATCCATACTCAAGTCTCCTTTACCCTAAAATAGCCTTACTTCATCTCCCTGCCTGAGCCATAAGTTAACACTGTACTCTGTCTCCCTTCCCAATCAGACTTCACTTCCTAACTTCCTATTCACATTCTATCCTCTACTCTGCTGACAATGCTCTTAATAATAATAACGATATTAAAATTTTAAAATGCCTATTATGGGTTAGAATCACAGTGCTGATCACTATATTTAAATATTTCATTTGCATTACACCTTGTGAAGCAGATATTATGATTAACCTTATCATTTGTAGAAGGGAAAAATAAGGTGCAAAGACATTAAATAACTTCCTTAAGACGGCACAGCTATTGTGTTTTGAACCCAGGTCTGACTTCTTTTCACATCTAGCTCTCTCTTACTTTCTCATTGGCACTTCCTGTTAACACCTTCCCTGACTTGTTCTCCTCTCCTTTGCAAGCTCCAGTTGGTCTCCTGGGGGAGCCCTGCCTCTGCATTCTTCCTGTTGGTGACCCAGGGTAGTTGCCTTCAGGGCAGATGTATCAGCAGAACAGCTTCTAGGACATTGCTTTTAAATTGCCACACTGTCGAGTGGGCTCCCTGAGAGGCACAGGCATATGATCACCTCACAGAAGCACATTCCAAGGGAGGGAAGGTTGCCTGCACCTGCTGTGACACTCTTCTGCCCAGCCAGACTGTGAGGCATCCAATGAGACCCCAAAGGAAAGAGAGGGAAACAGAGGCAGATGAATGGATATGCTTTCCATGCCCTAAGGGGAATGCAGAGGCAGTAACCAAAACCAAGAAAGAGAAGCAAAGCCATAAAAAGAGAATGGAAACCTTTGAATACTATCCTAATAATTTGGGTTTATGAAGAGAGCATGCGACCCTCTAACCACACTTAGTAGGAAGCTGGCTCACCCCCAGAACAGGCTGTTGGGTATCGACAGCCGTTCCAGCGCTCTGTGAAGAATGTTTTTCTCACACACAGCTGCAGCATACCAAACTTCGAAGTTTTCCCTTGGGCTATCATATGAGATGGTCTAATTCTCATGAATGCTCTCAATTCTGAAAAATGCCTTCTTAACCTCCCGGATAACACATTTACCTTTTAACATGCGCCTCTGATGCCCAAAGGAGTATTATAATTACAGTGAAAACCTCAGGCATCATTACTGACCAGTGATATATTTGGGAGGCATCAAATCAGGCTGGGCAGACATTGTCTTCTTCTCTTAGAGATAAAACCTGGTTAAGGGTGTGACCTAAGTGGTCCTTGATTCCCTATTGGATCCATCATCCATGAACTAAGGTGCACTTCGTTGATTCCATTTGCATGTGCACATTCCTCTTAGCATCCAAAGTCTAATCTTCCCATGGCGGGGGGAGGGAATGGAGACAACATCACTGCAGCAACTTGGCCACTCCCATGGAAGCCATTACACTACTGATCCGGAGCTTTGCAGCACCCATTTCCCCCACTTATGTGAAGAGGCTGTCAAAAAGTTTTGCTTAGCAAGGCAGTGTTGGGTTACCAACAGCTGGTAACTATTCTCTGCAGCCAGGCACGGGGCTGATGGGCGATTATGGGTTAAATATGTAGCATTGCCTATAGGTGGCTGCGCTGTGACTGGGGCCTCCTAGAGACACAATGCTTTCAACTAGCGGATGGACCTCATGGTGGGAATTACAGAACCTGGCAAGACCACAGGGAGAGATATTTTAGGGCAGGCAGGCTTTCCAGCACCCGAAATAACAACCTGTAGGAGGTTGCCTACGTGACCCTCACAGAAGGTCAAGCCACCCCAGCTCTGTCAGCAAGAGCCCTTTGAATCATCGCAACACTTTCCATTTAGCCAAGCTCCTTCCCTCCCCCCACCACCCTGTCCTTCTCAGACTTTAGAACTATCTTGAAATGGAGAGGCAAACAGGAATCACTTATCTTTTTGTCTGGATTTGATAGAGAATGTCAGATGCGTACAGCACAAGCTATCGGGGAACCGGCACCCTCCTCTGATCCATAGACCCACAGAAGCTGAGTGCTGAGATAGCCTTAGACATCTGGCCGGAATTCACACTGAGAAGATTTCTCTCACAAATCCCAGCTACCACTAATCTCTTCTTGGAATCACCTCCCCTTTTCCCTCAAAATGAGAGACCCAAGTATGACAATCATCCACACACACGATTTTCACCCAACACTCACTTTCCATTCCTCCCAGACGCTCCAAGGTACAGTGAGTTAGGCTAAAGATTCTCTGGATTCCCCCCGGCATAGCAGCCGTGCTTCAGAGAGGTTCTGCAGCTTGTTATGAGAGATGCCTTGCGTGGTTCCTGGAGGGTATATTTTCATCTAGTCTGGATGTTTGGCACCCTCAGACCATAAACAGAAGCCTAAGGTAGAAATAGATGGCGTGACTGGTTTACTCAGAGAGTGTTGAAAACGTTTAATCAATTAACGGTGATAATAAAGTGTCTCATTGGAAGATAAAATGACAATTCCCCAAGCTACAGCACATTCAAGTCCAGCCTAATGGCTTACTGGCATTTAGGGTGACTGATGGATAAACATGAGAGCTATGCAAATTATGAGAGTCCCCTTTTATGTTTACATTTGTGCATGTTTCTGGCTATTTTTGCAGATAGGCAGATTAGCAGCCCTGCTGATAATTTGATATCTCTGACAGAAGTAAAAAATCATTCACTCATCCCAGAAACATGTTCCCCATCTCCCCACCCTCCCTCTCCCATCAAATCAATGTAATAAGCTGTCTGGGTTTTACTGTGAAGACAGCAGCCACACATGTGACCAAGCATGGGATTTACAAGGCAAAATCGATCCAAAAAATGGTGAGAAATAAGTAATCAGAACACAAGTAGCATCTGGTAAAATGAAATTTCAAATATTTCGTTCAAATAATTTAAGACCACAAGTTTGTGACATGCTCATAAAGGAATGTTGTTGTAGAATTTACTCATTCATTCATCATCCAGCTTCATTTACTAACATAGTGGTCCGTGAGGGAACGGATTTCATCTGCTTTTGTTCACTGCTGTATCCCCAGTACTTCAGCTGGTGTCCAGTACATAGGAATGGCTCCAAAAATACTTGTTGAATTGAATGAATGAATCCATTCATCATTAACAAACTTTTAGCAAACAAATAATGTGATCCACAGTCTCTTCCATTTTTCTTCACTGTTTCCTGATTATTGTGTAATTTCACTTCTACAGGACTTTTTTTAGATATGTGAATATCATGCCTTCTCCCCTATGAGTTTGTTTTTTGAAAAAAGAAATCAAATATTTTAACAGAAAGGGTGAAAAATAATGATTATAAGCCTCTGTGAGATAAATTTAGCTCTCAACATGCCATTATAAGAATTATTAATATTAATAATTATTAATAATATAAGAATATTAAAAATCAATCTTTGCATTAATAGTATGTTTTACAAGAGACAAATGATCTAAATGAGTTTATATAAAAGAATCATGTTTCTTTACCTACTACAGTTGCAATGAGTGTTTACATTGCATTAAACACATCAAGATATATTTGTGGATACTTAAAAGCGAGTAGGATATTGACTCAATGACACGCAACAACAAAAACAGGGTATTTTTTAAGAAAATTCAGCCAAATTATCTTAAAAATAATCAACTACAAATCAGTTCCTAATAAAATACAAATCATTATTTGATTGAATTTACCAGTTTAAAACTATTTTATGATAGCAGTGAGATATCACTACACAAGTATTAGAATAGCTAAAATCCAAAAACTGACAATACCAAATGCTGACAAGGATGTGAAGCAACAGTAAATGAATAATTTCTTTTATAATTATCAGCACAAAGCTGGTTCCTATGAGGTGGAGGTTAAAGATGTCCCAAATGTCCAACTTTTCCAAGCTGCTGTACCACTCCATCATCTCTAACATCAACTATTCTCTCCCAGCTCAGTACTATCCCTCCTATCTTTGGGTTCCCTAATTTGCTGCAGTGTCTCACAGAATTCACAAACCGTATAAAGGAAATGGCTCACTTGGTTGTGGAGGCTGCTGGCAAGTCCCAGACTGGTGAGTCAGGCGTAGGCTTCTCCCTGGCCCTCAGTCACTCTCTTCCTCACTCTGTGGGCCAGGAAGCCCACTTCGCCATCTCTTGCGGGTATATCCTACCAGTCTCTCCTTCGGTCTCTCCTGCCAGTCTCTCCATCCTTGGTGGTGGTGGGCTCTTCTCTCTGCTCTGGAATTGGCTTTCTTTTAAGGTAAAACTGACCAATCTCTTTGGTGGGCCACAATTATCTTATTTGCACAATCCCCCTCAATCACCTGGGTGGGAGTTACAAGACCCTGCCCAGAAGGGCCATACTAAGAAATTCATCACGGTACAAAGAGGAACTTTCATTCATTCCTGGTGGGAATGCAAAATAGAATAGTCGCTTTGGAACACAGTTTGGTTGTTGTTGTTGTTAGGTGCTGTCAAGTCATTTCCGTCTCGTAGCAACCCTGTGTATAACAAAATGAAACACTGCCCGATCCTGTGCCATCCTCACAATCATTATGCTTAAGCCCATTGTTCCAGCCACCATGTCAATCAATCTCATCTAGGGTCTTCCTCTTTTCTGATGACCCTCTACTTTATCAAGCATGATGTTCTTCTCCAGGGACTGATCCCTCCTGATAACATGTCCAAAGTATGTGAGATGTAGTCTCGCCATCCTAGCTTCTAAGGAGCATTCTGGTTGTACTTCTTCCAAGACAAATTTGTTCGTTCTCTTGGCAGTCCATGGTATATTCAATAGTTTGGTAGTTTCTTACAAAGCTAAACATAGTCTTACAATATGATCTAGCAATTGCATTGCTGGATATTTACCCAATTGATTTGAAAACTTGTCTTCCCAAAAACCTCCAAGCAAATGTTTTAGCAGCTTTATTCATAATTTCCAAAAACTGGAAGCAGCCACGATGTCTGCCAATGAGTGAATGGATAAACAACTATGGTACATCCATACAATAGAATATTCCTCAGTGATAAAAATAAGTGTGTTTTCAAGCCACACAAAAAAAAAAAAAGATAGATGAAACTTAAATACTTAAGTGAAAAAAAAAAACCAATCTGAAAAGGCTACACACTATATGATTCCAATTATTTGACATTATGGAAAAGGTGAAAATATATAGACAGTGAAATATCAGTGGTTGCCAGACTTTGGGGTGGGGGGTGGTTTGCTATGCATAGCACATGTGATTTTTAGAGTGGTGAAACCATTCTGTATAATACTGTAACTATAATTATGGATACATAGCACTGCATTTGTCAAAACCCATAGAACTTTGCAGTACAAAGAGTAAACCTTGATGTATGCAAATTTTTCAAAATCATTTAGGAGGTCTGGAGGAGTTACAGGATGGAATCCAGAATGTGACAAAACAATCTGTCTTGTCACCCTTTTAGCTCAGTAATGAAGTCACTCCTGAGGTTCACCCTTCATCCAAAGATTAGACAGGCCCACAAAACAAAATGAGACTAAAGGGGCACACCAGCCCAAAGGCAAGGACTAGAAGGCAGGAGGGGACAGGAAAGCTGGTAATAGGGAACGCAAGTTCGAGAAGGGAGTGTTGACATGTTGTGGAGTTGTTAACGGATGTCATAAAACAATATGTATACTAACTGTTTAATGAGAAGCTAGTTTGTTCTGTAAACCTTTATCTAAAGTACAATAAAAAACAAACAATCTAACTGTCTTGACACTACCTCACTAAAGTGGGTGGAGGAAAAGTATTGACTTCAGCAGCTTTGGGAATAAGCGAAGTCTATAAAACTAAAAGCAAAATCATGAGGTTACAGGATAACAATTCTGATACTACTATACACATGTACTGAACAATTAAATAAGTGGGTGACAAATTGTGGGAGCCATATTTCTCATGGTTGAAGTAGTAATTTACAGGTAAGCAAAGGGAGGGGTTTAGAATTATTCATTTTGTAATGAATTAGAGAGATATCAGCTATTTCTATATTAAGCTAAACATGAGCTTAGCTTAACGTAGATACAGCTGCTTACATATAGAAATATTTATAGATATGTGTATAAACATAGATTGGTATACACACATATTACTCTTCTCCATCAAATGTGAATTCCTAGAAGCAATGGCACCCCAGTAGCAATGAGCATATCTAGTGCCCAGATCTGGGTTCCTAATACCATTCTCCAATAAAAAGAACCAGGGCTTCTTTGAAAAATGACTGATTCTAGAACTGGGGCAGGAAATATACAACATGAGCTAAGAGCATCTCATAGTGCCATAAATTAAGAAAGTGCTCAAAAAATTAAAAAAAAAATTAAAACCCACACTAATGAGGGTACTTCAAAGGACATAGGGAACAACTAAAAGTGCTGCAAATAGCAAGTTGTAAATGGCCAACTGTGAAACAACCTAAGCAAAACAAAATAAATAAAGTAGTATTGGATTGTTAAACCAAAGTATAAAATAAACATCCATGAGTCCATACTGACATAAATAAAATGATTAAACAAACAAATAAGTAAATGTGGGAGAAGAGATAAATGTTCCCTGAATAAGATTTCTGAATAATTTATGTAGATACTCGGCACTCAACGAGTGGAAGTATAACTCCCCACTCTTTAAGTATAGGCGATGCATAGTGACTTCTTTCCAGAGAGCACAATATAGAAACAGGAGAAAATGAGTAACTTTACAGCAGACAAACATTAGCTCAGCTGGGTAATCAAGATCAACATCAACAGTGATTAAGTCATGTTACTTACTATGAAGTAATGAGAATTGCACTTCACATCTACCATCTTCCACCGAAAAATTCATAACCCCAGTCTAATCATAAGAAAAACATCAGAGAAATTCCAACAGAGGGGTTATATTGGTCAATACCTGACCGGTACTTCTCAAAACTGTCAAGATCATCAAAACAAGGAAAGTCTGAGAAACCATCACAGCCAAAAAGAATCTTAGAAGACATGACTACCAAATGTAATGTGGTACCCTGGATAGAATCCTGCAACAGAAAAAAAGGACATTCATTAAAAATTAAGGAAACCTGAATAAACTATGGACTTTAATTAATAAAAATGTAGCAATGTCAGTTCATTAACTGTAATAAATGTATCATACTAATGCAAGATACTAATAATAGGGGACACTGGGTGCACAGTATATGGGGATTATATGTACTATAGCTGTTAACCAAAAGGTTGGCAGTTGGAATCCACCAGGCGCTCCTTGGAAACCGTGGGGCACTTCTACTCTGTCATACAGGGTCGCTATGAGTCAGAATCGACTTGACAGCAATTTTTTTTTTTTAATGTATTATCTTCGCCACTCCCTGCTTGACAAGCCTCCTTGGCTGGTCTTCTGATCTTGCAGATTGTTCCCATAACTGAGGTCTCCTGACTTCTGGCAATTAAGCATCACCACCTGGCCTCTATTACTTTGGGAACTGCCAGGTTGTGGAGATGGTTAATAAATACGGAGTCTTAGGGACCAAATATAAGGCAGTCTACGAGGCTGATGCTTAACATCTATAATGATAGCAAGACAAGAATGGAGGAACGGGGGCTGTGGTTGGTTGCTCCAATAAAAAACTGTTATTCCTTTCTCAGTTCACAGTGTCTGTTTCTCAGAGGACCAAAAATGGCACAAATGCTTATTATGATCCAGGTTTTGTTCCATGCAGTTTACCTGAATTATCACATTAATTATACAATAACCCTGGGAAGGAGGCACTTTTATTTCTTTCACTTTACAGATGAGAAAGGTATAATGCACAGATATCAAGTAGTAGCACAGGATGACACAGATAGTAAATGGGGGAGCCAAGATTTTGCCCCATGCAGCCTGAGCTTCTAAAGAAAACCTAAACTGTGGTTACAAATGACATTTAAGTAAGGAGTGTTGGGGGGGAACATTGTGCTTCAGTTAATAATGTTTCTTCTAAAAACTTCATATGTAGATGTATATTTTTAACAGAGATCCCAGTTATTGACTAGTTTATTCTGTTCTAGGAGTTAAGCATTGGGAATGTCTATAGAACTGGTGATATAGAAGTATTGTTTTTGCTGTGTGCCATCAAGTTGATTCTAACACATAAGGAGCCTTGGTGGTGCAATGGTTAAGAGCCCGGCTGCTAACCAGAAGGTCAGTGGTTCAAACCCCAGCGGCTCCACAGGGGAAAAGACCTGGTGATCTGCTCCCGTAAAGATTTCAGCCAAGGAAACCCTATGGGGCATTTCTACTCTGTCCTATAGGGTCACTATGATAAAAGTATTTGAAGTCTCTTTATACTGACAGGCTAAGAACTTAGGCCAAGTGATAAAGGGTCGAAAGCAGAAGTTTGGTTCAAAGACAATAATCAGCTTTGAAAGGAAGGCATAATTCAAACTATACCATAATGTCATTCTCTCAGATCGTTTGCTAGCCCTCTGGAACTGCCATCCTAGTTTCACATATGAATTTTACAGTGGTGGTGCTGGGGAAGGTGGAAGTTTGCAGGACATAGAGAAAAATGAGGCATAAGAGATCAGGTAAATTGGCAAAGATCACACAACCAGTATTTGAAGAAATCAGAAATCAGTCAGGCAGTCTGACTTCTAAACCTGCACTAGTAGCCACATCCTAAGAACCATCTTATCCAATGTACCTGCTGTTAACCTGAGGTGTACTAACCTCAAAATGGAGTCACTTGTGCTGAGCCCCACATCAGCAAGCTGAAAGCTAAGTTTCTATTTCTTGCCAGTAACCAAAATACAAGTCTATCAATTGACTCTTCTGGAAATGTAAGCCTAAACTAGCCAATCAGGACTTGCCTGCCCAGTTTAACCTAGTTCAAACTTTCCCCTTAATCCCAAATAAGGTAAGAAAATGCCTGCCAGCCAATCTGAAAATTGCCCAGTATAGCTACCTTGTTCCTGTTTGTCTGCTGTTACAAAACCCTTTCCGCTTGTACTATTCTTTGGAACTCTGGTCTGATTTCCAGCCAGACATTCCCTGGTTCATGAACTAAAAAATAAGTATTATGAATTCATATATAAATTCAATATTATGAAACTTATTTTTTTATAGTACTTTAGATGAAAGTTTACAGAGAAAATTAGTTTCTCATTAATTAGTTTCTAATTAATACACATTGTTTTGTGACATTGGTTGTTAATCCCATGACATGTCAACACTCTCCCCTTCTTGAACTTGGGTTCCCCATTACCAGCTTTCCTCTCCCCTATGCCTTCTTGTCCTCGCCCCTGGGCTGGTGTGCCCATTTAGTCTCATTTTGTTTTACGGGCCTTTCTAATCTTTGGCTAAAACATGAGCCTCAGGAGTGATTTCAGTACTGAGTTAAAAGGGTGCCTAGGGGCCATACTCTCAGGGTTTTTCCAGTCTCTGTTAGACCAGTAAATCTGGTCCTGTTTTTGTGAGTTAAAATTTTCTTCTACATTTTTCTCCAGCTCTGATTGGGACCCTCTATTGTGATCCTTGTCAGGGCAGTCGGTGGTGGCAGCCAGGCCTAGTTGTGCCAGTGGAGGCTGTGGTAGTTGTAGTCCATTAGTCCTTTGGACTAATCTTTCCCTTACGTCTTTGGTTTTCTTCATTTTCCCTTGATCCAGATGGGGTGGACCAGTGGAGTATCTTAGATGGCCTCTCACAAGATTTTAAGACCCCAGATGCCACTCACCAAAGTCGGATGTAGAACATTTTCTTTATAAACTATTTTATGTCAATTGAGCTAGATGCCCCCCAAGATCATGGTCCTCAGCCCTCAACCCGGTAATTTGGTCCCTCAGGGAGTCTGGAGGTGTCTATGTGGCCTCCATCATCTTGCCTTGGTCAAGCTGTGCTGCCTTCCCCAGTACTGTGTACTGTCTTACCCTTCACCAAAGTCACCACTTATCTATTGTCTAGTTAGTGTTTTTCCTTCCCCATCCCTCCACTCCCTCGTAACCATCAAACATTATTTCTTTCTGTGTGTAAACATTTTCATGGGTTTTCATAATAGTGGTCTCATACAGTTTTTGTCCTTTTGTGCTGACTTATTTCACTCAGGATAACGCCCTCCAGATTAATCCATGTTGTAAGATGTTTCTCAGACTCATCATTGTTCTTTACCATTGCATAGTATTCCATTGTGTGTATGTACCATAATTTTTTTATCCATTTGTCTGTTGATGGGCACTTAGGTTGTTTCCATCTTTTTACTATTGTGAATAATGCTGCAGTGAACATGGGTGTGCATATGTCTATTCGTGTGACAGCTCTTATTTCTCTAGGATATATTCCTAGGAGTGGGATAGCTGAATAGTATAGTATTTCTATTTCTAGCATTTTAAGGAGGTACCATATCATTTTCCATACTGACTGTACCATTTTGCATTCCCACTAGCAGTGCCTAAGAGTTCCAAGCTCCCTGTAGCGTCTCCATCATTTGTTTTGTTTTTTTGATTTGTGCCACTAATGTCAGGGTGAAATGGTATCTCATTGTAGTTTTGATTTGCATTTCACTAATGGCTAGTGATCGCGAGAATTTCCTCATGTCTGTTAGCCTCCTGAATGTCTTCTTTGGTGAAGTGCCTGTTATATCCTTTGTCCATTTTTTAATTGGATTATTTGTCTTTTTGTTGTAGGAGTGTTGGATATTTCTATAGATTTTAGAGATTAGACCTTTGTCTGATTTATCACAGTCAAAATTTTTTTCCCAGTCTGTAGGCTCTCTTTTTACTCTTGGTGAAGTTTTTCGATGAGTATAAGTGTTTAATTTTTAGAATATTCCAGTTATCTAGCTTCTCTTCTGGTGTTTGTGTAATGTTAGTTACGCTTTGCATCTGGTTTATGCCATGTATTAGGGCCTCTAGAATTGATCCTATTTTTTCTTCTATGATCTTTATAGTTTTTCGTTTTATATTTAGGTCTTTCAACCATTTGAATTATTTTTTGTGTATGGTGTGAGATACGAGTCCTGTTTCATTTTTTTACAGATGGACATCCAGTTTCACCAGCACCATTTGTTAAAAAGGCCATCTTTTCCCCATTTAATGGAATTTAGGTGCTTGTTGAAGATCAGGCGACCCTAAGTGGATGGATTTACATCTGGGTTCTCAGTTCTGTTCCATTGGTCAATGTGTCTGTCAATGTACCAGTACCAGGTTGTTTTGACTATCATAGCTCTATAGGAGGTTCTGAGGTCAGGTAGTGCAAGTCTTCCTACTTTATTCTTCTTTTTCAATAATGCTTGACTTATCCAGGGCCTCTTTCCTTTCCATATAAAGTTAATGATTAGTTTTTCCATCTTGTTAAAGAATACTGTTAGTATTGGATTGGATTTCATCATACCTGTAGATTACTTCAGGTAGAATTGACATTTTCACAATGTTGAGTCTACCTATCCATTAGTATGATATGTTTTTCAGTTTATGTAGGGCTCTTTGAATTTCTTGCAGTGGTGTTTCATAGTTTTCTTTGTATAGGTCTTTTATATCCCTGGTTAGATTTATTCCTAAGTATTTTATTTTTTTAGGGACTATTATAAATGGTATTGCTTTCCTGATTTCCTTTTTGTAGTTCACTTATTGGTGTATAGGAATCCAACTGATTTTTTTATGTTTATCTTGTATCCTGCTACTCTGCTAAATCTTTCTACTAGTTTCAGTAGTTTTCTTGTGGAGTCTTTTTGGTTCTGTATGTATAGTATCGTAACATCTTCAAATAGGGGTAGTTTTACTTCTTCCTTACCAATTTGGATGCCCTTTATTTCTTTTTCTTGCCTTATTGCTCTAGCTAGGACTTCCAGCACAACGTTAAATAAGAGGGGTGATAAACGGCATCCTTGTCTTATTCCTGTTCTCAAGGGGAAGAAATTTTTATTTTTAACACTATTTATAAACTAAGACCAAATTCAGCTCCCCGTATTCTGGAGGATAGAGCATATACCAAAAAACAAACCAAATCCGTTGCTGTTGAGTTGATTCAAACTCATAGTGACCCTGTGGACAGAGTAAAACTACCCCCTAGGGTTTCCAAGGCTGTAATCTTTATGGAAGCAGACTGCTACATCTTTCTCCTGTATAGAAGCGGGTAGGTTTGACCTTTAGTTTAGCAGCCAAGTTCTTAACCACTGCACCACCAGGGCTCCTTCCATAGCTACAACACAGGGAGTACCAATATTTTTTTAAAAAGCCAGAATCCAGAACTCCCTGAACCTTCTAGTCAATCTTAGAATCAATAAAAATGGGCAATCAGTAACTCCAAGGAACAAAGAATAAGTTTATTGGACAAATCAATGATATAAAAATAGGAGTAGTGAAGGAAAATCTGTTCTAAAACAAAAGAATCTGTGGCATAAAAATCATTATGATGTGTGAAACTTGTTTAGATTCTAATTCAAACAAACCAATTGTAAAAATACACCTTTGAAATAACTGGAAATATTTAAATGCAAACTGGTTCTTAGATTATATTAAAGAATCATTAATACTATTAGATGTGACAATGACATGGTATCTAAGTTTTTAAAATTTTATCAGTATTTCCATGTTCAGCTCCAATATGTAAAGGACTTAGAAAGTCATTACTCCCATATTTACACCAAGAAGAAAAGCTGAGCAAAGTGAAAATCAGTGATTTTCTAGGACACAGCAGATAACAGAAGTCGCAGAGCAAACCACAACCCTGAAATCTGGAGAGATGGGAAAATACAGAAAATCTCAACTACCACAGCCTCCACCAGACTGAATCCAGCATAACTAGTTGATTCCTAGCTACCACTACTGACCACTCTGACAGAGATGACAATAGAGGTCCTGGACAGAGCAGAAAAAAAATGTAGAAAAAAATTCAAATTCACAATAAAAGACCAGACTTACTGGTCTGCAAGAGACTGGAGGAACTCCTGAGAGTATGGCCCCTGTACACTTTACTAACTCAGAACTGAAGCCACTCCCTAAGTCCACCTTTCAGCCAAAGATTAGACAGGTCTATAAAACAAATGATGACACACATGAGGAATGTACTTCTTAGTTCAACTATATGAAACAAAATGGGCAACATCTGTCCAAAAACAAAAACACGAAGGCAGGAATGGACAGGAAAATGAGACAAATGGACACAGGGAAACCAGGGGGTAAAGAGAAAAGGGGAGAGCGCTGAAACATGGTGGAGATTGCAATCAATGTCACAAAACAATTTGTGTACAAATTTTTGAATGATTAACTAATTTGTGCTGTAAACTTTCACCTAAAGCAAGATTTAAAAAAATTAATTTTCAAAAAAAAAAAAAAAAAGATGCTACAAAGGTCAATAACAGTAAAATGTGTAGCATCCAGAGGGACATTAGAAAGTCATAAGTGAGGGTTTGGAACTACTGGCAATCTAGGAATAGCCTGCAATTTCTGAACAAACTTCCAGCCTCTGTTGTTCGGTTTCTTAACAGGTAACACTAGTGTGTTACAAGGGTTAGTGCAGAGGACAATTAAACCTTTAGAAAGGAAGTCCTGAATAACAGGGACTAATCCCTCTTTAGCTTCTCATTTAAGGTGGTATTGAGGGAGTCTTGGTAAAAGCTTAGAAGTGTCCACCTGAATTTTAATGGGTTCTGCTGATAAAACTTGTCCCACATTGGTAGATATGGTGGCCAATGAGGTTTCAGAAATTGACGAAAAATGTCAGAGGGAAATGGGTTAGAGGGGTTAAATTGTCTTTGTGCATGACTAATGCTTGCAAACAGAAATTGGCTTTTTCCCTCTGAATTAGTTCTGATTCAGATCCCTCGTTAATGTTTTCTAGGGAAGCCAGCAAGCTCAATAATATTTTTCCTTTTTTTTGAAAATTGTAAATGACAGGCCCAAGTAGACAAAAGTTCTTAGCCCAACAAATTAACAGCAGTGTCAGAGCTAAGCAGAAAAGGATGTAAATCTTCAATAGGGACAAGGAAAATAAAAACAGATTGTGAATGAATGAAAGTCTGTTCCCAATTTGTAACTCCCACACCTTTTAAGATTTAATAATCCAAAGAAGGGGCTTTTGTAAACACATGGGGTTTATTGCAGACAGTGTAACACCAGTGTCAATTAGAAATTTACAAGGTGTCTTAGGCTGAGTTCTCTAGAAAAGCAAAACAAGTGAAGTGTATATATATATATACACACACACACACACACACACAGAGAAATTTATCTCAAGGAAATGGCTCAGACTGGTGTAGAGACTGGCAAGTTCTAAGTCTATGGGTCAGGCATGAGGCTGGGGGCTTCTCCTGACTCCTGACTCATGTAACTTCAGGGGCTGAGGAACCCAAAATTGGCAGGTCAGATGGCAGGCCACTGGCTCACAGGCTGTGGAGGCCAATGAATCCCAAGATTGGCAGGCAGTATGGCAGGCCGCTGACTCAAGTCCCAAGAACTGGAGGTCAGATGATAATGAGCCAGATGCAGCATCCAGAGCAAACAAACGAGCTTTGCCAGAACGTCCATATGTATATTGGATACAGGCCACACCTTTGAGGAAACTCCCCTTACAACTGATTGGCTGATCACATCAGATCACATCATGGAGAATGACTACATTACTTTTTTTTATTGTACTTTAGATGAAGGTTTACAGAACAAATAGTTTCTCATTTAACAGTCAGTGCACATATTGTTTTATGACATTGGTTAACAACCCCACGACATGTCAACACTCTCCCTTCTCGACCTTGAGGACCTTTTTCTTGGTGAAAATATACATAGCCAAAGTTACACTATTTTGAAAGTTTCTACGTGTACAATTCAGTGGCATCGATTATATTCTTCCAGTTGTGCTTCTATTCTCACTATCCTTTTGCACATTATTCCATTACCATTATCTTCAACTCACTATCCCCTAGGCTTCCCATCAAACCTTTTGAGTTGCTGTTGTCAACTTGATCTCACATAGATAATTCTGGTTTTTTTTTTGTTTTTTTTTTTTTTGCAACTTAGATGAAGGTTTGCAGAACAAATAGTTTCTCATTAAAAGGTTAGTTCACATATTGCCTTATGACAATGGTTAACAACCCCACAAAATGTCAACACTGTCCCTTCTCAACCTAGGGTTCCCTATCACCAGCTTTCTTGTCCCCTCCTGCCTTCTAGTCCTTGTCCCTGAACTGCTGTGCCTCATTAGTCCTCTTTTGTTTTATGAGGCTGTCCAATCCCCGGCTGAATGGTGAACTTTGGGAGGGGCTTCACCACTGAGCTAAAAGGGTGTCCAGAGGCCATACTCTCAGGGTTTCTCCAGTCTGTCAGGCCAGTAAATCTGGTCTTTTTTTTTATGAGTTGGAATTCTGTTCTACATCCTTTTCCAGCTCTGTCCAGGATCCTTTATTGTGATCCCAGTCAGAGCTGTCAGTAGTGGCAGCTGGGCACCATCTAGCTGTACTTGACTCAGTCTGGTGGAGGCTGCCATCGCTGTGGTCCATTAGCCCTTTGGACTAACCCTTTCCTTGTATCCTGTTCTCTTCGTTCTCCCTTGCTCCTGAAGGGGTGAGACCAGTGGAGTATCTTAGATGTCTGCTCACAGGCTTTTAAGACCCCAGATGCTACTTACCAAGGTAGAATGTAGAACACTGTCTTTATAAACTGTGTTATGCCAATTAAGCTAGATGTTCCCTGAGACCATGGTCCCCACAGCCCCTCTGCCCAGCAATTCAGTCCCTCAGGGGGTTCCAAAGTATCTATGGAGCTTCCATGACCTTTCCTTGTACAAGTTGCGCTGGCTTCCCCAGTAATGTGCACTGTCTTACCCTTCACCAAAATTACCACTCATGTATTTAGTTCCCCCCCACCCCTCCCATCCCTCGTAACCAACAAAGATTGTTTATTTTTGAATGTAAACTTTTACAAGAGTTATACAGTAAAGGCCTCACACAACATTGATCCTTTTGTGATTGACTTATTTCACCCAGCATAATGTCCTCCAGTTTCATCCATGTTATAAGATGCTTCACAGATTCATCATTGTTCTCTATCTTGGTATAACACTCCATTGTGTGTATGTACCATAGTTTGTCCATCCATTCATCTGTTGATGGGCGTCTAGGTTGTCTCCATCTTCCTGCTATTGTGAACAGTGCTTCAATGAACATGAGTGTGCATATGTCTATTAGTGTGATGGCGCCTATCTGTCTAGGATATATTCCCAAGAGTGGGATTGCATTTTGTAGTGCTTTTTTTTTTTTTTTTTTTGGTGCTGACATTTACTTTGTTCCTCTTACTCTCCTGTGCTGAGTTCCTTTTGTTTTGTGGACTTTTAATTCATTTTTTTGTTTTTGTAAGTTTTGTTTTTACTGAGACTTTATGTTTTTCTTCTTTATTTTGATGAGTAGGTTTGTTAACTTTTTTTGTGGTTACCTTGAAATTTACCCTTATCTTCCTAGATTTGAACCAGTCTATTATTACTTGGTATCGCTTGACTTCCTCTCCATTAGAAGGTTCTATACCTACACTATTTATTCCCTCTTTTATTGTTCTGATGCTGTTGTCATTTACAGATTAACCTCTCTGGTTTCCCTGTTGTAATTCTTTTGGTTTTGCATAGTCCTTAAGAGTTCATTTCCTAGGTTGGTATCTGGCTAGTACAATCCTGTGTCCTATATTCAGCCTGTGGTCTGATATTGTTTTATCTCAGATCAAAAGACTTCCTTTAATAAGTCTCGTAAGTTTGGTTTGGTTTTTACATAGTCCCTTAATTTCTGTTTATCTGGAAATGATTTAATTTCACCATCATATTTGAACGAGAGTTTTGCAGGATATAGTACTCTTGGCTGGCAATTTTTTTCTTTCAAGGTTTTATATACGTCATCCCATTGCCTTTTTGCCTGCATGGTTTCTGCCGAATTACTTGAGCTTAGCCTTATTGTTTCTCCTCTGTATGTGACTTTTTGTTTTTCTCAAGCTGCTCTCAGGATTCTTTGTTTGTTTTTGGTTTTAGCAAGTGTGATTATGATATGCCTTGGTGATTTTCTTTTGGGGTCTATCCTATATGGGGTTCGTTGAGCTTCTTGGATGGTCAGCTTTTCATCTTTCATGATATTGGGGAAGTTTTCTGTCAGCAGCTCTTCAATGATCCTCTCTGTGTTTTCTGTTTTCTCCTTCTGTTCTGGAACTCCGACCACTCGAAGAGTTTTGCTTTTGATTGTATCCCACATAATTCTCAGGGTTTCTTCATTTTTCTTCATTCTTTTTTCTGATTTTACCTCAAACAGAGTTGTATCCAAGTGTTTTTATTCAGTTTCTCTGATCTTATCTTCCAGTGTTTCAAACCTGCTCCTCAGTCCTTCTATGACACTGTCCATTTCTGAAATCTTGTTGTTTATCTTTTGAATTTCTAATTGTTGTTTTTGTATGATTTCTAGTTGTGAATTTATTTTATCATTTTGTTCCTGTATTCTTTTCTTGAATTCTTCCATTTTTTTGTCTGTATTTTCCATGAATTTGTCTGCCTTTTCCATGAATTTGCCTATTTTTTCCTAATTTTTGTCTGCTTTTTGCTTCAACTCTTGGATAATTCTGAATATTAGAGATTCAAATTCACCATCAGTTAGGTCTAGTGCCTTTTCTTCTACTGGAAGTTCATCTGGTGTTTTATTTTGGACACCTACTAGAACCATCCTGTCCTGTTTTTGTAAATGTTTTGATATTGTCTGCTGTCTTCAGGGCATTCAGTGGTTATTTTCCTCGTTTATTTATTGTAGATTTGTTTGTTTCATCCTGCTTTTTTGATTTATTTGGTTATGTCTGAGCAGGCAGGCTGTGCATTCTTTGTTGTTTGCTCATCTGTGGGCACGATACTTTTCACCTCCTTCTCTAATGGGCAGGGTCAGTCATTCAGGTATAGTACAGCAAGGCAGGTCCAGCTGAACGGGAGTTGCTAGGATAGGTTTTTTGTGGCATGTACCAGGGCTGACAGTGTGGACTGGAAATCAGTGCAGGGCAGGTTCCAGTAGGCCGTGCCTGTGCTGCTTGGGAGTGTGATATTCAGTGTACAGTGCAGGTAAGCAGGAAGGAGGGGGTGGATTCTGATGTGTGGAGCTAAGATGGGTATGGGAAAGATGAGAGAGAGGTGTCTTAGCCATCTAGTGTTGCTGTAACAGAAATACCACGAGTGGATGGTTTTCACGAAGAGAAATTTATTTTCTCACAGTCTAGTAAGATAGAAGTCCAAATTCAGGGCATCAGCTCCAGGGAAAGGCTTCCTCTTTCAGCTCTGGAGGAAGGTTCTCATTGTCATCAATCTTCCCCTGGACTAGGAGCTTCTCTGCACAGGAACCTTGGGTCTAAAGGATATACTCTGCTCCTGGTCTTTCTTTCTTGGTGGTATGAGGTCCCCAATTCTCTGCTTGCTTCCCTTTCCTTTTACCCCTTACAAGAGATAAAAGGTGGTGCAGGCCACACCCCAGGGAAACCCCCTTTACATTGGATCAGGGATGTGACCTGAGTAAGGGTGGTGTTACAATTCCGCTCTAATCCTCCTTAACATAAAATCACAATCACAAAATGGAGGACAACCACACAATCCTGGGAATCATGGCCTAGCCAAATTGATAGACACATTTTTTGCAGGACACAGTTCAATCCGTGACAAGAGGAGAAAGGATCAGGAGCCAAAAACATACACACAAACAAAAAGAGTGCTAAGGAAGTTTGCTATTGGAGTGGAGAGATGAGAGACTGAGAAATGGGGAAAAACAAACATGAAACAAAAAAAATAAAAATGTAAAAGAAAAAAAGAATAAATCAAGAAACTGGAAATGAAGAAAGACAAAAAGGCAATAAGAGAGAGAAGAAAACTAAACAAAAATTTAAAAAAACCCAAAAACAAACAAACAAACAAAAAGAAAAAGAAAAAACAAGAAAAAAGAAATGCTCCCAGGGATGTCCCTGTGCATCTGTGCAAAGTAAGGGACTAGCTTCCAAGCTGCACGGTACTGCCTAGCTAGAAGGGGCTCCCAAGCCAAGAAAAGAAAAAGAAAACAAACAAATAAATCAAAACAGAACAAATCAGAGCAAACAAACAAACAAAAGA
The DNA here is from genome assembly GCA_030035585.1 of Dugong dugon. NCBI lineage: Eukaryota > Metazoa > Chordata > Mammalia > Sirenia > Dugongidae > Dugong > Dugong dugon. The sequence continues at coordinate 136,981,375 of CM057464.1, forward strand.
GCCCTGGGGGTCCCACCAGCGTGGCAACATGGGCCAGAATGCAGTTTCACGGTCAAGCGGTGTCTCTCAGCCTCTCAGGAAGAAGCAAAGATGGCGCACAGAGCCAGGTATTTGAGAGAAAGGAGGGGGAGGTGATGAGAGGTAAGGAAGAAATCTGAAGAAGTAGAAAAAAGCAACACCAGCAGCCAACAAATGGCACTCAGGGAGCTGGCCAGTGCAGGCGGGTGGAATCCAAGCACCAAGGCGGGAGGTCCTCATGCTTCCCGGCCAACAGACTGTGGCTGCAGGAAGCAGAGGAGGCTAAGTTGGGGTGAAGAAGGGTAGGGGGTGGGAAACCCTATATCGTGGGTTACCAGTTGTTCTGTCTTCTGCTGGAAGCTCTGTGAAGCTGCTTTCTTGTACATCCTGTTCGCTGATCTCTGATAGGAGTTCAAGATGGCAGATCCGTGCTGCAGTAGCTGATAGGGGACCTCTGCATGTATCTCTCCTCGCGCTCTGTTCTCAGTCAGTTTCTTGTTCCATTCAGTGCTTGGCTGAGTTCTTTATCTCTTCGTTTGATGCTTAGGGTTTCAGGATTGACATGTGACTCTGTTTGACTTAGTTTTTCTGATCTTTGCTGCAGAGGGACAGCGTGGTGCTTCTGACTATAGCACCATGTTGCCTGAAAGTCCCAGAATGACTACTTTATTACATAATTGCAAAATTACTTCATTATATAACTGCCATATTACATTATTACATAACTGCGAAACTACATCATTACATAACTGTCAAAACTACTGAGAATCATGGCCAAGTTGACACACAACCTTAACCATCACACAAGTTTTCCATTAATATACATTGTCATGGATTGAACTGTGTCCCCCAAAAAATGTGTGTAGCAAGTTAGCTAGGTCATGATTCCCAGTACTGTATGATTGTGTAATCTGATGTGATTTCCTTATGTGTTGTAAACTCTATCACTGTGATGAGGTTACATGTGATCTCCTTATGTGATGTAAATTCTATCACTGTGATGAGGTTATGCTGATGAAGTTTACAAGATTAGATAGTGTCTTAATCCAATCTATTTTGAGATATAAAAGAGAGAAGTGAACAGAGACACATGGGAACCTCATACCACCAAGAAAGAAGTGCCAGGAGCACAGCACGTCCTTTGGACCTGAGATTGCTGTGCAGAGAAGCCCCCAGACCAAGGGAAGACTGAAGACATGGACCTTCCTCTAGAGTCAATGGAGAAAGCATTCCCCTGGAGCTGAAGCCCTGAATTTGGACTTGCAGCTTACTGGACTGTGAGAGAATAAACTTCTCTTTGTTAAAGCCATCCACTCATGGTATTTCTGTTAGAGCAGCACTGTATGACTAAGACATACATAGTACTTTATCTTTGTGAATTTAGTGTAACCAAAGGAAAGGCCCCACTTTGCTACCAAGAGCCCCTTCATTCCATATCTGTCTGAAGGGTCTCTTGTTTGGACTGTTTCTTTTGGTTGTTTTTCAACTTATAGAAGTCTTTTTTTCCAATGCCCGGTTTCTGGCAATAATTGCAAGTTCTGCATTTCATACCTCCAAAGGGCTTGGATTTACTTTGTTGGCTAGGAGGTTATAATTGCTGTAAATGTAAGGCCACTAACTTATTTGCCTTTAAGGTTTATTTAGTTTCCAAGGTCTAAGAGAGTTCGTGAGCCAGATTAGCTGGTTTGGCAATAAGGGCTGCTTTACCATCTCGTTGATACCTTTTTACTAGGGTTGAAAGTTCAAGTTTAAGGCCAGATATGAATACTGCATTAAAAGCTCCTATAGCCCCAGGGGATGATAGACCAATCCCAGAATGTTCAGCAAAGCTTTGAAATAATCTGGTCTAGTAATCATACACACTTTCATCTTTGTTTTGTACACAAGGGTGAAATTTTGTCCAATCTATTATTGAGGGAAAAGCCTTTTGAATGGCCTCTAGCAATCTTTTACTGATAGTTCGAGAATCTTCTAACAGTTGGGTGGCTGTTCTATTTAAGTCTAGAGCTAAACTATCTTTGGAATTTCTCCATTCAGCCTGTTCTAACCACAACTGGGCCTACCCTGGTGTAGTTATCAAGTGGATTAGTTGATACAAATCAGGGAATCCAGGCTGGTAAGCTTCAACAAGGATTTTAAATTCTTCAGTGAACTTGTAAGGATCCTCCTGCAGTTTTGGAGAATATTTAGCAATTTTATGTAATTCTGAGAGTGTCCAGGGGTTAGAAGTAATGTGGGAGGATCCTGAATATCCACACTGGGACAGATTTTAAAAGGCATTTCAGGAATAGGCTTTATGTTCCCAGTAGTTTCTTTAGGGAGAGAAGGAAGTTCAGACAAATGCTATTAGATGAAGGTTTAATAGTATCAGAGGAATAAGCAGGCAGAGGAGGATACAAAGGAGAGGCAGCCGGCAAAGGAGCAGACAGTCCTGGGACAACTTGGGTAGTTGGAACATAAATCTGGCATTGCAATTCCTTATTTTGTTTAGTGAATTTAGAAACATTATCCTTCACGGAAGTGATTTTACTCTCATCATGTCTTCTAGAAGTTTCAAAGTACCAATTAAAATAGGCTTCCCATTACTTCTGCTTAATTCAGAAGCCTTTCTTTCCTAATTTACTGTGCAAAAAACCTTAATTTAGATAATTCAAAAGAAACACAAAGCAGCCACATATTTTCCAACTGTCCTTAGTGAGACTATGCCAAGTAGCTAGGTACAAGCAGGTAGATGAGCCATATGCTTGTCCACATATCAGACAGGAGTCCCAGAAAGGAATTCCACATTTCCCCCAGATATGGCATTTCCCATTTCCAAAGAAGGTTCAAATTTGTTCAAAGTTTAGAACTTTCAGACTCAACAAAATCCTAATGGGGGACACCGCAGGGTTTGGACAGTGTATTTCTTAAACCAATATATTCCTTTAATTGTGTGAGTTTTGCTTGCAGCCGGTGGCAGCTTAAGCTCTGGCTTGTCTCACAACCAGGTTTGTCTTGTTACAGGAGACTTTAACTGCATCTGTGACAAGCAACGGACCTATCAGCTTCGATTTGTTGCCCTGTGCCTTTGGTTTTCTTTGAGGCTTATTCCACAAACTTGAAAACTTCTAGGACAGTAAATTGCCAAGAACCTTGCATTACTCCTACTAATGGAGGTAAAACTTGGCAAAAATTCCTGCAAGACCAGAATGAAAACAAATAAGACAAAACAAAACAGACAAGGACAAAATGAAACTAGAATCCTTCAATAATTCTCAAATTGCTCAACACAAAGTGAAGCTCAAAATTCGAGACATTATTTACCTGGCAGTGACTCCCAAGAAGTTTGCAGAGTGGTTAGTCCAAAAAGCCCTGCTTGGTACTGAAGACTGGTCCTTGAGTTCTCAGGGGGTCACTGCACACAATGGACCTTCAAATCCCACAATTCTGATACCAAGAAATTTGAAAGAGCAAATTGGAGTTTCTATTAAATCTAAAGCAAGGAGTTTTATTGAAGAGACAGAGCTATCCAGATCAGGCAGCACTTCATGAGAATTCATGAAAGTACTCTGGTGAAAGTAATTTTTCATAGAGCTTAAGTACAGAAAATCTAGGAACTTAAAAAAAAAATTCTGATCAGTTGACATTTACAAAATTATGCTTTAACAGACTCCAGACAGTTATAAGATCTCTTAAGCACTGTTTTGTTAATCATAAAATTTGAGTCAGTTAACTTCTTGTTAATCTATGGATATTTGGTGGGCCAGCCTGAGTGAATATCCTTTCTGGAAGCATGCTGTGAGAGGGAGGGAGGGGAGGGGAGCCCACAGGCTTCCTGAGGCATTCTGGCTAGTTGGCTTTTGACAGTCAGCTCAGAATGAGCAGTAAACAACAAAATGGAGTCTGGCCTACACGTTAGGCAGAAGCTTCTCCTTATGCCAAGCACCTAGGTTTTTGGGGATCTTTCACAACACCAACGGGGATTCAATATAATAAGAGTGGATTACAGACAAAACAGCTGCAAGACACAGACTCTGTGAAGGAGGAGTTCCTAGGGAAACCCAAGAAAACAGGAGAGATATAAAACAAGGACACCAGAGGAATTTGAAGCCATACATATGTGAGAAAACTATTCTGTTTTTAAGACAAGGAATAACAAACAAAAAATTCAGAATAGTGTTCATCTTTTGTTGGGAAGGAGGAGGCAGGGAGGACATACTTGTACTTTCAAGGGCACTGAGAATGTTGCATTCGGTACATAATTGTTGTTGTGTGCCATCAAATTGATTCTGATTCATAGTGACCCTACATTGAGTTACAATTTAAAGAGTTGATTTTATCATTATGCTTGATTACTTACATATGTTACGTTCATTCTTTATATATAAAAAATATTACATAATAAAATGTTTAAAAATATCATTACCTCTGTTTCTCCTAACATATTGAAACACGAACTCTTCCAATACTCAGATAAATGTACAGGAGGCTTCTTTCTGAAGGTTTCTACCCACTTAACCTCTGGTCCGCTGGTAAGCGAATCACACATACATGCACATACACATACACACACACACAAAGAATCACCTGAATTTTTGTGGCAATTTAGAGTTGATGCTCTGTTGGTGCTTTTCTTCTCCATTACATCATTTTAATACATCTTTTCAAAATAAAAGGAGCCCTGGTGGTGCAGTGGTTAAGCACTAGACTGCTAACTGAAAGGTCGGCAGTTAGAGCCCTCCAGCCACACTATGGGAGAAAGATGTGGCAGTCTGCTTCCGTAAAGATTTATAGCCTTGCAAACCCTATGGGGCAGTTCTTCTCTATCCTTTAGGGTCTCTATGATTCAGAATCGAAATTGATGCCAATGGGTTTTTTTTTTTTTTTTTTTTTTTGGTTTTCAAAATAAGTTTGAAAAAAGATAACAATTGTCAGTGAATCATTCATGTTGATGGATATGTAGAAGTGGATAAAATTCTCTATTAAAGAAAAAAAGCGAAGAAATTGTTGCCTCTTTTTAGCTCCCTCATGTGGCCGCCAAACAAAAAGGCAAGCATTGCTTGTAATCAGAGATACATTACCTTCCCAACAATATCTACACTCTACACTAGGATTCTCACATGTCAACATCATATTGTGTTTATTTGATAGGTCAGAGAAAGGCTTATTTACAGAAACAAACTAAAGAGAAAGTTCTTGGGTCTCCCTACATTTGATTACTGGAGTATTCCAGAAGAAAAGAAAAGTATGTTACATAGGCCGAAAGCAAGAAGAAAGTAAATCTCAAACAAACCAGCAATACTCAAGTGTGTTCCACAGAACATTAGCGCAAAAGATATGCCTTGTGGGGAGGAAAGTACTTCTTGGTCAAATAAGTTTGAGAAATTCAGCATACTATCCTCACTGGGATAATAACAGTGAAAGTTGGCTTAGTAAAGGCTCTGAAAAGTCTTGCAGTCAAAAAATCTGTTTAACTTTGTTTCACCTAACATTAGCCTTTAGAAAGAAAGTGCTGTATAAGTACTGTTTGACATACCTCATTTTGGGACATGCTTTAACAAGATTTTAAGTTCTAGTAGATTTATATATATATATATATATATTTTTTTTACTTGGAAAATTAATAATGAATTGCCTCGTCACTGCAGTCATCACACAAGTGTAGAACTATGCTGTTTAGTGTGTATTTAATATTAATTATCAGATAGTCAGTTGAGTGGAATGTGGTGAAATAAATAAAAGGATGAATTAATCAATCAAGTGCAGAGAATAATAAAAATTATTCATCTAGAATTCAAGTTACTTTTCTGGTAACATTTCTAATTTGCTACAAGAGTTTTTGCTAAGAAGGCTATTTTGACCTATTCCTCAAGTCCCTTAGCTGTAAAATGACCTTGGTCATCTTTGCTCTAGTCGTTAGCAGTTAAGCATATAGTGATATTTTTGAAATCTTGAAATTAGTGAGAATGAATGGCATTAAGGAAAACCTATGTTTGCAATAGTTGGCAGTTTATATCTGCTCCTGACAGCCCACTGTTTAAAACTGCCATCATGTAAATCATATGGAAATGGTTATGTATCTAATTACTGCCTTTTTGTAGTGAAAAAGAATTACTGTGTCTGTCTTAATCTCATATCTTTCAAAATTATGCCTTCAAAATATTCTCTGAGTGTCTTACTATTCAGAACCCTGGAGTGATTTGACCTTTCAGAGAAGTGCTTATTTAAATAATGTAGTAGACTTAGTTATTGCCTTGTTGAATAAAACTTGAGTTAGTCACAATTGGCCCTAGACTAACAACATCAAAGAATGGTAAGGAAAAGCAATATTAACACTCACTTACAAACCTATCTTCTTTTTTTCAAATATATGCAAAACCTTTCATGTTACAGGATTTTAATAAAGGATGAATATTCTCAATTGTCACAATGTTTCCTGAAAGGTAATCATACTCCAACCATTTTCTGGAAGTATAAACTTAAAAATGTGTTGATCATCCTCAGGCAGTGAAAAATCAGCTATTTCAATAAAACACTGATACCACATTTTAAAAATATTTTATAATGTTTTGAAATTTATTTTTATTGTTTTTAAAGTCACAAAGCAATACAGATCCATTGTAAAAAGTTCACATAAGAGGAAGTATGGGAACTTAGCCCTGACAGGCAGAAATAAGCACCAACTAGCAGCTAAACTGGGAAAAGTAGGCAACTCTCACTCGAGGAATATATGCATGCCCAGCACCATGTCTTGCCCACCCATAAGTCCTCCTACACAGACACAGGCTGCATGAACACATGAATAAGAATTCTCAAATGCAGGGAGCCAAGACGGTGGACTAGTCAGATGCAGTAAGCCATCCTTCTGCAACAAAGACCTGAAAAAACAAGTAAAACAGATGCAGATATCAATCCTAGAACCCTGAACCTTAAATGAAGGGATAAAGTATTAGATTGGAAGTTACTGAGGAGAAAAAGGAACTGATGGAAAATGGGGAAGGAATAGAGATATGAAGTGGGGGTTCCCAGCCAAACGGCATAACTCAGTGTGGCCATCTTGGAATAAAACCAACAACCTCACATGCAGAAAGGCACTGTCACAGAATTCCCAATAGGAGATAGAGGTATGGTGCAGACACACCAAGGGTTAAGTAAGACCACTTTTGTGGCTGCAACTCAAGGAGGAGTCCATCCAGACTCTCTCACCTGGTAACCACAGGAGCACACTCCTACAGCTTCCATCCCTCTGGTAAACAGCAGCTATAACTGCCACATCCCAGTAACCCTGACTGCTAAGATCCACAGTATCAACCCATTTATTGCCCTCTCAATCTAGCTTCCTCTGCCCCTGACTTTGCCCCCCTCCACCTCTTTCCTCCTCCCTGCCGCCCACTATGACCCTGAGGGGACCTGGCCCAGAAACCAGCCCTCCTGCCAACTGCTGCAGCCTGACTCCAGCCCCAGCCTAGTTCACACTACAAAGGACCCATCTCCACCCCTCCCCTGCTACTGGACCTGCCCTGCTGCACCATAGCTGAGCAACCAGCTGTGAACACTGGGCCAAGGTGGTGAGAACTATCCTGCCCACCGACAAGCAAGCAACAAAGCACAGCTGGCCCACTCACTGAGACATAACCAAACAAAACAAAAAAACCGAGACAAAGCAAATAAACCTACAATCACTAAAGAAAATAATACTTGAATGTCTTGGAGACAGCAGACAGTATCAAAACATATTTTAAAAAAACAGGACAAGACATCTCCAGTAAGTGACCAGAATAAAGCACCAGTTGACCTTCCAGCAGAAGAAAAGTCATTGGAACTATCTGATAGGGAATTCAAAAGTCTAATATTCAGGGCTTTCCAAGAGATTAGGAAAGAGATCAACCAAAACATAGCCAAAATCAAGGAAAACACAGACAAAGCAATAGAATAATTCAGGAGAATAATATAAGAACAAAATGCCAAAATAAATAAACAAATAGAAATCATACAAACAGAGCAATTACAAATCCAAAAGATAAACAACAAAATTTCAGAAATGGATAATGCAATTGAAGGTTTTAGGAGCAAATCTGAAACAGTGGAAGACAAATCCATGGATGCCACTTTATTTGAGGAAAAATCAGAGAAAAGAATGAAGAAAATCTAAGGACTATGTGGGATACAATCAAGAGCAAAAATTTGCATATGATCAGAGTTCCAGAAAAAGGGGAGAAAATGGAAAACACAGAGAGGATCATTGAAGCTTTGTTGACAGAAAACTTCCCTAACATCATGAAAGATGAAAAGCTGACTGCTCAAGAAGCTCAACGAACTCCATATAGGATAGACCCCAAAAGAAAGTCACCAAGACGTATCATAATCACACTCACAAAACCAAAGACAAAGGAAGAATACTGAGAGCAGCTCGAGAAAAATGAAGTCACTTGCAAAGGGGAAACAATAAGACTAAGCTCTGATTACCAGGCAGAAACCATGCAGGCAAGAAGGCATTGGGAGGATATAGATACAAAACCTCAAAAGAAAAACCATGCCAACCAAGAATAATATATCCTGCAAAATTCTCTCTCAAATATGATGGCAAAATTAGAACATATTCAGATAAACAGAAATTAAGGGAATTTGTAAAAACCAAACAAAACTTACAGGAGTTATTAAAATGAGACCTTTGATTAGAGAACCAACAACATCAGATAACAACCTGAATCTAGGACACAGGACAGTATCAGCAAAATACTGACCTAGGCAATGAACTCTCAAGGGTAAAACAAAACTAAAAGATTCAAAACAGGGAACTAGAGACGTCAATCTGCAAATGACGACAACATCAGAACAATAAAAGGGTGAATACGTGGTGTAAGTTTTTAACAGTCAAATGGAGAGGAAGTCAAGGCGATATCAATAATAAAAGATGGGTTCAAACTAAGGAAGATAAGGGCAAATTTCAAGGTAACCTCAAGGAAAGTTAACAAACCTACTCATCAAAATGAATAAAAACATGAAGTGTCAGTAAACACAAAATCTACAATAAAGAAAGAAACAAAAAGAAATTTCACATACAAAAGGAACTCAGCACAAGAGAGTAAGAGGAACAAAAAAAATGTTAGCACCACCAAAAAAAAGCACTGCAAAATGACTGCAGTAAACTCACACCTATTGATAATCATACTGAATGTAAATGGCTTAAATGCACTCATAAAAAGAAGCAAATGCAAAAATATAGATTAAAAAAAATGATCCACCAATATACTGTCTATAATACAGTCTTCTTCATGTGCCTAAACCCCTTAGACATGAAGATAAAAATATGTTAAAAATCAAAGGATGGAAAAAATATATCAAGCCAACAGCTACCAAAAAAGAGCAGGAGTGGAAATACTAATCTCAGATAAAATAAACTTTAAGGCAAAACCCACCATAAAAGACAAGGAAAGACATTATATAATGATTAAAGGGACAATCCACCATGACGAAATAACCATAATAAATATCTACACACCCAACAACAGGGTTCTAAAATACATAAAACAAACTCTCACAACACTGAAAAGAGAAATTGACAGTTCCACAATAATAGTAGGAGACTTCAACACACCACTCTCAGTAAAGGACAGAATATCTAGAAAGAAACCCAGCAAAGACACAGAAGGTCTAAGGGCCACAATCAACCAACTTGACCTCATAGACCTATATAGAACAATCCAACCAACAGCAGCAAGTTATACATTATTTTCCAATGCACGTAGAACATTTTCCAGAATAGACCACATCTTAGGTCACATAGCAACCCTCAACAAAATTCAAAACACTGAGATAATACAAAACATGTCTGATCGCAACACCATTGTCATAGTCATCTAGTGCTGCTGTAACAGAAATACCACAAGTGGATAGCTTCAATAAAGAGAAATTTATTCTCTCAGTCTAGTAGGTTACAAGTCCAAATTCAGGGAGTTAGCTCCAGGGGAAGGCTTTCTCTGTCAGCTCTGGAGGAAGGTCCTTGTCATCAGTCTTCACTTGTTCTGGGAACATCTCAGCACAGTAACCTCAGGTCCAAAGGATGTGCTCTGCTCCCAGCACTGCTTTCCTGGTGGTATGAGGTCCCCCAGTTCTCTGCTTGCTTCCCTTTCATCTCTTACAAGAGATAAAAGGTTGTGCAGGCCACACCCTAGGGAAACTCCCTTTACATTGGATCAGGGATGTGACCTTAGTAAAAGTGTTACAATCCCACCCTAATCCTCTTTAACATAAAATTACAATCACAAAATGGAGGACAACCACACAATACTGGGAATCATGGCCCAGCCAAATTGATACACACATTTTTTAAGGGACATAATTCAATCCATGACAACCATAAAAGAAGAAATTAATAACTGAAAGAGCAAGGAGAAAAAATCAAATACATGGAAACTGAATTAGACCTTGCTTAAAAACCACTGGGTAACAGAAGAAATCAAAGATGGAATAATAAATTTTTCTATAATCAAATGGGAATGAAAACATGTCACACCAAAACCTTTGGGACGAGTGCTCAAAGGTCTATTTATAGCAATAGGCACACACATCAAAAAAGAAGAAAGGGACAAAATCAAAACATTAGCCCTTCAACTGGAACAAATATAAAAGGAACAGCAAAAGAAGCCCACAGCCACTAGAAGAAAGGAATTAATAAAGACGAAAGCAGAAATAAATGAAATAGGGAATAGGAAAACAATACAAAGAATCAACAAAACCAAAAGTTTGTTCTTTGAAAGGATCCACAAAGCGAACCAACCATTGGCCAAATTGACAAAAGAAAAACAGGAGAGGATGCAAGTAACACAAAAAGAAATGAAATGGGTGACATTACAACAGACTTAACTGAAATAAAAAGGATCATAACAGAGTACTATGAAAAACTATACTCCAACAAATTTGAAAACTTAGAGGAAATGGACAAATTACTAGAAACACACTACCTACTTAAACTAACACAAACTGAGTTTGAAATCTGAACAGACCCATAACAAGAGAAGAGATTGAAACAGCAATTAAAAAAAAAAAAAAACTCTCAACAAAAAAAAATCCTGTCCCAGATGGCTTCACTGGAAAATTCGACCAAACATTCAGAGAAAAGCTCACACCGTACTACCAAAACTTCTTCAGAACATGGAAAAGGAAAGGATACTTCTGAATTCATTCTATGAAGCTAGCATAACTCTGATACCAAAACCAGGCAAAGACACCACAAAAAAAGAAAATTACAGACCAATGTCTCTCGTGAATATAGATGCAAAAGTTCTCAGTAAAATTCAGCATGATATTAAAAATAATAATAATAATAATAATAATAATAATACACCCCAACCAAGTGGGATTCATACCAGGTATACAAGTATGGTTCAACATTAGAAAATTGATGAACGTAATCCACCACATAAATAAAACAAAAGAATCACATGATCATCCCAATCGATGCAGAAAAGGCATTAGATAAAATTCAACACACATTCCTGATAAAAACTCTCAATAAGATAGGAATAGAAGGGAAACGACTCAACATAATAAAGGGCATCTATACAAACACAACAGCTAACATCATTCTTAACTGAGAGAGGCTGAAAACATTCCCCTGAGAATGGGAACAAGACAAGGATGCCCTTTATCACTACCCTTATTTAATATTGTGCTGGAATTCCTAGCTAGAGCAATAAGGCAAGAAAAAGAAATAAAAGGCATCCAAATTGGTAAGAACTATCCCTATTCACGGATGATATGATACTATAGACAGAGAACTCGAAAGACTCCACAAGAAAACTACTGGGACTAATAGAAAGATTCAGCAGAGTAGCAGGATACAAGATAAGCATACAAAAATCAGTTGGATTCCTATACATCAATAAAGAGAACTACAAAAAGGAGATCAGGAAAGCAATACCATTTATAATGTTAGGTGCTGTGAGTCCGTTCCAACTCTTAGTGATCCTAGGTACAACAGAACAAAACACTACCCAGTCCTGTGTCATCCTCATAATCATTGTTATGCTTGAACCCATTGTTGCATCCACTGTATCAATCCATCTCACTGAGAATCTTCCTCTTTTTCACTGACCCACTACTTTACCAAGCATGATGTCCTTTTCCAGGAATTGGTCCCTCCTGATAACATATCCAAAGTATGCATGCAAGACAAAGCCTTGCTTCTAAGGAGCATTCTGGCTGTACTTCTTCCAAGACAAATTTGTTTGTTCTTTTGGTAGTTCACGGTATATTCAATATTCTTTGCCAAAACCATAATTCAAAGGCACCAATTCTTCGCTCTTCCTTATTCATTGTCCAGATTTCACATACATATAATGCGGTTGAAAAAACCATGGCTTACATCAGGTGCACATTAGTCCTTAAAGTGACATCTCTGTAATACTTTAAAGGGATCTTTTGCAGGAGATTTGTCCAATTTAATGTGTCATTTGGTTTCTTGACTGCTGTTTCCATGGTCGTTGATTGCGGATCCAAGTAAAATGAAATCCTTGGCAACTTCAATATTTTCTCCACTTATCATGATACTGCTTATTTGTTCAGTTGTGAGGATTTTTGTTTTCTTTATGTTGAGGTGTAATCCACACTGAAGGCTGTGGTCTTTGATCCTCATCAGTAAGTGCTTCAAGTCCTCTTCACTTTCAGCAAGCAAGGTTGTGTCATTTGCAAATAGCAAGTTGTTAATGAGTCTCGCTCCAATGCTGATGCCCCATTCTCCTTCATATAGTCCAGTCTCTGATGATTTGCTCAGCATACAGATTTAACAAGTATGGTGAAAGTATACAAACCTGACACACACCTTTCTTGACTTCAAATCATGTAGTATCCCCTTGTTGTGTTCAAACAACTGCCTCTAGGTCTAAGTACACATTCCTCATAAGCACAATTAAGTGTTCTGGAGTTCCCATTCTTTGCAATGTTATCCAGAATAATAATGGATAATCATTTATAATAGCCCCTAAAAAAAAACAAAATACTTGGGAATAAATCTAACCAGGGATGTAAAATACCTATGCAAAGAAAACTACAAAACACCACTGCAAGAAACCAAAAGAAACCTACATACATAGAAAAACACACCATGCATATGGATAGGTAAACTCAACATGGTGAAAACGTCAATTCTATACAAAGCAATCTACAAATACAATGCAATCCCAATTCGAATATTAACAGCATTCTTTAATAAGATGGAAAAACTAATCATTGATTTTATATGGAAAGGAAAGAGGCCCCAGGTAAGTAAAGCATTATTGAAGAAGAACAAAGTAGGAGGCCTCGCACTACCTGACCTCAGAACCTATTATACAGCTACAGTAGTCAAAACAGCCTGGTACTTGTACAACGGCAGACACATTGTCCAATGGAATAGAATTGAGAACCTAGACGTAAGTCCACCTACCTACGGTCACCTTATCTTTGACAGAGGCCCGAAGTCCATTAAATGGAGAGAATACAGTCTTTTTAAAAATGGTGCCGACAAAACTCAATATCTATCTGCAAAAAAATGAAATAGGACCCATACCTCACACTATACACAAAAAATAATTCAAAATGGATCCAAAGTTAAATATAAAACCAAAAACTATAAAGATCATGAAAGAAAAAACAGAGCCAACACTAAAATCAAACCTGCTGCTGTTGAGTTGATTCCAACTCATAGCAACAATAGGGCCCCAAATATACGGCATAAACAGGATACAAACCATAATTAACAATACACAAACCCTGGAAGATAAGCTAGATAAATGAGATCTCCTAAAAATTAAACACTTATACTCATCAAAAGACTTCACCAAAAGAGTAAAAAGAGAACCCACAGACTGGAAAAAAAATTTTTTTCTATTACATATACACAAATGTCTAATCTCTAAAATATGTAGGAAAATCCACCGCCTCTACAATAAAAAGACAAATAATCCAATTAAAAAATGGGCAAAGTGTATGTACAGAGACTTCACCAAAGAAGACATTCAGGTGGCTAACAGACCCATGAGGAAATGCTCTCAATCATTAGCCATTAGAGAAATGCAAATCAAAACTACAATAAGATATCATCTCACCCCAACATTACTGGCATGAATCAAAAAAACAGAAAATAACAAATGTTGGAGAGGCTATGGGGAGCTTGGAACTCATGCACTGTTGGTGGGAATGTAAAATGGTACAGCCACTATAGGAAACAATATGGTGCCTCCTTAAAAAGCTAGAAACAAATACCATATGATCCAGCAATCCCACTCCTAGGAATATATCCTAGAGAAATAAGAGCCATCACACGAATAGACATATGCACACCCTTGTTCACTGCAGCATTATTCACAGCAGCAAAAAGATGAAAACAACCTAAGAGCCCATCAACAGATGAATGGATAAACAAACTATGGTACATGTATACAGCAGAATACTATGCAATGATAAAGAACAAAGACAAATCTGAGAAACATCTCTCAACATGGATGAATCTGGAGGGTATTATGCTGAGTAAAATAAGTCAATCACAAAAGGACAAACACTGTATGATACCACTATTTCAAAAAACACATGAAAAGGTTTACTTACACACAGAAAGAAACAATCTTTGATGGTTATGAGGGATAGGAGGGGCAGGGAGGAAAAAACACTAACTAGATGGTAGATAAGTGGTAATTTTGGTGAAGGGTAGGACAGTACACAATACTGGGAAAGTCAGCACAACTTAACCAGGGCAAAGTCATAGAAGCTTCACAGACGCATCCAAATTTCCTGACGGACCGAACTACTAGGCTGAGGGTTGGGTACCATGGTCTTGGAGGATATCTAGCTCAACCAGCATAACATAGTCCATAAAGAAAACGTTCTACATCCAATTGTGTTGAGTATGTCTGGGGTCTTAAAAGCCTACAAGTAGCCATCTAAGATACGTCAACCGGTCACATTCCTGCTGGAGCACAGGAGAATGACGAAAACCAAAGACACAAGGGAAAGATTAGTCCAAAGGACTAGTGGACCATGATTACCACAACTTCCACCACACTGAGCCCAGAACAACTAGATGGTATCCGGCTACCACCACTGACTGCTCTGGCAAGGATCACAATAAAGGGTCCCGGACAGAGCAGGAGAAAAATGTAGAACAAAATTTGAATTCACACGCACACTCAAAGACCAAGCTTGCTGGTCTGACAGAAACTGGAGAAGCCCCTGGAGTATGGCCCTCGAACACTCTTTTAACTAAATACTGAAGTCACTCTTGAGGTTCACCGTTCAGTCAAAGATTGAACAGGTCTATAGGGCCAACAATGACACATGTGAGGAATGCGCTTTGTAGTTCAATCATGTATATGAGATTAATGGGCACACCAGCCCCAAAGCAAAGACAAGACAGGAAGGGACAGGAAAACTGGACTAATGGAAACAGGGGATCTGGGTGGAGAAGGTAAGAGTGTTGACACATCATGGTGTTGGCAACCAATGTCACAAAACAATTTGTGTATTAACTGTTTAATGAAAAACTAGTTTGCTCTGTAAACTTTCCCTAAAGTACAATTTAAAAATTATCAAATGCAAAATTGAGCACTCAACCAAGAAGCACCAAGGGTTTGAAGAAAACAAAAAGGACTAATAATCAAGGAAAGAGATGTTACAACAGATTTTAAATACAATATGACAAACAACAATGATTTAAAATAACTGTAATTGACATCCTCAGATTTGAAATGATAATGCATCCCTGAAACGAAAAAAAAAAAAACTACTAAAGAGCTTGAAAATGGAAAATCTGATTGTTGCCTTTTAGAAATACTGGATCCATGAGTTGAATAGCAGAACAACCACAAATGAAAATCAAATCAGTAAGCTGGCCCATCAAACAGAGTAATTATCCCAGAGGTGGTGCTTTGGTTAAGAGCTCGGCTGTTAACCAAAAGGTCAGCAGTTCAAAACCACCAGCCACTCCTTGGAAACCCTATATTGGGCAGTTCTACTCTGTCCTATTGGGTCACTATGAGTCGGAATCGACTCGACGGCAACAGGTTATGCAAAAGACAAAAATGTGGGAAAATAAGACAAATAAAGATAGAGCCAGAAGTTCCATTATCTGTGAACTGGCTGATAGGTGTTTCATAAAGAAAGATGAGGAAATAAAGAATTAATGAGAGAAAATTTCACAGAGCTGTAGAAAATCATAAAACTTCAATCTGAAAGCCTCAATGACAATAGATAAATAAAAAAGATTTATAGCTGAGCACGTCGTTGTGAAATTTCAGAACACAAAGAGAACACATGTTTCCAGAAAGGGAGAAAAAGTTACTTAAAAAGAAAAAAGAAATCCAATTGGTACGGGACTTCTAAACAGCATTTGTGGATTCGAGAAGACCACAGAGTAATACTTTGAAGACCAGAGGGAAAATTATTTTTAAACCTGTTATCCTATACTCAGAAAAACCAGCAGTAAGTGCAAGGTAAAAAGGCATTTCAGATTTGCAAGAATTAAGAATATCTATATCAAAAACCCTTTCCTGGACCATATATTCCTGGAAAAAATTCAAAAAAGAGAATAATAAAAGAAACTGTAGTGATAAAAGGCAAAAGTCAATCATATAATTACGTCTAAATAATGGTTTATGAGCAACGTTCAATAAAATCACTAACAAACTAAAAATCCTGGATGGCTGCAAAATATGAGACAGGGATGGTGATGCAGATAGGCAAGTGAAAGTACACTAATATATTTCATCGGTTTATAAAGAAAATGTAGATCTGGATTAACTTAGACATTGGTTTTTTAAATGTACGTTAAAATATTAAGAGTAGCCCTCAGAGGAAAAAATACATATAATATATAAAATCAGAGCTAATAAATCCAAAGCACTAGAGAGAAAAAAAAGCACAGAAACTATCAATCTAACAGAGACAGAAAGAGAGAGAGGGAGAGAGAGGAGAGGGAAGGGGTGGGGAGGGTGAAGGAAGACAGAGGGTACGATGGAGAAAACTTAAGAACAAAAAACATTGGTAAGTACATAGATGAACATAAGTAGAATAAAAGACTCTTTTCTCTTTATCCTACTACAGGAGCCCTGATGGTGCAGTGGTTAAGCACTTCATTCATTTTTTATGCAATTACCTCCATCCATTTTTTATGCAATTGTAGAGTTAGGCTAGATAGGTAGGTGGATGGATGGATGGATTGTTGTTGTTGTTAGGTGCCATCAAGTCAGTTCCGATTCATAGAGACCCTATGTACTACAGAACGAAACACTGCCCGGTCCTGCACCGTTCTCACAATTGTTGTTATGCTTGAGCCCATTGTTGCAGTCACTGTGTCAATCCATCTCGTTGAGGGTCTTCCTCTTTTTCACTGACCCTCTGCTTTACCAAGCACGATGTCCTTCTCCAGGGACTGATCCTTCCTGACAACATGTCCAAAGTAAGTAAAACATAGTCTCGCCATCCTTGCTTCTAAGGAGTATTCTGGCTGTACTTCTTCCAAGACAGATTTGTTTGTTTCTTTTGGCAGTCCATGGTATATTCAATATTCTTCGCCAACATCACAATTCGGAGGCTTCAGTTCTTCTTCAGTCTTTCTTATTTATTGTCCAGCTTTTGCATACATATGATGCGATTGAAAATACTGGGCATGGGTCTGGCACACCTTAGTCTTCAAGGTGACCTCTTTGTTCTTCAACACTTTAAAGAGGTCTTTTGCAGCAGATTCGCCCAATGCAATGCGTCTTTTGATTTCTTGACTGCTGCTTCCATTGGTGTTGATTGTGGATCAAGTAAAATGAAATCCTTGACAACTTCAATCTTTTCTCCATTTATCATGATGTTGCTTATTGGTCCAGTTGTGAGGATTTTCATTTTCTTTATGTTCTGGTGTAATCCATACTGAAGGTTGTGGTCTTTGATCTTCATCAGTAAGTGCTTCAAGTTCTCTTCTCTTTCAGCAAGCAAGGTTGGGTCATCTGCATATCTCAGGTTGTTAATTAGTCTTCCTCCAATCTTGATGCCACATTCTTCTTCATATAGTAGAGCTTCTTGGATTATTTGCTCAGCATACAGATTGAATAGGTATGGTGAAAGGATACAATCCTGACAACACACCTTTCCTGATTTTAAACCAAGCGGAATCCCCTTGTTCTGTCCAAATAACTGCCTCTTGATCTATGTACAGGTTCCTCACGAACACAATTAAGTGTTCCAGAATTCCCATTCTTCAAAATGTTATCCATAATTTGTTATGATCCATACAGTCCAATGCCCCTGCATAGTCAATAAAACATGGGTGAACATCTTTTTGGTATTCTCTGCTTTCATCCAGGATCTATCTGACATCACCAATGATATCCCTGGTTACACGTCTTCTTCTGAATCCAGCCTGAATTTCTGGTAGTTCCCTGTCAATACACTGCTGCAGCCACTTTTGAATGATCTTCAGCAAAATTTTACTTGCATGTGATATTAATGATATTGTTCAATAATTTCCAAAATTGGTTGGATCGCCTTTCTTGGGAATAGGCATAAATATGGATCTCTTCCAGACAGCAGACAGCTGTCTTCCAAATTTCTTGGCATAGATGAGTGAGCACTTCCAGCGCTGCATCCGTTTGTTAAAACAGTTCAGTTGATATTCTGTCAATTCCTGGAGCTTGTTTTTCACCAACACCTTCAGTGCAGCTTGGACTTCTTCCTTCAGTACCATCAGTTCCTGATCATATGCTACCTCTTGAAATGGATGAATGTCAACCAATTCTTTTTGGTATAATGACTCTGTGTATTCCTCCCATCTTCTTTTGATGCTTCCTGCATCGTTTAATATTTTCCCCATAGAATCCTTCACTATTGCAACTCAGGGCTTGAATTTTTTCATCAGTTCTTTCAGCTTAAGAAATGCTCAGTGTGTTCTTCCCTTTGGTTTTCTATCTCCAGCTCTTTTCACATGTCATTATAATAGTTTACTTTGTCTTCTGTTCTTTCTTCCTTTTGCTTTAGCTACTCGACGTTCAAGAGCAAGTTTCAGAGTCTCTTCTGACATCCATTTTGGTCTTTTCTTTCTTTCCTGTCTTTTTAATGACCTCTGCTTTCTTTTTTTCTTTTTTCTTTTTTTATTGTTGTAGTTTAAATGAAGTTTACATTTCAGGTTAGTCTCCCATACAAAAATTTATACATACATTCTTATGTGACCCTAATTGCTCTCTCCATACTGTGACAGAACACTCCTACTTTCCACCCCGGATACCCTATGTCCATTCAACCAGCTCCTAACCCTCTCTGCTTTCCCGTCTCACCTCTAGATAGAAGCTGCCAGTTTAGGCTCTTGTATCTACTTGAGCTAAGAGGCACACTCCTCACGAGTATCACTTTATGTCCCACTGTCCAGTTCAATCCCTGTCTGAAGAGTTGGCCTCAGAAATTGTTTTAGTTCTGGGCTGATAGAGAATCTGGGGGCCATGCTTTCTGGGGTTCCTCCAGTCTCAGTCAGACCATTAAGTCTGGTCTTCTTACCAGAATTTAAGTTCTGCACCTCACATTTCTCCGGCTCCATCCGGAACTCTCTGTTGTGTTCCCTGTCAGGGAGGTTATTGGTGGTAGCTGGGCACCATCTAGTTTTTCAGGTCTCAGGCTGATGAAGTCTCTGGTTTATGTGGTCTTTCTGTCTCTTGGGTTAATACTTTTCTTGTGTCTTTGGTGTTCTTAATTCTCCTTTACTCCAGGTGGTTGGTACCACCTGATGCATCTTAGATGGCCACTTGCAAGCTTTAAAGACCCCAGATGCCACTCACCAAAGTAGGATGCAGAACATTTGCTTAATAAGCTTTGTTATGCCAATTGACATAGATGTCCCCTGAAAGCATGGTCCCCAGACCCCTACCCCTGCAACTCTGTCCCTCAAAGCATTTAATTGTATTCAGGAAACTTCTTAGCTTTGGTTTAGTCCAGTTGTGCTGACTTCCCCTGTAGTGAGTGCTGTCCTTCCCTTCACCTAAGATAATTCTTATCTACTATCTAGTTAGTAAATAACGCTCACCCTCCCTCCCCACCCTCGTAACCATCAAAGAATGTTTTCTTCTGTGTTTAAACCTTTTCTTGAGTTCTTATAATAGTAGTCTTATACAATATTTGTCCTTCTATGACTGACTAAATTCACTCAGCATAATGACCTCCAGCTTCCTCCACGTTATTAGATGTTTCACAGCTTCCTTGTTGTTCTTTATTGTTGCATAGTGTTCCATTGTGTGGATATACCATAATTTGTTTATCCATTAGTCCATTGATGGGTACCTAGGTTGTTTCCAGATTTTTGCTATTGTGAACAGTGCTGCAATGGACATGGGTGTGCATATATCTATTTGTGTGATGGCTCTTATTCCTCTAGGATATATTCCAAGGAGCGGGATAGCTGGATCATATGGTACTTCTATTTCTAGCTTTTTAAGGAAGCGCCAAATCGATTTCCAAAGTGGTTGTACCATTTTACATTCCCACCAACAGTGTATAAGTGTTCCTGTCTCTCCACAACCTCTCCAACATTTATTATTTTGTGTTTTTTTGATTAATGCTAGCCTTGTTGGGGTGAGATGATATTTCTTTGTAGTTTTGATCTGCATTTATCTAATGGCTAATGATTGTGAGCATTTCTTCATGTGTCTGTTAGCTGCCTGAATATCTTCTTTGGCGAAGTGTCTGTTCATATCTTTTGCCCATTTTTTAATTGGGTTATTTATCTTTTAGTTGTGGAGGTTTTGCAGTATCTTGTAGATTTTAGAGATTAGACACTGATCGGATTTGTCGTAGCCAAATTTTTTTTCCCAGTCTGTAGGTTGTCTTTTTACTCGTTTGGTGAAGTCTTTTGATGAGCATAAGTGTTGGATTTTTAGGAGCTCCCAGGTATCTAGTCTCTCTTCTGGCACTTGTGCATTGTTACTTATGGTTTGTATTGTGTTTATGCCATGTATTAGGGCTCCTAGCATTGTCCATATTTTTTCTTCCATAATCTTTATCATTTTCAATTTTATATTTAAGTCTTTGATCCATTTTGAGTTAGTTTTTGTGCATGGTGTGAGGTATGGATCTTGTTTCAGTTTTTTGAAGATGGATATCCAGTAATTCCAGCACCATTTGTTAAAGAGACTGTCCTTTCCCCAATTAACGGACTTTGGGCCTTTGTCAATTATCAGCTGCTCATAGGTGGATGAATTTATGTCTGGATTCTCAATTCTGTTCCATTGGTCTATGTATCTGTTGTTGTACCAGTACCAGGCTGTTTTGACTACCACAGTGGTATAGTAGGTTCTAAAATCAGGTAGTATGAGGCCTCCCACTTTATTCTTCTTCTTGAATAATGCTTTACTTATTCAGGGCCTCTTCCCTTTCCATATGAAGTTGGTGATTTGTTTTTCCATCTCATTAAAAATGCTGGTGGAATTTGGATCGGGATTGCATTGTATCTGTAGATTGCTTTGGGTAGAACTGATATTTTCACAATGTTGAATATACCTATCCATGAGCAAGGTATGTTTTTCCACTTATGCAGGTCTCTTTTGGTTTCTTTCAGTAGTGTCTTGTAGTTTTCATTGTATAGGTCTTTTACCTCTCTCGTTAGATTTATTCCTAAGTATTTTATCTTCTTGGGGGCTATTGTAAAAGGTATTAATTTTGTGATTTCCTTTTCAAGGTTCTTTGTTAGTGTAAAGGAATCTAACTGATTTTTGTATGTTTATCCTGTATCCTGAAACTTTGATGAAATCTTCTATTAGTTCCAGTAGTTTTCTTGTGGATTCTTTGGGGTTTTCTGTGTATAAGATCATATCATCTGCAAATAGAGCCACTTTGACTTCTCTACAATTTGGATGCCCTTTCTTTCTTTTTCTAACCTAATTGCTCTGGCTAGGGCCTCCAGCACAATGTTGAATCAGAGTGGTGATAAAGGGAATCCTTGTCTGGTTCCCGTTCTCAAGGGGAATGCTTTCAAAGTCTCTCCATTTAGGATGATGTTGGCTCTTGGCTTTGTATAAATGCCCTTACTTATATTGAGGAATTTCCCTTCTATTCCTATTTTGTTGAGAGTTTTTATCATGAATGGGTGTTGGACTTTGTCAAATGCCTTTTTTGCAACAATTGATAAGATCATGTGGTTCTTGTCTTTTGTTTTATTTATGTGATGGATTACATTGATTGTTTTTCTAATGTTGAACCATCCCCGCTTACCTGGTATAAATCCCACTTGATCATGGTGAATTATTTTTTTAAACATGTTGCTGAATTCTATTGGTTAGAATTTTGTTGAAGGATTTTTGCGTCAATGTTCCTGAGGGATATTGGTCTGTAATTTTCTTTTTTGTGGTGTCTTTACCAGGTTTTGATATCAGGGTTATGCTGGCTTCATAGAATGAGTTTGGGAGTCTTCCATCCTTTTCTATGCTCTGAAATACCTTTAGTAGTAGTGGTGTTAACTCTCTCTGAAAGTTTGGTAGAGTTCTCCAGTGAAGCCATCCGAGCCAGGGCTTTTTTTTTGTTGGGAGTTTTCAAATTACCTTTTCAATCTCTTCTTTTGTTATAGGTTTATTTAGTCATTCTACCTCTGTTTGTGTTAGTTTAGGTAGGTGGAGAGTTTCTAGAAATTTGTCCATTTCCTCTAGGTTTTCAAACTTATTACAGTACAATTTTTCATAGTATTCTGTCATGATTCTTTTAATTTCAGTTGGGTCTGCTGTGATATCACCCACCTCATTTCTTATACAGGTTATCTGCTTCCTCGCCTATTTTACTTTTGTCAGTGTGGCCAATGGTTTATCAATTCTGTGGATCTTTTCAAAAATCAGCTTTTGGTCTTGTTAACTCTTTCAATTGTTTTTTTATTCTCTATTTCATTTAATTCTGCTCTAATTCTTATTATTTCCTTTCTTCTGGTGCCTGAGGGCTTCTTTTGCTGCTCTCTTTCTGCTTGTTCCAGTTGTAGGGTTAATGTTTTCATTTGGCTGTTTCTTCTTTTTGAATGTGTGCATTTATTGCTATAAACTGACCTCTGAGCACTGCTTTTGCTGTGTCCCAAATGTTCTGGTAGGATGTGTTTTCATTCTCATTTGATTCTATGAATTTCTTTATTCCATCCTTAATTTCTTCTATAACCCAGTAGTTTTTGAGCAAGGTCTTATTTAGGTTTTTTTTCCTTGCTTTTTCTGTTGTTGTTTTCTACTTTTATGGCTTATGATCAGAAAAGATACTTTGTAATATTTTGATGCTTTGGATTTTGTTAAGGCTTGCTTTATGGCCTAATATGTGGTCTATTCTGGAGAATGTTCCATGTGCACTGGAAAAGAAAGTATACTTGGCTGCTGTTGGGTGGAGTGTTTGGTATATGTCTATGAGATCAAGTTGGTTGATCATAGCATTTAGCTCTTCCATGTCTTTGTTGAGCTTCTTTCTGGATGTTCTGTCTTTCACCGAAAGTGGTGTGTTGAAGCCTCCTACTACTACTGTGGCTCTGTCTCTCTCTCTTTTCAGTGCTGTTAGAGTTTGTTTTATGTGTTTTGGAGCCCTGTCGTTGAGTGTGTAAATATTTATTATACTTATGTGCTCTTGGTGTATTGACCCTTTAATCATTATATAGTGTCCTTCCTTATCCTTTGTGGTGGATTTTACTTTAAAGACTACTTTGTCAGAGATTAATATTGCTACTCTTGCTCTTTTTTGAGTGTTCTTTGCTTGGTATACGTTTTTCTATCCTTTGAGTTTTAGTTTGTTTGTGTCTGTAAGTCTAATGTGTGCCTCTTGTAGGCAGCATATAGATGGATCATTTTTTTTTAAATTCAATCTGCCACTGTCTGTCTCTTTATTGGTGCATTTAGTCCATTTACCTTCAGTGTAATTATTGATAGGCATAAGTTTAGTGCTGTCATTTTGATGTCTTTTTGTGAGTGTTGTTCACAGTTTCTTTGTTCCACTTAACTTTCTGCACTGTGTCATTTTTCTTTATGTATTTTCTTTTTATCTTTTTCATTGTTGTTGATTTTGTATTTTCTGAGTCTTTACATTTTTCTAGTTTTTTATTTTGACTTGTAGGATTGTTAGTTTCCTTTGTGGTTACGGTAATATTTATCCCTATTTTTCTGTGCTTGTACCAGTCTTTTATTTCTTTATATTGTCTTGACTTCTTCTCCCTATGCAAAGTTTATGTCTACATTTTTTAAGTCCCTCTTTTTTGTTTTAATGTTGTCATCTATTACATATAGACATCTGTTTCCCTATTTTCAGTGTTTTAGCTTTGATTTCTTTTTGTGGCTTCCCTATCTGGGTTTATATCTGGTTGCTGTGTCCTGTGTTCTAGTCTTGGGTTGTTATCTGATGTTACTGATTGTCTAACCGGAGGACTTCTTTTAGTATTTCTTGTAATTTTGGTTTGGTTTTTGCAAATTCCCTAAACTTCTATTTATCTGGAAATGCCCTAATTTCTCCATCATATTTGAGAGACAGTTTTGCTGGAAATATAATTCTTGGCTGGCAGTTTTCTTCCTTCAAGGTTTTATGTATGTCATCCCATTGCGTTCTTGCCTGCATGGTTTCTGCTGAGTAGTCCAAGCTTATTCTCATTGACTCTTCTTTGTAGATGACTTTTTGTTTATCCCTAGCCACTCTTAATATTCTATCTTTATCTTTGGTTTTGGCAAGTTTGATTATAATATGTCTTGGTGACTTTCTTTTGGGATCTACCTTATGGGAGTTCAATGAGCATATTGGATAGATATCTTGTCATCTTTCATGATATCAGAGATGGTTTCTGTCAACAAATCTTCAATGATTCTCTCTGTATTTTCTGTTATCCCCCTGTTCTGGTACTCTAATTACTCATAGGTTATTCTCCTTGATACAGTCCCACATAATTCTTAGGGTTTCTTCATTTTTTAAATCCTTTTATCTGATTTTTCCTCAAATAAGATTTTGTCAAGTGCTTTATCTTCAGTCTCGCTAATTCTGACTTCCATTGCCTCAGTTCTACTCCTATGACTTTCTATTGCGTTGTCTAATTCTGAAGTTTTATTGTTGATCTTCTGAATTTCTGATTGCTGTCTCTCTATGGATTCCTGCAGCTTGTTAAATTTGTCATTATGCTCTTCTCTAATCTTTTTAATTTCCTCTATTGTGTGTTCTGTGTTTTGCTTAATTTCCTTCCTAATTTCTTGAAGAGTTCTGTATATTAATCTTTTGTTTTCTGTCTCCAGTAATTCCAGCAAATTTTCCTCCTCTGGAAAATTTCTAGATTCTTTATTCTGGGAGCTTGCTGAAGCCATCATGGATTGCCTCTTTACGTGCTTGGATGCTGACTGTTGTCTCTGAGCCGTCAATAATGTCTTAGTCATTTAGTGCTGCTATAACAGAACCACCACAAGTGGATGGTTTTAATGAAGAGAAGTTTATTTCCTCACAGTCAAGGTAGGCTAAAAGTCCAATTTCAGGGTGTCAGCTCCAGGGAAAGGCTTTTCCTCTCTGTCAGCCTTCTTTTCAGTGTTCCCCTGGACTAGGAGCTTCGCAGGGCAGGAACCCTTGTCCAAAGGACGCGCTCTGCTCCTGGCACTGATTTCTTGATGGTGTGAGGTCCCCCTGTCTCTCTGCTCACCTCTGTCTTTTATATCTCAAGAGATTGCCTCAGGACACAATCCAGTCTTGCAGATCATGTCCTGCCTTACTAACACAACTGCCACCCATCCTCCCTCATTAACATCATAGAGGCAGGTTTACAACATACAGGAAAATCACACAGTACCAGGAATCATGGCCTAGCCAAATTGATACACACATTTTGGGGGGGATATAATGCAAACCATGACAAATAAGTTATTATATTTATTTATTTTATGTTTGCTTACAGTGTCCTGGCTTCTTGTTTTGTTTTGTTTTGATATGCCCAAATTGGCTGCTCGTATGAGCTAGTTTGATTATTGGCACCTCTGAAGCTCTACTGTCCTGTCACCTGGTGGTTAGATCTGTTACTAGGTATGTGAGCTCAGGAGTCCACCCACTCCTCCTGTATGGATTCAGCTCAGGTGCCCAGGTAGATAGGCAACAAGGGTGTGGTGTAGGCTCTCACCTACAGTCCTAGACAGGCATGGATAATTGGTGTAGGCACATGCATCTGGTTGCAGCAGGGGGACTCACTCTGAGCAAGGCAGGGGGCTGGCAGCCACCCCTGAGTGTCCAGGAGGAAGGCATATCCCGTTCCCTAGAGTGTATAGGTGGGTGGGTTTTGCAGCTGGACTATGAGCACCCAGTGCTATTGGCTGTAAGGACTGGGGGGCATCTCTTATTCTTGGGCCCCTATTGAAAGTGGCTAGGTAGCATGGGTGGAGCCACCAGTCCTCAGGCCCCTGATGTGGGTAGGTGAAGACCCTGCTTAATGGGCAGAGCAGTGTCAAATGTCATGAACCTGCCACTTCACAGCTGAAATAGTTCAAGTTAAACTTCAGGTATATACCCTTTTGTACTGCCGTAATGAGGGCCTATGCTGTTGAAATGGGCCCACACAAGTCTCTGCAGGGGGAAAGGCTCTCAGAGTCTCTAGATCCCTTATGCCTGTGCCTAGGTGAAGGATCTGTGCCTACCCTGGGTTCCTGGCTTAGGGGAGCCGGCAGTTCATTTTTTCCCCTGTTTGTTAATTTGTTCACTCTCCAAGGCTGGGAGAATGGCTCAGGGCGAGTGACGGATCCTACTTCTGGCCCAGGGGACTCAGCTATTGCTGAAGCTGGTCCAGGTCCCAGTGCAGAGCAGGGAGTGGGGAGATAAATGGGAGGAAGGTTTTTCCCTAAGTGGGGTGTTTTTGATCCACACAGTAGGCTGTATGCAAGTACTTATCTTTTGCTGATGAGGGCTGCTTCTCACTGGTTCTGGGTGGCTGAGTAGACTCTCTGGTGCTGGGTCTCTCCCGGGGTGAAAAAGCACCTCCCGAACACGGCTGCTTGCCTGCTTCTCTGCTCACCCATGAGCTGATCATGCCTGAAGGGCCCAGGCTCTCTCTGGGTCAGGTCTGGAAACTCCTCTGCTGCTTCTGAACTGTCTCTCCCTCCCCCTGCCACTCAATCTGGTTCCTCAACTTTGTCTTAGATGTTCAGGACCCCTAGATTGTCATATATAATTGATTAACTTGTTTTTTTCTGGTCTTTATTGTAGGAAGGTCCACCGAAAGCATCTGACTACTCTGCCGTCCTGGCCCCACCTCTACCTCTTGCTTTCTTCATGTCTGATGTCCTTGATGTCATTCCACAATTTGTCTGGTCTTTGGTCATTAGTGTTCAATGCGTCAAATCTGTTCTTGAGATGGTCTCTAAATTCAGGTAGGATATACTCAAGGTCTTACTTTGGCTCTCATGGACTTGTTCTAATTTTCTTCAGTTTCAACTTGAACTTGCATATCAGCAGTTGATGGTCTGTTCCACAGTTGGCCCCTGGCCTTGTTCTGACTGATGATATTTAGCTTTTCCATCATTTCTTTCCACAGATGTGGTCAATTTGATTCCAGTGTATTCCATCTGGTGAGGTCCATGTGTATTGACACCATTTATGTTGGTGGAAAAAGGTATTTGCAATGAAGAAGTCTTTGGCCTTGCAAAATTCTATCATGCGATCTCTGGCATTGTTTCCATCACCAAGGCCATATTTTCTGACTACCGATCCTTCTTCTTTGTTTCCAACTTTTGCATTCCAATCACCAGTAATTATCAGTGCATCTTGATTGCATGTTCAATTAATTGCAGACTGCAGAAGCTGGTAAAAATCTTCAATTTCTTCATCTTTGGCCTTAGTGGTTTGTGGGTAAATTTGAATAATAGTCACATTAACTGGTACTCCTTGTAGGCGTATGGATATTATCCTATCACTGACAGTGTTGTACTTCAGGATAGATCCTGAAATGTTCTTTTTGATGATGAATGCAACAGCATTCCTCTTCAAGTTGTCGTTCCTTGCATAGTAGACCATATGATTGTCCAATTCAAAATGGCCAATATCAGTCCATTTCAGCTCACTAATGCCTAGGATATTGATGTTTATGCATTCCATTTCATTTTTGATGATTTCCAATTTCCGTAGATGCATACTTCGTACATTCCACGTTCTGACTATTAATGGATGTTTACAGCTATTTCTTCTCATTTTGAGTCGTGTCACATCAGCAAATGAAGGTCCTGAAAGCTTGACTCCATACACTTTATTAAGGTTGACTCTACTTTGAAGAGGCAGATTTTTCCCAGTCGTCTTTTGAGTGCCTTCCAACCTGCTAGGCTCATCTTCTGGCACTGTATCAGACAATGTCCCGCTGCTATTCATAAGGTTTTCA
The DNA here is from genome assembly GCA_030035585.1 of Dugong dugon. NCBI lineage: Eukaryota > Metazoa > Chordata > Mammalia > Sirenia > Dugongidae > Dugong > Dugong dugon. The sequence goes on from CM057464.1 coordinate 137,009,702, forward strand.
CTGGCTAATTCTTTTCAGAAGTAGACTGCAGGGTCCTTCTTCCTAGTCTGTCTTAGTCTGTTAGCTCAGCTGAAACCTGTCTGCCACGGGTGACCCTGCTGGTATATGAATACTGGTGGCATAGCTTCCAGAATCATAGCAACAGGCAAGCCCCCCAGTACGACAAAATGACAGACATGTGGGGGAGGATGGATAGACAGATAGACAAATTTTTCTATGTTTTTTTTCCTAAACAGCACAATCAAATTTAACCCCTCCCCTTTTCATTATGGAAGTGTTTACACATGCCAAAGTAGAGAGAATAATATAGCATACTCATATGGATCCATTTCCCACCTACAACAATTATGAACATTTTGTCATTCTTGTTCCATCTATCACACCCCACCACATATTTTTTCAGGAATATTTTAAGGCAAATCCTGGACCATATGTCATTTCACCTGTAACTGTGTCATATTGTATCTCTGAAAAGAACTTGTTTTTACATATCCATAAACTATTATCACATTTACCAAAATTAACAGTAATCCCCTGATACCATCTAATACCCAGTCTATATTTAAAATTTCTCCAATTTTCTCAAAGATTTTCTTTTACAGTTGGTGTCTTTGTACAGTTGGACCACGAAGTTCCTTATAATCCATTTTGTTGTTTTCCCTGCCACAGTCTCCAAAAAAAAAAAAATAGTTTTGGTAATTTTGTCCATTGTTTGGCAAGTATCAATCTTTACTACTTGCTAAACAATGGACAAAATTATCTTTTTGTTTTTATTGGAATTTTCAGAAGTATTAATGAGGTTAAACATGTTTTCATATACATATTTGCTTTTATTATACTTTTGTAAATTGCCTGACCATATTATTTGCTTATTTTAGTGTTTTTTTTTTCTTATGCATTTGTAGGAACTTCCTTTATACTCAGGAATCATTTATTTATTTTTGTTGCGTCACAAGTATTTTCTTCTAATCTGCTTTTTTACTTTATAACTTTTAAATTTTCATTTGTCTGTTGTTATGGATTGAATTGTGTTCCTCCAAAAGATGTGTTGGATGTAATACTGTTTGGGAATAGTTTTCTTTGTTGTGTTAATGAGGCCGTATCAGTATAGGATGTATCCTAAACCTAATTACTTCTGAGTTACAAAAAGAGAAGTTAGACACAAAAGAGAACACAAACTGGGGAAGACAGATGACATGTGAAGATTACCAAGAAACTAAGGGAAACCCTGATGCCATAGTGGTTAAGTGATATGGCTACTAACCAAAACGTTGGCAGTTCAAATTTACCAGGTGCTCCTTGGAAACTCTATGGGGCAGTTCTACTCTGTCCTATAGGGTCACTATGAGTTGGAATTGACTCAATGGCAATGGGTTTTTTTGGGTTTAAGAAACAACTAGGCTACTGACAATGAAGGAACTGGCATGGCCAAAACTCTGATTTGGACTTTTAGTCCTCAAAACTGTGAGAAAATAAATTTCTGTTCTTTAAAGTCACCCATTTGTGATATTTCTGTTGCAGCAACACCAGGAAACTAAGATATCTGTCAATCTTCTCCTCTATGATCTTTGAGCCTTTGATGATATTATATTGAACAGTGGTCTGAAACTGTATCTTTGTCCTGAGAACTTTTTTCTCACCAGATAGAATCAAGTGCGTTGATTGGTATACTTCTTCCCCAGATTGGGTTTTAACTTAATTTCCAGCCTGAGTCTTAAGAAGAAATTCTTCAAATGATCTGAATTAGGAATACAAAGTTTTACCTTCTACAGTACACACACAAAGCAAAAATTGAAGAATTCCTAGCCCAAAGTTTCTCCATTTTCTATTCCAAACTACAAAAAGATTTTCTTGCCCAGAAACAGCAGCTTGCTCATTATGAGCAGCATTGGAGATGTTAAAATTCCAGAAAAACCAAAAACAATTTGAAGCAGGTTATTGAATACCTCCCTAAAATGGAATGTTGGTTATCCAGGAATATCCAGAATGACCTCATGCTCTTTTATCAGAATAACATTTCGAGGAGATTATTTTAAATGTATCATTGAAATCTTACCTCAGGAAACCTAGAGCTCTAAAAACCAAGCCTGAATACTCCCTAGCATCAGTGAAAGAAAGAGGAAAATACCATGACAATTTTGATGCATATTTGTAGAATACTCTTTTATGCATATTATTTCTAGTGAGGGTAGAACAGCTGCAGAAGGAGAGAGAAGAGAGAACACTGGGAAGCAGAGAGAAAATAGGTGGACCTTGTTGGAAAAAGAAAAATCATATCAAAGTAAGATGCAGAAGAGTTTGTGTTTTTGTCCTTCACTGACTTTTTAAGGAACAACTTATTAGCATTTCTTTCTCACCATTTATTTAGACAATTGTCTCATTTTTTACCAGCCCCAATGCATGTGGATCAAGAGTTACACTCAAAGAGCATGGGATTTCAAGACAAAATATAACAAAAGTAAAAACAGCAGTTTCCCCAAATAAGTCAGTGTCTCTACCTTTCACCTACCTTTGGCTTATCTACAATCCTCTCTACTTTTTTCTCCCACAGACTCAGTGTCATAAGTCTTGTATCCTTGAAGCTACCCTCTTAAAGCGTGTCATACACCCTTGTGTCCAAGTATGGTCACTATGAGGGAGCTGTCACTGAGAGCCCTTGTGGAAAATTAATGGCTGACTACAGAGGGCAAAGTGATAGGACAGATGGCTCTGTCACCACCACCAGTCTGGGAGGCTGAAAGAAACTCAGTCTCAGTATCTGGGCAAATACCACTGCCTTTCATGCACTTGCTCCTTTGTTAATCTGATCTCCCTGTCAGCAGCTGTCCTTCATTGTTTGGTTTGGGAGGGGAGATGTTTCATTTTCTACAGACATTTTCTACTTTTTTCAATTTGTTAATGATTCAGAGAACATACTTCAGAAATTCCTTCAGACCCCAAACCAGAGAGGAGTCTTCTCTGTCATTTCTTTAAAACTACAGCAGTGAAATTTCTATTTTGTACAAGCCAAGAAAATATTGGACTTTTTCCTGCTGTGGATTATTGAATTTAAATTCTCTAAAAAAAAGTTGTAAAAATCATCCAAAGATACTTAATATTCTAACGTCACACCCAGCTAATACCAACACATAATTAGGTTAATGCAATTAAGGGAAGAAAAAGAAAAGTCAATATAGTAAAAGTCATTCACAATAGAATGACTGGATGATTCATAAATTTTGCACTTTTAACAGTACCCTGGAGACATTTAAAAATTCTTTTCCTTTTTTTACTTCTTTTTTTTTTTTTTTTTTTTTTGTGTGTGTGTGTGTGTTGAACTTCTAGACCAGGAAAAAGCAATGTAAAACAAAATCATAGACATTCACAAAACCACTTCTCTCTTCCTCCGTCTTCTTGGCCAATCCTAAATCTCATTTCCCCTTTGTCAAGACATCTCTGGTGTTAACAGCTGGCTACAGAAAAGAAGCAAAATGGCTTAGCTTCTCAAGTGTCAAGGTCATGCCCCAATTGAGCAACACAAGGGTATGCCTCAGGAGAGAACTCACCTGTATTCTAGTTCCTTTATAAAAGGTCAAACATGCATCCTTACCAGGAAATTCTTTGACACATAAATCTGTAAGAGTTTCCATCAATGTCTAATACTTCTTCCCTTCTCATTACTGCTGTCTGACTTTTAACCAAGGAATTACCCTGGTGGTGCAAATGGTTCACATGCTCAACCGCTAACCAAAAGGTTGGAATGTTGAGTTCACCCAGATGCACCTCAGAAGAAAGGCCTGGCAATCTACTTCCAAAAAATCAGCCATTGGAAACTCTATGGAGCACCATTGTACTCTGACACACATGGAGTCACCATGAGTTGAAGTCAAATCAACAGCAATTGTTTTTTTACTTTCATGTGCCCTTCCTACAGACAGTGTAACCAAACCCAATCTATGACTTAAAGTTGTCACATACTCCATAAAATATTGTGGAGCTTTCATTCCTATTTTTTAGAGTTCTGGTTGCACAGTGGTTAAGAGCTCAACTGCTATTCGAAAGGTTGGTAGTTCAAATCCACCAGTCACTCCTCGGAATCCCTATGGGGGCAGTTCTACTCTGTCCTATAGGGTTGCTATGAGTCAGAATTGACTCAACGGCAACGGGTTTGGTTTTGGGTTATAGGAATTTACCGAAAGTGCCCTCAAACCAACCTATCCAGTTAGCAAGTCACACCTCACTTGTTAGCAGTCCATGCTGAGAGGCTTCCTCCAAGGCACAGACCTCACAGTCAGACTGTCATACTCTTTGGTTACCAGATCCTCTCTCATTGCCAAATCTGATTTGTAAGCTCTTATGCAAAAGGCCATTTGTAAGGGGGTTGAGGGCTGCCTAATTTCTTGGCATCTCTGTATGTCTTTCATGAAATGTTATTAGATACTACGGTCTGAGCCATGCAAAATCTGAAGGTACTTTAATAACTAGTCAAGTCATTTGGAATCTGTGAGTGATTAGAGAGGAAATTACTATCTACAAGTTTTCACCCCAGCCTCACAAAATGCAAGTGGTATCTTTCATGACTTACAAGATAGAATCAACTCTCACTCTATATTCTTGAGCATTAAAATCACATTGACTAAGCATGTATTATATTAACGTATCAAGCAATAGGTTGGTGCTACATTCCTCCTTCCCTACATTCCCTCAGGTTCCTATAATTCCTGGAATTCTAGCTTTCTTCTGCTCAAGTATGCATTGCCAATCTCACGTGACACACGACAACATATATATGTTTGATATTCTCACTCCTCCTCATGAACACACTGCATTGTTTCACAAAGTAAACTGTAATTCTGAATTGGATGAAAACAGGTGGATTTTCTGCATCTTCTTATATGTAAGAATAGCTAAATGAATAAAATTGAAAGCCAGAAAAAATAAAGTTAAACCTCATATTGGTTTCTATGAGTAAACAACTATATATTGAGCCTCTACTTTGGGCCCAGGTATCTGGGAGAACATGAGCGAAGTTTAAGGAAACAGTTCACAAAATGTGCTTCAGGGACACCTAGTGCTCCTCGAAACCATTTCACAAGGATCCATGAAGTCAAAACTATTTTCATAATATTACTAGGACACTATTCACCTTTTTCACTCTTATTCTCATATGGTATAAAACCCATTGCTCTTGAGTTGATTCTAACTCATCGTGACACTATAGGACAGAATAGAACTGCCCCATAAGATTTCCAAGGCTGTAATCTTTACAGAAGGACACTGCCACATCTTTGTCCCAAGGAGTAGCTGGTGGGTTTGAACTACTGACCTTTCGGTTAGCAACTGAGCCCTTAACCACTGTGCCACTAGGGCTCCTTCTCATATGGTATAGGATGCGTAATATTGCAACAGACTGAATGCAGAAGCAGCTATGACTTTAAATATCTTTTCTTAAAAGCAGATGTTAAAGATTCTTTTTTTAAATGTCAGATAATGGCACACTTCTCACTAAAACTTTTGGAAAAATACAGACATGTTTTACAAAAATATGTTATTTATGTTGACATGTAATCAATTTATTTCTAAATAAATTAATAAATGAATATTTTTTGATTTCTCAGTTTTAATTTATAATATAATAAATGTCAATAGATATAACCTCATGAACAAAAGCTCTTTGGGGTTCTCAATAATATTTAAAAATGTAAAGGGGTCCTCAAATCCAAAGCTTGAGGACTACTGGCGTATTGTTGTTGTAATATGCCATTGCGTCAATTCTGACTCATAGCAACTCTATAGGGCAAAGTATTATTGGCTTACAGCTGAATTAAGAGAGTAAGATGAAATACATGAAAGACGAAAAGATCGCTACTAAAAGCCATGTTACCAAGCACTGGTCAGTGTGGGATGGACTCAAAAGTGAAGAGCTTAAAGAAAAGGAGGTTGAGGAGTAGATGGCAAGAATAATTGGGAAGAGACGTGATATTCACAATAATTTACTCTCCAGTTTGGCATGGGCCCTGACTAATCTGATAAAGTCTTTTTTATCAGCTGTGGTTAGAGGTTTCATAAGGGTGTTGTGTTTGAGCAGAGTCAAGTGGGACAACCTGGTTTGGAGAAGTGATGAAGATGAGGGAGAGCTTTCTGTAATGGGGAAACAGCATGAGGAATGCCAGCAGGGCATAGTGAAGGCAGAACTTGTGGAGACTGGTGAGGATATGGGCCTGACTGGAGGCATGGGCACACATTGGCAAGAGGACGTTTTCTACTGACAGGCATTTACTTTCTTAACCCTGGCAGCGTTGAGCCAGTAGAGCTGTTATACGTGGGTAGAACAGGCTGTATTCCTAAAATTCACTTCCCTACACCGAGGATATTCCCTTCATTCTGCCTACATGAATTTCCGCCAAAGAGAGGTTTATTTGGATTACCAACACTAGCTTCTTAGAACTTCAGTTTACTGAGCTACGTTGTTCTTAGCTATTGTCAAGTCGACTCCAATTCATGGTGAACTTCTGTGCAACAGAACAAAATGTTCCTTGGTCCTGCATCATCCTCACAATCACCAGCACGCTCGCGTCCATCATTGCAGCTATTGTACCAATCTATTTTACCAAGGGTCTCCCACACCCTTGTTGGCCCTACTTCGCCAAACTTGATGTCATCCTCCAGTGATTGATCCCTCCTGATGACGTGTCCAAAGCAAGCAGATCAATGTTCTGTTGTGATCCGTAAGGTTTTTATTGGCTATTTTTCAAAAGCAGATCACCAATACTTTTTTCCTTATCTGGCTTAGTCTGGAATCTCCACTGAAATCTGTTCACCATAGGTGACTCTGCTGGTATTTGAAACAGCAGTGGCATAGCTTCCGGCATCATGGCAACACACAAGCCACCACAAACTGACAGATGAGTGAAAATACTGAGCTATAAAGTGAATATAATGAAATTTACAGCAGAGAGTAAGGTTTAAATGAGATTATTGATTTCAAAAGCACTTTGGAAAAACTCTGAAACACCGGACACATTCTGAGTAAAATTTCCTTTTTAAAATGAAAACACCTTTTTTAGCAAAGAGCTCTTTTACAACTTTTTGAGAAATCAATTAGAGTTTCTGTTTCCTTTTTTTTCAAAGATTCCTAGCTGAGTTCCCGCAAGGTAAAGAAATGCAAGCTCTTGGGACAGAGGATGAGATGGTAAGAAAATAAGAGACAATTTTGGGCCACAGGTCACTTTAGTGGGACAGAGAGCAGCCAAAGGGTCATCCTGGGGTCCAGTCCCAAGGTGCGGAAGCCATGTGGGAAGATGCCAAACACTAATGGAGGCAGCACAGCTTGGTGGTGAAACCGAGGGCTCTCTAGTCCGATGGCCTGGTTATGAAGCTTGTCAACTACATGATCTTCAACAAATTACTTACATTTACAGAAGTCTCCTTTTCCTCATCTATAAAATGGAGATTAAAAAATAGTGCCTACTTCCTTGGAAAAAGGGCTTGTTCTTGCGTCTGCCTGGTCTCCCCCAATCTCTTCCTGTCATTCAGGTCTCAACTCCAAATACCATCTCCTCAAGCTACAGCCTTCTAACCCTTACTCTCTACTGCAGTACTTTATTGCATTTTATTCATAGCACTTATTGAATAAGGAGCCCTGGTGGCACAGTGGTTAAGTGCTCAGCTGCTAACTGAAAGGTCAGCAGTCTGAACCCACCAGTAGCTCCGCAGGAGAAAGATGTGGCAGTCTGCTTCTATAAAGATTACAGCCTTGGAAACCCTATGGTCTGTTCTACTTGGTCCTCCCGGGTCACTATGAGTTGGAATCAACTCGATGGCAACAGGTTTGATTTTTTTTTTAAATCTCATTTATATTCATTAGTTTATCATTTATCTATTCCTGCCACATGTGGGCAATGGTGGCTGAGTGTTAGAATTCTCAACATCCATGCAGTAGATTGAGTTCAGTCCCTGACCAATGCACGCACAGGAGCAGGCAGTGTTTCCATGAGTTTAGGGCCACTCAACAGTAGACAAAAACAGCAAAATCCCTGCTACACAGTGGAAGCCCCATGAAAGCACAGATAATAGCTATCTGAATAATCTCATCAAGTTCGCATCTATACCCACAATGCCTAGAACAGAGCCTGGCACATGGGAGGTGCTCATTAACTATTCTGAATAAATGAATACAATTTATTAGCGTGACAGCAAATATGCAAGATCAGTAGAAGGAGTTTAAACCTTTCTTGGGTTCTTTGATGAAATATCTTAATTGTTGTAGAGTTGTTTAAGATATCTTATAGAAGTCCTTATAAAGTTATCTTACAATTCATCTAAAAAGATTTACATTTTGTTGACAGTATAACTAGTGAGGTCTCCCTTGGATTTAGTAGAATAAGTGTTAATTCATCCATTAATTCACTTGCTTATCTTGTTTGTCTACTGTGAGTCAGCAACTATGCTTAGCACAGATATAGTGAGCAAGATAGCATAATCCCTGACTTCACAGAGTTTATAAGCTAGCGGGGAAGACTATTTTTAAAATTAATTGTTAAAAAATATAGGTTTTACGTGAGGGGAGATACAAGTTGCTATGGAAACAAGGATATCTAACCTAGTGTGGGGCAGGGAGTGGGAGGCGTCAGGAAAGACTCTCAAAAACAGTTACAGGAACATACCTGGCATGTGAGTAGGAATTAGCCAAGTAAAAAGACAGGAGGTTGTCTTCTAGGCTGAAAAAACAAAATGTTAAAGTTTCTGAGAAGAGGCAGAACACTTTGCCAACCTAAAAGAAGTTCAGATGGGCTTAATCCAGAGGGCAATAGGAAGCCACAAAAGAGTTCCAAGTAGGGGAATGGCCTGATCAGAAGTGGCAGCTGCCACATGAAGGATCAAAGCTGAAAGTAGAGAAGCCAGTTAAGAGGCTGTGGTGGGAATCTAGATGAGAGGTGATTTTGCCCTGGACTAAGAGATTGTTTGTGTGGATTATAAAGAGCTAGACTGATTCAGAAATCTTTGAGAGAAAGAATAGAATTCAGAAGCCAATTGGATGCTTGAGATGAGGAAAAGGAAGGATCAGTGGTGACCCAGAGATTTCTGGTGTAATCCTGCTCTCACGTGCCCTACGGTATGTCGAAAGTCGAGCAGACCCATTCTGTCAGTGGAAAGAAACTGGCCTTACTCAGAGTTAGTCATCTGATTGGAGTCCAGAGTAAGGTGCGAAACATTTATTTACTGTTTTAATTCAAATAAAGTTAGCCTCAGATAGAAGGTCAGAACCTCTTCTCCTTTATCTTCATCTCACCACAGTCCAGGCTCCACCCTACATCTGCTCCTTGTGGCTGAGGCCAGAGAGATTCCAACCTCTTCTGCAGAAGTTGGAAAGATATCAGTTCTTAGTAATATTATATCCTTGTATTCCCCAGAGTACAGCACCTACAAGATAAACACACCTCTTCCTTTCAAATGCTCATCCCTCTTTGGTGTTATTATGCAAGTTATTGTACACATTTATGCATATATTAACACACTGCACAGGTACAAATGAGCTAGATGTCTCCAGGCTTTCTCTGGACTTTTAATGACTTCATCTCTCAAGTAAATATACAGCTATGTACCTCCTACAGACATGTCCTAACGTATGTGTATAATAATGATAATATATGCTAGATCCTTTCCTCCCCATCAGATGGGAGGCCTGGAAAGGGCAAGAAGTCAACAAAGACAAAAGCTCCAACCCGATACAAGGCTTAGGTGACTGGCTGAATGGTAACAATTCACAGAACTAAGGTACACTGAAACGAGAGCAAAGACTTTTGTTATGAGGGCATGGTAAGGTGCACATGAGACATCCAGACAGACATTTCCAGAAGAAAGTTGAACAAATATGTCTGAAGTTAAACAGAGAGAAAAAACTAGTGCTAAACATATGGGAGTCCTAGTGCTAAACATATGGGAGTCCTCAGCATATAGAAGTAAATTTAAACAATGGAAATAGATGGGATAATCCAAGCAGAGTGTATAGAATTTTAAGAGAAAATGCCTAGGACAGATTGCAAGGAACGATAACAGTTAAGGCACAGGTAGTAAAAGAGAAACTTAGAAAGGAAACTGAAGGGAAGGGTGAACAAGAAAGAAAGAAAACTAAGTGAGTGTGCTGTTAAAGGATCCAAAGGGAAGAACATAGCCAAAAGGTGCTTGTGTCATCAGTTGAATGCTGCTGAGAGATCAAATAAGATAAGGATTGAAAGTGTCCATTGGATTTAGCAGCAAGGCCACTGCAGCCCTGGCAAAAGCAGTTTAGTGGAATATGGAATATTTATTTGAGAATAAAAATTTTTTTGAGCCTGAGTATATAATAGAACTATGAAGTTTTGATTAATGAAAGATGCCTATCATCTTTTTTCAATTTCCTATCCATGTATCACTTCATGCATACAACTAGAAACACAAGCTTTTAACACATGGTGTATTTTGAGGCCAACATATTTAAATGTCTTCTTTCCTTGTTGATCACTTGTTGTTAGGTGCTGTTGAGTCGGTTCCAACTCATAGTGACCCTCTGCACAACAGAAAGAAACACTGACCGATCCTGTGCCATCCTCACAATCATTGCCATATTTGAGTACATTATTGCAACCACTGTGTCAAGACATCTCGCTGAGGGTCTTCCTCTTTGTGGCTGACCCTCTACCTTACCATGAATGATGTCCTTCTACAGGAGATGGTCCCTCCTGATAATATGTCCAAAGTGCATGAGACAATGACTCACCATCCTCACTTCCAAGGAGCACACTGACTGTACTTCTTCCAAGACAGATTTGTTCGTTCTTATGGCAGTCCCTGGTATATTCAATATTCTTTGTCAACACCATAATTCAAAGGCATCAAGTCTTCTTTGCTCTTCTTAATTCATAGTCTAGCTTTTCACATGCATATGAGGCAGTTGAAAATATCATGGCATGGGTCAGGTTCACCTCAGTCCTCAAAGTGACATTTTTGCTTTTCAACACTTTGAAGAGGTCTTCTGCAGGGGATTTGCCCAGTGCAATGTGTCTTTTGACTTCTTGACTGCTGCTTGCATGGGTGTTGATTGTGGATCAAAGTAAAATGAAATCCTTGACAACTTCAATCTTTTCTCCGTTTATCATGATGTTGCTTATTGGTCCAGTTGTGATGATTTTTGTTTTCTTTATGTTGAAGTGTAATCCATACTGAAGACTTCAAGTATTCGTCACTTTCAGCAAGCAAGGTTATGTCATCTGCATTTCAAAGGTTGTTAATGAGCATATGAGCAATTGATGGTCGGCTCCACAGTCAGCCCCTGGCCTTGTTCTGACTGATAATATTGAGCTTTTCCATCGTCCCTTTCCACAGATGTGGTCGATTTGATTCCTGTGTGTCCAATCTGGTGAGGTCCACTTGTATATTCACCATTTACATTGTTGAAAAAAGGTATTTGTGAAGACTAAGTCATTGGTCTTGCAAAATTCTATCATGCGATCTCTGGTGTTGTTTCTATCACCAAGGCCATATTTTCCAAATACATATCCTTCTTTGTTTCCAACTTTCACATTCCAATCTCCAGTAATTATCAATTCATCTTGATTATATGTCTGATCAACTTCAGACTGAAGAAGTTGGTAAAAATCTTCAATTCCTTCATCTTTGGCCTTAGTGGTGATGCGTAAACTTGAATAATCGTCATATTAACTGGCCTTCCTTGTAGGTGTATGGATATTATCCTGTCACTGACAGCATCGTGCTTCATGATAGATCTTGAAATGTTCTTTTTCATGATGAATGCAAAGCCATTCCTTTTCAATTTGTCATTCTCAGTAGAGTAGACCACATGATTATCTGATTTAAAATGGTCAATATCATTCCATTTCAGCTCACTAACACCTGGGATATCGATGTTTATGCTTTCCATTTCATATTTGACAACTTCCAATTTTCCTAGATTCATACTTCGTACATTTCACATTCTGAGTATTAATGGATGCTTGCGGCTATTTCTTCTCATTTTGAGTCAGGCGGTATCAGCAAATAAAGGTCCCAAAAGCTTGAGTCCATTCACGTCATTAAGGTCGACTCTACTTTGTGAAGACAATTACTTCCCTATTTATGCCCCAAGTTCTCATCACACAATCTGTTCACCATTCTCTTCAACCTTCTTACACTTTCAGTCTCTCCATGAATTCTTGAAAATCGTATCTGCATAATCACTGAAAACAGAAGTGATTACTCTCCTCTAAACTCCTCTGTAGAAGGCATATGATAGTTAACCAGTTAATCATGCAGTACCTTATAAATATCTCCTACACTATTAACTCAAACTACTATTGGACTCTCTTTTGTTGTTTTTAATTTTTCCTGCGTTTATATCTTGCCTCTACAAATAGATTTCAGTCTCCTTGATGGGAGAGACAATTTATGATTTATCTCTGAATCCCACATAATACCACACTCATAAAGTGAGTAGTCAAAAAGTATTTACTGAAATGTTTGAAAAAATAGGCATAAAAATATTTTGAAAGGGATAAAAATAGTATACAAATATGAGAAATTGTTACTGTCCAATTTTAGTTTTGATGAAAATCCTTCTTCTATTAGAAGCTTATCAAATAAAAGAAAATATCTTAACTTTCAGACCCCCCCCCCCAAATATATTCTTCCCATGATAAAGAAGACCTCCAAACTCTGGCATCCTTGAAATCATAAAATTACATTAATCCAAAAGATACGGTCATATCTATTTGCTCTGGCTTTCATCGCTCATGTCAATAGTTGGTTATATTGCCGCTACTACTTAAACTCTTCTCCAGGTAGACCAGACCATTTATAACAAAATTGAGCTGCTGTGGCAGTACTAAATGGTTGGAAGCTAGAATGCAATCTAGTTAGTTGGTCTATTTTAATTCAGATTCTGCATAATAGAAACAGTCTACCAAGATGCATGTGACAGACATTGACCCATGGATAGATTCAACTTATCTTAAATAGACATCTTTTCTTCGTTGAAGACAAGTATGTCTTGTCACAATTTGGCTCCTAATTTTAGCTACAACTGGGGTTTGCTTAGCCACCAATCTCCAAATCCAGGCCAGAAATAGGCAGAAGAGTGACAGTCATGTGTTTAACAAGATCCCAGGCAACGGGCCAACACACATTGGAGCTAGGGTGGAATTTCTTGCCCTGTGAAAATGCAGTGCTAAATCTTCCTCTCCCTCTTCTCTCTTTCTCTACAAGTGGATCTCTCCTGTACAGTTAGCTGTCACCCGAAACTAACGAGGAGGATGTGTCTCCCAGCAATCTGAGCTACAGTGAAAAGTGCATGACCTGTCAGCCCTGACTTGCCAACTTGGGCCACAATTTCTGGAATGGTTGGAAAAAATATTTTAATGTCGTTCATCTTGCTTTACTGTTTCATTAATAATTTCTAAAATTTCACAGGGTGCATCTTTAAAGTCTCTTGACATCCTCAGAATATATAACACATAGCAGTTCATTTTTCACTGTAAGAAATACCTCCTGTTCCTCCTCTTCCCTTCTCTCTCACTCATTTGGACTCCTTTTTATTTATTTTTTATTTTTTGGTATATGAAGTATGATTTCTCATGCTCACTCTTTTCTTTCCGAGTAGTAGAAGCATAATTCCTATGAAAATTATTGAGAAGCTTCTAAATGCATATTGTTGTACTTTATAGATATTTAAGTTTGACCTGTATCTTCAGGTCTCCCATACCTTCTGTGGTTTTCATATCCTCTTTCACAGAAACTCTGCGATACATCGAGATAATCTACCTAGCCAAAAGTAAAAATAGAGATTTTATAAAGTTGTTTTTTCTAGGACTGATTTCCTAGATGACGGAGGAAAGAACATATATGAACAAAACCCCCTCAGGAATCAGAAAAGATGGAGAAGGCCTGTGACCTCATACAGCATAAAATCCTTAGCTCACTTTTTGAAGAGTTTTCATAGATGTTAGCTAACTATAGTTGCTAAAATTTGAAAAAGTCAACCTATATTACAACCAATCACGATATTTTAACATATAAATAAAGTTCTGGACTCTGGTAAAACACATTAGCCTATGGAAATTCCTAACTGTGGCATGTTAACTGTGTCCACTCAGGGGGCATATGATATTCACATTGGATCTAAAAGACCAGAGCTGGCTTCTCCTCTGTATGCAAAGGACATGGGCTTTAAGACATGTTTTCCAGTGGTGGTAAAAATGGATTCTCCATGAATTTTCCTTCTTACCTGTTTCCTGTTGTGACCTAGACACTGTCTCAGACAACAGACTTAAGTCATTCCCACCTACCCCATCCCCCAGAAATGAATCTCTGTGATACAGATCAATTAATTCAATGAGCTGTCTAACTAAACCAATAACATCATTGATTAGCTAATGAGCTGGTAGATGGAGATAAGCCAAGGATACATCGAATGATATGAATAAGGAAACTTCTAAATAGTCTGGTAAATTTTGACTGTCATAATTTTCAGATAGATCTTAAAAGCTTATTTGGAGGTCCTGAGAGAGGAGAACAGCTACTCTTATATTCTTGGTAAAAAAAAAAAAAACAAAAACGCTTGCTTCTGTCTCTGTGAAAGCCATCCTCTTGGAAGATGTACTTTCAGAAGGAAAATATCCTCAGTTCCTGGGACTCACCATGCTCTCTCCTGTCTCTGGGCCTTTGCACCTAGAATCCCTTCTGCTTTTGATGCTGCGCTCTTCTCCTCAGTCCCCTTTTGCCTGGCTAACTTCTGCTTATCCTTCAAGTGTTAGATTCTGTGTCCCTTCCTCCAGGAATAATAGGAGAGGACAGGGACGTGCTGAGTCAAGCAGATCAGCTGGAGAAACCTTGATCAGAGCCTCAGCCAAATTATCTGCATCTCTTCATTATTAATTTTGTTGACTGCTTTTCTGCTCAATTCTGTGTTTAACTGTTGTTGTTGTTGTTAGATGCCATCGAGTAGATTCTGACTCTTAGTGACCCTACATGTACAACAGAACAAAACACTGCCCAGTCCTTCACCACCTCATAATTGTTGCTATGTTTGAGCTCATTGTTGCAGCCACCGTGTTAGTCCATCTCATTGAAGGTCTTCCTCTTTTTTGTTGACTCTCTACTTTACCAAGCATGATGTCCTTCTCCAGGGACTGATGCCTTCTAATAATATATTCAAAGTAAGTGAGATGAAGTCTCACCATTCTTGCTTCTAAGGAGCACTCCGACTGTACTTCTTTCTTCCAAGACTGATTTGCTTGTTCTTCTGGCAGTCCATGGTATATTCAAAATTCTTTGTCAACATCATAATTCAAAGGCATCAGTTCTTCTTTGGTCTTCCTTATTCATTGCCCAGATTTTGCATGCGTATCAGGTGATTGAAAATATGTCTTGGGTCAGGCACACCTTAGTTCTTAAAGTGATTGTGATAGTTAAGATTGTATGGCATCTTGGCTGGGCCATGATTCTCAGTGGTTTGGCAGTAGTATGATGTTGTGATCACTTCCATATTGAGATTTGATATAATGTGATCACCCTCATGATCAGATCTGCTGTGAGTAGCTGATCAATTGAAAGGGAGTTTCCTTGGGTGTGTGGCTTGCATCGAATATAAGTGGACATTCTGGCAAGGCTCTGGATCCTGCAGCTGGCTCCTGTTCATCTGACCTCCAGTTCTTGAGACTTGAGCTAGCAGCTTGCCTGTGGTCTTGCCTGCCAATCTTGGAATTCATCGACTTTCGCAGCCTGTGAACAACAGCCTTGCTCTCTGACCTGCAGATCTTGGGTTTACCTGGCCCTGTGGCTGCGTGAATCAGAAGAAGTCTCTAGCCTGACCCACAGACTTGGGACATTCTAGCCTCTACAACCTCGTGAGCCATTTCCTTGATATAAATCTCTCTCTTTATATGCTTTACCGGTTTTGCTTCTTTAAATAACCCAGCTTAAGACAGTGACATCTTTGCCTTTTAACATTTTAAAAGGTCTTTTGCAGCAGATTTGCCCAATGCAATGCGTCTTTTGATTTCTCGACTGCTGCTTCCATGGGAATTGATTGTGGATCCAAGCAAAATGAAATCTTTGATAACTTCAATCTTTTCTCCATTTACTATGATGTTGCTTCTTGGTCCAGTTGTGAGGATTTTTGTTTTCTTTATGTTGAGGTGCAATCCATACTGAAGGCTGTAGTCTCTGATCTTCATCAGTAAATGCTTCAAGTCTTCATCGCTTTCAGCAAGCTAGGTTGTGTCATCTGCATATCGCAGGTTGTTAATGAGTCTTCCTCCAATCCTAATGCCGTGTGCTTCTTCATATAGTCCAGTTTTTTGGATTATTTGTTCAGCATACAGATTGAATAAGTATGGTGAAAGAATACAACCCTGATTCACACCTCTCCTGACTTTAAACCACGTACTGTCCCCTTGTTCTATTCAAATGACTAAATCTTGGTCTATGTACAGATTCCTCATGAGCACAATTAAGTGTTCAGGAATTCCTATTCTTTGCAAGGTTAGCCATAATTTGTTATGATCCATATAGTTGAATTCCTTTGCATAGTCAATAAAATACAGGTAAACATCTTTCTGGTATTCTCTGCTTTCAGTCAAGATCTATCTGACATCAGCAATAATATCCCTCGTTCCAAGTCCTCGTCTGAATCCAGCTTGAACTTCTGGCAGTTCCCTGTCCAATGCACGTGTTTAATTATATCCATGAAAATCCTAAACTATTAAAAGCACAGCACAAGGTATTAAGAAACAGTAACAAAGAAGTAAAGTCCTTACCCTCAAAGAGACCAGATTCTAGCAAAAGGAAGAGAAATACCAATAGCTAATGATAGCACAAAATAATATAAGGCTGTAACTGATGTATGGGCAAAGTGCCATGGTATAGAGTATTTTTAAAGGTATTTTATAAACTGAATATGAAGGAGTGAGTAGGATATTTGTAAGTGGAGGAGCCAGAAAAAGGATTATAAGGAGAAACAACATAACCAAAGAAATGTCAAGATGGGTTCAAACTGTTGGTTCAGATAGTAGAAAGAAGTGAGTCTGAAGTGCTAAAGAGGTGAGTGATGGCAGACGAGGGTGGGCAGGGCTGGCTAAATACTTTGTGGAGCCCAGTACAAAATGAAAATGTGGGGCCCCTTGTTCTAGTTACAAGGGAAAAATTGCAGCTAAAGGCACTAAAATATAAAGGTTTTTCCTAAAAAAAGTAATAGCAAGACATGAGTAACAATATAAAACTATAAATTACAAAAATATATATTTTTTCTGGTGCTATAATTTTATATAATACAATGAAGAATACTAATTTGTTAATATAATAATTTGATTGCTCATATGATTGTTCTGGCTCACTTTTCTGCAAATTCACTTATTAGGTCATCAAAATTTACATATTTAACAACTTCATTTTCAAAGTATATAATTGAAAGCAAGGTTAGTTGCTCCTGGAAAATGCAAGATCACAAATAATTTTTGATAGCTTTCAATTTTCAGAAGGTTCTTTCTGCTCATGCAAACTTACTGGAGCTGTGAAGCATATTTTATTGACTGTGATAACACTGGAATATATTTCTCATAAATTATTTCATAACATATATAGCTGACAATTCTTGCAGAAATTTTTTTTTAAGTGTAACTCTCCATACAAACCAATTTCATGAAAATCTCAATTTGATTTTAAATGATGACATTTTAACGTTTTCTCTAATATTTCCTGTAACTTGTGGGGACCATATAATAAATGGAAAGTAGATTCACAATTTGCATACAATTCAAAATGTCTGTTTATGTATGCTATCACTGTGTCTTCAATTACAAAAAAAATTAATTTAGAAATTGCCTTCTTTATTAATGGTTTATTGGAAGGTTTATATGAAAGCAGTATGCTTTCCTGTTGGATGTGAAAATCTTTCTACTTAATTTCTATTTCTAAGCCTGTAGATATTACCACGGTTTTCAAAATCAGAGATGCTAAACTCTTTGAAGAAGTCTAATAATTCCTGATATGCTTTATTGCAAAGTCCATGTGCATGTTTATATTTTGTAAGAATTTGCCGACATTTCCTACCTAGTTGGTGGTCGTTTCTGTCCTGCTGGCAGTTCCTGGCCCTACACTCAGTCCGGGAAGTTAATATTTGTGAAGCTGCAACAGTGATAGGCTCTGGGGATAGATGGGCAAGCTGGCCTCCCACCTTGTTCCCAGGGTTGACCCCAGGCTAACTCCTTTCTCTCTCCCGGGACTGCGGCTACTGAGTCATCACCACCTCCAGTCTAGGCCCAGATTCTAGCCCTGGCTGCCCTCTGGGGATCTACAGAACCCCAGTCTTCTCAGACACATGCTTTCCAGGAGGCCAGGCCGACTGATCAGCCACAAGCTGCCATAGACCTGAGCCCACGCATATGCACGCCACCTCCTGGCTACCCCTCTGCTCATCGCATGCTCTGTTTGTTGTTCCATCTGACTTCAACTACAAAACACAAGTTCAAGTATCACATTATAAGAATCTCAGGAAGTCGATAACAGAGCATTAAACCAAGCACAGAGGCTGTTTTGAGGACAGGGCCCTGTGTGACTACATGGCCATGTACCCATAAAGCAGGCTCTGAGGAGAGAGAAGGCAATGTGGGAAAAGAAGTTTTTAAGGTAGATTAGGGACTTTTTAAGGAGCCCTGCTGGTACAGTGGTTAAGAGCTCAGCTGCTAACCAAAAGGCCAAAGGCAGTTGGTTAGAACCCACCAGCTGTTCCGGGAGAGAAAGATACCGCAGTCTGCTTCTGTAAAGATTACAGCCTTGGAAAACTTATGAGGCAGTTCTACTCTGTCCTATAGGGTTACTATGAGTTGGAATCGACTCAATGGCAACAAGTTTGGTTTGGTTTTGGTGGGGACTCTTTAGGGCTCTTTGAATGCCTTTAGAAACAGCCCGTGATACATCCTGTAAGCTAAAAGAGGTCATTAAAGATTTTGAAACGGTGAAGGATCATTAAATTTGTATTTTTAAAAGGTCACTCTGGTGTCTACTCAGGTAAAGGACTAGCAGCAGACAGATCAACTAAAAACCTGTTGTATAATCTAGGCAATCAATTTTGAGGAATTGGATTAACGCGTGGTGACAGATTCATGAAATAACCACAATATTTTGCCTATGCTAGGCGTTATATAAACTTTATTTCTAATCCTCAGACAGCCCTCTAAAATGAATATTATCCCCATTTTCCAAGCGAGGCAGCTGAAATCCTGGAGATCTAGTTGCCCGAAGTCACTCAGCAAATACGAAGCAGAGCCCGGAGCCGGAGCTCATTCTCTTCCCACCTCACCAAGCTTTTCAGCTCAAGGAGTTGGCCCCAGAACGTGGTGACAGGTGTATGCAAAGCTTCTTTTATCTTTCTTTTTTTTTAAGTTACAAGTCAGTTCCAACTCATAGCGACCCCACATGCATCAGAGTAGAACTGTGCTCTATATAGTTTTCAATAGTTGATTTTTCAAAAGTAGGTTGCCAGGCCTTTCTTCTGAAGTGCCTCTGGGTGGACTTGAGCATACAACCTTTCTGTTAGTAGCTGCGCTAAGCGTTATCTGTTTGCACAACCCAGGGACTTCATGCAAAGCTTCAAGAAGTCATTTAAAATTTTCCCCTCCCCATCCTATACCCTCCAAAGTCCTTTGGCTTGTCCATGTTTATCATTTTATTCGTATTTTAAAAGACTCCTACGAGATAAAGAAGACCAACTAAAAGTGAAGAGTGTGGTAGACCCTTTTGAGGCCATTTGTGTGTATTGCCTAACACATAGTCAGCATTTTATAATATTCCTTCTTTTCCCTTACTACTTCCCTAGTCATGGTCTCATAGAACTCAAGTTTGGTTTGGCTTGGTTTGGATTTTCCTTGCCCTCCCGCTCCAAGCTCGTGCTGGCTTGAAAAAAAATCCCATTGCCATCGAGTTCATTCCAACTCACAGCAACCCTATACGATAGAGTAGATTTGCCCCCAAATCCCTGAAGAGTGTGTACATTTTCCAACCTGTGGAGACATTGCCTTCATTTAGTTCTGGACTCGCCCTTGGGGAGGAACTGTTGGGAGAAATGAGAGTGGTAAGGATGTAAATGAGTTAGGTGATTAGCACCCAGGCGGCATCCAATAAATGTCAACAGCCTGTCAACCACAAGAAAAAGGCAGAATTTTAAAGTACCTCTTCTATTACCCACAAGGGAGCCCTTGCGTGCCCTTCCACAATAAACATCCCACACTGCAACATAGTAACAATCACAGCCTCCATTCTGAAACTCACTATATGTTTAGAATGCAACATAAATGTATTGAATATCTACTATGAAAAAGACATCGTGCTTGATATTTTAAAAATCTTATCTTTCCTATCCATTAAACTGTGAAGATCTTGTAAACTGTTAATACTGGAGTATATTATATTTGATGAAATATATAAAATCCTGGAGAATGAGACCCATTGAATTATTTCATCAGGTCCCAGGTCAGCTCTCCACAAACGAAGATCTTCAGTTACTATGAGTTTGAGTAAGTCAGAAATCATTTTAGAACAGAAAGTTTCAAATGACCAGTCCATTTCTCATTGTGCTAATCCTTGTGGTATTATTCCTTAAAAAATAAATATTGACCAGCCTATCCATTTGTTTCAGGATTAAAATAAAGTTCAACTAAACATTCAAGTCCATATAACAGACATTTATCAACAAAGGGGAATACACATTTACTAAACACTGACCTTGCTGTACACACTGAGAAGCCCCTTTACGTGCTTTTCCTCATTTACTTTCCCAGTGGCTATTATTACTTCCATTTTATAGATGAGGAAACTGAGACTCAGAGAAGTGAAGTAACTGACCACATATTACAGCACTAGTGCAAGGTGGAGTCAGAATTTTAATTTAGTTACATCTGACCTCAAGTGACCTTCAGGTACCAGAGGTCAGATGGTGAACAGGCATATACAATTTACTTCAGGTCACTTGATTAAGCAGAACAAAAAAGTGGCACATAAGTACACAACCATCCCAATCCAAAAATTTGCTCTTACCTAGCTGAGACAGATGTAATGCCATCTATTTCTTTTTTATTTCTTATTCCCTTTGCAGAACTAATCACTATTTTGCAAATAATATAATCTGAAGAAATGTTTGCTTTCTGATGTTTTCGTAAAATTAAAGTCATAAACGTAGCTACTATTTTATCAAGGCACATTAGATTTTGTATTAAACTGGGAAATCATTGCTTCCACCACTGATAATCCAGGCAAACTGAGAAGTACCATGAATTACCTTGAGTTAGACAGTCAGCTACAGTTGTGCCTTGTATACTCCGCTTAGCAACAACTGTCTGGTCTTCCAATGATGAAAGAGCCCTGGGAGCTGGGTACTGACCCCGTGGAATGTGTGGAGTGCTGGGTGTGCAGGGTGCTGGAAGGCAGGAGATTAAAGGAGGGCTGGCAAGCACGGGCTGGACAGAGAGGGCAGCACTGAAAGACAAGTGTGTGCCCTGTGCAGAGAAGAAAGTTGGTTCACACAGAGGAGCTGAAGGAGAAAGCTAAAGCATATACTTGGTTGATCTTTTTGAAGGAAGACTGAAGGTTGTAGGAAGTATCTAACCCCCTAAACCACACATCTAGGTGCCTGTCCTCTACTCACTTGTCCTAACTCCTCATTTCTCACCAACCCTTGTGGAATCTCTACAGATATCATTTTCTTACATATTGGATCCCACATCTTGCTGTTGTTGTCATTGTCAGCTGCCCTCAAGTCAACCTCCAACTCATGGTGATGCTATGCATCATGGGATAGGACCATTGTGACCCATAGGGTTTTCACTGCTGAAATGGATCACCAAGCCTTTCTTCCTAGTCTGTCTTAGTCTAGAAGATCCACTGAAACTTCTTCAGCATCACAGCAACACACAAGTCTCCACTAACAGATGAATGATGGCTGCACTTGAGGTGCATTGGCCAAGAATGAAACCTGCTAGAAGGTGAGAATTCTACCACTGAACCACCACTGCCCACATCTTACTGTGTCATCATTTTTCCTGCTGATCTATCACTGCCATGACAAGCATCAGTCATCATCCTTCCCACATTCCTAGTTTTCTTCCTCTAGTCTTCTTTCTCCCTCTCCTCTCTTAACCTCTCAGATGTTCCCCTTGGTTATGCAGATACAACAACAGGACTCTGGCAGGGCCTGAGAGGGGACCACCAGCTGTGATGGGTGAGGCTCCGTTTTAGGGAGGTACTTTATTCAAATGTTGTTGAATGCAGTCAAGTCTATTCCAACTCATAGTGACCTCATGTGGCACAGTGGAACTGCCCCACGGTTTTCTTGGCTGTAATATTTATGGAAGTAGGTCTCCAGGACTTTCTCCCACAGCGTGCTGGGGGGCTTTGAACTGCTAACCTTTTGGTTAGCAGCTGAGTGCTTAACTATTGTGCCACTGTGGCTCCTCTCTTTAAATGAGAACCTACAAAAATAGCCTCCTCCTACTGGAGGAAGAACACAATGAAAAAGGCAGTAAAATCATCTACAATCCCCTTACCTAAAGAGACAACCACCATTAACATTTTGGTAATTTCCTTTCAGGCTTTCTTATATACCTAGAATTTTTCTGTTACAAAATTGGGATTATACCATATGTATATAGCTGTATATCCTGTCTTTTCCACTTAAGATCGTATAATCAAATGAAGGGTCAACAAAAATGAGGGAAACCCTCAATGAGATCAACTGACACAACAGCCACAGCAATGGATTCAGACATACCAACCATCACGAAGATGCAGTAGGACTGGGTAACATTTTGTTCCGTTATACGTAAGGTCACCACGAGTTGAAGCCAACTCAACAGTGACTAACAACACCAATCATCAATCTGGCCTATAGAAGACAACCATAATTGAGCCTCTCATCGGTGCAGGTGACTCTCTCATCAGTGCATACCTTACTGTTTTAGTGTATCCTGCATTCAAAGACTAGTCAATAAAGGAGCGTAAAGGCCCAGCTTCTTCTCCAAAATTTGGGACAACTTCGAAGGGCTATCCTAGCTCCAGAGCTGCCTCTACAATCAGCTGAGGTCTTTTTTATAACAATTTATCCCCATCCTTTCATCATACTCTTGAAAATACCACTTATTATTTAGAGATGTTTGCCAGTTTTATAAACAAAATATTATATTATCACTTTAATGGCATTTATTTTATTATTTGTGATCTCAAACTTTTTTCTTATATTTATGAAATATTCATATTATTTTCAAACCTATTAGGGGAATCCATAGCATTGCTATTTTCTATTCACCTTTACATTCTGGAGAGGGTTCTGCTAGGAATAAAAAATTATAAGTTTTTATTGATTTTTCTTTTTAAAAATATTCATTTCCTAACCTATTTACAATACTGTAAAGAATAAATGGATCTGATATTGTTTTTCCCAGTCAGGCTTAATACGTAATAATTTATGCTTCATATCTCAAATTCTCAACATTAAGGATATATTTAGGCAGCCCTGTGAGCTATGTCATTCTTCCAGAAATAACACACTGACCCTGGACCATGCAATCAGATAATTAGTTAAGAAATTACTATGCAAGTATACACTGCAATTGCAGACAAAATAGTTCTGAATCTGAGAAGTATTTGACCTAACAAAAGACTGGCATATTGATATGTTCCATCATGATATTGTAGGGTTCCTCTTGCAACCCTGAGAAATGGTTTCTTCATTTGTCAGCCAGCAGTCAGTTTATTCCACCCACAGGCAGGTCCTGCTCTCTTCCTATTGGCCAGGGGGAGGAGATGGATGGCAGCAGTTGCTGCCATCAGTCCCAGGTTCCACCTTCAGCCAAAACAGATCATTGACAGAAATGCATCAGAGACCACTCAGCTGTTCAGTAAAGAGTCCACGCAGAAGGCTGGCATCTTGTGCCCTTACGTCAGAACTGAGGGCAGGAATGTCTGGTTCATAGAAGACGCGGTGTCCAGTGCCATCCCTACTTCACCCCAACTTACAGACACAGTGCACAAACTGGGTCCTAGTACTGTAGGTATATCAGGGGTTTGTATGCAAACTGGTCATTGGTATGCTAGCATTCATTCCTGAGTCAAATACTTTTGTTGGCTGGCAAAAATTAGACAAAATGGATTTTGACCCAGGCAACCTGGAGCCTGGTCAGCACTAACCTGTGGATTGTTGTTATTGTTGTTGTCGGGTGCCTTCGAGTCTATTTCGATTTCTAGTCACCCTATATCACAGAGTAGAAATGCCCCATAGAGTTTCCTAGGCTGTAATCTTTATGCAAGCAGATCGCCAGGTCTTTTCCTCCATGTAGCCGCTCATGGATTTGAAGCACAACCCAGCATTCAACCACTGCACCACCTGGGGATAGAGTTGCACGCATCGGTGTTTACAACACTTGTCAGGTGTGTCTTACGAACGCTGCATTCACTACCTGTAAAACTCGTTGCGTTGAGTCGATTCCGACTCATAGGGACCCTATAGGACAGAGTAGAACTTCCCCATAGCGTTTCCAAAGAGATGCTGGTGGATTCAAATTGCCGACCTTTTGCTTCCCATCTGAGCTCTTAACCACTGCGCAACCGGGACTCCACTGCGTTCACTAAATCTGTGAAATAGTGTGCGGGTAATAAGGAGGAAGTAGAACAGGAAAAAAGGAAATATCATGTTGGTGCTAGGACCTCTCAGGGACTCTGGAGAGATCAGTGAACTTTATACAGCTGCTTTTGTTAATGCAGATTTTGGGGAGTATACTTAGCCTCAGGTTTTGAAGTGATGATTATCTGGATATTAGTATTCTGTGCATATGGCTTGGGAGCTATTGCCTTCTGAGAGCTCCATTCCTGGACTTTGGACCCATAATGACTTTGGGGCTCATCCACTGAACAGATGACTGGCCTCTGGTGAGTATCAATAATCTCTGGAGGCTGAGACAGGGAGCTGGGCTGACAGCAGCATCTGCTGCTCGTCCATCATCTCTTCTGGCCAATAGAAATAGGGCATGGCCCGTGTGGTCTAGGAGGCCCTCACTCTCCCTTTCTGGTGGCTGTGCCAGATGAAGAAGTCATTACTACTTCGGCCTGGAAAAGAAACCAAGGATGTCTGGAGGGAATAAAAGAATGAGAGAACAGGATACAGTGAGCCAGTTGGTCACTGGAGCACATTACATCCTCTGGGCACTCTTTCCAGATGCCTTGCATTTTTCACTGTGCAGCCACTTTCCTCGTCCCTTCACTGGGAGAGTTCAGGGCTTCAACATCCTTGCAAAACACAGTCTTTGGGAGAGTGACAGGATGCGTTGAGAAAGAGAAAGCAATGCGGCAGCCCAAGAAGAGATTCAAAGTTTCCTTAAGGTCTTGAGATTAATTCAGAAAGCCCAGTGAGCCCTGGGGCCCTCAGAGCCCTGAAATGTTAGAAAAAGTGAGAAAGTAATGGTGAGACATGCAATCATTCAGTGCTTCTTCACACACTGTCAACGTGACCCAAATTCTCTCGGTGCTCAGGATGTGTGCATATCTTTCAGGGCTGCCCTTCACCACTATTTTCATCTCTTGATTCCAAAATCTTAAGGTTTTTTACAGTAATGATGATACTAATAATATCTTCCTTCTAAAGGATCCACTTGTTTAGGCTTTACACAGATTTTTCACATTCATGATTTCATCTGATCTAAGACAAAGCCTACAAAATAAGAATAATATGTGGTATCATCCATGTTAGTTACAAAAACACTGAAAATCAGAAATAGGTAAAATCATCAACAAGTAGCAGAGCTAATATGAGCCAGAGTGGAACTTGACCTCACAGGTTATATTTCCAAGTCCAGGGCTCTTTCCACACTCATGGCTCACATTACAACAGCAGTTCAGCAATGTCCACAACTTAAGTAACAGCAGTCAGCAATGATCCAGAAGCAGGGGCAAGGTGGAGTACACAGCACCTGGGAAACTCATCTGGGGTATATTTTTGTCATACTGCCACTTCCAAAAAGGAAATCGTATCCACGCTACCAGTACATATGTGTGTATAGATAAAATTTTAATCTTTCTAATAACTAACAAAACTTGTTCTTTTTGTTAAGTGCCCTCAAGTCAGTTCTGACTCATAACAACCCTATGTACAATAGAACGAAACACTGCCCAATCCTGCGCTATTCTCACAATAGTTGCAGCCACTTTGTCAATCCATCTTCTTGAGGGTCTTCCTCTTTTTCACTGACCCTCTACTTTGCCAGGCATGATGTCCTTCTCCAGGGACTAGTCCCTCCTCATAACACGTCCAAAGTTCATGAGATGAAGTCTCGCCATCCTCACTTCTAAGGAGCATTCTGGCTGTACTTCTTCCAAGACAGACTTTTTCATTCTTCTGGCAGTCCATGGTATAGTCAATATTCTTTACCAACACCATAATTCAAAGGCATGAATTCTTCTTCCATCTTCCTTATTCTTTGCCCAGCTTTCTCAGGGATACGAGGCAACTGAAAATACCACGGCTTGGGTCAGGTGCACATTAATCCTCAAAATGACATCTTTGCTTTTTAACACTTTAAAGAGATCTTTTGCAGTAGGTTTGCCCAATGCAATATGTCATTTGATTTCTTGACTGCTGCTTCCACAGGTGCTGATTGTGGGTCCAAGTAAAATGAAATCTTTGACAACTTCAATTTTTTTCTCCATTTATCATGGTGTTGCTTATTGGTCTAGTTGTGAGGATTTTTGTTTTCTTTATGTTGAAGTGTAATCCATACTGAAGGCTGTGGTCTTTGATCTTAATCAGTAAGTGCATCAACTCCTCTTCACTTTCAGCAAACAAAGCTGTGTCATCTGCATGTCATAGATTGTTAATGAGTCTTCCTCCAATCCTGATTCCCCATTCTTCTTCATATAGTCTAGCTTCTCAGACTATTTGCTCTGCACAAAGATTGAATAAGTATGGTTAAAGGATACAAACTTGAAGAACACTTTTCCTGATTTTGAACCATGCAGTGTCCCCTTGTTCTGTTCCAATCACTGCCTCTTGGTCTATGTACAGGTTCCTCATGAGCACAATTAAGTGTTCTGGAATTTCCATTCTTTCCAATGTTATCCATAATTTGTTATGATCCACACATTCGAAGGCCTTTGCTAGTCAATAAAACACAGGTAAACAGCTTTCTGGTATTCTCTGCTTTCAGCCAAGATCCATCTGACATCAGCAATGATATCCCTGGTTCCACGTTCTCTTCTGAATCCAGCTCGAATTTCTGGCATTCCCTGTCAATGCACTGCTGCAATCATTTTAGAATTACCTTCAGCATAATTTTACTTGCATGTGAGATTAATGATATTGTTTGATAATTTCCACATTCTGCTGGATTACCTTTTTTTCAGAATAGGTGCATATATGGATCTCTTCCAGTTGGCTGGCAGGTAACTGTCTTCCAAATTTCTCAGCATAGATGAGTGAATACTTCCAGTGTTGCATCCATTTTTTGAAACATCTCAATTGGTATCCCATCAATTCCTGGAGCGTTGTTTTTCACCAGTGCCTTCAGTGCAGCTTGGACGTCTTCCTTCAGTACCATCGGTTCTTGATCATATGCTACCTTCTGAAATGGCTGAACGTCAACCAATTCTTTTTGGTACAGTGACTCTGTGTATTCTTTCCATCTTCTTTTGATGCCTCCTGCATTGTTCAATTTTTTGCCCATAGACTCCTTCACTATTGTGACTCAGGACTTAAATTTTTTCTTCAGGACTTCCAGGCAACATGGCGCTATAGTCAGAAGCACCATGCTGTCCCTCCACAGCTAAGATCTGAAAAACTAAGTCAAACAGAGTCACACATCAATCCTGAAACCCTAAGCATCAGATGAAGAGATAAAGAACTCAACCAAGCACTGAATGGTATAAGAAACTGACTGAGAGCAGAGAGTGCAGAGGTTCCCTATCCGCTATGCGGCGTGGATCCACCATCTTGGACTCCTATTGGAGAACAGCCAACAGGGGGTATGAGAAAGCAGCTTCACGGAGCTTCCAGCAAGAGACAGAACAACCGGTAACCAATGATATACACTTTCCCACCCCCACCCTTCTTTACCCCCACTCAGTCTCCTCTGCTTCCTGCAGCCACAGTCTCAAGGCCAGAAAGCACTGGCTTCACCCCAGTGTCACTTGGATTCCATCCGTCCACACTGGCCGGCTCCCTGAGTGCCAGTTGTTGGCTGCTGGTGTTGCTTTATTCTGCTTCATTAGATTTCTTCCTTACCTCTCACCACCTCCCCTTCCTTTGTCTCAAACACATGGCTTCATGTACCATCTTTGCTTTTTCCTGAAATGCTGCGAAACACCACTCAACTGTGAAACTGCTTCCTGGCCCATGCCGCCACGCTAGTGGGACCCCCAGGGCTTTTTGTTTGTTTGTTTGTTTGTTTTGTTCTGTTTTGATTTATTTGTTTGTTTTCTTTTTCTTTTCTCAGCTTGGGAGCCCCTTCTAGCCAGGCAATACCATGCAGCTTTGGAGCTACTCCCTCACTCTGCGCAGATGCACAGTGTCATCCCTGGGGGCATTTCTTTTCTCGTGTTTTTTTTTTTTTTTTGGGGGGGGGCTTGTTTCTTTGCTTTGTTTTCTTCTCTCTCTTTTTCCCTTTTTGTCTTTCTTCATTTCCAGTCTCTCAATTTATTCATTTTCTTTTTTCTGTTTTTTTTTTTCTCCTTTTCTCAGTCTCTCATCTCTCCACTCCAATAGCAAGCTCCCTTAGCACTCTTTTTTGTTTGTGTGTATGTTTTTGGTTTCTGTTCCTCTCTCCTCTCTCTCATCTTTCTCATACCCATCTTAGCTCCACACATCACAATCTACCCCCTCCTTCCTGCCTACCTGCACCATGCACTGAACATCACACCCCTAAGCAGCACAGGCATGGCCTACCAGAACCTGCCCTGCACTGATTCCCAGTTCACCCAGTTGGCCATAGTACATGCCACAAAAAACCCATCCCAGCTACTCTCCTTCAACTGGACCTGCTCTGCTGTACCATACCTGAGTGACTGACCCTGCCCATTGGAGGAGGTGAAAAGTATTGTGCCCACAGACAAGCAAACAACAAAGAATGCACATCCCGCCTGCTCAGACATAACCAAATAAAACAAAAAAGCAGGAAGAAACAAACAAATCTAAAATCAATAAATGAGGAAAATAACTACTGAATGCCCCAAAGACAGCAGACAGTATCAAAACATATACAAAAACAGGACAGGATGGTTCCAGTAGGCATCCAAAATAAAACACCAGATGACTTTCCAGTAGAAGAAAACGCACTAGAACTACCTGATAGGGAATTCAAATCTCTAATATTCAGAATTATCCAAGAGTTGAAGCAAAAAGCAGACAAAAATTAGGAAAAGGCAGACAAATTCATGGAAAATATACACACACAAATGGAAGAATTCAAGAAAATAAAACGGAACAAAATGCTAAAATAAATTCACAACTAGAAATCATACAAAAACAACAATTAGAAATCCAAAAGATAAACAACAAGATTTCAGAAATGGACAATTTCATAGAAGGGCTGAGGAGCAGGTTTGAAACGATGGAAGACAGGATCAGCGAAATTGAAGACAAATACTTGGATACAACTCTGTGGAAAAATCAGAAAAATGAATGAAGAAAAATGAAGAAACCATGAGAATTATGTGGGATACAGTCAAAAGCAGAAATTTTTGAGTGATCAGAGTTCCAGAACAGGGGGAGAAAACAAAAAACACAGAGAGGATCATTGAAGAATTGCTGACAGGAAACTTCCCCAATATCATGAAAGATGAAAAGCTGACCATCCAAGAAGCTCAACGAACCCCATACAGGATAGATCCCAAAAGAAAATCACCAAGGCATATCATAATCACACTTGCTAAAACCAAAGACAGAGAATCCTGAGAGCAGCTCGAGAAAAACAAAAAGTCACATACAGAGGAGAAACAATAAGACTAAGCTCTGGTTATTTGCCAGAAACCATGCAGGCAAGAAGGCAATGGGATGACATATATAAAATCTTGAAAGAAAGAAATTGTCAGCCAAGAATAATATATCCTGCAAAACTCATTCAAATATGATGGTGAAATTAGGTCATTTCCAGATAAACAGAAATTAAGGGACTTTGTAAAAACCAAACCAAACTTACAAGACTTATTAAAGGGAGTCCTTCAATCTGAGAACAAACAACATCAGACCACAGGCTGAATCTAGGACGCAGGATTGTACTAGCCGGATATCAACCTAGGAAATGAACTCTTAAGGACCATGCAAAACCAAAAGAATTACAGCAGGGAAACCAGAGAGGTTAATCTGTAAATGGCAACAGCATCAGAACAATAAAAGAGGGAATAAACGGTGTAGGTATAGAACCTTCTAATGGAAGGGAAAGCAAGGAGATACCAAGTAATAATAGACTGGTTCAAATCTAGGAAGATAAGGGTAAATTTCAAGGTAACCACAAAGAAAGTTAACAAACCTACTCATCAAAATAAAGAAGAAAGACATAAAGTCTCAGTAAAAACAAAACCTGCAAAAAGAAAAGAAATGAAAAAAAAAAAAAATCCACAAACAAAAGGAACTCAGCACAGGAGAGTAAGAGGAACAAAGAAAACATCAGCACCACAAAAAAAAAGCAGTACCAAATGCAATCCCACTCCTAGGAATATATCCTAGAGAAATAAGAGCCATCACATGAATAGACATATGTGCACCCATATTCATTGCAGGACTATTCACAATAGCAAAAAGATAGAAACAATCTAGATGCCCATCAACAGATGAATGGATAAAAAAACTGTGGTACATACACACAGTGGAGTATTATGCAACGATAAAGAACAATGATGAATCTTGGTCTTTTCTTTCTTTCCTGTCTTTTTAATGATCTCTTGCTTTCTCATGTATGATGTCCTCGAAGTCATTCCACAACTCTGGTCTTCGGTCATTAGTATTCAATGCAACAAATTTTGAAATGATCCTCTAAATTCAGGTGGGATATACTCAGAGAAGTACTTTGGTTCTCATAAACTTGTTTTAATTTTCCTCAGCTTCAACTTGAACTTGCATATGAGCAATTGATTGTCTGTTCTGCAGGCAGCCACTGGCCTTATTCTGACTTATGATATTGAGCTTCTCCATCGTCTTTTTCCACAGATGTAGTCGATTTGATTCCTTGGAGTTGCTTAAAAATCTCCATCCCTTTATGGAGAATATCTCCTCTCATTTGAAATTTGGTGTCATTTTCTCAAATGTTGAGGAACTGAAGAAGGCCTGAGTCAGTCAGTTGAGTCATGCTGAGAAGATCTGAAAGGTAGAATTTTGTGTTGTTGATCAAAGATACCTTTTTTTTTTTACAAAAGCAATATGATTCAGTTTACTAGTCCATAGAAAACAAACCTTAAGCAACATTTCAGAGTAGAATTCATGCACAAAAACATTTAGATATGGCAATATATGCACAGAGCAGAAAGTTAGCTCTCCTCAAACTATTGCCAACTTTGCCCTGTTTTCAATTTCATCAGTATCTATGCTTTTGAATGTCTCTTTATCCTTTTCCTCTTTCCATAAAAATGGCATAAACAACAATAAGACCCTACTCCTTCAGATATATGTAAGAAAAATAGTACTCTATTTACTTTTTAAACCAAATCAAGTTACACGGCATGACCAGCCAGTATTCACTATTTTGAGGACAATCTTTTTACTGTTTTGACTTTCCACACCAATTAAGAGATTTGGAGTAGACACTGAAGCTTGGACACACTTTCATAGGCCCTCAAAGTAGCTCTGCACAAACATACACCCTAGAGCACACGGACACTCCACAAAACATCCACAAAGCACATCCGTTAAATGAGAACAATTCTTAATCTTATTTAGATAACTGTCAGGAATGTTAGAGATATAGAATGAGACCATTAAGAAAGTATAAAAACAAAAATTCCACTATTATCCAAATTATTATCTCTGCTAGAATAGCAGTGAATGCTTTGACTCTTACCCAAACTTGATCCCAGGACAGACTTTTCTCCTATCCTCAAATCCATTTACCTCTCAAGTTGAAACAAAAAAGAGGAAAGAGAAGAAAAAAAGTAAAGATAAATGTAAAAAGTTACATTCCTAAAGCAGACAGTCACTTCTTAGGAACACAAATAAACACTAAAATCTATGGAGCCAATTGTATTATTTACTTTCTTATTATGGAAGAATCAGGAGATTATAATTCTAATTTATTCCTTGAAGTATAATCAAAGATTGTCTTCAAATTTGATTCTTGAGTAGAGTTAAGTGAGAGTTCCAGAGTAATATCTGATCAATATAGTCTAAACAGCCAGTACTAAAAAAGAGAGAGAGAAGTCTAGTATTCAATGATTCAATATACCTTAACACAAATAATACTAGGACTGTAAAATTAAGTGAGGAAAGTAGTTCACAATGCCAACTCCTATAAACATAGAGCAATGTTCTCAAACTTTAATGTGCTTCAGGATTACCTAGAGGGCTTGTGAAAACATAGATTGTTGTACCCCACCCTAGAGTTTCTGAATCAGTAGGTCAGGACAGAGCCCAAGAATCTACATTTCAAATAAGTTTCCAGGTGATGCTGATACTCTGGTCTGGGCTTTGAAAATTACTGCTATAGAGGAATTAACACAATAGGAAATAATTGAGGGCCTTTGGTTTTGGACCGAAGCCCTGGTGGCACAGGGGTTAAGAGCTATGGATACTAACCAGAAGGTCATCATCTCAAATCCACCAGCTGCTCCTTGGAAACCCTGTGGGGCAGTTATACTTCTCCTATTGGGTCGCTATGAGTCAGAATGGACTCGACGACAACAGGTTTGGTTTGGGTTGGTTTTGGACCAAAGAAATGCATGGAGGAGTTGAAGGAAGAAGTTTCAAATTAAAGGGTACATTCATTCAACAAATGTTTAAATGCTAACTATAGCCAGGAAACTACATACTAGAGATAAAGTGGTGAACAAAACAGACAGGGTCCCGTCCTTGTGGGGCTTAAGTTCTAGTAGGGGAAACACTTAATAAGCAAGTAGTCCTAAGTGGTATAAATTAAAAAATGGAACAGAATAAGGAGATAGAAAACATGGAGAGTTGTTTCGCCCTGGTGTTCAGGAAGAGCTTCTTTGAGGGGCCATTTGTGTAGAGGCTTGAACTGAGTGAAAGAGTGAGCCATGCTAAGGAAGACTGGAAAAGTGTTCTAGGCAGAGGAAGTACAATTGAAGTTTAAAGACAAAGTGTTTTTACATTGCTGTTATATATTTCACAACCAGTTTTCAAGATCAGCTTCAGTCAATGATGGTGCTTTTGATGAAAACACTTATGTTCTCAATTGAAAGAACATAAAATTTCACTTGCACAAGCAAAAAAAGTACACACGCAATTTCTAGAACTGAAAAGGGAACTGAATAAACAGCCAAACAATGGATTCAACAAAGAAATTAAATGTCAGTATAGCCACCATCTGTCTGTCAGTTTGCCAGACTGTGGTGGCTTACATGTTTCTGTGATGCTAGAAGCTAGGTCACCGGAATTTCAAGGTGCCAACAGGGTCATTCATGGTGGGCAGATTTCAGCAGAGCTTCCAGACTAAGACAGACTAGGAGGAACCTGTACTTGTTGCCATTGAGTTGATTCTGACTCATGGTGACCCTATGTGTTAGAAATGCTCCATAGGGTTTTCTTGGCTGTAATCTTTAGGGAAGCAGATTGCCAGGACTTTCTTCTGTGGCACCACTGTGTGTATTCAAACTGTCAACCTTTAGGTTAGTAAACTGAGTGCAAACCATCGTGCCACCCAAGGACCTGACAAGGAAGAAAGACCTGACAATCTACTTCCAGAAATTAGTCAAAGAAAACCTTATGGATCACAACAGAACATTGTTGAACTCACTTGCTATGGACACATCATCAGGAGAGACCAATCACTAGAGAAGGACATCATATTTGGTGAGGTAGAAGGCCAGAAAGGGCAAGGGAGACCGTTGGTGAGAAAGATTGGCATAGTAACCCCAATAATGGACTCGAACATGCTGGTGACTGTGCAGATGATGCAGGACCAGGGAATGTTTTGTTCTGTTGTACATAAGGTTGGCATCAGCTGGAGTCTGCTTGATTGCCGCTAACAACAGCAACATAGCACATTAGCATAATCTTATTAAAAGAATAATATTATGTGAACATTAGTTAGCCAGATGTCAAGAACTATCAGTCCAATATACATAGAAAACAGTGGAAAATGTTTAGACTTAGAAGAAAGAATTTCAAAATTTTGGCTAGAACAAACATTTAAGATGGATGAAAATAATAATAATAAAACAAGTGACCATTGACTAGTCTAGAGAATTTGAAGTGAGATTATCAATTTAATGAATAGTAAAATGAAAGAAAATAATCATAGTTAAACATTTTAAAGGCAAATATTCCTCAGTTTAACTAGATTGTACCAGGGATAAAAGCCACATTGAACAACTAACATTGATTTTACGTATTGTTGAACTATTACCGAAGAAAATAAGATGTCACAATTAATTGGTATTTCCTTGGTTTTACATCTATTGTCAAAGTAAAGGTTTTGAAGAATGAAAAAATAACTTTCAATTTTAGACATTATTTTTAAAATTTTTTGAGGGCAAGCCTAGGATAATGATAATAATTGTGGTACAATGGATTGCTTTTATGTGGCCTTTCTCACCGTGGTCTTGTAACTCCCACCAAATGATTGGGTAGGACCATGCAAATAAGGTATATGGAACACTAACAAGGGGATTGGTCAGTTTTGCCATCCCTCTAGGCTTTAAAGAGAGCCATTTCCAGAGCAGAGAGAGGATCTCACCCCACCAAGGAAAAAGGGCCAAGAGCAGAACGCAGAACATGTCCTTTGGACTCAGGCTCCCTGTGCTGAGAAGCTCCTTGAACCAGGAGACTGAGAGAGAGAGAGAGCTGTAACGCTGAAGATGAGGCGAAGCGGCAGCACAAGACACCGGCAGGGCATCCTGGGCCATGGAGCAAGAAAGCTGAATGCCTTTAGGCAGGAGGCTCGCTGGAGGAGTAGGGTACTTCTGGGCACTTGGTGGAGCTAGGTTTGCTGACCCACGGAGCCAAGGCTTACTGGCGGAGTGGGGTGCCTCGGGGCACTTATCAGCAGAGCTAAAAGAGCTTTGTAACACTTGCCTGAGCGGTGCAGAGGCTGAGAAGTCAGAGAGAGTTGTGCCTGTGGTCACGGCTAAGAAGAGGCTGTCCTGATGGAAGAACTGTATCCTGAGCATTTCTGAACCTGAATTGTAACCTGTTACTTTACTAATAAACCCCATAACTGTGAATATTTTAAGTTCTGCATGACCATTGCAATGAATTATCGAGCCCAGCAGAGAAGTAGAGAGTGCCACGGGAGGGATGGTTGGTGTCAGAATTGGTAAAGATGGTGAAGAGTGAAGGCACATCTGACCCCTGCCTGACAGGAGTCAGCCTTGGACTGTTGATCTTGATTCTCCTCTTCCCTTGTGAAGTTAGAGGAGGTCACATGCCCCTGCCATGCCATTTTTACACTAATGTTGTTGATGAAGATAAAGGTATACAAGCCAGAATTTTAGCTGAAAACCAGAAAGTATTCTTTGTGCCAAATACAATGCCTATTTTGAATTCATTAGTAGGAGACATGGCCTCAACCGTGCAGATACTAATGACCGGTTTGGGAACAATTCTAAGATTACATAAAATATTTTCGAGATCTGCTCAAAGATGGGACACCTTGATGAAACATATTAAATGTGACTTTATACCTACTCTTACACACACGACAGGAATCCTGACTAAATATAGCTAAAGAAATTTAATTTAGTCAAGATTTGAGATGCACTAAAAGAGTTAAGCCAAACCACAGAAGATTCACAAAAAGTGAATCATGGTCTTTGGCAGGAAATAAAATTAATTTTGAATTTGTGCTAGCCACAGTTATTAGTATGAACTGTTGCGTGCTATAAATAACGTTAACAAAATTTGCCAAATAAACAAATATAACTACCAGTTTAATTTTAAGGCTTTTTTTAACTTTTTAAAAATGTACATGTGATTTTTTTGCATCAAAAGGAACTACATATAAAATATACTACAGAAGTAACATTCCAATAAACCATAAGGGATTTAGAACAGGAAAAAGAACTTCGCATGACTGTAAAGGAGATGATTCATATACAAGTAAACCTGAAACTAATTTCAACTTAGACTATTTTCTAGTCAACATTGACCAATATACTGCTATTTTTTATTTTCTTTAGAATACCTTGATATTAAAAATTTTGAAAGAAAAAGACTTCAGAAATACTGTACAGAATGTTAATATTGCTTTTAGAGATGGTGAATATTGTGATATAAGTGATGGCAATTCATATGATAAAATTAAAATATCTTGTAATATTTTCTATAACAATGATAATTTTTCACAACACTGTTGGAACCTCACAGCATTCATGGTTAACTTGTAAAACTAACTATTCCTTTAAGAGCATTATTGATAAACCCAGTTGCTACTGCCTCAGTAGTACCAAATTTTTCCAAATAGAAATTAATAAAAACTATCAAAGAATTACAACGACCCTGGGGAAGTTATTTAGTTTGACATTATTACTAGATGAGAAATTACGTTAAAATCTTTATGATAACATAATCAGTAATTTTGCTGAAATGAACACGAGAAAAATACGTTTGACCATATTTTGTTTGTTATGTTATGTTACACATCGAAACATCATCAGCCCATCAACAGAATACCTAAACATGTACCATAATATTAAATGTAGTTATCTATTTTGTCAAATTTAAGTCATATAAATACAACTTCAAGAATACTTTTTATTTGTTGCTATAAAGAATGTTTTGATAGAACCTATTGTATTTAACAGTTTGTTGGCATAATTTTTAATTCTTTAATATTTAGACAAATGGTGTGTGGAACTCCATTTGAACTCTCACCCTGGGTCCTACAAATGCTAAGAATAAGCACAGCTTTACTCAAGGGAGTAGCAGGCCTAGGTCCTTCCGTTCTTGGAGCTGCTTTAGACTGATGAATCACATAGATAAACTTCCTAGATTTTTTTCCCCTTTTCCCCTTAGAATGTTATCTCTCATATCACCCAATTTAGTAGCCCTCCTCCCACACCTCATTAGCCACATTTTACTCAACGTATCCTCTTATCAAAGGCTCTAGGAAGTTTAAGCCCCAATCAGCCCTGGCTACCTGAGAAGGGAAGGAGAATAGACAGGATAGTGGAATAGAACAACCTCTTGGTAATGGGGCACAGTATGTTTCTAGGACAAAGGGTGGCAGTAATAGGAAGAAGAAAAACAAAGGATAAAATAGAAAACTCGGATAATTTCTAAAACAAGGAATCAAAGGAGTTAGCGATAGCAGTGAGGACAGTGATGAAGAGATGAGAGAAGGAGTTGGCCATGGAGGGAATGACAGGTGTCTCTTCTGAGAAAAAGATGAGAGAGAGTGAAGAAGGAGGAGGAGGAGAAGGGGGGAAGGAAAGTAAATACATAAATCATTTTTGGATATTGAATAGACATGGACTCAATTTTCTCAGAATTGCATAAGGAGAAATCATCTGCTTAGAATGAGGTAGTGCAGGCAATATTCGTACATTCCACAAATACATATTGAGAGCTTACTGTGGGCTCTGTATTGTGTTAGCTCCTGGGGTAACAGTGGTGAGCAAAAAAGACATGGTCCAGTGTCTGAGGCAGCTCACATCTCAGGCCTGAAAAAGACCCACATGTGACTGGGGAAACAGCCTATCATATAATTTCATTCTTATATAAATTGTAGCTTATTCAAAAAATAGAAAATAAAAAGGAAATAACAAAAACTGAAAACAACCCTACTGTTCTTCAACTGGTGAATGGATAAGCAAATTAGGATACAATACGATGGAATACTACCGAACAGTAAAAAAGGAACAAACTATTGATGCACGGAATTACTTGGATGAATCTGAAATGCATACGTATTGCTAAGCAAAGGAACCAGACAAAAAACAAAAACAAACAAACAAAAAAAACGACATACTCTATGATTCCATTTATATGGCACTTTGGAAAAGAAGGAAAGGTACAGGGGTAGAAAAGATATCAGTAAGGGGGGCAGGAGTTAACTATAATGACGTGAGGGGATGTTCTTAGAGTGACAGAGCGGTTCTAGACCTTGACTGTAGTGGGGGTTATACTCCTGTAAGCATATGTCAAAACTCACAGAACTATACACTGCAAAGGGTAGATACTTCTGTACAAAAATTATACGATAATAATTGCTTTAATGTTCCCAGAGAAAATACACCAAAATGTTGCAATGCTGTGATTTGGTAGGTAGGTGATTTTTCTCTAACTTCTTGCATCTCCAATTTTTGACACACCTCTAACCACCTGTGATACTGAGTTACGTCATAACTGCAAACTAGAAGTCAGGAATAAGTGTAGATAATTGTATCTTCAGATTCTTCATAAGCCTCAGCAGACTGGAAATGCAGATGCAGGTTAGATCACTTCTGTATGGTTTACTTATTTTCTCCACTCTATTTAAATTCTGATGTGCACTTATGTCTCAAATTTAACCCAGACTAGAAAAGCATCTCATTTGAAGCCTACCTTGTTTATGTAGAAGTGGAATGTGTTAAGAAAAGTGTTTTGAAAGTCCTTGTTATGAGACTGAAGAACATAAATGAGCAGTTACTACAAGCAGTAACCTAATCCTCTGGCAGTTGTAAAGAAGCTGAACGTTTACAATAAAGATTTTACGGAAAGTATTTTCCTGAATTGGTTGCCGCAATAATCCACTGGAATAAATTGGCATTGTGACCCAATTTAACAACCGTGGGCTTCAACCATGCAATAGTTAACACTTGTTCTGAAGGAAGATTGTTATGATCTGTGCTCACTGAATTTCAGAGTTAAATGTATTTGATTACCTACTAGAAAGTAGATTTCCTTCCTTTTTCCGCAGGTGAGGATCATAAGATTTCAGCAGCAATTGTTATTCTCCAAGCCACTTTCCCAAAGGGTTTGCAGGTCTAAGCACACCGCCCCCCCCCCCAGCCCAAGGAAATGCCCAAATGTTAACAAGTAGGCTTTGTTTTTTCTCAAATTGCTGCATACTTTCCCTTTCAAAGACTACTGATCAGTTAGGAAATGGTAAATTAATACCTCCCTTTTTTCTTATATCTAACTTTTATAAGACTTCATATACAAATGTGAATTCCTCACTGCCCTCAATTCGAGTTGATTCCTACTCATAGCCATCCTATAGGACAGAGTAGAACTGCCCCACAGGCTTTCCAAGGAGCAGCTGGTGGATTCAAACCGCCGGCCTTTTGGTTAGCAGCCAAGCTCTTAACCACTATGCCTCAAGGGCTCCTTAAAAGTGAATTACCTCATAGCAAAGATGTGAGTTAATTCCATCATAAAGAAGAGTAAATATAGCAGAAGCAAGGAAAAGATAAACAGTACTAGGTCCAATACATGGATATACTTTCTCTGTTACTGTAATTTCCCAAACTCTAATTTTCTAAAGATGAAAAGGTATAAATTTCCTTTAAACATTGTCTCGGAAAATAACTTCACAAATAGGTTAGGCTACTTTGTTGTTGTCCACTGCAAGCAATATTGCTGGAACATCCAAACATAAGCAAAGTGTTGTAGAAAATAAAAGAAGGAACATCCCGAACTCTATATGAGGCTAGTGTAATCATAACAAAACTAAGGATACTTAAAAAAAGGAAAATAATAATACAATTTCATTTGTGAAAAATTCTAAACAGTATAATAGCAACCAAATCCAGAAAAGTATGAAAAACATGAGACATCATGATCATGGTTGCTTAGTATTTAGAAAATCAATTAATGTAATTCACTGCATTGACAGATTAAGAAGAAAATTCACCTGGTCATTTCAACAGACGCAAAAAAACATTGTTTGATAAAATTCAACAACTGTTCATAATTACAAAAAAGAAAACTGTTGGCAAACTAGTAATAGATGGAGAATTTTTACTACAATAAAGGGCATCTACAAAAACCTGGGAAAAAATTACGTAATTAATGGTAAAATGTTTGAAACAGGAATAAGGAAGGATGTCACCTATCACCACTTCTATTCAAAACTGTACTAGAGTTCCAAGGCAGCATAGTAAAGACAAGAAAAAGAAACAAGAGATCTAAGTACAGGAAGAAAGGAGAAGGAATATTGTCATTGTTTACAAATGATATTATTGTTCATATAGAAAATACAAAAAATCCATAGGTAAATCATTAGT
The DNA here is from genome assembly GCA_030035585.1 of Dugong dugon. Taxonomy (NCBI): domain Eukaryota; kingdom Metazoa; phylum Chordata; class Mammalia; order Sirenia; family Dugongidae; genus Dugong; species Dugong dugon. The sequence continues at coordinate 137,050,055 of CM057464.1, forward strand.
ATTTATAAATAAGTTTAACAAGGTGGCTAGATACAAAAATCAATATACAATTGCATCTCTCTTCACCAGCAACAATAAATTAGAAAATGTAATATTTAAAAAGAAACCATTAACAAGAGAACAAAACATGTGAAGTGCCTAGGAATAAATCTTGACAGATGTTTTAAAAGGCCTAAATGAAAAGGAATTATTTCATGTGCTTGCATAGAAAGACTGAATGGCCATAAGATGTAAGTTATCCACAAATTGATCTAGAAGGTTTTTCATGGAAGCTGACAAGCTGATTATAAAATTTATACGGTAATTCAAAAAGCCAAAAATATTAAAGACACTTTAAAGATGAAGAACAAGTTGTGGGAACATGCCCTACCAGATATAAATATGTATTATAAAGCTATACAATTAAGACAGTGTGGTGTTTGCAAAGGAAGAAATAGATCAACTGAACAAAAGAGGTGATCCAGAAACAAACCCATGTATACATAAAAACTTTATTTTTGTCAAGATCACTGGGGAAAGACTAGACTATTCAATAAATGTTGCTGGGACGACTGGTTATTCATATGGAAAAATATAAAATGAAATATCTACCTCACACTCTACTCTAAAAATCAATTACTGGTGAATTGAAGAAATAAAGGTGAAAGAAAAAAAGAAAAAATGTTTAGAAGTTACCAGAACAATATTGTATGATCTCAGGAGACAGAAGAATTTAATAAGAAAAACACAACAAAAATCATAAAGGAAAACTTGTTTTTTTTTCCAACATTAAAATTAAGAGATTTTGTTCACCAAAATAAACCATAGAATGGAAAGACAAGTCACAAAAGTGAGAATATATTTACATCACACATAACAAAGGATTAGTATCGTATATGAAAATATCATATATGTAAATCGCTTATGAATCTGTAAGACAAATCACTAAATTTTAAAAATGTGCAAAATATATGAACAAGTATTTCATGGAAGAGGAAACATTAACAGTTCATCAGTATTAACAATCATAAAAATTAAAATAAAAATGAAATTCCAATACACACATATCGACCAAGTTTAAAAATTGATAAGACCAGGTGCTGGCAACAATAAATAGAAATAGGAGCTCCCTCATCCACTGTTGTTGTGGTTGTTGTTGTTAGATGCCACGGAGTCAGTTCCACTCATAGAGACCCTATATACAACAGAACGCAACACTGCCCAGTCCTGTGCCATCCTCACAGTCATTGCTATGTTTGAGCCCATTGTTTGCAGCCACCATGTCAATCCGTCTTGTAGATGGTCTTCCTCTTTTTCTCTGACCCTCCACTTTACCAAGCATGATGTCCTTCTCCAGGGACTGGTCCCTCCTGATAATATGTCCAAAGTACATGAGATGAAGTCTCTCCATCCTCACTTCCAAAGAGCACTCTGGCTGTATTTCCTCCAAGACATTCTTCTGGCAGCCCGTGGTATATTCAATATTCTTCACCAACGCCATAATTCAAAGGCATCAGTTCTTCTCCGTCTTCTTTATTCATTGTCCAGCTTTTACATGCATATGAGGCGACTGAAATATCAGGCGCACTTTAGTCCTCAAAGTGACATCTTTGCTTTTTAACGCTTTAAAGAGGTCTTTTTAAGCAGATTCGCCCAATGCAATGTATCCTTTGATTTCCTGACTGCTGCTTTCATGGGCATTGATTGTGGATACAAGTAAAATGAAATTCTTGACAACTTCAGTCTTTCCTCGGTTCATCATGATGGTGCTTGTTGGTTCACTTGTGAGGATTTTTGTTTTCTTTATGTTGAGGTATAATCCATACTGAAGGTGGTGGCCTTTGATCTTCATCAGTAAGTGCTTCAAGTCCTCTTCACTTTCAGCAAGTGAGGTTGTGTCATCTGTGTATCGCAGGTTGTTAATGAGTCTTCCAACAATCCTGATGCCTCATTCTTCTTCATATAGTTCAGCTCCTGGGATTATTTGCTCACAAATAATCATCAACTATTAGTGGGAGTATAAACATGTACAACCAATTTAGAAAACATTTTGGCATTACTAAGTAGATGTGAACATGCATAGTATAAATTCCATGACTAGCAATTTCATTCTGAGGTATATACTTCACAGAAACGCTTGTATATATTACTAGGAGATACGTTCATAGCTGCATTTTTTTGAACATTAAAAAGCTATAATAAAATGCCCATCAACAATAGAATGAATAAACTGTATTTTTATTCTCTACAAGAGACTATGTACAGCAGTGAAAATAAATGGATTATAACAATGCATATCAATATGGATGAAGGTCAGAAACATAATTTTGAGTGAAAGAAGCAGGTCCCAAAAGAATACATGCAGTGGGATTTAATTTACATGAGGTTCAAAAGCAGACAAAACCTAAAAATATATTGTTAGAGAATTCCCTTCATAGACAGTAAAACTAAGATAAAAGGCAAGGAAATGTTTTACTAAAAATTGAGGTAATTGTTCTCATTCTCTTAAATCTCTGAATTTTATCGATTAGTTCTTCATTTCTGCAGTAGTCAAGGCTTGGATTATGCATTGTACTCTTACCCCATGGGACTCTGACACATATTATTGTTTACAAAATATTAAAATATCTAGTTCAAATTGAACCTAACCAAAATCGCCATAACTTCTAACTCCATGTTGTATAATTTATAAATTTACCACTTCTCATTGTCAGATTGTAATGAAGGGATACTTGCTACACATAGCAGAAAAATAAATACAAAGTCAATTGCTATGATAAATATGTCAAAATCTAGTAATTTTCAAGTTACTTGTACAAGTCAGTCTTTATCAAAATATAAGGTATTAATCTTATTAACTGTTTTTTTGCTATTACAAATAATGCTTCAGAGAACCTCATTACATATTTCTTTGTGCACATATGCATGAATTCTCTGGAGCATATATCTAGAAATGAAATTGCTAGATTAAAGACAATGTGAATCTTCAAGATAATACTACATTTTTGCAAAGTCGCTTCAAAATTGACTGTAACGATTTACATTTCCATCAACAGTGAGAGAAGTTCCTTTACTCCATACCTTTGTCAAGATTTGGTATTATTAAACCCGTAAATAACCCATTGCCGTTGAGGCGAGTCAGACTCATAGCGACCCTATAGGACAGAGTAGAACTGCCCCATACAGTTTCCAAGGAGCACTTGGTATTGTTAGACTTTTTAACATTTTTTTCCAATCGAGATGGATAAAAATGATAGAGTCTGACTTTTATTACTCTGATGATGATAACTGGTAAGACTAATCATCTTTCTGTATTTACTGATTATTTAGATTTTCCCTTCTGTAAATTAACTGTTCATATTCTTTACCATTTTTCTAAGGGGTTTTTTTTCCAACTGATTTGTAGGAATTCATAAAGAGTTTAGATTCTAATTTATTGATTGATAATATGCTTTACAAATACCTTCTCACAGTATAACTTGTCTTTTCATTCTGTTTGTTGTGTCCTTTATTAAACTGAAGTTTTAATTTTAATGAAGTCAAAGTTATTAATCTTTTCCTTCATGGCTCACACTTTCTCTGTTGTGTTTAAGAAATCCATATTTCATGACCATAAAGATATTTTCCTTTACTTTCTTCTACAGGTTTTTAAGCTTTGAATTAAAATAAATCTAATGAGGATTTATTTTTTTGCACATGGTGTAATTTAAGCATCAAATTGTATTTTGAAATATGAAAAAACAGTTATTCCATCACCATGCATTCAATAACTCATTCTTCCTCTGCTACTTTTAATACTCTCTCTGTCACTGATTGTTTCCATATTTATATAGATTTGTTTCTGGGCTATTCTTTCTTTCACTGGTGTATAATATGAATGTCACTTTTTTCAAAGGACTATGAATTAATAAAAGTTTCATCGTCTGACAGGGCAAGAATCCATATACAGTGCTTCTCCATAATTGTCTCAGTTATCCTTAACTTTTTGCTCTTCCTCAGAAATTTTAGAATTGGCTTGTCAAGTACAACAAAAAACCCTGTTGAGAAGTTGATCGGAACTGAATTGAATTTATTGATTATTGGTGACAGAATTGATATTTTTATAATATTCAGTGTTCCCATTCATAATGTGGTATATGTTTACATTTATTCAAGTCTTTTATGGCTTTCTCTAATATTTTGTAATTTTCTCCCATAATCTTGAATATGTTTTGTTATGTTTACGTCTCCGTACCTTGCAGTGTTTGATAATGGGATCTTCTTTTCCTAATACATTTTCTAATTGGTTGTTACCTATGCATAGTAAAATTGGAGCCCTGGTAGGGCAGTAGTTAAGAGCTCGGCTGCTAACCAAAAGGTCAGCAGTTCGAATCCACCAGCTGCTCCTTGGAAACCCTATGTGGCAGTTCCACTCTGTCCTATAGGGTCGCTATAAGTCAGAATCGACAGCAACAAGTTTGGTTTTGGGTTGGTATAGTAAAGTTACTGATTTTTTAAAGTTGATCTTTGTATCCAGCAATCTTGCCGATGTCTGTTGGTAGTTCTATTAGTATGGCTATAGAGTATCTTGACGTTTCTAAGAATACAATCATATCGTTGACACATAAGGATATTTATTCTCTTCCTTTCATGCCTCTTTTTTCTTTTCTCTTGTCTTGTTAGATTGGCTAGGACCACCAGTATAACGTTCACTACAAGTGATGATAGCGAGCATCCTTATTGTTCTAGTCTTTAGTGGAAATGCTTCTAAAATTTATTCATTATGTATGATTTTTAGGATAGATTATTTATGATTACTCTTTATCAAATTAAGGAAGTGCCTATCTATGTTGATTTTTAAAATGAATGCAAGTTAAATATTACTAAATGCTTTTTCTGCATCTACTGAGATAATCATATGGTTTTTCTCCTTTTATCTGTTAATGTGATATAGTCCAATTAGCAGATTTTCTGAACTTGTACTCCTAGGATAAAACCTACTGGTTACACTGTATCTTTTTCTAAATGACCCTGAAGTCAAATTAATAGTATTCTACTTATAATTTTTGCATCAATGGTTCCAAATAATACTATGCTGTGAAACGAGTTCCTTTATGTAGCTTTTTGCTTTGGTTCTTTGGAAAAACAGCTTGAGAGATTTTTTTCTCTAAGCCCTGAGAAGTTACATTTACCCTAGTTTTCAACACCAGAGGGTTTGTTTCTTTCGTCCATGTTGATTGACATTTCCTGGGTAAGATGTAAACAACTTGATGGTTTGATATTTTTTGTCTGGCCCTGGGCGGCAGACTGCCCCGTGGTTGTTTACACACCTAGCAAGGACTGGTCAATATGCTATGCAAATGAAGTGACTACAGACTATGCAAATTAAGTTACTATAAACTATGCAAATGAAGTGACTACGGTCTACCAAGGGGAGGACCATGCCTTAAAAATTGACAAGGAGTTTGCTATATAAGCAGCCAGCTCCACAGAGATTTCAGAAAGGAGAAAAGGCAAGGGAGGCAAGAAGAGAGAAGCAGCAGAGAGAGAGGAGACAAGGAACCTCCTAAAAGAGCTATAGCATGAGTCAAGAGCTGTAACACTGAAGAAAGGGAAAGGCCTGGAAGAGGCCCTGCAGCAGAGCCAGTGGTGATGGCAGAAACCTGTTGCTAGAAATGCAGCTAAGAGAGAGCTGAACAAATCTGCTACACTGGCTACGAGCTGGGTCAGTTAGCAGTGAAGAGGCCAGCAGCAGGGAGGCTGAAGGCAGAGAGGCCTGCATGGCTGAGAGGGGGTGTGCAGGGCCAAGAGGAGGACTGTCCTGAGGGGGCTGAGAGGAACCCTGCATGGCCAAGAGGGGATGTGCACAGCAAAGAGAAGGGCCTGTTTACTTGCATGGCCAAGAAGAGCTGAGAGAGCTGTCTTGCATGGAAGAACAGAGGGATGTGCTCTCCACCTCAGGGGAGCCTTCCAGACTTTGCCTACATGCTTCCTGATCCTGATCCTGATCCTGAGTTGTACCTTGTGATTCCTTAATAAACCATTTAACTGTAAGTACAGTTCATGAGTTTTGTGTGGCCATTGCAAAGAATTATCAAACTTGGCCGAGAAGTAGAGAGTGTCGTGGGAGGATGGCTGGTGACAGAAGTGGTATAAAGGTTGAAGAGTAGAGGTATGTCTGACCTGTACCTCATAGGAATCAGCTTTGGGTTGATCCTGGTTCTCATCGCTAAGGAATCTAGACAAGTTCTGACTCTACTACCACTGCAACATATACTGAATATAACTTATTCTTGCGTGTTTATCTAATTTTGGTATCAAGATTTTTCTTCTGTTCTCTCGAAGAGTCTGTATAAGAGGACTGTATATTCTTTATAGATTTTGTAAAACTTGTCTATCAAACAATATGCATGTCTTGTCTTTTGGAAGGAATACACTTTTGATAACTAATACAATGTTTAAATGTCTCTATTCCATATAAGATATTCTTCGATCTACCCACTATCACCCCTCCCAGAAAGAGAGCTTTAATAAAGACATTCCCAGCAGCAGGTCAACAGCCATTTTTTCAACCTCCTTTTTATGGGCATAAAAGCCCCAGAACAAGCCTTGGCTTTAGGCATGAATTCAGGTCAGGACTTTTAGTACCATTTCCCTGCAAGAGTCAAGTGCCTGACTTTCAAGTTCCAACCCAAAGTCCAGCAAGCCCATAGCTTCAGTCCTGTTCATTGCTTTTTCTTTCTCACCTTGAATGTTGGTCTTGTTTTGGGGTGCAGTCATGTTTTCTGGTTATCTCTTTCTTCACTTTGTTTACTATTGGTATGGGTTTGAAGCAAAGGGGTGAGTCTTGTGGTAAACTCCTGTCATCTCTATAAGCAATGAGCTTCAAATATTCTTTAGGATAAACATAGCAACAAAATTCCTAACTAAGTTAAAACTCTGACATTAAAGTGTCACTCTTCATTTTCTTCCATAAATTCTTCTTTTTAAGATCCACCTACCCTGAACAAAAGAATTTGGGGGTTCTAATCATCTCATGTGGGAGCCCTGGTGGCACAGTGGTTAAGAGTTCAGCTGCTAACCAAAAGGTCAGCAGTTTGAATCCACCAGCTGCTCCTTGGAATCCTCATAGGGCAGTTCTATTCTGCCCTATAGGGTCACTACGAGTTGGAATTGACTCGACTGCAACGTGTTTGATTTTTTTTGGAATCACCTCATAGGAGCCTCGGTGGTGCATGCAATTTGCGATTGGCTGCTAACCTAAAGGCTGGTGGTTCAAATCCATCCAGCAGCTCCCATGAGTTGGAATCAACTTGAAAACAACAGGTTGGGTTTTTTGGTTTACTCATCTTATGCCAAACCAAAATCAAACCTGTTGCCATGGAGTCAATGCATGGCAATCCCGTGTGTTACAGAGTAGGACTGTTCCATACGGCTTCCTTGGCTGTAATCTTTACAGAAGCAGATTGTCAGGTCTTTCTTCCACAGAGCTGCTGGGTGGGTTTGAATCACCGACCTTTGGTTAGCAGATGAATGCGAACTGTTTGCACCACCCCAAAAACCCAAAATCTATTTCCACTGAGTTTATTTCAACCAACAGTGACCCTATAGGACAGAGCAGAATTGCCTCAAAGGGTTTCCAAGGTTGTAATCTTGACCGGAGCAGACTGCCACAACTTTCTCCCGCGGAGCAGCTAGTGGTTTGGAGCCACCGACCTTTGTTGTTAGCAGCCAAGCACTTAACCAATGCACCACCACCAATGGCCTCATAGGTGATGAGTAATTCTATTAAGTTTATTTTCTCCATTCAATAAGCTGTATATCACTGTACATTGAATAATACAGTAAAATTCTACATAATGTGATAAAAATGAAAAAAGCCCTAGTTTCAAAGCCCCAACTTTGCCAGTTAAAAGAATGGTCATCTTCTGTTTTCAGCCTCTTGAAAGTTCAGAAAGGTTGGGCTTTTATTTCCCAAAGAGCAGAAACTAGGTGTACATACCGTATGTTAACTCTGGCCCAGTGAAAGCTAACGTAATGAGCAGTTTTGCTTCCAATACTGCATACCAGAGATCTCAACTCAACTCAACAGATGCTTGGAAGACACAGCTTCCTTTTGTATTAAATTTCCCTGGAATCCTAAAGGATCTGTAGCTAACTAATTCTGCCAAACCTTTAAGAACAGGCCCTTGCTCCATGAGCGTTTGGTAACACAAAATTACTCCTTTTCAAATAAAGTTTTGTATTGTGCTATACTTCAAGAAGGATCTTAGGTTGAAAACAATACTCATATTGAAAATGTTTGAATATATTATACATTGTTTTCTAATCAAATCTGAATTTGTTCCAGTTTCAGAGTTTGGAGCCATAAACATCCTGAGAGGTCATGTAAGCCAGCTTCTTTATTGTACGGGTGAACAGACCGAGGGCTTAAGAGTTGAGTCTATTTCACACCAAAGGTCAGAATCTAGTTTTTTGATATCTAATCTATTATTCTTTCCATTCTTCTCCTTAGTTTCCTCCATTCTTAAGAAAGTTGCTAAGACAATGTCATCAGTTGAGGTGGTACTGCTTTATTCACAGAGAAGGTAGGGCAATGTCCCATGAAATGAGGCCAGTGGGCTGAGTCCCAAAATATGTGATCTTTAAATCTATGGACACCCAAGGATCAGGAGCCATCCTTGACTGCCGTCTCATGTGCTATAAAGGTGGCAACCGGCAGCAGGCCTTCCCCTCTATCCTCTCTACTTCTATGATCTAGAGTTTTTCTGCATTTCTCCAGCTGTTTTCCTGCATAACTATTTGACAACGTTTGCTTTGAAATGTCTTCTTTTGAATACATACTATTAGGATTTTCTTTCTGCTGAGATAGCTCTCCACAGCTTTCAGGTCTGTTACCCAAGGTAAAACAGGACCTTTGTTTCCATTTAATTTGTTGGTATGGTTGCCTCAATTTAGTATTCTTTTTTAAATGCACAGATATGGTCCATTTTTCTTAACACAAATGATTAAGCTCAATTACTAGCCAAAAGGCTGGCAGTTCAAACTCACCTGAAGGTGCCTCGGAAGACAGGCTTGGCAATCTGCTTCCAAAAGGTCACTGCCTTGAAAACCCTACAGAGCAGTTAGTTCTGCTCTGCACACATGGGGTCACTAGGAGTCGAAATCAACTCAATAGCCACTAACAACAAGGAATGGAGTTATTATCCTGCATTACTGAAAAGCTGTTTTAAAATATTTATTAACCAAAAATAATAAAAGGCACTGCCTTGCAATAGCCACTCCATTATACACCCAGGGGTAAAGTGATCTGCACTGATGCAGATTAGGGCTTCAAATTTTTTTTTTTTTTTTTTTTGCCACTGAGTACCCACAGAGAAAAAGAAAGCTAAGAGTTAAAAACGTGGTTATTTTGAATCATTTCAGAATCACTCACTGTCTTCCTAAAATATTTTCAAACAGCAGTAGACATTACTAAGGTCATGACCATATTTTGAGCACACATACATTTGGAGAAAGAAGTAATTGTGTTTTGAAGTTTAGGCATTAATTTACTAATACGAGAAAAATTTTCCTCAGTGAAAGTTTACTTTGAGATTTGAATTTTTCAGCTTACTTTGTTACATTGTCACATTTAACTGGTTAAGGTTCCAAATTATCTAAATAACTGCCAGATTTCCACTTTGATTTACTGTGTGGAAAAAATCTGCATAAATTATATGATATATGAAATACATAATATAATAAATACATAATTAAGTCTTTAAAATTCACACTTAAATTTTTAAAAACTTTTTAAAAATATAATGTCATGGGTTGCACTACTTTACAAACTGATTGGTTCACGTTTCTTATAAAGATGAAAAACAATACCAATAGGGGGCACAGTTAGGGAGATTTCCTAGACATATCCAAACAATTCACGGGATTGGTTTCCAAGACTCAGGGCCACAGTCTCATGGGACCACTTAGTCAATTGGCATAACATAGTTCATAAAGATAATGTTCTACATCCTAGTCTGGTGAATAGCATCTGGGGTCATAAAAGCTTGAGAGCACCCATCTAAGATACAAATTTTGGGTTCCATTCATCTGGAGCAAAAGAGAATGAAGGAAACCAAAGACTCAAAGAAGAAACTAGTCCACAGGACTAACAGCCCACATGAACCACGGCCTCTTCTAACATGAGACCAGAAGAACTAGATGGTGCCTGGCTACCACTACTGACCATTCTGACCAGGGACACAATGGAAGGTCCTGGATAGAATGGGAGGAAAATGTAGGACAAAATTCAAATTTCTAAAAAAAGCGCAGACCTACTGGACCAATAGAGACTAGAGGAACACCTAAGGCTATAGCCCTAAGATACCCTTTGAACTTGGCACTGAAGCTAGTCCTAGAGGTCACTTTTCAGCCAAAGAATAGATCGGCTTATAAAATAAACAATATCACCCATGAGTAATGTGCTCCCTTGAAACAATCAACTATATGAGACCAAATGGTCAACATTTACCCATAAGCAAAGATGAGAAGGCAAGGAGGGGAAGGGAAGCTAGATCAATGGAAACAGAACAAACAGAATGAAAATAGTGAGAATGCTAACACATTGTGAAAATTGTAACCAATGTCACGGAACAATATGTACAACCTAATTTGCTGTGTAAACTTTCACCTACAACATAATAAAAAATAAACAAATAAACCAGTTGGTGAGGTTTAAATTTCATAGTCATCAACTGGATTTTCACCTTAAAATATGATGCACAGTACTTATGGTATGAAGTTAATGACAAAACTAAAAGGTGTAGTATGCTTTGAGATCTGCTTTGCTAAGTATCCTGATGCACTGGCAACCTCATACAACATATCTTTAAGGCATAGTTAATCCTTATTTATTCATGTCATTGGGACTTTTTAAAAAAAATCTGTCACAATAACCAAAGGAATTAACAGCAGACCAGACAATGCCAGGCTAGTAGTCAGTGCTAAAAATTCTTCCATGTGTGCCAAGAGAAACTTCACATAAGTAAGTTTCTAAGAAGCTGTTTCAAGACCTCTTGAAGCATGTGACAGGATATCATACTCAGACGGATATCTTCACTGTCTGTTACTGCTGTGGTCTCCTTTTAATCCCTTTAGCATCCTGCTAAAACAAAGTTTATAAACAGAAGTTGGGGAATGGATCAACACCAATACTGTCAAATATCTAAGTGAACAGTTTAAATCCTTCATTCTACTTATACCTTCTGAATCTGCAAAATTCCTCTATGTTCCTGTATCTTAAAAGGAGTTTGATAGATCTGATGGTTTCTAGGCTGTCATCTCCAGACTCTGGGTCTTTAAAGAAAAAAAATTTCTTTTTTCTACTATGCTCAAAAATTAAGGTGGAATTAGAGGGGCAAAGTAGAGACAAAAAACAAGTTCTTCCCATTAAGAAATAATTAGAAACCCAACCATCATTTCATCATTGATTCATCAGGAAATTTCTGAATAGACATCCTGAATTTGCAAGCAAACATCCTCTGTTTTCTCTTTGCATTGAAGTAAATATCAGAGAATGTAAATTTCCTTCTAATTTTTTCTCTTTTGTTAAAATTTGACATGTCAACATATTTGACATACATATTTCACCTCTCCCTTTTGATACTTGTATGCTATCATTTTTTAAACGTTTGGATCATATCAACTGAATTTGTGTAATCATATCTTTATACTAATCATTTCATAGAGACAGTAAAATAACATTTCTTTTTTAAATAATTTTTTTAAATAACTTATTTCTGAAAGATGAATATGGTGTTAAATACATTTCTTAATCTTAGAACTGGAAATGAATGTCAACATGAATTCAAGAGAACACTGAAACCAGAAAGTTGTGATTATTTCACCTGAGCTAAAGTTTACTTGTGTATAACGTATGAAAATTGTCTTGAAAGATGAAAGAAAAGTTTAACATATTTAGAACAATCAAATATATGCCAATAATTACAAAGTTGTCTCATCTATTCATTAGAGCAGATCATAGAAGACTTTTACTTGAAAACACTGTTAAAAGTTACTCTAAGTTTATATGAAGATAACCGATCCTCTTTTTCGTGGTTTTTCATTAAGTCAGACTAGAATTCCTCCACGTAGTTTTAAAGTAAGTTTTCAGAATACAGAGAATGTTTTCTGGCCTAAACTCAAAATTGATGCTCACTGGCCCGATTCTCTGTGTTCCTTTAAACTCCTGTGCAGCCAATATCTTCCCTTCACTTCACCAAGATTTTTTTAAACTGTATAAGATACTAAGAAATGTGAACAGAAAGCACCGTTAGGCAACTGGAATCAGATTTTCTCTTCATTGTCCTCGTCCAAATGTGGGAAATCGCTGCTTCTATAATCCTTTTCGAAAATAACATTTTGCTAGGCCTTGTTGGATGAGGAGAAATTCTTGTTATTTTCTCCTAAATTTGTGGAAAAATCAGTTCTTCTAGTACGATGGCCAAAGTAAATGAAAAATGTCAACGTGAGCGACGATAGAAGGTGGCTACTGGGAGATTTGAACTTCGGAACAGTGGGGGAACCAACGGTCCAGTGGTTGCCTCCGCCGCTTTTCCCGCGCAGCATTGCGCGCCGCCTGCCACGCCGCCAAGCCTGCGGCGCTGGATGGAGCGCGCTCCTCGACGGATATCTCCTCCCACGGACGGCCGTAGGAGAGAGGGTTTGCCAAAGTAGATCCTCTATTCCCAAGGAGGGACAGCGGTACCTGAGCGAAATGGGGAGGGTGACCTGCAGGAGCCGCGCTGACGGGGCTCGGTGACTCTGTGGCCACCTCCATTCCTGGTGGGTCATCAGACCTGATAGCCGGGGCTAGCGCACAGAGGACAACAAAAACAGGCACAGGGCAGGGCAGAGAGGCCCCTCGCAGCGAGGGTGCGCGGCAGCGTCGAACTAGACCCGGGCTTGCACGCCCTCCCGCAGGCAGAAGGGCAAATTGTTGCTATACGGTGACGGTTCGTTCTTTCGCCCTTAGAGGAAATACTGGTCGGCGGTTGTTGCCTTCCTGCGACACTCCTGGGCGAGCGGGTTGGAAGGTGGTGGGAATGTTTTCCTTTACCTGTGCGCCAGGAGCGTCGCTGGTTGCAGAAGCCGGCGGAGCTCAGCCACAAGGTAGGACGCTAAAAAGACGCTTAAGCGAAACAGGACTGGCAGGGGTGGGGGGGAGGGTGTCTTTATTTTTAATTTTTAATTAACGTAGATTCCATCGTGGTTAATTAAGGAAACCCTCCAGTCGTTCAGGACGGCTCACCATTTATTAACTGAACTGGAGAAAGAGAATTACTAGCCATTCATAAAAACGGGTAAAGCCAAGAATTTAACCCCAAATTGGTTTGGCTTCAAATATTCACGTTACAAAGGCAAATATATCTTGAAGGGTGCGTTTATCGTCGTTTTATAGCCTGAGAATCGATGTCCAACTTTTTATTGGATTGAAACTGGGGAATAACAAGGATCCGCTTGCTTCAGTAATCCTAGCTGCATCTTCTGGAGTCTGAGCACTCAATGCTCCCAACCTCTGCCCTCTGCTCCCCAAGCCCCCTCTCTCCCCGCAACGCCCCTTCTGCAACCTGACCCAGCAGAGGAGAGCGCTTTGCCACCGTTCATTCTTAAACTTGCAGGACAGAGCGGGACTCCACTCTCTTATCCGCTCCACGGGGCGGGGGGGGGGGGGGGGTTCGGGTGGGGATGGGGGTGGGGGAACGAGGTTGGGGGAAGGCTGGGGAAGGAGGGAGATCGTCACAGGAAACAGGTCGGAGCTGGGAGAGCCCTCAGGGCAGAACACACTACGGAGGGCTTCTACACGATTGGAGTGCATCCTCTTTCACCTCTCTAACAGAGGAAATCGCAGCTGCGGTGCTGCTGGCTGAGGAGGCAACAAAGCCCTCTCCAACCTCCTCTGCAATTCCTAGGACGCCTCTTCTTAGAACCAAGGAGTCCTTGTCCTAAAATGTTACCATATCTTTAAAGGACGCCGGCCAAGGAGACCCCACAGGGAGAGCCTGGCGGCCCGCAGCCGGGGAAGGCCTCCGAGACTCCTCGAAAGCAGCTCCCACCGGGAGGAGCCAGAGGCGGAACGCTAGCCACGCAGACTGAGCGGGGTCGGGTCGAGGAAATCAAAGATGTAAGCGCGGGATCGGACTCTACGGAGGAAGAAAGGAAGGTCCTAGAGAGCGGAGTTGAGGTGGGGGGATCAGGTAGCGCCAGGACCCGGCCGAAGGAGGCGCAAATGAGGCGGAGCAGGGCAGCGGCTGCGGGCTTCAGACACTGCCATTCCCGCAGAGGGAGCTCCTCCGCGCCGGAGAGGTGTTCCCAGTCTCCATGGACATCCTATTTGAGATTATTCAGATGCCCTAGGGAATTTCTGGGGACAGCGCCGTGCCTCCCAGCACCTCACCAGGAGCCGAAAGCAGAGACTCTACCCCACGTTGCTATCCCGGAGCACACACACTTACTCCTCAGTGTGGGGCCAGGGCTAGCCTACAAGATCTTCCCCACGGACAAAATTTCTTTCTCTCCGGGTGTAAGGACCCCCATTTCTCTCTCCTCCCCTGCGCCACACACCTTCCCCCCCCTCCTCCCCCCTTCTATTTTCGCCTGGGAAATCTCTACTCCTCGCAGTGAGAAGCCTCGGGCCCCACGGTGGAGGCCGAACAGTCCCCGGCACCGTCGGCCACAGGCGCACCGCTGCGGAGACCCGGGAAACGGACGGCCCCACTGGTGTGAGTCCCTCGCTCCCCCGTTGGCCCCCCACCCCCGCCCCCCCACCGATCCCCGCCCCCCCACCGATCCCCGCCCCCCCACCGATCCCCGCCCCCCTCACAGTTCCTCCGCCTCCGCGGCCCCTGAGTGGCGTCAGCACGCGCGCTGGCGTGGGGTTTAAATGCCCACTAGCCGGAGCCCGGGCGCTACTGTCCCGGAACGCTGTCCCGGCTAGAATCGCAGAGGTGGGAGGGGAACCAGTGAGCAAGCGGGATCCCGAGCCGCGGAACGCGCTGCCCCTCGCTCCGCCGCGGATGACTGGGGAGCTCAGTTCCAAGCGCAGCCCATGCAGCATCCCGGCACTCCGCCGAACGAGAGTTGATGATAAAACATCTAACCGTCTCCGCTGCGGAGAGCCATGAGCTGTCTGGATGTTATGTACCAAGTCTATGGTCCTCCGCAGCCTTACTTCGCAGCCGCCTACACCCCCTACCACCAGGTACGTGTCTCTCAGGGCCTGGGCTTCAGGGACAGTTAGCGCGTCCCCAGCGTTCCCGAGGATAGCCTGGCTCCTGAGAACCGCAGGGCCTCCGCGGGCGTTTCGGGCGTCCAACCAGCGGCGGACGTTGCCGGGATGCGGGGTTGCCTGCGCTGCCACTGAGTTAGTTGGCTTTGCAGTTAACTAACCTGTTAGTTCGCGGGTTTGCTCTCTTGGGGAGGGAGTTAAACTCTGCTAATGCCTGCTCGGGTCTTCCTGCGAAAATCAGACAAGGATTGCGCGGGCTGGTTTTTATTCTTAGACACCAAATTTTTCCGAACCCGCGTGGGTGCAGCGAGGTGCGGGCGAAGCAAATTTTGGTTCTAAAGGTGAAAGTGACAACAAAAAAAGCAAAGGCCAGTTGCTCTTTCAGTTTGAGATGCCCAGATACGCGTTCTCATCCTTGCAAGTGACCCAAGGAATAATTTTTTCCGTTTCATTTCTCGGGCTATCAGGCCAATTAATTCCAAAACCAGTGAATTCGTTACAAAGATAACCGCTCAGAACGCATTGGTTTTGTCATCTTTGCCTTACACAGTTCTGGCGAGTAATATTGGGGTGCAATTAATCCGACAGCGGCAAGCTTCATAGATAATTCTTCGCCTTCCTCGAGCTTGAGTAGCTGAATAGGGCAGACCTGCCTCCAACAAACACACTTTTTAAGACCACTTAACGCCCCCTTCTGCAAACACTTCAACTTTCCTTTAATCGGGCCGATTTATCTTTTTTCCGGGCTGCGTCCGGTGGAACACGGTATCTAATTTCTCAGCGAGGTAGCAGAAACTGAGGACAGTAGTCCTGGAAAAGAACAAGATCAAATGTGCACCAGAGCGTCAGGGGTTAGGCTTGGAAGCGAGGGCCCGGACTCCTGCTTTGCGGAGACTGAAATACAAACCAGTGCGGAGTGGATGCTTTCACCAATTTTGCTTGCAAATTCAGAATGTTTATTCAGAAATTTCCTGATGAATTAATGATGAAATGGTTGGGTTTTGATACTTGTTTTTTTCCTCCCCGTTTCCCCTTTTTAACTTTCCAATCTGGAGTTTGTTTAGTCTCAATGTTAATTTTAGGAATCACCAGAGTCCCTCATTGTAAGCCAAGTGGGAACATGGCATTTAGGAAGTGGTGATATTGCTAAATATCTCCAGTGTTTGGGCGCCAGCCTCTAAAATGAGCTCCTTCCCAAGCTGGGACTATTGCAAAAGGGAAAGAGGTGGGTTTGTTTTGTTTGGTCTTTTCTACTTCCCTAACCTGGTCTATTGCATTAAGATCTTCATTCATTTTTGCATGGCCTGTACACGCTTCGGAGCGCTGGTGGCGCAGTAGTTAAGAACTCGGCTCCTAAGCAAAAGGTTGACAGTTCGAATCCATCAGCCACTCCTTGGAAGCCCTATGGGGCAGTTCTACTCTGTCCTATAGGGTCGCTATGAGTCAGAATCAACTGGCTGGTTTGGTTTTTGTTTGTTTGGTGTATGCTTCCAGACCATTTCTGCCAGCGTTCAGTCCATTGCTCATCTCTAAGAAAATGTTCTCAGAGCTGCACTTGGTTTTAAAATTCTTATCAGACATGACGATTCACCCACCGTCATAGCAAGGATCTTAACGTTCTCCCTTCTGCACATTTTTACTTCTTGTTCCCTCAATGTTCATGCAGGTGGTAAGCGTGGCAATGTTCATAGTCCTGTTTTTTCCTTACTTAAAAGGAGACATTTTTAAAAACTGAGACAGACTTTTAAATGGGCAGTTTATGGGTGACCAAACAAATATCAACTCACATTTATTAATCCCACATTTTTACCCCACACAACTCATTCCTAAATGGAACTATTTCAGAATTTATGAGGCGGTTCTTCCTTTACAGTCCTGGTTGCAGCGAGTGGATTTTTTTTTTCCCCCTGCTCCATCATGGGATGTTTAATCCTGCATCTTGCACTTCCATCCGGGCTTCTCAGGCAGGAAACAGGCCGTAACTGAACTTGGGTTCCGATTAAAAAAATATACCTACCATGAGTCGGACTCTGCTGTCAAACTGAGCTCATAACCTGGCCGCTTAAGTGTCTTCTGGGGACCTTCACCCTGACATCTTCTGAGAGCTCTTCCTGCAGCCTGACAACAACTCCCAGGAAGGCAAAGGCAACGAGAAAGGCGATTTGCTTCTCAAGAAGCCCACCCTTGCTCGGCTGCAGATGGGAAGCCTGCTGGCCGTGTGTGATCCAGCCTACTGTTAGTTTACTCTGAGAGCATAAGGTTTAAGTATAGGCTTGGACACGAGTTTCCCATGGATACCTTGGGGATCACGAACCCTGGTGGTGCAGTGGTTAAGAGTTACGTACCGCACCTTACGTCTGCTAACCAAAAAGGTCGGCAGTTCGAATCCACCAGCCGCTCCTTGGAAACTCTATGGGGCAGTTCTACTCTGTCCTATAGGGTCGCGATGAGTCAGGATCAACCCGACCGCAGTGGGTACCTTGGGGATGGGGATGAGGGATTGCAGTTTGATCCTAATTTGCCATCTCATTTGAAACTGACATCTCTATTCTTTTTCTCTCTGAGCAGAAACTAGCCTATTACTCCAAAATGCAAGAAGCCCAGGAGTGCAACGCCAGCCCCAGCAGCAGCGGCAGCGGCAGCTCATTTTCCAGCCAAACTCCCGCGAGTATAAAAGAGGAGGAAGGCAGCCCGGAGAAAGAGCGCCCACCAGAGGCGGAGTACATCAACTCCCGCTGTGTCCTGTTCACCTATTTCCAGGGGGACATCAGCTCCGTGGTGGATGAGCACTTCAGCAGGGCCCTGAGCCAGCCTAGCAGCTACTCCCCCAGCTGTACCAGCAGCAAAGCACCGAGGAGCTCTGGGCCTTGGCGGGGTGAGTATGTGGTCCCAAAAGCAAGGACAGATGGAGAGTCCTCTCAGCATGGGGTCCACCCACAAAGGCCCAAAGAATGCAGCTGAAAGAATACTAGGTGTCAGAGAAGGGTAGAGAGGAGCATTTGGGGAGGTTGAGAAAATGGAAGGAGGAAACGGCATGGGCATATGATCTCTTGAAGACCAAAGCAGAGTAGTGACCTAGAGAAAGATACTAGCCTTGGAATTGGGAGGCCTGGGTTTGCTTGTTGGCTCCACCACTTCCTAACAGTTTGACCTTGGGCAAGTCTCTTAAAGTCTTTGACATGACACTATTTACTGTTCTCTAAAATTAGAATAATAATACTTGACCTCTTAACATCTCCCAGAGGTTGCTATAGGACTCAAACATACCATTATATGTAAATACGCTGCAGAAATGCAAGTATTCCAATGTCCTCTGAAACTGGGGGGAAAAAATCTTCTCCTCCAACCACTTACTGGACACTTCTTTAGTTTCTAAAATTTTGCCTAGAGGAAAAACTCCTAGAACCCCACTGCAAGCAGAACCTTCTAGAGAATGTCTCCTAAAACCCACCTATGCCTTTTGCCAGGATCCATTTACTTGGCAAACCTTGAAGCAGAGGATGTCTTTTAATAAAGCAAGTGAAGTGGCAAAGAAACAAAAATGTAGGCAGAGCCAAACCATCTCTAAGGGTTTTTTTTTTTTTTTTTTTTTTTAAAAAAACCCTCTTTATTTTACTACCTCTCCCCACAAAGCGCTGCTTTACACTAGCCTGGGGTGATGATGTCTTGGGCAAGTCAATAATCTATTCTGAAGCCAACTCTCATCCTCCCTTTATTATTACCAGCAAGACAAGGGTGGTGGGAACTACTTGGTAAATTTTCTCAACAAGCTTAGTTTTTGATATGTACTAAACTAGAACTTTGCTTTAAAAAACAAGAACAAAACAAATATTATATGGGGGGGGGGATGACCATCCTCACTGCCTTTTTTTTTCCTTAAGAGATTCAGTTTGCATAAGCCTTACATAGACAAGATCCAAAAAAAATTACAGAACATTCTTTTTATTCTCCAGTTGCCTAAATATTTTGAACGGAAAGGCTATTCATTTTTTAAAAACATTTTTTTACATAGTGGTGCAGATGTCTTCCCCATAGTAGATGCTCAATAAAATTCCTCAGATTAAAATTCTTTCCCTCCGTCACCACTAAAGACAACAAATTCTATCTAAATGCTGCCCTCCTAAAATACTACCAAGGCACCAGGAAGTCAACACTGACCACACCAATTCCTGGTGTTCTCACTTTATCTGATGCAGAAAAGTTTGTTAATTAAAACTTAAAAGACGTGATGTCATTCTGTGAAAATAATACAGCTTCCCCTTTAATATGTCTAGTTTACTCTTTTGAGTTCTTGGAAAAAATATGTGAAAGAAGGTTTCTAGAAAGGAGGCTAAAATAGCAATATTTTAAAATACATCGATGGACTTCCATCAGAGGCCCTGCAGGGACACATTTTCCAGATGTAGGGAACCTGTGGAGCCCTGGTGGCGCAGCTGTTAAGAGCTGCTAACCAAAAGGTCGGCAGTTCGAATCCATAAGCCACCCTGAGTCGGAATCGCCTCTGGACTCAATGGCAGGGGGTTGGTTGGTTTGTTTTAGTTAGGGAACCTGAAAGGCAAGAAGGGGTAGTGAGATCACTAGGCGGCCGACCTAGAGTAGGAAGAGGTATCTTCAGCTTGAGGAAAGGCGGCGGATGGGAAATGGAGGCCGCGTCTGACCTGAGGCCGCGGAGGCAGCTGGACCCGGAATCCGGGAAGCTCCCGACGTCCGGAATGCTGGGCTCGGGGTCTCTCTGCTCTTCCTCTCCTCGCCTGTTCCCCGGGGTTCCGCACTGGGGGCGCGCCTGGGAAATCCGAGGAAGCGGGCTTCCTCTACTGGGTTCCTGGAAGACCCCACTGCGTGGGGCTCAGACCTCGCTTTCACAGGCTGCAGCCCCCTAGTAAACGCACCACTCTAGAGCCGGAGGCTGCCCACTTGCCACCCGCAACGGCTTCCCGCCACTTCCCGCCCTGTCGCTCTCAGCTCTCAGGCCCTGCGGGGTCGGCTCTCGAGTCTCCCAGCGGTGACACGCTCCTCTCTCTTTCTCTCCTCCCCTCCGCCTCTCCGGCCTGCAGACGGGTCCTTCCCAATGAGCCAGCGCAGCTTTCCCGCCTCCTTCTGGAACAGCGCGTACCAAGCGCCGATACCCGCGCCGCTGGGCAGCCCGCTGGCCGCCGCGCACTCGGAGCTGCCCTTCACCACCGCCGACCCCTACTCACCGGCTGCTCTGCACAGCCATCTGCACCAGGGCGCCGCAGAGCCCTGGCACCACGCGCACCCGCACCACGCTCATCCGCACCACGCGCACCCGCACCATCCCTATGCGCTTGGCGGCGCACTGGGCGCCCAGGCCGCCGCCTACCCGCGGCCTGCCGCTGTGCACGAGGTTTACGCGCCGCACTTCGACCCGCGCTACGGGCTGCTGATGCCCGCCGCCTCAGGGCGCCCGACCCGCCTCGCGCCCGGCCCGCCGCCCGCGCCCGGCAGCCCGCCCTGTGAGCTTTCGGCCAAGGGCGAACCGGCCGGCACCACGTGGGCTGCGCCCGGGGGGCCCTTTCCGAGCCCCGCGGGGGACGTGGCCCAGGGTCTGGGCCTCACCGTGGACTCAGGTAAGCGGAGGAGGAAATCTAGCCTCTTCTGGGCTCTTCTTGCCTGTGCTTGACCCTGGGCTTAGTCCCGGACCCCATTAGTTCTGCTTTGAGACCGCTGTGGCCCGAGGGTCTGCATGGCGAGGTTGTGTGTCAGCAGATAGATAACCCTGTGCCATTGGTGTGAACGGGATGAGAAAGTAGGACCCGTCCTAACGTGGTTGGTGAACATTAACGAAGAAATTTTTTTTTTAAATATCAAATTTGGTGGAAAGGTTCTAGCACTGCGCTGTTCAATACTGTAGCCATGTGACTATTGAGCACTTGAAGCATGATGAGACCGAATTGAGATGTGCTGTAAGTATGCACACACTGGATTTCAAAAACTTTGTGGCAAAATAAAAGCAAAATGTATTTCATCAACATTTTTATACGGATTGCATATTGAAATATATTCAATATATTGCATATTGAACATACTGGGTTAAATAAAATATGTAATTTTTTCAGCGTGGCTGCCAGGAAATTTAGTAATTATACTTGTGGCTCCGATTGTGTTTCTATTGGACAGCGCTGATCTAGAGTACTTGCCGGAAGTGTAGTTTAAAATCATCTACAGCTTGAGGGTCTTATCACCTAGTGATACTTATAAAGAGAGAGAAATATGTGACTCTGATATCAGTTTAATTGCCAAATTAAATAGGTCTCATAGAAATGTAAAACTGAATACAAAATATGATTTTAAGGATGATGTTAGGTTTCGGGCTTAAAGAGTTGAATTTGAAAGATACATTCAAAAAGCGTTTGCTTCCCTCCCCCCCCCTTTATTTTAGGGCAAATTAAAAAAACTATATAATAAATGCAGTCATTGGCTTATAATCTTGCCCACTCCCCCCTTACCCTCAGGTGAAGATTTGACATTTGTTTGCTTTTACTTTAATTCACCCCCGCCTTAGATGAATTCTGTGACTTTCACAGTGAAACAGTGGTGTTTATATTTCTCTTTCCTTAAATGTGTGTGCCTTCCCTCCCCCACCCCCTTCCCTCTCCCTCTCCCTCTCCCCCCCCCTCTCCCCCCCCCCCCTCTCTGTTTCATTTTCTCTCTGTTTTCAGGTATGCAGCCTCAGGACAAAAACAAGGATCTGTACTGGTTTTAGACAGCCTACCTTCTCCCCTGTAGGTCTCTGCATAGTGCGATTGATGACGCTCAGCTGAAATAGAGTTGGTTTGTAACAACAGCTTCTGATCTTGGTTTGCAGCTCGTCGTTATTCCCTCTGTGGTGCATCCCTCCTGAGCTGATGTGCTGACCCAGAGTTTCCCTTTCCCTTTCCCTTCTGACCAGCCATGGAGGCTCAGCACCTGTGCCTCTCACTTCATGGATGAGGACATGGGGAAAGGCAGAGACTTCACACTTCCTTGGGAAAACCAAAACACACATCTCCAGATATTTCATCTAAAAACAATTCCTTCTGCCGAAAGAGCAGATCCAGAGACTCTGAATGATGTTTAATGACTTTTGGCCAAATCACTGGAAATATCTGCAGTGAGATTGCTTAGTCGGATGATATGATACAGTAAGCTTTCTTGGAAAGGGAGAAAGAAAACAAGACTTTCTGGTGTGAATATTTTTTATGCTGATGTTAATTATTTCATTAGGTAGTGTGGTACTAGCACTACTGCTGTCAATATCCTCAGATTTTAAAATGTATTTGTACTTGCATCTAAGACTGTGGTAGAGAAGTAAAACAGAAGCCAATTCTGTCTTCCTCACTGCATAGCCTCCAGCTCCCTTCCTGCCCACCCCCTCCCAACAACACACACTCCAGACACAAAGACACACTTTCCTTTGGACTGTGAATACGGAAGCCTCAGCCTGAATGTGAGTGGCAAGTGGCTTATCTGGAGCCACCTGCCAAAGTCTTATCGAAATGCAGCTGTTGCAGGACAACTGTTTAAAACTCCAGAAATACAACGACCAAGGTGGCACTTCCCAGTGTTTGGCACAACAATTGCAATTGCACTGGATATATTTTATATGTGTCTGTGTGTATATATATCATATTTTTTACAAGGAACATTTTACGATGAAAGAAGAAACCATTCTCTGCCTTCTTGCCACAAATTCTTTGCCTCCCTCTATCCTCCTCTGGATAAAAAAAGCAACAAGAGACCCCAAATGTCTCCATAGAGAAGAACTAGAAATCACCACACGGAAAAGAAATATCCATGGAGTCTCCAATACCTCAAATATTTTTCTGTCTCTATGCTTGTGATTTCGATACTTTAGTGTTGGAGCAGGGGAAGGGCCTGTGCATGGGCAATGCTGAAGGTGATGAGGAAGAAGAAAACATTAAAGATGTCTATTTACTACAAGTTCACTGTGTTGTTTCATAAAAAGAAAATAAGCATCTTAGTTTTTCTCTAGTAGAATAATTTGTAGTAGTATGATCTGATGTCAGTAGTAATATTGTTAGGTGCCATCGAGTCAATTCTGACTCCTAGCAAGTCCATGTGACAGAGTAGAGTTACCCCATAGGATTTTCTAGACTGTAATATTTTACGGGAGCAAATCGCCAGGTCTTTCTCCCGTGGAACTGATGCTAGGTTTGAACTGTCAACCTGGTTAGCAGTTGAGGGCTTAACCATTGCACCACCAGGGCTCCTTGTAGTAATATTACCTTTTGTATATATATTGTTTTTCCAAAATGTTTGCTGTGCTGTGAAATCTGTTAACCTTTTTCCACCTCACGTCGATCCTGGAGATGAGGTCAAGCATCCCCCATGTTTCACAGATCACAGTCATGGCTCAGAAAAGTGAAGGGCTTGCCTGTTAGCATTCAGTGAGTTAAAAGCAGAGATGGTACAGAAAGCACTACCTTTGGATCATTCAGTCAAATGTAGAATTATAAGCGTCAAAGAGATATTTTGTGTTCTACTGAAATTTCCCTTGTACTTTATTGAACCATAAAAATATTAATTCAAATCTTCACCTTCATTATAACTAGAGACAAAATATAATTTATCTTGGATAGTAGCCTCAAGAATTGGAGGCAGTTAAGGAACCTTACTCAGAACGTGACTACCTGCAAAGTAAATATGCCTATTACAAGAGTAATATTGGTTTTGTTCAGATGGAAGGTACTGTATGATCATACTACACCAGACATGATAACAATAATAACTAATGGTATCATGCACCAGGCACTGACCTGAGGGCTTCACGTAAGTCAACTCATGTAAGCCTCACAACAATTCATGTGGTATTTATTATGATCCCCTTATTTACAGAAGGTCCTTGGGTGGCACAATTGGTTTGCACTTGACTGCTAACCTAAAGGTTGGTGGTTCGAACCCAGCCAGCAGTGCCATAGAAGAAAGGCCTGGCAATCTGCTTCCATAAAGACTATAGCCAAAGAAACCTTATGGAGCAGTTCTATTTTGTAATAGATGGGGTCACCGTGAGTTGGAATCAACTCGACAGCAATGGAGTTTTTTGGTTCTTCCCTACAAGAAAACCAAGGCCCACGGAGGAGAAATAATTTGCCCTGTCACATAGCTTGTAAGTGACAGAGCCAGGATGCAAACCCAGGCCTCCCAGGTGTGAAGACTGCACTTTTATTCACTGAGATAACTGCTTGTCTCGTTTGTCTTTGTGCTATTCAACTTTGTGATTGTTTGCTCCTCCACAAAGATGAGTAAGGAAGGGAAAAGAAGCAGGGCAGCAAAAGACTGACGCTTTGTTGAACTTACAGAATCGCAGGTCTCAAAGGAACTATCATAGGACTTTGTCCAGATTCCTTCATCAAATGGCACTACCTGTAGAGTATTTAGAAGGAGCCCTGGTGGAGCAGTGGTTAAGCGCTCAGCTGCTAACCAGAAGGTTGGCAATTTGAACCCACCAGCCGCTCCACGAGTGAAAGATGTGGCTATTTGCTTCTGTAAAGATTACAGCCTTGGAAACCCTATGGGGCAGTTCTGCTCTGTCCTATAAGGGTCGCTATGAGTAGGAATCGACTTGACGGCAAGGGGTTTGGTAGACTATTAAACCAGTTAGAGATTTATATTTTTATTCTTCTCCAGCAGAGAATTATTATTATCTTTTTAATTAATTTCAATATTTAATAGCTTTCAGTGCTCTCAAATTCTTCATACTGAACTTGACCAAGTCATATAAGAGCCTGAGGTTTGGGCATTGAAGCAATAACTAAAATTAACTTTGGACTTCTCTGTGGATTTTTTTAATCCATGTTCCACTGGCATGAATCACTGGTGTATACGAGCATAAACAAAATTCATGAAGTTCTCAGTGAGCTGCCCAGTATTTGCCACTGAATATACAGTTGCAGAGGAAAGTGTAGCAGTATCTTCTCTGCTAGGCATCCTCTAAGTATTGCCACCTGGAAGAGGCTCTTTACCTGTGCCCCAGCTGTGTTAGCACTCACAATTCTATGGTCAGAACCCACACAGCGTTTTCCCAGCCGCAAGGTTCTGATAACAGAAACCTCTCTCCTGAGCTGCATCTGACCTGAATATCAGGTTGCTGTTGAGACTCATTCACTGGAACTGGCCTTTGAAGCAGTCCTGAACAGACCACACAGACTGATGAGCTGGGCTGCAGTGACCTGGCACGTAGGACACATGGAACAGAGCATTTCCCTTCATTTTATGCTTTGCTAAAGTAGAAATGCAAGTTGACTTACAACTGTTAACGATTTGGTTCTGTGAGAGTATCGGTGAGAACTTTGGTGCTTCGGAAGTCCTAACTGGTATTCTTCAGGCCCACCATGTCATGCAACATATGGACTCTTGTGCCTGCCTTGTTAACACGTAGGTTGGTGGTGGTTGTTAGTTACCATCTAGTCGATTTGACTCATGGTGACCCCAGGTGTATGGAATAGAACTGCGTTCTAGGGTTTTCAAGGCTGTGACCTTTCACAAGCAGATCGCCAGGCCTTTCTTCTGAGGTGCCTCTGGGTAGATTTGAATCACCAACCTCCTTTCAGCTAGTGGTCAAACACTTAACCGTTAGTGCCACCCAGGGACTACTATGTAGATTGGAGAAGACCCTGATAGTTGAAAAATATCGACCTTATAGGACAGAGTAGAACTGACCCATGGAGTTTCCAAGCAGCGGCTGGTGGATTTGAACTGCTGACCTTTTGGTTAGCAGCTGAGCTCTTAACCACTGTGCCACCAGGGCTCCAATAGTTGAAAAAAAATGACATTAAAGGAAATGAGGGATGGCCGAGAAAAGGCAAGCGTGACATTTGTACATGCATCCCATCTGGTTAGGGATCTGAGAGAAAGATTAGATTCTCCTCTAATCATACCCCTTGGTACTGGTTTCCTCCTCACCCAC
This sequence comes from Dugong dugon, assembly GCA_030035585.1. Taxonomy (NCBI): domain Eukaryota; kingdom Metazoa; phylum Chordata; class Mammalia; order Sirenia; family Dugongidae; genus Dugong; species Dugong dugon. The sequence goes on from CM057464.1 coordinate 137,076,208, forward strand.
AGCTTTCCTTTTGCACTTGGCCTAAGCAGAGGGAGAGGTGATGAAAAGGGGAGAAACAGCTCTCCGCCACCAAGTAATCCTTTTGCCGATTGCCCTCTGGCTGAGAACTCAGTCACCCAACAGCTACAGGGAACTCTATCTGTTCTACTCCTTCAGTTTAAAAGGAGTTGCCATCCCGTCTCATTTTCCCTTTGAAGTTCTATTTCAATGCATGGCAAAATCTAGCAATGACTTAAGATTGATTCAGGCCTGGATGGGAGGGAAGGGAGAGGTCGTGGGTGTTGGGACTCAGACTCCCTAACTGAAAACTTCTCTTGCCATTCTTTCTGGGTAAGTACCGTATTTTTGGTGCCCTTTTGCAGCTGGGGGAACAACTCTTAGGGTAACTTTAACCTCTGTTTTGCTTAGACTCACAAACTCTGTTTATGTGCATGCAAGCATACATATTCCTATCAAAATGAACAAAGAGGCTCTTTTTTTAGGTGCTTAGTGATTGGTTACTTTGGAGGTGGAGGAGATAGAAAAATAAACCTGCTTTCCATATAAATGCCAGATCCATAAATTTCATTTTTTAATGTAATCCATTAGGATGGTGTCAAAGCATAGAAGAATAATTGAAAGACAGTTGGAAATACTTTAAAAAATGAATCTGAATCTAAGATTTCTTTATACAGTTGCTTCAATAGCTGTTGACAATTTGCATGCGAATTATTCACATTTTAACTGTACTTTTCAAGGTCTTTGAGTATTCCCTTCTCCCTTCCTATATTTTTAGGATTTATTATAAATTCCTAAAATCTGGAGTAAATGAACAAACATCCTAGAGACAGGATCATTATTACAGTTATTGTTTGTATGTAACTGAAGTTTTGGCAATTGACACAAGTAACAGGGTTAAGCTAGCGTATGTTTCACATTTCCTCAACACCAGCTCTACCTCATCTTTCATAAATAAACTCTAATTATACAATGTAGTATTCACACAGTAGAATCTATTTATCCACAAATATATCACGCGCGCGCACACACACACACACAGACACACACACACACACACACACACACTGATACAAGCCTAAGGAGAAATCAGAGACACTGTGTGCCCTCAGACAGGCACAGACACAAATGATTATTCTCACTTCACAGACCAACTGTACTGCTCTTTCCTTGTATTTAACTCCAGCCCCAGAGGGCTGGATCAGGGAAGAGACACTTGATAGCTGCTGTTTCCGTGGCTGAAATATTTGTGAAGTTAACGCATAATCTGAAAGCAGAAGCTAATAAATTATAGGGTGCTAATTGGAGCTGGAGTGGAGCTGTCAATCATATTAACCTAAACACAGAGAGACCCTCATAACCTAAAAAGGCAAGGCCGCCTCCAAGAACAGCTCCCAGTTGTTTCGAGCCCTGACCTCCACTACGACAAACACACCAGGGCCTGGCAAATGGCCACTGCCAGTCGGCAGAGGTGGTTCTGTTCATTCAAGCTCCTTTTGAGAAGGTCTACAAATCCTCTTTTAGGGAAAACGAGTAAAATGTTTTGCTGAAGAATTACTGTTTACCTTTTAGGGATACATATATTTAATTTCCTAGAATAATTATTACTTTGGTGAAACATCTTATCTTACAATTGGAATTTTCCACTTTAAGAAACAACTTTAAACCAATAAGAGAAAAATTTAAAGCTCTCCACAATATAGCTTCACGTCTACTCCAAATTGCAGTAATTCTTAGGAATTTTCTGACGTACTCTTATGAAACTAAGCTCTTCTAAAAAATTAAGACATGCAAATTGCCTCTGCCTTACTGAAATTCGTTTAATTTATCTAGAATGATAGAAGCAGCCTAGTTCCAATTCCTTTCCTTTATTCTTGAGTCTTCTAGTAAACTCATTTTATTTATCTCCCAAAGTTTTCAAAACGGCTAAAGCTGTTTTGCTCAAACTATCGTCTTTTGTCCTCATTATTTCTATTTCCTATCAAAAATGCATAAATTGATAATTACATAATTATCATTACATATAAGAAGTTTAGGTTAAAAGTAAACTAAACTTTGGAAAACAGAACTAAAAAGAATTAAACGTTTTTTATTCCTAATCAATATTTGTCTGGAGCCCTGGTGGCAGTTCAAAGCCACTAGCTACTCTTTGGAAACCCTATGAGGCAGTTCTACTGTGTCCTGTAGGGTCACTATGAGTTGGAATTGACACAGTGGCAACGGGTTTTGGGTTTTAATCAATATTTGCATAACTATGATCTAGGTCCTGTTAGAAATTTTTTTTTATCAGCATTTGTTTTTGAAGCGCATAGTTGAGTCTCTACATATATTCGCAAGTAGGAAAATATTCTACTTACCTTATTCTTTGGAAGCTTTTTAAAGAACACTTCAAATAAAAAAAAATCTTTTTCACTCATTAGGAAAAACAAATCAAGGATCTTAAAATTCTAAGCAAACAGTTGCTAGAAACAATTATAATTGATGGGCGTGGGAGTGTCACTAGTTCATTTATTTTCCTGCTAATTCTGTTACTGCAGACTTGTCTTTATTTTTGGCAACCTCATTGATAATAATGGTCTTATCAAGAAATAGAATCAAAACAAAAAAATATATATACACACATATCTATGTATATGTATATATAATTGTGCTTTACGTGAAAGTTTACAGCTCAAGTAAAAGTATGGAACGCTTCACGAATTTGCCTGTCATCCTTGCTAATCTTTTCTGTATGGTTCCAAAAAACGAAATATATTCCTGTTGTTGTTGCTACCATTTATTTTTACTATGTACAGTCCTATTTCTTTTTTTCTTCTAGTGCATTTTATCCAATGTGAAATCCATCCTAGAAAGCAGTTGGACATTTTTTCCCTTTATATCATGTGGCTTCCTTTATCCATTATACCTGCTTTCCTTATGGCATTTCCTGATAACTGTGGAAGCTCTGCCTGAAAGTTCTGTATCATTAGAATTATCCCGCTTTGCTTTGTGGAGGTGTGAAGTCCCATATTTACCTCAGGCAGTTTCACACACTTAGAAACTGACAGAAGGCCATTGACAGACAGATTTTGGTAAGAAACAGAACACAGCTTATGATATTTGTTCCTCCGTGTTCAAAGACTCGTTTTAAAAACATTCTTTACTCATGCTTTTTTTAAGAGTAAGATAGGGATCTAGAGAAATGTCAGACCCATATGGGGTGGGGGGACTATGAGGTTGTATCCAATTGGAAATGGTGAAAAGGAAAATTATTTACAATTTTATACTCAACAGTTCCAAACTATTTAGTCAATAAATAATTATGATAATACTGGGCACCATCATGGCTCGTTGAAACTTGCAATGTTTGGTATTTGATGTTTAAGGAATGGTGCATTATAAATAGGATGGAAAATTCAAAATACCCACCATGGGATACTGCCATCTCCCCTTTTTGCTTGAGATATAAAATTTATTGAAATTAAAAAAGAAAAACAGTGCTCTACGTCCCTAAAATGTACCCATGCTGACTGCTAAGGTAGGCTGTGGGTCTTTAAAAAATAAGAACAAATGCACAGATGCTATTGAATCTTCCTGTGTGACAGAAGAGCAGCAACAGGGCAAGACATTGAATGTTGAAAGTATGTAGTTTAACAACATATATTTTTTCAGATCCTAAAAGCTTCTGCCTACATGTTTTTACTGTTGTTTTAGAGTGCATATTTAATTTTTATTACTTCCTTTACCAAAGATATCCTTAATTTTAACTCAGCTGCACACCATTTATTCTCCCTCTCCTTACTGTAAACAGAAAGGTTCTAAAACTAGTATTACAGAAAATAATTTGCATGTTATCTTTTAATTTCCTGATCTAATTCTTTTGCATCTCTGCCCTGTATGTCTATATCCAATGCTCATGATGACATCAAGCTCACCACCAGACAAGATTTCATCTGAACTCTAGAAATTGCCAGACTACCTAGACACAACTCTGGTTCGCTGTTTCCCTGGGTGAGAGCAGTCCAAAATGCTTTCTTTCATATTCCTCTCAGATTCCTTGCAAACTCCTACGTCCCACTGTTTAAAAAAACCTTCGCCTTCAATGCCTTCTTATCCAAATGTTACTCGTTCTTCAAAGTCTATTTGTTCTTCAAAGTTCCACCTCTTCCATGAAGCCCTTTCTCCACTTCAGACCACAGTGAGTGGCCTCAGTCTTATCAGAACTCTCAGCACCTAATGTAATGCCGCTTACTTGTGACACAAGTTCATGATTTAAGAGGTTCCAGCAACCCCAAAGATAATCCATTTCATTCTTATAGTATTCTTTACCTTTAGATATTAAGTATATTGAGCAGGCACCATCAATTGTAATAAAAACTCAAATTATTGCATTTAAAATTTTTATTTTGTGCAAACAAATTTTAAAAATATAGGTTGATCTGAGGTTTGGAGTACAAATTAAAAGAAAAAAAAAAAAAAGTAAAACTGTATGGAAGCCTGCTTCAGTAAAGAAAATCCTCCCACTAAAAGGTGGAGGGAGAAGTTCTGTTACTTGTAGTAGAAGCCAAATTCGTGCCAAATATCCTTTTCTTTCGCTGTATCCTAAATCTCAATTTCTGTCTTCTGCTCAAGGATATCGCTTCAGCAATTATCCTCTCTTCTTCCTGTATCATCACTTTTCCTTCTCTACTAGATCGTCCCCATCACTATTAAACAGGTTGTAATATTTCCAGTCTTTAAAAACAAAAAATTCTCTGTTGGCCCCATCACCTTCCAATTACTACTTCATTTTTCTGTTACTTTTCAGCAGCAAAATGCTTCAAATGAGTTATCTTCTTGCTGTCTCCACTTTTCCATTTTCTCTTGCACCCACCCTAATTAAGCTTGCCTGTTCCTACCCTTCGCTCAAACAGCTCTTGGCAAGGTCATCAGTGAGCTCCATAAATCAGAAGATCAATTCTCAGCAGACTGACTCATCAGTAGAGTGATAGGTCAGTTTGAATCCTCTGAGAAGCAGATGCCCAGACACATACCATGTACTTGAGGCCTTATTAATTTGTTCTAGCAATGATACTACATCTGGCTTAGCAGCTGCAGTTGGGGCTACTATTTGGTTTAATTCATGCTACTCCACAATCATACATTCTCCAGGATCCATCCAGTTTCTACAGGGGCCAGACTGGAGAATTAAATGGAGATGTGATAGAAATCTGTTAGATTGTTAATGGTGGAATTAATCCCTGCCATCCCCCTGGGATGCAATATTATTTTTTTTATTTACTATCTTAGATGAGGAAGGGGAAGGGTGGCAGAAGTTTCCACTTGGCCTTCCACACTATGATATCTTTTACCCTACAAACCATTGAAGGGGTTAATCTAATTACCATGTATATCATTCCCAATTACACATTTTGGGAGTTGGAAAATGACCACTGGGCCATGGACTCAGTGGACACATTGTAGGCTAGACTTTAGCCATTTAATACCTGGTCCTATAAACGCTACTCTAACAGTGGGTGGTTATGATGATGCTTCGAATTTCTGGATACCTGTGTCAACTTAGACCCTATGTCTAATAGTCAGAAATATCTGGGAATTCCGCTTTCCTCAGTATACAGTTACTGGAGTAAATAACCCTAGTTCCCTTTGGAGAATGACTGGAGGAATCATTACGGTATTTACCTGCAATGTTGTTGCAGGATCCTTTTGCCTAAGACCTGGCCACCTCTTTAGTAACTGGGTTGTGGATTTGAAAATGGACTCAGATCTGGGAACTGAACAAGAATCATGATTTTGATTGGAGGAACCATCATCAGCCTTCTGCTCCACATTTTTACCTTCTTCTGCTTGTAGATGTTAAGCACTGGCTGCCCATCAGTTTTGCCTTGGGAACAACATGCTTTATTAACCATCTACAGAACTCTCTATGGTCAAGCCTTTTTTAATGCTTCTCCATCAACATGGTGATGGTGGGTGGCCTCTTGGCTTCTGGTGGTCAAGTGCAGCCATCTGGCCTCTATATTACTTCAGGGCTCCATCATGATTGTCAGTGAGCCCAGCTCTGTGACCAAATCTCCTGCCATCATCCTTGGCCTGGAGAGGAGGCCTCCACAGAACTTCTTAATGATGCTGGTGCCCCTCTCACCAGCACATTCCTGAGAGTCTTGGTGAATACTATGTCCTCTGGTGGGTCTTCTGGCCTCACGTAATGTGTTCATTCAACATTGTCCCACTTCTCTCAGCCTTTTTATTTCTTCCTCTACTTTCTGACAGGGAAATTCGGTTTGGGCCTTAGCTTTCTCCAGGCTTCCAAGTCCACCCTAGCAGCAAGTTTGCCTGGCTCCTTGGATCTTTGCCAGGAGGTTAAATCCCATATCCCAAGAAAGTGCCACCACGTGAACAAATCCTTGCTTATCTAGTCTCACATTCCCACTCCCTTGATCAAGCACCTTAAAAATTTAATCTCAGCCTTACTCATGTACATGCTAGCTAATTCTTGGAGTTTTCTTTGCGATGTAATCTCTTTCCTTCTTTGTCAGACTAAGCATGTCCCCAGTCAAGTTATGCTGGGGTTTAACACTGGTTATCAACGTAGCAGTCAGGAGAGGAGACTGGGTAGCTTTGTGGAGGAGAGGTCTCTGCTCTTACTTGCAGGGATGGGACATCTCTGCAAGCACAGGGGGTTTGGAGGGGTCTGCAGAGCCAAACTCCTTGAGGCATCCATCCAGATGCCCCGATCCTGTGTTTTAGGGTCCCAAGTTTTCTTATCCTGGGTCCTGACCTTAACATAACAGAACTACCTTGACTCAGTATTAAAACGTCTGGAGCTTTGCAACACTGTCAAATGCTGAGTTTACTCCTCAGCTGTGTCTATTCTCCCACTGCAAGATATTAAGACTTCTTTTTAACCTACAAAAGAGAGTCTCTGGCTCTCACTCTTAGCCTTTAATTATTTGTTGTTGTTAGCTGCTGTCAATCAATCCCTGACATGGAGACCCCATCCCATGCACACTGAAACTAAACACTGCCTGGTCCTGAGCCTTCCCCATGATTGGTCGCTGATCAGACTGTTGTGATCCAGAGGGCTTTCTTCTTTCTTAGATTCATAGTGTTTCCATGGGCTGATGTTTGGAAGTAGATTGCCAGGCCTTTTTTTTTTTTTTTTTTTTTCCCTTTTGTTCCCCACCCTTAATTTCTCATGCTGTCTCTGTGGAGAATAAATACAATTTAGTAACAATCAGTGAACTCCTCTGTTTTCATAGGCCTTATTCCCTCCATAGCTTTCAGATACCTGAGCACATTTGCAAGGGCCCTCTACTGGACATTTCCTAGTTCACCACCAGTGAAATCTTCAGCATTTGGGCAGCTACCTTGTGCCTGGGACTGTCTGTGCCCCATATGCCACTCAGGATGGCATCCTCTCAGCCACTTGGGTGGTGATTAAGCCAGACCCAAAACCCCATCTTGCTATCTGTCTTCTTGGACCACTCCTGGTACTATATGTAGTAGACAAGCGCTTCCAAGAAACAAACTCCAAGATAGATTAGACGTGCACACCATATCCAAACTATCAGGAAAAACCTTCAAAAGAAACATAGAATCAGCTACTTTTCATCACCTTCGTAGCTACCACCCTGGCCCAAGCCATCATCTTTTGCCTGGTGTATTGCAATAACCAGAGTCCCTGGACAGTGCAAACAGTTAACGTGCTTGGCTGCCAACTGAAAGGTTGGAGGTTTGAGTCCATCCAGAGGCATCTTGGAAGAAAGGCCTAGTAATCTACTTCCAAAAAAATCAGCCATTGAAAACCTCATGGAGCACTGTTCTATTCTGATACATATGAGGTCGCCGTAAGTCAAAATCAATAGTAACTGATTTATTGCAATAAACTTCTCATTGGTTTTCTTGCTTCTGCCTCACCCCACACAATCTATTCTCTAGACAACATCCAGAATGATCTTTATAAAACCTAAGTGAAATCATGTCTTTCCTTTGCTCACAACTATACAATTTCCTCCCATCCCACTTAGAGAAAAAGCCTGAGCCTTACAGTGGCCTCCATGATCTGGTCTCCACTACCACTTTTCCCTCCCTCACTGCACTCAGCCACCTTGACATTCAGGCTGTTCCTTTCATATGCCAGCAGGCTTCCACCTCAGAGAAGGCTTTTAAATCTGCCGTTTCCTTTGCTACGTATCCATACATACAGCTCACTCTTATTTTTTTCTGTGAATTTTTGGTGAATAACACATTTAAATAAGTGCCAGTTTTAGCCATTGCCAATTTTTTCCCTCTTGATTATGAAATAATTTTTCCAAAATTAATGTATGTGGTTTGCAATAATACCGACCAAGTGTACTTTATCAGTCATTTTTACTTACAACAAATTTTGCATGTGAGATTTTAGTCACTATTTTATTTTGCATTAAATATTTCTACCTGTATTATTCATACGAGTTATAAAAAAGACTACTAGTTTGCATTTATTTCTGAACTAGAACATGAGAATTTACAGACTGTTCCCCTCAGATATTCTATAAATTCTATTTTGTCCAAATTGTAATGTAAGTGTATTACACCAATTCTTCTATACACTTCTGATCCCTTTGTAAATTCCATAATAAAGGTCCATGGCACTAGCAGAGCAAAGAACCTAGTTGCAAGCACAGACTGGCTGTTTTAACAGAAAAGCATTTATTAAAATGATATGGGGGTAGCTCACAGACTCCCTTGGAGGGCTTGAGAAGCAAACTCTGAGTGGGAGTAATAGCTAGAAGCAGACAGCAGAACTGGCCCAATCTGACTACCCTGGCTGTCCATAGTTATAAGGCTCTGGACTTGCACAGCAGACTCTACTGGCCCTAGACACGGGATGCCACCTCCAGCACCACTGCCTCCAGTGGGCCAGGAGCCAGATCACTGCAGTCTCTACCATCACCAAGGAAGACTCACTGTGGTCCCCAGTTCTTTGCATCCCTAGCTCTCAACTAAAAGCCTGGAGTGGGTGTGTTTGAGTGGTGGAGGTCACGTGCCTGCTCTGTCGCTGCAAGAGATCCTGGGGGACCAAATGGAACATGGGCTCCCACCTAGACTTTAAAGGTGGAGGAATTCTCAAACACAGGAAGAGCTATCATATGCTGGGCTATCGAAAAATAATAATAAATTCCTATTAGAGGGTCAGAAGGTCAGGAAGAAAATATGCTGCCTTGTTCAGCAGAACATCAGATGTGTCAGACTGGCTGCAATCCAGGACCTCTACTGGGGGCTATTCACTACAGAATGACAATTGACTTCCCAGTGTTCCTCACCATACAGCCAATCACCTGTGTGGTTTCTCAGGCAGTAGCCAAGTAAAAGATTAACTAAACTATCCATGGTGGAAGCAGGTACACAATCCTCTTCTACAGCAGTGTTTAGCAAACGTATTGATTAATCAACATGTTCCTCCCTATATCTAGCCAACATCCTGTATGCTGAAACTGAATAACATGTGGAATGCTTTTATTAATGCTTCTGTTAGAGCAGATGAGACTTTAAGGTTTAAATGGGTAACTGCAAAAAATGTACTGGTTTTAAGTCAGAGTGTTTCTGTGAAGAATTTAAAAAAATATTTCTCATTTAGGTATTTATTATTTTGTGTGTTTGCTAAAAATCACATAGCTATTAACATTGTAGAATCATGTATATTTAATTTTAAGGATAATTTGATGCTAAGTGCAATTTTAAGTATTTTATCTGTAAAATAGATATGGCAAATAAAAACAATGTTGTATATTAGTTAATTTCCATAATAGTGCACAAGTCACAGAGTGATTTGTATACAACCAAAAATCGTGCAAAGCTAAACTTTAGGACTTAGAGATCATCATGGACCTATTTTCAGTATGATCGCAGCCACTGTTTCAAGCCTCCAACATACGAAATATTTTAGAGTAAGTAGTGATTAAAGACAATATTTTATTGTAGTAATAGCTTTCCAAATGATTTCTGTGTCATAAGTGCTGGTTCCTTCTGTATGTATAGAGATTTTTTTTTTTCCGGTCATTTCCTGTTTCCTTTGGGATAATCTGTAGTTCAGTTGGCCCCCTAAGCATGCTTATCATCCCCCTCCTTCAGACCCCTGAATATACTTATTTCTGTCTTTAACCATCTGACCAAGATGTTTAGGTGGCCACCCAGACTGAAACATGAGCAATGGCCTAAGGGACCTCAAGCTACAGGGAAAGCAGTGTTTCCATTTTGGACTTGTGATCTCTTTAAACTTTCCAAATGCTTAGTGGTTCACCTCAGAATCTACTGAAAGTTAGGCAGCTGGTATGGGGATTGTCGTAATGGAAACCCAATGACTCTCGGAACCGAGATCAGAATTCTCCAACTTTCCAGTATTAATTTGGAGTCATAGACCACCACAACATCTATCATTCTATTAGAGTTTTTGCTCAGTAACTAGTTAATGGGAGTGTTTATCTCAGCTCTGTATTTCCCAACCAGAGCCATTAATCAGACCCATCTCCACAGCCACTGTGAGTGAGACAGGCATAGTTCAGGCCTTCTGGCTTGCCAGAAGGGCAGTAAGCCACTTGTTTTTCTTGGCAGTTATCTTCGTCTGCATGTGGTTCCTTCTCTTCTTTCCTCAGACCACAAGATTCAGATTCCTTGGAGCCTAGAGGACCCTCTGAATTTTGTTCACCTTGGCTGCATTCTGTAGCTAGTACCATATAGTTTAAACCTTCTTGGTTTTTGGTTTCCATTAGAGCAACTGGCATAACGTCCTCTGAATTCAAACAAATCATGTTGTCATCTTCATCTGTGAAAAAATATAAAAGTTATTCTAGCATCTATTTTATTCCCTATATTTGTAATATACAGGCTATATGACAATTCATAGCAACATCAACCTTACACATCTGTTCAACAAACATTTATGAGAACTGCTAAGTGCTGGGGTACCAAGTTAAACAGGACGTGTTCCCTATCCTTGAGGCTACTGAGATGCAGTAGGGAGAAGATACATAAGCAGATACATTACAGTAGAAAGTGGTGTGTGCTATAATAAAGAAGCATATAAAATGCGGTGGGAGCACCGAGGTGACTAACTCTGTCTTAGCAGGTAGAACAGGTGGTTGTCTATGATAGGAATTAAGTGGCCCCAAGATAGCCCTTTTTGTCTAAAATACTTGCCCTTTCATCCTGCCACACCAGCTGAAATATCTACCTTTAAAGATTAACTTCTTTAGATTAAGTAATTTAATCACTTATTAAGATAATATTTATTGAATGCCTACCACATGTCAAACCCTGTTCTAGGTATTGATGGTACGGCAATGACAAAACAAGGTTGTTACCCTTCAGAGTTTACAGTCTAATGGGGTAGAGATAATAATTTAGTAGACACTAAATGTATGCCAGGTAGTGCAAAGCTTTGTGGAGGAGAGTCAGGCAGAGTAAGGGGTGAGAGAGAGCCCTGGTGGTGCAGTGGTCAAGCACTCAGCTGCTCTCTGAAAAGTCAGCAGTCCGAACCCACCAGCTGCCCCGCAGGAGAAAGAAGTGGCAGTCTGCTGCCATAAAGATTTATCACCTTGGAAACCCTATGGGGCAGTTCTACTCTGTCCTATAGGGTTTCTATGAGTCAGAATAGACTTTTTTTTATTTTTAAGGGGTGAGGGTGTCATGGTGTGGGGGGGGGGGCTGCTATTTTAGGTGGGGTCATCAGGAAAGGCCCCTCTAATGAGGTGAAATTCCAGCAGAGACCTGAATTAAGAGAGAATTCACCATGTTGACGTCTCAGGAAAAACATTCCAGGGACAGAGAACTGCAAGAACAAGGGCCCTGAGGCAGGAGCACACAGTGTGTGGGTTGAGGAACAGCAAGGCAGCAATGTGACTGGCAGTCCTCCTCTGTCCCCTGGGGACAAGTAGCATATGAAACCAGTAACAGCTTGTTGAGTAGTGTTTAATAAAACTAGCATACTTATTACCTCAAAAAGCTGATAGGAAATGGACACAGGCCTGGCAAGTTTTGCTCGTGGGGGTGAGGGAGAAGAAAAAAGACATGAAATATGATAATTGTTTTTATTAATATTGCTTCATTGTTATTGTTAACACTTACAGAGTACTTATTATGTACTAGGCACTGTTCTAAGTGCTGTTGTTGTTGTTGTTGTGTGCTGTCAAGTCGATTCCAACTCATACCAACCCAAAGAGACAGAGTAGAGCTTCTCCACAGGGTTTCCTAGGCTGTAATCTTTACAGGAGTAGATCACCAGGTCTTTTTGATTAGCAGCTAGGTGCTTAACCATTGCTCCACCAGGGCTCCTTTGTTCTGAACTCTAGAATATATTGACTTATTTTTCACCTATTAAGTAAGTACTGATATTACTCCCAATTTACAGATAAGGAAATTGAGACAGAGGAGTTAAGTAGTTTGTCCGAGGTCACACAGCTGGAATTTAAACCCAGACTGCCTGGTTCAAGTCTGTGTCTCATATTCACCCTTTCCGAGTGGAGGGAAGGGGTTGCAGTGCTGTGTAAGGAGGAGCCTCTTAGGCAGTGTGCCCTACAGAAGTCCTTGGGAGGCACAAAGACTCTAGACACCCATGTGGAGGGCAAAGCAGGAAAGCTGGCAGCCAGAGGGTAACTGGCCTTCCTCCCAATTATGCTCATATTATTTTGTCTTTGTCTATTTAAAAGACTTATCTTTTCACATAGGATAGTATAGAATTGTTGTTGAAACATAATAGTACAGCTTCCTAAACATTTCATATAATTCTAAGGAATCAGAAAGAAATACTTTTTAACAAATACATTTTATGGGAATTATTTGTTTTTATCAATGCTTTCCGGTCCAGTGTTACCACCTGGATGAAAAAATGTATGATTAGAAATACTACTGTCCTTTCAGAAAGATTCATATTTTTAAAATCAGAAATATTTCAGTAGATAGATGAAGGTTCTTTCCTGTCTCCTTATTACCCTTCCAGCTTAAGAACATCCAAACATGTGCCCCAATGTGAGTGAGGCCTGCTGGGCTGCCTGTCTTCTGCACCTAGCCCTGATACACACCCAGGTTTGGTTTATTTGGAATCAATTGAGTCCCTGGGTGGTGCAAATGGTTAACATGCTCACTGCTAACCAAAAATTGGAAGTTCGAGTTCACCCAGAGGCATCTTGGAAGAAAAACCTGGCAATCTACTTCCAAAAATATCAGCCAACAACAATCCTATTGAACACAGTTCTACTGTGACACTCATAGGATCGTCGTGAGTCTGAATTTTTTTAATGGAAAAATGAAATAATTACAAAGAATAATGAAAGCAACATCATATCTACTTTTTCTTCAGTGGAATTTAACAAACCTATTTATCAAACTGGAACTACAAAGCTTATTTTATTATAAAACCCAAACCAAACCAGTTGCCATCGAGTCTCTTCTGACTCCTGGTGATCCCATGTGTGTCAGAGTAGAATTGTGCTCCATAAGGTTTTCATTGGCTGATTTTTTGGAAGTAGGTCACCAGGCCTTTCTTCTGAGGTGCCTGTGGGTGGACTTGAATCCCCCACAACTTTCTGGTTAGCAGCGAGCACATTAACCGTTCGCAGTACCTAGGGACTCTATTTCAGTATAAGAGCACATAAACCACTGTTCCTGCTCGTGTTGTCAGGGGCACATTTCTTTTGCAGTCCCTCCCACACTGCTGAAGAACAAGATGGCTGAGGCGCAGGCTCACAGGCTCTTCAGCACCATCTCATTTTCCTTTTTATTGTTCAGACAGCTTTGTAGCACATTTCAAATCACAGAGTAGTCAGATCGTGTTGTAAAATATCTCCCCCACAGGGATAACTTTATCACCTGCGAAGTTTGGTTAGGCCTAAGTGCTGAATACCTGTATAAGAAGGCAACTGTTAAGATGATTATAATATATACTAACTGGCATTGAGAAACTCATAAGAATGATTTGCCATGTATGACCATAACAATAAAATTTTTTTAATTTAGGAAGAAATAAGATGTTTAATTTCAAATAGTCCAATAGCCTAGATTGTTGAAGAAATAGGATGTTCTTAAAAGGCTTAAAGAAATGAGGCTAAAGGAAAGTAAGAATCTCAGCAAAAACTTAAATCTACAATATATGGCTAGCCACTCATGTTACCAACTGCTTCATTGCAATACCTTTAATCCATTAAAGAGCATATTGGGAAACATCTTACGGAAACATGAGCTTATTATTTTTTGCCTGTTGCTGAGTTGTTTGAAAAATAATATTTTATATGAGATAAATTCTTTTTGCAAATTCGGATGCTCTGTCGAAGAAAAATCATTAGCTAACTATTTCATTGGTTCCCAGTACTTAGGGTAATATTTAGTAATTCGCACCTGGCGAGCTTTCGGCAATTAGTACATCTTGTTGTTGCATAAAGAGCTGAGAGAGTGGTAGCGGTGGTGGTGTGTGTGTTTTGTTTGTTTATTTTTGCTTCAAAACTACTTAACAGAAAGCCTGCAGGTCAGACCTTAAAGCAGATATCCTGAACAAATACAGCATGCACTCAGCAACCTTCTCTTTAAGAGAGAAATATTAAAATAAAGACTTCCAATTAAGACTGGGTATTTACAGACGAGACATATGCCGACCGACTGGCTATGTTTAGAACAGCAGAGGAGCATTTAGATTTGTTTCCTGTCGAGCTCTCTGGGACTGATGAGGTGATGTTTACACAAATGTGTGGATGAAGTCACTGGGATATTTTTACTAGATGCCCAGATATGTTACTAATCTCTCCCTATCCCCTCTCCATTCCATTAGGTCAGTAGGACCATAGGACAGGCATGGTATTATTGCTCCCTGTAATAGTAGTGCCCTTTATTTTTTTTTTTAAAGTTCTTCCAATGGCTTTCCTATCTTCTTATATATCTCCAACAATATAGACGTCTTATTGCTTTGCTAAATATGCCCACAAGTCTGCAAAGCATCAAACTATGATTAAACACATTCTCTTTTATTAAAAAAGTAATTAATTTTAGGCTTGCCTTAAAGGGACTGTTCCACTGTCTCTATCCTTTGCAAATATGCAAACCCTGCCTTTCCTTCTGGTTCTTCTGTCTTCCGTCATTCTTGCTCAATCACAATCTCAAATACCATTTTTTTTTTAGTGACTTCTAAATCTCTTTCCATTCCTTATCTTCAGACTTACATGCATTGTAAATCACAGAATGATGGTTTCTCTTTTATTAAAACTATATTATCGTGACACAGAATTGCTAGTTTCTGTCTAAATTATTGTGTTGTTTTTGTTGTTAGGTGCCATTGAGTTGGTTCTGACTCATAACTATCCTATGTACAACAGAACGAAACACTGCCCTGTCCTGCATCATCCTCACAATCGTTGTTATGCTTGAGCCCATTGTTGCAGCCACTGTGTCAATCCATTTCATTAAAGATTTTCCTCTTTTTCGCTGATCCTCCTCTTTGCCAAGCATGATGTCCTTCTCCAGGGACTAGTCTCTCCTGATAACATGTCCAAAGTATGTGAGATGGAAGTCTCACCATCCTTGCTTCTAAGGAGCATTCTGGCTGTACTTCTTCCAAGACAGATTTGCTCGTTCTTTTGGCAGGCCACGGTATATTCAATATTGTTCTCCAACACCACAACTTAAAGGCGTCAATTCTTCTTCAGTCTTCCTTATTATTGTAGTTTAATTATATCCCCTGTTAAACTCTTTGTGACATTATTCTGCATATTTATGTCTGCTTTTCTATTTTTATGCAAATTGCTCAGAATTTTAATTGAATCTGTCAATAACTTATCTACTGACTAAATTTGGTATAACTAAAACAAATTTGTGTATCTTTTCTAGAAGGCCATAAGCAATAAGTTCTTTCACTGTAACTAGCTGGGCAGCACACTGTCAGTAGCATAACTGGGGAGAGTGTGCGGGCAGGTTCCTTATCACAGGCACAGTTCTGTAAAGGCTGAGAGAGCAGGCTCTAGAATAGAACTAAACTCCAGCCCAACCTCAGCAGTATGACCATAGGCAAGTTGCTAAACCTCAGTTTTCTCAGGAAGGAGCCCTGGTGGTGTAGTGGTTAAGAGTTTGGCTGCTAACCAAAAGGTGGTGATAATAATAATATCCACTTCCTAGGGTTATTGGGAAGATTTAATGAGTTAACCTACATAGCATGATGAGTGGCCAATAAAAATGTGCAAAAAATAAAGCTATATTATTGCTATTGAAAGCCATTCACAAGAAGAGTTTTGTTCTGCATATGTACTATGAGCATTGTTTGTTATATACCTCAGCCTTTTAGATGAGCTAGGTAATGCAATAAGGTAAAAAGTTTTCTCAAGGGTCCACATAGATTTCTGGTGGAGCCTAAGGCAGGGCTAAGCTCTCAGGCCCTCTAACAGCCTTTATGGCATCTCTGTGATTTTTATAAAATGTCTGTACACATTAGAAGGACAGGACTGCATGAACAAAGAGGTGAATTTTAAAATAAAAGTCAACTTTGACATCCTTGCATCCATCTGGAACGCTTCACCTCTCGGCAGCATTTGACCACTCCCTCCTTCATGAGCCTCTCTGCTCCCTTGCCTTTCCATTACAATATTCCTTTATGGTTTTCCTCTTCCCTTTCTGGCTTCTCCTGTCAGTTTCCGCCATCTTTTTTTGCCAGTTCCTTATATGTTGACTTTTCTCTGGGTTCTATATACCGCTTCTGTTCTAATTCTAGACTTTCTAATACAATGACCTTATCTACACCGTTGGCTTCAACTACTTGTGTTTACAGACCAGACCTTTCTGCTGAGCTGTGAACCCATGTCTTGACTGTGTTCTGAGCTTCTCCACTTGGATATCGCACAGCCAGCTCAAACCAAACATGTGCAAAGCTGTTCCTCCTCCTATCCTCCCTCTCTTTGGGAACAGTACTGCTTTCCACTTAATTTCTCAAATCACTGGGATTCATCATCATCTGTCTCCTCTGTTTTCTTCACCCAATTAGTCGCCAAGTTGGATTCCTGGTGGGGCAATGGTTAAGTGCTTGGCTGCCGACTGAAAGGTAGGCAGTTTGAACCCACCAGCCATTCCTCAGGAGAAATGTGTGGCATTCTGCTTGCATAAAGATTACAGCATAGGAAACCCTATGGGGCCATTATACTCTGTCATATAGGGTCACTGTGAGTTGGAACTGACTCGACAGCACACAACAACAACACACCTGTTACCATTTGTTAATTCTGTTTTCATTTGTTATCTTCATTAGCGTGAACAATATCCCTCTAATTTCATTGCTTGCCATTTCCCACCCTCGTGTATAATAAACTACTTGCAGTTGTACATTCTTTATAATGTCCTGCCTTTCTACATACTGCTCCTTCTATCCTGAAATACTTTTGTTCTCACCTCCTTGCAGAGCTTAGCTTATAAGTCACCTTCTCACGCTGGCTTTTCTTGACCCTCCCTCTGCCACCTTTCTTCTAGGCTCTCACAGAGCATGGATTCCCTCTCAGTGACAACACAGAATGCCTGTTCTCCTGGCTTCCAGCAGAAAACGTAGTATAAAATCATCTGCTCACCAAATCTTTAAAAATAAGAAGCGATGGAGAATGACCAAAATATAGCCCATCCATTCCTCTAGATTACATAAATTGTATCTCTAAATCCAACCAGTACATATACAACCACACATAAAATTAACATTTCTATAAATGGTTGTATACACAGATAAAATATCTACAAGTACATAACCAACTTAACTGTGACTAGCTCTGTCCAGTGTGATAAGGAAATTTACTCTGCTTAACTAATGTTATATATTTTTATAGTAAACATATTACATTTATAATAAAGATCTTTAAAATGTAGGTACAGTTATAAAATAATACAGCAAAAGTAGTTACTTAGATTACTGGAAAGTTTGAAGGAAAAATGGAAAGGAATCAGGAGTCACTTTCATGGTTGATGTAAAATACCATCAAATCCATTTTTAAATCTTTAAAAAAGATAATGGTTATGCATAATTTTGTAATATCTACAAAAATGATATTTGTGAACAAATTTGAATCTGAGTCTTATCAGTCAAGTGTTGCTTTCTGAAAATAAGACCAGTGGATTTAGTAAGAAAAGCATGCTTTCAATGCCAAGTAAGCAAAACTATGTTCTGCTTGCCTTTTCAGATATCTACGCATTTAACTCAACTCAGTTATTGCAGTTTATCTATTATAGGAACAAAAGGTTTCATTTGACATATTGGCAAACCACCCTGAACTGTGGTTCTTTTATAAAGTTTCCATACATGAGGTTACGACAAATCAGAACCAGTCCTGGCAGAGGAGATTCAAATGGCTTGAGCAAGATGGTATTATTCAATAGTGGACTGGTGACATTAGTTTTTCCTATGAGTACAGATACTGTCCAACGACAAGGACAACTTTCAAAATCACCAGCAAAAACAAAGCTCACTTCTAAACTTTACATACAAAATTAAAGAACCTGACTCTAGTTTCTTAAGGGAAAGAAATATTCTTACCTCTTCTTTTTCTCTAGAGCAGCCAAATGGGATACATTCAATTCAGGTGCCTAACACCATGCCTCACCCAAAAGTCAATAAATATTTGTTGAAATAATGAAATTTTTCAATATTTCCTCCAGAGAAATGCATTAAGTAAATGTTTAGAAAATGAAGACTTAACAGTAACTAAAATGGCTTAAGTGTATGTTTTTTCTTTTGTGTCATCTTCAGACAAGCAAGTATATTGTGTCCACCTACCAGCTGCCATTGAGTCAATTCCAACTTATGGTGACCCCATTTGTGTCAGAGTAAAACTGTGCTCCATAGGGTTTTCAATGGCTGATTGTTTTTTCAGAAATAACCGGGCCTTTCTTCTGAGGTGACTCTGGGTGGACTCCAACCTCCAATATTTTGGTTAGCAGCCAAGCATGTTAACCATTTGTATCACCCGGGGACTCCAAGGATACTGTATAGAACCCTCTAAAAGGATGGCGTTGCTGTAGCACTTACAATTCCAAGGTGCTCAGTCACTGGCACTCTTAGAACCAGCTCAGTTAAGTGATAAGAAGGTAAGTGGAGCCAGTGTGAGACTATTAATGAAGCGTACTCTGCTGAGGGTTATGATGCATGCCCGAGGCAAGCACAGCCCTTTCCAATCTGTCACTGTACTGTTTTGTGTGAAAGGAGTCACATGCTCAGAGTCTTATGTCCATTCACGTCATGGACCCAAAGTTAGCCAAAATGTGCAGTCGGAAACACAGCAAACAAGACAAGTAAACATTCGTCCCTGGGCTTCTTTTTTCCCTGCTGTTAGTCAAATGCAGCACTCGGGGTAAAGGTCTCACCGTGGGCTACAGTAGAGAGATGACTCCATGACAGCACTCAGCCACCTTACAGTCAATCACTGCAAAGACCAAGAGGCCTAGTTCTGAGAAATTCTAAGTCATGATCCATCTTTCCAGGTTCATTTCTAAGCAAGAATTCTGCATCTGAACAGTCAAACAAAAGGCTCCACAAGGTATTAATAATGGGAAGGAATTCTAGAGAAGCTGGAGAAGATCATTTTAAAAGTCATTTTCTGCAGACAATTAGGCAAACATTTGGTAAATCTGATTTTGGAAGTGAATTAGGTGATCACTGTCTTTTAACTCTGTTTTGTACCCTTCCCTGAACTAAAAGGCTTAGTCTATCCCTCATAGTAGAATGATTCCAGAAATTACTGTCTTAGTTACCAATATACTGAAGTCATGGAATCAGACTAGACTTTAGCAAGGTGTGATGCACTACAATCAGCAAAATTACTCAGCAGTTAGAAGCAATGAATTAGATATATTCATAGAAACATGAATGAATCTTAAAAACCTAGTGCTTAATGAAAAAAGAACGAAAAGTATTACATAACACATTAGCATACATGCTTATAAAACAATACACATTTTGCTGAAAATATACAAATAAAAAGATACACATTAAAGACATTAGAATTGTTGCCAGTGGGAGACAGGAAGGAAGTAAAATAGGAGAGGAATATGGGGATAAAGGAACTAAACAAACAGAATGAAAGAGAAGCCCTGCATAGGCCAATGATGATAATGTATCATAAACTAAGAGCATATAACTAACTCATCTCTACATTTGAGGTTCACATAGGTATGGGGGGTCAGGGTAGAAGGAGGACAGACTTCATGAAAATAGAATCTAACATGTTAATTCTCCCCCTGACGATCTTAGATTATAAATCCAAGGACTGTATCACTACCTTTTTTTTTTTTTAATTTAGTGCTAGGTACAGAATAATTTTCAAAGAGGAATGTAATAAACACTTGTGATGACAATTAACAATGTTAACAGTACATGATTCTTTTTACTCCTAAAATGCCTTTTGTGTACATTCCATTTTAACCTTGTTCAGTTCACCCTGAAGAGAAAAGTAGAAAATTCTGAAGAAGAGTCAAATTTACCTTCAAAGCCTTCATTTATGACTCCACTGGTGTTTGCTTCATCACGGCATTGGGAAATATTATTTAAGGAGAAATTCTTGAATAACTGAAGCTGATCTTGAATTTTATGAAAAGTAGGCCTTTGTTCAGGTTCTTGAGCCCAGCACTGGGTCATTAAATCCCACCTGGATATGTGGGTAAAGACGGGGGAAAAAATGATGATTCGATATTATTAGGCAGTCATTACTGATTATAACTCAGGTAAAGTCATTTTAGGAGTGGGAGAATTTGAATTATTGCAAGTTTTCTGTAATTAGCATAAATGAACCAGAACAAAAGCTTTGGTTTCTTATTTAATAGTGGTTTGCAATATAATTGCCTTTATTTCAATAACAACTTTATTTTGAAAAGCTGACATTATTTCAACAGTTTTTATTAATCCAAATAAACAGGTGGATAAATAGATGGTTGAAAAAATGTATATTCAACAGTTATAAAAAATATTGGATAAGCTGAGATAAAAAGCACTTTGCATGTATATACACTGATATCTAAAATAAATCTAAGAATTCACTCCAAGTCACAGAGATATTTAGGGGCAAAACCAGGGGTAGAAACTAGGTTAGATTCTAATGCTTTTATCTCCTCATTACACTGTCAGGTTAGTTAAGAGATTCAGTACCCCAGACATTAATAGTTGGTTGATTAAATATTATCTTTTCCTTAATGGTTGCCTAAGAAATGCCTGTGCAACACTCTTAACCAATGTTCATTCGTTCATCCATTCATTCATTCAGCAAAGGTTTATCGGACACATTATATACTAGGCAGTGTGTCAAGAACTAGGGATATGGCAGTGTGTCCCTCGTCCTCACAGACCTCCCTTTGTAAAGGGAGATATAGACAAGATAGTCAGATGTAAGGATCACAACACTTATCATACTAGTACTCATGAGCAGGAAAAAAGTGTAACTTTTTTATATTGTCTATAACTAATTAGGTCTTTCTCAGAGCCGCCACCCAGCAGAAGAAAATAAACTTCATTTAGTACAAGGCAGTTTATAACCTAGTCCAATCCAACAGTTTTTTAGGTAATGCCCAGTCTTCATGGATGAATACTGAGTTTCTCTTATTTTCAGGTCATCCACATACCTTCACCCTCCTCTCCAAGATGGCATCAGGATGTATGCTGGGTGAGAGGTTTATGTGACTT
The DNA here is from genome assembly GCA_030035585.1 of Dugong dugon. Classification (NCBI taxonomy): domain Eukaryota; kingdom Metazoa; phylum Chordata; class Mammalia; order Sirenia; family Dugongidae; genus Dugong; species Dugong dugon. The sequence continues at coordinate 137,097,842 of CM057464.1, forward strand.
ATAGGGGCCTGGTGAAGGATCCATTGAACCTCACTGTGCCCTTCAGACCTCCACTACTCTCAGAGTGGCTGATCTGGAATTCAGTTGAGTGACTGGTCTTGTCCATCCTGCAGGCATCAGCTGCTAATTTCTGCAGCCCAAGACCTCTTATCTGTTCTTTTTGCCCCATTCCATTGAACTGGGTCTCCCTTGTCGCCCTCTAGCTGGAGGCTTCTTTGAGATGCTGTCATGTCCTGTAATGACTGATAAGGCCTAGGAAATCCATTCCTGTTTCTGTTGCATGGCCACAGAGGACTCCCTGGCAGAATTGTTAGCTCTCAACAAAATGGTCACACCATATGGGAAAAAAAAAAGGGCTTGGAATGCAATATAGACCTTCACTCTGTTTGGACATGCCATTGTACCTTCTTAATGATGTTGGGTCTTCTCATGTCAGAGTAGGGGGTCTCCTTGCCATCCTCTCAAACTAGGGTAATTGCTCCATCCCTTTGGTGTTGTTCACATCTAATCTAACTGAAGCCTGAAGAGGAAGTTTCAGGACCTAGATGTTCAATAGCTTCACTGTCCTACGTCTACTGGTCAGTTCTCTTCTTCCTCTACTTCTCCAGAGCTTAGAAGGAGTGGGGTTTCTAACTCACTTCCTCTTTTTGATTAGACTAGGCTTAAGTAAAATTGTATAGTCTAATCAGCCAAACCAGGCACTTGATATACTAACGAGCTAAATGATTTCAGATAACCTCTCTCCTCCAAGCCTGGTTTTCAAGTCTGTTGACGTACTAAAAAGGCCAAATATCTGATCTCTTTTTTGACTTTCTGGAGCTATAAGACAAATTAGGGGCAGTGAGAGAGAAACTGATAAAGAAACATAAATTGGGAAGTGTTTTAAATTATTAGACTACTACATCAACAGATAAATATACAGTTACAAATTATGGTAAGTTCTAAAAGTGAACAATTACAAATTTGGTCAGTTACTCACAAAAGGTCTCTCAGTGGAGGTGATATTTAAACCAAAGAACTTTGTAGGAAAATAAGATGCAAGTCATGGGAATAGCGTGAGGATGAGAGTCAGGGAATGTACTAGAAGAGGGAAAAGCATGTGTACAGTCCTAAATTTGGAAAGAGCTTGGCACGTTGTAGAATTTGAAGGAAAGCCAGTGTAACTGAAGAGCCGTCATTGACAGGGAGAGTATAAGAGATGAGATCAGTGGAAGAAGACGAGGTCATGCTGGTCTCATAGACCACTCAAGGAGTTGGATTTTATGACAACAAAATGGAAAGTTGCTGAGGACTTTTAAGTATGGGATCTGGCTTGATCCTCACATTTTAAAAGGATTATTCCAGCGTTTTTGTGGGGAATGGATTGTAGAGGGGCAAGTTGAAAGAAAGGAAGCTCTTAAAGAAGTCTAGGTGAGAGATAATGGTAGTTTGGACTATGCTAATAGCAAAGGAGCTAGAAGGTGCCTCTCTGCAAACCTGCACCACAAACTCTAATCTCGGGGCACACTAAGCCATAACCTGTCCCCAAGATCTTTTACGGGCATACGTCTTCCACTACCTGGAGATGTTTCCCCTGGCCTGCCTCATGAACTTTGACTCATTTATGAACATGCTCAAATGCCTTCTTGTCTGTGCAGCTTTCCTCTCTCCTCTGTGATCTCATGATCTAGGGGTCATAGCTCTTGTCTAGAAATCATGTTATTGTACTAAAATTATTTGTCTACATTTTTGTCTCCTTCATTAGACTTCAAGTTGCTTAAGGTTGGGAAGAAACTCTTATTCTTTCTTCTATCCACAGTATCTAGCAAAAAACTTAGGACTTGGTAGGCACAAAATGAATGATTACCATATTTTTATGCAAATAACGCATGCCTTCGTTTGTTTGCCAACCACACCCTCCTCCTGAGGTATTTTCATAAGCGCAGCTATGCCAATTTTTTTTAGATGTTGCTGTAAAAAAAAATTAACATAGTGCGCTTATAAAAATACACAGGGGTGAGAAGAGCGCTGTTGGCAAATAAACATAGAAGGCATGAGTTATTTGCGTAAAAATACAGTAATCAATTAATCGATTCAC